>CM046338.1:30866332-33267046 GCA_025403435.1 Artocarpus heterophyllus
CTCCAAAAACGTATTACATTTTTACTCCTTAGAGCATACATGTCTAACATCCATATCTATGAATAACAAGTCTACACGATCAAAAGTCATGTCTCCAATGTACTGGTATGCATACCATCATAAAATCAGGATGTCACCTTTTGGTACATCAAAAGACATAAGTCAAGATAACGGGCCCATTAGTCATTTTAAGATTCTGACATAACACATATGATTGTCTAAAATGAATTGATTTGCACAAACAGAATTATTAATCCAAATCAATTCAACTTTATGTCTCAATCCAATACATCGTCACGAATGACAATATACCAATGTTTCTACTCATGGGTTCCCACTCCGATGATGAAGACAAGCCATCTTTTGTTAGGGATGTAGACAATATAACAATCTTAGCATGAATAAAGCGCCCAAATTTATTCTTTTGATTGCGGATCTCATGATTTAGACCATCACTTTTAAGATTTATATCTTCCTCATAATCTATCCATCATATGCATGATTTTTAAAGGTTTCGACTGACAGTCTCAGATTTTGCTTGCTTATCATATATTCAATAGAAATGAACATAAAGAGGACAATATTTATCATATGAATAAATAAATAAACTCTTTATTGATAAAATATCTCCAAAAACGTATTACAACATTTTACTTCTTAAGGGCACCATGTCTAACAGTTTCTCACTTTCCTTAAGTGAGTAAATATGGCATATCTCACATCCCTATAGCCTCCACATGCCTCTCAAAAACCCTCGCAATTAGTGTCTTCATGAATGGATCAGCTAAATTGTCCTTAGATGCAATTTAGCATATAGCAACATGCCCGCCCTCAACAAAGTCCTTTATCACATGATACTTCCAATGAATTTGCTTACTCTTCTTAAGAAATCTTGGTTCCTTGGCATTAGCTATCACTGCAATGTTATCATAATACAGCGACACCACTTTATTCATACTAGGAACTACGTCAAGATCCCCAAGGAACTTGCAGAGCCACACTGCTTTTTTCGAAGCATCACTAGCTACCACCTACTCAGCCTCCATTATTGAATCAAGGTGTAATCTTGCTTGATACTTCTCCAAACAATAGCACCCCTACCCAGAGTAAACACAAAACTAGAAGTCGATCTTCTCGAATCCGGATAGGATTGAAAATCCGAATTGGTGTATCCTACAGGTGTTAGATACTCAACTGAATACACAAGCATATACCATCGAGTCCTTCTCAGGTACTTAAAAATATGCTTGACCACAACCCAATAGTTTGGTCTTAGATCCGACTGAAATCGACTTACTCTCTCGACCACATAACAAATTTCCAATCGAGTGCAACGCATAGCATACATGAGACTATCCACTGCCGAAGCATAAGGCACCTTCTTCTTGTATTCTTTTTCTTCATCAAACTTTTGTGAGTCTTTTTTAGAAAGAGTAATTCCAATCCTAGATAGTTGCCCACCTTTCTTGGAATTCTGCATTGCATACTTCTTGAGAATTTTATCTATATAGGCTGCTTGGGACAAAGTTATCATTTTGTTCTTTCTATCTCGAAAGATTTGGATACCAAGAACATAATTAGCTTAGCCTAAGTCTTTCAAGTCAAACTACTTGGTCAACCATAATTTGACAGGTGACAACACCCCAGCGTCATTGCCAATCAACAGAATGTCAAATACATAAAATAGTAGAAAAATCACCTTCCCATCCTTAATGTGTTTGTAAACATAAGGTTCGTCCATGTTTTGTTCAAACCCATAAGTCTTGATCACTTGATCATATCTTATGTTCCAAGAATAAGAAGCTTGTTTAAGTCCATAAATTGACTTTAGAAGCTTACAAACCTTTCCTTCTTGACCCCTTAGTCTTGAACTCGTCTGGCTATACCATATATATGGACTCATCAAGATAGCCATTTAGAAATGTCGTCTTGACATCCATCTGTCAAATCTTATAGTTGAGAGTGACAGCTATGGATAAGAGAATGTGGATGAACTTAAGCATGGCTATAGGCAAAAAGGTTTCCTCGCAATCGATTCCTTCATTTTGTGTGTATCCCTTTGCCACTAGTCTAGCCTTATAAGTTTTGACTTTTCCATATGCTCTTCTTTTTCTCTTATAGATCTACTTACACCCTATGGGTTTTACCCCTTCAGGAAGATCCACAAGTTCCCATGCCCGATTAGTCTCCATAGACTTTATCTTAGTGTTCATGGCTACTGTCTAGAGCTTTGAATCAACATCCTCTATAGCCTTTTCATAAGTGTAAGGATCCCTGTTATGTTTAACTGGTTCAGCCAAGTAGGCTTCACCATTAAACATATACCTCTCGGGTTGAAACCTAATCCTCCCACTATCTTGAAGCCTCTTAGGTTGTTGTTCGGTTGGTTTTTCTACATTGATTGGATTGGTTTCTACTAGAACCCCAAGAGTGATCGAATCACTCACCAACTCCTTGAGTACCACTTTACTTCGAGGCTTAATGTCGTTTATGTAACTTTCCTCAAGGAATATTGCATTTGTTGAAGCCACAACTTTATTTTCCTTTAGGTTACAAAAATAACTGCCTTTAGTCCCTTTTGGATATCCTACAAACACACAAACTTTTGAGCATGCTTCCAACTTATTTGCTTCCTTATACAGGACATGAGCCGACATCCCCATATGCAATTATGGTTGAAGGAAGTCTTCTTCCTTGTCTACAACTTATGAGGAGTTTTACGAACCGATTTTGAAGGCACATTGTTCATAAGATAACATGCGGTTTGTAGTGCATATCCCCAAAAGGATAAAAGTAATGTCAAATAACTTATTATGGGCCTAACCATGTCCAACAAAGTTCTATTCTTTCTCTCAGCTATGCTATTCTGTTGCAGAGTGCCCGGTACAGTCAAATGGGAAAAAATCCCATTCTCTAATAAATGTTCCAATAGCTCATTGGAGAGGTATTCACCACCTTGATTAAATCGAAGTGCCTTTATTGGTTTATCTAATTGTTTTTTTGCTTCAGCCTAAAACTCCCTAAACTTGTCAAAAGTTTCGCGTTTATGATGCATAAGGTAGACATAACCATATCTTGAGTAATCATCAATAAAAGTGATGAAGTACTCACACCTACCTCATGCTCGGACACTCATAGGACCACAAACATCACTATGTACAAGTTCTAGAACCTCTTCAGTCCTATTGCCCTTAGACCCAGATAGTCTTTTGGTCATTTTGTCCTCCAAACAAGAATCATATTGTAGCATAGATTCCACCTTTAAGTCACTTAAAGGTCCATCCCTTACCAACCTTTGAATCCTATTCAGGCTAATATGACCTAATTGCAAATGCCAAAGATAAGTCTTATTAAAGTGAGAGGTTTTAAGTCTTTTTGAGTTATTGTCATTAACCTCAATGTTAAGCAGTATGTCCATATTAGGTTTGATAAAATATAGGTTGTTTTGCATTCATCCATCACAAATAAAAGATTTATTTTTACGAATCACTACTTTATTATCAAAAGAAACTAAATAAGAATCATTAAATAGACAAGCTATAGTTTTAAGTTTAGGAACATAAAACCAATCTCGTAAAACCAAAATCCTATAATCATCAGAGTGACGATCGATGTCTCCCATTGCTTTAGCTAACACTAAGGATCCATCACCCATCTGAAGCATGAAGTCTTTATAAAGCAGACTTCTTGTTTCCTTGAAACCACTTAGAGAAACATAAACATGATTAGTTGCTCCAGAGTCTATAACCTAAGTGTCACTTGATTCCTTAACTAAACAAGTTTCAAGAACTAGAAGATCACACCTTCCTCCTCGAGAAAGGAAGTCCTTGCAATTCTTCTTTATGTGCCCAATCTTCCCATAGTAAAAGTACTTTAGCTTCTTTGGGTTCTATTTTTGTTCTTCTTATTCTTGCCATTTGTAGGAATAGAAGATTTCCAGTTCTTGGTCCTCTACTTCCTTCCATTCCCTGCATTAGGATTGGAACTAGATGTAGCTGCCAAGTTGGCCTCCCCACCTGTAGGAGTTTCCTTGATCAGATTTTCAAACTCTTTTAACTGCTTCAATAGCTCCGTTAAGGTCATATCTTATCCATTGCTTGACTTATATGAAGCTTTAAACAGGCTGAACTCCTTTGATAGAGTCTTATAAACCATAGTCATCCGTGACTCGGCATCTATATCAGCTCCCTAGGATTGAGCCTCTACATGGTAACCCATGACCAACATTATATGCTCATTTACAAAAGTCTCCAGTTTTTGTTTGCAGTTCAAAAGTTTTTGAAGTGTCTCTTGTTGTTTTGTTAAGGCTTGGCCTCCAAAATGTCTTCAAGAATATCCAAGATCAGCTTCGCAGTCTCATAATCTTCATGTTGAGCCTGTAGCGTGCTATTCATGCTAGGCATAATATAACAGCAGGCCTGATCATTAGCATCTTTCTAGTGACCATATGCTGTGTTCATTAGTAGATTCTTTGGTAGGTTCGGGAGGACATGGTGTTGTGAGCACAAATTTTAGTTTCTCAAAGGATAAGACAATATTCAGGTTCCTTTTCCAATCATTATAATTCTCACCAGTTAATTTATTCTTATTGAGTATCGAAGATAAAGCGTTTTTAGACATTTTAATCTACGATAAAGATTCATATGCCAAATATAAGCAAACACTCCATTTCAATTTAGTAAGATAACACAATCAAGTAAACATACAATTGTGTTTATGTGTCAAAACATTGAAAAAATCACATCCTCACAATAATAATTCTTAACTCAGAATTCAACAAGCTGCCTAAGGGAGACTTGCCAAATTCAATTAGGAACACGGATTCCCTCTAATTAATATATGCCATGTAAGACCCATCTGATCCAGCATATATTAATAATTATTTTCTTTGGCCGTTAATTTTATTAACAGAGCTCATAGAGAAGGTTAATAATAAAATTAATCTTGAGTGTATAAAAATTATTTCAACTATTTTATGCATAATTTATAATTGCCACCTAGGGGTGTACAATGGTAAATCATGCTAAAAAAAATTATCTTGTTGGAGATCCAACCTAGTATATGATGAAATCCCTTCCTAGGGGTTGGAACTACCATGTGCTACCTATGGACCAACGATGGAGGCCGTAGGTCCTCTCTTCAAAAATCTTCTCCCATTCAATACTTTGAAACCAAGCTTTTATGTTAACATACATGGAAAATTATTAATGAGCAGCACTCCCTATTCTATATGGCATGTTATCAAAATACATGGCAAATCCTATTATAATGCAGAAAACAAAGCTACATGTAAAGTCACAAGCAAAATAATAAATAGTCGTAATATTATGATTCCATCCTAGAGAGAAGATAAGAAAGATTACAAAAGATTAATTGAAACATATTATCGATTCTTCATCCATGTATCTTCAAGTTGTATCCTTCATCATGTGGCATCTATCTTCAAGTCTTCATCCCTTAGAGATCAAATGCTTTATTTTTTTGGTCATCATAAAATTTCATGTTTCTCTAAGTTGTCTTAAAAATAAAATCAAAACTGCATCTAAAAACTCGCCTTTTTATGAACACCTACTGCTCTCTACTAGCCTGCCGGTCAAGACCCATCGACCTAACGAACTTGAGAGTTCAGCCTGCCGCCAAAGCTAATAGAATCCTAGCCCACGGATGGCCTACCGAACTACGACCATCGACTTGCCAAACCCAAGGGTTCGGCCTGCCAACCGAGCTAAATTCACGTTTGTCCAGAAAACATTTTTTACGCAGTTTTTCAATCTTATGTTGAACAATTCAAAAACATAAAAATTTTAGAAACCTAGGAAAAACCAATGGAACTGCTTTCATCCATCTTCTAGATCTATCTTTATTCCAAATAATTATTTAGTTACAAAATTTTTACAAATTTAAAATTAAAATAATAATTTCTAGGCGGCAACGATAGATCGCCATCAATTATATGAAAAACCTAGATACACATTTTAACCTCTAAGTTACCATAATGGCACAAATTAATTAATTAATAATTAATTAAATAATAATTTAATCAACCATAATTAATTAATAAACATTCAGTATATAATCTCATGACAACATTTAAATATATAGAAACCCTAGAATGCCAACTCTCTAAAAATTAAATTCAAGCATAAGAGAGAATTAGATCACATAATCTATATATATAGCATGATCACAAACTCATAAGTTTACGAAAAAAACCAATGACATTAACAGCAATTGTAAGAAACGAGAATGCAGCAGAATTTTAAAAATTTTAAATTAGAGTATTCTTCAAAACATAAGTTTGACATGCTGTATACATAGATTAATCATTGATCTTACTAAACTTTTGTATGCCAAGGAGCACTAGTAATCAGTGAAGAGAAGAACGTCCCAAAAGAGCTTCAACCAACTGGTCTTTTTTGCTATTCTCTATTGATGATCGGAGTGTGAGTGGTCACATGTCGTATAACTCTTCCTCTGGTGACTCTCCTTCCAACCAATTGAAAGACCTAGAGCTAAGGTTCTTGATTGTGAACAATAGCTCTTAGGGAGTTTCACAGTTTCTTACACTAGAGTACTCAATCTATACTTCTCAACTAATCTAAATAACTAAAAAACACTCAACCCCTATGTATAGAGGTTGGACTTGTGGTTAATCATTATCAGATAAGCTTCAAAATTTAAATCTAGATCAACATTTGAGGAAAATCATGTCTAAAATGCATAAATAGATTATTATTAGATCGGCAGTCTAAACTTATCCATCGACTTGTCAAACGTAATCCGTTGGTAGGCCAAACTAGCAGATCGGCAAGCTAAACTTGCAATAAAATGATCATTGAAAATCTTTTATTTCCCACTCGAGATTCTAAGATAGAGCCTTAGTTTTAATTCAAATAACCCAATAGAAAAGTTATCTGATCAAAACAATCATATCTGCATAATCTCATAGAAAATAAAATATTATCCCAATAATTCAACATGTTTATCTTAAATGAATTCACTAAATTAATTAAACTAATAAACAGACATGAATTATCTGATCCTATCAAATTTTAGCCAATCTAAGAATTTAACATAAGTTACTAATTTGTAGGAAAACTAGGCTGTATCATTATAAGATTTATTATGAGCTAGTAAAGGGGACCTGATGGACCTATATAGTTCAAGCTCCTATAATTACAAAATATAATATGCCAGATATATATTTTATAATCATCAATTCTAACGCTACTCCATTAAAAGCTTAGAGCTACACTCTCAAACTATATAAAATTACAAAGCTTTAAATAAGCTAAGTTTCCATGATATATTATAATGTGTCATATCCCCATAAGATATTCATAATTGACTTAGGATAAATTCCATTTTAACTTCTTAATTATTGTTATCTTAAATTCTGTTATCTCACCATTGGAAAACTTACTATCCAAAGACAGTATACTATTTGGTTATACCTATACATCCAAATAGTTAAGTGCTCTAGTTTTCCAATTATAGGATAACGCATATAAGAGAATACCATTAACACTACAAAAGAGCTATGGATTCTATATCTATGAAGAATGAAGAGTGAGTCTACACGATCAAGAGTCATGTCTCCAATGTACCGGTATACGTTTCATCATAAAATCAAGTCTCACCTTTTGGTACATCAAAAGACATAAGTCAAGATAATAGGCCCGTTGGTCATTTCAGGATTAAGACACAATACATATGATTCTATAAAGTGAATTGATTTGTACAAATGAAATTATTAATCCAAATCAATTCAACTTTATATCCCGATCCAACACATCGTCACCTATGATAATATACCAATGTTTCTACTCGCGGGTCCCACTCTAATGACCAAGACAAGCCATCTATGATTAGGAATCTAGACAACATAACAATCTTAGCATGAATAAAGCACCCAACTTTATTCCCTCGACTATGGATCTTGTGATTTAGACCATCACCTTTAATATTCATGTCTTCCACATAATCTGTTCATCATATGTATGATTCTTAAAGGTTTAGACCGATAGTCTTAGACCTTTGTTTGCTTATTAGACATTCAACATAAATGAACGTAAAGAGGACAACATTTGATATATGAATAAATAAATAAACTCTTTGTTGATAAAATGTCCCCAAAAACATATTACAACATTTTACTCCTTAAGGGCACCATGTCTAACATGCTATATGAATATGTCCTCTTTATATTCACTCATGTCAAACAGATGATAAGCAAACTAATGCCTAAGATTGTCATTCTAAACCTTTAAAATAATGCATATGATGGATAGATTATCTGAAAGACATGAATCTTAAGGTGGTAGTCTCCATATAAGCGGTTCGCAAGCGAAGGAATAAAGTTTGGTGCTTTCTCATATTAAGATTGTTATGCTGTCTACATCCTTGATAGGAGATGGCTTTTTTGGTCATGGGAGTGGAACTTTATGAGTAGAGACATTGTTATATTATCATTGGTGATAATGTAATTTGAATAAATCAATTCACGTTAGACAATTCTTAATTTTAAAATGGATCAATGGGCACGTGTTTTGACTTATGCCTTTTGAAGTACCAAAGGGTGACATCCTAAGTTAAATGAAGTTATGCAGATTAGTATGTTGCAGATATGACTCCTGAACAAGGTAAGATTTATTATTTACAGATATAGGGCCAATAACTCTTTGGTAGAGCTAATATTATTCTTTTATAGGCATTGTCTTAGAGTTGAAAAAATAGGACGGTCCACCATTTGGATGTATTTGTGTGATGAAATGGTTTACTATTTGTATCAGTTATAAATTGTAAGTCAATGGTGAGAACATAAGATATATATGATCAAGAATATAACATAAGATTTGTCCTTTAATCGATTATTAATATCCTACAAGGATATACATCATGATATGTCATGGACAAAGAATGTGACACCCCTCTAAACTTTAATCGATTATTAATATCCTCCAAGGATATATATGTCATGGACAAAAAATGTGACACCCCTCTAAACTAGTAAGCATAAGTAGGAAAATTGTTATGATAATAAACAATATTTTAAATAGAATTATTGGCTTATGATAAGCTCCAATTGCTAAATTTTTTTTGCTATGGAAAAAGAAGATCAGGTAGTCCCCATTCTATGCCCATCTCGATTGACTATAGCATGCATCAATAGGCAAAGCTAGAGTGGGGCTTTAGAGGAGGCGATGGGATTTGAAACTGGGTCGATGAAGAGGGATTCCTAACAAAAGTATTCCAACTACTAGACCACAATTTTATACTACAAATATTGTGTTACCTTATTATATATATTACGTTATTTTATATCATATATATTACATAATATATCTTTCATTTATGTTATTTTATTTCATATATATATATAGGTAAATGTGAGCACATGGCTCATGTTTCAAGTTTTGAAAAAAAAAAGAAAAAAGAAAACTCACGGCTATTTATTGAATTTCCCCCTTAAGTTTTATACGAGTAGGAAAAAGAAGAAAGAAAAAAAAAAAGAGAAAGAGAGGAAATCCTACTCACATTCTAAAAAGGACAAAATTATAAATACTTCTTTAATAACAACCCTAACCTATATAACTATTATTAAATATTTTTCTTAATCTCTCCTTCTAGTTAGGAATTCTCTAGTCTTCGTATTATTTCTTCATCCTTAATTCTCTTAAGGCCAAGAATAATTTTCAAGGTATAATTTTTATTCCCTTTTATTATGGATTTTTAGTAAGTGTATTGGTAATAATGTTTTCATAGTGATCGGCTTATAATTTTGATGTTTTGTTTCTCATGATTGAAAAATTAGGGCTTTCATAAGAGTAAATTATCTTCATTGTAAATCTTTTTCAAGTGTTTTGGATTCCATGTTTCTTTTAATGTCTCTTTAGTAGTATGATATTGAAAATAATTATATTTTAGAAAGATTATGTATAAAGTTTTAGTTTTACGACTTCATTTCATGCTGTATGGTTTCTTAATGAAAACCTTTTTTATGTGAGTTTTGTTCAAAATTCTATGAACTAAATTCTAAAACTTATTATGATTGTATATGGTCTAATCATGTTTTAGGAAAGGGTTACAGTGTCAATTATAATTAGTTGATATATTTTAATAGCAGGGTAATATGATTTGATTATCATGTTCACATGAAAGATAAAGTTAGAGATTGTCTTACTTAAACCTAAAGACCATATTTTATCTATTATGATTTTGATTGAAAATGTCTTTGGTATTAATCTAGAGATTCGAAGTTTCCTTTTGATATGTGAACCGCTTAAAACGGATATTTGTAACATAAGATTGATTTTTAAAAATTATGCAATGCTGTTGGAATTTTTTGAAAAAATGGGATTGTTACTACTAAGATTGTAATATGCTTTTATTAACCTTAACAAACTTAGAATAGAATGGATAATTGCTTAAAAGAAAGCAAGAAGTGTTCTTTAATATGGAACTAGAAAGCAAGATGTGTTCTTTAATATGGAACTAGAAAGCAAGACGTGTTCTTTAATATGGAACTAGAATCATAATTTTTTGATGTTTCTACAATTAATTATGAATTTTCTCATAAAGGTCGACGAATTTGTATATGTGTTTAACTATTGGGTTTGTTTAATATGTTATAATTTTAAGTCAAGCTTAAGTATTGTAACGTCCCGAAATTTATTTAATATTAATGTAATGTAAATGATGAATTAGTGTGCCATAATTAAAGTTTTAACTTTAATTAGATTATTTGGTTGGATTTTTAGTTTTTGGTTGTTTTGTTAAATTGATGCATTCAAATGATTTCTTATTGATTTAAAATGATGTTTTGAGTTTTAAAACACAACAATTTGTAAAATGTTAAAAATACTCTGTTTTGCAAAACCGTGGGCGGCACATGGTTTTCGCACAGTAAAACCGCCCACCGATTTTCTCTATTTATTTCCCTCTTCTCTCTCTCTCTCCTCACTCTCACGTTTCACTCTCTCTCTCTCTTCTCTCTCTCTCTCGGCAGCTCCCTCTCTCTCAATCTCTTTCAAAAATTTTTAAACCCAATTTCGAATCCAAGCTTCGGGTTAGCGAGGAGGAAGCTCGGGGACGTGATTCGGCAACCGAGAACGCGGATTGAAGCTTCGATTCGAGGTTAGATTTGAAATTTCTAAACTTTTTACAAAATTTTCAATTTTGTGCATTTTTGAAATCTAGGTTTGATTAAGCTTAGAAAAACTTGTGTTTGAGTTAAATGAACTTAGAACAACTAGAATCTAAGCTTAGATTGAAGAAAAACGGATTGAATTCAAGATTTTTCATTTTCCCCTTATTTTCTCATTTTTGGATTTTTGAGGATTTTGAGTTCAAATCTTGTTTAAATGAGTCCAAACATGTTTTAGTATGTTTTTCTATCAACTATAGTTGTTTTTCATGCCTGGGATTTGAGAAAAACAGGTTAGAAACAAGATTTGGATTTTGGGGATCGAGAAACCCGTGGCTGGGATTTCTGGGTTTTCCCAGTTCGGCAGGCCAAAGTTCATGTTCGGCAGGCCGGAGTGATGATCGGCAGGCCGGTGTTCTTCCGACCGGCAGGCCGAATCTGGGGAAACGTTCGGCAGGCCGAACCTTGCTTCCGGCAGGCCGAACTGTGCAGTTCGGCAGGCCGAAGCAGGGCGTCCAGTAGGCCGACCGAGGCATGGAAAATTTTGTAATTTTTACCCGTTTTCACTGTTTTGAACCCTGATTTAAATCCCAACCTTATAGGATGATTTTAAAGGTACAAATGGCACACTAGGACATCATGAAATGATTTAGTAACATAGAATGTCTCAAACTAGATATTGATTGACTTAGTTGGTATCTAGGATTGTTCGTGGTTCCGTGGAGCTAACGTATAGCGGACCGGGATTACGGTGTGGGGCACCAGCACGAGTATTGAGGTAGGACTTCTATCCTATTTCTTTGGTAGCCTGGTTTTGAAATGATTTGGCTTTGAAAATGATTTCTATGAAAATGTTTTCAACGGTTGTTTGAAAATGGTTTTATCGGTTATATTTTAATATACCGTGATTATGAAATGAATTTCATAATAAATGTAATTGACAACACTCGGTAATTGGGTTTTGAATGATAATGATAATAAACACATGGGCATGATGCCATATCAGAGATCGGGTCGTGTAGCGATCGACCTTGGGGGCAGGTCCCGAAACCCAGCTGGGCCACTACGGTGGTGATTTCATGGTTTGCCTAGGTAAAAGTAAATTGGTGTTTTGATTTGACGAGTAGACTGTTCTGTGTCAGGACGGTTCTACTCAAATTGTTTATTTATTTATTTATTTAAGTTTCCTTTGAATAACTTCTAATAATGCTGTGTTCCTTTGCGTTAAACTATTTTTATAAAACATAGTCCTACTGAGCCTTTCGCTCACGTTTTATTGTTTTAAATTCCCCCCTTCTAGGTGGTTTCCCATTTAGGTTTGGAGAAGATTCTTCGGACCGAACTCAGGAGCAATATGAGAATTTATTTATATTATGTATTATTAATCAAAGCATGTAAGACTTAACTTTATTTGTACTTGGACTGTAATTGTATTTATGATATTGTCAGAACCATGTGTGTGCACAAGTTATCGGTTGTGGAACCCATATTCGTGGTTTTTATTCAATTATTATTATTTGCTAAATATTTATAAACTCTTTTATAAAATGTGGTGGAAAATCTTCTTAATTTTTATTTAATTTGATTCTCAAACTCTCGATTTTTAATTAAATTCTCTTTTAATTAATCTAAATATTCCGCCACATCACCTCTCGTACTCCGGGGCGTGACAGAATGGTATCAGAGCTCAAGGTTATGAACCTTGGGAATTGTGCACACATAGGTTTGACAATGAAATACCTCTGACAGTCCAAATTTTGTTTTCAGAAGTGAGAGAATGGCACCTAGACGTCGTTCGACTGCTGACGCCGAGTTCGGAAATGATGAGAGCATGATGAGGTCTATGTTTGCGGCTTTCCGGCAGATGGCAGCCAGGGCTAGACCGGAAGACTCCAGTGTTGGTAGTCGGCATGCTTTCTTTAGGGAATTCTGGCGGGCGTCTATTCTGACTTTTGATGGCAATGGGGATCCGCAGTTAGCAGAGTATTGGTTGGATTCGATCTTGAAGCATCTAGATACTCTTGGTGTGCCTGAGGAGTATCGTGTGGAGTTTGCGGCGTATAAGCTCGAGGGTGGCGCCAACACCTGGTGGAAACAAACTAAGCGTCTGGAGCGCGGTGGCGATATCAGTTGGGACAAGTTCAAGGAGCTGTTCTATGATCGGTATTTTTCGCAGGGATATAGAGACCAGAAGGCAGCTGAGTTTTATAGATTGCAGCAGGGTGATCTTTCAGTTCGGGAGTATGAGGCAGGATTTAATGAGTTGGCTAGATTTGCTCCATCAGCTGTGGCATCGGAGCGTGAAAAGTGTATTAAGTTTCGGGAAGGACTCAAGGCTCCTATTCGGCGGCAGTTGGTTGCTCTACGGCTTAGGAGTTTCGGAGAGCTTATGTCGTCGGCGATCTCCGTGGAGAATGATTATGTGCAGTATTGTGAGGATCGAGCCAAGGCTTCAGGAGGACCGCAGAGGAGTAGCAGGAAGAGCACCAGTAGTCGTCCAGCTCCGGGGAAAGGCAAGCAAGGCGGTGCGACCAGTGGTAGTAGCAGTTCGTCTGGCAGCGGGCGCAGCAACCCCTACAGCTTTCATTGTCATTTCTGTCAGCAGCCCGGACACATCAAGAGGAATTGCCCAATCAGGAGTGCTCGTCTTGGATCGCAGACCGGGGAGGATACCAGTCGTTCATCTCGGCCTCAGCCTCAGACCCTACCTCCGCCTCCGCAGTACCCGCAGTTGCAGTATCCGTAGTTTTCTCCTCAGTAATTCTCATATCCGGCACGGGGGCAGTAGCCGTAGTATTTTCAGCGCAGTGTTCCTCCGTATAGAGCGCCGAGTACAGGTAGTGTGCAGTCGTCTCCATCTCAGCAGCATCGGCCGAGTAATGCAGGACCCAGTAATGTCGGTAGAGGAAAAGGGAAAGCGCCAGTGCAGGTTCATGCAATGGTATCTGGAGGGTTAGATTCTCAGACTGGTAACGCGGTTGTCGATGGTATGATTTTGGTTTCCAGATCTTTAGCTCGTGTTTTATTTGATACCGGTGCCTCTCATTCTCCCATTTCGAGTTCTTTTGTACATGCCTTGGGATTAGAAGTAGAAGAGTTTAAGGAACCCCTCGTTATAACTTCTCCCTTGGGGCGGGTGTGTGTGAATTGTATGTGTAAATCTTGTAAAATAAAGATTGGGGATGAGATTTTGAAAAGTGATTTGATTGTACTCCCCATGAGCTCCTATGTTGTGATCTTAGGGATGGACTGGTTGTCCAGGTATAGTGCAGTTGTGGACTGCCAACTTAGAAAAGTGACCCTAGTGTCTGATAGGGGGACGGTAATCACTTACCAGGGTGGTGGTGATTGGTTAATGAGTGAGCGCCTTATAAAGTCGTGTCTAGGAGGGCGAAGGAATCTAGATTGTTTTGCTTTTCTTGCCAATTTAGATCACGAGCCCTATGTTTCGAAAGGTAGTGCAGTGATTCCGGTGGTTGATGAGTTCGAGGATGTTTTCCCCGATGAGTTATCAGGGTTACCACCGCATCGGGAGATTGAGTTTGGTATCGAGTTGTTTCCAGGGACATCACCGATTTCTATGGCACCTTATCGGATGGCGCCGGTAGAAATGAAGGAATTGAGGAAGCAACTTCAGGAGCTTGCTGATAAAGGGTACATTCGGAATAGCACATCTCCATGGGGAGCACCGGTTTTGTTTGCTAAGAAGCACGATGGGACTCTCAGGTTATGTGTGGATTATCGGCAGCTGAATCGTGTTACGGTGAAGAACAAGTATCCCTTGCCTAGGATTGATGAGTTGTTTGATCAGTTGGGAGGTTCGCGATACTTCTCGAAGATTGACTTGCGTTCAGGTTATCATCAGCTCAGGATCAAGGAAGAGGATATTCCCAAGACAGCTTTTAGGACTCGGTATGGGCATTTTGAGTTTCTGGTCATGTCTTTTGGGTTGACGAATGCTCCAACAACTTTTATGGATCTGATGAACAGGGTATTTAGGCCGCATCTGGATTAGTTTGTGATCGTGTTCAACGATGATATTCTTGTGTATTCTAAGACTTGGGAGGAGCATGAGCAGCATCTTCGGGTCGTGCTTCAGACTCTACGGGAGCACCAGTTGTATGCTAAGAGGGAAAAGTGTGAGTTTTGGTTGACTGAGGTCAAGTTTCTGGGTCATGTCATCTCGGAGCATGGTATTTCAGTGGATCCGTCCAAGATTGAAGCTATATTGGAATGGGAACGACCAAGGAATGTAGCGGAGATTCGCAGCTTCTTAGGTCTTGCAGGATATTACAGGAAATTTGTAAAGGATTTTTCGAAGATTGCAGCTCCGTTGACGAGGTTGATCAAGAAAAATGTCAGGTTTGAGTGGGATGAAGATTGTGAGCTTGCTTTTCAGGAATTGAAGAACCGGTTGACTTCAGCTCCGGTGTTGGTTATTCCTAGTAGTGACGAGCCGTATGAGGTTTATGCTGATGCTTCAGGGCGCGGACTTGGATGCGTGTTGATGCAGCATGGACGTGTGGTTGCGTACGGATCGAGACAGCTACGACCTCACGAGTGGAATTATCCTACTCACGATTTAGAGCTTGCGGCGGTGATCTACGCGCTGAAGATTTGGAGATGTTACTTGTATGGAGCATCGTTTCAGGTCTTCTCCGATCACAAGAGTTTGAGGCATTTGTTCACTCAGAGGGATCTCAATTTGAGGCAGCGCAGATGGGTAGAGTACATGGAGGATTATGATTTCGCGTTGCAGTATCATCCCGGGAAGGCTAATGTAGTCGCGGATGTGCTTAGCAGGAAGTCTTCAGGGATTCTCGCTTGTTTGATTTTTGAGGACTGGAGCAGGGATGCGACAGTGAGTGAGTATCGGCTACTGTATCATGAAGATGGTGATCGAGTTTCGTTATATCATGTGGAAGCGACTCCAGCTCTTGTTCGGACGGTGAAGCAAGGTCAGTGGTAGGATCGACATTTGCAGGGGATTTGGTCGCGGATTCAGAATGGGGAGCAGTTTGAAGAATGGAGCGTGCATGCAGATGGGTCGTTGTACTTCCGGGAGCGTCTTGCAGTTCCAGTTATTGCTGAGGTGACGAAAGCCGTTCTAGACGAAGCTCATAGGTCTCAGTTTGCTATTCATTCGGGGAGCACCAAGATGTATCATGATTTGAAGAGGCACTATTGGTGGAGAGGCATGAAGAAAGATGTTCGCGAGTACGTGGCCAAGTGTTCGACGTGTCTTCAGGTGAAAGCTGAGCATCAGAAGCCTGCAGGTCAGCTTCAGCCGCTTCCTATTCCAGGGTGGAAATGGGAGCATGTGACGATGGATTTCCTCATAGGTTTGCCGAGGACGGAGCAGCGGCATGATGCAGTTTGGGTTGTGGTCGATAGGTTGACGAAATCGGCGCATTTCATTCCGTTTAGGTCGACGTGTTCTAAGAAGATTCTCGGGGAGTTGTATATGCAGAACATTGTGAGGTTGCATGGAGTTCCTTTGTCCATCACCTCTGATCGAGACACCAGGTTTAATGCTAAGTACTGGAGGAGTTTTCAGGAGGCTTTGGGTACGGATTTGAACTTCAGTACGGCGTTTCATCCCCAGACTGATGGACAGTCTGAGCGGGTTATCCAGGTTCTCGAGGATATGTTGCGTGCTTGTGCGTTGGACTTCGGCGGGAATTGGAAGCAATGTTTGCATTTGGCAGAGTTCGCGTACAACAACAGTTATCAGGCGAGTATCGGTATGGCACCATTTGAGGCATTGTATGGGCGACCGTGTCGTTCACCTGTGTGTTGGGCCGAGCCGGAAGATAGAGTTATTCTTGGGCCGAAAGAGATTCGTGACAGCAACGAGAAAGTCGCAGTGATTCGAGGTCGATTGAGAGCAGCTCAGAGTCGTCAGAAGAGTTATGCGGATAGCAGACGTAGACCCTTAGAGTTCGCGGTTGGAGATTTTGTTCTCTTGAGGGTATCACCTCGTAAGGGAACTATGCGGTTCGGAGTGAGTGGGAAACTCGCGCCGAGGTATATTGGGCCGTTCGAGATCACTCAGCGTGTTGGTGTGGTCGCTTATCGGCTTGATCTTCCGCCCGAACTTTCTCATGTGCATGATGTGTTTCATGTGTCGATGCTTAGGAAATGTCCACCTGGGCAGGATAAGATAGTTTCGTTTCGCGATGTACAGGTTCAGGAGGATACGACGTATGAAGAAGTGCCGATTCAGATTATCGACCGGAAAGTGATTAGCTTGCGTCGTCGTGAGATACCATTGGTAAAGGTTGTGTGGCAGCATCACGGGGTTGATGAAGCCACTTGAGAATTAGAGTCGAGTATGCGGGAATTGTATCCGCATTTGTTTTGTTTTTGAAGTGAGTTGTAAATTTCGAGGACGAAATTTCTTTTAGGGGTGGAAAGCTGTAACGTCCCGAAATTTATTTAATATTAATGTAATGTAAATGATGAATTAGTGTGCCATAATTAAAGTTTTAACTTTAATTAGATTATTTGGTTGGATTTTTAGTTTTTGGTTGTTTTGTTAAATTAATGCATTCAAATGATTTCTTATTGATTTAAAATGATGTTTTGAGTTTTAAAACACAACAATTTGTAAAATGTTAAAAATACTCTGTTTTGCAAGACCGTGGGTGGCACATGGTTTTCGCATAGTAAAACCGCCCACCGATTTTCTCTATTTATTTCCCTCTTCTCTCTCTCTCTCCTCACTCTCACGTTTCACTCTCTCTCTCTCTTCTCTCTCTCTCTCAGCAGCTCCCTCTCTCTCAATCTCTTTCAAAAATTTTTAAACCCAATTTCGAATCCAAGCTTTGGGTTAGCGAGGAGGAAGCTCGGGGACGTGATTCGGCAACCGAGAACGCGGATTGAAGCTTCGATTCGAGGTTAGATTTGAAATTTCTAAACTTTTTACAAAATTTTCAATTTTGTGCATTTTTGAAATCTAGGTTTGATTAAGCTTAGAAAAACTTGTGTTTGAGTTAAATGAACTTAGAACAACTAGAATCTAAGCTTAGATTGAAGCAAAACGGATTGAATTCAAGATTTTTCATTTTCCGCTTATTTTCTCATTTTTGGATTTTTGAGGATTTTGAGTTCAAATCTTGTTTAAATGAGTCCAAACATGTTTTAGTATGTTTTTCTATCAACTATAGTTGTTTTTCATGCCTAGGATTTGAGAAAAACAGGTTAGAAACAAGATTTGGATTTTGGGGATCGAGAAACCCGTGGCTGGGATTTCTGGGTTTTCCCAGTTCGGCAGGCCAAAGTTCATGTTCGACAGGCCGGAGTGATGATCGGCAGGCCGAATCTGGGGAAACGTTCGGCAGGCCGAACTGTGCAGTTCGGCAGGCCGAAGCAGGGCGTCCGGCAGGCCGACCGAGGCATGGAAAATTTTGTAATTTTTAACCGTTTTCACTGTTTTGAACCCTGATTTAAATCCCAACCTTATAGGATGATTTTAAAGGTACAAATGGCACACTAGGACATCATGAAATGATTTAGTAACATAGAATGTCTCAAACTAGATATTGATTGACTTAGTTGGTATCTAGGATTGTTCGTGGTTCCGTGGAGCTAACGTATAGCGGACCGGGATTACGGTGTGGGGCACCGGCACGAGTATTGAGGTAGGACTTCTATCCTATTTCTTTGGTAGCCTGGTTTTGAAATGATTTGGCTTTGAAAATGATTTCTATCAAAATGTTTTCAACGGTTGTTTGAAAATGGTTTTATCGGTTATATTTTAATATACCGTGATTATGAAATGAATTTCATAATAAATGTAATTGACAACACTCGGTAATTGGGTTTTGAATGATAATGATAATAAACACATGGGCATGATGCCATATCAGAGATCGGGTCGTGTAGCGATCGACCTTGGGGGCAGGTCCCGAAACCCAGCTGGGCCACTACGGTGGTGATTTCATGGTTTGCCTAGGTAAAAGTAAATTGGTGTTTTGATTTGACGAGTAGACTGTTCTGTGTCAGGACGGTTCTACTCAAATTGTTTATTTATTTATTTATTTAAGTTTCCTTTGAATAACTTCTAATAATGCTGTGTTCCTTTGCGTTAAACTATTTTTATAAAACATAGTCCTACTGAGCCTTTCGCTCACGTTTTATTGTTTTAAATTCCCCCCTTCTAGGTGGTTTCCCATTTAGGTTTGGAGAAGATTCTTCGGACCGAACTCAGGAGCAATATGAGAATTTATTTATATTATGTATTATTAATCAAGGCATGTAAGACTTAACTTTATTTGTACTTGGACTGTAATTGTATTTATGATATTGTCAGAACCATGTGTGTGCACAAGTTGTGGGTTGTGGAACCCATATTCGCGGTTTTTATTCAATTATTATTATTTGCTAAATATTTATAAACTCTTTTATAAAATGTGGTGGAAAATCTTCTTAATTTTTATTTAATTTGATTCTCAAACTCTCGATTTTTAATTAAATTCTCTTTTAATTAATCTAAATATTTCGCCACGTCACCTCCCGTACTCCGGGGCGTGACAAGTATTTATGTTGATTTAATGTGGTTTAATATTTTGTGGAATTAAACTAATAATACTTAATGATATGAAATAAATAGCAAAGTAGTAAGCACATCAAAGAGTCTCAAGTCACATTTTTGGAGAAAAATTAGTAAAGTGAAAACTACATTACTATATTAGTACATCTCTCTACAATAGGTTTGTTCAAAATATGATTTCAATGGTTTTAAATATTGATAGCTAATACAATGAAAGTTGCAATGAGGTTTTTTATGAAGTGATTTACGATCTTTTTGTTATATTACATGTTCCTCATACTCTTATGAAGATAGATGGATCCATAGAGTCGCTAAACTTCTCGACTCATGATCTGGCCTCAATGAGTCCCCGTCACGATTTTTGTCGAGGTCCTCTCACAAGTCACCATCAAGGACCTGTGCTTGACGTTCTTTGATCTTTGCAAAGTTTGGAATTGTTGTGTTTTTGAAAAAAAAAAATGGTTATTCACTTTTTTTAAGTTATATTTCTGCGATCTGTGCAAATAAAATGTTCTTTGATCTGCTCTGTGTTGTTTCATTGACATTTTGGGCTTTTCAATTACCTCTACAAAGTGAGTGAGGAAGAGACAGGAAAGAGAAATGGAACAAAGTTGTATGCAAGGATAAATTTGCTATTGGACAATGTTTGTCATGAATTTATGATAATTGGCCCATTTACTAACTTCAATCAAAACTTATACTATTAATTTTTATTCTTTCCGAATGCTTGCCCATTTTTCTAATTCCCTCTTTGAAAAAATCTTGCTTCGTATATAGTAGGCCCACAATTACAAGCACAAATTATATTTAAAACAAAAGAAAAAATATAGAAAGAACAATCTGTTTTTAGAAGTCTCATGCCTTTCAACCAATCTAGAGGCAAAGGTTCCTTTTTGGGTGATTAAGGTTCTTCATTGGCCGTGATTTCTTGTTTTAGTGGTTCTAAGTTCGGGAACACATAAATCACATAAATAGATCCTATAACACAACCCATAAAACTGAAAATTTAAAAGAAAAAAAGTGCATCAGAGGTAAAGTATATATATATATATATATACATATATATTATCGACGTATAACAAAAAGCACAATAAGAAAAAAAGTCCAATTTGAATTTCCCTATTTTTCCAGTATATGTGTGCATCTATGTTTCCTGTTCGTCAAAATCACACAATAGAGTTTCCTCTCTTCTTCAATATCCATTTCTAAGGATTCCTTTTTCGGCGCATTGCAAAATCACTAACTTCATCAAAAGCCTATATTAGAGCTTGAATGTACGCCATCACCATATCCCATATATAGATAATCCTCGTGAAAATTGGTAGATTGAGACTTTAGTTGTTCAAACTTACATATTTTGTTAGTTTTGATAGTGTTTTGTTAGTTTTAATTGCATTTTCTATGTTTATTTAAGTTTAATATAGATTTAGTAAATTTTATTTTTAATTATGTTTTCATGTTACTTTTGATATCTTTTATTTGTTTATTTTTGTTTTATTTTCAGTTTCTAGAAATCGAAGAAAGCTATTGAAAGCTAAAGGATCAATTTGTGGAGCTTAAAAGAAGACAAATTAGGCCAATATAGAGCAAAGGATGGTGCTATAGTGCCAAACTGACTCGTTGCATCATCATCTAGGAAACTTTTGCCCAGGTCAGGCAGTATCGAGGCACTGCGGCAACCAAAATTCTCATTACAGCACCTTAGCTTGGTGCTATAGTGCTAGTTTTACTCGTTGTAGCACTAGCCCCTGTTTTCAAAATCCTAACTCTGTATTTTGGAACTACAGCCAGAATTTCTTCGCTACAGCATTAAAACGCGCTGATAGATTAATCAAAGTTGGACATAATTCTCAAAAAGGGTACCTTCATATAGCCCTTGCAAGGGTTTTGGGGGGAAGGAGGACTCTCACACTTTGAAACACCTTTTAACTGCCCCATTTTGGCTTTTGGAGGAAGGAAAAACCTATTTTTGGAGAGTGGGAGACACACATCAAGAGCTCTTGGATTTTATAGAAGATTGGAGGAAGAATTGAAGATTGGGGCTTCAGATTCATAAATAGTTTCATTTCTTCCCTCTTTTCTTGTATTTATTTTCCTTGATTTTATGTTAAACATGACTTCAACTATGGGTGTGTTTGTGCTGATTATTGACATTATGAGTGGCGAGATTCTCTCTCTAGGGCCCTAATGTAGCTTTATTTAAACTACACTTGGAATATTTGGATAATTGCTAATATGTTTTCATTTCAATTCATTTTTGTTCTTATCTGCTTCATGCTTCTAATTTTTTAAGAAATGAATTAGTTGATTTGATTTATGGATTTTAGCGTTCAACATAGATTAATTCATATGTTGGTTTTGAGATACACAATCTTAGTTGTCGTTGAGTTCAAGAGAACAATAACACTTGGATGATCACTATTAGGATGTGTTTAATGAGTGTGTATATGAACAAGTTAGATAGAGATATTAACTTGTTTATACATGCATACATCGGCGGAGGGAGAGGGGTTGGGGGCGGGGGGGGGGGGGGGGGGGGGGGGGGTGGGTGTTCCATGGCCCCTCCCTAGATTTTTGTTTTTTGTTTTATTTTCTCTGCTAATTTTTTTCTTCATGTTATATATATGTATGTATATTCTTGTTAGGTAGTAGCCTTTCACATTGGGCTACCTAGACATATGTTTTGTGTATATTATGACTTTGTCTGCTTATTGTAGGTAATGGCATATTAATCTTGATCATAGTCGGGCCTTGTCTATTTTGGCCCAATCCAATGTCCTTCACACTGCACAATACAGTTTCCTAAATTGTCTATAAATCATACAACTGTTTATCAAAGCTCAGATTTGCTGAGTTGCTTCTCTCTCTAAAATTCTCCATTCTTTCTAGAATTCTTTTCATCTTTCTCTAAAATTTGAAACTTGTTGTTAATTTTTCAGATCTTCTTTCTTTCTTTCTTGTTTCTTTTTCTTTGTTTTCCATAGATCTAAAGTATCATCACAGGAGAAAATACTTCCCATCACTTTCCCAGAAGATTCTTAAGTAGAACTACAAGTCTAGAGTCACTCGACCATAGATTCTCATACGTTTTGGAATCCCCAATGATGTGAGGATTCTAATTGAAGGAAAAATTCGTCTGAGTGACTTCACTCAAAGGGTCGGCCATTTAGGTATGGGTACCAATTGTAGTATGATCAGAAGAAGAGCTCGTATCATCAACTTTAGATGTCATTAATGTGGGCGACAGACATGTGAGGGTAATTGTCGTTCGGTTGGATTTGTGTCTATAATAGGGAGGGCAAAATCTATTTCTACAAAGATAATCTTTCTAAAGGGGACTTGGATGACCTCTATGCTTCTCTTCAGAACCGTCCGAGTGGATATGTCTAAGGTGTAATTTCTAATCTTTAGCCAAAATTTCATGCAAAAAGACAATGCTTCAGGAATTTGGCATTTAAAGACCATGTTTTTTAGTTTGGCAAAAAATTAAATAGGGCGTAAAGTCTTAATCTATAGAAATTGTTTGAGTGTTCCTACAAAAAAATGTATTTCGTGTTTTAAGTGTTTGTTGGTTTTTAGATTGTTACAGTATGTGTTAAAAAATATTTTTTATTATTTTATCGCTACAATAGTAGTTATATGTTTGTGTTTCTTTTATTAAAAAAAGTTACCTTGTCAGATACATAATGTGTTTGTTCCTGTTGTTAGTTTAAAATTTTTAGATCCTAAATGATTTTTCTAGATTCGTATTGTTTTTATCAAAAGGTATACAGTTTGTCATATGTCTTTTACTGACTTTTCCAGATTCACATTGGTTTTGTCAAAAGGTACACAGTATATCATATGTCTTTTACTAACTTTTCTAGATTTGTGTTGTTTTTATCAAAAGGTATACAATTATAGTTTCATTTGTAAAAAGTTGATCGAATTGCATGTTTATTTTTCAAAATCTAAACTGATTTGGTCTAACTTTTTGTAACATGTACATCACTTACTAGTCATAAATTCCTAGTCCTTTTCTATTTCCATCTTCTTTAAGAACTGATTCGAGACTTAAATTTTAGACAGAACAAACTTAAGTCAAAAACCTAAAAAAAAATAGGAAAAACAAGTCAATCTATTTTAGAAACCAAATATGTCTTCCCCTTATTCATCTGGGAAAATCAAAACCATTTGAATCTTTTGTGGTAAAGTCTACTTAGAAGTCGCAAAACACTTAGGACAAGTCTTGGCATATAGGAAGATTAACCTGATTTATAGGGGAGGTAGTTTAGTGTTAATGGAGAATGTAGTAATAGCTACAAATTCTAGGGGTAGCCATGTCATAGGGATTATACCTCATCTCGTAGTTGAGGAGAATCTTTATGAGAACACTATAGGTAAGGAAGAGAGAGTTTTGGACATCTCTAAGCATCTTGAAAATATGATCCATAACTTTGACGCTTTCATTGCATTGCCTGGTAGTTTAGGCACCCTTGAAGAGTCATTCATAGTTGCTAGTGGGAGTCTGTTGGGTATTCACTCCAAACCTGTAGGTCTTTTGAACATGAATAGTTTTTATGATAGTCTTTTAAAGTTTTAAGATTATGCTGTGGAACAAAACTTCATTGTAGAGTCAGGGAGAGAAATTTTTGTTATCACTTCAACAGCTTAAGACCTGCTTGACAAAATATAAGTCATTCATCTAGAGTTTGACACTACAGCATCTCAGCTTGATAGGAAGAAAGAAAGCAGGAAGCGACCACTAGATTTGAACCTCCACCTGTAACTTTTAGTTTTACCCACAGCATGTTTGTTTGTATTTCATGTGCCCTGAATAACCATTCTCCTTCACATCTTATATTTTTATTGGGACATATTGTTGCTAAAATATTTAGACTCAATGACTCTGATATCGGGATGGTTGATATTACAGAGTAACTAGTACTTTCGAAACGCATCCCGTTTAAGGTCAGATCTTTTTTTTATTGATGTTTCTGTAATCTCCATGCAGACATGATTAAGATAGCTACTTATGCGGAGTATTTTGTACTCTCGAAACATATCCATATCATGTCTGTCAACTTTCTATATCTTATTTTAATGAGTTTTTTTTAATATAAATATTTGTGTATTATTATTATTATTATTATGTAATATAACATCCATAATCTATTATAAACCATGGCTCAAAAATAATGAAACAGTGAAAAATGATATGATAAGCATATGCAATTCTCTTGACAGCTGTTGGAATAATCTTGATAAAAAACTACACAGCCCTCCCTGACTCAAAATCCTAGCTTTATCACTGCGTGTCTATAGTTGAATTTAAATCCTTGATCAATGAATTGGGTGAAAATGAGTTAACAATTACCAATTAGGACAAGCATGTAGAATAGAGTGAAACAAAGTCCCTAGACTCTCATCACATAGAATTTTCGTTTCATAGAATTGTTAAGCTTGTGTTTGTTTTGTTTTGTTCTTTCCTTGTTTAATTTAGTTAGTTTAATTTTAATTAATTTGGCATTTTAATTCAAATTTGATATTGTCTAGATAAAATTGAATTTTGAAAACCCAAAGTAATAAGTTTAAAATGTCTAAAAATTCAATCTTTGTGGGACAATACTCGATCTTTTTGGTCACTTTATTACTTTTACGACCGTACACTTGTAGTTTGAGTGTAACAAACATCGGCATCGATCTCACGGCCAATGCTTTTAACATTCCATAATTGAGCGCCGGTGAAATTCAAACATAAAGGATCCATTTGGTAGTATTTTCAAAATAGATAAAAATGGTTTTGTTTTGAAAAATAATATTTTTTTGGGAATTGTACAGAGAGTCCTTTTGAACATTTTGCCTCAAAAAAAGTGTGCAAAAACATTTTCTAAAATTCTCAAAACAAAACCAAACGGCGAATGTCTCAAGGAAAATCCAACAGGAGATTGGGTCACACATGGAAATTATTCTTCAAAATTTATGATACGTTACTTGGGCCCTATTTCAATACATAATATATTTTAATGCTATACATAATTTCTTTAATGTTACATACGTAAATAACACATGTCACGAGAATTCATAGGCTCGTTATAAGGCCAAGTGCTTTTTTAAATATTTCTCTACTTTACTGAATACAAACTAACACATTTAGACTATGGCTCCAATAATTGTTTATCCTTCAGTGTAAAAAAAAAATCTCGTATATTTGATCCAATGGTACACGCTAGTGTGTTGGAGAGTTTGACAAGGCACTAGACTTAAAGAAAAATTTGGACCCCAAATAAAATGTATTTCCTCCCTCTCTACATTGTTATGCTAGAATTTTTTCCTCATTGTTGTGCCCCCCTCACCCCCAAGCCTAAATCTAGCACTGCTCCTAGGTTGGTTGTTATGATTTTGGCTTAAGAGGGGGAGCAACACTTCCGTTCATTGGGTGAGTGATACGAACCACGCCAAGAACTGACGCGACTCTAACCAAAAGTGGTTTCCAAGATCAAATTTCTAACCGGTTTTGAATGGAACCGCGACCCGATGCCCAACAAGAAGCACGAACCTTGGTATGTGAGGACGCCACAATCAGCTATGGATGGACTGACTGATAAGTCTTGGTATGTGAGGACGCCACAATCAGCTATGGATGGACTGATTGATAAGTCTATGAACGCCACGGAAATTTTCGATAAGTTCGAATAGTTCGTTTAGGAACTAAAGAGAATCAAACCTCAAAATTATGTGTTATTACTTATGTCCAATTGATTGAAATTCGTTACAATATATAGGGGTTCCTATGCGAATTTTTAGCCCCTAATTCCCATGGAATTTCGGCAAATCAATTACCAAATCACCTAATCTAAAGCAAATAAGGTAAGTGTCCTTAATGGCTTAAAAACTTTACAATAATAGAAATAAACAAACGAAAATAAAGGAAACTAGACATTAAAAAGGTCATAAGCTGATTCTTCTCGCCATGTGTCGCCTCAAAACGGGAAAGTAACTGAAATGGAAATTACTCAATCCCTTCTAGAGCTTGAATCACGTATTTGTTGGTTTGATTTTCGCTTGCAATTCCCTCAATGGGCCTCCATGCAATGGCTTGAGCCCAAGTTGCTTGAATCAGCCCAATAAGTGTTTCTTTAAACTTCTTTGCACGAGCTCTCGTAACCGGACCAATGGGAACTTGAATTGGATCTGAATAAGTCTCCCACGTGCTCTTGCTTGTGCTAACGATGTCCTCATCATTCCCCTCCTCTTGAGAAGGATTTGTCCTCAAATCGTTGCCTGCATCAAAAGGACTTAGATCAGAAACATTAAAGGAGGCACTTACACCATACTCACCTAGCAAGTCTAGCTTGTATGCATTATCATTGATCCTTTGGAGAACTTGAAAAGGACCATCCCCTCTAGGCAATAGCTTGGATTTCATTTGTTCCGAAAATCGTTCCTTGCGTAAGTGCAACCACACCCAATCACTGGGCTTGAAGACGAGCTTGTGACGCCCTTTGTTGGCTTGTTCAGCATATTGTTTAGTCCTTCGCTCGATGTTGAGTCTTGCCTTCTCGTGTATCTGCTTAACAAGATCAACTTTTCTTTTTCCATCTAAATTCACATGCTCAGATAAAGGTAATGGCATTAAATCCAAAGGAGTTAAAGGATTAAAACCATAAACAATTTCAAACGGTGAAAATTGTGTAGCAGAATGAACAGATCGATTATAAGCAAACTCAACATGTGGTAAACACTCCTCCCATGTTTTGATGTTCTTTTTAATGACAGCCCTCAACAAAGTAGACAAGGTTCTATTCACAACTTCTGTTTGACCATCGGTTTGAGGGTGACAAGTAGTTGAAAACAATAGCTTAGTCCCTAACTTAGCCCACAAAGTCTTCCAAAAGTAGCTTAAGAACTTGGTGTCCCTATCAGAAAAAATTGTCCTAGGCATACCATGAAGTCTTACAATTTCCCTAAAGAACAAATCAGCAACATTGGAAGCATCATCTGTCTTATGGCATGGAATAAAATGAGCCATCTTAGAAAACCTATCCACAACCACAAATATCGAGTCTCTTCCCCGTTTAGACCTAGGCAAACCTAACACAAAATCCATCGAAATATCAATCCAGGGTTCACTAGGTATTGGTAAAGGGGTGTATGAACCATGGGGCTGCACTCTTGATTTAGCCTGCCTACAAGTTACACATCTACCACAAAGCCTCTCAACATCTCGTTTCATATGTGGCCAATAGAAGTGTTCCTGCAACATAGCCAAAGTCTTCAATACCCCAAAATGTCCCATCAATCCTCCCCCATGGGATTCTCTCACTAGCAAATCTCTTAATGAACAATTAGGCACACATAATTTATTCTCCCGAAACAAGTATCCCTCATGCCTAAAGTACTTACCACTAGCAAATCTCTCACAAGCTTGATACTTAGTACTAAAGTCATGGTCATCAGCA
Organism: Artocarpus heterophyllus; assembly: GCA_025403435.1. Classification (NCBI taxonomy): domain Eukaryota; kingdom Viridiplantae; phylum Streptophyta; class Magnoliopsida; order Rosales; family Moraceae; genus Artocarpus; species Artocarpus heterophyllus. The sequence goes on from CM046338.1 coordinate 30,894,474, forward strand.
TATAACTCTTTAATGTGTTCAAAACCCAGTAGTTTAGCATTAAGAGTTGAGATTAAGACATACCTGCAAGAAAGTGCATCGGCAACGACGTTTTCCTTACCTTGCTTGTAGCGAATGACATACGGAAACGTCTCTATGAATTCTACCCAATGAGCATGCCTCTTGTTCAGCTTGTGCTGGCGCTTCAAGTGTTTCAAGGAGTCATGATCAGTGTGAATCACGAACTCCTTAGGCCATAGGTAGTGCTGCCACGTCTCTAATGCCCAAACCAATGCATACATCTCTTTATCATAAGTTGGGTAATTAAGAGTTGCCCCATTCAGCTTCTCACTGAAATATGTTATTGGTCTCCCTTCCTGCATTAAAACAGCACCAATTCCAACACCTGAAGCATCACATTCAATCTCAAAAGTTTTGGAAAAATTAGGTAAAGATAACAATGGAGCATTTGTCAATTTCTCCTTGAGTAGCTGAAATGCCCTTTCTTGCTCTTCTCCCCATCTAAACCCAATGTTCTTTTTGATCACTTCAGTCAGTGGTGCGGCTATAGTACTGAAATCTTTCACAAACCGCCGGTAGAAACTAGCAAGTCCATGAAAACTCCGTACGTTTCCCACACTAGTTGGACTCGGCCACTCCTGGATGGCTCGCACATTTTCTTCATCAACCTGTATACCTTGAGCACTAACAACAAAACCAAGAAACACAAGCTGATCTGTGCAAAAGGTACATTTCTTGAGGTTAGCATACAACTTTTCCTTCCGCAAAACATCTGAAACAAGTTTCAAATGTTCAATATGTTCATCCAAATTGCTGCTATAGATAAGGATATCATCAAAATAAACAACGACAAATTTCCCAATAAAAGCTCACAAAACATGGTTCATTAAACGCATAAATGTGCTAGGTGCATTGGTTAAACCGAAAGGCATTACCAACCACTCATACAAACCTTGTTTTGTTTTGAAAGCCGTCTTCCACTCGTCTCCCTCTTTCATGCGAATTTGATGATATCCACTCTTCAGATCAATTTTAGAAAACACACAAGCACCATGCAATTCATCTAACATGTCATCCAAGCGAGGAATGGGATGTCGATACTTTACCATGATGTTGTTGATGGCTCGACAATCAACGCACATCCTCCAAGTCCCATCTTTCTTAGGCATAAGTAAAACTGGTACGGCGCACGGGCTCATGCTTTCTCTCACGTGTCCCTTCTCCATCAACTCATTTACCTGTCGTTGGAGTTCCTTTGTCTCCTCAGGATTACTCCTATAGGCTGGTCGGTTTGGGATTGTAGCTCCAGGTATGAAGTCGATTTGATGTTCAATCCCGCGGATTGGAGGTAAACCTTGCGGTGTTTCCTCGGGAAAGATATCCTCATAATCCTGCAAAAGAGAAACAATAGAACTATGCAAGGTGGAATCAAGATCGTTAGTGTTTAATAATGCCTCCTTGTACATGAGTAAAATCATCGGCTGATTAGAAAACAAAGCTCTTCTCACATCACTCTTTCTTGCATAAAAGTTTGTTTTTCTCTCTACTTTTCTCTCATTGGCTGAGTGTGAATTCTTTTCAGCCCTCTCAATTTTCTCTCCCTTGCTCTCTTTGCTCTCCTTTTTCTCGGCCATCTCTTCTTTTTTTCTCTCACTGGCCGAACTCTCTCTCTGCACTCCCACTCTTGATTTTTCTTCGCTCTTCATTTTTTTATCACTTTCTCTCTGTAAGCTCACTTGGTCTTCATAGACCTGTTTTGGTGTTAATGGAACAAGAGTGATCGTCTTTTGATTGTGAACAAATGAGTACTTGTTGGTGAAACCATCATGCTTAACTCGCCGATCAAATTGCCATGGTCTGCCTAATAATAAGTGCCCAGCTTGCATTGGAACCACATCGCACAAAACTTCATCTTCATATCTTCCAATGCGAAAAGGAACTAACACCTGTTTATGCACCTTTACCTCACCAGTGTCGTTTAACCATTGTAATTTATATGGTCGAGGATGCTTAATTGTTGGCAGCCCTAACTTCTCTACCATGGTTGTGCTAGCAACATTAGTACAACTCCCACCATCAATAATCACACTACATACCTTGTTTTGAACGTGGCACCTAGTGTGGAAGATGTTTTCCCATTGCACCTCTTCATCTTCTTCTTTGGCTTGCACACTTAAAGCTCTCCTTGTGACCAACAATTCTCCTTGGATAGCGCATTCCTCATCGTCGGCATCCTATAATGAAGGCATAGAATCATTGTCTGAATCCTCCTCGGTTTCAATGTCTCCATTGTCCCGCATCACCATAACTCGTTTGTTCGGACATTGGCTTGCTATATGACCCCTGCCTTGACATTTAAAACATTTAATATCACGAGTCCGAGTAGTGGAAGAATCAGATTTACCTTGATTCCCATGGCTGGCCACCTCTTGTTTTTGCTCAATCTTTGGCTTGGGGTTGGATTGCTTCTCATCCCTCTTCCATTGGTTGATTTTCCAAGCCGATGTACTCGGGTTTTGGCTAGGACGTGTGCTACTACCCCCTCCTCATAAGTTGATTCTCAATTTTAATAGCCATGTGCACCATGTCCTCCAACTCCACATAATGTTGTAACTCAACGGCATTGTGAATTTCTCGGTTCAAACCTGCCAAAAACCTTGCCATTGTAGCCTCCCGATCCTCCTCTATATTAGCCCGAATCATCATAACCTCCATCTCCTTATAGTACTCCTCTACACTCCGGTTGCCCTGCTTAAGGTTTTGTAGTTTGTTGTACAACTCCCGGTAGTAGTAAGTTGGTACAAATCGCTTCCTCATTATGGTCTTCATCTCTTCCCATGACTCAATAGGTCGCTCTCTATTTCGTCTCCTGTTTATAACAAGCTGATCCCACCAAGTAATAGCATAATCAGAAAATTCAATTACAACCAATTTTACCTTCTTCGCCTTAGAATAGTAGTGGCAGTCAAAGATGAACTCCATTTTCTTCTCCCATTCTAGGTACGCTTCTGGATTGGATTTGCCTTGAAATGATGGTATCTTCATTTTTATGCCTCTCAAACTATCATCTTCCCTGTTCCTAACTCCTCTATCCCGTCCAAATCTTCGGTGACTACCCGCTGAATCTTCTCCTTCGTCAAACTCTTCCCCATCAATCCTATAGTAGTCATCAACCTCTCCTCTAACCGGAACCCTTTCTCACCTACGCGCATGAGGAACATGTTGTGCCTGTTCCACACGTGCATTCTCTATCCGGTCTATCCTCTCATGAAGCTGTCCTATCTCTCCTCTCAACAATCGCCTCATCTCCCCCATCATCGCTTCCATAAGAAGTTTTGGGTCTGCTGCACCCGAGGTACCCTCAATAGTGTTCTTACTGTTGTTTGACATTTTCCAAGGACCTTACCACACTCCCTTACGTGTTTCACTCGTGAAATGGTTCACTCAATTTCACTCGTGTTTACACTCAATTCTTTCGGCTTTTGTCCACTCAAATGCCCACGCCTCTATGCCTTTTTCCACTCTTTAATTCTCACTCAGTTCCTATAAAACTAGTCAAATCAATATCAAAAATTTCCTTGACAATTACAAATAGATTACCAAAGAGACAAGACTATAACAGAAACAAAAGGTTTAGGCTTTCAGAATCACACCCAAAAGGAACAAAATTTGAACAAATTTTTTTGGTCTATGCAAAGAATTCAATTTCGGATTCCTTAAACGATGAATAACAAAAATCTGAAATAAAAATTTAAGGAAGGTTTCCAGACTCTATGCCTCTATGCCTTTTTTTTTTTTTTTTGGATCCTCTTGTTTTTCTCCTTTTCCTTTTTTTTTTACTTTTCTTTTCGTTTCTTTTCTTTCTTTCTTTTCTTTTCGGATCTTCCTTTTTTTTTTTTTTTTTAAACCGACTTTGATAATGGAAATCAAAACTCACGAACAACTGAAACAAACATAAACTAAGAGAACGGATAAGCAAAACCTGATTAGAACCTCGCTCTGATACCAAATGATACGAACCACGCCAAGAACTGACGCGACTCTAACCAAAAGTGGTTTCCAAGATCAAATTTCTAACCGGTTTTGAATGGAACCGCGACCCGATGCCCAACAAGAAGCACGAACCTTGGTATGTGAGGACGCCACAATCAGCTATGGATGGACTGACTGATAAGTCTTGGTATGTGAGGATGCCACAATCAGCTATGGATGGACTGATTGATAAGTCTATGAACGCCACAGAAATTTCCGATAAGTTCGAATAGTTCGTTTAGGAACTAAAGAGAATCAAACCTCAAAATTATGTGTTATTACTTGTGTCCAATTGATTGAAATTTGTTACAATATATAGGGGTTCCTATGCGAATTTTTAGCCCCTAAATCCCATGGAATTTCGGCAAATCAATTACCAAATCACCTAATCTAAAGCAAATAAGGTAAGTGTCCTTAATGGCTTAAAAACTTTACAATAATAGAAATAAACAAACGAAAATAAAGGAAACTAGACATTAAAAAGGTCATAAGCTGATTCTTCTCGCCATGTGTCGCCTCAAAACGGGAAAGTAACTGAAATGGAAATTACTCAATCCTTTCTAGAGCTTGAATCACGCATTTGTTGGTTTGATTTTCGCTTGCAATTCCCTCAATGGGCCTCCATGCAATGGCTTGAGCCCAAGTTGCTTGAATCAGCCCAATAAGCGTTTCTTTAAACTTCTTCGCACGAGCTCTCGTAACCGGACCAATGGGAACTTGAATTGGATTTGAATAAGTCTCCCACGTGCTCTTGCTTGTGCTAACGTTGTCCTCATCATTGCTGAGGCGAGGTTAGGCTTTGGGTGGTGGGATTGTGTTCAGAATGTTCAGATCTAGGAGTTGGAGTTGACAAATGTGAAGGAAGGCTAAGGGGTGAGGGTCACAAGGTGGGTTGTGCTCTTTGCTGTGGTGGAAGAATTGGTTGGATGTGGAAGGTAGGGCTTTTCTCTTTTGGTGGGGGTAGGTGCAGAGGGAGGTTGATCAATGCCAGTAGTAAGGTGGGCTAGTCTCTTCGATGAGCTAGACAAGGCGGCTATATTCAGGAGGGATGGCAGCTTTCCAGTGGTAGGGGCAGGATGGAAAATGGGCTATGGTTATGGCCTGGGTGTGGCAAAATAGAGGATTCTAGAGTAGTTCAACAAAGGGGCTCAGTTTTGTGGCCAGGGCAGCCTCGTCTTTGCTGCACGTGGTTTGGCAATAGCTTTTGGCCTTGGCACAATGGGTCGTGGCTGGGGATTTTCAGCTTGCTTGACAAACTTGCATAATTGAATTTGATATTTTCTTTGCATTTGTTGTTTTAATTATTCAAGAAAGGCATTGATGTTTCTACATTGTGTGGTTTTTACTGTTTTAATTTTGTTTAGGCTGTAATGATGATGTGGTTTTCCCATCTTTAGGTTTTGTTATGTGTCCACCAGATATAAATGTAGCACAAAAGGTGTATCTTGGCAGTGTGAATGGTGGCCCTAGTGTTTTTGATTTTTGTCTTTCTACTAATTAGAAAATTCCATCAATTGTGGGAGTCTTGTCAAAAAGAGCACTCCTTACGCTCGATTCTAGTGTATTGAGATACTTTTTTGTTATTGGGTCTCAAGTACACATTTTTACTGTTGAGCTTTATCAAAATTTACTAGTAGATCTAATCTTATTAGAGGGTTGGTTCTTCTCTACTATGGGGTCTTGTTGTTCTACATTTTATGTAACTCTTATTTGAAATGAATGAAAATTTTCTTTCAAATATATATATATATATATACACACACATATGTATATATTAGACCCATGTTTTATCAAATATCAAAGTGTTGTCGATCTGCTTGAGTCATATTGTGAATCTTAGGAATATATTTGAAGCCATGGCTTATTAAATACTTGAATGCAACCCCCTTTTGAAATTCTAGTAGTTTCAGGGGCTAAAAAATTATAAGATAATAATTAGCCTATTTTTTCTTTGTGTAGCTACCAATAGTATTTTTTAAATCCCTTCAGAATATTTCTAGACAAGAAAAAACAAGAGAAGCACGAAGCATGTATACATTTTTTTTTTGTCAAGCACATGAGTTTTCCTGTGTTTCCCAAAATTCTCACATACTCATTGACCAATGCATTGCATGATTTTATGATGATGCGCATATGTTTTATATGTTGATTCATTTAAAATGCATCATTATATTGATAGTGTGCTTCTCAAAGGCCAATCTGATAAGTGTTCTGATGAAAAAGAAGTTGTAATGATGATGTTTGGGGACTGCAATGGATTTAATGGTTAAAGGAGCTCAATTATATCTATAAGGTACAAAATTGGGGGAAAATGGTCACTTTTGATCTAAACGGAGAGATTTAGTATAAGTTTTGTTAACAAAAAGGATTCATTAATAATGTAAAATCTCTGATGATGATGATGTATCGCTATAAAAACAATAATGAGTAGAGGACATGAGTTTCATGCAAGTTTCTTGGTTAGAATACTCTAGAAACCCTAAATGACAAAATTTTAGTGTTCAAATTTGGGAGTCATGATTACAGTATTTATAAGGTAGAAAGTGGCTTGAGCATTTATTATTCCATGTTTGGTAATTTATAGAAGAGTTTTGAGGAAAAGATAAAGTTTTGATAGGAAACGGTTAAGAACTCAAAGATGAAGTTTGTAGTGTACTAAAATTTTGGTGTAAGCGTATGCACCAAATTTGCTAGGCAAAATGATTAACTACAACCTAATTAGTACTTAAGTTTTTTTATGAATGTTTAACAGCTTATTAAGGAGGTGAGTATGTTGAAATAAGGACACTAAGCTGGCCAAGGTGAAGCCACTTAATGGTCAAGTAAGTTAAGGTGTGTTTATGGTTGTTTTAAAAACTTATAAGCAACTAGGTGCCATTTTTAGATCTAAAAAATCTAAGTTCGACTCTATAAGCTTTCAAACTTCATTTTTCATCTATGTTTTGATAGAAAAAGAAAATTCCTTGGTGGTTTGTCATGTTTTGAGTGCCAAATCGTAAGAAAAACCTAACTTGGTCAAGGTAAGGTGCTGTTTCGGTTTACAAGATGTTTGGTGTTAGTTCAAGCAGTTTTCCTTTTAGTTTTGATGAGATATTTGAACCTAATGAGCTCTAATATGTCAAGAACATCCCCACAAAATAGTTTTAGTAAATTCAATTGGAAAGTGATGGTTTCAAGTTTGCCTTTGGTGGCTGTCCAGAATTAGGTAAATTTTCAAAGTACTTTAGGTTTTGACTTTGTTTTAAGGCTCCTTTGAAGTTGAAATTTTGAGGAAATGTTCATTTACATGCTATTTAAATTCCTCTAAAATAGTTTTAGCAAATTCCATTTGGTTTGAGAGTTATAGTCTTAAAACTAAACCTAGTTCTTGAGGTGTTGTGGTTTGTGATGGTTTTGATATTTTTGGGAATTTAAAACTTAGTCACAGCTTGGAAATAGGTGTTTAAAGTATAATTAAGCTTTAGGGAGTCTTAAAGTATAGGGGAAACTATGGCAAAATTTTTAGGACAAAGTTGGATCATTTCAAACCAAAACGAGCCTAAGAAGAGGTTGAAATGGTCCCCTCGAGTTAGCTGGCTACGCCAGGCTAGTAGCCTACACACAAGGCCTGCACACAGGGCCTGTGTGCAGCCTGTGTAGGTAGCCTACATGCTTGGGTAGGGCTACCTTGGCCAGTCCTCAACAAGTCCTTAGCTAGACTTGGCCAAATGGCCTAGTCAGGGGTTTTTAGGCCCTTGGAGTCCTTTTACATTATTTTTGAACCATGGGTTTAATTGAAGTTTAATTTTGATATATTTTGTAATTTAAGAGGTTAGAGTGAAGCTAGTTATAAGGATTATATTTGGAATAAATAATTAAAATAGGAAAATGAGCTCTTTAATGTTTGATTATTAGTTATTATCAGATTGGTGGTAACGTAAGTAGAAATTTTCAACTTTTTGGAGGTATGAAGTACCGGATACTATGAGAGCTTTATTGACCGTCTCATTGGGTAAAGTAAGTAGAATTTCACCTGTATCACCATAATTGTTGTGCATTTAATGTTGTGAATTGATATGTGAAAGTTATGTGCATTGTACTACATGTTGTAGTTTCAAATATATGCCAACATGTAAAGAATTATAAAAAATGTGAAATTGATTATGCTGGTGAGTTGTAACAGGATTCTAAGCTTCTGGGACACAATGAGGTAAAACTTTTAAGCATCAGGGACACAATGATTAGGCATATGGGATGCCATGTGAAACTTTTAAGCATCACGGACATAATGATTAGGCATCTGGGATGCCATGTGAGATGTTAAGCCTCTAGGATGCCAATGATTTAAGCATCTGGGATGTAATACTTCCCATCCAGGAAACACTAAATAGTGTGCACACTATGTTTAGAATATGAAAGATACAGTGAAGAGTAAATGAAATGAAAGGATGATACAGTGAAAAGTTAAAGAGTGACCATATATTAATTGATCCCATTCATTCAAATACTACTCATGCTTGCATAATTCTACTTATTGGGCATTAGCTCACTCATTTTTATGGTGAAGCAAATTAGGGCATGTCCTAGCACTAGATAAGGACTAGATGGTTGGCTGGCACATTCTTGATGCTCGAGGCTAACGTATATGGACTAGTTGAACTGTTATTTTGGGTTCTCATTGTATATACATTTTGGTGAGCTAGAGAGATTATATATGGTATATGGCTGAGCATATTTTGAGAGATATATTATATTGTGTATATTTGGCTAGCCATTTGGGGTATATTACATTTGTTTTGATATCCTTACTAGTTAAAACTTTTTAAAAGTTAAAATTTGTCCGTATTTTTATACTCCTATTGAATGACATAATAAGGTTAGCATAAATAAAAAGGTAAGATGTAACACTACTTAATGTAATTAGATGGGTCTTTTAGGATTATGTTAGATGGGTGTTACATATCCCTCCACCTCATTTGGCACATCTAACAAATACTAGCATTGGGATTATTTATCTCAATCCTATGTATGGCAACAAACAAAAATAGTCCCATCTATATGAGATTTATAATCCCACAACAAATGGCACGATTAACAGTCCCATGCTTGGAATTACCCAAAGTCTCATCGCCCCTTCACAAGCCTCTTTTCCTCTCAGATTTGTTATACTTAATAAGAAGTCACCATTGTAATTAAAGCTAGGCGGAGCACGTAGTGATGACAAAGAAGCCACCATCACTAGTAGAAATTGTTGATTACATGATGTTAATTACACAACGGTTTATAGAAAACCGTCTTGTTAAGTGTGGAAAAAACATAAAGGAGGGTGAAAATTACAAAAACTGTCGTGGAAATAGAAGCTTCCATGATGATTTTTTTAATAGGCTTACACGATAGTTTTTGCTGAAAACTATCGTGTAAACCTTTGAAAGGCTGAAACAATATTATGATATTATTATTAAATAATAATAATCATATTATTATAGATTAATATATAATATAATTTTAAATATCATATTAATATAAAATATGTTATATAATTATGGTAATATTTTTATAATACAAAATAAATATATAATTATAATATTATTATATAATATTATAATATAATTATACTAAAATATTATATTATTGTTATTATCACAACAATATTGTTAATAAATTAATTTTACTCGTGTAAGCTACTTTTGAAAGGTACACTAAGCTTATTAATATATTATTATATTATTATTTTTTTGATAGTTACTAACAAATTATTATTAGTATAATAACACTATATAATTATTAATTATATATTATTTTTATTAAATAATACAAATATAAATTAACTGTTGGATAATAAGCATAATAATAGTATTAACTATAATAATAGAAATAAATAATTGTATAAATATGAATGATATAATATTAATGTTCATTGTATAATATTAATATTAAATTATAGTAATATAAGAATAATAATTTACAATGATAAATATAAATACAATAAAATATTTTTGTATAAATACTAAACGACACTGTTTTCTAGTGGTCAAAAAGAGGGATTACACAATGGTTGTTTCTAAACCATAGTGTAAGCCTTTGGAATTTAAAATCATGAACGTGGTAGGTTACATGTTGGTTTTTAGAATAAACTATCATGTAAGCCTTCTTTATTTCACCACCAACCCACGCCCTCCCCCATTCAAACAGTTAGGCCCTTCTTTTTCTAACTTAGCCCCTTCTCTCTCTAATACTTAGACTTCGCTGCCTTATCCCCCAAAACCATGACCATGCCGCTGCCATCAATCGAGGCCCTGCCGCCTACTTGGCCCTTTCCTCTCGAACTCCCTCTCAAATCCACTATCTCTCCCATCTTCTCGAACTCCCTTTATTTCTCTCTCACCTGCTCAAACCCACTCTGTCTCTCTGCCTTGAACCCACACTCTCTCTCACCATCTTTGCTATGCACTCCACCTTGCCATTGTCATTCTAGCCATCTCTTCATGCACTCTACAATACCGTTGTCGTTCAGCCCTTTTCGCCTAAAGGTCTCCTCTCTCTCTTTCTTCCTTATTTGCCAAGAAATTAGTTGAAGATTACTATGAAATTTGTTGAAAATTGTTGTGAAATTGTTTGATTATATTGAAATACATTTCAATTTCATTTTGTATGATTTTACATATCATTTCACATCTTTGTTGTGACACCCATCATATGTTTAATGAAAATCATCTACGACCTCATAGCAATATTATTATATCTTTTTTGCTCAAAACTCACTAGTTATTATTTAGGGCTTGTGTGAATTAGTTCTAATTAGATTATTTAGGATTAGTTTTAGTTTTAAAACTAATTTTTTATTTAGTTTTGTTCATTACTATTGTAACTTAGTTTTTTTAATTTATTAATTCCTTTATTTAATGCATTGTTAGTAATTAGTTTTAATTTTAGTTATGTTAATTTTTTTTTGTTAATGTATTTTTATAGTTATGCATATTGGTTTTAGTAATTAGTTTTAATTCATATTGTAACTTAGTTTTGTTAGTTTTAGGATTTTATTATTTTAGTGTTTTTTAGTTTTGGCTTTGATTTTAGTTTATAAATTAATTCTATCAATTTGTTTATTAATTGGTTTTTGTTTTTTAACACTTACTTCATTTGTTTATGAGTTTAGTTGATTGATTCTATCAATTTGATTTGTTTGTGTTTAACTCTATGTGATTGTTGTGGTGATATTGATTTCATGTATGTGATTGTTTTGGATAAGAATTTGGCTAAGATTAGTAAAAAATGCCCCAAGAGAGCGGTAAGGAGAATATTAGGAGTATAATGCATCTTCCTCCCAACATGGAAAGGGAAAAAAAAGTTTGTCAAGCACGAAGACAAACTAAGTTCAATCTCCAAGTTGATCATGAACGTAGAGTCACTTTGATGAAAAAAGTTTATAGGATAAGGTCAAAGGGACAGAATAAGAAGTTGCATTTAATGAATAAAAAAAAAAACCAACTAGAAGGTGTTGTCAGAGCACATTCCAATATGGATACAAGATTGGAGAACTAAGGACTTAGAACCAAAAAAAGATCTTATTTGAAGAGAGATCTATATAGCTTTCACTATTGAGCAATGGAATAGGAAAAAAGCTTTGAGTATTTGTTGGGAACTAACAAATGGGTTTAGGTCTGACTTCCATATTTTCACTTTTGTAGCTCCTTGCTATGACATTCTAGATTCAAATCCAAGTGTATGGGATCAAACTTTTACGGTAGTACACTACTACCTCAATATATTTGATGGTGATTGATGAGACCATAAAAATGCATATTTTCTAAAGATAAAATCATTTATTTATCCTTTTATTTCTAAAGTTTTGTGTTAATAAGTAATTTACTGTCTTAGCATGTAAATATGTTTAATCATATGTTTTTAGTGTGTTTTTATGTTTAATAATAATTTTTGGTAATTTTTTGAGTGATTTTGGTGTGTTAAATATATGTTTAGTTTGTAAATAATTAAAACTGTAAAAATAATATTGTGTGATTTTATTTGAGTCTTAATATGTTTTATAGTATGTTTTTAGTTTGTAAATATGTTTTATAATATTTTTAGTAATTTTTTAAATTATTTTCGATTCTTAAAAAGTATATCTATGCCAAATTGAAAGTGATAGGAATTTTAGGAAATTGTAATTATTTTTGCTTGTGTTATTGTGAAATAAATGTTTTTAAAATTATTGTAAATATTTTTTTTATAAAATAATCAATTCTAGCTTGTTTGTGAAATTTAGATTTAAAATCTAAAGGAAAAAAGAGCAAAACAGTGCAAAAATGGGCAAAAAGGACATCAAATGCACAAGAAATAAAAAAAATCCAAAAGTCAAAAAGAAGGTCACAAGGCAATGTTTGGACCATTGGATTACACCGTCGGAGCAATCTAAGCCGTACGCATGTATTCCACTATGTCAGATTAAGCTTCGAATTCAGTGCGGCTTCCTTCACGTGCACTAGCTGCAGCTGCCATCAGATGAGCATACCCAGACCAATCCATCGGCCAGCGTTCATCCCCAACGGTCTTGCTCAACTTGACATGATCCTAGTCGTTCCTTCAGTGCAAGTCAGCGAATGCATCAGTAGATAGTCGTTCTTTCTATGTGTGCGAAGCACCGAATCATGAAGTAAAAAATGCATAATAAAGAGCAAGGAACACAAGAGAAAAAAGAGAAATAAAAATAAAAATATATATCATCTCTTTTGTTGATTATATGGGGCTGCTGGATTAAAAGAGAAAAGGGGACATTAATAAAATAAAATAAAATAGAATAAACAAATAAATGAAATAATAATGTAAATATTAATAAAATATATATAAATAGTAGAATTTGTCTACCATAAAAGGTGTGCCTCCCTCTTTCACTCACACCTTGGGCCCTTTGGCCATTTCTTCCTGTAACGCCAGCCTATTTTATGTAACGGACCACATTAAGTTAGTAACATTATTAAGGAATGTTATTAATAAATCATGTTATATGATCTGATATGTGATGTGCGTGTTACTAACTTTTTATGTCAAGTTTTGTGACAAGTGACGACCGCATGGGATCGTTGTGCTCTTGTGTTCATGTGAAATTCTAAGCATATGTTTATTTATGATGCAATATATGATTATTTATGATGCAATGATGTATGAAAGTTTTATGTTATGACATTTAATGACAGATCGACAAGCCAAACTTTTAAGCTCGGCAGGCCGAACTTCTTGCCCGAGAACGGTAGGCCGAAGAACCTCACCGGTAGGCCAAACTTACTGGAACTGGCAGGCTGAACTTGCTGAAACCGGCAGGCCGAACATGGTTGATGAGTAGTAAGCAGAAATCTCTCCAAAATTATGGCTGAGTTAATTACGTTAATTGGAGAATTAATGTGATTAATTGGCATAATAATGGAATGTTCTTATCGATTAAGGAAATTAAAGGATTTGACTTGTATTAATTTGTATTATTTTAAGAGGTTTCCTATTTTAAGAGGGAAAATTATGGTAGGATTGATGAAGTGATTTGACTTTCCTTTTCTTTCTCTTCTTTCCTTCCACGCCAACAGCCCTTAACAGTTAGAATTTTCTGACTTAATGAAGGGAATTGAATTCCCATAATGGTGTTTATTACATTAAAAAAAAATTTTAACATTTTTTTTTATTATTTTCTCTCCTCTCACGCTTTCTCTCTCTCAAAAATTTCTGAGACGTACTTTCATTTCTCTTCCTCTTCCCTTCTCACGAAATTTCTCTCTCTCTCTCTCACGAAAATTTTCTGTGTACATTGAAAGAAAAATCTTATTTCGTTGGTTAATTCAAGGATTTTGAGAAGAAACTTCAAGGTATGAATTTAGCTTTCTCTGGTATTTTTGAAAAGAAATTCTTCTCCTCGTTAGGTATTATATTTTGTCTCGATTTTTTTTTATATATGATGTTATGTATATATTATGTGATGTTTTTCTAAGTTTCATATCATTTCAATGTTTTAATGAAAAACGATACTTCTGTCTTCTACCCCTCACAGTAATATGTTACTGTATAATTTTAAAAAAGTATGAAAAATGTAACGATTATTCAAGGGGTAGAAATGATGTTTTCATAAAAAATTGTTATAATATGCATATGTATGAGTATGATAGATGAATGTGTTTTATTTATATGTTATGAAATGATATGTATGTTTAAAAGATTTTATGATAATAAAATAATTTCATGCATGATAATATGATGCTTGTAAGAAGTTTTAAATTAAAATATAAATATATTAATTGTTCAAAAATGTTTTATTTAAAAGATAATTATATTTAAAATGTATGGTTTTTTTTATTTGCTTAAGGTAATTTTTATGATTTAAGAAAAATCATAATAACTTGTTATGAGATGACAATTTTATGGTTATGTTTATAATATGAGATGAGTGTATGGATAGTTCATGGTAAGTATTGATTTTTTTTATTGCATCTTTAAATGATAAATGGCATGAACACTCAAGGAAGCGAGCACATCGAGACCGCGGCGTCGTCACCAAGTGCATTTTTAAGGTTAAGTTAGCTATCGTTAAGGTAAGTACATTCTGACCTGCAACATGACACATGTTTTTACAAGGATTGATGATATGTTTTACAAGGATATTCATGATGATTTTATGATGATTTTTCCTTAAAGGATTTCTTATGAAAGATTTTCATGATTTTAAAGATATGCATATATGATGATGACATGTTTCAAAGAAGGAAAAGTATACATATGTATCACCTAATAAGTGTTGCACACCCAATGTTATGAAATGTTATGATATGATGTCATGTTTGGTTTGGGATTAGCTACCCTTCTCCTCTCATGACGGCATGCCTATGATGATGTTTATGGTGCAACACTTGGGCCCTTAAGATAAAATGGATTAAGTTTTAAAATGGTTAACGTTACGAAAGATATGTTCTATGAAATTGTGCTTATGGCACTTTTATGATACGATGACAATGATGATGATGATGCTGACGTTTATAAAATGTTTTAAATTGTGAGACTATATGTACTTACTAAGCTTTAGCTTAATCATGTTTTATATGTCATGTTGCAGATAAGGGTAAGAGAATCATGGACTAGGTGGAGGACATGGGAACGCGTGTGAGCAACATGAACGATGAATTGTAACTGGAAGCACGCCAAGAAAATGATTTTATGATTTAATCAAGTTTTATATATATTTTTGAACATATTTTTGTGTTAAGTTTTTAAGAACACTTATATTATGGTTTTATAAGTTATTTTCTTATGAATTATGAACTTTCGCTATATTTTACGTAAAGTTGGTATGTTTAAAATTAAGTTTTCCAAAGGAATTTGGTCTCGGACGGCCTGCCGAACTCTATGGCCGGCCTGCCGAAGACCCGAAGTTCGGCCTGCCAATCTAATTTTCCGGCCTGCCGAACATGGATGAATTTTTAATCCGAGTTGCAAAGCCTCTGCCGGCCTACCGGTTGAGGGAATTCTGGCCTGCCGATGATGTTCGGCCTGCCGAACTGTGGGAACAAATGGATTTCTAATGATGTGATGATCAAAGAGTTTTAATGTGATATTTTTATAAGTCCTGATTTTACAAATCGACAAACCTATATTATATATAAGTTCGTGATTAATTTAGAGTATAAATGAATAAATTATGATAAGGAATAATTTAAACAATGCTTTTCGAAACAACGTTAAGTTTAAAAAAAATCGTATGGATGGATCCTGGTAACGTAAGTTTAAGCACCTTTAAAATCCATAGTAATGATTAAGTTTGATATTATTTATAATTTTAAAGTTTATGCATGTACGAATGTAAGTTTGTAACGATATCTGTGACGTCTGAATTAAGGGGCAGTACAGGCTTTGGTATCAGAGAAAATCTTCCAATTACAATTCATATCGCCACACGTCGATCCAAGTCCTCCAAGTAAGTATGTTATTAAGTTAGATATATAGATGCAAGTATGATGATAAGATTAAGGTTTGAATGATTAATGATTAATGATAGAGTAGTGAAAACCTGTGTCATAAATGGAAGATTATTTCTAAGTCCTAATTATTTTAGGAAATTACGATGGACAGCTACAGAAGAATGCAGACCCGCACCCAGACTAACGAGAGACTTATGACGATGATCGCTGAACTGCAAAGGCAATTGGAGGATCAAAGAAGGGAGATTGCTACATTAAGGGCCAACGGCCAAAATCGTGAACCACGAGGCAATGATGTGCCTCCTCCTCCGTAGCCACAAGCCCAAGTAAATGAAGTCCCAGCTCCTGCTGCTGAACCAAGAGCAGCCTATCAGGAACCTCTTCTGGTCAGATGGAAAAGAGTCAAGCCAGCTGACTTTGAGGGTTCAAAGGACCCGTTGATCGCACAAGGATGGTTAAAGACAATTGAGGCCACCTTACGACTCATGGATTTCACGGACAATGAAAAGGTCCTCTGTGCCTCGTACTGCCTTACTATGGAGGCCAGAATTTGGTGGGATTGCATCGAACAGAGTAGAAATGTTGAAGAAATGTCATGGGCTGATTTTGTTCAAGAGTTCAACACAAAGTTCTTCCATATTAATGTTACAAGGAAGCATTATGAGGAATTCGACAGTTTGCGCCAAGGGGATATGACAGTCACTGATGTGGTGACAAAATTCGACCAGCTTGCTCGCCTATGCCCAGGAATGGTTATGAACGAAGATGAAAGGGTCAAAAGGTTGATTAGGGCCCTTAGACCTGACATTGCTGCAATTGTTGATGGGGCTAGTCTGCCAAGGACCCAAGAACAGGTTGTCATGAGGGCCCAACGTGCTGAGTTCCATTTGTCAAAGTTAAGAAGGAATCAGCCTCAGCCCAACCAGCAAGCCAACAATGTCAACAACCAGAACCGTCCTCCCCACAGGAACAACAACAACAACAACAATAGCAGCAGCAACAACAACAACCAGAACTGGAGGAACAATAAGAGGAAGGGTAATCCTCAACAACAGCAGGGCCAAGATAACAAAAGGCATAATGATGGTCAGCTCAACAACAATGACAGGCGATTCCAACCATGTGCCAAATGTGAAAAGAAACATCTAGGGGAATGCCGATTGGGGACCAACCAATGTTTCATATGTGGGCGTGAAGACCATTTCGTTAAGAACTGCCCTAAACTGATGAATGCTAATGCCCCGCAGAGACCTCCTCCTCAAGCCCAGCTGCATCAGATGCAAGCCTCCCTTGAAGGGCCACTAATTAGTCAAGGGAGACTTGAAGCCCCACCGACCAACGCCCAAATCTATGCCATGACAAAAGAACAAGTGGCTGCTGAAGCCTCCATTGTGGTCACAGGTCAGATAACCAGCTTATGTAATGATATTTATGTTCTTTTTGATACGGGTGCCACGCATTCTTTTGTATCTATGTCACATGCTAAGAAGTTAGGGGTTCGTTTAGAGCCTATGAGACAGGGATTCACTACGACACTACCCTCTGGGGAAGTGATATTATCCACGCACTGTTTGCGTAAAGTACCCCTATGGATTTCTGATAGGGAACTTTTCATCGACCTCATTGTGATCGACATGCATGACTATGACATGATTCTTGGGATGGATTTCCTAAGTAAGTATAATGCCTCAATCGAATGCCAGAAACGAAAGGTGATCTTCCATCTTGAAGGTGATCAGAAATTCATTTATGTTGGCGAGACCAGAAAGAAACCCCACATGTTTCTGATGGCAATGAAAGCAAGGAAGCTTTTAGCAAGTGGCTGCATGGGTTATCTGGCAAACGTTGTAGACAAAAGCCAAGAAGGAAAGACAAGAATGGAAGATGTTCATGTTGTTCATGAATATGAAGATGTGTTTCCTGACGATCTAACGAGCCTACCGCCAGAAAGAAAAGTTGAATTCGAGATTGAGCTCACTCCAGGAACCGAACCAATCTCTAAAGCGCCTTACAGAATGGCCCTGGTACAATTAAAGGAGCTTCACACGCAATTAAAGGAGCTACTTGACAAAGGATTTATTAGGCCAAGTTACTCACCGTGGGGTGCTCCAGTCTTGTTTGTGAAAAAGAAGGATGGCACTATGAGACTCTGCATCGACTACAGAGAACTGAACAAGGTGACAATCAAGAACAAGTATCCGTTGCCTCGAATTGATGATTTTTTTTATCAGCTCAAGGGTGCATCAGTGTTCTCCAAGATTGATCTACGATCAGGGTATCACCAGTTGAAGATTAAAGAAGGAGATATCCCCAAGACAGCTTTCAGGTCGAGGTATGGTCACCATGAATTTGTGGTTATGCCTTTCGGTCTGACAAATGCACCTGCTGCCTTTATGGATTTGATGAACAGGGTATTCAAGGATTTTCTTGATAAATTTGTTGTTGTATTTATCGATGATATTCTTGTCTACTCTAAGAATCAAGAGGAACATGAGGAACATTTAAGGATTGTGCTGGAAACTTTAAGAAGACACCAGCTATATGCTAAGTTCTCTAAATACGAGTTTTGGCTTGATAAAGTGTCATTTCTGGGGCATGTTATTTCAAAGGATGGGATTATGGTGGACCCTGCTAAAGTAGAAGCTGTACTCAACTGGAAGCAACCGATGAATGCAAGTGAAATAAGGAGCTTCTTGGGTCTAGCAGGTTACTATCGGAGATTTATAGAAGATTTCTCCAAGATAGCAGCTCCACTCACAAACTTGACTCGCAAAGGAAAGAAGTATGGATGGACGGATGTATGCGAAAAGAGTTTTCAAGAACTGAAGAAAAGATTAACGACGGCTCCAGTGTTGGCAATTCCTGAGGGAAATGATGGGTTCGTAATCTACAGTGATGCATCCAAGATGGGCCTAGGAGCTGTGCTAATGCAGAATGAAAAGGTGATTGCTTATGCTTCAAGACAACTGAAAGACTACGAAAAGAACTATCCTACTCATGATCTCGAGTTAGCAGCAGTTGTTTTTGTGTTGAAGATATGGAGACACTATTTGTATGGGGTCCAATGCAAGATCTTCACTGATCATCAAAGTCTGAAGTACTTCTTCACGCAAAGAGACCTGAACATGAGGCAATGAAGATGGCTAGAGCTGGTGAAGGATTATGATTGTGAAATCCTTTATCATCCTGGTAGAGCTAACCGAGTAGCTGATGCTTTAAGTAGAAAGTCAGTTGCCACGTTGATGTCGATGCAAGCAATATCTTCCCCTTTAAGGAAGGAAATTCTAGGCTTCGGTTTAGAACTTGTAGCAGGCCAGTTATCATTACTCTCTCTTGCTCTGACGATGTATGATGAAATTCGGAGTAAGCAAGATGACGACGTAAGCTTTGTAAGAATCAAGCAAGAAATGAAAGAAGGAAAATGTCAAGAGTTTCGTATTGCGAATGACAAAACTCTGTATCTTAAAGACCGTTTATGTGTTCCCAATGTTGATGACTTAAGGGAAAGGATCTTGGCAGAAATTCATGACACTCCTTACTCTATTCATCCAAGTGCAACAAAGATGTATAATGATCTAAAGGGTAACTTCTGGTGGTTTGGAATGAAACGTGATGTTGCAAAGTATGTGAAGAAATGTATGACATGTCAGCAAGTAAAGGCTGAACATCAGAAACCTGGTGGTGAACTGCAATCTATCCAAATACCGGAATGGAAATGGGAAGAAATAGCAATGGATTTCATTACCGGCTTACCTAGAATTATGAACGGTTATGACGCAATTTGGGTAGTTGTGGATCGGCTGACGAAGACGGCGCATTTCATTCCTATCAAGATCACTTACTCGATGGAACGGTTAGCAGAACTTTATGTTAAGGAGATTGTACGACTACATGGGATTCCCAAGTCGATTATCTCAGATCGTGATGGCAGGTTCACATCTAAGTTTTGGAAGAGTGTCCAGACTGCAATGGGAACCAGGCTTCATTTCAGCACGGTTTTTCATCCTCAAACTGACGGCCCAATAGAGAGGACGAATTTGATTCTGGAAGATATGTTATGAGCTTGTTCTCTCAATTTTAAGACCAGCTGGTGTAAAATGTTGCCGTTAGCAGAGTTTGCATACAACAATAGCTTTCAGGCGACAATTGGAATGGGACTATATGAAGCGCTATATGGACGAAAATGCAGGTTGCCTATATGTTGGCATGAAGCTGGTGAAAAGAAATTGATGGAAAGCATAGATGCTGAAAGAACAGACTTTGTGAATGAAACATCCGAAATGATAAAGTTGATAAGAAGAAGGATAGAGACCGCTCAAAGCCGTCAAAAGAGTTATGCTGACAAAAGAAGAAGACCCTTAGAGTTCGCTGTAGGCGAATATGTGTTCTTGAAAGTAGCACCAATGAAAGGGGTTATGAGGTTTGGGAAGAAAGCAAGCTAAGCTCAAGATTCATCGGTCCTTATGAAGTTGCTAAACGAATAGGCAAAGTAGCTTATCAGCTAAAGTTGCCTTCTGAGATGTCTGCAATGCACGATGTATTTCATGTCTCTATGCTTAAGAAGTATGTTCCGGACCCTACGCATGTGATTGAGCCACAAGTGATCGAGATACGAGAAGATTTAAGTTATGAAGAAAAACCAACGAAGATTCTCGATCAGAAAACCAAGACTTTGAGGAATAAGGACATTCTATTGGTCAAGGTGTTATTGCGAAATCAGCAAGTTGAAGAAGCTACATGGGAACGTGAAGATGACATGAAAATTTTGTATCCGCATTTATTCTAAGTTTCGAGGACAAAACTTTTATAAGGTGGGGAGAATTGTAACGCCCGCCTATTTTATGTAACGGACCACATTAAGTTAGTAACGTTATTAAGGAATGTTATTAATAAATCATGTTATATGATCTGATATGTGATGTGCGTGTTACTAACTTTTTATGTCAAGTTTTGTGACAGGTGACGACCGCGTGGGATCGTTGTGCTCTTGTGTCAATGTGAAATTCTAAGCATATGTTTATTTATGATGCAATATATGATTATTTATGATGCAATGAAGTATGAGAGTTTTATGTTATGACATTTAATGATAGATCGGCAGGCCGAACTTCTTGCCCGAGAACGGCAGGCCGAAGAACCTCACCGGCAGGCCAAACTTGCTGGAACCGGCAGGCCGAACATGACTGACGAGCAGTCAGCAAAAATCTCTCCAAAATTATGGCTGAGTTAATTACGTTAATTGGAGAATTAATGTGATTAATTGGCCTAATAATGGAATGTTTTTATCGGTTAAGGAAATTAAAGGATTTGACTTGTATTAATTTGTATTATTTTAAGAGGTTTCCTATTTTAAGAGGGAAATTATGGTAGGATTGATGAAGTGATTTGACTTTCCTTTTCTTTCTCTTCTTTCCTTCCACGCCAACAGCCCTTAACAGTTAGAATTTTCTAACTTAATGAAGGGAATTGAATTCCCATAATGGTGTTTATTACGTTAAAAAAAAATTTTAATGTTTCTTTTTTTTATTATTTTCTCTCCTCTCACGCTTTCTCTCTCTCAAAAATTTCTGAGACGTACTTTCATTTCTCTTCCTCTTCCCTTCTCACGAAATTTCTTTCTCTCTCTCACGAAAATTTTCTGTGTACATTGAAAGAAAAATCTTATTTCGTTGGTTAATTCAAGGATTTTGAGAAGAAACTTCAAGGTATGAATTTAGCTTTCTCTGGTATTTTTGAAAAGAAATTCTTCTCCTCGTTAGGTATTATATTTTGTCTCGATTTTTTTTTATATATGATGTTATGTATATATTATGTGATGTTTTTCTAAGTTTCATATCATTTCAATGTTTTAATGAAAAATGATACTTCTGTCTTCTACCCCTCACAGTAATATGTTAATGTATAATTTTAAAAAGGTATGAAAAATGTAACGATTATTCAAGGGGTAAAAATGATGTTTTCATGAAAAGTTGTTATAATATGCATATGTATGAGTATGATAGATGAATGTGTTTTATTTATATGTTATGAAATGTTATGTATGTTTAAAAGATTTTATGATAATAAAATAATTTCATGCATGATAATATGATGCTTGTATGAAGTTTTAAATTTAAATATAAATATATTAATTGTTCAAAAATGTTTTATTTAAAATGTATGGTTTGTTTTATTTGCTTAAGGTAATTTTTATGATTTAAGAAAAATCATAATAACATGTTATGAGATGACAATTTTATGGTTATGTTTATAATATGAGATGAGTGTATGGATAGTTCATGGTAAGTATTGATTTTTTTTATTGCATCTTTAAATGATAAATGGCATGAACACTCAAGGAAGCGAGCACATCGAGACCGCGGCGTCGTCACCAAGTGCATTTTTAAGGTTAAGTAAGCTATCGTTAAGGTAAGTACATTCTCACCTGCAACATGACACATGTTTTTACAAGGATTGATGATATGTTTTATAAGGATATTCATGATGATTTTATGATGATTTTTCCTTAAAGGATTTCTTATGAAAGATTTTCATGATTTTAAAGATATGCATGTATGATGATGACATGTTTCAAAGAAGGAAAAGTAAGTACATATGTATCACCTAATAAGTGTTGCACACCCAATGTTATGAAATGTTATGATATGATGTCATGTTTGGTTTGGGATTAGCTACCCTTCTCCTCTCATGACGGCGCGCCTATGATGATGTTTATGGTGCAACACTTGGGCCCTTAAGATAAAATGGATTAAGTTTTAAAATGGTTAACGTTACGAAAGATATGTTCTATGAAATTGTGCTTATGGCACTTTTATGATACGATGACAATGATGATGATGATGCTGACGTTTATAAAATGTTTTAAATTGTGAGACTATATGTACTTACTAAGCTTTAGCTTAATCATGTTTTATATGTCATGTTGCAGATAAGGGTAAGAGAATCATGGACTAGGTGGAGGACATGGGAAGGCGTGTGAGCAACATGAACGATGAATTGTAACTGGAAGCACGCCAAGAAAATGATTTTATGATTTAATCAAGTTTTATATATATTTTTGAACATATTTTTGTGTTAAGTTTTTAAGAACACTTATATTATGGTTTTATAAGTTATTTTCTTATGAATTATGAACTTCCGCTATATTTTACGTAAAGTTGGTATGTTTAAAATTAAGTTTTCCAAAGGAATTTGGTCTCGGACGGCCTACCGAACTCTGTGGCCGGCCTGCCGAAGACCTAAAGTTCGGCCTGTCGATCTAATTTTTTGGCCTACCGAACATGGATGAATTTTTAATCCGAGTTGCAAAGCCTCTGCCGGCCTGCCGGTTGAGGGAATTCCGGCCTGCCGATGATGTTCGGCCAGCTGAAGTCCCAAGTTCGGCCTGCCAAACTGTGGGAACAAATGGATTTCTAATGATGTGATGATCAAAGAGTTTTAATATGATATTTTTATAAGTCCTAATTTTACAAATCGACAAACCTATATTATATATAAGTTCATGATTAATTTAGAGTATAAATGAATAAATTATGATAAGGAATAATTTAAACAATGCTTTTTGAAACAACGTTCAGTTTAAAAAAAATCGTATGGATGGATCCTGGTAACGTAAGTTTAAGCACCTTTAAAATCCACAGTAATGATTAAGTTTGATATTATTTATAATTTTAAAGTTTATGCATGTACGAATGTAAGTTTATAACGATATCTGTGACGTCTGAATTAAGGGGCGTTGCACTTCCTTTCTTCTCTTCTTTCTTCAATTGCTAATACATCTATATTACCTCCCTTTTGGGAGGAGATACTATTAGAGTACTCCTCCGACCTTACTAAAAATAATAAAATAATACTCAAATTAGTGTAGAGAGTTTAATGAGGCAGATAGGTGATCTTATATGCATAGTACTTTGGTATAGATTTTAGCTCTATATCTGCTTTGTAATACTTATATTTTTATGGAATAAATTATATTTTCCAGTTTTTAGTAGTTATTGTTAGTGTTGTTATACTGTCCATTTTTATATAAATTTAGTCATGCTTTCTTTATGTAATTTAAGTCTGTTGCATAATTTATATTAATAAGAATGAAATAATGCTTAATTTTATGGAATATTTTTTTACTACAATATGACTTGTTATGTTATCGATTTTAGATTTTTCTTAAGGCAAGATGCTACCGAAATTAATATAAAAATTTATTTCATTAAAATGTATTAATTTTGATTTGTTATTATCTTTTCTATCTCAAAATTATGTTAATTATAATTGTAGTGACAATAGTTATAATTTTCACAATTAATGTACCAAATTATTTGTGAGAAATGATTATTTTGCTACTTTTTATAGGAAAACCCTTATAGCATTAAAGCTTGTTCTATTGTCGCTTTAGGTTGATTTATAGAAATAGTAAATGTGCTTGCAATTAATGAGAAAAGATATAATAAATCAATGCTTGACATAATTATTTATTTAGAGAAAATTTCATACCAGTTACAAAACACATAAGGGATTCTCAAAACTTCATCGTTTCAATTTTATGTCTTAAAATCTTATTTTAAAATGCTCAAAAATATTTGTTTTCTTTAAGTTTTGTTTGGGAAAAAATCCTTTTCCTTTAAGCCGGAAATTTTTAATCTTTCAAAAACCTACCTCCTCGTAGATACGACAACATTTCTATGCTATCGTGTTTAAAGAATCATTTTGGGTGACAAACAAAAAATTTGGCACTGTTGCTGGGAAGGTGCCGTTGCTTTATCAGATTGCTAAATTAAGCGGGAAAATAGGTAAATAATCTATCCCTATCCTTTGTACATCTTATTTTAAATATTTATGTGTTTCAATTAGTGTGTCAATTGTTTAAAAAATTCAAAAAAAAAAACTAAAAAAATATTTTCTTTTTAATTATAGTTCATATAATATTATTGTTTGTTTGTTTTTGGTTTAGATTTAGGTCTTGAACTTAGAAATAAAACTTCATAAAACTTTAGAGCTAGGTTTTTCATAAAATAAATTGTGGTTTTGTGAAAAGTATACTTTGAGAAAGTTCTATCTGGAGGTAGGTATAGGTTTGGATACCTTTTGTCATGACCCAAAATCGAAGATAGTGACTTAATCGAAAGAAATATTTTTGAAGATCTAAAAAAACAAAAATACTTGGAAACTATAGTGGGACCCTAAATTTATCAAAATATTTCAACATGCTCTCGAGTCTTAAATATTAAATGAAAAGATAAAAATTCAAATAGAAAACTTAAAATGAAAATATACAAATTTTAAATGAATATTTATCAAATAAGTGAAAATACAACTACGTAGATATATTAAAAATAAATTAAAATAACAAATAAACAAAGTTTATAAATAATTAATCATCTACTAGGAGTGTCCAATTCCATGTATCATCTATGAACAATAAAAATTTTTAGGAAAAAGTATCAATGGGATAGCGAGGAGCATCGATGACAATCCACGACACCAACGATCAATTGACGTACCTGAAAGGGGAAAGTAGGGGTAATGAGCACACAGTGCCCAGTATAAAATCCATAACCCATCTGTGTGCCCAGTATAAAATCCATAACCCACCTCTCGGTTTTTCTTACTATTATTCTCTTATCTATAAAATCTTTATGTAGATATTAAAACGAAATGTCATATCAATATAAGAAAAATTCATCAGGTTTAGAGTTCATCAGGCCAATAGATAGCACACAATTTATAATCATCACGTCCCGAGTTGTTAGTGAAGGAAAGGAAAGAAAGAAACATTATAAAAAGTTTCGTCGTGCCTGAAATGAGCACTCTATTATGCCCCAAAGGAGCACCTTGTGAGATAGGCCATATAGCATCGATAGTACCAAAAATATGTATATCTGGTTTGCCCAACAAATGAGCACCCTATAGGATTAACTTTGAAGAATGCTTTGACTGCCTTAAAATTGTCCAACGGCACCACGTAAGGTCTCAATATTTATAGGATATGGTTATAACTACTAAAACCCATCCTAAATCATTCTGCCCAAGTTATTCAATTTTTGACAAAATTTGGACAACATAATGGCTTATTTTTCTTAAAACCAAAACTTTAAACCTATAAAAGACAGTTCATAGAATAGTTGTGGCATGTCATAACTTCAAGACATGCCACCTAGAGCATATATATATTATATCACATAATAATCATGCATCTAATAGTGATTACCATTTCAAAAACATTATCTTAGTTATTTTAAAAGATACCATTAACCAATACATTAGACATTCAACATATCATAAAACTCCATTTTCGAGTAAAGCATAAACTGTAGAGTAATAATTCTTTTCATATATAAATAAAAAGGAAAATCATTAAGAAGTATTATTTATTAATTGATTCTAAAACTCTAATCAAGATTCATAGGTTTATAATCCAATAACAAACTAAAAGATTATTATAGATTTTCAATTTCCCTTAAAATTAACAATCAATATGATAGTTACACTAACAACAACAATGATAGAAACATCAACAACAACAACTACTAATATAGCATATAGTTAAATAAACAGTATATATTAAAATCCATATGATTTAAATTCAAATTCCAAATTTATTGGCTAATTAAATTAAATAATATGAGAGATGAGTAATAGAATTCCTACCGACTTAGTCGACGACATTAGGCAATAAAAAGATTTGAAACAATGTCACCATTGAAACTTTGAATCGCCAAGCTTTGCCTTTGGAATTCCATCTCACAAATCTAACACCACAAGCACATCCAAAACGTAGAAAAAAGGATTGAATGACATCTTTTTTGACTTGATGGTCGGGGTCACCTGTTGACCATGATGGACAGTGAGGTGACAGTGGAGATTGGTACCAAAATGAAGTTTTCAACACGAGGATCACCATTCCAAAGTTAGCTTTTCAAAATAAAGCTCTGTTGGTAAACGTCACAAAACCAACAAAGAGAAACAGTGGGTGTTCGGATTTTTGGCAACGATCGAGCCAAAGAATGGCTAGGTCTTGCTCCTCTTGACATGGGGAATCCAACATTACAACTGGCTGGATGAACAGGAGCTAAACAGTGCCAGAATCAACTGCCATAGGTCAAAGGGGTGTGGCAGATCTTGGCTTGCTCCAAGCTGCTAGTGGTGAGTGGAGTGGCGGCAGTCCGACGGTTGAGGCTTTCGACGGTGGCAATTAAGATGGGCTGGAGCATGTAGGCGATGACAGCCTGAGGCGGATATATGGGAAGAGGCAGCCATGGTGAAAGGGGTCTCTCTGCGCACGCCGGGGGGGGGTGGGTGTGGTGGGGTAGGGGCAAGTTAGAAAAAGAAAAAAAAGAAGAAAAGAAATGAGAAAAGGAAAAAGAAAAAGAAAGAGAAGTGGGGGAAATCTAGGGGGTTCTGATCCTAAAACAGACCTCTCCCTTTTTTAAGAATTATCTAGAATAAATTTCTACCCCAAAGTTATTAAAAATTTCAAATTGTCTCAAAATTTTGAATTTTCTTCTAAACAAAACCATGGTTTTTACAATCTACTCTCCTTAAGAAATTTTGTCCTTGAAATTTCCAACTATAATCTTAAATCGAAAATTAGACAAGTGAGTAAGGATGCAAGTATAAGGGCATGATAATGTCCAAGGCAGCTTGACACTTACCAACAAAGTATATATAATGATATTAGAAGAGAAAGAAAATGTTAATCGTAGGTCTTCCAAAGCTATATCAGACTTATTCCCAGTCAACATTATAAGAGTATAAAACTGCAAACAATCTTCACACAACTAGATCTCAATCTATACTATTCCTAAATAAGCTCCACACACTAAACCAGAGAATCCATAATAGATAAGGTTTCAAGGATCAACCCTCCATATAAGTTTCGTACAATCAAATCGTGTAATCTTATACGTATTCACTAAAGTTGTCTTATTGGGTCTCACAATTCATTCTTACCCTATTACGTATATCAAAAACAAGAACTAGGAAGGATAGGCACATAAATTTCAAAGCTTAAGGTTCTTATTCTTCTTTCTTACTCCTATAGTCAAGGCCTGTATAAAAACAAAAAAATAAAGTCAATAAACACCTCTCAAGACTCATGATCCAACATCAACAATTTCAAATCAAATATACGCCTCTTAAAGTTAGTACCAATATCATGAATGACTGATGTGAATGGGGTTAGTCAACTTATGCTAAATTAACAAGCTCAACTCATAAACGACAAAGATTTCTCATTCTCAATAGACAAAGAATAGTGACATTTGGCTATAATATCAATTTGTAAAAAGATCTAATCAACACATGGAGTTTCCAAAACTTGAGTTCCAACATAAATAGCCACGACTAAATAAGGATCCCATAAAACTTATTTCACATCCTTCAAATACAACCCATGGCCAAACCGACGGACAATCTTTAATAACTCTCGATAGTGATATACCCTTAAATCCTAAAAGCAGCATATCACGAGGTAAATCAATTCAGGATCCACTTCTAAAATAACAGTATCATTTTGATATGAATTTGTATCACTCACCCTAAGATACAAAGATAGTATTCTCTAAAGCATAGTCTCATGCCACGTGTGCTACATGAATTGATGGATCTAAGATTTACATCATGGCCTATAAAGTCTTCGTCTATAATATTTGGAGCACTACCCCTAAACATTTACTGGGACCAATCTCATTCTAGACTAAGGCTTTTAGTTGATCTAAAGAATTTATTTCGAATAAAATAAAACTTTAAATCACTCATGTCATCAAAGGTCGAGTTAGATCACACAAATCAAACCTAATAGTCACAACTAAAAATCCTTAAATTCCAACATCAATTCTACCAAATTGATGAAAGTCCCATCATTGATACAATAAACTAGAAAAAAAGAAAAAAGATCCTAATCACTATACCCTATTCCTAAATCCCAAGTTACTACAATCCAACATATGATGCAATCCTCAAATTCATGCCCCATTTTAAGGACCTCTAATATGTCTTGAATGGCATAATTTGAAAAGCTTAAAATCATATAATTAAACATCAAAATTAATCAAATAAATCATCTCCTCAATATTAATACATTCATTAACATCATCCAGTTTAGAAATCTTAAGATCAACAGACCTATCAAAAGCATACTCTTTTCCATACATCAAGTTGTCTGATCAAGTAATGCTAAAACTTAAAAGTCAAAACTATATACATTAGAGTAATAGTTTAACTTATTACTTTCAAATTTCTAACACATTTACTATTAATATCAACCAAAGAGGTCATCTTTAACGGGACAAAACTTATTTCATCAAAGAAACAATGCAGCTTGTTGTATTCAACTTCATCGTCACGTTTAAAAGCCTTCAATCTAAGTATTAAGTTGCACCAAGTTGACATAATAATCATCATAGGTTTACTCATTAGGGATCAACCAAAAGATGTCAAACCTTATATGTAATCTAAGTTTCAACCTTAGACGGTATATTCCCTAAGATCACTTATTTCAAGCCATCATCATAATTTATTATCACCACCTTTCAAAATAGAAGAAATTTTTCATTGCCTTATCCCTACTTACACTTCCTAGATACCTTCTAAATTAAAGAAGAAAAGATAACCCGAACATGTTTAAGGAATATCAAAAGTAAGGAATCTTAAAAACCAATAGACTAAACTATTACATATCAAACAAGTCTAACGCCTCCAAAACTTATAAATTTTTTATCTAGTCCCCATCCTTTAGTCAAGATCATACCAAATCATACAAAAGGATGGAAACTATTAAGTGAGCCTAGAACATGTTTATACTAAACATAAGACACTAAAGAAATTCTATTAACCCATGAAACAATCCCAAGGTACTGATTGGCATAGCTTAAGTCAATCAACGTATGAGGTGGTTATGTTATACATATTTTTATCACTAGATAAAATTCTTCAAAGTTTATACCGCTATATCAAAAGAAAATAACATGATTTAATAAGTCAAGATTAAAGCACAAATATTTACACGTATATTTAAAGTCATAACCTTGGATCAATAAGACGAGTTTAAATTTCATAATTTATCAAAAGCCTGGCCAGTATCAATCACGTTTATGTATGATGCAAGCATCTTGAAAATCTTCAAATCCTATGCATTAACCATACTAAAGACTTGATAATTTTCCCTTGAGAGGTAATAAATAAAATAGAATAAATAACAAGAACAACAATAGCAACTATTGGGTTTCTTGAATAATTAATTATTATGAATCATCAGTTACCAATCACTTCATAAGACCCAAATCAAAGATGATATTGTGTTGAACAGAAATAAAGAACTCTTCATGGGATTTCACCAAAAATAGTCATGTTCTCAATTTGAATAAGCCTAGATAGATGGTGGTTGTATTGATTTGCAGCGAAAAGAAGCAACTTAAAGCTACATATAATGAGATAAAAGTCCATGGAAAATAGAATGAAAAGTGAGAGGATAATAGAGTGATAGTTCCTCCACATTCTTGATACATCAAACAAACTAACAGTTAGGTATCCACAAATAGGAGTACTACACAAAGGTTGGATGTAAATATTGTTATTGTAAATTAACAAAGCCAATGCTAAAATAGGATCTTGAAAACAATAGAGTTTAGTTCACAATCAATGACATGACTTGGAAAGAGATATAAACAAAATCATGAAAAAGGGTGTTACAAAACCAAAAAGAATTGAATTTAGACTGTGAAACACAAGAGATAATCTAACTAAAATTTAAAATTTTACTGCTGGAAAGATATATAAAACTTATTAGCCTGATTGTTTGATGCATGGATTTTACATTTCTAATGATATAGCTTCCTAATAGTTGACTCAAACTACCCAAAACCAGACAAGGTAAATTTTGAGGAACTTAAAATCATCGCTTTGATACCCTAATAATCAAGATCCAAAACTAGGGCAGTGACTTAATTGAAAGAAATATTTTCGATGATCTAGAGAGACAAAAATACTTGGAAACTATAGTGGGATCCATAAATTTTTAAAAATAGTTCAAAATGCTCGAGAGTCTTAAACATTAAATAAAAAGATAAAAATTCAAATAGAAAACTTAAAATGAAAATACACAAATTTAAATGAATGTTTATCAAATATATAAAAGTGCAGCTACGCAGCTATGTTAAAGATAAATTAGAATAAATTTAAATAACAAATAAACAAAGTTTATAAATAATCAATCTACTAGGAGTGTTCAATTTCATGTATCATCCATGCAACAATAAAATTTTTTGGTTGAGAGTACCAATGGGATAGCAAGGAGCATCGATGACAATCCATTACACTGAGGATCAATTCACTAACTTGAAAAAGGAGAGCAGGAGGAGTGAGCACACAGTGCCCAGTAGGAAAACCATTACCCACCTCTTCATTTTTCTTACTATTATTATATTGTCTATAAAATCCTTATGGAGATATTAAAACAAAATCTCATACTAATATAAGAAAAATTCATCAGGTTTACAGTTCATCAGGTCAATAGATAACACACAATTAGTAATCACCACTGAAATACTTTCCCACACATCCTAGGTTGTTAGTGAAGGAAAGGAAAGAAAGAAAGATTATAATAAGTTCCATGTGCCCTAAATGTGCACTCCGTATCCGTTGTGTCCTGAAAGAGCTCCTCTTGATATAAGCCATATAGCAGCGATGGTACCAAAAATATGTATGTCTGTTGTGCCCAACAAATAAGCACCTTGTAGGGTATAACTTTGAATAATGCTTTTGATGGCCATAAAAATTATCTGACGGTGTCGCGTAAGGTCTCAACATTTACAGGATCTAGATATAACCCCTTTGACTATTGAAAACCTATCGTAAATTATTCTACTCAAGTTAGTCAATTTTTGACAAAATCTTGGCAGCATAATGGCTTATTTTTCTTTAAACCAAAATTTTAAACCTACAAAAGATAGTTCACATAATAGTGTTCACATAATAGTTGTGGCATGCCATAACTTCAAGAAGTGCCACCTAGAGCATCTATATATTATGTCCTATAACAGTCGTGCATCCAATAGCAATCATCCTTTCATCAACATTATCACAATAATTTTAAAAGATTCAATTAACCAAGACATTAGACATTCATCATATCATAAAACTCCATTTTCAAATAAAGCATAAATTGTATAGTCCCAATCCTTTTTATGTATAAATAAAAAGAAAAATTATTGAGTAGCATTATTTATCAATTGATTCTAAAACTCTAATCAAAATTCATAGGTTCACAATCCGATAGCAAATTAACAGATTATTGTAGATTTTCAATTTCTCTTAAAAATAAAAATTAATATGATAGCAATACTAATAACAACAGCAACAATGATAGAAACAACAACAACAACAACATCAAATATAACATATTGTTTAATAAATAGTATATATTAAAATTCATATGATTTAAATTCAAATTTCCAATTTATTAGCTAATTAAATAAAATAACATAAGAGATGGGCAATGGAGTTTCTACCAAATTGTTCACAATATGTGGCAGTGAAAAGATTCAAAATGATGTCATCGTTTAAACTTTAAATTGCCAAACTTGTCTTTAGAATTCCAACTAACAAATCTGACACCATAAACACGTTCAGAACATTGAAAACAGGCTGAAATAACATTTTTTCCCTATTTGGTGGTCAGGTTCACCATTGATCATTACTGACCGGTTTTGACCAAAGTTGACCAATGAGCTGGTAACGGAGATCAATACCAAAACGAAACTTTTGATGCAAAGATCAGCGTTCAAAAGTTGGTTTTCCAAAACAGAGCTCGGTGACTGGAGGAACAAGGGCCTAACAACTTAGGAATTGGCTGCCAAAGCCCAAAGGGGCATGGTGGATCTTGGCTTACTCCGAGCTATTGGTGGTGAGTGCAGAGGTAGCAGTCCCGCAACTGAGGCTTTAGGTGGTGGCTGTCACGATGGGCCGGAGCATGTAGGTAATGGCGGCTTAAGGCAGATAGACGTGAAGAGGTAGTCATGGTGAAGGGGGGCTCTCTGTGCATAGGGGGCAAGAAAAGAAAAGAGAAAAGGAAAAAGATAAAGAAAGAGAAGTTGGGGAAATTAGGTTCTTCATACCCTAAATCAGATCTCTCACTTTTTTTTAAGAATTTTCTAGAACAAATTTCTACCCCAAAGTTAATAAAAATTTCAAATTAGCCCAAAATTTTGAATTTTCTTTCAAACAAAACCATGGGTTTTACACCTTTCCTGTAACCTGTTAATTTTGGAGATTTTTCCAATATCAGTCATTCTGGGAATGCAATTCTAACTAACAGGTTGGTTTGTAAGAAGCTTTTGCCCCATCAATCTTTCCTATGAACATCCTTAAAGCATATAATTCTAGAGCTCTAGGAAAGAATTGAGGTAGATGCTTTTCACCCACTACTTTATTCTCCTCTAATAAAGAAAGGCTTAGCATATCATCCTTTCGTTGTAAATTAAAAAATTAAAAATTAAAAAATTAAAAAAATTAAAAAAAAGAGAAATACTTAGGACTAATTCTTTGACATAGAGACAAACTAGGCCAATTTACTAAAGCTTCTAACTTAGGAAACCCTAGGGAAAAATCATCGAACTCTTCTGCACACTCTCTAGTTCTTTAGAAACCATTTGCAATGGGGATTCAGGGTGAGAATCTTTAAAGAATTTTGATGAAAGATTACATGCACCTGACTCAAACTTTAACTCCTTCATGTATTATGTTTCCATTGAATCCTCCACAACAGGTCCTAAAGCTAGGCATGACTAAACTTTTGCCAACCTTTTTTAGATTAGAAAGCAAAAATCCTTATGTTTACATTTGTGAATTTGAGGAAGTTGTTGGCATTTTAAATGACCATCCAGACATTGTTGATTCCATAAAATTGAAATTCTTTCCCCTCTCTAAAAGATAAAGCCAAAAGTTGGCCTATTCTTTAGGACCTTGATCCATCAAATCATGGGATGACTTGACATCTACTTTCTTCCATAAATACTATCCATATCAAAAGACCAACAATCTCAAGAAATAAATTCTGACTTTTTTTCTAGAACCGTCATGTCAATCTCTATGAAGCTTAGGAAAGGTTCAAGGATTTATCATATCAATGTCCTCACCATGGTTATGAGAATTGATGTCTTGTCAACTTCTTCTATGAAGGACTCACAAGTCATGATCGTCAATATCTAGAAGTGATGTGCAATGGAAAATTTTTACACAAGAATCCTAAACGGGCCAAGGAATTTCTTGAGGAACTTGCTAAAAAAGTTCATTTGTGGGCTGAATTAGATATTTCTCATAGTACTAATAAGTCCCGATCAACTGGAATTCATCAATTAAAGGAAGAGGAAAACTATAACCTTAGTGTTCAAGTTGAAAAATTTACAAGGGAGTTAGAAATCTTCAAAGCAAAGAATAAGAGAGGAAGTCAGGTTATCATAAGAGCTAAATTGTAAGGAACAAATTGTGTGAATGGAAGGATTGAATAACCACTGTACTGTCATGCTTATCAAGAAATGATAGGATAATACGAGGAATAATGTAACGCCTTAGATACATATCCTATACCTCATATTCCTTATCCCAATATTTTGAATCCTGATGGAAGAAAAAATTTAAATTTTGACAAGAGGAATTTGAATCAATTGCAATTATTACGAAATCAATAGGAAATTCAAGAAGAAATGCATCCAAAAGAATACATTGTTCCTCATCATGAGTCATACTAATCAAGTAAGTCTCTTGAAGATACATGACAAGCATTCATTGAGGCACAAAGCAAGTCAAATCAAAAAATTGAAGCTGCTGTCACACAAATGACAAAAAAATATCAAAATTGATAGAAAAAAGTTCATCTCGAACTCAAAACATGAACAAACCTCTAACACTAAACAAAAGAATGATGAAAAGGTTGGTCATGTTGCCACCCATAGCAGTAAATCGTTGGAAAATTCAAACTCCGCAAACATGAGTAATGAAGAAGTTGTTCCACAAAGACAAGATAAAGAAGTGAATAAGCTTATGGTAAAAGCTCCTTTTTCCCCAAGCTCTTCAATCCACTACAAAAGAGGCAAAAAATTATGAATAAATCCTGGAACACTTGAAGTAAGTTCAAATCAACCTTTCTGTTTTGCAAATAATTAAACAAGTACCTACTTATGCCAGAGTTATGAAAGACTTATGCACTGTGAAAAAAGAGCATCATGTCACAAAGACTGCATTTTTGAGTAAGCAATTAAGTGCAGTTCTTGAGTAGAGAACACTGATCAAGTACAAAGATCCTGGATGTTACAAAATCACCTGTTACATGGGAACCCATAAAATCACTCAAGCCTTGTTAGACTTAAAAGTAAGTGTCAATCTCATGCCTCATTCTATTAGTTATAACTCAGACTTGGAGAAATTATGTCGACATCTGTGGCCTTGCAATCGGTGGACTAATTCATCAAGGAACCACGAGGGATAGTTGAAGATGTTTTGTTATAAATTGATAAGATCTATTATCCCATGGATTTTCTCATTTTAGATACTCAATGTGAAGTGGACATAGAATAAAACATTCCTATCATCTTCAGAAGACGACCTTTCTTAACCATGGCTAATGCTCTTATTAACTGTCAAAATGGTCTTATGAAAATCTTTTTTGGAAATATTACTCTTAAAATGAATGTTTTTTAATACTAGGAAGCAATTTAAAAGCAATTTTGAGTGTTTTTACACTGAAATTATTAAAGATGATGTTTAGTAAAAATTTCTAAAGCAAACTCATGTGCTTAAAGAAGTCTTCCAAAGTTATGATCTTGAAAATCCCGATCTTATTTTTGATATTCCCAAACATTCACTGGACAATGGAACAAAGTTTTAGAAATCATGTTTTGAAAAGTTTTCTAGAAGGAGAAAAGCCAAAACCATCCATTGAAGAGATCCTGAAAATTAAGTTAGCCTAACTTTCCAAAGGACTAAAAAATGCATTTCTAGGAGCCGATGATTCATTTATTGTCATCACTCCATCCAAACTCTATGAATCATAAGAGCGACGACTAATCAACATATTGCATGATTATATAACTGCTTTACTTTTGGACAATAGCTGACATCAAGGGTACTAGTCCCTTGATTTTCTCCCATCATATTCAATTGGAAAAAGGTGTTAATCCAAGAAGAGGCCCCAAAGAAGGCAAAACCCAACAATGAAAGAAGTTGTGAAGAATGAAGTGTCAAACTTTTTAAATGCGGGTATCAGTTACCCCATTACAGACAGTAAATGAGTCAATCCAACTCAAGTTGTACCTAAAAAGACTGGTATAACTATGATAAAGAATGAAAAAAGAGATTTTATTCCCACAATAGTTTTCCCTGGATGAAAAATGTGTATTGATTATCGAAAGTTGAACACCGCCGCATGGAAAAAACTATTTCCCACTCCCATTTATTGATCAAATTTTAAAACATGTAGCTAGTCATCCTTTCAATTGCTTTGTTGATGAACATTTAGGATACTATCAGATAGAGATAGCATTATAAGATCAGGAAAAGACCACATTTACATGTCCTTTTAGTACTTATGCTTTTCGGTGCCATTTGGAATTTGCAACACTCCAGTTACAATTCAAAGATGCATGATAAGAACTTTTAGCGACATGGTTAAGAAGATTATGGAAGCTTTCATGGATGATTTGACTATCTTCAATGATTCGTTTGACACTTGTCTACTTAACTTAGAAGCTATTTTAAAAGTTGTGAAGAAAAAGGCCTTGTGTTAAATTGGAATAAATGCCATTTTATGGTTCCATCTAGCATAGTTCTTGGACACATTGTCTCTGAAAGAGGAATTGAAGTTGTTCCAGTTAACATTGAACTTATCTTGAACATAGCCACTTCAAAGACTATTTGGGATGTTCGATCTTTCTTGGACATGCTGGATTTTAATGGAGATTTATTCAAAATTTTCCTACCATATCAAGGCCATTGTGTAATCTCCTATTGAAAGATGTAGTTTTCAAATGGACAAAAGAATGTGAAGAATCTTTCCGAACACTAATATCTAAGCTGACCTGTGTACCTATAATGTAATCCCCTGATTAGAGTTTACCATTTGAAATTATGTGTGATGCAAGTAATTATGTTGTAGGAGTCATTTTAGATCAACGAAAGGAAAGAAAAACTTTTGCTATGTACTGCACAAGTAGAAATTTGAACAACATACAAATGATTTACTCAACCACTGAAAAAGAATTACTTGCTGTAATATTTGCTCTTGATAAGTTTCGTTCA
This sequence comes from Artocarpus heterophyllus, assembly GCA_025403435.1. Taxonomy (NCBI): domain Eukaryota; kingdom Viridiplantae; phylum Streptophyta; class Magnoliopsida; order Rosales; family Moraceae; genus Artocarpus; species Artocarpus heterophyllus. Next base: position 30,931,721 of record CM046338.1, read on the forward strand.
TACCTGATCGGCTAACCTATCAAGGTTTTCATTCATCATTTAGCCTTTAAATATCTCTTTTCTAACTAGGATGCTAAGACCTAACTTATCAGATGGATCTTTCTTCTATAAGAGTTTGATTTGATCACTAAGGATAAGAAAGGAGTTGAGAATGTGGTAGCTAACCACTTATCTCATTTGGAATTCAATGATTCTGTCGATGGCCTACTAATTCATGATGAATTTCCTAATGAACATTTGTTCTCCGTTATTAAGTTCCCTTGGTATGCGCACATTGTCAATTACTTGGCAACTAGAGAAATTCTATCTGTTTTGAGTTTGCAAGACAAAAAAAATTTTTTATCCAAGGTGCTTAAATTTTACTGGGATGACTCTTACCTTTTCAAATACTGTCGTGATCAGATCATGAGACGTTGCATTCCTAAAGATGAAGTGTTTAGTGTCATAAAATTATGTCATATTGATGCATGTAGAGGTCATTTTTCTACATAAAAGACTATTACAAAGATTTTTCAGCGTGGTCTTTCTTGGCTCACTTTATTCAAAGGCACCATATGATGTCTCTAAACTTAATTATCGTAATATAAATATTTGATTGTTGGGGAATAGAATTTATGGGACCTTTTCCATCTTCTGGGTATCTTACATCCTCCTTGTTGTGGAGTATGTTTCAAAATTGGTTGAAGCCGTAGCATGCCATGCCAACAGTAACACAATTGTTATAAAGTTCTTAACAAATGTGTTATTTAGCTATGCCATGCCACCTGCTATAATAAGTGATCGAGATGCATATTTTTACAACTACTCTTTTGAATCTTTAATGTGAAAGTAAGGTGTAATTCATAAAGTTTTGACTATCTATCATCCACACATAAATGGACAATCTTAGTTAGCAAATAGAGAGATCAAACAAAACTTGAAAAAACTAATAAGTCTAGATCGAAAAGATTGGTCTTCATGTCTTTAAGACGCACTCTGGGCATACTGTACTGTTAGACATGTATGCCCTAAGGAGTAAAAATGTAATATGTTTTTGGAGTTATTTTTGTCAGTAAAGAATTTATTTATTATTTATATACCAAATCTTGTCCTCTTTACGTTCATATTTATTGAATGTATGTTAAGCAAACAATAGTCTGAGACTGCGGTCTAAACCTTTAAGAATTGGGCATATGATGGACATATTATGTAGAAGACACGATTCTTAAGGTGACGGTCTAAATCATAAGATCGACAATCAAGAGAATAAAGTTGGGCGCTTTATTCATGTAAAGATTGTTATGTTGTCTATATCCCTATTAGGAGATAGTCTATCTTGGCCTTTGGAGGTGGACTTTGTGAATAGAAACATTGGCACATTGTCATAGGTGACGATATGTTGTATCGGGATGTAAAGTGAATTGATTTAGATTAATAATTCTCTCTTGGCAAATCGATTCACTTTAGACAATCATTTGTATTGTATCTTAATCTTGAGATGAATAGTGGGCCTGTTGTCTTGACTTGTGTCTTTTGATGCACCAAAGGGTGACACTTACATTTTAATAGTGGTATGCATGCCAGTACGTTGGAGGCATGAATCTTGATAGCGTAAACCTGTTATTCATATATATGAAATACATAGCTCCTCTTTAGGAGTAATGATATCCTCTTATATGTGTTATCCTGTAATTGAAAAACTGGAGCGCTCAACCATTTGCATACATAGGTGTAACCCAATGGTATACCGTGTTTGGATGGTAAGTTTTTCGATGGTGAGATAATGGAACGTAAGATAAAAATAATCGAGAAGGTAAGACAAAACTTGTCTTTAAGCTGGTTATGGATAATCTTATGGGGATACAATACATTATGATATGCCATGGAGACTTATCTATACGGGCTTCGTAATTCTATATAGTTCAAGAGTGCAGCTCCAAGCTTTTAGTAAAGTATCGTTGGAGTTGATAATTATGAAATGTATATATGGGATATTGGGTTTCATAATTATTAGGAGCTTGAACTATATAGGTCCATTTGGTCACCTTTGCTAGCTCACAAAATCCTGTAACGATACAGCGTGCTTTTCGAATAATTGGTGACTTATGCCAGATATATCAGATTGGCTAAAATTTGGAAGAATCAAATAATTCATGTATGTTTATCGGTTGAATTAATTTTGTGACAAAATTAATTCAAGATAAACTTGTTGAATTATTGGGATCAGATAATTCATGTATGTTTATCGGTTGGATTAATTTTAAATTAATTCAAGATAAAACTTGTTGAATTATCAAGAATTCATTTATTTTATTAGAGATTATCTAGATAAAGTTGTTTTAATTAGATAACTTCTCTATTGGGTTATTTGAATTAAAACTGAGACTTTATCCTATAGAATGTCGGGTGAAAAATAAAAGATTTGTTGAGAGCCGATCAGTAGGTCGGCATGCTGATCCTCAGGTCGGCCTATTGATGAGGCAAGTTCAGCATGCCAATTAGGTAGATTGGCATACCGATCCCGCGATAAAAAAAATCATGCGTTTCCATGCAAATCTCATCAGATATTGATCTGAATTTGGTTTTGATTTGAATTTTGAGGCATTATCTGATAAGGACTGACTCTTGGGCCTAACCTCTATAAAAAGGGAGTGAGTCTCATTATTTTTTAGATCAATTGAGAGATTAAGAATGATACTCTACTGGTGAGAATCTGGAAACTCCCTGAGGGCTCTTGTTCACAAATCATGAACACTAGCTTTGGGTTCTGTTAATTGGTTGGAAGGAGAGTCACTTGGAGAAAGAGCTGTACGTGTGAGCCCACACTCACTCCGATCATGGATAGAGAATAGCAATGAAGGCCAGTTGGTTGAGGCTCTTTTGGAACGTTACTTCTCTTCACGGATTGCGAAAGTTCTTCGACATTCAAAGGTTAGTAAGATCTGGTTAATTTATGCATATAGCGTGTCAAACTTGTGTTTTGAAAAATACTCTGATATAAAAAATTTTAAAATTCTGCTATGTACTATTTTTCCAACATGTACAACTTGTAAAGCTCCCTTAGGAATGTCTCCCTATAGGTTCATCTTTGAAAAAGCCCGTGATTGAGTTGTAGAACTTGAACATAAAGCTTATTGGGCTATTAAAGCTTTCAACATTGATCTTAGTGCTGCAAGTATTAAACAAAAACTTTAACTCTTTACTTGAGGAATTAAAGAATGATGCTTCTGACAATTCATGTATTTACATAGCAAAAATGGAAACATTTCATGACAAACAGATCTTGAGAAAGAACTTTGAGCCAAAAAAATGAGTTCATCTTTATGAATCCCATCTCTAACTTCATCCTAATAAGTTGAAATCATGATAGACTGGTCCATATATTATGAAACAGGTTTTCCTAAATGGTGTTGTTGAAATAAAAAATCCATAGACTGAAAAGCTACATAGAACGGATAACTAAGCTCCAAGAAGTCACTGTTGTGGCTATGGTTTACCAACCCCAAGTAGTTTTCTGTCACTCTCTTTTGTAAATATTTATTTTTGTTATTTGTTTTCCTTTTTTTTTTTGCTTAATTTTATGTTCATTAAATTTTCATAAAATAACCTTGAAAGTTGAAAATGAATTTCAAAGTTAATTCTTGCAAAATGGCTGAGCAAAGGAGGATATAATAAATTATAATTAGTAAATACTTTGAATTTATGACCGTTTGAGACAAATTTTGAAGAATCTGTGTAAAAAAAAGAATGATTTTTGACTTTCAAAATAAAAAAATAAAGTCTTGGAAATTTGACTTTAAAAGACCCAGTTTGTAATATATTGTTGCGTGTTTATTTTAGTGTGATTTGTTATGTTTGCTACATATCATCTCTACAGCTATGCTGATTTAGGTAATGTCTTTGCTGCTCTCACTATTCTTTTTATACATTAGGTTATTTTTATGTGTTTATTTTTTAAAAAGTTTGTAAGCTATTCTTTTCAGACACACAATGTAATGCTTAATTGTGGTGGTAAATCAAAGCTTAAATATTTGAGTTTTGTTATTTGTGAAGAAAAACAATTAAAGACTGTAACATTTTCAAAATTAATTAACTAATTAATTAAAAATAAAAAGAAATAAAAGAACAAAAAATAAATAAAAAGTGTAATTATGTAAGTTGATTAATAAAGTTGGATAAGTTTGGTTTTCATAGACTCTTTAACTTGAGTAAATAATTTATAAGGGCTACTTTAACACCTAATACCTTAGGCCAATTGGTCTAGGAGGTATTGACCTAAAGATCATTAAATGGGTTATAGAGAAATCTCAAGGAAGCCAAACATTGCAATATCTTTGCTGCTTTCACTATTCTTTTTATACATTAGGTTATTTTTATGTGTTTATTTTTTAAAAAGTTTGTAAGCCATTCTTTTCAAACACACAATGTAATGCTTAATTGTGGTGGTAAATCAAAGCTTAAATATTTGAGTTTTGTCATTTTGTGAAGAAGAAAAATTAAAGACTGTAACATTTTCAAAATTAATTAACTAATTAATTAAAAATAAAAAGAAATAATAGAACTGTAAATAAATAAAAAGTGTAATTATGTAAGTTAATTAATAAAGTTGGATAAGTTTGGTTTTCGTAGACTCTTTAACTCGAGTAAACAAGTTCTAAGGGTTACTTCAACACCTAATACCTTAGGCCAACCGGTCTAGGAGGTACTGACCTAAAGATCGTTAAATGGGTTATGGAGAAAGCGCAAAGAAGCCAAACATTGCACTATCAATAGTTATAAAGTCAGTTTGATGTTTGTATATATTTCTATTTTAACTTGTGTACCTCACATCTAGGAGGTCACAACTTTAACTTTGCTTTCATTACCTCACAACAAGGAGGCTGGTATGATACTTTCTTTTTATTATCTTGACTCTTACCTTCTTTTTATCTTGGTGAGCATGACAAATGCTTACACTTTATAGTGCTATAACTTAGCATTCTAAACATTTAGTTTGGCAAATGCAAACATGTTGCATATTATAGCTTAAACTTAAGTCATATGCATAACACATGCAAACATACCTTTAATACATTGAAAATCATACCTTGAACTTTTAAAAACGTTATGCATATCAAAAGCAAATATACTTTAAACATAGTAATTGCAAATTCATTACAAATCTTCTTTTGTACTTTAAAACTTTTTTCATAATAAATGCAAACATACTTTAAAAGAAACTGGCATAATAATTGCAAACTCATTTACAAATGTATACATAAATATTTAAAAATCATTTACTTCATGCTGTAGGTGAGGTTTCAAAACTTACTTGGACTTAACTCTAACATTCTTTATTCCGTTCCTGTCTCATTCCTTTCCTTCCATTGGTCGGCTTCTGTGTCCTGATCATACGACACCGACTTATTAGTTAACTTTTCATATTATCAATCTATTCGATTGATAATAGAACTTAATCAATCAACTTCACTACCTTTACATAAATTATATACCATCAGTTTACTTTCTTTACTTAACTTTATAAACCATCGGTTTACGTTTCGTTTACTTAAACATCTCCTATTAAATCTCGCATCACACATGACGGTTACGCTACTTAACGTATTACAAAACATTTTCTGTCAAAGGACGTTTTGCTAGTTCGGAGTGTTCAACTCCACTTTAGCTGTTTCCTTATAAATGACGATTTTACCATTGGCGGGTTTTCCGTCAATTTATGTAATTTATTACATTCATTGCTTAATTTTAACATTTCATTGCTTACATAATATGAAAAAATTTCCACTAAGGAACGTTTCCTGACATTGGGCATTTTAGGTCCGTTTTGGCTATTTTTCATAAAATGACAATTTTGCCCTTAATCTCTTTTTCTTCCATTCCTCAACTAAACTTTAATTTCTTTAAAACTTCACATCTATGATACTTACTGCCTACAGTAGTATAGGAAACCAACGTTCCCTAGTGAAAACCTAGTTTTTACATAATTTTATCGTTTTGGCCCGAACATAAAAATATTTACATTTTTACCCCCAAAACCAAAAATAATCTTTTTAAACCATTAGTCCCCATTTTTCAAGAGGATCAAATTTTTTTAAAGTACCTTACCCAAATTCCTCTTGAAAAAGGACGTTTTTTCCCGTTAAAGATTTTTTTCCAACTTAACAAATTTTGTAAAATTCATAACTTATCAACCAAGCAGAATTTTGGAAAACTACTCTTGCTGTCCTCACAGTTTTGTAAAGTTCTACAATTTTTGTGTTGTAACTTTTTTAAAATTTCAACGTTTAGAGGGACTTTTTTGCTATTTTCAAATCTGTCAAGAATACCATTTTTCTTTGCAATTTAGTCCCTTTTTAAATTTCATCAAAACCCTTACTTTCTCCTTTCCATCATCATTGTCATCAACATATAATATAAAATGATCATGCAATATTGTCCATTTACATGCCATAGACTAAAATCATTTTATCAAACATATAATATGCATTAAAAATATAAACTTTTTCAAGCATGAAGTTTAGAATTTTACCTAAACTTCACCAAGCCTTTTGATCCTTCTTTGAAATGCTTGAAAACCTTCTCAACACCCTTGACAACATTCATAGCAATCCCTATAAAAAGCTCAACCAAATCATGAATAAAACCCTTAAGCATAATAGGTAAAACTTGGATTTTACCTTGAAACTCTAAAATCTCATTCCATACCCTTGACTTTGCTTCAAAACATAATTTTTGGAGACTTGTGCTTGAAAAATTATGAAGAGAATACTCATGGGGGGTCGGTTTTAGTAGAGAGAAATGGGGGAAAAATGGAGCATTTTTCTTTTCTTTCTTTCTTTCTTTCTTCCTTCCTTTCTTTCTTTCTTTCCTTTTCACGTTTCTCCCTCTTCTTTCTTTTTTCTTTTCTTGCACGTTGGAGACCATTATATGAATTGATTCACCTTTTTCTTTTTTTTTTCTTTTTTTTTCTTTTCTTCTTTTTTTTAAAATAAAAAGGTGATGAGTCATCACCTTGGCAATCAATTAGGTTACTTTGGGTGGCCAAATGTGATTGGGCCACATTTCATGATGTGGTGGCCCAATCAAAATCCATTGGGTGTCCACCAAACTTGTTACGCAGTCCAAGTTTATACTGATAGTATTTTTCCTATATTACCGATATGTTTTCATACTGTTACAACATTCCTTATTCATCTATATGCTTCAAACAGTATTATTTCTATACTACTTTAACTTAAACAATCTAATTTCTATATTGCATAACCTTAAACAGTCCAATTCTTACATTACATTACTTTTACAGTGTAATTTTTATACTGCATAACTTTATCAGTGTACTTTCTCACACTGCATTATTCTAATACTATATAATTTTCTATATTATTATACAATATTTTTCCTTAAATTGTATTTTTGTCTTAACGTAATCCTTAAATTACTGCATTTTTAATGTATTCAAAATGCTCGGGTGCTAAAGCTTGATGTTAATATTAACTTTGAATTTGAATATGTGTTTTGAATTATTTCAAATTTATTTGAAGCTGAATTTTAGAAATGTTATGATTTTAGTATCTACTATGTGTAGTAATTTTTATGAATTATTTTATGGCATAAATGTTTTAATCCAAAATCTTTAATTAGGAATGCTTACTCTCAGGCTTTACTGACAAGTTTTGTAATATTGATTGTGTGATTTATATAAATTATCAAATGAAATTTTTGTGGCTAAAGAAAAATCTGAGAGCTATATATATGTATTAACTTTTTCCTGAAAATCTTTATGCTTTAATTGAATGTGAATTGAAAAATATAAGGTGATGAATCCTTGAAGGTCGGTCAGTTTTTGTGACTGACAGATTTACTTGAACGATTTGAAAATTAGAAAAAAGTAATAATTTTTTCAAAAGAAGAAAATTTGAGTGATGTTTATATATGTTAGCTATGTTATGGAATAATTTTTACACTTTATTTATGCTTATAAGTTGAGATTAATTTTTCTAAGTTATTAAAGGTCAAGTTTTTTGTATTTATGTTTCTTGACTCTAAGTGCATGTTATGACTAAAAGATGCATTATTTTGTTAATAATGATGCATGATGATGTAATATGGTGTTAAATAAAATCATAAACATGAATATTCATTTCATGTATTATATGACTGATTGACATGATTACTCCAAAAAGTGAGGACATTGAGAACCACAGCTAGGCACCTGATTTAAGGTTTAGTGAGCAAGTAAGTCAAGTAAATACATTCTCACCTACAACATGATAAAAGTTTATGAAAAATTTTTGAGAATATGTTTTATGATAATTTTTGAGTTTGTTTTACACATCATCTTCTCATTAAAACTCTTGTCACAACAAGAAGGTTTAATGGATGTTTCAATGATGAGATATGTTAAAGATATATGTATATATATATATATATATATCACTTAATTAAGCATTGCATACCCTATGTTTATGTTTATGATGTCTTGCAAGGTTTGGACTTGTCATGATTGGTTTGGGACTAGATACCCCACTCTTCTCATGATGGCACGCCTATGATGTTGATGGTGCAATGCTTGGGTCCTTAAAGATAAAATGAATAATATTTTAATATGAAAGTTTAAATGAAAAAATATGTTCTATATAAACATGTGCCTCGTGTACTACTATGATTATGATTACGATGTTATGTAATGATTTTTATGAAATATTTTATGTTATGAGGTAGGAATGCGTACTTACTAAGCTTATGCTTAGTTAGGTTGTATCATGTTGCAGAGAAGGACAAGATGTAGGTTGACTGGGATGCAGGACAAGGACCGGCATGTATGTAAGGAGTGTTAGATTGGAAACAGAGTCATATCATGAAAAGAATTTAAACTCAAACAAAATTTAATATATTTTGTTTTGTATTTTTATTTATTTAAGACTTAGTTTTATTTGCGATATATTCTTCTGAACTTATGTTTTGTTGTATGTAATTTGTATTTTTTATTTTTTTTTGTTTCTTAGGTTATTTATTAAAGAATACATTATACAATTCATTTCTTCTTAATTAGTCTTAGTTTTGTTTTATAGAAATTAAGAGTGGTTGCATTGTATGTGTGTGAGTTTGTATTTTTTAAATATTTGTTTTTGTAAATTAAGTTTTCTATAGGTAGTTGGTTAGCCAAATGCCTTAGTTGTTTTGGCAGGCTAATTAAGGTGAGGGAAGCAAATTTGATAAGTAGTTTTACAAAAAAAATAGATGTATTTCCTAGGATATTTTTCTAAGTATTGTTGATTATTTTGAACTTCTTATTGTAATTATTAAGTTTAACGATAAAAGCAACGTTTCCTGTGGTGCCTTTAAGAGGGTGTTACTATTCAAGAGTGTAGCTTAAATCTTTTAGTGGAATAGCTTTAGGGTTGATAATTATAAAATATATGTATTGGGGATATTTTTATAATTATAGGAGCTTTATATATGTATGCCCATCAAGTCCCTTTTACTAGCTTATAATATTTCCTGTAAAGATACGGCATGTTTTTTCTACAAATTAGTAACTAATATTATTTGCTAGATTGGCTAAGATTCGATAGATTATATTTCATAATTCATGTTGGTTTATTGATTGAATTAATTTTTTGAATTAATTCAAGATAAACATATTGAATTATTTAAAATAGATTTTATTTGTATATGACTGTTTTAATTAGATAAATTTTTAATTGGGTTATTTGAATTAAAATTGAGGCCCTATAAAGGATATCTAGTTCAAATAAATTAGGATTTATCCTTTAGATTCGGTTTGAATTAATGGATAATTATCAGGAACTAAAAACATGTCGTGGGAGTGTTGCCATGAGACACCAGTAGACTGGACCCAGTGTAGGCCAGTCGACCGGACCGGCCACATTAGCAATCTATGTGGTTTACACATTTTACTGAGAAAGTTGATCCAAACTCAAATTTTAAGGCCAGATCTGATAAGGCTAAACTCCAATCTGGCCACTATATAAAGGGAACAATTTTCTAATATTTCTTAGATCACTTGAGAAATTTAGAGAGAGTATTCTAGTGAGAGAAACTCTAAAACTCTCACAGTGCTATAGTTTAACATCTCGATCCTTAGTCTTCGTTTTCTTAAGTTGTTGGAAGGAGAGGTCACCTGAGGAGAAACTGAATGATGTGCAACCACCAACATTCCGATCATAGAAAGTGAATAGCAAGGAAGACTAGTTGGTTGAAACTCTTTTAATAGATTTCTCTAGTTGCAGTTCCTACAGTTTTTTGGTTTACTAAAGAGGTATATAAGATCTTTTATGAATTTATATATATAGCATGTATAACCTATTTATGGAAAAAGGACTTCGATTTAAATTTTTTTAAAATCTACTACGCAATCGTTTTTCCAACAAGAATGATGATTCAGTGCCTGACATCGAGATCGATCATTGTTAATGACATGCTAATTTATGTGACGTATTAAGGTGCTTATTTTATGCTCACCTTTGATAAAATTATAGTTAGCTGCATAATGGTATATATCAAATAATAGATTTATCGTTATTTTTCACTTTTTAAAATTTAGTAGATGTCTATTGTTATTGAAATAAGTTTTCGCCTTTTTAGACCAAGCACTGAGAGGGAAAGCAGCCATACAATGTTGGGTAACATCTAATGTTGGCACTTGTTGAACCATGGGAAGATTAAGTTTCTTAGTTTAATCTCCCTAGAAATAAACCATGCGAAGATTTTATGAAAGTTACTAGTTGGTAAGTATGATTTTTTATTGAATCAAGGTTTGAAAAAGATGTTATATTATTATGTTTAATTCTTCTTTATTTTGATAAATCTTTAAGGGTTTCAATGTTTAGAAAGTTGTAACACACCATTCGGATAGTAAGACGCTCCTTATACATCATATAAGTGTCCAAGACAACCTGGCAACATTGAATGTGGTTATTTTGTTTTATGCTACATACAAGATATACCTTTTACAAATAATGGTAGCTTACAAGGAAGGGGTTTTATACTGGTGATGATTTACTTGAGGTTAGAATTGACTGGGTAAACTATTTAAATCAGCCTATGCATTTTTAAGTAGTAGTAGAATTTTTGTGTATCTGAATACGTGTTGTAAACTTTTTGTATTTGGCATGTATTGCAAAAATTTTTACAATAAATCTGAATACATGATTTTATAATCAGGGCCTTAGATTAATGGATAAAAAATAGGACTGGCCATCCCGTGGATAATCAAAAATTCAATTTCCTTTTTATTATTTTGACCAATTTCCACCATGTACAGTTTTTAGTGAAAACCGTCGTGTATTTTGCACGATAATTTTTTACAAAAACCATTGTATAAGTTATATCTTACTGTTGAATGAGTATTTTACTCATAAATCAAACATCGCTTGAGCTTAAATATCCTGAAAATCCCTAAGCATTTGTGACCTTTTGATGTTTGTTTGGAGGAATTTAATAAAATGGGGATTTTAAGATTTTACGGCATCAAAAACAAAATTCTATAGCTCATTTCAAGTGTGACAGGTGTAAGAAAAATAATGGAACTCCCAGTGCCCAACGCCGCTGCCCTAGATGAGTGCAAGGCCACGCCCTGTGATTATGCATAGCCACACACTAGCTTAGAGGAAGAACCCACGGCAGCACAGCCGCGTGTCCTTGAGGCACCCCCTAGTGGCTGTTTCGCGCTGATTTCGATTTTTGGGTAATCTTGATCTTAAATTCTTGAATCAATGGCCAAAAGTTGACGTTGAATAATCCCTAACCTCTTGAAAACCCAAGAGCCCCCATTTTGCAAGGGATGGAGGATTTGGAGGAGGAAACCCATGAGTGAGAACTAAAATTCTAGAGAGAGATAGAGCTTGAAGTTGAAGATTCTTGAAGGATTTTGGTAGATTCTTAGAGGATTCAAGGCTTGAAGCTCGTCTCCATAAGGAGTTTCTTCTTCCCTTCTCTCTACCCTAACCTAGATTGAATATATTCGTATTTGTGTGCAGAAGATATGTACTTTTATGGATTTCATAAAGAGATTAGTCATGGATTTGTCCATGTTTGCTTAAATTTCTTATTCTAGGGCTTGGTTTAGTTGGATTTCGATTATGTTTGGATTATTTTATTGATTATTGACGTAATTTCCATTTCAATTTCATTTGCGTTTCTCTATGCTTGATGCTTATAGTTTATTTGGCCAATGAATTAGTTAATCTAATTTATGAATTTCAATACTCGGGAGAGATCAGCTCATTTATTATTACTTGGAAAACGTAGTATATGTTGTTGTTAAGACCCATAAGGGCCAAGAACACGTAGATAATTGACTTAAAAGTCTTGATTTTTGTGAGATTGGGAGGTGTTCAATGCCTTAATAATCAAATTAAGGGTTGACCTTAATGAATGTGTAATTAACCAAGTTAGATAGGGATATCAACTTAGATATTTATGCATAGTTACTCATTTGACGCTTAGAAGAGGTAATGACATGAACTTAGGGCCCTAGATTAATAAATTGGATGGAAAGAAATTAATAATCATGAAATAGGAAAAGCATAGGAAGAATGAAGCTAAATCAAGTCCCTAGACACACATTACATAAATCGTCCATATTTTGAATTATTTATTTTATTTATTGTTTTGGTTTAATTAGTTTCATCAGTTTTATTTTCTTTTATTTATTTTTCTTTAAATTCTAACTGCCATATTAAAGTTTGGTCATTGTAGATTTCAATCATCATGGGAGATGACAATCCCTAATTCACTAATCCTATACTAAAACTTGACCCCGTGCACTTGCTAGCATAGGCAAAATGCTCTTCATCAAGTTTTTGGCACCGTTACTGGGGATTAAGATTTTAGAAACTTGACTAATATTGCGATGAAGTGATTAGGTTTTAATTTAGGGGTTTCTTTTCTTTTATTTTTTTATGTTTAGTTTAGAAATTTTTATTTGCTTTTTTGATTTTAACTTTTGTTTTTGGGTTTTTGTGCGAGGTACTTAGAGATGGTTAATCGCAAGTACTCTTGAGATTTGTTCTACGAGATTTGGAGCCTTTTCACAGTGCTTTGTGGTGATACAGGATCTTGCTCATTAACTTCTTGAATCATGGTCTTTCCAAAGAGGTTTAATATCAAATATTCCTTGATGGATTAAGCGGCATGACAAGAAGTTGAATAGAAAGAGGAAGTGGCTCCCTATTTCTACCACTTATCTACCAACAAAGTTTATCACTTGTTGGAAGAGATGGCGACGTACGACTATGAGGCAATGAATTGTTGAATAAGCAACTATGGTTAGGAGAACAATTCTAACTTAATAGAGCCGCAAGTTAAAACCTTACCTCAAGAGATGATTTTGGCATTGGAAAGGGTGTTGACTCAGTTGACAATAAAAATCAATCACTTGAGGAGCAATGCCAACCAATTGTCAATTGCCCAATCTTCTCAACTTCACGGTTTACATGAACAAATTGTGCAATTAGGTAGTACATTTGCCAAGTAGTAAGAAGATAGTCAACCCATCACCTTTGAGGTAAAAATATGTGTAGAGCGTACACCGAGTAAGGAAGACTTAGAGATTTTTCAACAAGAATCTTTAACAAACATTGAGACCCAATATTTTGATCTTCAAGAGGAATTACAAGAAGAACAAGTCCCAAGTATCCAAATTGTTCAGCCAACCATGCCCATCAAAGACTACTTCTACAAAGACTCTTTTTGGCCAACACCTCCTCTATCACCACTACCAACATTCCTTCATCCTCACCAAGCCTATCCGCCAAAGCCGAATTTTGTTGAGATTACGCATTGAGCATTTCTACATCTCGCCAAGCTTCAGAACATCCACGATCAAGACCCATTTGTAGTGTTCTATGACACTTATATGGGCGAAAGCCGCTATTTGATGAGCGCTTCTCCAAAAGTCAAGCCGATGACTTTAAATCAAGCGTTCTTAGTACGCACCCTAAGCTTTCTATCATTTCCCTCTTTTTGTCTTTGTTTTAATTTATTTCAAAGTTTTGTATTAATGTTTGGTTTTTGTGTGTTTTGATGGGTGATGAAATAATTGGGAGCTTAAGGGCTTAAGTTTAGGTGGAAAATGATTATAGAATGTAACACCCGCCTATTTTATGTAACGATTATGTTATATTAGAGATGACGTTAAGTAATTCTAATGATTTATGATATAATGCTACTAACCATTTTATTCTAAGTGTTATGATAGGTGACGATCATGAGGAATTGATGTGCTTAAGTGTATGATATAATGATACTAACCATTTTATTCTAAGTGTTATGACAGGTGACGATCAAGTGGAATTGATGTGCTCAAGTGTTCATGTTATTTATATTGTATGTTTTATGATGATCCATTAATGATTTAAATGTTGTGTTGTATTCTAGTATGTAAGGACAGTTCGGCAGGCCGAATTGTCCCTCAAGCGTCGACAGGCCGATGGAAATCATCGGTAGGCCGAACTTAGTGGAATAGGCAGGCCGATGACAGCTGATGAGCAGTCAACAAAAGTCTCTCCAAATTTGTGACTGAGATAATTACAATGATTGGATGGTTTAATGTGATTGATTGGCATATTTTAGGATTAATTTTCTCATTTAAGGAAATAAAATAATTGACTTTTGATTGATTGGAATTGTTTTAAATGGTTTCCTATTTTTAGAGGGCAAAATATGGTAAGTGAAGCTAATCAATTTGACTTTCCCCCAATCCTCTCCTTTCTTCATGCCAATTAGCCAACTTTTAATTAGAAATTTTTTTTATAATAATGGAAAAGACAAGCATCCTCATGTACGTTACTCTCATTTATCCTTTTCACAATAATTTTGTTATCTCTCTCTTTATTTTTCTTAGACATTTCCTCTCTCTCTCACTCTCTGTCCTCTTCATGTTTTCTTCCTTGTCTCCCTCTCAAATTTCCCTGCTAAATATTTGTAAGAAATATTGAAATTTCTTTGGTTGAATTCGAAGGAGTTTGAGAAGAAATTTGTTTAAGATAAGAACTCTTTTTTGGTATTTCTAAAATTCATTTCTCCTCCTTAATTTGACTGCCATAACTTTGTCTTGGAATTTTATTTTGCTCTAAACTTTTAGTATGATGTTCATATATGTGTTATGTAATGTTCCTCTAAGTTTCACATTATTTTGATATTTCTACATTAAGATATGAATTTTCTTTTTTCTGCCCCTCACAGTGAAATGTTGTTGTTTGATTATGTTGCACAAAATGTGGCTTTTAGTTCAAGGGGCAATTGCGCTTTGATTTTTACGAAATTTGGTAAATATGTTCGTGTATATGTCATGTTATGGACTAGAAAGTTTGGCGATGATTTGAGGAATGTTTTATGTGATATGGAATTTTCATTAAGACTAGGTTATGAGACTGCTTTGTTAGTAAATTGTTGGACTCCTTGCTTTGTGATGTTTTTGTGTGACTAAATAATTTTATTTGGTGACAAGAATTTATGTGGTACTGTAACTATATGTTAAAAAGTTTTCATTTGAATTTTAAGGTCATAATAATTTTATTTTAAATTATTGGAATATGATGATTGTATATAACTTACTGCCAGAATTGTTTATGGTTGTTTGTCTTTGAATTCAAACATACATTTTGGATTGTATGGAATTTATTTAAAGGTTATTTTTGGATATGTCATAGTTTTATGTGTCTTTTATATGTGTTAATTTTCATGGATTTTCTACAGTTTTAATAATGTGTTAAACGAGCCCGTTTATTGTGTTGCTCACTGTTTTGTGTTGATTGGCTGATTTTTATGTCATGAAATTATGACTTATTTTAAATGTTAAATGAAATATGTTATAATCTATGTTTCAAAGATGAATGTATGTAAAATGATATATGGTAATGGATGTTATGTTGTGGTGATTAATTCATTGAAAATATAAGTTAATTGTCATTTTTTTAATGAATGTATGACATGAAGACAATATGAAGTGAGCACATCGAAACTACTGTGTCGTCACCTACAAAATTAAGGTTAAGTAGGCTAGCTAAAAAGGTAAGTACATTCTCACTTGCAACATGATGTGATTTATGAAAAGTATGAAATCTATGTTTATGATGGTTTTATAATGATTTCCACGATGGTTATCCATGATATTATTATTATAAAAGTTTATGTTTAAAGTTTACGCATGTTTTGATGATGATGTTTTCTAAAGTATAGAAGTATATATTATTGTCTATATATATGTATCACCTAAATAAGTGTTGCATACCCATGTTTATGTTATGTTATGATGTCATGTTTGGTTTAGGATTAGCTACCCTTCTCCTCTCATGACGGCGCGCCTATGATGATGATTATGGTGCAACACTTGGGCCCTTAAGATAAAATGAATTAAGTTTTAATATGGACAATGTATTGAAAGATATGTTCCTATGAAAATGTGCCTAGTGCACTATTATGATGATGATGATGATGATGTACATAAAATGCTTTAAGTTGTGAGATAATAATGTACTTACTAAGCATTAGCTTATCCAGTTTTATATCATGTTGCAGACAAGGTTAAGAAGGTTATGGACTAGGCGGAGGGCGTGGAAAGGCGTGTAAGCAAAGCAAGATAAATTGTAATCGGAAGAATGCCAAGGAAGAAAGTTTTTAATGATTAAATAAAGTTTTATAATTTGAACATGTTTATTTGATAAGCTTTAAAGAATTCACGAACTATGTTTTATTATTTTATCTTATCATTTTAAGTATATGGTCTTCTGCATATTGAAGTTTTGATTCTCATTTTAAAATTAATTTTATAATTTTTCTTAGTCGATCGGCCTGCCAAACAATGATGATTGGCCTACCGAACCTAGCAAAAGATTAAAACCCTGTTTTTGTAGAGCCTCGGCCGGCCTGCCGGTGGATGTTTTCTGGCCTACCGATCAACTTCGGCCTGCCGAAGTCTCAAGTTTGGCCTGCCGAACAGTGAGAGCTGATTGTTTTAAAATGTTGAGATGTTTCTTTTTAAATTATGATTTTATTATTTGGAATGTTTAACTAATTAAAGAATGTTTATGATTAAGTAAATTATTATTATTATTATTATGGATTAAATTATTGAATGTTGTAAAAAAAAATGCATGCATGGATCTTGGGTATGATTTCTTAGTTATGTTTCCAATTAAGTTTTGTTCAATTGGTTTATTTTAAAATAATAATATGTAAGGAGTGTATGTAACGTCCGTAAAAGGGCGCTACTGGCTTTGTTATCAGAGCGAATTTTCGTTTACAATTCATATCGCTACATGTCAGTCCAAGTCCTCCAAGTAAGTATGTTTTAAAGTTAAATGTTAAGATGCAAGTATGATGATAAGAATGAGGTTTAGATGTTTAATGATTAATGCCCTAGTAGTGAAAACCTGGCTCATGAACTAGAAGATTATTCACAAGCTCCTAATTCTTTTAGGAAATTGACAATGGACGGCCACAGAAGAATGTGAACCTGTACCCAGACTAATGGAAGGCTTATGACGATGATCGCCGAGCTGCAAAGGCAATTGGAGGATCAAAGGAGAGAAATCATAGAATTAAGGGCCAACGGCTAGAGCAACGAACGACGAGGCAATGATGAGCCTCCTCCTCCTCCTCCCCAGCCACAAGTCAACGAAGTCCCGGCTCCTGCTACTAAGCCTAGAATGGTCCATCAAGAACCCTTACTAGTCAGATGGAAGACAGTTAAGCCGGCAGACTTTGACGGCTCTAAGGATCCTCTAGTCGCACAAGGATGGTTAAAGACGATTGAGGCCACTTTGAGACTCATGGGCTTTACAGATAATGAGAAGGTCCTCTGTGCATCGTACTACCTCACCATGGAGGCCAGGATTTGGTGGAACGGCATCGAACAGAGCAGAAATGTTGAAGAGATGACATGGGATGACTTTGTTCATGAGTTCAACACGCAGTTTTTCTACATGAACATTACAAGGAAGCATTATAAGGAGTTCGAGAACCTGCACCGGGGGGATATGTCAGTTATAGATGTGGTGACAAAGTTTGATCAATTAGCTTGCCTTTGCCCAGGGATGGTTAATGATGAGAGTGAAAGGGTTAGAAGATTGATCAGAGTTCTCAGACCAGAAATTGTTGCAATAGTTGATGGGGCAATTCCACCAAAAAAACCCAGAGCAGGTCGTTCTGAGGGCCCATCGTGCTGAGTTCCATCTATCCAAGTTAAGAAGGAACCAGCCTCAGTCTGGTCAGCCAGCCAATAATGCAAATAGCCAGAACCACCCTCCATGCTGGAACAACAACAACAACAACAACAATCAGAACTAGAGGAACAATAAGAGGAAGGGCAATCCTCAGAACCAACAAGAAGCCTAATAGCGGCCAACCCAACAACAATAACTATAGGTAGTTTCAACCATGCACCAAATGTGGAAGAAAACATCCCGGAGAATGTCGCATGGGGACAAACCAATGTTTTATTCATGGGCGAGAAGATCATTTCGCCAAGAACTGCCCCAACCAGACAAATGTCCAAGCCCAACAGAGAGCTCCTCCTTATACCCAACTTCATCATATGCAAGCTTCCTTAGAAGGGCCACTGATCAGTCAAGGAAGACTTGAAGCCCCACCTACAAATGCCCGCATCTATGCCATGACGAAAGAACAAGCGGCTGCTGAAGCCTCTAATGTGGTCACAGGTCAGATATCAAGTTTTTCTATTGATGCGTATGTCCTTTTTGATATGGGTGCCATGTTAGACATTTATGCCCTAAGGAGTAAAAATGTAATACGTTTTTGGAAACATTTTTTTCAACAAAGAATTTATTCATTTATACCAAATCTTGTCCTCTTTACGTTCATATTTGTTGAATGTATGTTAAGCAAACAATAGTCTGAGACTGTCAATCTAAACCTTAAGAATTGGGCATATGATGGACTGATTATGCGAAAAACACGATTCTTAAGGTAACAGTCTAAAACATATGATCCACAATCGAGGGAATAAAGTTGGGCACTTTATTCATGTAAAGATTGTTATGTTGTCTATATCCCTTTTGGGAGATGGTTTGTCTTGACCATCGGAGTTGGACTCCGTGAATAGAAACATTGGCACATTGTCATAAGTGATGATGTGTTGGATCGGGACATAAAGTGAATTGATTTGGATTAATAATTCTATCTTGGCAAATCGATTCACTTTAGACAATCATTTGTATTGTATCTTAATCCTGAGATGAATAGTGGGCCCGTTGTCTTGACTTGTGTATTTTGATGTACCAAAGGGTGACACCCACATCTCAATAGTGGTATGCATGCCGGTACGTTGGAGGCATGACTCTTGATAGCGTAGACTTGTTATTCATAGATATGGAATCCATAGCTCCTCTTTAGGAGTAATCATATCCTCTTATATGCATTGTCCTGTAATTGGAAAACTACAGTGCTCAACCATTTGGATACATAGGTGTAACTAAATGGTATATTGTCTTTGGATGGTAAGTTTTCTAATGGTGAGATGATGGAACGTAAGATAAAAATAAACGGGAAGGTAAGACAGAACTTGTCCTTAAGCCGATTATGGATTTTCATATGGGGATACGATACACTATGATATGTCATGAAGACTTACCTATATGAGCTTCGTAATTCTATAAAGTTCGAGAGTGCAGCTCCAAGCTTTTAGTGGAATAGTGTTGGAGTTGATAATTGTGAAATGTATATCTAGGATATTGGGTTTCATAATTATCATGAGCTTGAACTTTATAGGTCTATTTTGGTCCCCTTTGCTAGCTCACAAAATCCTGTAACGACACGGCGTGCTTTTCTAATAATTAGTGACTTATGTTAGATTTATCATATTGGTCTAAAATTTGAAAGAATTAAATAATTCATGTCTGTTTATCGGTTGAATTAATTTTGTAAGAAATCTGTTCAAGATAAACTTGTTAAATTATTGCGATCAGATAATTCTTATCTGTTTATCGGTTGTTTTAATTTTGGACAAATTAGATCAAGATAAACTTGTAGAATTATTGCGAATTGATTTATTTTCTTAGAGATTATCTTGATAAAGTTTGTTTTGATCAGATAACTTTTCTATTGGGTTATTTGAATCAAAACTGATACTTTATCCTATAGAATCTCGGGTGGAAAATAAAAGATTCGCAGAGATTTTTTAGGGGGAGTTCGGCTTGCCGAATGACGTATTCGGTCTGTCGATGGGGCCTGTTCGGCCTGCCGATCAGTGAGTGATAAGATTACACGTTTTCACATAGATCTTATCAGATATTGATCCAAACTTGATTCTGTTTCAAGTTTTTGAGACCTAATCTGATAAGGACTGACCCCAGGACCAATGGCTATATAAAGGGAGTGAGTCTCATGATTTATAGAGATTAATAGAGATCAATTGAGAGATTAAGAGTGATACTCTTCTAGTAAGCGTCGAAAAACTCCCTGAGAGCTTTTGTTTACAAATCACGAACACTAGCTTTAGGTTCTCTCTATTGGTTGGAAAGAGAGTCACCGGTGGAAGAACTGTACGTGTGAGCCCACACTCACTCCGGTTGTGGATAGAGAATAGCAAAGAAGACTAGTTGGCTGAGGCTCTTCTGGAACGTTACTTCTCTACACAAGTTACGGAGGTTCTTCGGCACACAGATGTTAGTAAGATCTATCTAATTTATACATATAACATGTCAAACTTGTGTTTTGGAAAATACTCTGATCCAAAATTTTAAAATTTCCTGTTGCGCATTGTCTTTCCAATAAGTGGTATCAGAGCCATGGTATTTACATAAATCTACAAGTTTGTGATCATGTTATATGCATAAATTTTGTGATATTAATCTCTCCTATGCTTGAATTGAATTTTTTAGAGAGATGGCACTCTAGGTTTCTATAAATTATATATGTTGTCATGTATTATATGGTGAATGTTTATTAATTAATTATGGTTGATTAAATCGTTGTTTAATTATTTATTAATTAATTAATACCGATTATGGTTCCTTAGAGGTTAGAATGTGTATCTAGGTTTTTCATGTAATTAGATGGTGGACTATCATCTCTGTCTAGGAATTATTACTTATTTTAAAATTTTTAAAAATTTTTGTAATTAAATAATTATTCGAAGAAGACGGATCTAGATGACAGATCTAGAAGAATGATGATCGCGCCCCCAAGTATTTCCCGTGTCTCTAATTTTATGTTTTTGAATTGTTGAAAATAAAATTGATGAATTGCATTAAAATTGTATTTTCTAGAATGAGGGATTACTGCTCAGTCGGCATGCCGAACATCACAGTTCGGTAGACCGATGGTCATAGATCGGTAGGCCAGACGTGTGGTCCGACAGGTCGACAGTGGGGCAGAAATTAGGGTGCTTTGTTGGCAGGCCAAATTTTCATGAATCGGCAGGCCGATGAAGCATGACCGGCAAGCCGATCACCCAGATCGGCCTGTCGACCAAGAGCTGCCAAGTGTCCAGAAAAGGTGCAATTTTTTCGGTGCAGTTTTAATTTTATTTTTGGGATGATTCTAAGAAACATTGAATTTGGATATGACCGAAAATATGAAGTATTCGATTCATATGGGATTGAAGACTTGAAGATGGATATTACATGAAGAAGGATATAGCTTGAGGATTCAAGGATGAAGAATCGATAAATGTCTCGATTATTCTCTTGTAATCTTGGTTTTCTATTCTCCAGGGTAGAACCATAATATTATGGTTATTATTATTTTTCTTGTAGCTTTGCTTGATTGCTTTGCTTGTCTGCATTATAATATGATTTACCATGTATATTGATAACATGTCATATAGAATAGGGAGTGCCGCTCATATTAAAATTGTTCATGCATATTTTTAAAATAAAACCTTGGTTTCAAAAGATTGAGTGGGAGAAGGTTTTCGAAGAGAGGGCCTAAGGCCTCCATCGTTGGTCCATAGGCAGAACATGGTGGTCCCGACCCTTAGGAAGGAATTTCTATCATGTACCAGATAGGATCTCTGAAAGGATAAGGTATTTTAGTATGATTTATGGTTGCACACCCATAGGTGGTGATTATAAATCATGGATAAAATATTGAAATGATGGTTATACACTCACGTTAATTTTATTATTAACCTCCCCTAGGAGCTCTGTTAATAAAATTAATGGCCAAAGAAATGATTATTAATATATGCTGGATCATATGGGTCCTGGATGGCATATATTAATCAAGAGGGGATCTGTGTTCCTGATTGAATTTGGCATGACTCCCCTAGGAGCTTGTTGAATTCTGAGTTAGGAATTATCGTTGTAAGGTTGTGATATTTTCAAGGTTTTGACACATAAACACATTGTATGACTTTACATGACTGTGTTGTCTTACTAAATTAATATATGTTTGCTTATGTTTGGTATATGATTCTTTATTGTAGATTGAAAATGTCTAAAAACGCTTTATCATCGATACTTGACAAAAATCAATTAACCAGTGAGAGTTATAATGATTGGAAACGGAACCTGGATATTGTCCTGTCCTTTGAGAAACTGAAATATGTACTGACAACCCCTTGTCCTCCCAAGCCTACGGGAGACTCAAGTAATGAGCAATTCCAAGCGTACGATCGCTGGAAAGATGCTAATGATCAGGCCCACTGCTATGTAATGGCTAGCATGAACAATGTGCTGCAGGCTCAACATCAGGATTATGAGACTACGAAGCAGATCTTGGATAATCTTGAGGATATGTTCGAAGGCCAGGCCATAACAAAGCGACAAGGGGCGCTTCAAAAACTCTTAAACTGTAGACAGAGACCATGGACATCTATAAAGGAGCACATGATGTTGGTCATGGGTTACCTCGCTGAGGTTCAAACCAATGGAGCCGACATCGATGCTGAAACTCAGATGACTATGGCCTTTGAGACTCTGTCTAAGGAAATTATTTCATTTAGAGCTACTTTTAATTTAAGCAATAGACGGGATATGACATTGACAGAACTAATGAAACAGTTACAAGAGTTCAAACTGCTGATCAGGGAGTCTCCTGCTGGTGGCGAGGCCAACATGGTAGCTGCTTCTGGTTCCAATCCTAACTCTGGGAGTGGAAAGAAGCAATGGGCCAAGAATGGGAAGTCTTCTGTTCCTGCTACTACCAAGAGCAAGAAGAAGAAGAAGAAGAAGAATCCAAAGAAGATTAAGTGCTTCTTCTATGGAAAGGTCGGGCATATCAAGAAGCATTGGAAGGACTTCCTTTCTAAAGGAGGTAGGTGTGATCTTCTATATTTAGAAACTTGTTTAGTTGAGGAATCCAGTGACATCTGGGTCATTGATTCCAGTGCAACTAATCATGTTTGTATTTCTCTGCAGGGGTTCAAAGAAACAAGAAGTCTGCTACATGAGGACTTCACGCTTCGGATGGGCGATGGATCCTTGGTCTTAGCGGAAGCAGTGGAAGGCGTCCATCTTTATTTTGATAATTATAGGAATTTATTTTTGCAAGATTGTTTTTATGTTCCTAAATTTAAAAGGAATTTAATTTCTGTATCTTGTTTATTTAAAGACTCCTACGTGGTATCTTTTAATGAAAAAGTGGTGATTCGTAAAAAAAAATCTTTTATCTATTCTGGATAGATGCAAAATAATCTATATTTTATCAAACCTAAATGGACTTATTGCTTAATGCTGAGATAAATGATAATGACTCAAAAAGACTTAAAACTTCTCACTCTAATAAGATTTATCTTTGGCATTTGCACCTTGGCCATATTAACCTGAATAGGATTCAAAGGTTGGTAAGGGATGGACCTTTAAGTCACTTAAAGGTGAAATCTATACCTCAATGTGAATCTTGTTTGGAGGGTAAAATGACCAAAAGACCATACAGGTCTAAGGTAATAGGACCGAAGGGATTCTAGAACTTGTGCATAGTGATGTTTGCGGACCGATGAACATCCGGGCACGAGGAGGGTATGAGTACTTCGTCACTTTTATTGACGATTACTCAAGATATGGGTATTTGTACCTAATGCACCACAAAAGCGGAACTTTTGACAAGTTCAGGGAGTTTCGGGCTGAAGTGGAAAAGCAATTGGGTAGACCCATAAAGGCACTTCGATTTGATCAAGGTGGGGAATACCTTTCTGATGAGTTCTTGGGACACTTGTTAGAGAATGAGATTTTATTCCATTTAACTGCGCCGAGCACTCCACAGTAGAATGGCATAGCGGAGAGAAGGAATAGGACTTTGTTGGACATGATTAGGTCCATGATGAGTTATTCATCATTACCTTTATCCTTTTAGGGATATGCACTACAAACAGCATGTTATCTTTTGAATAATGTGCCTTCAAAATCGGTCCCTAAAACTCCTCACGATTTATGGACAAGACGGAAGACATCCTTAAACCATATTCGCATATGGGGATGTCCAGCTCATGTCCTATTTAAGGATCCGAATAAGTTGGAAGCATGTTCGGAAGTTTGCGTGTTTGTAGGATATCCAAAAGGGACTAAAGGGGGTTATTTTTATAACCCAAAGGAAAATAAAGTCGTGGTTTCAACTAATGCGACTTTTCTTAAGGAGAGTTACATGAACGACTTTAAACCTCGAAGCAAAGTGGTGCTTGAGGAGTTAAGGGGTGATCTGTTCACTCCGGAGGTTCTAAACGAAACCATTCCGATCGGTGTAGAAAAACCAAACAAACCTGAACAACAATCTCAGGGGCTTCGGCATAGTGGGAGGATCGGGCGTCAACTTGAGAGGTATATGTTCAATGGGGAGGTCTTCTTGGCTGAATCGGATGAACATGACAGGGATCCTTATACTTACGCAGAAGCTATGGAGGATGTTGATTCAAGACTCTTGACAGAGGCCACGAACATAGAGATGAAGTCTATGGAGACTAATCGGGTCTAGGAGCTTGTGGATCTTCCCGAAGGGGTAAAACCCATAGGGTGTAAGTGGATCTACAAGAGGAAAAGAGGAGTGGATGGAGAGGTCGAAACCTTTAAGGCTAGACTGGTAGCTAAGGGTTATACGCAAAAGGAAGGAATCGACTATGAGGGAACCTTTTCGCCTGTAGCCATGCTTAAGTCCATCCAGATTCTCTTGTCCATAGCTGTCGCTCTCGACTATGAGATTTGGCAGATGGATGTCAAGACGGCTTTTTTGGATGGCTATCTTGATGAGTCCATTTATATGAAACAACCAGACGGGTTCAAGGTCCCGGGTCAAGAGGGTAAGGTTTGTAAACTGCTAAAGTCAATTTATGGACTTAAGCAGGCTTCTCATTCTTGGAATATAAGATTTGATCAAGTGATCAAGACTTATGGGTTCTCACAAAATGTGGATGAACCATGTGTTTACAAACACATTAAAGATGCGAAGGTGGTTTTTCTACTGCTCTATGTAGATGACATTCCGCTAATTGACAATGATGTTGGGGCGTTGTCATCGATCAAATTATGGTTGACCAAGCAGTTTGACATGAAGGACTTAGGTGAAGCTAATTTTGTTCTCGGTATCCAGATCTTTCAGGATAGGAAGAACATAATGATAGCTTTGTCTCAGGCCAGCTACATAGATAAAATTCTCAGGAGGTTTGCAATGCAGGATTCCAAGAAAGGTGGGCAACCATCTAGGTCTGGAATTACTCTTTCTAAGAAAGACTCTCTAAAGTCTTATGAAGAAAGAGAATACATGAAGAAGGTGCCTTATGCTTCGGCAGTGGGTAGTCTCATGTATGCCATGCTTTGCACATGACCGGATATTAGCTATGGAGTTGGGATTGTAAGTCGATTTCAGGCGGATCTAGGACCGAACCATTGGGTTATGGTAAAGCATATTTTCAAGTACCTGAGAAGGACTCGAGGGTATATGCTTGTGTATTCAGGTGAGGACTTAACTCCTCTAGGATACACTCACTCGGATTTTCAATCCTGTCTGGATTCTAGGAAATTGACTTCGGGGTTTGTGTTTACTCTGGGTGGCGGTGCCATCAGTTGGAGAAGTGCGAAGCAAGATTGCACTTTGGATTCAACGATGGAGGCCGAGTATGTTGCGACTAGTGATGCTTCGAAAGAAGCAGTGTGGCTCTGCAAGTTCCTTGGAGATCTTGAGGTAGTTCCTGGTGTAGATAAAGCGGTATCACTGTACTGTGATAACAGTGCGACGGTAGCTAATGCTAAGGAACCAAGATTTCACAAGAAGAGTAAGCATATTAATCGAAAGTATCATGTGATAAAGGACTTCGTTGAGGGCGAGCATGTCATAGTGTGCAAGATCACATTAGAGGACAATTTAGCTAATCCATTTACGAAAACACTTACTAGGAGAGTCTTCGAGAGGCATGTGGAAGCTATGGGGATGTAAAATTTGCTGTATTTACTCACTTAGTGCAAGTGGGAGATTGTTAGACATGTATGCCCTAAGGAGTAAAAATGTAATACGTTTTTGGAAACATTTTTTTTCAATAAAGAATTTATTCATTTATCCCAAATCTTGTCCTCTTTACATTCATATTTGTTGAATGATGTTAAGCAAACAGTAGTCTGAGACTGTCAGTCTAAACCTTAAGAATTGGGCGTATGATGGACTGATTTTGCAGAAGACACGATTCTTAAGGTAACGGTCTAAAACATATGATCCGCAATCGAGGGAATAAAGTTGGGTGCTTTATTCATGTAAAGATTGTTATGTTGTCTATATCCCTTTTGGGAGATGGTTTGTCTTGACCATCGAAGTTGGACTCCGTGAATAGAAACATTGGCACATTGTCATAAGTGACGATGTGTTGGATCGAGACATAAAGTGAATTGATTTGGATTAATAATTCTGTCTCGGCAAATCGATTCACTTTAGACAATCATTTGTATTGTATCTTAATCCTGAGATGAATAATGGGCCCGTTGTCTCGACTTGTGTCTTTTGATGTACCAAAGGGTGACACCCACATCTCAATAGTGGTATGCATGCCGGTACGTTGGAGGCACGACTCTTGATAGCGTCGACTTGTTATTCATAGATATGGAATTCATAGCTCCTCTTTAGGAGTAATAATATCCTCTTATTTGCGTTGTCCTGTAATTGAAAAACTAGAGCGCTCAACCATTTGGATACATAGGTGTAACCGAATGGTATACTGTCATTGGATGGTAAGTTTTCTAATGGTGAGACGATGGAACGTAAGATAAAAATAATCGAGAAGGTAAGACAGAACTTGTCCTTAAGCTGATTATGGATTTTCATATGGGGACATGATACACTATGATATGTCATGAAGACTTAGCTATACGAGCTTCGTAATTCTATAAAGTTTGAGAGTGCAGCTCCAAGCTTTTAGTGGAATAGCGTTGAGTTGATAATTGTGAAATCTATATCTGGGATATTGGGTTTCATAATTATCATGAGCTTGAACTTTATAGGTCCATTTTGGTCCCCTTTGCTAGCTCACAAAATCCTGTAACGACACGGCGTGCTTTTCCAATAATTGGTGACTTATGTCGGATTTATCATATTGGTTTAAAATTTGGAAGAATTAAATAATTCATGTCTGTTTATCGGTTAAATTAATTTTATAAGAAATTAGTTCAAGATAAACTTGTTGAATTATTACGATCAGATAATTCTTGTCTGTTTATCTGTTGTTTTAATTTTGGACAAATTAGATCGAGATAATCTTGTAGAATTATTGTGAATTGATTTATTTTCTTAGAGATTATCTTGATAAAGTTTGTTTTGATCAGATAACTTTTCTATTAGGTTATTTGAATCAAAACTGAGACTTTATCCTATAGAATCTCGGGTGGAAAATAAAAGATTCGTGGAGATTTTTTAGCGGGAGTTTGGCCTGTCGAATGACGTGTTCGGCCTGCCGATCAGTGAGTGATAAGATTACACGTTTTCACGCAGATCTTATCAGATATTGATCCAAACTTGATTCTGTTTCGAGTTTTTGAGACCTAATCTGATAAGGACTGACCCTAGGACCAATGGCTATACAAAGGGAGTGAGTCTCATGATTTATAGAGATTAATAGAGATCAATTGAGAGATTAAGAGTGATACTCTTCTAGTAAGCGTCTAAAAACTCCCTGAGAGCTTTTGTTTACAAATCACGAACACTAGCTTTGGGTTCTCTCTATTGGTTGGAAGGAGAGTCGCCAGTGGAAGAGCTGTACGTGTGAGCCCACACTCACTCCGGTTGTGGATAGAGAATAGCAAAGAAGACCAGTTGGTTGAGGCTCTTCTGGAACGTTACTTCTCTACACAGGTTACGGAGGTTCTTCGGCACACAGAGGTTAGTAAGATCTGTCTAATTTATACATATAATATATCAAACTTGTGTTTAGGAAAATACTCATTTCCGCTACGCATTGTCTTTCCAACATGCCACACATTCGTTTATATCTACATCATTTCCTAAGAAGTTAGGGGTTCTTTTAGAGCCTATGAGACAGGGATTCACTACGACACTACCCACTAGGGAAGTGATATTATCTACTCACTATCTACGTACAGTACCTCTATGGATTTCTGATAGGGAATTCTTTGTCAACCTTATTGTGATCGACATGTATGATTATGATATGGTTCTTAGAATGGATTTTCTGAGTAAGTACAATGCTTCTATTGAATGTCAGAAATGAAAGGTGATCTTCCATCCAGAAGGTGAACAAAAGTTTGTGTATGTTGGCGAAAACCCATAATGTTTTTATCCGCCATGAAAGCAAAGAAATTGCTAGCTAGTGGCTACATGGGTTATTTGGCCACAATTGTAGATAGAAGTCAAAAAAAAAAGGCAAGGATTAAAGATATGGCAAGTGGTACGCAATTTTCCTGAGGTGTTTCCAGATGATCTGGCAAGTCTACCTCCTGATAGAGAAGTCGAATTCGAGATCGATCTCGCTCCAGGCACCGACCCGATTTTGAAGGCACCTTACAGAATGGCCCTAGCAGAGTTAAAGGAGCTTTATTCACAATTAAAATAACTTCTCGACAAAGGCTTCATTAAGCCAAGTCAGTCACCATGGGGAGCTCCAGTCTTATTTGTCAAGAAAAAGGATGGCTCGATGAGACTGTGCATTGACTATAGAGAGCTGAACAAGACAACGATTAAGAACAAGTACTTGTTGCCTCAGATCGATGATTTGTTTGATCAGCTTAAGGGTGCATCAGTGTTCTCGAAGATTGATCTGCGGTCAGGTTTTCACCAGTTGAAGATTAAAGAAGGAGAATTCCTAAAACAACCTTCAGATCGAGGTATGGTCACTATGAATTTGTGGTTATGTCTTTGGTCTAACAAATGCACATGCAGCATTTATGGACCTGATGAATTGGGTATTCAAGGATTTCCTTGATAAATTTGTTGTTGTGTTTATCGATGATATTCTTGTTTATTCAAAGAATCGGGAAGAACACGAGAAGCATTTGAAAATTGTGCTGGAGACATTAAGAAGACACAAGCTGTATGTGAAATTCTCCAAGTGTGAGTTATGGCTCGACAGAGTGTCTTTCTTGGGGTATGTAATATCAAAGGAAGGAATTATGGTAGACCCTGCTAAAGTAGAGGCTGTTCTCAATTGGAAACAACCGACGAATGTAAGTGAGATAAGGAGCTTCTTGGGCCTACTGGGTTATTACAGAAGATTTGTGGAATGTGATGCCCCCTTACGGAGATCACAGATATCATACATTCATACATAACATACTTTTATTTAAGGAAAACTATTTGAACAAAACTTAATTGAAAACATAATTAAGAAACCATACCCAGGATCCATGCATAATTTTTTTTTTACCACATTCAATAATTTAATCCATAATATTAATAATACTATTAAACATATAATTGATCATAAACATCTTTTTGTAATAAAATATACCAAATGATAAAAAACATATTTTATCATGAAACATCGCAACACTTAAAACAATCAACAAACTTTAAATCATCTTAAGAAAAATCTTCATTCTCGGTTCGGCAGGCCAAACCTATTACTTCGACAGGCTGAACTGGATCGGCAGGCCAGGAGTTCATTCGCCAACAGGCTACCCGAGGCTCTGCAAAATTGGGTTTTAAACTTTGCTAAGATGGCAGGCCGATCATCATTATTCGACAGGCCGACCGACTTTAAAGAAAAACATTAGAAAACTTAATTTAAAGAGAAGATTCAATCAGCGGAAGACCATATACTTAATAAGGTAAAATATTAAAACATAGTTCATGAAATCTCTAAAAACTCATCAAATAACATGTTCCAAAATTATAAGCATGGTTAAATCATAAAACTTGCTTCTTTGGCGTTCTTCTGATTGCCAAATCATCGTCCTTTGCTCACACATCTTTCCATATCCTCCATCTAGTCCATAACCTTCTTACCCTTATCTGCAATATGATATAAAAACTGGATAAGCTAATGCTTAGTAAGTACATTATTATCTCATATCTTAAAATATTTTATGAACAACATCATCATCATTAACATAACAGTGCACTAGACACAAATTTCATAAGGAAGATATCTTTCATAACATTAACCAAATTAAAACTTATTTCATTTTATCTTAAGGGCCCAAGTATTGCACCATAATCATCATCATAGGTACGCCGTCATGAGAGGAGTAGGGTAGCTAATCCTAAACCAAACATGACATCATAACATATCATAACATAACATTGGTGTGCAACATTTATTTAGGTGATACATATATAGACATATATATATACACTTTCATGCTTTGAAATACGTCATCATCATACATGCATTCTTTAAGAACATAAAAATATTTCATAAGAAATCTTTAAATGAAATCATCATAAAATCATCATAGATATCATCAAGAACATATTTTCAAACCTTTATAACATATCATGTTGCAGGTGAGAATGTACTTACTTTTCTAGCTAGCTTACTTAACCTTAATATTATTGGTGACGACGCCGCAGCCTCGATGTGCTCTTCTTCATAATGTGTTCATGTCATACATTCATTAAAAAGAAAATGGCAATTAACATATATTTTCAATGAATTAATCACCACTACATAACATCCATTACCATATATCATCTCACATACATTCATCTCTTGAAACATAGATTATATCATATTTCATTTAATATTTAAAAACAAGTCATAATTTCATTACATAAAAATCTGCCAATCAACACGAAAACAGTGAGCAACTTAAAACTCAGGTCCTGTTTATCACATTTGACATCACAGAAAAATCTACAAAAATTAACACATATAATACACATATAGAACTCTAACTATATCCAAAAATTGACCTCAACAAAAATCGGAGTAGGTCAAAATACGCATTTTAAATCAGTGGTAAAACTAACCTCTATTAACTTATACAGTGAGCTACATGAGTTCATCATTTTCAAATAATTAAAACATATTAATTTAAACTCTAAAATTCTTACTAACAACTTATTAACATACATCACACTACCACAAAATTATCTCAACACCAATAAAATCATTTAATCACACAAAACATCACATAAGCAAAAAGTCCAACCATTTTACTATTAAACTAGTTTCTAGACCTAGTCTTACTAAAAATTCCATAACACATAAAATACTCATCAAATCATTACCAAAATTTCCAGTTCATAACTTAGCATATATATGAACATTCTTGCCAAATTTCGTAGCAAACAAAGCACGTTTACCTCTTGAAAAAAAATCACATTTTCGAGCATCATAACCAAACAACAACATTTTTACTGTGAGTGGCAGTGGGTAGAAAATTCATATCTTATCATAGAAAAATCCAATTAACTTGAAATTTGGAGGAACACCACATAAATCATAAATGAATAACATATTAAAAATTCAGACAAAAGGAATTTTGTAGAGAAAGATATAGCAGTTGGATGTCAAGAAGGATTTCATTTCAAAATTAAACCAAAAATGAACTCTTACCTCAAAACGATTCTTCTCGAATTCCTTCGAATTTGCCTAAAGAAAACTCAATATTTCTTTAAGTATTTGCAACCGAAAAAAAGGGAGAAGAGAAGAAGAGAACATGGAGAAGGAAGAAGAAAGGGAACAGTCTAAGAGAATATTTCTGAGAAAGAGAATGAAATTATCGTAAAAGGTGAGAATGTCATAAAAGAGGGAAGTTATCCTTTCTATAATATCAGAATTTTCTGACTAATCTTGGGCTAATTTGCATGGAGAATGGAGAAAAATGAGGGAAAGTCAAATCAATTAGTCTCTCTTACCATATTTTGCCTTCTAAAAATAGGAAACCATTTAAAACAATTCCAATCAATCAAAAGTCAATGGTTTATAT
Organism: Artocarpus heterophyllus; assembly: GCA_025403435.1. Taxonomy (NCBI): domain Eukaryota; kingdom Viridiplantae; phylum Streptophyta; class Magnoliopsida; order Rosales; family Moraceae; genus Artocarpus; species Artocarpus heterophyllus. Next base: position 30,963,988 of record CM046338.1, read on the forward strand.
CCTTAAATGAGGAAATTAATCCATAAATATACCAATCAATCAGCAATCATTATCCAATCATAACCAATCATCATTGTCACAATTTTATGAGACTTCAGTTGATTGCTCATCAGCTGTCATCGGCCCGCCGATTCCTTACTTTGGCCTGCCGATTCTCCTAAGTCCGGCCTGCCGATGCTTGGGGGACAATTCAGCCTGCTGAACTTGAAGGTCCAGCCTACTGAACTGTCCTTACATACATGAATGTATCATACATTTAAATCATTAAGGAATCATAATTAAACATACAATGTAAATAACATGAACACTTGAGCACATCAATTCCACATGATCGTCGCCTGTCATAACACTTAGAATAATTGGTTAGTGACAATAATATCATGAATCATTATGGAATAAAATGCTTAACATCGTCACTATTATAACATTATTCGTTACATAAAATAGGCGGGTGTTACATGGAAGACTTCTCCAAGATAGCAACACCCCTCACGAATCTAACTCGCAAGGGAAAGAAGTATGAATGGACAGAAGCATGCAAGAAGAGTTTTCAAGAACTAAAGAAGAGGCTAATGACAGCTCCAGTATTGGCTATTCCATAAGGAAGTGATGGATTTGTGATTTACAGCGATGCATCTAAGATGGGCCTTGGTACAGTCCTAATGCAGAATGACAGGGTGATTGCTTACGCATCGAGACAATTAAAGGACTATGAAAAGAACTATCCTACTCATGATCTTGAGTTGGCAGCAGTTGTGTTTGTGCTGAAAATATGGAGGCATTACTTATATGGGGTCCAATGCAAGATCTTCACCGATCATCAAAGTCTGAAGTACTTCTTCACTGCAGAGAGACCTGAACATGAGATAGCGAAGATGGCTCGAATTGGTGAAGGATTATGATTGTGAAATCCTTTATCATCTTGGAAAAGCTAACCGAGTGGCTGATGCTTTGAGTAGGAAGACAACAGCTACACTAATGTCATTACGAGCAATGTCCCAACCTTTGAGAAAGGAAATTCTAGACTTTAGTTTGGAACTTAATCATAGGCCAGCTGTCAGCACTCACTCTTGCTCCAACGCTGCATGATGAAATACAGGAGTAAGCAAGATGATGATATGAGCCTCGCAAGGATTAAGTAGGAAATGAAAGAAGGGAAATGTGAAAAGTTTCGTGTTGCAGATGATGGAACTCTATACCTCAAGGACCGCTTATATGTTCCCGATGTTGATGGCCTAAGGGAAAGAATCTTGGTGGAAATTCATGATACTCCTTACTCAATTCATCCAGGTGCAACAAAGATATATAATGATCTAAGTGATAACTTCTGGTGGTTTGGAATGAAGCGTGATGTTGCCATGTATGTAAGGAAGTGTTTGACAAGCCAGCAAGTTAAAGCTAAACACCAAAGACCTGGTGGTGATTTACAGTCAATCCAGATTACCGGAATGGAAGTAGGAGGATATTGCAATGGATTTCATTACTGGCTTGTCCAAGACTATGAATGGTTATGATGCTATTTGGGTTGTTGTCGATCGAAAAACTAAGACAGCACACTTTATTCGGCTCACTTACTCTATGGAACGATTAGCGGAACTCTATGTCAAGGAGATTGTACGACTTCATGGAATTCCCAAGTCAATCATCTCAGATCGTGATGGCAGGTTCACATCTAAGTTTTGGAAAAGTGTACAGACTACAATGGGGACCAAGTTACATTTTAGTATAGCTTTCCATCCTTAGATAGATGGCCAAACGGAGAGGAGGACGAACTTAATTTTAGAGGATATGCTTTGGGCCTATACTCTATATTTCAATACTAGCTGGTGTAAAGTGCTACTGTTAGCAGAATTCACTTATAACAACAATTACCAAGCAACAATTCAAATAACGCCTTATGAAGCCCTATACGGGCGAAAATGTAGGTCGCCTATATGTTGGCATGAAGCTGGTAAGAAGAAGTTGGTGGAGAGCATTGACACTGAAAAGACTAATTTTGTCAATGAAACTTTTGAGATGATAAAGTTGATAAGAAGAAGAATAGAGACCGCTCAAAGCCATCAGAAGAGTTATGCGGACAGGAGAAGAAGACCCTTAAGTTTGCCGTGGGCGAATCTATGTTTTTGAAAGTTGCACCGATGAAAGGAGTTATGAGGTTTGGGAAGAAAGGCAAATTGAACCTGAGGTTTATCGAACCTTATGAGATCGTGAAGCAGATAGGCAAAGTAGCTTATCAGCTGAGGTTGCCTTCAGAAATGTCCGCAATTCATGATGTGTTCCATGTTTCTATGCTCAAGAAATATATCCCAGACCCTATGCCTATGATTGAGCCACAAGTGATCGAGATACAAGAAGACTTAAGTTATGAAGAAAAGCCAGTGGAGATACTCGATCTAAAAACCAAAACCTTGAGGAATAAAGAAATTCCATTAGTCAAGGTTCTCTAGTGAAATCATCAAGTAGAGGAAGCTACATGGGAACGTGAAGATGACATGAGAACTAAGTATCCGTAACTGTTCTGAGTTTCGAGGACTGAAACTTTTATAAGGTGGGGAGAATTGTAACACCCGCCTATTTTATGTAACGGGTTATGTTATATTAGAGATGATGTTAAGTAATTCTAATGATTTATGATATAATGCTACTAACCATTTTATTCTAAGTGTTATGACAGGTGACTGATCACATGGAATTGATGTGCTTAAGTGTTTATGATATTTATATTATATCTTTTATGATGATCCATTAATGATTTAAATGCTATGATGTATTCTAGTATGTAAAGACAGTTCGGTAGGCCGAACCTTCAAGTTTGGCAGGCCTGAATTGTCCCTCAAGCATCGGTAGGCTGCACTTAGTGGAATCGACAGGCCGAAGTAAGGAATCGGTAGGCCGATGACAGCTAATGAGCAGTCAGCAAAAGTCTCTCCAAATTTATAACTGAGATAATTACGATGATTGGATGGTTTAATGTGATTGATTAGCATATTTTAGGATTAATTTTCTCATTTAAGGAAATAAAATAATTGACTTTTGATTGATTGGAATTGTTTTAAATGGTTTCCTATTTTTGGAGGGCAAAAATATGGTAAGTAAAGCTAATCAATTTGACTTTCCCCCAATCCTCTCCTTTCTCCACTCTAATTAGCCAACTTCTAATTAGAAAAATTTCTGATAATAATGGAAAAGACAAGCATCCTCATTTACGTTACTCTCATTTTTCCTTTTCACGATAATTTTGTTCTCTCCCTCTTTATTTTTCTTAGATGTTTCCTCTCTCTCTCACTCTCTCTCCTCTTCGCGTTTTCTTCCTTGTCTCCCTCTCAAATTTCCCTGCTAATTATTTGTAAGAAATATTGAAATTTCTTTGGTTGAATTCGTAAGGAGTTTGAGAAGAAATTTGTTTAACGTAAGAACTCTTTTTCGGTAATTCTGAAATGCATTTCTCCTCCTCAATCCGACTACCATAACTTTGCCTAGGAATTTTATTTTGCTCTAAAATTTTAGTATGATGTTCATATATGTGTTATGTAATGTTCCTCCAAGTTTCACGTTATTTTGATATTTCTACATTAAGATATGAACTTTCTTTTCTCTACCCCTCACAGTGAAATGTTGTTGTTTGATTATGTTGCACAAAATCTGGCTTTTAGTTCAAGGGCCAATTGTGCTTTGATTTTTATGAAATTTGGTAAATATGTTTGTGTATATGTCATGTTATAGACTGGAAATTTTGGTGATGATTTGATGAATGTTTTATGTGATATGGAATTTTCATTAAGACTAGGTTATGAGACTGCTTTGTCAGTAAATTCTTGGACTCCTTGCTTTGTGATGTTTTTGTGTGATTAAATAATTATATTTGGTGACAAGAATTTATGTGGTACTGTAACTATATGTTAAAAAGTTGTCATTTGAATTTTAGGGTCATAATAATCTTATTTTAAATTATTGGAATATGATGATTTCATATAACTCACTGCCAAAATTGTTTATGGTTGTTTTGTCTTTGAATTCAAACATACGTTTTGGATTGTATGGAATTTATTTAAAGGTGATTTTTGGATATGTCATAGTTTTATGTGTCTTTTATATGTGTTAATTTTCATGGATTTTCTACAGTTTTAATAATGTGTTAAACGAGCCCGTTTATTGTGTTGCTCACTGTTTTGTGTTGATTGGCAGATTTTTATGTCATGAAATTATGACTTGTTTTAAATGTTAAATGAAATATGTTATAATCTATGTTTCAAGAGATAAATGTATGTGATATGATATATGGTAATGGATGTTATGTTGTGGTGATTAATTCATTGAAAATATAAGTTAATTGTCATTTTTTTTAATGAATATATGAAATGAACACAATATGAAGTGAGCACATCAAAACCGCTGTGTCGTCACCTATAAAATTAAGGTTAAGTAGGGTAGCTAAAAAGGTAAGTACATTCTCACCTGCAACATGATGTGATTGTTGAAAAGTATGAAATCTATGTTTATGATGGTTTTATAATGATTTCCATGATGGTTATTCATGATGTTATTATTATAAAAGTTGATGTTTAAAGTTTACGCATGTTTTGATGATGATGTTTTCTAAAGTATAGAAGTATATATTATTGTCTATATATATGTATCACCTAAATAAGTGTTGCATACCCATGTTTATGTTATGTTATGATGTCATGTTTGGTTTAGGATTAGCTACCCTTTTCCTCTCATGACGGCGCACCTACAATGATGATTATGGTGCAACACTTGGGCCCTTAAGATAAAATGAATTAAGTTTTAATATGGACAATGTAATGAAAGATATGTTCCTATGAAAATGTGCCTAGTGCACTATTATGATGATGATGATGATGATGTACATAAAATGTTTTAAGTTGTGAGATAATAATGTACTTACTAAGCAATAGCTTATCTAGTTTTATATCATGTTGCAGACAAGGGTAAGAAGGTTATTGTCACGCCCCGGAGTACGGGAGGTGACGTGGTGGATTATTTAAATTAATTAAAAGAGGATTTAATTAATAATCAAGGGTTTAAGGGTTGAATTAAGTAAAAAAAAATATGAGGTTTTATAAAGCAACACCTTGAGAAAGAGTTTATATACATTAAGCAATTGAAATCATTAAACCAATAATATTAAAACAATAAAGTCGTGAGTATGGGTCCCATAGACCCACAACTTGTGCACACACATGGTACTGACAATATCATAAATACAATCACAGTCTAGATACAAATAAAGTTAAGATCTTATATGACTTGATTTAAATAATACAAATAAATTTACTAATCCCTCTATTGCTTCTGGGTCCTGTCCGTTGAATCTTCTCCAAACCTAAATGGAAAACCACCTAGAAGGGGGGAAATTTAAAACAAATAAAACGTGAGCAAAAAGCTCAGTAGGACTATGTTTTATAAAATAATTTAATTTAAAGAAACATTTCATTATTCAGGAATTATTTAAAAGAAACCTTGAATAAATAATTAAAATTTAAGTAAAACCGTTCTTACCCAGAACAGTTCATTTGGATAATCAAAAATATCATTTTCTTCTCCTAGGCAAACCATAATAATATCACCACCGTAGTGGTCCAGCTGGGTTTCGGGACCTGCCCGCAAGGTCGATCGCTACACGACCCGATCTCTGATATGGCATCATGCCTATATGTTTGTTATCATCATCATTCAGAACCCAATTACCGAGTGTTGTCATTTACATTCATTATGAAGTTCATTTCAGTTCACGGTATATTAAAATATAACCGATAAATTCATTTTCAAACAACCGTTGAAAACATTTTAATAGAAATCCTTTTTAAAGCCAAAGCATTTTGAAACTAGGCTACCAAGGAATAGGGTAGATGTCCTACCTCAATACTCGTGCCGATGCCCCACACTGTAATCCCGGTCCGCTATACATTAGCTTCGCGGAACCACGCACGATCCTAGATACCAACTAAGTCGATCAATATCTAGTTCAAGACATTTTATGTTACCAAATCATTTCATGATGTCCTAGTGTGCCATTTGTATCTTTAAAATCATTCTATAAGGTTGGAATTTAAATCAGGGTTCAAAACAGTGAAAACGGGTGAAAAATCACAAATTTTCCATGCTTCGACCGGCCTGCCGGACTCCCTGCTTCGGCCGGCCGAACTGCACAGCTCGGCCTGCCGAAAACCAAGTCCGGTCGGCCGGTCATTCCCCAAGTTTGGCCTGCCGGATGGAAGAACACCGGCCTGCCGATCCCTTGATCCGGCCTGCCGATCCCTTGATCCGGCCTGCCGAACTGGGAAAACCCAGAAATTTTAGCCACGGGTTTTTTGATCCCCAAAATCCAAATCTTGATTTTAACCTGTTTTTCTCAAATCCCAGGCATGGAAAACAATCATAGTTGATAGAAAAACATAGTAGAACACATTTAAACTCATTTAAACAAGATTTAAACTCAAAAATCTCAAAAATCCAAAAATGAGAAAATGGGGAGAAAAATAAAAAATCTTGAATCTAATCCGTTTTTCTTCAATCTAAGCTTAGATTCTAGTTGTTCTAAGTTTATTTAACTCAAATCCAAGGTTCTCTAAGCTTAAACAAACCTAGATTTCAAAAATGCACAAAATTGAAAATTTTGGAAAAATTTTAGAAATTTCAAAACTAACCTCGACTCGAAGCTTCAATCCGCGTTCTCGGTTGCCAAACCACGTTCCCGAGCTTTCTCCTTGCTAACCCGAAGCTTGGATTTGAATTTGGCTTCAAAAATTTTGAGAGAGATAGAGAGAGAGGAGAGTAGCCGAGAGAGAGATCAAGAGAGAGAGTGAGTGAAGAGAGAGAGAAATCTGAGAGTGTGAGGAGAGAGGAGGAAGAGAGAGAATAAATACAAAGAAACGGTGGGCGGTTTTACTATACGAAAACCATGTGCCGCCCACGGTTTTGTAAAATGGAATATTTTTAACATTTTACAAATTGTTGTGTTTTAAAACTCAAAACATCATTTTAAAACAATATGAAATCATTTGGATTCATCAAATTAACAAAACAACCAAAAATTTGAAATCCAACCAAATATCAAATTAATGTTGAAACATTAATTATGGCACACTAATTCATCATTTATATTGCATTAACATTAAATAAATTCTAGGGCGTTACAACTCTCCACCCCTAAAAGAAATTTCACCCTCGAAATTTACATCTCATTTCAGAAACAAAACAAATGCGGATACAATTCCTGCATACTCGACTCTAGTTCCCAAGTGGCTTCATCAACCCCATGATGCTGCCACACGACCTTTACCAATGGTATCTCACAACGACGCAAACTAATTACTTTCCGGTCGATGATCTGAATCGGCACTTCTTCGTACGTCGTATCCTCCTGAACCTGCACATCGCGAAATGAAACTATCTTACCCTGCTCAGGCGGACACTTCCTAAGCATCGACACATGAAACACATCGTGAACATGAGAAAGTTCGGGCAGAAGATCAAGCCGATAAGCGACCACACTAACACGCTGAATGATCTCGAACGGTCCAATATACCTCAGCGTGAGCTTCCCACTCACCCCGAACCGCATAGTTCCCTTACGAGGCGATACCCTCAAGAGAACGAAATCTCCAACCGAGAACTCTAAGGTTCTACGTCTCCTATCCGCGTAACTCTTTTGTCGACTCTGAGCTGCCCTCAACCGGTCTTGAATCACCGCAACTTTCTCGTTACTATCACGGATCTCATCTGGCCCAAGAATAACCCTATCTTTCAGCTCGGCCCAACACACAGGTGACCGACACGGTCGCCCATACAACGCCTCAAACGGTGCCATACCGATACTTGCCTGATAGCTATTATTGTACGTGAACTCCGCCAGATGCAAACATTGCTTCCAATTCCCATCGAAGTCCAACGCACAGGCACGCAACATATCCTCGAGAATCTGAATAACCCACTCAGACTACCCATCAGTCTGAGGATGAAACACGGTAGTAAAGTTCAAATCCATACCCAAAGCCTTCTGAAAACTCCTCCAGTACTTAGCATTAAACCTGGCGTCTCGATCAGAGGTGATGGACAAAGGAACTTCATGCAACCTCACAATGTTCTGCAGATACAAATCCCCGAGAACCTTCCTAGAACACGTCGACCTAAACGAAATGAAATGCACTGATTTCGTCAACCTGTCGACCACGACCCAAACTGCATCATGCTGCTGCTCCGTCCTCGACAAACCTGTAAGAAAATCCATCGTCACATGCTCCCATTTCCATCCTGGAATAAGAAGTAGCTGAAGCTGACCTGCAGGCTTTTGATGCTCGGCTTTCACCTGAAGACACGTCGAACACTTGGCCACGTACTCTCGAACATCTTTCTTCATGCCTCTCCACCAATACTGCCTCTTCAAATTGTGATACATCTTTGTGCTCCCCGGATGAATAGCGAACTGAGACCTATGAGCTTCATCTAATACGGATTTCGTCATCTCGGCGATAGCTGAAACTGCAAGACACTCCCGAAAATACAACGATCCATCTACATGCACGCTCCATACAAGTAACACCTCCAAATCTTCAGCGCGTGAATTACCGCCGCGAGCTCTAAATCATGAGTAGGATAATTCCGCTCATGAGGTCGTAGTTGTCTCGATCCTTATGCAACCACACGTCCATGCTGCATCAACACGCATCCAAGTCCGCGCCTTGAAGCATCCACATAAACCTCATACGGCTCGTCACTACTAGGAATAATCAACACTAGAGCTGAAGTCAACCGGTTCTTCAATTCCTGAAAAGCAATCTCACAATCTTCATTCCACTCAAACCTGACATTTTTCTTGATCAATCTCGTCAATGGAGCTACAATCTTTGAAAAATCCTTTACAAATTTCCTGTAATATCCAGCAAGACCTAAGAAGCTACGAATCTCCGCTACATTCCTTGGTTGATCCCACTCCAATATAGCTTCAATCTTGGACAGATCCACCGAAATACCATGCTCCGAGATGACATGACCCAGAAACTTGACCTTAGTCAACCAAAACTCGCACTTTTCCCTCTTAGCATACAACTAGTGCTCTCGCAGAGTCTGAAGCACGATCCAAAGATGCTGCTCATGCTCCTCCCAAGTCTTAGAATACACAAGAATATCATCGATGAACACGATCACGAACTGATCCAGATACGGCCTGAATATCCTGTTCATCAAATCCATGAAAGCTGCTGGAGCATTCGTCAACCCAAACGACATAACCAAAAACTCAAAATGCCCATACCGAGTCCTAAAAGCTGTCTTGGGAATATCCTCTTCCTTAATCCTGAGCTGATGATAACCTGAACACAAATCAATCTTTGAGAAGTACCGTGAACCTCCCAACTGATCAAACAACTCATCAATCCTAGGCAAGGGATACTTGTTCTTCACCGTAACACGATTCAGCTGTCGATAATCCACACATAACCTGAGAGTCCCATCATGTTTCTTAGCAAACAAAATCGGTGCTCCCCATGGAGATGTGATATTTCGAATATACCCTTTATCAGCAAGCTCCTGAAGTTGCTTCCTCAATTCCTTCATTTCTGCCGACGCCATCCGATAAGGTGCCATAGAAATCGGTGTTGTCCCTAGAAACAACTCGATACCAAACTCAATTTTCTGATGCGGTGATAATCCTGGCAACTCGTCGGGGAAAACATCCTCGAACTCATCAACCACCGGAATCACTACACTTCCTCTCAAAGCATATGGCTCGCAATCTAGGTTGGCAAGAAAAGCACAACAACCTAGATTCCTTCGCCCTCCTAGACATGACTTCATGAGACGCTCACTCATTAACCAATCACCACCACCCTGGTAAGTGATCACCGTCCCCCTATCAGACACTAGGGTCACTTTTCTAAGTGGACAGTCCACAACTGCATTATACCTGGACAACCAGTCCATCCCTAGAATTACATCATTGGAGCTCATGGGGAGTATAATCAAATCACTCTTCAAAATCTCATCCCCAATCTTTATTTTACAAGATTTACACATACAATTCACACACACCTGCCCCAAGGGAGAACTTATGACTAGGGGTTCATTAAACTCTTCTATCTCTAATCCCAAGGCATGTACAAAAGAACTCGAAATGAGAGAATGAGAGGCACCGGTATCAAATAAAACGTGAGCTAAAGATCTAGAAACCAAGATCATACCATCGACAACCGCGTTACCAGTCTGAGAATCTGAACCACCTGATGCCATCGCATGAACCTGCACTGGCGCCTTTCCTTTTCCTCTACCAACATTGCTAGGTCCAGGATTGATCTACCGATGTTGCTGTGATGAAGACGACTACACACTACCTGTACTCGGCGCTCGATATTGAGGAACACTGCGCTGAAAATGCTACGGCTGCTGCCCCCGTGCCGGATATAAGAACTGCTGAGGAGAGAACTGGGGATACTATAACTGCGGGTACTGCTGAGGCAGAGGTAGATTCTGACGCTGAGACTGGCGACTGGCATCCTCCCCGGTCTAAGATCCAAGACAGTCACTCCTAATCGGGCAATTCCTCTTGATGTGTCTAGGCTGCTGACAGAAATGACAATGGAAGCTATAGGGATTGCTGAGCCCGCTGCCAGATGAACTGCTGCTACCACTGTTTGCGCCACCTTGCTTGCTCTTCCCCAGAGCTGGACAACTACTGGTGCTCTTCCTGCCACTCCTCTGTGGTCCTCCTGAAGCCTTGGCTCGGTCCTTACAATACTGCACATAATCATTCTCCACGGATATCGCCGACGACACAAGCTCTCCGAAACTCCTAAGCCGCAAAGTAACCAACTGTCGCCGAATAGGAGCCTTGAGCCCTTCCTGAAACTTAATACACTTCTCACGCTCCGATGCCACAGCTGATGGAGCAAACCTAGCCAACTCATTAAACCCTGCCTCATATTCCTGGACTGACAGATCACCCTGCTGCAACCTGTAGAACTCAGCTGCCATCTGATCTCTATACCCCTGCAAAAAATATCGATCATAGAACAGCTTCTCGAACCTGTCCCAACTGATATCGCCACCGCGTTCCAAACGCTTAGCCTGTTTCCACCAAGTGTTAGCGCCACCCTCGAGCTTATACACAGCAAACTCCACACGATACTCCTCAAGCACACCAAGAGTATCCAAATGCTTCAAGATCGAATCCAGCCAATACTCTGCTAACTGTGGATTCCCATTGCCATCAAAAGTCAGAACTAACGCACGTCAAAATTCCTTAAAGTACGCATGCCGACTACCAACATCAGAACCTTCTGGCCTAGCCCTAGCTGCCATCTACCCAAAAGCCACAAACATAGACCTCATCATTTCTGAACTCGGCGTCAACTGTCGAACGACGTCTAGGTGCCATTCTCTCACTTCTGAAAACAAAATTTGGACTGTCAGAGGTATTTTATTGTCAAACCTATGTGTGCACAATTCCCAAGGTTCATAACCTTGAGCTCTGATACCATTCTATCACGCCCTGGAGTACGGGAGGTGACGTGGCAGATTATTTAAATTAATTAAAAGAGGATTTAATTAATAATCAAGAGTTTAAGGGTTGAATTAAGTAAAAAAAATGTGAGGTTTTATAAAGCAACACCTTAAGAAAGAGTTTATATACATTAAGCAATTGAAATCATTAAACCAATAATATTAAAACAATAAAGTCGCGAGTATGGGTCCCACAGACCCACAACTTGTGCACACACATGGTACTAATAATATCATAAATACAATCACAGTCCAGATACAAATAAAGTTAAGATCTTACATGCCTTGATTTAAATAATACAAACAAATTTACTAATCCCTCTATTGTTCCTGGGTCCTGTCCGTTGAATCTTCTCCAAACCTAAATGGAAAACCACCTAGAAGGGGGGAAATTTAAAACAAATAAAACAAATAAAACAAATAAACAAATTTAAAACAAATTTACCTGCCGGACTCCCTGCTTCGGCCGGCCGAACTGCACAGTTCGGCCTGCTGGAAACAAGTCCGGTCGGCCGGTCATTCCCCAGGTTTGGCTTGCCGGACGTAAGAACACTGGCCTGTCGATCCCTTGATCTGGCCTGCCGAACACGCAGTTCGGCCTGCCGAACTGGAAAAACCCAGAAATTCTAACCACGGGTTTTTCGATCCCCAAAATCCAAATCTTGATTTTAACCTATTTTTCTGAAATCCCAAGCATGGAAAACAATCATAGTTGATAGAAAAACATAGTAGAACACATTTGAACTCATTTAAACAAGATTTAAACTCAAAAATCTCAAAAAATCCAAAAATGAAAAAATAGGGAGAAAAATGAAAAATCTTGAATCCAATCCATTTTTCTTCAATCTAAGCTTAGATTCTAGTTGTTCTAAGTTTATTTAACTCAAATCCAAGGTTCTCTAAGCTTAAACAAACCTAGATTTCAAAAATGCACAAAATTGAAAATTTTGGAAAAAGTTTAGAAATTTCAAAACTAACCTCGAATCGAAGCTTCAATCTGCGTTCTCGGTTGCCAAATCACGTTCCCGAGCTTCCTCCTTGCTAACCCAAAGCTTGGATTCGAATTTGGTTTCAAAAATTTTGAGAGAGATAGAGAGAGAGGAGAGTAGCCGAGAGAGAGATCAAGAGAGAGAGTGAGTGAAGAGAGAGAGAAATCTGAGAGTGTGAGGAGAGAGGAGGAAGAGAGAGAATAAATACAAAGAAATGGTGGGCGGTTTTACTATACGAAAACCATGTGCTGCCCACGGTTTTGTAAAATGGAATATTTTTAACATTTTACAAATTGTTGTGTTTTAAAACTCAAAACATCATTTTAAAACAATATGAAATCATTTGGATTCATCAAATTAACAAAACAACCAAAAATTTGAAATCCAACCAAATATCAAATTAATGTTGAAACATTAATTATGGCACACTAATTCATCATTTATATTGCATTAACATTAAATAAATTCTAGGGCGTTACAGTTATGGACTAGGCGGAGGGCGTGGAAAGGTGTCTGAGCAAAGCAAGATGAATTGTAATCGGAAGAATGCCAAGGAAGAAAGTTTTTAATGATTAAATCAAGTTTTATAATTTAAACATGTTTATTTGATAAGTTTTAAGGAATTCATGAACTATGTTTTATTATTTTGTCTTATCATTTTAAGTATATGGTCTTCCGCATATTGAAGTATTGATTCTCATTTTAAAAATTAATTTTCTAATTTTTCTTAGTCTGTCGGCATGCCGAACAATGATGATCGGCTTGCCGAACCTAGTAAAAGATTAAAACCCTGTTTTTACAGAGCCTCGGGCGGCATGCCGGTGGATATTTTTAGGCCTGTCGGAGTCTCAAGTTTGGCCTGCCGAACAGTGAGAGCTAATTGTTTTAAAATGTTAAGATGTTTCTTTTTAAATTATGATTTTATTATTTGGAATGTTTAACTAATTAAAGAATGTTTATGATCAAGTAAATTATTATTATTATTATTATTATTATGGATTAAATTATTTAATGTTGTAAAAAAAAAATACATGCATGGATCCTGGGTATGATTTCTTAATTATGTTTCGAATTAAGTTTTGTTCAAATGGTTTCTCTTAAAATAATGGCATGTAAGGAGTATATGTAACGACATCTGTAACATCCGTAAGGGCACGCTACATAGAATATGCACAAAACTCAAAAGTTGGGCTACAAAATCTCTGAGGTATATATTCTCGACCCTTGTTCTTGGATTGTTACAAACATTAAGAACAATGTTTAGTTTAAGTATGGGAGAGAGAAATTATTTTGTTGGGTTTTTACCTTATTTTTTTTTGAATTTTCATTGATTATCATGATTTTCCTTCCATCACTCTTGTTTGATAGTTCTTGTTTAGTTTGTTTAGGTTGCTTAGTTATTTTAGTTGTGTTTTTTTGCTTGTTTGAATAAAGTGTAAGTTTTGAGAGATTGGATAACTAGATGTGGGTTGTGATGTTAGCCACATATTGTTCTCTCAGGTGTTTTGAAATGTAACTCATTGAGATTTCTGTATGCTTAACTTGCATCAGTGATCTTTATTTTTGACTCTGTACAATTAAGCACCATGAATCACAATCACTCAAGATTTTGAACTTTAGATTTGAACTTTTAGATAAACTTGTATGCATTAGATTGTTTTTTACATCTCATAAACTCTAGAACCTATTTTAAGGAGACTCGTGATGAAATCCTAGATTAGGTGTCATTGGCAAGATAATTGAGGCATTTTTTGGACTATTTGAGCCTTTAAAGTTGACCTATATAAACTCCACCACTAGTTTCCTGTTGAGCCTTTTTGGCCTATTTTGTTCATTACCCACATAAGTCTAACCGAGCCATTGCATGAATTCCTTTCCACTCACCTTATCATCATAGACATGCTTACATCTCTGTTTGAATTTGAAGATTGATTGTTGAAAGCTAGCATGGAAAGTCATGTGATTTGAATTTGTGGTTTGGTTGCATCCATAGGTGACTCACTTTATGTTTTTGTTTTATTTTTCATTTGTTTTGCATTGGGGAATTTCATTTCAATTCAAAAAGACAGAGAGAGAGAGAGAAAAAGAAAAAAAAATAGAATGATAAAAAAAGAAATTAAAAAAGATAATAAACATATATATATATATATATATAGAATAAATTCTTGTTTTGAGCTTTTGTGGACATTTGTAAGTTATGTTATGTGGGAATGATGATAGTGTGATGGTCAAGTTGGGAGTTGCTTGGTAGTTTTCATTTGTCTCATGCAAGGTTCGCAAGGTGCAATATATGTCTAGGATGACCCAAGCCAAAATTTTCCTTTCTTATCTACCCGTCGCCCTAACCTCTCATTAGAAGCCTTGAAAGTCCTTGATCTTTGATGACACAGTAGCCTATATTAGTAGAGAGCGACATGGACAACAAACTTATGGTAGTTCCGAATTTCATTATTTAGAGATTTCTAATCATTCATCTAATCACATAAGCTTATCCATCAATTAGTAGACTGAGGGTGATTTAGTACACACTTACACTTAGAGAGCCTTTAACGAAGTGAATTAGTGTTCATTGTTAAAATTCTAGATAATCTTAATGTTTGCATTTCCTTTGGGCTTTGAAGTATTTTGTGGCTCTTGAGATGTTTGACTAGTTATCAAACGGATACAAAACTTACACTCGGTTTTTTTGTGTTTTTATTGTTTTTCTTCTTTTGCTTGAGGACAAGCAAATGTTTTAGTTTGACAAAGTTTGATGAGTAAGTATTTTACTCACTGATCAGACATCACTTAAGCTTAAATATTGTGAAAGTCCTTAAGCTTTTTTTTTTGTTTTTGGCCTTTTTTTGTAGGAATTTAATAGAATGGAGATTTATGAATTTTACGTCATCAAAAGCAGAATTTGGAAGCTTATTTCAGGTGCAACAAGCCTATGGAAAATGGTTGAACTCCCAGTGCCAAGTGTCATGGCACCAAAAAACAAAGTAACACAATGCCAAATTCGCGTGTGGCCAGTGCCCTAGGTTAAAGGATGCGCACACCCATGCGTCCCTAAGGCACCCCTTATGGGTTGTTACATGTAAATTTTGATTTAGAATGACGTTAATAATCGCGAAATAGGAAAAATATAGGAAGAATTTGAGCTAAATCAAGTCCCTCGATACATATTACATAGATTGTCCATATTGCAAATTATTTATTTTCTTTATGATTTTGGTTTGTGTAACGCCCCTATATGGGGGTTAACAGTTTTTAATGAATTAAAATAAAAATCAGAAATAAGAGTAAACCTCAAAAATAAAGTTGCTCGAGGCTTAAATGAAAACTCTCAAATCAAAAATAAAAAAATATAAACGATAATTAAACCACAGTTTAATGTAGCACCTTAAATTTAATAATATAAACTATCATCATCATCATTTCAACCCTCAACGCATTTTAATACAGTCACAGAAAGTAACAATTGATGTTTACATTATCATGAAGAACATTCTTAGCAATTGAACCAGTCCCAACATAATATAGGTACATCGCTTCCTCAACTATTTTTCTCGTAGTCACCTCACACTTAGTGAGTCCTAAAAAGATGAAAATATAAGGAAATGAGCGACAATATGCTCAGTAGGGAAAACCATTACTCACCTTTAGGTTTTTATCATTACCACATTAAAACCTACATGGTTAGTTAATATTATCAATATCCAGATTATGAGATTTATGAAAATCATATTCCATGGATACCATAGTTAATCATTACCAAGTTTCATAATTATACATTTATACAAATATTGCCATTCACATTGTTCCTAGGTATCCATATTAAATAGAGTATCACTCAACTCATCGAAACCCAAAGGGGCGCGCTTGGCCATCCTCTAAACATTCCAAAGGTGTTCCGGTGAGGGGACATCAAGCCCTGAGTCCTCACCAAGTCGATTCCTGTACAGTGTGTTCTGGGACTTTCAACCTAAGGAAGTGTCATCACCTTCCTCCTATTTACCTTTTAGGGTATTCGTGCCCAAGGACGTAACCGTCACCCTCTTCACGTCTCACCATTCCATTATATTAAATCGTTATTTACAGAGTCAGTTTTCCTAACCATGCTTCTCAATTTACAACATGTGTCAAAAAATAGAAGACGAGTTCTACATCGTCATAATATGGATATAATCATATACATTCAAAATACCATATACATATCTTGCATCATAAAACAACCAAAATTTTAATTTACCAAAACTTCACAAAAGATGAGTAATAGAATCCCTACCTTCCAAGCTTATCACCAATCTTTTAATCCCGAAATCAATTACCGTCAGCTCCATACTTCCTTGATCCTAAGGAATGCATAAGGATTATTAAAACTAAAGCACAACATACGACCATATTCATAAATAAATCATGTGTAAATCCATCTTATTAGTGTGCCATTAAAGCTTTTATCCAATTTTCTTTTGAATACTACAGTAAACAATTTTTGTCTTAACATGATATAAAATGTATACAAGTAATCTATATGTTTTAGTCCCTAATAAAAATCGTCAATCACTTAGGATAATATTGAAAAGGTTGCAAGACATTAAGGAATTAGGTGGTGAGCAAAGATAGGTTCTTGGTTTAGGTTAACAGCTGGTATACCATGGCAAACTGACAGTATACTTTTGCAAAAGGAATAGGTTCACTATCTACAATCACATGAGTTAACAGGTGGTTTACTTAACGTAAACGGTGGTATATTGCCACTGGCAGGTTTACTAGTTTCCAATCCAAAAATTGAAAAATTCATAGAAAATAAAATACAACTCCGATTTAGGCTTATGATAGCTCGTTAGAAAGCTTAGGATGTCTACTTTTTAAATATACAAACTAATTTACAAAATTCATTTTTATTTAATCCTATAATTTTAAGAAAGAGCCACTGCCCATAGAGGTATTACAAAATTTAACAATATAAATTTTCTGTCTACGACATATACACTTAGACTTTATACATATGTTCTAAAATAGCAACAAAACATACACTCAGGTTTGAGAACGTAAATTTGAATAATCCTTGAGTATATAAAAAATTATAAATGAAAGACCATATTTGTTCATAAGATTCTAACCTTGGATTATGGCTAGTTAGAAGCTTGAAATGGCTTCAAAACAGGTTCCTTGACTTCAGTACGGCTGAAATTCTTGCTCAATGGAGGTGATGATGGCTAATTTTTATGGCTGCCTTGAAGAAGTTCTCTAAGTATTTTGCTTCAGCAAGGAAATGAGAAGAAAAGTGTGGGAACCGTGGAATGAAAAAGAAGCAAAGATGAAGTCTTTGAAGATAAGTGATAAAAGCAATTATGGAGGAGACATGTTGGAGCATGTCACGGAGGAAATAAAGAAAATGAGAGTCAAGAGTAGTTGGGAAAGATATCCTCATGTCTCCTCTGGAGACTTTAGCCCACATAATGCTAAAATGACATTTTTAAAATTTATTATAAGTTCGAAGGCTTTTCAGTAAACATACTAAATAAGTATAAGAGGAATTTTTAGAAAATTTAAAAATAGATAGAAATAAATATTGTGAAATGGATTTTAAATGAAACAAATTTTAGTTAGCACACTAATAAATAATTTAATTACCATATTACCTGTTAAGAAAATAATGAGCGTCACAGCTCTACCCTCCTTAAAGAAATTTCGACCTCGAAATTTCAAATCTAACAATACTAGTAAGAATCATAATTCTATAATGATATCCACTTCTGACTCTAACCGTCAATGTTGTTTGTTCTCTAAATTTAAGTTATCGTATCTCCACTTATTTACTTGCATTATAAATCTCACTCTAAATTCTAAATCCCTCAATGAGAGTATTTCTAGCAGGTTCCAACTTATAACACCGTATCATGGTCTAGGAATCTGATCAGGCATACATATTGACCATACCATGATTCCACTCCTTCATTGTCTATGGACTGTGATATATAATTACATTTAAGGAGATTACCAGAGAAATTTTATATACTTCATCTTTAGGTTCCTTTTCCTTTTTGAGTAAAGAAAAGTCAAATATAGTTGATTTCATATTTCAACTGATAAACTAAAGCATAATCATAAAATATATATCACAAATACTTCTATTCAAAACCATACATTAAACTTATTCATAGAGATATTAGACGGAATCTCAGAGTTGCTAACAAACCTGACAGATTTTTCATTAAACAGCTATCCTCATGACTCAAACGTTCAACCCAAATAATATACTCATATTTCCTACAAAATATCCCCACAATTGACTTTGATACTTCCACATAACATTAACAGAATGCTACACATTACAAACATGATACAGATACGTTTCGAGAGTACAAGGTACTCCGTATATTTGGCTATCCATATTAGGCATGCTTGGAGAATACAAAAACATCGATAAACAAAAGATCGGACCTTAAGTGGGATGCGTTTCGAGAGTATCAAGTACTCCGTATCCAGCCATCCCGACATTAGGCTCAATGAATCTAAAAGATTGAACAACGGCATACCACAAGAAATACAAAATACAAGGCTAACGGTTATTCGAGGCACATGAAATACGGACACACATGCCTACATGCCATAGATAAAACCAAAAGATTACAGATGGAGATTCAAATCAATTGGCTGCTCCCAGCTTTCCCTTTCCTATTCAAGCTTAGATGTTGCAGTGTCGGATTCCGAATGTATGATTTTCATCTTATCTATCAATTCCTCAGCTGTTGAAGCAGTAACAAAGATTTGTCTCTCCGATTCTGCAATGATGTTTTCTTCCACAATGTAATCTAGAAATTTCAAAAGACCATCATAAAAACTATTTACATTCAGTAGTCCCAAGGGTTTGGAATGAAAGCCCAATAATTGCTCACAAGCAACTACGAATATTTCCTCAAGAGTACCTAGACCACCAGGTAATGCTATAAAAGCATCAGAATTATTGATTATCGCTTTAAAATTTCTAGGGATGCTCCTGACTCCTTTTTTTCTTACCTATGGCTTCCTTATAAAGGTTTCCTTCAGTTAGAATATGAGGCCAAATTCCTACAGTTGTGGCGTCACTAGACCTAGCAACTAGCGTCATATTTTTCATCATTTTTATACTACCACCCCTATAGATTATGTTAATCTTCCTACGTGCTAGGACTTGCCTTAAGTGCTTTCCAGCTTCTACATAGGCTTTATCTTTTCCAAGGCTGGAACCACAAAAGACACAGACATTCTTTATTTTCTTGGTGGATTAGGAGGTAGACATATTTGGTTTATATAAGTGATTGCTTAATGTCTGCTCCACTTAGACTTCAGGTTCTACATGAGATTTTAAGGATGAAGAATATGCAAAAAGAACTAAAGAGATAGACGAATAGGAAATGAAAAGGTAATCCAAAGATTTAAACAAAATCTTGTGTGGGTAAGAAGTAAGATAAGGTGATTAATAGTTTACAGAAAATCTGATTCACTTTTTGAAAAAGATTAGACTCTAATGATCTACCTTTTGACAATTGAGAATGGTTTGACAGAAGACCCTCTTGACACAACTGTAGACCTTTTGACAAATATACATCGAGTCTAGAAATTCAATATAAACAATAAATACTGTAGAACTTTTAAAATTTGAGACACAAATCTTGAAATATCTGGATAAGTTTTCAAAATTCAAACATGTTACTATACTGTATGCGACGTGTCTGATAAGATAATATATTTTATTTTATATATATATTTAAGAAAACCATAAATTAAATGAGATACTAACACTTACTGTATCAATCTAATAATCACAATTATTTCAAACACAAAGCAAATATTTTGAGTAAAAGAAAAACACAAACTATTGAACATAAGCTAAAACTATTTCAAATAAGCGAAGACTAAATAACCTTTATAGAGCGATGACTTATTCTCCATCCAGTTTTCTTATGGCTTGGCAAACAGGATCTAGAAATTCCATATTCCTGAGACATTATCTTTCTGCATAAAATTTAGGCCAGAGTTTAAAAATAGCTCCTTGAACATATCCACTAGGGTGACCTATGAAGAGGAGGATGGATGCTATCAAAGTTCTCCTTTGAAAGTCCATTCCTGTAAAACCTTATTTTATCCTCTCTATTCATAGACATATAACCTAGGTGAAGTACATTTACCATTACAATTTTGTCTTCCACATTTGTTACAAGTGACTGCGATGGCACGAGCTCTTCTTTCATTGCACTACGATTGGTACCCGTTCCTGGTAAACCGACATCTTGACTGAAGTCACTCGATGAATCTTCCCCTCTATCAACATTCTCACATCACAAGGGATGCCAAAATGCATAAGAATCTACAGCCGAGTAATTCTAGCCTTATATTTTTTTATGAGAATCTTTTGGGAGAGTGATGGAAAATACTTTCTCAGGTGTTGGTACTTTGGGTCCATGATAAGATGAAAGAAGAGTAAATAGAAAGGAAAAATTGAGATAGTAAGTTGTAGAATCCTATAATTCCTTCTTCTTTTAAAGAGAATAATTTCGAGAGAGAAAGAAAAGAATTTGCGATTTAGAGAGAGAGAGTAACAAATTAAGAGAGAGAGTGAGTGAGCTTGAAGAAATAAGCTCCTATACACAGTAGACGTATATGTAAACAATAATTAAACCACTATAGATAACACGTATAGAGGCCACTGTGGGAGAGATAGTGTGAATTAAACTGATTTAGGATTTGGACTGGCCCAAATGTTCTAAGTTGAAATGGGTCAGGTTGTTTCGGGCCTTAACATATTTACAACGAGTTAAATAACAAACATAAAATTGAAAACCAATTTGTACAGATTTTAAGCCTAATTCAAAGCCTCCTGAAGATAAAATTAACTATGAACAAGTCTAATTTAACGACAATCATGGATCTTCCTGAATGGTATTTAAAATCATTTCATAGTAACATAATCTTCAAGCAACTCAAATAATTTGTTTTAATCAAAACGTTATTTAACAATGTATACACCCATATGTTATCCCTCATACTCAACATCTATCAATGGATTCATCATCATTACTACCAAGGGTTTAGAATGTGACTAACCTTGAAATCAATATGACTTATGTCTTCCAACATAGACCATATCAATGAACAAAGACATTTCATGTTACTACTTAAGAACATCTACAATCCCCACAATTCCACTTATACAATATTTAATTTCCTCATATAACAAAACCTTAGGTAACCAAAAGATTCACATCTAAACATCTAGAAGTTAAACCTTCTATCGTAATTATCCAAATTATTATAGGTGCCTTAAGTATTATGATTTACTTAAGGAAACTCCTATTGGTCATTTTTACATTGCATCTACGCATAAATATTCACTAATACACTTAAATACAATGTACGTTACAAAATATTCCAACCTTGAAATTCATACATTCTTACCTTTACACAGTCTCAACAGATCAAAAGTCTAATGTTTATCTCACTCAAAATTTAATACCATGGATTCCTAACTTATCTCATATTCCTCAAATAAATAGAACTTTCAAGAAAAGCTATTGACACTTATGTACTTCACCGAATCCACACATAATCATTACTTAGGTCTGAATCAATTACGAAGAATTTGGCACATCTATGACAAACTTTGAAATTAATAAATCAAGTCTTATATTTCTTATTATTTTTCACGAGATAAAAGGCTCTTAAATCCTCGTATCTACACGAATTTTTCATCGTTCTATACGAATTAGATATGCTTATAGATTCTAATATTATATGAATCTCTCATAAGCATTCTACTTATAAACCCTATTCCATATAATTATCATTCCCTCATAACTATTAATACTTTCATTTAAGAGCCTTTCTATGCTACATCCTCATGGACTATACGAATCAACCTGAAGGTTCATATTGATGATGACAATGAAAATTCAACTTCAAAACCATTTCAAAAACAATTTCTTTTTAAAAGTGGTGCTACATTCCCTAGGTTAACATAACCTAGGCTCTGATACCTAAAAATTTTGTAACTCCCCTATATGGGGGTTAACTAGTTTTTAATGAATTAAAATAAAAATCAGAAATAAGAGTAAACCTCAAAAATAAAGTTGGCTAGGGCTTAAATGAAAACTCTCAAATCAAAAATAAAAAAATATAAACAATAATTAAACTACAGTTTAATGTAGCACCTTAAATTTAATAATATAAACTATCGTCATCATCATTTCAACCCTCAACGCATTTTAATACAGTCATAGAAAGTAACAATTGATGCTTACATTATCATGAAGAACATTTCTAGCAATTGAAACTAGTCATAACGTAATATAGCTACATCGCTTCCTCAACTATTTTCTCATAGCCACCTCACACTTAGTAAGTCCTGAAAAGATGAAAATATAAGGGAATGAGCGACAATATGCTCAGTAGGGAAAACCATTACTCACCTTTAGGTCTTTATCATTACCACATTAAAACCTGCATGGTTAGTTAATACTCACCATTATCTAGATTATGAGATTTATTAAAATCATATTCCGTGGATACCATAGTTAATCATTACCAAGTTTTATAATTATACATTTATACAAATATACCATTCATCACTGTTCCTAGGTATCCATATTAAATAGAGTATCACTCAACTCATCGAAAACCAAATGGGCGCTGCTTGGCCATCCTCTAAACATTTCAAGGGTGTTCCGGTGAGGGGACATTAAGCCTCGAGTCCTCAGTAAGTCGATTTATGTACAGTGTGTTCTGGGACTTTCAACCCAATGAAGTGTCATCACCTTCCTCCTATTTTACCTTTTAGGGTATTCGTGCCCAAGGACGTAACCGTCGCCCTCTTCACATCTCACCATTCTTTTATATTAAATCGTTATTTATAGAGTCAGTTTTTCTAGCCATGCTTCTCAATTTACAACATGTGTCAAATAATACAATACAAGTTCTACATCATCATAATATGGATATAATCATATACATTCAAAATACCATATACATATCTTACATCATAAAACAACCAAAATTTTAATTTACCAAAACCTCACAAAAGATGAGTAATAGAATCCTACCTTCCAAGCTTATCACCAATCTTTTAATCCTGAATCAATTAATGTTAGCTCTATACTTCCTTGATCCTAAGGCATGCATAAGGATTACTAAAACTAAAGCATAACATACGACCATATTCATAAATAAATCATGTGTAAATCCATCTTATTAGTGTGCCATTAAAGCTTTTATGCAATTTTCTTTTGAATACCACAATAAACAATTTTTGTCTTAACATGATATAAAATGTATACAAGTAATCTATATGTTTTAGTCCCTAATAAAATTCGTCAATCACTTAGGATAATATTGGAAAGGTTGCAAGACATTAAGGAATTAGGTAGTGAGCAAAGATGGGTTCTTGGTTCAGGTTAGCAGCTAGTATACCATGGCAAACTGGCAGTATACTTTTGCAAAAAAAAATAGGTTCATTATCTACAATCACATGAGTTAACAGGTGGTTTACTTAACGTAAACAGATGGTATATTGCCACTGGCAGGTTTACTAGTTTCCAATCCAAAAATTGAAAAATTCATAGAAAATAAAATACAACACTGATTTAGGCTTATGATAGCTCGTTAGAAAGCTTAGGATGTCTACTTTTTAAATATACAAACTAATTTACAAAATTTGCTTTTATTTAATCCTAGAATTTCAAGAAAGAGCCACTACCCATAGAGGTATTATAAAATTTAACAATATAAATTTTTTGTCTACGGCATATACACTTAGAATTTATACATATGTTCTTAAATAGCAACAAAATATATACTTAGGTTTGAGAACGTAAATTTGAATAATCCTTGAGTATATAAAAAAAATTATAAATGAAAGACTAAATTTGTTCATAAGATTTTAACCTCAGATTATGGCTAGTTAGAAGCTTGAAATGGCTTCAAAACAGGTTCCTTGACTTCAGTATGGCTGAAATTCTTGCTCAAATGAAGGTGATGATGGCTAATTTTTCTGGCTGCCTTGAAGAAGTTCTCTAAGTATTTTGCTTCAGCAAGGAAATGAGAAGAAGAGTGTGGGAACCGTGGAAGAAAAAAGAACAAAAGATGAAGTCTTTGAAGAGAAGTGATAAAAGCAATTATGGAGGAGACATGTTGGAGCATGTCATGGAGGAAATAAAGAAAATGAAGGTCAAGAGTAGTTGAGAAAGATATCCTCATGTCTCCTCTAGAGACTTTAGCCTACATAATGCTAAAATGACATCTTCGAAATTTATTATAAGTTCGAAGGCTTTTCAGTAAACATACTAAATAAGTATAGGAGAATTTTTAGAAAAATTTAAAAATAGATAGAAATAAATATTGTAAAATAGATTTTAAATGAAACAAATTTTAGTTAGCACACTAATAAATAATGTAATTACCATATTACCTGTTAAGAAATTAATGGGTGTCACAGTTTAATTAGTATAATTAGTTTTATTTTCTTTCTATTTATTTTTCTTTAAATTCTAATTGCCTAAACAAAGCTCGGTTATTATAGCTACGGTAATTAACTAGTTTCTAGATTTCAATCGTTGTGAGAGATGACAACCCCTAATTCACTAATCCTAAACAATGCCGTCGTATAAGATGTGCCCAAAAGGCACCAACATTGGACTTAAAACCTAACTTATATGACAATAAAAAGACCATTGTGTAAGCTTCATTTTGTACTATAGTGAACGATTTCACAACGGCTTTTAACCTGCCTTGCAAACTTTTAAACCGTCATGAAACAAACAATTTTTAGTAGTGTATCACAGCTCACTTACTACCCAACTTGTGATGAAGGAGATCTTCCTTCCCCTATAATGACGATGGTGAACAACTTCTCTTCCCCACTGGCGGCGAGCAAGATATCCTCCATCACAACAAAAACGACAATCAACTTTGTTGCTCATCAACAACAACTAGAATTACCTCCATTGCGATGAAAAGATGATGGCTACCAATATCCCCTCCACCATAATGAGAATGACAGCTGTCGTCTCTTCCCAACGAAGGTGGCCAAGATCCCCTCCCCCATAACAACAACAATGACCAACTTCGCTTCCCTAGCGAAGGTGACCGAGGTTCTCTTCCCCACGACAACGATCGAGGACCTCCTTTCTACCCTGTTGGCAATACCTTGACAACTACTGCAATCTATGCCTATGATGGCAAAGAAGATGTTTTTATTGAATGGGTGGCTTTATTTTTGTTTGTTTTCTATTAATAATGGTTTTGAAATTACTTCTTTTTTAAAAAAAAATCTTAATATAAAGTGTGTTTTTTATTCACATAATTTGATTATTAGTTAAAAAGATATTTAAAAAATAATTGTTTAATTTATTCTAGATATGTATCAAACACACCGATAGGATTTTATATAATTCAATTCAATCCAATCCAATAGTCATATCCTCATATTATAATCCAATCAAGTCTAGCGTATCAAACAGCCTTTACAAAAGTGCACTTTGACTAAGATTTTGCAACCAAATAGATGCGCTCTGGATTGGCTTAGTTGTTGCCGAACATATGATTTTGCAAGGGATTTTACCAGACATATTATCATGTTTTGAAATATTTAATCATTAATTTGAAGATATTCGACAAATACATTCCAATTACAGAGTTTATTGCGACGACATATATAAATGTAAAGGTTTTGGCAATGGATTTAACGACAAAATGGGTAGTTTTAGCAAATGACAATTGTCGTCGATCGCTGAATTTCCCATTTGTTGTAGTGTAGATGATGAAAGATAGAAGGAATTTTCTTAGAGCAACGCTTGGTCGTCAAATTCAAATAGGATATGATAGAATTTAGCAAAATCTTTTTTTTTTTTTAACTTGAAATAGTTATTGAACCTAAAACCCTTAAACGAAAATATAAAACTTTTTCTTTTCCCTTCAACATTTTCTAATAAATTTTGTCAGTAACAATATATACAAAAAAAAATTAAAAACAACAATTAAAAATCTCCATCGACTTATCCAGCCGACTTTTATGGTGATGAAAGGGCAAAAGGTTTTTTCCTTGTTGGCACCGTTGTTTCTTTTAAGCGCCGTCAGTGTCTCTTTTTATAGCTTCGTGAAAATTATTTGCAAAAGCAAGCAGAAAGAGAATGGTATAAAAGAGCAGAAAGATCAACAACAATTTGGCAGGGAAAGAAGTTAACTGGTCAGCCGATATAAGAAAATGTGATTGGCAAACAAATAATAATATATAAATCAACAATCGGGCCAAAACCTTTTTCTGTTGAGATAAGATTCAATTGGTAGGTAGCATTTTATTGGCGTGTTAATAGTACCGCTTTAATTGGTATATAGAGTTGTGACCAATTATTGACAACAATACTGCAATCATGATGCATGCATAGCCACCAAATTTATTTTTAAAAACTTTTATCATCTACCATATAACTCTCCTTCAATTCAAGTATATTCCAGACTTTTCTACCTTCTGATATTATATTATGTTAGATATATAGATTTATCCTTAAAGCTTCCTTGTCAATTGACCACTATAAATTGGATAAAAAAAGAATGATATCTATGCTATTTATTAATTACGTACACATAGTAACTAATTATTTAATATATTGTTAATTTTTATGCAAAGAAATATCCTTGAAAACTTATATCTCCTTTGTTGTTTTTTTTTTTTAAAAAATTGGGAGTGGTGATTAAATTCAACACTTTTCAATACAGAGTCAAATTTATCGCTAAAAATGGTTGTAAAATTGGCAAGCACTATAATCACTAATTTTGTTAAATTGGCAAGCACAGTTGTAAAAGGTTATGCGGATATGTTGTTAATATTTTTTAAAAAAAAAATAGTGAGGCATGAGGTGCATTTTTTGAAGTGTTGGAAATAAATTTGGTTTAGCCTTTTTTTTTCCCAGTGAAATTCAAATAATTTGAGCCATCAGATTTAAATACTGAAATTATTCACTACCACAAACAACCCTAACCCAAGCAAAGGAAAAATAAACAGACTTGAAAGCCAAAATGGCGTTTGTTTAATCTTTCTTCTTTTTTCTTTTCTTCCATCTTAGAAGTTTGTGTGCGACATTGGTTGTTGGGTTCCAAAGCGTGTGCCCCGCTGTTCCGAATGCTATATCTTCAACTCTTGCATCTCCAACCACAAAAATTGTAGAAACCTATAAGATAATTAATCAACACGAAAAGAAAAAAGAGGAAAATAAAAAAAGCAAGAGAAAGACAGAGATATTTAAAGTTGCAAAAAGCCAACGGGGACTTGCCCAACACCTAATTAATTATTGGTTCGTACTCTATTATTGAGCTAGCCTCTGTGGTGGAAATAAACGTTTCCTCGTTTTTCAAGTGTTTACATCTCGGCCCCACCTCCATACTATACATTTTGCATTTTTCAATTGATCCATCATATAAACTGTATTTACATAATAGGCCTTCAGCCAAAAAAAAAAAAAAAAAAAAAAAGAGGCAGAGAGAGAGAGACTACATATACCCACGCATCTGTATATAGTTGTAAATATATATACAGTTATTTTTAACTTTTTATGTTTTTTTTTTTACTTGGTTAAACAAAAATAAGTGTAACGTTTTGCACCAACGTGCCTCCCTCAAACGACGTCAAGTCTCCTGAATTTCTTTTTTATTGTTCAAAAAATAGCTAGGCATCAATTATATATATGTGATAGTTAATAAATTATTTTGCATTGCAATGGAAGTGTTTTTGTGTAGGAATAAATTTTAAAATGTTCACTACTTTTTCTTTAAATTTTTCAATGAGATAAACAAAAGAAAAAGAAAGAAATTTATCATAAGGGCATCATCTTTTATTTGTGACGCCATGTTAGTAAAGCCCATTTTTCTATTTTATTATTAACTTTTTATTATTTTGGCGCATATATATTATCATTTTCATTAGGTTAGTTTTCCAGAGATTGAGTCTGCAAGAGCCATCGAAGCCCTTCTCGCAAAGTCCCTAAATCCGATGACAGACAGTTATAGATTGACTGACATGTGCTCGTCAGATGTGTTCAGCTGATCAGGCTCCTTTGGGTAATTCAACTATTTTAATTGATGTTTGTCTCTGCAGGAGATCTACTAGAAACCTCCCTAAAAATTACCTTCATGGGTTCCTTTTCAATTTCTTCATTCTTTATTATATATATAATATATAATTATATTATTATATTATTATTACTTTTCTTTTTAAATTTTGGTGTGATCTTTCATGGTGTCTTGTGTCCCTCTTTTCTGCCTCTGTCATGATCTAATTTCTCGAAACTGTGTATATTTATTCTCTATATCTACCTGTATATTATCGCACAAATAACAGATCTACAAACTTAAGCATACTGATCTTCTGCCAGCGATTTTCTCATGGATAGATTAATTTTGATAATGTTATAACTCATGGATAGTGTTCATCAAGATATCATGAATTCCCTTTTCTTCTGATCCACTGATTCTTCCTCTTTTTTTTTTTTTTTTTTTATCTTTCAGGCTTCCATCTACTGGGTCACTTCCAAAAAACCCAAGCCGATCAAGCTATATATTTGGAGTTCCTATAAGCAAAAAAGTTGAAAAATATATATATATAATTAAAAAATATATATTATTAAGCTATCAAAAGTATTGGGGGGTTGATTGATCAAAGACCTTTTTTGTACTTGAAAGAAAAGAAAAAAAGGGAAAATTTGCAGAACCAAAGGGGAAAATTTGGTGTTTTCCGTACAATAATACAGGGACTGAAATTAGATAAAGCTGTTTTTTTTTTTTTTCAGGACTTTATAATTGTCTCAGATCAGACGAAGAGATCATCAATCATGGCGACGTACTTTCATAATGGGAGTTCAGAAATCCAATCCCCTGATGGTCTGCACAAACTTTATCTCGTGAACCCAAATAACTACGTAGCCACCTACTCTGACACTACAACTACCCGACAGCAACAACAACCACCTGCAGCAGCCGCCAGTATGTTTCTCCTCAACCCCGCCGCCACCTCGGCCACAAACAATATCCCGCTCCATCCAGGTCGATACTTGACCGCCATCCCCGTTCACTCAAGCGACAGCGGATCTGACAATTTGCTCGATCATCATGGCGAAATTTCACCCATTCATGGCCTCGGGGCCGGTACCACCGCTCCTCCTCCTTGCCTTCACTACAATTTATGGGCACCGACGACCGGATCATCAGCATCATCATCAATGTGGCGGCCGATGTCTCTTGTCCAATGGGGTTTAGAAGACAGATGGTGTCGCCGACACAGCAAGCTCTGTCGTTAAGCCTTTCATCGCCTCAGCAGACTAGTACAGCTTATGCAACCTGGCTTTCCGGAGAGAACGAGGTTGTTCCGGGGATATCACCGACAAGTGGCAACGATATTCGAGCTTTTCCAGAAAATTTTCCGTCATCGGCCGTGTCAGCGTTTTCGAATGGAATTGGAAGTAGTGTACAAAGCGTTCTTCTAGGTTCCAAGTACTTGAAGGCTGCTCATGAGCTCCTGGATGAGGTGGTTAATGTCGCGTCGATGAAGGGAATGAAGGCGGCGACTACCGACTTGGCCGACGGAGCTGGAGAGAAGACGGCGAAGATGCATAGGGAATCGACACCTGCTGCTGGAATCGGAGGTAGTCATAACAGCGGTGGTGAAAGTAGTTGTTCTAAGCAAGGGGCTGAGCTTTCCACGGCGCAAAGACTAGAGCTACAGGTGAAAAAAGCGAAGCTTGCTAGAATGCTTGACGAGGTAATTAACTGTTTATTGTATATTCCTTCTCGTTTTCCCTTTTCTTTTCTAGTTAACTTTTTGAAGCTTCGTTTGGGATTTTGATTGCCTCAAATCTCTCTATGTCATATGTGATTTTGCGATCAAGTTTAGTTTGATTTATTAGTTCATCGATTTAATTTCTACGTTTTTAAAGTAAGGGTAGTCGTTTTTTTTTTTTTTTTCTCGAATATCTATTGTCGATTTTTTTAATTATTAAATTTTATATCGTTTTAAAAAGGAGTAAGTTAACTGAAGTATAAGCCGGTTCATTGGTTATATTATATATGGTATTCACGATAACTATGTAGTATCGTCGTTGCCTTTTTTTCCGGTTAAAAAAAGGAATATAATATGGGTTATAATGTTCGAGAAAACAATAGTGGGTTGGGTTTGGGACCATTGTGTCTGTTGCAAAGGCTTGGAGAACTTTTCCCACGGATTAGACGCCGTAACGACAGAAACTCCATCGGCCACGAATAAAAAGAGGCTAATACTATAACTAAAAAAAATCTAATTAAAAAAAAAAAGTTGAATATATGAAGTTTTACTAATCGATTATCACAACACAACAAAATCAACTGTTGTGATGTTACTATATATTTTTACTTGAGCCAATATCTCCTTTTCAAAAGCAAAGTATGTTTTTCTCTCCTAGTTTCTTATTGTCGTTTGTTATTTTGAAGGTAGAGCAAAGGTACAGGCAATACCACCACCAAATGCAAGAAGTGATCTCTACGTTCGAGCAAGCGGCGGGGTTTGGCTCAGCGAAATCATACACTGCCCTTGCTATAAGGACAATCTCCAAGCAATTACGGTGCCTAAAAGACACGATTTCGTCACAAATCAAAGCCACGAGCAAGAGCTTGGGGGAAGAGGAATGCTTGGGAGTGAAGATTGAGGGCTCGATACTAAGGTTCGTTGACCACCACCTTCGGCAGCAAAGGGCTTTCCAACAGCTCGGAATGATCAAACACAATGCTTGGAGGCCTCAGAGAGGCTTGCCGGAACGTGCTGTTTTGGTTCTTCGTGCATGGCTCTTTGAGCACTTCCTTCACCCGTACGTAAATCATATGCCTGCCACACGATAATAGTTAATGCCAATGATTGTACCAATACGTATGGCACATTACAGTTTTCAGTGAGTCCATCACAAATTAAAATTTTCGACACAAGGCATATTGATACTAGCTGGGTTATCATCTAAACTTTTGAATCTACATATTTTTTTATCTCACTGTACGTTATTATTATTATTATTATTATTATTATTATTATTATGTTCACTATTAACCCTTGTGTATGTTGTTCGTTTAGTTACCCGAAGACCACAGACAAAGTTATGCTTGCTAAACAAACTGGACTGACTCGAAGCCAGGTACATACATACATACATATATATATATATATATATATAGTCGGTTCATTTAGCTTTTTGTTTGGTATTTCTTCTTGTTTTTAATTCAAAGTTTCTTCTCCTTAGACCTGTATAAATATAATCAATTATCTATTAAGCTTATTACGAAAAAAACCATGAGAACGAAACGATTATTTTCCAAATTTATAGGTCTCCAACTGGTTCATAAATGCCCGAGTTCGCCTGTGGAAGCCAATGGTAGAAGCAATGTACATGGAAGAGACCAAAGAACAAGAGCGAAACCGTACTAGTACTTCTCAATCAGACCACATGACGAAGAAAACTGAACACAACAAGGAACCACCATCATCTCATGTGGCTTCAACAACTCCAGTTCAAGAGATGATTAAACTCAACGAAACCACAGCCTTTCAATCATCAAAACCCGACCAAAACTTTACGACTGAAATACCAAATTCTCCGACGACAGGATCCTTGCATTTTGGAAAGTCGATGACGGCGGAGATTCAAGGAAGTCCAAAGAAACAAAGGAGTACTACTACTCCCACTACTTCGAAAGTACTGAATTCTCCAAGTAGCATTCTCTCAATGGACATGAAAGGAATCAGCCAGAAGCACATGAGCAGAGATCATATCATGAATCATCGAAGGCAAAGTATGTTCGACACAGTTGGATTTGGTGCATACCCAGTTGGTGATTTAGGAAGAGTTCACTCTGAGGATCGTCAGTTAGCTCCGAGGTTCCATGGAAATGGTGTTTCCCTCACTCTCGGTCTTCCACACTGTGAAAACCACTCTTTCTCTAACCAGAATATTATTGATCCCTTGGGAACTAGACTCAGGAATAGTGTTGAAACAGGATCAGAAAGTGGTAATTACGACAACATGGACATGCAAAGCAGAAAGAGGTTTATTGCTCAATTGTTGCCAGATTTTGTTGTCTGAGAGATCTAGGGAGAGAGAGCGTACATGAGGATGATCAGTTTCTTTGCTAGCTATATAGCTCAAACTCCAGTTTAACTAAACAATTTTTTATGAGGAGATTAGGATAAAGCAGAGACAAAGGAACAGAAGATAAGCCTGTCAGCTTTTGAAGTTCACGTAAGTCTGGTCTTTTCAAAAATTCCCTTTCCGTTATTTTCACATGGTCCCTAGCTCAGAAAACCGAAGTAACATTTTAATATTGTGCGTTGCTTACTCATATACTGTTTGGCATCCTTGTTACATTTTTTTCCTTATTTTTTGCTTGGAACATTTTTTTTTTGTTTGTTTGTTTTTTTTTTTTTTTAGGACTTAGACGAGGAGGTTGGTTTGTTATAGCTTTTGGAGCCTGTAAATTTTATTTGTACTTGATTACTTTAAATATGGGTAAAATATACATCTGGATGTTGGATACATGGACGTATATATTGTCAAGCTCATTAATTAATCTGTTATGCTTTCTTTTTTTCGATAAGTTAACGTACTGTATCGCTATATGCCTGGCTGCATGTGCGTGCATGCTCATGTGTGTTATGTACACCTTGGTGTATTTTGGGTGAAATTCTGTCATTGAAACTTCATCGGTGTGCAAGGATCAACTAATACACGAATCAAGAAATTAATGTTTGCTACTACAAATAGTGGATACGAAACACCCAAAACATCGTAGTATCGAATGTAATTATATGAATACAATTTTTTGACGAAGGTTATTAGATTGTCGTTAAATGTCTTAACTCAATACCCTGGCATGTATTTGGCACGTCCAAAAAAGGAATTTAGATGGTACAGTTTCTAGCAAAACTGTTGTCTGATGAAGTTAACCGCCGTTAAATCTTATGCAAAAATAATATATATATATATATATATATATTATTTATATAAATATAATATATATATATATATAGACAGCGGCTATGGTCTTTACCTCTGGACTGTCTAGACAACGTAACAATTATTGATAGGATAATAACAATATGTTACATTAAACATAAAATCAAGCTTTCGTCAACCAAAGTTGTCTTATATTTTATACTAAAAGAGGATATACTATATCCTTAATGTAAAGAATCTACATTAAAAAAAAAGTGTAAAAGATTTGAAATAGCTATGCTTTTTAAAAAATATTACAACTCCGTTGGGAAATATAGTTTGAACCATAAAATTAAGTCCGAACACAAACTGGTGATTAATAATATTAAAAAAAACAGTTTGAATAACAATTCAATATTAACAATTTGTTATATTAAATATAATATTAAGCTTTGACCATCCAATATTGTAGTATATTTTGTTCTAGAAGAGAATATATCATATTCTTAATGAGGCAGCACTAAATTAAAACAATGTGGAAAAAAAGTGTGGAAGGCTATGCTTCCGTTTTTTTTTTTTCCTTAAGAAATATTGTAACTCAGTTTAAGAACTATTGTCTGATGTGGGGTTTAACTATTGTCTAATGTGGCAAAAAAAGGATTTAGATGGTACAGTTTCTAGCAAAACTATTGTCTGATGTGGGGGTTTAACTGCCGTTAAATCTTATGCAAAAATAATATATTATTTATATAAATATAATATATATATATATAGACAGTGGCTATGGTCCTTACACTACAAAAAAAAACTACATTTAACGACATATTATTTATAACATGTAGTTTTTGAATGTCGTTGAAAAGTATATACAACGATATCTCCAACAAAAATATCTTTAATGATATTTAAAACAATAATTAACGACATCTATATAGATGTTGTATTAAAGGTCTCCTTTTAACGACAATGGTTTAGTGTCGTTAAATTATTTAACGATAAGTAGAAGATGTCATCAAAGCCTTGGAGATTCTATGACACCCCATGTAGACGACATCTTGACCAGTATCGTCTATAAGGGGTGTCGTAGAATCTTCAAGACTTTGATGACATCTACTACTTGTAGTTAAATAATTTAATGACACTAAACTATTGTCATTAAAAGGAGAGCTTTAATACGACATTTATATAGATGTCGTTAATTATTGTTTCAAATGTCATTGACGACATCTTTGTTAGAGATGTCGTTGTATGTACTTTTCAACAACATTCAAAAACTACATGTCATAAATAATATATCATTAAATGTAGTTTTTTTTGTAGTGTTACCTACTAATCGTCCAGACAACATAACAATTATTGATAGGATAATAACAATATATTACATTAAACATAAAATCAAGCATTGGTCATCCAATGTTGTCTCATATTTTATGCTAGAAGAGGATATATTATATCCTTAATGTGGAGAAACTACATTAAAAAAAAAAGTGTAGAAGATTTGAAATAGCTATGCTTTCTAAAAAATATTACAACTCTGTTGGGAACTATAGTTTGGACCATAAAATTAAGTCCGAACACAAACTGGTGTTTGACAATATTAAAAAAAATAATTTGAATAACAATTCGATAATAACAATTTGTTATATTAAATATAACATTAAGCTTTAACCATCCAATATTGTCGTATATTTTGTTCTAGAAGAGGATATACCATATTCTTAATGAGGCAGCACTAAATTAAAACAATGTGGAAAAAAAGTGTGGAAGGCTACGCTTCTTTTTTTTTTCCCTTAAGAAATATTGTGACTCGGTTTAAGAACTATTGTCTGATGTGGGGGTTTAACTATTGTCTGGTGCGGAAAAAAAATGATTTATATGGTGCAGTTTCTACCAAAACTGTTGTCTGATGTGGGGGTTTAACCACCGTTAAATCTTATGCAAATAATATATATATATTATTTATATAAATATAATATATATATATATAGACAGCGGCTATGGTCCTTATCTCTGGACCGTCCAGACAACGTAACAATTATTGATAGGATAATATAAAACAATATGTTACATTAAACATAAAATCAAGCTTTGGTCATCCAATGTTGTCTTATATTTTATGCTAGAAGGGGATGTACTATATCCTTAATGTGGAGAAACTACATTAAAAAAAAGTGTAGAAGATTTGAAATAGCTATGCTTTTTAAAAAATATTACAACTCCGTCAGGAACTATAGTTTGGACCATAAAATTAAGTCTGAACACAAATTGGTGTTTGATAATATTAAAAAAAATCAGTTTGAATAACAATCCGATAATAACAATTTGTTATATTAAATATAACATTAAGCTTTGACTATCCAATGCTATCGTATATTTTGTTTAAGAAGAGGATATACCATATTCTTAATAAGGCAGCACTAAATTAAAAGAATGTGGAAAAAAAGTGTGGATGGCTGCACTTCTTTTTTTTTCTTAAGACATATTGCGACTTGGTTTGAGAACTATAGTTTGGACTAAAAAATTCAATCCAAACACAAATTACTGTTTGACAACATTAAAAAAAAATTAGTTTGAATAATTAGTCCGTATCAAAATTCTCAATTCAAACTCATTTGTTACAATAAAAATACTCAATACCAATTTGTTTTTGGACTGAATTTTTTGGTCCAAACTATACTTCTCAAACCGAGTCGCAATATTTTTTAAGGAAAAAAAAAAAAGAAACATAGCCTTCTACACTTTTTTCCACATTTTTTAAAATTTAGCGTCGCTCCATTAAGAATATAGTATGTCCACTTTTAGAACAAAATATACAAAAATATTGGATGGTCAAAACGTAATGTAATATTTAATATAACAAATTATTATTATCTTATCAAAAATATTACATTGTTTGGACGGTCTAGAGGTAAGGACCGTAGACAATATATATATATATATATATATCAATGACGAAATCACTAAATACCAAAGGGAAAGGAGCTTAACTTTTTTATGTTACAATTACACATATGAATTTGTATTAAATTTATAAAAGGCCCCTCAAAAAATTAATATCTTATTTGTTTTCTCTCAAAATTAAAAGTAGTACTTTCAAGCAAAGTCAAATTTATATTTCTATGGATTTGACAAGATCTTTCCCTCTTAATAAAGTTTGCATTATATTTTAAAGAAAACTTATTCTCATTCCCATAGGGTTAAAACTCTGCTACTCACAGAACAATGGGCCTAACCTAAAAAGTATACTATATGCCATATTGGGTCCCACTAGTTTCTTACTAGCAGGGTTATAGTCTTATAGGATTAAATAGAATTGTTCTATCAATTTTAAAGTGTGTGTATTTGTTTTGTTTTTCTCTCTTTAGTTTTCATTTTTTCCTTTGATTTTTTCTCCATAATGTGCATAACCCTAGTTTAAAAATAAAGCATGCTCAATAATTTCTTGGGTATAGAATGCACATAAAAATAGAGCATTGTAACATGTTTATTATATTTCATGATTTGTTTTGTTTTCCTTTGACATTCTACTTGGTTTGCTTTACTTATTACTTATTACACAAAAATTATAATTTTTTCTAATATTTAGCTGAAAATGCATTGAGTGTAGGATAGATGTAGAAAGGGAAGAAATTAATCTTTGATAAATAGTAAAGATTGCATATGTGTTGTGTTTTAGTGACTAGTTCTTAGGATCAAAAAGTATTGGTGATCTTGCAAAAAAAAAAAAGGTAAAGAAAAAATTGTTCAATAATTTACTTGATCATAGCATTTAAAATATTACTTGTTTATTGTTATATTGTTGTTATTAGGGGATTTTCTACTCCAAGGATAGCATGACATGTATCATATGACCCAGGAAAACATTGATATTCGATTAAAGTATCCTAGTCAAAAGAAATTGGACAAGCGAAGAATGAGCCGTTGAACTCCAAACACTTAAGAAATCTCCTCGAGAGGGATCTCAAGGAAACCATGTAGACTAGGACGTTGAAATAAGCTATAGGCAGCAGGGCACATGTTTGTGTTAGGGCCACCTCTTGGCATGACACACGGCCCACTGCGCGGTCCAAATCATTGAGAAAACATGGGATGACGCACTACAACAAATTCGAGACTATACGACCATCATTTAATGACTTTTTCTCAAAAATCATCATCATAAGGGAAAAAAAAGCAAGGAGTTACGCCCGAGAAGATGAAAATTGTCATGGTATGCACCGTCTCTACCACGATGGCTTTTTTAAAAACTATCGTAGTAAGCTTAACATACCATGATGGTTTTTTAGCTTAACATACCACGTTAGTTTTTAAAAAAACGGTCATAGTAGAGATGGTAGATACCACGACGGTTTATTTCAAAACCATCATGGTCACTCACTAAAAATCCTTTTTCCTATCTTGACAATCAGACACAAATCAAAAACTCACCTCTCAAATACGAACACAAACCCCTCCAAAACTGCTGCTACCGTCCCTCTTTGCATCCACTGTAACGCCCCTATGTGGGGGTTAACAGTTTTTAATGAGATAAAATAAAAATAAATAATAAAAGTAAAACCTTAAAAATAAAATTTGCCCGGGACTTAAATGAAAACTCTCAACTCAAAAATAAAAATATAAACGACAAATAAACCATAGTTTAATGTAGCACCTTAAATTTAATAATATAAACTGTTGTCATCATCATTTTAACCCTCAACACATTGTAATACAGTCACAGAAAGTAACAATTGATGCTTACATTATCATGAAGAACATTCTCAACAATTGAAGCAGTCCCAATGTAATATAGCTACATCACTTCCTCAACTATATTTCTCGTAGCCACCTCACACTTAGTGAGTCCTGAAAAGATAAAAATATAAGGGTATGAGCAACACTATGCTCAGTAGAGAAAGCCATTACTCACCTTTATCATTACCACATTAAAATCTGCATGGTTAGTAAGTTACATCATATTCCAGATTATGAGGTTTATTATGATCACATCTTATGGATACCGTAGTTAATCATTACCAAGTGTCATAATTACACATTTATACAAATATTACCAATCATCATTGTTCCTAGGTATCCATGTTAAATTGAGTATCACTCAACTCATCGAAACCCAAATGGGCGCACTTGATCACCCTATAAACATTCCAAGGGTGTTCCGGTGAGGGGACATCAAGCCCCGAGTCCTCACCAAATCGATTCCTGTACAGTGTGTTCTGGGACTTTCAACCCAAGGAAGCGTCATCGCCTTCCCCCTATTTTACCTTTTAGGGTATTCATGCCCAAGGACGTAACCGTCGCCCTTTTCATGTCTCACAATTTCTCTATATTAAATCATTATTAATAGAGTTAATTTTCCTAACCATGCTTCTCAATTTATAACATGTGTCAATTCATTATGTTCCTCGCCGTACAATACAAGACGAGTCCATGTCATAGTTTCATATGTGATACACATATAATATCAGTTCAACATAGATATATATATATATTGCGGCAAAACAATCAATTTTAATTCTATAAAAACCTCACAAAAGATGAGTAATAGAATCCCTACCTTTTAAGCTTATCAACAGTCTCTTAATCCTGGAATCAATTAACGTTAGCTCCATACTCCCTTGATCCTAAGGCGTGCATAAGGACAATTAAAACTAAAGCACAACATACAACTACATTCATAAAATTTATTTTAATTTAATCTTAGAATTTCAAGAAATAACCACTGCCCATAGAGGTATTATAAAGTTTAACAATATAAATTTTCTGTCTAGGGCATATACACTTAGACTTCATACATATGCTCCAAAATAGTAACAAACATATACTTAGGTTTAAGAACGCAAATTTGAATAATCCTTTAGTATAAAAGAAAATTTATAAATGAAAGACTAAATTTGTTCATAAGATTCTAACCTCAGATTATGGTTAGTTGGAAGCTTAAAATGGCTTCAAAACAGGTTCCTTTAGTTCGGTATGACTGAAATTCTTGCTCAAATGGAGGTGATGGTGGCTGATTTTTATGGCTGCCTTGAAGAAGTTCTCTAAGTATTTTGCTTCAGCAAAGAAATGAGAAGAAGAGTGTGGGAACCGTGGAAGAGAAAGGAAGAAAAGATGAAGTCTTTGAAGAGAAGTGATAGAAACAATTATAGAGGAGACATGTTGAAGCATGTCACGGAGGAAATAAAGAAAATGAGGGTCAAGAGTAGTTGGAAAAGATATCCTTATGTCTCATCTAAAGACTTTAACACACATAATGCCAATATGACATTTTTGAGATTTATTAGAAGTTCTAAGGCTTTTTAGTAATCATACTAAATAAATATAGGAGAATTTTAGAAAATTTAAAAATAGATAAAAATAAATATTATAAAATAAATTTAAATGAAGCAATTTTTTTTTATACACTAAAAATTAATTTAATTACCTCAATACCCGTTAGGAGAATAACGGGTGTCACAGCTCTACCCCCCTTAAAGAAATTTCGTCCTCGAAATTTCAATTCTAGCAATACTAGTAAAAATTATGATTCCACTATGATTCCAATTCTGAGTCTAAACCGTTAATGTTGTTTGTCCTCCAAATTTAAGTTATCGTATTTCCACTTATTTACTTGCATAATAAATCTTACTCCTAAATCCCTCAATAAGAGTATTTCTGACAAGTTTCAACTTATAACACTGTATAATAGTCTAAGAATCTGATCAGGCATACATATTGACCATATCATGATTCCAGTCCTTCATTGTCCATGGACTGTGATTTACAATCACATTTAAGGAGATTGCCAGAGAAATTTTATATACTTCATCTTTAGGTTCCTTTTCCTTTTTGAGTAAGGAAAAGTCAAATATATTTGATTTCATACCTCAACTAATAAACTAAAACATAATCATAAAACATATATCACAAACACTTATATTCAAAACCATACATAAAACTTATTCATAGAGATATTAAACGGAATCTCAGAGTTGCAGACAAACCCGACATATTTTTCATTAAACAGCCGTCCTCATGACACAAACATTCAATCCAAATAATATACTCATATTTCATATGGAATATCCCCATAACTGACTCTGGTACTTCCACATAATATTAACAGAATATTACACATTACAAACATGATACGGATACGTTTCGAGAGTACAAGGCACTCCGTATACCAGCTATCCATATCATGCATGCTTAGAGGATACAAAAACATCGATAAACAAAAGATCGGACCTTAAGAAGGATGCGTTTCGAGAGCATCAAGTACTCCGTATCCAGCCATCCCGGCATTAGGCTCAATGAATCTAAAAGATTTAACAACGACGTACCACAAGAAACACATAATACAAGGCAAACGGTTATTCGTAACACACGAAATACGGACACACATGCCTACATGCCAAAGATAAAACAAAAAGATTACAGATGGAGATTCAAATCAATTGGCCGCTCCCGGCTTTCCCTTTCCCATTCAAGCTTGGATGTTGCAGTGTCGGATTCTGGATGTATGATTTGCATTTTATCTATCAATTCCTCAGCTGTTGAAGCAGTGACAAAGATTTGTCTCTCCGATTCTGTAGTGATGTTTTCTTCCACAGCGTAATCTAGAAATTTCAAAAGACCGTCATAAAAACCCTTTACGTTCAGCAGTCCCAAAGGTTTGGAATAAAAGCCCAACAATTGCCCACAAGCAACTATAAATATTTCCTCAAGAGTACCTAGACCACCAGGTAATGCTATAAAAGCATCAGAATTATAGATTATGTCTTTAAAAT
Source organism: Artocarpus heterophyllus (assembly GCA_025403435.1). Taxonomy (NCBI): domain Eukaryota; kingdom Viridiplantae; phylum Streptophyta; class Magnoliopsida; order Rosales; family Moraceae; genus Artocarpus; species Artocarpus heterophyllus. The sequence goes on from CM046338.1 coordinate 31,005,220, forward strand.
TTTTAGGGATACTCCTGACTCCTTCTCCCTTACCTATGGCTTCCTTACAAAGGTTTCCTTCAACTGGAATATGAGGCCAAATTCTTACATCAGTAGCGTCGCTAGACCTAGCTGCTAGTGCCATATTTACCATCATTTTTATACTACCACCCCCATAGATTATGTTAATCTTCTTGCGTGCTAGGACTTGCCCTAAGTGATTTGCAGCTTCTAAATAAGCTTTATCTTTTCCAAGGCTGGAACCACAAAAGACACAGACATTCTTTATTTTCTTCGTGGACTGGGAGGTAGACATATTTGGTTTATAGAAGTGGTTGCTTAATGTCTGCTCCACTTAGACTTCGGGTTCTACATGAGATTTTAAAGATGAGAAATATACAAAAAGGGCTAAAGAGATAGACGAGTAGGTAATGAAAAAGTAATCCAAAGATTTAAACAAAATCTTGTGCGGATAAGAAAGTAAGATAAGGTGATTGATAGTTTACAGAAAATCTGATTCACTTTTTGAAAAAGATTAGACTCTAATTGTATAACTTTTGACAATTGAGAACAATTCGACAGAAGACCCTCTTGACACAACTGTAGACTTTTTGACAAATATACACCAAGTCTAGAAATTTAATATAAACGACAAATACTGTAGAACTTTTGAAATTTGAGACACAAATCTTGAAATATCTGGATAAGCTTTTCAAAATTCAAACATATTACTGTACCGTATGTAACGTGTCTGATAAGATATATATTTTATTATATATATATTTAAGAAAATCATAAATTAAATAAGATATTAACACTTACTGTATCAATCTAATAATCACAATTATTTCAAACACAAAAGCAAATATTCTGAGAAAAAGAAAAAACACAAACTGTTGAACATCAGCTAAAACTGCTTCAAATAAGCAAAGACTAAATAACCTTTATAGAGCGATGACTTATTCCCCATCCAGTTTTCTTATGGCTTGGCAAACAGGATCTAGAAATACCATATTCCTGAGGCGTTGTCTTTCTGTATAAAATTTAGGCCAGAGTTTAAAAATAGCTCCTTGAACATATCCACTAGGGTGACCGTGGAGAGGAGGATGGATGCTATCCAAGTTCTCCTTTGAAAGTCCATCCCTACAAAACCTTATTTTATCCTCTCTATTCGTAGACATATAACCAGGTGAAGTACATTTACCGTTACAATTTTGTCTTCCACATTTGTTACAAGTGACCACGATGGCACGAGCTCTTCTTTTCATTGCACTACGACTGGTACCTGTTCTTGGTAAACCGACATCTTGACTAAAGTCACTCGGACGGATTTTCCCCTCTATTAACATTCTCACATCACAAGGGATACCAAAACGCATAAGAATCCACAACCGAGTAATTCTAGCCTTGTATTTCTTTCTAAGAATCTTTTGGGAGAGTGATGGGAAATACTTTCTCATGTGTTGGTACTTTGGGTCCATGATGAGATGAAAGAAGAGTAAATGAAAGGAAAAATTAAGATAGTAAATTGCAGAATCCTAGAATTCCTTCTTCTTTTAGAGGAAAAGAAGAATTTCTAATGAAAAAGAAGAGGATTTGCGATTTAGAGAGAAAATAACAAATTAAGAGAGAAAAAGTGAACTCGGAGAAATAAGCTCCTATGCACAGTAACCGTATTTGTAAACATTAATTAAACCACTGTATATGACACGTATAGAGACCACGTGGGAGAGACAGTGTGAATCAAACTGATTTAGGATTTAAACTAGGCCCAAATGTTCTTAGTTGAAAATGGTCAAGTTGTTTCGGGCCTTAACACATTTAGAACGAGTTAAATAACAAACATAAAATTGAAAACCAATTTGTATAAATCTTAAACCCAATTTAAAGCCCACTATAGATAAAGTTAACTATGAACAACAAATCTAATTTAACGACAACAAGGATCTTCCTGAATGATATTTAAAATCATTTCATAACAACATAATCTTCCAGCAACTCAAATAATTTTGTTTTAATCAAAACCTTATTGAACAATGCATACACCCATATGTTATTCCTAATACTCAACATCTATCAATGGATTCATCATCATTACTACCAAGGGTTTAGAATGCGACTAACCTTGAAATCAATACGATTTACGTCTTTCAACGTAGACCATATCAATGAACAAAGACACTAGATGTTACTACTTAAGAACATCTACAATCCCCACAATTCTACTTATACAATATATAATTTCCTCATATAACAAAACCTTAGGTAACCAAAAGAGTCACATCTAAACATCTAAAACTTAAACATTTTATCGTAATTATCCAAAATTATTATAAGTGCCTTAAGTATTATGATTTACTTAAGGAAACTCCTATTGATCATTTTTCTATTGCATCTATATATAAAGATTCACTGATACACTTAAATACAATGTACGTAACGAAATATTCCAATTTTGAGATTCATGCATTCTAGACTTTACACAGTCTCAACAGACCAAAAGTCTAACATTTATCTCTCTCAAGATTCAATACCATGATTCCCAACTTATATCATATTCCTCAAATATATAGAACTTTTAAGAAAAGACATTGACATTTATGTGCTCCATCGAATCCACACATAATCATTACTTAGGTTTGAATCAATTACGAAAAATTTGGCATATCTATGTCAAACTTTAAAATCAATAAATCAAGCCTTATATTTCTTATTGTTTTTCACGAGACAAAAGGCTTTTAAATCCTCGTATCTATACGAATTTCTCATCGTTTATACGAATTAGATATGCTTATAGATCCAAATATTATACGAATCTCTCATAAGCATTCTACTTATAAACTCATTCCATATAATTATCATTCCCTTATAACTATTAATACTTTCCTTCTATATAATTATTGTACTCATATAACTATTGATATTTTCATTCTATGGCCTTTCCATGTTACATCCTTCTAGACTGTATAAATCAATGTGAAGGTTCATTTTGATGATGACAATAAAAATTCAGCTTCAAAACCATCTCAAAAATATATTTTTTTAAAGTGGTGCTACACTCCCTAGGTTAACCGAACCTAGGCTCTGATACCAAAAATTCTGTAACGCCCCTATGTGGGGGTTAACAGTTTTTAATGAGATAAAATAAAAATAAATAATAAAAGTAAAACCTTAAAAATAAAATTTGCCCGGGACTTAAATGAAAACTCTCAACTCAAAAATAAAAATATAAACGACAAATAAACCACAGTTTAATGTAGCACCTTAAATTTAATAATATAAACTGTTGTCATCATCATTTTAACCCTCAACACATTGTAATACAGTCACAGAAAGTAACAATTGATGCTTACATTATCATGAAGAACATTCTCAACAATTGAAGCAGTCCCAATGTAATATAGCTACATCACTTCCTCAACTATATTTCTCGTAGCCACCTCACACTTAGTGAGTCCTGAAAAGATAAAAATATAAGGGTATGAGCAACACTATGCTCAGTAGAGAAAGCCATTACTCACCTTTATCATTACCACATTAAAATCTGCATGGTTAGTAAGTTACATCATATTCCAGATTATGAGGTTTATTATGATCACATCTTATGGATACCGTAGTTAATCATTACCAAGTGTCATAATTACACATTTATACAAATATTACCAATCATCATTGTTCCTAGGTATCCATGTTAAATTGAGTATCACTCAACTCATCGAAACCCAAATGGGCGCACTTGATCACCCTATAAACATTCCAAGGGTGTTCCGGTGAGGGGACATCAAGCCCCGAGTCCTCACCAAATCGATTCCTGTACAGTGTGTTCTGGGACTTTCAACCCAAGGAAGCGTCATCGCCTTCCCCCTATTTTACCTTTTAGGGTATTCATGCCCAAGGACGTAACCGTCGCCCTTTTCATGTCTCACAATTTCTCTATATTAAATCATTATTAATAGAGTTAATTTTCCTAACCATGCTTCTCAATTTATAACATGTGTCAATTCATTATGTTCCTCGCCGTACAATACAAGACGAGTCCATGTCATAGTTTCATATGTGATACACATATAATATCAGTTCAACATAGATATATATATATATTGCGGCAAAACAATCAATTTTAATTCTATAAAAACCTCACAAAAGATGAGTAATAGAATCCCTACCTTTTAAGCTTATCAACAGTCTCTTAATCCTGGAATCAATTAACGTTAGCTCCATACTCCCTTGATCCTAAGGCGTGCATAAGGACAATTAAAACTAAAGCACAACATACAACTACATTCATAAAATTTATTTTAATTTAATCTTAGAATTTCAAGAAATAACCACTGCCCATAGAGGTATTATAAAGTTTAACAATATAAATTTTCTGTCTAGGGCATATACACTTAGACTTCATACATATGCTCCAAAATAGTAACAAACATATACTTAGGTTTAAGAACGCAAATTTGAATAATCCTTTAGTATAAAAGAAAATTTATAAATGAAAGACTAAATTTGTTCATAAGATTCTAACCTCAGATTATGGTTAGTTGGAAGCTTAAAATGGCTTCAAAACAGGTTCCTTTAGTTCGGTATGACTGAAATTCTTGCTCAAATGGAGGTGATGGTGGCTGATTTTTATGGCTGCCTTGAAGAAGTTCTCTAAGTATTTTGCTTCAGCAAAGAAATGAGAAGAAGAGTGTGGGAACCGTGGAAGAGAAAGGAAGAAAAGATGAAGTCTTTGAAGAGAAGTGATAGAAACAATTATAGAGGAGACATGTTGAAGCATGTCACGGAGGAAATAAAGAAAATGAGGGTCAAGAGTAGTTGGAAAAGATATCCTTATGTCTCATCTAAAGACTTTAACACACATAATGCCAATATGACATTTTTGAGATTTATTAGAAGTTCTAAGGCTTTTTAGTAATCATACTAAATAAATATAGGAGAATTTTAGAAAATTTAAAAATAGATAAAAATAAATATTATAAAATAAATTTAAATGAAGCAATTTTTTTTTATACACTAAAAATTAATTTAATTACCTCAATACCCGTTAGGAGAATAACGGGTGTCACATCCACACTCTTTAATCTCCTTCCTAATTGAAAGTTTTTATTAGAAATTAATAAATTATTGTTGATTTTGTTCTTTAATTTGTGTTTATTATATTGTGGGTGGGTATGATTAATTTGTTTTATGATGGGTACGTGTAATTTGTTTTATGATGGGTGAATGCTTTTGTTTTATGATTTGAATATGATGTGTATGTATAATTTGTGAAATTAACTATAATTGAATTGTTATTTATTATTTAGATTTTGGACTTGCAAAATGGATAGGAAATGGATGTGGGATTTTCGATTATCTAGAAAATATGTAAATGGTGTGGAAGAGTTCTTACATTTCCCTAAAACTCATGCCAATAGTGATAAAATTCGATGTCCTTGTATTCAATGTGGAAACCATTGATTGCATCCAATTTCAGTTGTGAGAAGACATCTATTTCGAAATGTAATTATAAGTACTTATCAAACGTGGCATTTTCATGGCGAGTCTAATTTCAATCCAACTTGAGTAAGTAAAGAAAAGGAAGCTATTGTGGTGGAAAATATGGATGATCACGACAATATGATTGACATGGTCAATGATTTAGAAGAACACTTTGTACACCGTCCAAATTTATTTGAGACAATGATAAATGATGCCAAGACACTCGTGTATGAGGGGTGTACCAAATTCACCAAATTGGCGCCTATTTTGAGGTTCTACGACGGTAAAAAGCAAGCGTGAAAACTCAATTTTTGTACCATGACTGAAGTTTTCACGACGGTTTTAAACCATCGTGGAGTTCCCAGCCTATAGCAATGGACAAATTCCAAGAAAAGACAAAAAGGAAGAATAAAGAACATTCTTCCTGCACCTTTTCCAAAAGAGGGAGAGATATAGAGCCCAAGGTCCCAAAAGGGAAAGTAATGTTTCAAAGATCCAATGATTGATGAAACAATTATTAGATCTTTGATAACCTAACTATAAATAGCTCACTCATGAAAGGCAAAAGGATGGGCAAGCTCATTCATTACACTTTTTACTAAAAAAAAATTACGGTCTCCTCTCTTATTTTGTTCAAAATATCTTCATTACTTTTGGCCAAACTTCAGAGTGTCTCTACTGTTACGTCGACGACAACTAGGGGATGACGAAGCTTAGGCCATCCAACTGGAGATTGTCGAAAGAAGTACGAGGGGATACCAAACATTTGGCATTGTCTGTGGGAAATCATTCAGGTATCCATGAAAGGCATCGCCCACTAATTTTTTACTTACAATCTCTGCTCATACATTATGATTGGTTTTGTTCTTTAAACTTTACCTCTAACTTAAACCTGCAAATAAATATCTCTATTGGGAATCAAGCTCATTAGCCTCGTTTCTAGTTCTTGAAATTTCTATTATCGAGCATCTTGTTAGTTCTCTTAGCTAAATAAGAAATGTAATCATGACTTATAAGCTGATATTTCATCATATTCTCACTTAAATTCATGTTATTGTATTCATGGTTGGCAGATTTGGGTATTTATAGAATTTATTTCTTGTTATCACGATAAATATATACCCACTACTTTCATATTTTTCATCTCTCTAAAAAAATATTTCATTTGCATATGTTCAAAATACGAGTTACTATTGTGTATATTCTTAAGATCACGGTTGTTTCATCTTTTCAAGATAGCACGCTTGCATATACTTAAAAGGAATGGGATAAAACACTAAGAAATGAGAATAACTTGATGAAATTTTTCTCATTCAATTGAGTTACAATGACTTTTCAATAAATAGCTCTTTTGAAATTCTATTATGGAAGATGAAATATCCGTATATGTATTTCTCTTCATGAACTTTGATTAATTTAAAGTTTTCTTCCATGTTAAGGTACCGTTATATTTCTCATCTTTTGGCATAACCAACATGGGTGAACAAACCAAGCATAATAAGTTGGGAGCATAAAAGAGCTCAGAACATAAGAAGACATTAGAGGGGTCCGGGAAGAAGCCAGAAAACAAACTCCAGACCATAGCTTAGTACTAGTACCTTATCAAAGAGCAAATGGAGGAACAGCGTTTAGAGAACAAGCAGCTAAGAGCAATGTTGTAGCAATACCTCGGTGCCCAGGTAGAGAACTATAGAGATGAAATTGATGAAAAAGCCATTCTTCAAGGCATAAACAAGAATGCAGTTATCCTCGCCAAGGACCAGTAAGTTAATCAACAGCCAGAGCAGGCAGTAGACCCGGAAAATTAAGTTGCAAGGAGAACATTTAAGCAAAATTCAGCCGAAAGCTCTCAAATGAATATGGTATTTTTGGGTGCTTTTTGAGCTAATTTGTGAAGAAATGAGACAAGGTAAAAAGGAACTGCATCCTGAAGTGCAGAAGAACATAAGAGGCATTCGAGGACTCAATCCAGCAGAACTTGCCATTCAGGCTACAAGGGTTATCATGCAGTCTCCTTTTGTCGATGCGATACTAGCTGAACCCCGTCTAAAGAGATTCAAAACTCAAGATTTTTAGCTATTCGATGAAACGGAGATCCCATGCAGCATGTATTCCAATACCAAAACAAGATAATGATAGAAGGATCCAATGACGCTTTGATGTGTAAAGCATTCCTAGCCTCACTAACTAGACCAGTCTCGACTTGGTTTAGGAAACTTCCAATTTAGAGTATTGATGGCTTTTTAAAGTTATGAGTATTTTTCTCTCGATACATTTGCAACAAGCAAGGTCAAGTCAGAGTAGCTGACTTATTTCTGATCTCTCAAGGGAAGGGGAGTCTCTCAAAGACTTCCTTTCTTGATTCACGATCGAGGTCCAAATGATTGACATAATCACCCGGACACAAGATGCCATAAGAATTGAGGAAGATTGAGCTCAACATAAGGTCGTTACCACAATTTATAAAGGCCAAAGCTCGTTAAGTGGCCAACGATTGAAAAGACATTTAGTAGGGATAATGGCCAATGCCCTCAAGAGACTAAGGATTGATAATAGACCACGAACTAATAATAGACTGCCTCTCAAACTAAAGCCAACAATGGAAAGAGTTTGGGATGAAAATAGGCACCATGGAATCTTTTGAGATCCCACCCTACTTTGAACCCCTGAAAGTAGAAGGATAATCAATGTTTTATCAATTTCACAATGATTATGGTCATATAACAAAGGAATGTCAATCTCTAAATGGCCAAATTCGAGTTCTGCTGTTCAATGGCAACTCGCCCATTATAAGAAAGAAGACACGATGGTGAACGAGACATCAAATATGGTCGAGCAGGAACCACTAGAAACTGAAAACAACAAATAGTTCCCAAGTTCGAGCAACACTCTCAAATACGTGCCCAACATCTTGGGACAGTTAGAGAAAAGGGATAAGTAGAAGGAGTCAGAGAGAAAAGAGAAGAGACGTAATGAGAAATTGAAGAAAATTAAGGCCCTCGACTATAAGGTCCAATTTCTTGCTTGATAGATGAAACCCACGATTCCAATTCCTTTCACCCAGCATGGCTTAATTAGAAATCATCTCCCACACGATGATCCACTCATCGTTGAGTTGTACGTGAATTTCCTATCAGACGAGTAATAATTAATGGAGGAAGTAGCACAGATGTTATGTTCAAGGATGCGTTTATAAACATAGGACTCAGCTTGGATTCGATATCTCTAAGCACCTCACGTCTGCTCGGCTGTGATAGTACTAGGGTTCTACCCTTGGGCTTAATCGTCTTCCCAGTCACAACAGCTGAACAGGCCATCAAGGTTGAATTTCTTATCGTTGATACATCCTCCCCAGTCAACTCCATCATGGGGAGAACTTGGATCCATGCCATGCATGGTTTCTACCCTACAGTAGTTAATGAGATATGCGTCTATGGATTGAACTTATACTATAGACATCTGAGCAAGTAAGAAAGTTATCAGAAGATGCTATGGCTTTGCTTTTGGTGAAGATGCCACCAGGAAGGCCCTAGACGCCCCGGTCTGGGGTTTATAGCAACCAAATGGTTATCTACTAGCATACATGAAAGGCATCAAGGAAGAGATGAGCACGAGTCCATTGAGAAATTGATCAAAGTTCCCCTCGATGAATCAGAGCCTGATAAGAAAGTACTACTAGGAACCCAATTGAATGAAGGCGATCGTCGCACCTTACTCGAGCTATTACGTCAATCTAATGACAGTTTTGCTTAGACCTAAAGATATGCCTGGGATTGACACTGAATATGCTTGTCACAATTTAAACTTGGATCCCATGTATCCCCTAGTCAAATAGAAGTAAAGAAGGTTTGCTCATGAGAGAAGTCAGGTGATTAGTGATGAAGTGAAGCGGCTATTAGCTACTGGACTCATCAAAGAAGTAAAGTGCCCTACCTGGGTTTTAAACATGGCCGTCATAAAAAAGAAAAATGGAAAGTGGAGAGTTTGTACTTAAGACTTTATGAACCTCAATAAGGCTTGCTCAAAGGATAGTTACCCTTGGTTGAAGATTGATTGAATGATCGATGTTACAGCGGTATAAGCAAATGAGCTTTCTCGACACATATTCCAATTACAATTAAATCCCAATGAATGAAGCAGACCAAAGTCACACCATGTTCGCTTGCAAACAATTACTTTTCACCCACATCGCCAGACTGCGTGGGCTAAACAATGCTAAGGCAACATATCAAAGAATGATCAACAAAGTGTTTTCTAAGCAACTCAAGAAAACCATGGAAGCTTATATTGAAGATATGGTGGTAAAGCCAAAGTTATCCCATGACCATATGAAGGATCTCGTTGAATGCTTTGATGTCCTTCAAAAGCGTAAGATATGTCTTAACCTGACCAAGAGTGCTTTTGGAGGATCCTTCGGGCAATTCTTGGGATACATATTAGTAGAAGGGGAATCAAGGTAAACCCCACTCAAATTAAGACATTGGCTAAGGTTCAAGAGCCCTAATTTGTTCAAAATGTGTAGAAGTTGGTTGGGAAGATTGCCATTCTAAACCATTTCATTCCTTAATTGTTTGATCATTGTTGACCATTTTATAAATGTATTAAACAATCAAATGGAGTTGATTGGGGAGATGAGCAAAAAGCAACATTTGCTGAGTTTAAAGGAATTTCTCAATAATCCACCTATTGTATCACCTCCAAAGCTAGGGGAAGATCTTTACGCCTACCTGGCCATTTTAAAGGTTACATTTAGCATGGTCTTATTTTGAGAAGAATTAGGAAAATAGAAAACATGTCTTTCATGCTAGTCAAATATTGCACAACGTGTAAATAAGGTACTTGGTCATGGAGAAGTTATTGTTGACTGTGGTGAATGCAAGGAAGCAAATTAAAAACTACTTCAAATTCCACCCCATCATTGTCCTTACCAACCAATCCCTCAAAGCGTTTTTGGCAAAATCTGACATGTCTGGCAGGTTAACAAAATGGGCAATCGATCTAGCAATTTACGATGTTAAGTTCCAGCATCAAACGAAGAAGAAAGACAAATGTTTGCTAATTTCTTCATGAAAATACAATCCTTTCAAAAACAGGCATTTCCATAGCAGATTGTTGACAAAAATAGACGTTGGATAGTGAACATCGATGGAGCGTCATTTGTCAAAGGTGGTCAAAATAAATTTTCCAACCACGAACTATGAAGCAGAATACAAGGCCCTTATATTCGGCCTCGAGATGGCCCTAAAACTTGCAGTTAAGATGATCGACGTTTGAAGTGACTCCCAGATGATTGTAAAGCAATCAAACGATCAATATGTGGCTCGAGACTAGAGGATGGCCATATACCAGAACAAAGGATATCTACTCAAATAGTTTGATCAGTCCTCGGTAACCCAAATTCCTTAAGAGCTTAATAGTAGAGCAAACAAGTTAGCTCAAGCCACATCGACTTCTAAAGCCATAAATCGAGAGAAAGCATTCCTCAAAGTCTCAAGGATCCATCTTTGGCTATTGCCTCATTGACCAAACAACTAGTGTTGGATGTTGAGATTGAAAAACGATGCTGGATGGACCCAATCATTGACTTTCTAAATAGCAAAACTTTGCCAGACGATAAGAGCAAAGCAAAAAAGTTAAGGTTCAAACAAAATATCTTGAGCTTTTCCTTCAAATAATTAGCAATAATAAGCCATATAAATAAACTATTTTCATTTCACCTCGATTTTTAATTTTGAAGGCTAATGTTCGCACAATTTTGCTTGATCGATGACGTCCTCTACAAGCATTCTTACTTGGGGCCATGTGTTTAGGTTTAAAAGTGAGTCCAATATAACCTCAAGTATAAGGTTGTCCAAGTAATAAAACTTGATAAATCCAATGTTGATCATAGAAGAAAAATGTATTGCAAAGGTCCAATATATTAGTTATATTAGTTCTAGTTGAAAATTTTGAGGATTAAAGTTAATTATTTACAAAATTTATATATTTTTTACTTTTTTTGTTTTTAGATTTTTTTGTGATTTTTGGAACAACAATAAGAAATATGACTTAAATTAGAATGGTAAATGGAACTTTAATAATAAGTGCAAATTAACTTGGAAGAAACAACAATTTTAACAAATATTAAGGGATTAAAGGTTCAATTCTAGCAATTAAATTAAATATGTTTTAGTTTTTTTAAAATTATTTATTAAAATGGTTTAAGTATGCAATATGCCATCTTTTGTCTATAACAAGAGTTATCAAGTATTTAATGTGCCAATTTATGTCTATAATGTATCAAAAACTCATTTTTAACAAATATGCATAATTTCAAAATTAACTACTAAAATTACCAACAAAATTTATAGTTAAACATTTATCGTGCATTCTTTGTCTATGAATTATCAAAATGTTTCTAAGTGTTACCCATGCTAGCCTATGTTTACAATAAATCAAACCTTAATTTTACAAGAGTTTTAACTAAGTCAACATGAAAATTAAAAGTTTTCAAAAAGTAATTTTGACATTATAACAACTTACAAAACGTTAAAAAACTAAAAATATTTACCTTAATTTGACCAAAATTTCCCCCTCTCTCCTCAGCACAAAGGAGAATTTAGAAAGACATATTGATAGTAAAAATACACATAATTTTACTAAGCATAACTATTTTACAACATAAACTATGAATATTTTACAAAAACCAAAAAAACTAGAAACTAAAAAAACTAAAACTGAACTTAGAACTACATTTTTACAAAAAGAAAGAAATTTCTCACAAGGAGAAGAAGTGAAGAATACATGCTATGGGAATATTTATTGGTAAAAGAATTCACTATTTACATAATTTTTACATTTTTTATTTTTTATTTTTATTACTTTTAATATTTATTGGGACAATTTTAGGTTGAATATGAGTAGGATGACAATTTAGGATTATTTTGGGATTTTTTGAAATATTTTTGCCCCCATAATCATTTTGAATTAGTTTTTTTTTATATTTTTTACTTTTTTATTTTTTTTCTCTCTTCTACACATGAATAAGCTCTAGATTGTGTTGGTTTTAACTTGTGATCTGGTGGAGTGCTTGTAAGGGATGGATGAACATAGGCCATAGATCGCACAAACTGTTGACTGGAAACGTGACCCAAATCAAGTTAGACCTATTGAAGCGACCGCGCTTTGAGGACCGCTAATGAGTCTTCTTATGTTGATCAGATGGAGGAGAAAAGACGTGCAAATGGAACAGCTGCACTCAATTCCATGGGGGAGCGGGAGATGTGGATAGCTATGATCTGTTGGGTGGTTTCGATATGACAGTCTTAAGCTCACCACATGCCTTGCTTAGAATTTTTTTTTATTTTTTTATTCTTCATGCATTTGAGGTTTTTTTTTTCCCATTTTGTGTTGTTTTTCTCTATTTTCCTTATAGATTTCAAATCTAAAATAAAATAAATGAACTAAAATTAATTATTTTATAAACATAATTTTTACAATAATTAAAAACATTTATTCTACAATAAAACATACAAAAATGGATAAATACTTCTAAAATTAACAAACCTTAACAGACATATTATTTAAGACTCAAACATATTTTTAAAAATTACTTGAAATATTATAAAATATATTTACAGACTCAAGACTTATTTACAAATACTTTAAGACTTAAAATAAAATCACACAACATTATTTTTATGGATTTGACTATTTACAAGCTATACAAATTTTTAACACACAGGAACGACTCTAAAAATTACTAAAAATATTATCAAACATAATAACATACTAAAAACATATTTTTAAACATATTTTCACAACAAAATGCTAAAATACTAATTATTACACAAATGCTATAATTAAGGGATTTAATGAGGAATAATGCAAAATGATGATATTTAAACATAAGAAATGTGCATTTGCACAGTCTTATAACACCCTCCAACTAGCTTATTGTTAGTCTCAAGCAATTAAAGCAACAAAAACATGAAAACAAACCAAATGATTAATTTCTCAAAAACTTGTGACTCCTTGCATAATGTCCTTAGGGGTTGTGTCAGAATTATGGCTTAAAATAAATGTTATTCTATCACTAATCATTGCATAAAAACCAAATAAATTTACACTAATGTAAAGATTTATTTTAACAAAATCTTACAATATTTTCTCTCTTTATGAATGCAGAATAATGATAAATTAAGGACCATTATAACTTTATTTGGCTTATAATCTAAGGCTAGGGTAAAAAGGTAAAATGAATGACAAATTTGAAGCTTGATTCACCTATAAGACATTTACATTACTCTTGGCCCTTTGAAATATACAAATTATTTCTCAAGTAACAAACCCAGACTTGAAGTAAACTTTCTTTTGTCATCCACTTTTTATTTTTTTATTTTTTTATTTTGAATTTACAAACGTACAAAATAAACAAATTTGCTTTCATAACCCTTCCCATCCTCCCATAACATTATCATAACCCAAAATACTTCTAAACCAATCATATGCCTTATGAGTGAAAGGTAAAAAGAAATGATAAGAAATTATTAAAAAGGCTAAGCCAAAAGTTTATGGGTTACAAAAAAATAGAACATTAAGCACAATGGGGTAACTAAGGAAATAAAATATATACAAGTAAACTTGAAAGGCTCAAACAATCCAAACAAATTATTAGATTTTATAAAAATAAACCAAATTACATTAACATAAACAATCTCTAAATTAGTATAACAAATCAAAGTTTAAGATTAAGTGCTTAAATTTTGGGAAAAATTAATCAAAATATGAGGCTAACACAAGACATTAACATAAGCTTAAATAATATCTTAATTTTATAACAAGCCATAATATAACCATGTTTCTTCATTAGACAGGAGGCACTTTAAAAACAAAAACAAAGGAAAAAAATATTTACAAAATATTTTTCTAGGTTTTTCAAAATTTTCATTTTTTTTAAAACTTTTCAATTTTTAGTTTTTTATATCAGATGTAGATGCTGATAATCAGATGCAGATGCTGACAAACTCAACAAAATGAAATACAATACAAACATAATTAGGACAAATCTCAAGAATACTAAAGACTCTATAACTCAGTTATCCTAAATATGCATGCATGCACATAACATGGAGAATACAGGCATAAATGAAAATATATGAAAGACTATATTCTCGAACTAAATCGAGAGGTGTTTCAAAACTAACTCCTTATCTCAGCCATCCCTACACTAAATAAGAATTTTAACATTTTACAAACAACACACAATTTTTCTTCTTTTTTTTGGGTTTTTAAGTTTTTAGTTTTTTTAATAGCATAGTTTTAGAACAAGTCTCATTTTAGACTAAAAAAACAAACTCAAACTTGAAAAATTTTGGCATAAATTTGAAAAATTGTGACACAAACCCTCTCCCCTAGACCTAAATAGAATATTGTCCTTAATATTTAACAAGATTAAGTAGAAAGGGTAACAACATATATATACAAGAGTGATTATTTAAAACACACAAATAAAAATAAAAAATATAAATAAACATGTTGTAAGTAAAACTAAAAGATTAAAGAGTTCAAAATCTCATTTGCGTTTCCTGCTGAGCTTTGAAGTTGTAGTGTCTACCTCAAGAGTGGTGACTTGCATTTTCTCGAGCGATTCCTTAGCAGTAGATGCAGAGATAAAAATCTTGCTTTCTAACTCTACAAATAAGTTTTTTTTCCACGACACTATCAAGAAAACTTAAAAGACCATCAAAGAAGCCATTAACATTAAGCACAGCTAATGGTTTATTAAGAATGCCTAACTAATTCCCACTAACTATGATGAACATTTCTTCTAGAGTTCCTAGACCTCCTAGTAAAATAATGAAGGCATCTGACTAATGACTGATATGTTTTAAATGTTGAGGGATATTTATGCTATTTTCTCGGTTCCTATGGTTTCACCACAAAGATTATCTTGAAGAAGAAAATGAGGGATAATATCTAGGTGATGAGACTGTACAAGTGTACATTTTACAAGGATAAAATCATTTATTTATACTTTTATTTCTCACGAAATCCTCTAATAAATAGTATTTTTGTGTTAATAAGTATTTTAGTCTCTTAGTGTATAAATATGTTTTTAGAATGTTTATATTTTATAATATTTTTGGTAATTTTTAGAATCATTTCGGTGACTTAAATATGTATTTAGTTTGTAAATAATGAAAACCATAAAAATAATATCATATGATTTTATTTTGAGTCTTAATGTGTTTGATAGTGTGTTTTTAATTTGTAAATATGTTCTATTATGTTTTTAGTAACTTCTAAAAATATTTTTGAGTCTTAAAAATCATATCTGTGTCAAACCAAAAGAGACTGAAATTTTAAAAGTTTGTAATTATTTTTATGTGTTTAATTGTAAAAATATTTTTAATAATTGTTGCAAATATTTTGTGTGTAAAATAATTAATTTTAGTATGTTTGTGAATTTTAGATTTAAAATCTAAAGAAAAAAAGGAGCAAAATGGTGCAAAATGGGCCAACATGAACCTCAATTGCATAAGAAATGAAAAAAGAAATTCAAAATTAAAAGAAGGACACATGGCAAGCTGTGAGCCGTCCGATCCCAAAAGATCTGGGTCATCCATGTGTCGCTGTTGCATGCTAGGTATCTCAAAATCTGCCTCGAATTTGTTGCGGCTTAACCCACGTGTGCTCGCTTTTCCTGCCATCCAATCAGCGGATCTTGATTAATCCAACATCTCTTTCAAAGTGTTTATTTCTATCAATGTTTATTCGATCTAACCTGTTCCTTCGATCTTGGGTCAAAGATCAAGCGGCTCTCATGTGTCCATCCCTTGGGCATGTCACACCAGATTATAGAAAAATTAGCACAATGAAGACAGTTGTAAGGCAAAAAGAAAAGAAATAAATAAATAAATCAACTATTAGCTAATTCTCATGGAAGGGCAGCTGATTAAAAAATAGAAAAATAAAAATAAATAGTATTTGTCCCCTTCCTTTGAATGCATTTCACGGCCTCTTGGCCAATTCTAGCCCTCCATGGCCTTTTGGTAGGTTTTCTTAGCTACTAAGTTAAACTCAGCATTCTCCCCTTTTGGGAGGAGATACTACTAGGGTACTCCCCTGACCCCATTAAAAATAATAAAATAATATGAAAATTAGTATAGAAAGTCTGGTAAGGCAGAGAGATGATCGTGTATGCATAGTACTTTGATATGGTTTTTAACTCTATATGCGCTTTGTAATGTTTATATTTTTATAGAATAAATTATATTTCTATGTTTGTAATAATTATTGTTAATGTTGTTATGCTGTCTAATTCTTGTATAAATTTAGTCATTCCTTCTTTATGTAATTTAATTGTGTTGCATAATTAATATTAATAATACTAAAATCATGCTTGTTTATTAAGTTGAGTTTTTGCTACATTATAGACATGAACTAGCACAATAAATACTTGGTAAAGCTATGATTTATTATTGATAGAGGATGACATAGTATATTCTTAAATGATTTAATAAGACGAGGTGTTGCCGGAATTAACGCAATAATTTATTCTATTAAATATAATAATTTGCTTTGTTATTATCTTTTCTATCTCAAAATTATATTAATTATAATTGTAGTGATAGTAGTTTTAATTTTTATAATTATTTATTCCATTAGTGAGAGATGATTATTTTGCTACTCTTATAGGAAAACACTTACTGCATTATAGTTTTTATATTGTCTCTTTCGATTAACTTGTAAAATTAGTAAAAATGGTTGCAATTAATGACAAAAGATATAATAAATTAAATACTTTAGATAATTATTATTTAGAGTTAAAATTGCAAATCAGTTATGAAACATATAAGGGATTTTCAAAGCTTCACCGTTTTAATTTTATCTCTTAAAATCTTATTTAAAATTGTTAAAAATATTACCCTTACCTTCTCAACCGTTAAATTGTTAATCCTTTAAAAACCCATCTCCATATTGGTACAACAACCTTTCTATACTACAAACGTCTTCTTTTAAGGAAACATTTTGGGCGATACAATACTAGGACTCCACCTACTTTGGCTCCGGCTGTGACAGTTCCTATTAAACTAAGACTACCCCCGCCATACACATGGTTTATCGTTTTCTTATCCAAGACTTGCCTTAAATAGAATGCAACATTTAAATAGTCTGTATCTTTTCTTATATTAGAACCACATAACACACAGATTTTTTGAAATTCAAAGACGACTGGGACGAGGACTCAATAATAGTTTCTAAGAAACTAAGACTCTTTTTTTTAAGAATTTTTTTTTTATATGAGTCGAAAACTTTTAACGCCACTCTGAGTAAGACTCTAAAGATAAATGAGATATAATACATGATTAAGAGTGATAAAAGACAAATAGGTAGGTGAAGGCAGATGAAAATAGATGAAAACAGATATGACACAACTGTAGAACTTTTGAAATTTTTACCAAACAAAAACTATTCAACTTTTGAAAAATTAAACATAACTATACAATTTTTGACAAAATAGGAGAAAATCAAAACATATATGACACACCAAATGCCTACTGAATAATACATCTAAAAAATAAGATAAAATATTAAAAGCAAATAAGACGAACAGAATAATTAAACAAACAACTGCTATAACAATCACCAAAACAAAAAGCTTTTTCTATTTTTATGTTTCTTAAAATTTTTTTTGATGAATTGAGAATGACTAAAAACTCATATTCATCAAGACACATCATCAGAAAATCCGTTACTCAACTATGTTGATGATTTTTCACTAAAACCGAATTCATATCTCAAATAAGTTCTCAACAATTTTTTTTAAAAAAAATACAAAAATTAAAAATTCTTTGTAGATTTTACTTAGAACCAGATGAACTAGGTGATTATTTCCCTTCTAACATTCTTGCAAATTGAACAATTGGGTTTTTTAGCATTAGATTCCTAAAACTTTTTTTTTTTTGCATGAAATGAGGCCAAGGTTTAGAACTGGCTCCTTGAATATAGCCAGTAGGATAGTCTAAAAGAGAATCTTAAAGATCATCTAAGTTTTCTTTTGAAAGCCCATCTTTACATAAAAGTATTTTATCTTCCCTATTTATAGACGTAAGACCTTTCAACTTAACTTATGCTCACAATTTTGAAGAGAACATTTCGGACACTTTGAAGCTATAGCTCAGGCTCTTTTTTTCCTAGCATACGACTTGTACCCATCCCAAGGGGACCTTTAGTTTTAACATTACTAGGATGAATAAGACTTTCTATATACATTTTTATATCTGTTGGAAGTTCAAAACAAGAAAGGACCTGAAGACAAGGGATTTGAGCCTTGCACTTCTGCTTAATTTCTTTATGAGAAAGGGAAGAAAAGTATTTCTTCAGATGATTATATTTAGGATCCATGATTTGAGAGAGAAAAAGAGATTATTGAGAGAGATTTGAGAACTATGAGAGAAAGAGTTGAGTGCTTTGAGTGAATTTGAGAGCTTTTAAGAGAGAATTAAGAAGATTTTGTGCAATTAAGATTTAAGAATTTTTAGGGAAAGTGTTTAATGATTGAAGAATTTCGAAGGTTTTTTGGAAATCTTTAGGAAAAAACTTTGAAAATTTATAGAGAAGGCAGAAAGAAAAAGAGAGCTTAGAGAGAGAGAAAATTTTAGAATGAAAAATAAATGTAGAAATAAAAATATATATGTAATAATAATAATAAAGAAGATTATCCAGCCATATATATAATATAATATACTAATATATTGTCCTGATGCCTATCTGTTCCTTGGCAGTGGCGCCAAAATCTTGTTCAAGTCTAAAAGTGTAAGTCCAATATAACCTCAAGTATAAGACTATATAAGTAATAAAACTTAGTGAATCCGGTCGATCCTACAAGGAAAAGGTATTGCAAAGGTTCAACATATTAATTAGTTATATTAGTTCTAGCTTAAATTTTGTGGAATTAGACTTTTTTGTGATTTTTGGAACTTCAACAACAAGAAATATGACTTAAATTAGAATGGTAAATGGAACTTTAATAATAAGTACAAATTAACTTGGAAGAAACAACAATTTTAGCAAACATTGAGGATTAAAGGTTCTATCATGGCAATTAACTTAAATGTGTTTTAGCTTTTCTAAAATTATTTATTAAAATAGTTTAAGTATGCAATATACCATCTTTTGTCTACAATTAATCAAGAGTTACCAAGCATTTAATTGGCCAATTCATATTTATAATGCATCAAAATTGATTTTTAACAAATATGCATAATTTCAAAATTAACTAACTAACATTATCAATAAAATTTACAGTTAAGCATTTACCATGCCATTCTCTGTCTATGAATAATCAAAATGTTTCTAAGCGTTACTCATGCCAGCCTATGGGCCTGCTAGGTAGGGCTTCCTAAAAGCTGCTTTTTACAATAAATCAAAACTGTGCCAAACAGGCCTTATGTCTATAATAAATCAAAACTTAGTTTTGTAAGAATTTTAGCTAAGTTAACATGAAAATCATAAGTTTTCTAAAAATAATTTTGACATTATAACAACTTAGAAAACATTGAAAAACTAAAAATATTTATCTTAATTTTGTTAAAATTCCCCCCTCTCTCCTCTACAAAAAGGAAATTTAGAAAGATATATTGAAAGGTAAAATCATGCATAATTTTATTAAGCATAACTATTTTACAACATAAACTAGAAATAATTTAGAAAAACTTAAAACTAGAAACTAAGAAAACTAAAGCTAAACTTAGAACTACATTTTTACAAGAGTAAAGAAATTTCTCACATGGAGAAGCAATGAAGAATACATGCAATGGGGGAAAATTTATAAATAAGAAAATTCACTATTTGCATAATTTTTACATTTTTTATTTATTTTATTATTTTAATTACTTTATTGGGATATTTTTAGGTTGAATATGAGTAGGATGATAATTTAGGATTTTGGGATTTTTTGAATTATTTTTGCCATGCATAATCATTTAAAATAAGATTTTTTTATGTTTTACTTTTTTTTTTTATTTTTTTCTTTTTCTTCCATGTATGAATTAACTCTAGATTGAGCTAATTTTAACTTGTGATTCGGTGGAGTGTCCTATAAGGGACGGACGAACATAGGCCATAGATTGTGCAGACTATTGACTAAAAACGTGTCCCAGATCAAGTCAAACCTATTGAAGTCGATCATGCTTTGAGGACTTTTGGATAAGTCTTCTTATGTTGATCGAATGAAGGAGAAAGGACGTGCAAATGGAATGGCTGCACTCGATTCTACATGGGAGAGGGATGCATGGATGGTGCAATCTGTTGGGCAGTTTCGATCAAACAGTCTTGAGCTTGCCATGTGTCTTACTTAGAATTTTGTTTTAAATTTTAATTTTTGATACATTTGATGTTTGTTTTTGCCCTTTTGCGTCGTTTTTCTCCGTTTCTTATAGATTTCATATCTAAAATAAACAAGCTAAAATTAATTATTTTACAAACATAATTTTTACAATAATTAAAAATATTTATTTTACAATAAAACACTAAAAATTACTAAAAATAGATAAAGATGTCTAAATTTAACAAACCTTAACAAATATATTATTTAAGATTCAAAAATATTTTTCAAAATTACTAGAAATATTATAAAAGATATGTACAAATTCAAAACTTATTTACAAACAATTTAAGACTCAAAATAAAATCATATACTATTTTTACGATTTTAACTATTTAGAGACTAAATATATATTTGACACACCAAAATGACTCTAAAAATTACTAAAAATATTATAAAACATAAAAACACACTAAAAACATATTTTTGAATATATTTTCACACAATTACACTAAAATACTAATTATCACACAAATAATATAATTAAGTGATTTATTGGGAAATATTAATGCAAAATGATGATATTTAGCCATAAGAAATGGGTATTTTTACAGTCTTCATCACCATGTTTACAATGTGTTAGACCTAATGAAGCTTAATTACTTATGAGGGAGGTTCACAAGGGTGTCTATAGAAATCACTCAGGAGATAGAAGCCTAGCTCACAAGCTCCTAACTAATGAATATTTTAGGCTTCTTACAATGCACTATGATAGAAGAATTCGCACGACGATGCGACAAGTGCTGGCGTTTTGGTCCTTTAATCCACCAACCAAGTGAGCAATTGAATTTCACCATATAGGCTCTCGATATTATTGGTGCACTACCCACCACTCTTCAAGGGAAGTAACATGTGCTAGTTGCCACAAATTATTTCACCAAGTGGATCGAAGCAATCCCCTTCAAAGCAATCGCTATGAGTGACATGGTAAAATTTATGTTCGAATACATCATCTGTCGATTTGCTGTCCCCAAGAAACTAGTTATGGGCAATGGAAGTCAATTCCAAAACAAGAAACTGCAAAAAATTTCGCGATTACTTAGGCATCAAGTTAAGTTATGCTTCTCAAAATTACCATAAGGCAATGAGCAAGCCGAAGCATTAAACAAAGTAATCTTCAAAAATATCAAGAAGAAATTGGAAGATGCAACTGGGAGCTTGGCTCAAGGAACTTCCAAAGGTTCGTTGGGCTTATCGCACGACAAAACAATGATCCATCGGGCAATCTCCTTTCACTATGGATTATGGGACCAAGGCCGTGACACCAACCAAGATCTGTTTCCCTACAATAAGATCGAAAATCGCCAACAACAAGCAAGAAATGAGAAGAGCTCACTCACAATCTAGACCTCCTCAAAGAACTATGAGAAGCAGCCCAAATTCGAGCTTAAGCTTGCCAGCAGCATGTCAAGCATTATCATAGTAAGAAAGTCAACGCTCGATGTTTCGCCTTAGAAGATTTTGTCCTTCAACAAGCCATAAAGAATCAAGAGAAACTCAACCCTAATTGGGAAGGTCTGTTTATGATCGAGAAGTCATTAGTAAAAGGCTTGTACACTCTCAAGAACCCTCAAAATGGAAAGCTTGTATCTTGAACTTGGAATGCACTTTATCTAAGAAGTATTATGTTTGAACAATACAGTTTACTTAATTTTTTTTGGTCTATGTTACTTTTATTTACAAGATATAAAGATTGTTTTCAAATTGGATTTATATTTGCATAAATTGATCAATTTATTAATAAACATTTGAATTAACAATGTATGAAGCTTGAATGAACAAATAACATTGACAACAAAGTTCCTCGAAAAGATAAATGTATTCATATAGCAACATTTGATGCATACAACTCTCACTATAAAGCTATGTAAATAAGATGAAACACCTAAAAGAAAAAAGCCTAAAGCCCTTTCTTTGAGTAGGAGGCGTCACCCCCCTAACCTCGAAGAGGACATTGAGGCATCATACGTACCCCAAACGTTCCATCAAAGATGGACAAACTTCATTTGACCTAACAATTTAGTTTGGTCTCAGACAATACCAAGCTCCGATCTTTGAAAACCTAAAAATGATATGAACTCAAGCGATAGGGTTAGCCAAAGGAACCTTTACCTGCCCTAGGAAAACTATCCAATCCTCCCTAGAACGCGCCACTCAAAGCAAGCCCAAAGATGAGCGTTTGAGTCTCGTAGTATGTCCTAGCAGGATTACAACATCGTTCATGGTATAGAGCTTGCATTGCAAAGCAACAAACCCGAGATGGCCTCTCCAAGTAACCATCCCTATCAACACAAGATTTATGCCATAATGTTTACCATAAACCACTCCAAGCCTTCTCACATATTCTCTAGCAAGATGAGAAAGATAAAATATAAAAGCCAAGATCACCATGATCTTAAGAAAGAGAATGTATGCAACAAGCACAAGATAAATCACTAAGCAAAACTGAAGTTTTAACAGAATACCATGAAATTTTAAAACTAAAAAAATACAACCTTTAAGGGATCATCAGTGAAACCAAGTTCTAATAAAGGTCCATGGGTATGCAAGAGTTCTAAACCCTACGTCACCCATAGACCAATAATCAAAAACTAGACTCCACTAATGGCTTCAAAAATAGGGGGACACAAAGAAAAAGGAAGGGATGAGGAAGAACATCCTAGAACCTCTCTAGTTATAGCCAAAGCCTAAGGGCATTATGGCCATCTTACAAATATCAAGAAATCACTATCCAATACAAATGCAACATTATTTGACCTAAGACCAAAATAAGTGATTAACGAGCAATTAAAGATAACATCTAGGTGTGATTAGTTCATAATTATAAATGAAGGCATAATTCGCGTGATCGGTTCCCAAATGTGAATTAATAAAGAACTATTGTCAGATTATCTTAGACCAAATAATTTCCTTAATGATGCATTTATTGCTTATTTAGAGAATCTCTAACCAAACTACTTTGGCCTGACTCACGTGTGATTCTTGAGATTCTCTGGTATATTACTACAACGTTATATCACAAAATAATATGATATACTCAGTCTTTTAGAAACAGTAAAGCCTGAACAATATCTATGCCTGACAAATTTCAAAAGCCAAGTACAAATTCCAAACACAAAGCATTAACTAAAAACATCAAAAGGTAAAAGAGTTCAAGACAATCCAACATCATATAACTGCAAAGTTCAAGACAATCCAGCATCATACAACTACAAGGCAAAATAAGGACAAGACCATATGGCTCCCAAGGAAAATGCACCGCCAAGGGCATTGGTTCTAATGATGAACTTGAACTTGAACTTGAACTCTAGCCCAAAAACTATCTAAAAAATTGTGAGAAATCCCAAGTAGCCTCCCCAACTTGACGAACGTAAGACACAACTATGTTGTCGTTTGACTTGTTGCATCTTTCTGGTTTGTGACTTGTCCATGTTCACCTACTACATTCTCAAGTTAAGGGCATTTAGCAACATTAATTCCAAACAACTAACAAGAAAGAAAACACCTTAATGGCTCCCTTCATAGCATCCTACTAGGGCATCAAGGTCTAAAATTTTTCTCGAGAAGATTCAACCTCCTAGATAATAATAGAACTGCTTGATAAATCTGGGTTTGGGCATTTATAAGTTTGATCGATAACATCCACATGAATAGAACGACCACTATGAAGCACCTTTAGAGCATCTATCATATCTTTCATATAGAACTTGAGTTTATAATTCCCAAACTCGAGCTTCATCAAATGATCATAGCGATCAAGCTCCCTGCAGACCTTCCACGGCTTTGGCATCCCACTCGATGAGCCAATTGCCCACCTCCCAATATCATAACCCAGCCAATAAGTCTTAGCTTTCTCGATCTCAATCTTTGGTTCAACTATTTTCTTCTAATCGCCATGTGCTTCCTTTAACTGGCCATTTTTAGCCTTTAGAACCTAGATTCGCTCCTCGAGGCTCTACATGTTAGCCATTTAGTCTTCACTCTTAACCTCATGACTCTCCATGGCTCCTACACTTGAGCCAATTCACTTTTACATTACTCGATCTCTCCTTTATGCCTCTCCAACTCTGATTCTAAAGACTCCTTCTCTGCTTTCAACTCTAATTCTTTTTCATGCCACTGATGCCTTTTAGACTGATACACCTGATAATTATCTTGGTAAATCTAAATTCCAAACCCATCTATGGCTATGAATGAAACAAAGAAACTCCACAAGGAACTTAAATCCTCACTAAATAAGGATTTAAACAGAAACATTGACATCGAAGTAAAGCACTCCTTCTCCAAGATCAACAAACCCTCTGCATTTTAATGGCCATTGGTTGTCTTCACTTCCCTGATATTGTGAGAATTCTCCTAATCAAGAATCATGAAAGATAGATGATGAGGACCAACATAAATTCCCTTACAGCCTAATTCTTACTTCAAAAACTCAAAAAAAAAAAACAAAGATAGATTCCACCAAACGAGGACGATCTCTACTGGAAAAATCATCCTCAGCAACCTGCTTGCCTGTATCACTAGCAGCATGTTCTTCTTCGGCCACACTACCAGTGAGCAGGGGGCTGTTGAGTATTTGATGCAAGAGGAACCTTCTATTCAATTAGGGAATCCCTACCTTTGCTTGGATGAATGGTTAGTTCAAAGGCCAACTCTAGGTCTTAATCGGAGAAGACACTTCAAGAGTCATGTCTTCCATGTCCAAGTCCCAAAACTAGCTCGGGATGTTTGGGATTCCCTCTGTCTCCACTTGGTGATTAATTGAAGATCCCAACATATTTGACATAGGGGCACTCTTTTTGAGGACCCCACAGTGTGATCTAAACCCTGGCTTGAGGCAGCCTGAGCAGTTGTATCTCGAGCTGGCATGAAAGTTGAAGTACCTCCTCGAATGGTGGAGACTTCCCTTATCTGGACATGCCTGGACGTCGCTTGGAATGTCTAAGGGGAACCTCCTTCACCTCCTTACTCTCGACCTCTCACCTACATCTTCAAGTGTTGACTCGAGGAGCTACAACCAAATTTTCCAATAAGTATAAATTGCTTATAGTGGTATATGGAAGCGGCACAATACTCTCCTTAAGGGACAGAAACAAATCCCTCAAATTAATTGGAGAGTCTGATTTCAGAAGCTTCTTAACATCATGGGGATCACCACTAGCACATAAAGTAGTGACAATATTTTCACCATGCCTCATGCCCAGACAAAAGGGATTAAGCTTCTTATCGGCTGCATTCAAAAGAAGGAAAATAGGCAACGCTTTGTCTTAAGATAAAGAAAGAAAAAGCAAAATCTACACCATTCACTATATGTCAAAAACCCCCTAAGAAAGTCAAACTAAGGGCCAATATCAGGGTTGCACCACCCTCTATCTACATAAAGGTGCCCTTTTTGTCTGGACTAATGACTATCGTTGGTGGAAAATTGACCGAGTAACTTCTCCGAGGTTATCGACTATAGATAATAAGTGTTTTCCTGAGCATCCTTATGACTAATAGGTCGGACATTGAAATAGCTTGAAACATTGAGCAGACCAAACCCTTGACCTTTACGTTGATTAAGCATGCAAAATGACATCAAATACCTCATCATGTTCAAATTTAGTTAGATAGGAGCGAGGTTAATTACTCGAAGGAAAAAGAGAATTAAAGGAAGCATAAAAGACAAAGCACAAGAAGATGAGACTTTGAATGGATGTTTTCATCATTTGCAAAACTGACCCTCTCTTCAATTAGAATGATAATTGAGCTTATGAAGGCCAACACCCTTGGGCAAATTGAAAACTGGCCTTATCACGTGAGTAAGAGTAGGATTCGAGCTGTCCTCATCTCAAGCAAGACGCACCCTAGATGACCGTCGGTCTATCTTGAGCTTCTACCATTAGGATCGACCCACTGGAACCATCTACAGTTATAGGAAAAATCAACATTTGATGAGTAACCAAGGAGCAATGCAGGCCCAACCCATCTAATAAAAAATGGAAAAGATGAAAATACCCTCGCGAAATAAGGAAAGACATTTCAAAATTTAAATTTAAAACCATCTTGTGAAAATTAGCGTGTCCAAGAAGGAAGAGGAGAAGTTGTAGGGAAGCAAACCTAAAACTTCACACACAATCATAACATTGGACGATTAAACAAGAAGGAAAAACGAAGTTGATAAACAGGGAAAGTAAAGTTAAGGGCTCATAAGAAACAAAGTCAAATAAAAATCCTTGTTTTTCCTCAAAAACAAATTGAAATGAGAAGTTAAAACACAAAGTGAATTTAAGAAGATGATAATAGCAATACGCTTACCTCTAAAATCTGGGGATGGAAAGAAGAGGAAAACAATGATGATGCATTCTCACAACACTAGGGAGGAGTATAAAAAGCAAACCAAAAAGCTATGGAATAAAGAAAATCAAGACTTTGAATCAAGCAAATGAAAAACGATCAAAATCTAAAAGTCAAAATAACAGTCAAAGACTTACTAAATCACCTAACCCTCGATCGAAAAGAGTAAGAATCAGGGCCAATAGTGGCCCAAGCAACAAAAAGGGAAGGAAGGTAGAAAAAGAGATATGAAGAAGACAAAAGAACAAAGAGAAAACTGTATGGTTTTGTTTATAAGGTAAGGGAGGGGAATAGAGAATGACACAAATTTTAAAATAACTGGATCCTAGTAAGAAACTAAGGGCCCGTTTGTTTTGTGGTTCGAATCATTTTACTACAGTATTTTCTCTCACAAAAATTTAAATCTTCATTCAAATACTCTATTCAAATACTCGAACCAAACAGGCTCTAAATAATTGCAAAAAGATGATATCATTAAGAACTGATAAGTGAAGCAAAACAATGCAATGAAAAACCCCATGGTTAATGTGGAATGACCAAAAGGGTACACCAAAGAAAATTTAACCCGTTTCTTAAGGTGGAAAAAAACTCAACCATAGGCTCTTTTTCCTCAAAGATGCTTCGGAACATCGAGGAAAAAAATGTGGCAGATATTGGGGGATGTTTTGTTCCACCAACGATGGCACGACATGTGTCACTTAACCCAAGAAAACATTAATATTCAATTAAAGTATCCTAGTTGAAAGAAATTGGACAAGCAAAGATTGAGCTAAAGAACTCCAAACACTTAAGAAATCTCCTCAAGAAGGATCTGAAGGAAACCATCTAGGTGTAACACCTACCGAAAATAATCCTAAAAGACCCATCTAATTATATTAAGTAGTGTTACATCTTACCTTTTTACTTCTGTTAATCTTAATATGTCATTCAAGAGGAGTATAAAAACACAGGCAAATTTGAAAAAAAGTTTAACTAGGGAGGATATCAAAACATATGTAATACATCCTAAATGGATAGCCAAATATATACAATATAATATATCTCTCAACATAGACTTAGTCGTGTACCATATAAAATCCCTCTGGCTCGCTAAAATGCATATACAATAAGACCACAAAATAACAAGTCAACTAATCCATATTCATTAGCCTCGAGCATCGGGAGTGCGCCAGCCAACCATCTAGTCCTCAGCCAGTGTTGGGACGTGCCCTTATCTACAGGACCATAAAAAAGAGTGAGCTAATGCCTGGTAAGTAGAATTATGCAAGCATGAGTAGTATTTGAATGAATAAGCTCGATTAATATATGTTTACTTTTTAACTTTTCACTTTATCTGCCTTTCATTTCATTTACTCTTCATTATGGCTTTCACACTCTTAACATAGTATGCACACTGTTTAGTGTTTCCTAATGGGGAAGTTTTACACCCAGATGCTTAAATCATTCGCCTCCCAGATGCTTAACATCTCACATGGCATCCTAGATGCTTAATCATTGCATCCCTGACACTTAAGAGTTTCACATGGCATCCCAAATGCCTAATCATTATGTCCTTGATGCTTAAAAGTGTCACATCATTGCATTCTAGATACTTAGAGTCTCATCACACTCACTAGTATAATCAATTCCATATTTTTCATAATTCTTTACATGCTGGCTTATATTTGAAATCATAACATGTAGTGCAATGCACGTAACTTTCACATATCAATTCACAACATTAAATGCACAACAATTATGGTGATATTGGTGAAATTCTACTTACTTTACTCAATAAAACTGTCAATTAAGCTCTCATGGGGTCTAGTACTTCACACCTCTGATTCTGGACAGTCATCAAAAATGAACTTGAAACCACCACTTTCCAATTGAATTTACTTAAACCTTTTTGTGGGGATGTTCCATGATCCAATTAGGTTTTTCTTGCGATTTGGCAACCAAAACTTGACAAACCACCAAGAAATTTTCCTTTTCTCTCAAAACATAGATGGTGAAATGAAGTTTCAAAGCTTGGAGGGTCAGACTTAGACTTTTTAGGCCTACAAATGGCACCTAGTTGCATATATGTTTTTTAAACAACCAAGAGCACACCTTAAATTCTTTCAAAATGAAGTGGCTTCACCTAGGCTAGCTTAATGTCCTTAGTTCAGCATACTCACCCCCTTAATGAGGTGTTAAACATTCATACAAAAGCACAAATACAAATTAGGTCATATCTAATTATTTTGCCTACTAAATTTGGTGCATACGCTGACACTAAAATTTCAGTACTCTAAAAACTCCATCTTTGATTTCTTAACCATTTGTTATCAAAACATTATCTATTTCTCTAGAACTCTTCTATAACATATCAAACATAGAATAATAAATTCTCAAGCGACTTACAACTCAATAAATACCCTAATCACTACCTAAAATTTCAAACACCAAAAATTTTGTCATTTAGGGTTTCTAAAGTATTCTAACCAAGAAACTTGCATGAAACTCACATCCTCCACTCATTATTGTTTCAATAGCTATATATCATTATTGTAAAAGATCTCACATTATTAATGGATCCTTTTCATTTACAAAACTTATACTAAACTTATACTAAACTCTCTGTTTAGGTCAAAAGTGACGACTTTTCCCCTAATTTTGTACCTTGTGGGTATAATTGAGCTCCTTTATCCATTAAATCTGTTGTAATCCCTAAACATCATTTATGCAACTTCTTTTCCGTCATAACACATATCAACCCGCCTACATGAAACTTGTCATATTACAATACATTATACATAATACGGTATTTAATGTACACTATCGATATGATGATGCATTTTAAATGAATAATCAACTATAAATCATATGCATATCATCATAAAATTATGTAATGCATTGGTTAATGAGTATGTGAGAATTCTGGGCATCACAATTCTCCCATCCTTGTAAAAATTTCATCCATGAAATTTCACTTACCAAATAGGTCTCTCTACTCGTTGGCAACCCTGGTAGATCTTCTGGGAATACCTCTATAAACTCATTCATAATTGGGACATCTTCTACTCTCGCTACTTGCTCTGCCTGCATGTCCACAACACTAGCCAGAAACCCCATACATTCACTATCCAACAATCTTCTGGCTCTCAAAGTTGATATCACTGGAGTTCTCAATCCACCCACCATGCCAATAAATGAAAGCTCTTCCTCTTCTAAAGGTCTAAATACTACAATCTTCCTTTCATAATCAATGCATGCATTATACTTTATCAACCAATCCATTCCCAAGATTACCTCATAATCTATCATATTCAGTACCACTAAATCCACAAATAATTATTTTCCATCAATTTCCACTAGACAGGCTCATAATATCTAATTTGACTACATAATCTCCCTAAATGTTAATGTCACACTATATTAAATCTCTAGCTTATTTGCTTGTTTACCCAGTCTTCTCACATACTCTTTGCATGCAAAAGAATGTCTGGCACCTAAATCTATTAATATTCGTGCAATGATTCCATGAATAAGCATCTCACCTGTGACAACTGATGGACATGCAGCTGCCTCAGTTCATGTAAAAGCAAAAACCCTAACAGGGACTTTCTTTCACTTATCATTAGAGGCTGAAGGACAATCCCCGGCATAATGTCTTGGCTTTCCACAAGTATAACATGCCCCCTGTCTGCATTCTCCATGATGAAACTTCCCATATTTGGGGCTGCCTGTGATTCTAACTTTAATGGATGAGGTTGCTTGCATTTGTTGTTTTGGACCTTTACTTCTCTTACCTTGGTTCTATGACCTCTGATTCCAATTACTTTGTTGTTTCTGGCCATTTCTAGCCCATGGTGGACCTTGTTGTTGTTGTTGCTGTCCTCTACCCCTATTTTCCTGATTCCCAAGCTAGAACTATCTACCTGATTGACCCTGAATCTGTCTTCTTTCTCTCTTGCTTTTCTGTGGGCCTTAACCACTTTCTTTTCTGCTTTATCCACCCTTAATGCTTTATTAGCCACTTTTGTAAAGTTTGCTTCCTGAAGATCAGCCACTTCAAAATCTTTGCGTATTATATGACTCATCCCATTAAGAAACTAATCAATCTTCTACTGCTCGTTATTATTTAGATAGGTGGCATAACGTGAGAGCTCATCAAATTTTCTCATATACTCGGCCACTGTCATCATGCCCTGTTGGAGATTGGCAAATTCTCTTCTCTTCTCATCTTTGGTGTCAGATATCACAAACTTCTCCTCTAGTAAATCCCTAAAAATTTCCCAAGTCATGGTGTTGATGTCATTCATAATTCTACGCATAATATTAAATTTGGCGCTTTATAAGTACCATAACGTGTTTTACTTAGAATATTGTTCAAGATTTGGAAACCTCCCACCTCCGTCTACGGTGAAGAAAATTTTAAATAGTAAGGTTTCAAGAATTTAACGAAGAATAATTTCCAATATGGTATTCTGTTAATAGTACTTAAATGAACACTCTAACACAATTACATGACATTAGTTAACTCACACTTAATTTATAGAGTTTTACGTTAATTAGAGTATAGAGGATTTTTTCGTCATTAATGGACTAGGATCAAACTTTTTTTACAATCAAGTCTTGCCTAATGTAGCAATAAAAAAATTATATTTAAGTTTATATTTATTTTAGAAGCAATTTTAAGATCAATTTCAATCAACTTTAGCCGGTTGATCGATTAAGTGTCAAAAATGTTCCATTTAGATAATAGAACTCGTACTAAGACTAAGTGGACTACGTTGGTCGATAAATATGCAGAATTAGACCACAAAAACCATGGGACAACTAGAATCACCATGAAAAGTGGATCTTGTCTTATAAACTAGCATTACATTACATTACAATATTCACTGAATAGTTAAAAAAGTGATAAAATGACTAGTTTAAGATGAAAATTTTTTCCTTTCTTTTGCTTAATGTATGATGCTAACATTAAGAGTATGCTGAGCTTACTTTTTGTTCCATCAAGCTCACTTATAAGCTTAAGTAATTAAGGTTAGAAAGGAAGCAAATTGTTCCAAAATGTCTATAAATAGATGGAGGATTAAGTGGAGCACACTTCTGCCATTTTCTTTTCTTTTTCTCCTACCATTTGGCGCCATCTTTTAGCATCATTCTTGTTGCAAATGTGGAGCCAAATCAAGTCAAAAACCCAGCAAAAGGAAAGAAAAAGGGAGAAAAAGCAGTCCTCGGAGGCAGGGAGCAAGCACCGCGGCTCTGGCAGAAGAGTGCCACGGCGCTAGGACGAGGGCGCCTAGGCGCCAGGACAAGGGCGCCTAGGCACCAAGTGGTGAGCACCTAGGCGCCAAAAGGAAAACGCCTAAGCGATGAGTTGATGGCGCCTAGGTGCCAGGAGCAGAGCGCCTAGGCGCCGCAGCACTCGTTTCGAGCGCCGCGGCGCTGACGCGCTGTGTTGCGCGATGTTTTTTGAGTCAGAGTCAGATTCAAAGGCCCCAAAAACGGGAAACTACTAGGGTTTCCCATTAATTGCTATTTTTCTCCTCCTTTGGCTATAAATAGACACAAGGTGGCTAGGGTTGGGTGTGTGTGAAATTGTGTGTGAAATTAAGAGAGGCATTATTTTGTGAGAGGCAAAATTCTTGAGAGCTCCATCCTTGAGAGAGAAAAATTCCCACAGGGTGCTAGATAGAAGAGAGTTTTGGTAAGCACAATTTGTGAGTGTATGAGAAACTACTCTTGAAATCTATAATCTCCTTCATCATAGTAGAATCTACAAGCGGCAGAAACAGGACATAGTCTCAATTTTGGATGAACTTGTATAAACATTTGCTGTCTCTTTTTCTTCTTTTCTCTTATTTATTTTCTGCAATTGTTTGTTCTTGCGATCCTTGGAATTATGAGTAGCCTAATTTCCCAACAACTGGTATCAAAGCAGAGGTTTTGATTAAGAACGATGACTGGAGAAGAAGGTATGACAGCCGGTATCACCAAATTTGATGGTTCTAATTTTTCCTATTGGAGGATGCAAGTAGAAGACT
Source organism: Artocarpus heterophyllus (assembly GCA_025403435.1). Lineage (NCBI taxonomy): Eukaryota > Viridiplantae > Streptophyta > Magnoliopsida > Rosales > Moraceae > Artocarpus > Artocarpus heterophyllus. The sequence goes on from CM046338.1 coordinate 31,038,403, forward strand.
ACCTATATAGCAGGAAACTGCACTTGCCCTTGGGTAATAAGCCTGAAGGCATGAAGGATGAGGAGTGAAATCTCCTTGATAGACAGGTGCTCGGTGTGATCCGTTTGACCTTGTCAAAGAATGTTGCCCACAACGTTGCAAAGGAGACTACTACAGCAGGGATGATGAAGGCTCTGTCAGAGATGTATGAGAAGCCCTCAGCCAATAACAAGGTACATCTCATGAAGAAGCTTTTTAATTTAAAGATGCCTTGAAGGTGCCTCGGTTGTAGAGCACCTAAACAGTTTCAACACCGTCTTGAACCAATTGGTCTCGGTAGAGATTAAATTCGATGATGAGATCAATGCTCTAATCCTCTTGGCCTCGTTACCGAATAGTTGGGAACCTATGAGGGTGGCCATCACAAATTTGCTTGGGAATGCCAAACTGAAGTTTGTTGATGTCAGAAATTCCATTCTGGCAGAAGAAGTTCGTAGGAAGGACTCAGGAGACGCCTCTTCATCGAACTCAGCCCTTAATGTTGATAATAGGGGCAGGAAACTTGACAGGCAATCCAACAGGGATAATGGCAGGAGAGGCAAGTCGAGGAATGGGAGAAGCAAGTCAATGAACGGTAAGACCATGGAGTGTTGGACTTGTGGGAAGACTGGCCACTTGAAAAAGAACTACAGGGCTCCAAGGAAGAACAAAGATAAGACTAATGACATAGCTAACGCCGCCATTGAAGAGCAATAGGATGCCTTAATCTTGTTAGTTGATAGTTCTTTTGATTCATGGGTGATAGACTCAGGAGCATCATTTTACACCACTGCACACTGTAATGTCCTGGAAAATTATGTTGCTGGAAATCATGGTAAGGTTTATCTTGCTGATGGAGAACCTTTGGATATTGTTAGCATTGGAGATGTCAGTTTAAAAATGCCTAATGGGTCTGTGTGGAAGATTCATAAGGTGAGACATGTTCCCTAAACTAATGCGCAACTTGATTTTAGTGGGGCAACTGGATGATGAAGGACATAAAGTGACCTTCAATTGTGGAGGTTGGAAAGTCACTAAATGAGTGATGGTTGTTGCTCGGGACGCAAGGCTAGAACTCTCTACATGAACTCTAGCTGTAGAGATACCATAGAAGTTGCTGATTCTGTTGTCAATACTAAGCTATGGCATTATAGGCTCGGTCACATAAGTGAGAAGGGTATGAAGGTGCTTCACTACAAAGGAAAACGTTCGGGTTTGAAAACTGTTGATCACAGTTTGTGTGAAGCCTGCATCTTTGGTAAACAGAAGAGAGTGAGTTTCTCAAAGATGGGTAGAGAGCCTAAATCCAGGAAATTGGAGCTAGTTCACACTGATGTGTGGGGGCCTGCGCCGGTGGCTTCCCTTGGTGGCGCAAATTACTATGTGACGTTCATAGATGACTCAAGCAGGAAGGTATGGGTTTACTTTCTGAAAAACAAATCTGATATCTTTGATGCTTTCAAGAGATGGAAAGCCATGGTGGAGAACGAGACAGATTTGAAGGTGAAGTGCTTTGCAGCTGACAATGGGGGAGAGTACTTAGATGAAGATTTCAAGCGGTACTGTGCTGAGAATGGGATAAAGATGAGGAAGACCATTCCAGGGAAACCACAACAGAATGGGGTAGCTGAGAGGATGAACAGGACTTTAAACGAGCGTGCCAGAAGCATGAGGTTGCATGCGGGGCTACCAAAGATGTTTTGGGTTAAGGCGATTAATACAGCCGCTCATCTGATTAACAGAAGTCCATCCACACCATTGAAGTTTAAGTTACCGGAAGAAGCCTGGAGCCACAAAAAGGTTGATCTCTCTTACTTGAGAGTGTTTGGGTGTGTTTCCTATGTTCACATTGATTCTGCTACTAGAAGTAAACTTGATGCCAAGTCAAAGAAGTGTTTTCTGGTTGGCTATGGTGGACTTGAGTTTGGTTATCGTCTCTAGGATGACCAAAGTCGAAAGATTATTAGGAGCAAGGATGTGATCTTCAATGAAGGTGTTCTGTACAAAGACAGAGACAGCACTGACTCCAGGGGTTCAGGTTCTAAAGACAAGAAGCCTGAGGTGATTCCATTGAAGGATCTTCTTGAAGTGGAGGTGCAAAATCTAGAGATTGAAGACCAGGAAAACATAGCTCCAGAAAAAAAACCAGAGGACTCCTGCCACACCAGTTAGGAGGTCTAGTAGGACAATCAGACCGCTGCAGAGATACTCCCCAACTCTGCATTACATCTTGTTGACCGACAAAGGTGAGCCAGAGAGCTTTGATGAAGCCGTGGAGGCTGGAGATTCGGTTAAGTGGGAGTTAGCCATGAGGGATGAGATGGATTCCTTGATGTCTAATTGGACATGGCAACTGGCAAAGTTACCACAGGGTAAAAAGGCCTTGCACAACAAGCAGGTATACCAGATAAAAGATAACAGTGACGGCAGCAAGCGGTATAAGGCAAGGTGGGTGGTAAAAGAATCCAGAGATATGCTCACCAAGATGGTTCTGACTGAGAAACAGAAGTTATGTGCAACTTCAGTTGGACTTCTCCATGAAGCGTGAGAAGTCGTTGCCGCTGCAGTAGGAGACATGGTGATTGATTAGTCTACAAGTAGGAGATTGTTGTAGATGTGGAGCCAAATCAAGTCGACAACCCAGCAAAAGGAAAGAAAAAGGGAGAAAAAGTAGTCCTCGAAGGCAAGGAGCAAGCGCTACGGCTCTGGCAGAAGAGCGCCGCGGCGCTGGGATGAGGGCGCCTAGGCGCCAAGTGGTGAGCGCCTAGGCGCTAGGAGGAAAACGCCTAAGCGATGAGTTGATGGTGCCTAGGCGCTGTAGGGGGCGCCGCATCTCTCGTTTCGAGCGCCGCGGCACTGACGCGCTGTATTGCGCGATGTTTTTTGAGTCAAAGTCGGATTCAAAGGCCTCAAAAATGGGAAACTACTAGGGTTTCCCATTAGTTGCTATTTTTCTCCTCCTTTGGCTATAAATAGACACAAGGTGGCTAGGGTTGGGTGTGTGTGAAATTGTGTGTGAAATTAAGAGAGGCATTATTTTGTGAGAGGCAAAATTCTTGAGAGCTCCATCCTTGAGAGAGAAAAATTCCCACAGGGTGCTAGATAGAAGAGAGTTTTGGTAAGCACAATTTGTGAGTGTGTGAGAAACTGCTCTTGTAATCTGTAATCTCCTTCATCATAGTAGAATCTGCAAGCGGCAAAAACATGACGTAGTCTCAATTTTGGACGAACCTATATAAAAATTTGATGTCTCTTTTTCTTCTTTTCTCCTATTTATTTTTTGCAATTGTTCATTCTTACGATCCTTAGAATTAGGAGTCGCCTAATTCCCCAACAATTCCTCCCTAGTTTTTTCACTTCAATCACTCACCAAGAACATTTAGAAATTATAACACCCAATAGAAGAAGATCAAGCCTAAAGCTTCTTCAATGGTAAGCATTAAAACTAAGTTTCATTAAGTTTTTGTTTGGCGGTGTCAAGTTCTTGGATGGTGGTTTGTTGAGATTTGTAATCATGTCTAGGAGTATGTTAATAATGCTATGTTTTGTTGGTGGTATGAGTTATGTGGAGTTATTTGCCAAGTTTATGGTTTTGTGTAATTAAAAAAAAAAAAAAAAACAAGGGAAAACTGTTTATAACTACGACCACTGTTTCCTAGGAAAATAAGTTTTTTAAAGGTGAAATTTTTCATTTTTAGCAAAATACAAACGTTTTGGATGGGTTCGAAATGGATAATTTTATTTAAATAACATTTGTTGTGCTTTTGAGTCTAAGGTGTAGTTTCAGGCTTTTTCCAAAATTGCTCAGAAATTACAAAGAAAGATGTTTATAGACTGCAACCACTATTTTTAAGGAAAATGGGCCTCCAAGACACAAAATTGTAATTTTTGGTAAACACAAAAGTTTTAGATTTGGATGCTATGAATAAGTTTGGTGACAAAATTTTCTTGCAAGTATGCTCCTCCGATAGAATAATAACTCATTTTTCACAAACTGCCCAAAAATGTCTATAACGCTGCCTCATACAACGCAGCCATGGAAATCTAGTGTAATAGCCGTGTTAGAGACCAAATATGATTTCTTTTCTTTTCTTTTTACAAGTCTGCCTTTAACATATTGTTTTACACATTATGAACATTGTTTAAAAATTGCACATATAAATTTAAGAAAATGGATATGTTAGATGAAAAATCTAAATTTCACAAATGGCAAAAGTTTTAGATCCGCTCAAAATGAAGAAGTTTGTGAAAAAAAAAAATTTAAAATTGTCTCTTTCACGTAGATTTTTGAAACTGTCGTAAAATGCCACTTGGTGTAGTTTTTGAGCTGTAATGCCCATTTAGTGAAAGAATCTCATTTTTCTTAAAACAAAAAAGTTTTAGAGTTCCAAAAACTATACAAGTCTATAGTAGAAAGTTTTTCGAAATTTGATTTCTATTTTAAGATGATTTTTTGACAATAAAATGAATGCAAAGATTTTTTAATTAGCCTTCGGGCTATGAGAACAACGATTCTTGCAGTAAACTATGCCAAACTATCAAAACAAGTTTTTAAAATTAGACTCACAGAAAATTACGTTTTAGACCACGACACTAAATTACTGATTTACAGTTCCGAGTCCCTCCTTTACGCTCACAACCCATTAAAACAAAGCATCCCTCACCATATGATGTTCAAATGCTATAGCATGTTTTACAATTCAGTGGACCTATTCTAGTTTAAAAACCCAAAACAAGCTCTTACGAGATCTAAATAGGAAGTAAGTTGCTAATTAAGAGTATATTAAGTAATTTTTAAGTCAACTATGAGCAATTAATGGCAATTAACGAAAATTTAGAGTTTATATGGAATTTTTTAGTTATGTGGACTAAATTATTGAACATTTTTTAATAAATAAATATTTTCTATTTATTCCTTTAATAAAGGAAATAGTTTTTAGGAAGGATTTAATTCTTTTTAAAAGACATACTAATTTATTTAGTGTAATATAAGATATGCTTACACTCTTATTGCGTGTTTTACAAAAATTAAATCTTGTAACTAGGCATGAATTAATAAGGGGCAATGGTATCTAGAAATCATGTAAGCAGGAATCACGTATCTATTATGAAAACTCCTAAATTCAAATAACATATTTTGTATGCTCTATGTTAAGTATGATATGCATGATCCATGGTATCATAATTATTGTAACGCCCTGAAATTTATTTAATGTTATTGTAATGTAAGATGATGAATTAGTGTGCCATAATTAATGTTTCAACATTAATTTGATTATTTGGTTAAGTTTTGAAATTTAGGTTGTTTTGTTAATTTAATAAATTCAAATCATTTCTTATTGTTTTAAAATGATGTTTTGAGTTTTAAAAGCTCAACAGTTTGTAAAATGTTAAAAATATTCCGTTTTACAAAACCGTGGGCGGCACATGGTTTTAGCACAGTAAAACCGCCCTCTCCTCTTCCTTTCTCTTCACTCTCAACTCTCACAATCTCTCTCCTCCTCTCCCACCCGTGATCACTCTCTCTCGTTCTCTCTCGGGTTCTTCTTCTCTCTCAATTTCTCTCTCAAATTTTTGAATCAAAATTCGAATCCAAGCTTCGGGTTAACAAGGAGGAAGCTCGATAACGAGATTTGGCAACCAAGAACGCGGATTGAAGCTTCGATTCGAGGTTCAGTTCTGAAATTTCTAAACTTTTTCAAAATTTTCAATTTTTGTGCATTTTGAAATCTAAGTTTGTTTGAGCTTAGAAAACCTTTGATTTGAGTTAAAGGAACTTATAACACCTAGAATCTAAGCTTGGATTGAAGAAAAACGGATTATATTCAAGATTTTTCATTTTTTCTCATTTTAATCTATTTTTGGATTTTTGAGATTTTTGTGTTTAAATCTTGTTTAAATGAGTTCAAAAGTGTCCAAATGCGTTTTTCTATCATCTATGATTGTTTTCCATGCCTGAGATTTAAGAAAAATAGGTTAAAATCAATATTTGGATTTTGGGAGAACCAAAACCCGTGGCTGGAATTTCTGGGTTTTTCCAGTTCGGTAAGCCGAACTACGTGCTCGGCAGGCCGGACTGCACCGTTCGACAGGCCGAATATGGGAAATGTCTGGCCGACCGGACCTGATTTTTGACAGGCCGAACTGCACAGTTCGACAAGCCAAACTGCACAGTTCGGCTGGCCGAAGCAGGGAGTCCGGCAGGCCAGTAGAGCATGGGAAATTTTGTGATTTTTCACCCGTTTTCACTGTTTTGAACCCCGATTGAAATTCCAACCTAGTAAAATGATTTTAAAGATACAAATGGCACACTAGGACATCATGAAATGGTTTAGTAACATAGAATGTCTCAAACTAGATATTGATCGACTTAGTGTGTATCTAGGATAGTTCGTGGTTCTACGGAGCTAACGTATAGCAGACCGGGATTATGATGTGGGACATCGGCATGAGTATCGAGGTAAGACTTTTACCCCATTCTTTGGTAGCCTAGTTTCAAAATGATTTGGCTTTGAAAAAGGTTTCTATAAAAATATTTTCAACAGTTGATTGAAAATGAATTTATCGATTATATTTTAATAAACAGTGAACTGAAATGAACTCCATAATGAATATAAATGACAATACTCGGTAAATGGGTTTTGAATGATGATGAAAATAAACACAAAAGCATGATGCCATATCAGAGATCGGGTCGTGTAGCGATCGACCTTGGGGGCAGGTCTCGAAACCCTAGTTGGGCCACTACGGTGGTGATATCCTTATGGTTTGCCTAGGAAAAGAAAACGATATTTCTGGTCGACCTAATAAGCTATTTTGGGTAAGAATGGCTTTATTTAAATTTATTTATTTATTCAATGTTTCTTTTAGATAATTTCTTGAATAATGAGATTTTTCTTTAAATTAAATAATTTAATAAAATTCTATCCTACTGAGCCTTTCGCTCACATTTTGTTTGTTTTTTTTAAATTCCCCCCCTCTAGGTGGTTTCCCATTTAGGTTTAGAGATGATTCAACGGACCGAACTTAGGAGCAGTAAAAGGATTAGTAGATTAGTTGTACTATTTAATCAAGGCATGTAATGTTTTTAACTTTCTTTGTGCTTGGACTGTAGTTGTATTATTATATTGTCAGTATCATGTATGTGCACAAGTTGTGGATCAGTGGGACCCATATTCACGGTTCTTTATTATTTTATTATTCGCTTAATGATTTCACCTGCTTAATGATTTCACCTGCTTAATGTTTATGAACTCTTTTATACAATGTTGTTTTGAAACTTTTACATTTTTATACATTTGATTTAACCCCTAAAATTCTTGATATTAATTAAATTCTTCTTTTAATTAATTTAAATAATCTGCCACGTCACCTCCCGTACCCCGGGGCGTGACAGAATGGTATCAGAGCTCAAGGGTATGAACCTTGGGAATTGTGCACACATAGGTATGACAATAAAATACCTCTGACAGTCCAAAATTTTATTTTCAGAAGTGAGAGGATGGCACCTAGACGTCGTTCGACAGCTGACGCCGAGTTCAGAAACTATGAGGGCATGATGAGGTCTATGTTTGTGGCTTTTCAGCAGATGGCAGCCAGCGCTAGACCGGAGGATTCTGATGTTGGTCGTCGGCATACGTATTTTAAGGAATTCAGGCATGCGTCTATTTCGACTTTTGATGGTAATGGGGATCCGTAGTTGGCAGAATATTGGTTAGACTCGATCGTGAAGCATTTGGATACCCTTGGTATGCCTGATGAGTACCGTGTGGAGTTTGCTGCATATAAGCTCGAGGGTGGTGCTAATACTTGGTGGAAACAAGCTAAGCGTTTGGAACGCAGGTGGCGATATCAGTTGGGATAGATTCGAGGAGCTGTTCTATGACCGGTATTTTCTATAGGGGTATAGAGATCAGAAGGCAGCTGAGTTCTACAGGTTGTAGCAGGCATGATTTGTTAGTTCGGGAATATGAGGCAAGATTTAATGAGTTGGCCAGGTTTGCTCCATCAGCAGTGGCATCAGAACGCGAGAGGTGCATTAAGTTTCAGGAAGGGCTCAAGGCTCCTATTCGATGACAGGTGGTTGCTCTGCGACTTAGGAGTTTTGGAGAGCTTATGTCGTCAGCAATATTAGTGGAAAATGATTATGCGCAAGTATTGTGAGGATCGAGCAAAGGCTTCAGGAGGATCGTAGAGGAGCGGTAGGAAGAGCACCACTAGCCGTCCAACCCCAAGAAAAAACAAGCAGGGTGGCGCGAACAGTGGTAGTAGCAGTTCATCTGGTAGCGGGCGCAGCAATCCCTACAGCTTCCATTGTCATTTTTGTTAGCAGCTAGGACACATCAAGAGGAATTGCCTGATCAAGAGTGCCCATCTTGGATCTCAGACCGGAGAAGATGCTAGTCGTCAGTCTCAGCTGCAAACCCTACCTCCACCTCAGTAGTATCCGCAGTTGCAGTATCCTCAGTTCTCTCCTTAGTAGTTTTCATATCCAGCATGAGGGCAGCAGCCGTAGCATTTCCAGCATAGCGTCCCTCAATATCGAGTGCCGAGTGCAGCTAGTGTGTAGTCGTCTCCATCTCAGCAGGATCGGCAGAATAATCCAGGACCTAGCAATGTTGGAAGAGGAAAAGGAAAGGCACCAGTGCAGATTCATGCAATAGCATCGGGTGGTTCAGATTCTCAGACCAGTAACTGCTGTAGTCGATGGTACGATCTTAGTTTCTCAATCCTTAGCTCACATTTTATTTGATATAGGTGCCTCTCATTCTCTCATTTTGAGTTCTTTTGTACATGCCCTGGGATTAGATATAGAAGAGTTTAATGAACCCCTAGTCATAACTTTTCCCTTGGGGCGAGTGTGTGTGAATTGTGTATGTAAATCATGTAAAATAAAGATTAGGGATGAGATTTTGAAAAGTGATTTGATTATACTCCCCATGAGCTTATATGATGTAATTCTAGGGATGGACTAGTTGTCTAGATATAATGCAGTTGTAGACTGCCAACTTAGAAAAGTAACCCTAGTGTCTGATAGAGGGACGATGATCACTTACCAGGGTGGTGGTGATTGGTTAATGAGTGAGCATCTCATGAAGTCATGTCTATGAGGGCAAAGAAATCTGGTTTGTTGTGCTTTTCTTGCGAATCTAGAGTGCGAGCCCTATGCTTTGAGAGAAAGTGTAGCGATTCCGATGGTTGATGACTTCGAGGATGTCTTCCGCGATGAGTTGCCAAGATTACCATCGCATCGAGAAATCAAGTTTGGTATTGAGTTGTTTCCAGGGACAACACCGATTTCTATATCACCTTATTGGATGGCGCTGACAGAAATGAAAGAATTGAGGAAACAACTTCAGGAGCTTGCTGATAAAGGGTATATTCAGAATAGCACATCTCTGTGGGGAGCACCGGTTTTGTTTGCTAAGAAACATGATGGGACTCTTAGGTTGTGTATAGATTATCAGCAGCTGAATCGTGTCACAGTGAAGAATAAGTATCCATTGCCCAGGATCGATGAGTTGTTTGATCAGTTGGGAGGTTCGCGGTACTTCTCAAAGATTGATTTGCGATCGGGTTACCATCAGCTTAGGATTAAGGAAGAGGATATTTCCAAGACAGCTTTTAGGACTCAATATGGGCACTTTGAGTTTTTGGTTATGTCGTTTGGGTTGACGAATGCTCCGACAGCTTTCATGGATTTGATGAACAGGATATTTAGGCCGTATCTAGATCAGTTCGTGATCGTGTTCATCGATGACATTCTAGTGTATTCTAAGACTTAGAAGGAGCATGAGCAGCATCTCTGGATCGTACTTTAGACTCTGCGGGAGCACCAGCTGTATGCCAAGAGGGAAAAGTGCAAGTTTTGGTTGACTGAGGTCAAGTTTCTAGGTCATGTCATCTCGGAGCATGGTATTTCTATAGATCGGTCCAAGATTGAAGCCATAGTAGAATGGAGAACGACCAAGGAATGTAGTAAAAATTCGTAGCTTCTTGGGTCTTGCTGGTTATTACAGGAAATTTGTAAAGGATTTTTCGAAGGTTATAGCTCCATTGACGAGATTGATTAAGAAAAATGTCAGGTTTGAGTGGGATGAAGAATGTGAGCTTGCTTTTTACAAATTGAAGAACCGATTGACTTCAACCCCAGTGTTGGTTATTCCTAGCAGTGACAAACCATATGAGGTTTACGCAGATGCTTCAAGGCGCGGACTTGGATGCGTGTTGATGCAGCATAGATGCGTGGTTGCAGTACGAATCGAGGCATCTACAACCTCACGAAGCAGAATTATCCTACTCATGACTTGGAGCTCGCGGCAGTGATTCACACGCTGAAGATTTGGAGGTGTTATTTGTATGAAGCAACATTTCAGGTCTTCTCCGATCATAAGTGTTTGAGGTATCTTTTCACTTAGAGGGATCTTAATTTGAGGCAATAGAGATGGATAGAGTATATGGAGGATTATAATTTTGCGTTGCAGTATCATCCCGGGAAAGCTAATGTGGTCGCGGACGCGCTTAGTAGGAAGTCTTCAGGGATTCTCGCTTGTTTGGCTTTTGAGGACTGGAGTAGGGATGCAACAGTGAGCAAGTATGGGCTATGGTATCATGAAGACTATGATCGAGTTTCGATATATCATGTGGAGGCGACCCTAGCTCTTGTTCAGATGGTGAAGCAAAATCAGTGGCAGGATCAGTATTTGTAGGGGATTTGGACGCGGATTTAGAATGGAGAGTGGTTTGAAGAATAGAGTGTGCATGCAGATGGATCGTTGTATTTTCAGGAGCATCTTGCAGTTCCAACTATCGCCGAGGTGACGAAAGCCATTTTGGACGAAGCTCATAGGTCTCAGTTCGCCATTCATCCAGGGAGCACAAAGATGTATCGTGATTTGAAGAGGCAATATTGGTGGAGAGGCATCAAGAAAGATATTCGAGAGTACGTGGCCAAGTGTATGACGTGTCTTTAGGTGAAAGCCGAGCATCATGAAGCCTACAGGTCATCTTCAGCCGCTTCCTATTCCAGGGTGGAAATGGGAGCATGTGAGGATGGATTGTCTCACAGGTTTGCCAAGGACGAAGCAGCGGCATGATGCAGTTTGGGTCGTAGTTGATAGGTTGAAGAAATCGACGCATTTCATTCCGTTCAGGTCGACGTGTTCGAGGAGGATTCTCGGGGATTTGTATCTACAGAACATAGTGAGATTGCATGGAGTTCCTTTGTCCATCACTTCTGATCAAGACACTAGGTTTAATGCTAAGTACTGGAGGAGTTTTCAGGAGGCTTTAGGTACAGATTTGAACTTCAGTACGACGTTTCATCCTCAGACTGATGGGCAGTCTGAGCGGGTTATTCAGATTCTTGAGGATATGTTGCGTGCCTGTGCGTTAGACTTCGACGGGAATTGGAAGAAATATTTTCATCTGGCGGAGTTCGCATACAACAATAGCTATCAGGTGAGTATTGGTATGGCACCGTTTGAGGCATTGTATGGGCGACCGTGTCGGTCACCGGTGTGTTGGGCAGAGCTAGAAGACAGGGTTATTCTTGGGTCGGATGAGATCCGTGATAGCAACGAGAAAGTCACCGTGATTCGAGGTCGATTGAGGGTAGCTCAGAGTCGACAGAAGAGTTATGCAAATAGAAGACATAGACCCTTAGAGTTTGCAGTAGGAGATTTCGTTCTCTTGAAGGTATCGCCTCGTAAAGGAACTATGCGGTTCAGAGTGAGTGGAAAGCTTGCACCGAGGTACATTGGACCGTTCGAGATCACTTAACGTGTTGGTATGGTTGCTTATCAGCTTGACCTTTCGCCCGAACTTTCTCATGTTCATGATGTGTTCCACGTGTCGATGCTTAGGAAGTGTCCGCCTGAGCAGGGTAAGGTAGTTTCATTTCGTGATGTGTAGGTTCGAGAAGATACGACGTACGAGGAGGTGCCGATTCAAATCATCAACCGGAAGATGATCATTTTGCGTCGTCGTGAGATACCAGTTGGTAAAGGTCGTGTGGCAGCATCACGGGGTTGATGAAGCCACTTGGGAACTAGAGTCGAGTATGCAAGAGTTGTATCCACATTTGTTTTGTTTCTGAAATGAGTTGTAAATTTCGAGGGCGAAATTTCTTTTAGGGGTGGAGAGTTGTAAAGCCCTGAAATTTATTTAATGTTATTGTAATGTAAGATGATGAATTAGTGTGCCATAATTAATGTTTCAACATTAATTTGATTATTTGGTTAAGTTTTGAATTTAGGTTGTTTTGTTAATTTAATAAATTCAAATCATTTCTTATTGTTTTAAAATGATGTTTTGAGTTTTAAAAGCTCAACAGTTTGTAAAATATTAAAAATATTTTGTTTTATAAAACCGTAGGCGGCACATGGTTTTCGCATAGTAAAACTGCCTACAATTTCTCTCTATTTATTCTCTCTCCCCTTCCTTTCTTTTCACTCTCAGTTCTCACACTCTCTCTCCTCCTCTCCCACCCATGATCACTCTCTCTCGTTCTCTCTTGGTTTCTCTCTTCTCTCTCAATTTCTCTCTCAAATTTTTGAATCAAAATTTGAATCCAAGCTTCGGGTTAGCAAGGAGGAAGCTCGGGAACGAGATTTGGCAACCAAGAATGCAGATTGAAGCTTCGATTCAAGGTTAGTTTTGAAATTTCTAAATTTTTTCAAAATTTTCAATTTTTGTGTATTTTGAAATCTAAGTTTGTTTGAGCTTAGAAAACCTTTGATTTGAGTTAAAGGAACTTATAACACCTAGAATCTAAGCTTGGATTGAAGAGAAATGGATTAGATTCAAGATTTTTCATTTTTCCTCATTTTCTCCCATTTTTGGATTTTTGAGATTTTTGTGTTTAAATTTTGCTTAAATGAGTTCAAAAGTGTCCAAACACGTTTTTCTATCATCTATGATTGTTTTCCATGTCTGAAATTTGAGAAAAACAGGTTAAAATCAAGATTTGGATTTTAGGGAGAACCAAAACCCGTGGCTGGAATTTCTGGGTTTTTCCAGTTTGGCAGGCCAGATTCAAAGAATCGGCAGGCCGGACTGCACCATTTGGCAGGCCAAATCTGGAAAATGTTTGACCAACCAGACCTGATTTTCAGCAGGCCAAACTGCACAGTTCAGCCGACCGAAGCAGGGAGTCCTGCACGCCGATAGAGCATGGATATTTTGTGATTTTTCATCCATTTTCACTGTTTTGAACCCCGATTAAATTCCAACCTTGTAAAATAATTTTAAAGATACAAATGGCACACTAGGACATCATGAAATAGTTTAGTAACATAGAATGTCTCGAACTAGATATTGATCGACTTAGTGTGTATCTAGGATCGTTTATGATTCCGCGGAGCTAACGTATAGCGGACCGAGATTACGGTGTGGAGCACCGACACGAGTATTGAGGTAGGACTTCTACCCCATTCTTTGGTAGCATAGTTTCAAAATGATTTGGCTTTGAAAAGGGTTTCTATAAAAATGTTTTCAACGGTTGATTGAAAATGAATTTATCGGTTATATTTTAATAAACCGTGAACTAAAATGAACTCCATAATGAATATAAATGACAATACTCAGTAAATGGGTTTTGACTGATGATGAAAATAAACACAAAGGTATAATGCCATATCAGAGATTGGGTCGTATAGCGATTGGCCTTAGGGGCAGGTCCTAAAACCCAACTAGGCCACTACGGTGGTGATATCCTTATGGTTTGCCTAGGAAAAGAAAACGTATTTCTGGTCAGCCTAATAAACTGTTTTGAGTAAGAATGGTTTTATTTAAATTTATTTATTTATTCAATGTTTCTTTTAGATAATTTCTTAAACAATGAGATTTTCTTTTAAATTAAATGATTTAATAAAATTCTGTCCTACTGAGCCTTTCACTCACATTTTGTTTGTTTTTTTAAAATTTTCCCCCCTCTAAGTTGTTTCCCATTTAGGTTCAGAGAGAATTCAACGGACCGAACTCAGGAGCAGTAGAAGGATTAGTAGATTATTTGTACTATTTAATCAAGGCATGTAATGTTTTTAACTTGCTTTGTGCTTGGACTGTAGTTGTATTATTATATTGTCAGTACCATGTGTGTGCACAAGTTGTAGGTCAATGGGACCCATATTCGTGGTTTTTTATTATTTTATTATTCGCTTAATGATTTCACCTGCTTAATGTTTATGAACTCTTTTATACAATGTTGTTTTGAAACTTTTACATTTTTATACATTTGATTTAACCCCTAAAATTCTTGATATTAATCAAATTCTCCTTTTAATTAATTTAAATAATCTGTCACGTCACCTCCCGTACCCGGGGCGTGATAATTATATTATAAGATGCATGCGATATTATGTAGTATATATTATGCCATACTCCATACTCACCACAAGTTAAGTAAAAGTGTCATACCAACCTCCTAACATATAGGAATGATTACCAACATGTCGACCTATGGAGAATATTATGTTAAGTATGAGATAAAAATATCAATGTTGTTAGGGTCTTTACAAAGCTTAACCTCCCAATGATTGCATGCAATCGGTGTGAATACTCAGTGACTTATGTATAATAAGACCTTTATAATCAAGCATAATTGGTTCATGTTTTTTTATGAAATTATTTTCTATTACCTTTTACGAGTGAATATTCATACTCATGAAGTGAAAGCTCAATCAATTATATTCAGTTGTAGGTAAGAAGTTAGTTGGCAAACTTGTCGGGCGATAGTGAGCTACAAGCAAACAATGGATAATGGGAAGGGATAACACTCACGTAAGATTTTATTCCACAATTATGTTTTGTTATTTAAGACTCTTTAAAATTATGGAGTATTATTACAGTTGAATTTGTGTTAAGTTTATTTTGGGACCAAGGTTGTACGTACTGCATCCTTAGTCCATAAAAAATTTTACTATCCTTAGTTACTACAACAAAATATGGTTAAGACGACACCTAAAAGATTATAGTTTTAACAAAAACCATCATTATGTCTCCCACAGCACCATTTTTGGAAATCGTACTGCACTTTAGATGACGATTTTTTAAAAAACTTTGTTTAATCTATAGTTTTACATGATGATTTCTTAGAAATCTTTATTTAAGATCATTTAAAATTTTCTGAAAATATTATATCGTGCCAAATCCAATCTTAATCGACATCTCTCCTGATCTACCTATCCCTCACCACTACAAAAAATGACAACTTTAATGATAAAACTTTTAGCGACGACACTTCTCATCACTAAAGATTGACCATTAGCAATGACAAGTCATCACTAAAAGTTTCAAAATATCAACATTATGATCGAGTTTTAGTCATCGCTAAATATCCGGGCCCACTTTTTAACGACATGTTGCCACAAATAGATTAATGAAAATATTATGGTAGTTGTAATTGACTAGTGCCAAAGGAGGACTTTTAGCGATGACAATAAGTCTAGCATGAAGCACTAAATGTTCATGCCAGAACCTCGGGCAAGAATGTGACAGCAGCTGTTGCCAGCTATTGTCCACAAAGATGTCATCGCTAAACGTCCAAATTTAATTTTTAGTAAAATTTTAAGTGGCAAACATGAGTAGGTGGTAGATTTTTTAAAGATTTTTAGTGGCAATAATAGTTATTTGGTTAGTGCATGTTTAGACAATGCTGTGGAGATGTTTATGGCAACATCGTTTTGGTTGTCGTCGCTAAAAAGTTTGACTATATATCATTGGTTCACCTTCACTTTCTCATCTTTCTCTCTACCTGGTCTTCTCTCTCTCTGCCTCCCTTAGGCACCGCCTCCGACGATTTCTCTAAGCACCGTTGCCACCTCTCTTGCCCAAACCTGGCCCCTCTCTCATTCCCTTTCTTTTTCCATCCCCATCCCCTATCTCTTTCTCATCGTGCAATGCTGCCACTACCCCACCGTTGCCGCTACCACCTCTGCTACCTAGCCAATCCCCACCCAGCCCTATCCCCTCTATCTTCCTCCCCTCTTTCCCTCCATATCCCCTCTCTCTTTCTCTCTCTCTTTCCCTCTGTTTCCACCGCTGCCGCCATCATCTCTGTCACCGTCCACTTGCACTGCACTCTCGTTTGTAATCACCTCGTTTTGTGGTGGTTAAATGTGAGTTCTATTTTTTTTATTTTTTCTTAATAATTTTTTTAGTTTAAAATATGATATTTAATGTATATGATATATGATATGATGTGATTATGTGAGTTGTGGTTAATTGCATGTGATATAATTATGTTGTAATGGATATGACTTTTGTTTAATAAATGATTATATGGTTTTGTGATTTTGTGATATATAATATGTGATTTTATGATTATGTAATAATGAGATTTTGTGACTTTTGTGATTTAGAAAATATGTAATTATGAGATTTTTTTGATTTAGTGAATATGTAATATATGGTTAAGTGATGTTGGTTATGTAATTTGTGTAATGTGATTGTGTGATTGCTAATTTTTTATTTGGTTTAATTTATTTATGTTAATATTAATTAACATTCATAATAGTTAAAAGGCTTAAGATTAATAATCTTAAATAATTAATATTCTTAATAATCAAAATTAAGCAACTTAAAACCTTAAATATAATCCTAACTAATTAAGTAATAACACTCTTAATTAATTAATAATTTTAATAATCAAAATTAAGTAATAATCAATCTTAATAATCAAAATTAAGCAATTAATTATTATAATCTTAACTAGTGGAGTACTAATTTATAAGCAATACTAATCTTAATTAATTAATATTCTTAATAATTAAAATTAAGTAATTAACAATATTAATTATAATATTAACTAATTAAGTAATAATTAACTAACAATGAAAATTAAGTACACAAGGAAGTAGTAATTAAAATGAAATATATATTCATAACTAAATTAGTAGTAATAATTAGTTAAGTGGTTAATAATTATTAGTTTATTTAAACACAAAATACTAAAAATTAGAAATTAATAATTCATAATTCATAATTAGTATTTTAGTGAGTATAAAAAAATGATTCATAGGGTCAAATGGTTCAAGAGAGACAAATGTAGGTGATGTAAACCATAACCTCCTCTTCAGCTTCTGCCACTAACGAGGTCACCATACCTGCAGATGTCCTAGGGAGGTGTAGGGTTCATCATACCGGAGTGGGACCTCGACTGAATTAGAGGGAGTCGGGTTCTAGTTCTATATTCTCTAGTTCATAGTCCCAACACACCCAGTTACCTTCAGTGGTTCACAACTGGCTCATACAAATGTATACCAACAACGTTGAGCTAGTTAATCAATTGAGGCAAATGAACCCCGGAATCATTATCAACATACATCCACCCTATACATCTATAGTCTCTCATACTGACGAAGAAGACGAAGAGAAAGAAGAACAAAATGTAAACTTGGGTGATTAGACAATTTGTATATTATTAGAGATGTTATTTTATTTTATTTTGCATGTTATTAGGCTTTTAGTATATTTTATTTTATTTTATGAAGTGTACATCATATTTTTTATAATATTATAAATTATTTTTGCATTTTATTCATATTTCAATTACTATTAATTTTGCAAAATTAAAAAATATTTTTCAAAAAATAAATTTAAAATAAAATTAATTATTATCCAAAGAAATATAATTATTCAATTGCACTAAAATATATATTTTATAATTTTTAAAAAAATAAAAAAATTATTAGCAACGACATTTATCGTCGCTAAAAAGCCATCCCAAGAACTTTTAGCAATGACATGTCGTCGCTAATAACTAACCCGCAAAACTTTTAACGATGATATGTCATCGCTAAATAGTCGTCAAATTTAAAAAATTTTAAAAATTTGAAAACTTTTAGTGATGACATTTTCAAAAAAGTCGTCGCCAAAAGTCCTTTAGGAGAGCATCTTGTTTTATTTGTGACCCACAAATTTAGCGACATCATATTTGTTATTTCGTTGCTAAATGTTTTTTAACGATGACTTTGTTGTTGCTAAAAAGTTTTTAGATATAACTTCTATTGTTGCTAAAAGCGCAATTTTTTGTAGTTACCACCACAAAATTCTCTCTAAAACTATAGTTTCTTGTAGTGACCCACGTCATTGTTGTCGTCCAAATCTCCTCTCTCTCCTTCGCCCTCAATCGCTTCACTACCACCTTGTTGCGTCGTAGTGCCTCGCCTCACCTTTGTTGCCCTTGCCGCCCTCCGTCACACCTCGTCATCGTCCCTCTACCTCTGCTTCATGTCATCGCTACCACCTTCTGTTGGCAACTGTTTTTTATATTAATTGTTGTCTTTAGTTATTTAGTTAATTAAGCTTTACTTAGAATTTTGAATGAATTTATTATTAGAAATTATTGAAAATTAGTTCTAAATTAATTGTATAATTTTTTGTGAGATTGAAGTTGGTTGATTTGGGTATGTTAAGTTTAGTTTTTTTTTTTGTTATTTAGCTAATTGGATTTTATTTAGGTTTTGCGAGTTTAATTGTTATTGAAAATTGCTTTAAATTAGCTATTTGTTAGTTAGTAAATTATTTCTATTACTTTATTTTTTGGCTATATGGTTCTTTTAAAGAATTTTATTATTACTTTTTATTTAGGTTTTTTAAAATTGTTGGATTATAAACAGTAGTTGTTGAAAGTTATTTTAAATTTGTTGTTGTATAATTTGTTGTAAGATTGAATAAATTTGATTTTATTTTATAGCAATAGATAAGAAATAGATGTATGCTTATAAGAAGAGCAAGGAATATAAGAAAGAGATTGAGGATTTTGTGGCTTTTGTGAAGGCTAATGTCAAAGGGAATATGATTTGTTGTCCTTGTGTATATTATGGAAATATTAGGAAACGATTATATGATGAGGATAGGTTTCATTCGTATCAACATGGGACTATTTGGACTTATCAATTATGGACATGGCATGGTGAGGAAGTCTCTGCTTCATCATCAACGGTGAGGAGGAATGTCCATGTTAGTCATGTTGATGAGGAAGATGACAGTAGTTTTATGGCTAACATGATGAATAATATGGAAGAAGAATTTGTACATAGACTGGAGTTATTTTAAACGATAATGAAAGATGCAGTGACACCATTGTATAGTGGGTATTTGAAGTATACTAAACTATTCGCTTTGATTTGATTATGGAATTTAAAGGCATCAAATGGGTGGTCCAAGTTAAGTTTTATGGGATTTTTAGAATTTTCACATGATGTATTTTCAAATAATAATAAAGTGTTAACAACTATATATGGACCAAGAAGATGTTGAGTAAATACATGCTTGGTTGAATGATTGTGTGCTATATCGGAAAAAGTGTGAAGACTTGGATGAATGCCTAATGTGTGATGAGTCTAGGTGAAAGAAAGCTAACAAACCATAGAAGGGAAGAAAAAGTGTACCGGCAAAAGTGTGGTGGTACATTCCAATAGAACCATGCTTGAAGCGATTATTTCGAAATGCAGTTCATACAAAGGATTTAACTTGGCACCATCATAGGATGATCGATGATAGCATGTTGAGACACTCCGCCCATTTGCCATAGTGAAAGACATTTGACATAGAGAATCCAAAATTTAGTATAGAACCTAAGAATCTTTGTCTTGCTTTTTTCCACCGATGGAATGAACTTCTCAAAGTAATTTTACTAGTAAGCATGGTACTTGGTCTGTCGTTCCTGTCAACTACTATCTTCCATCGGACTTATACATGAAGTGAAAGTTCTAGATGCTAACTTTGTTCATCTCTAGACCTAATCAATTGGGAAATGACATTGATATACACCTGGTACCATTGATTGATGAGTTGTGAAGATTGTAGGAAAGAGGTATACAAGTCTAGGATGCTTTCCACTAAGAGACCTTCACACTCTAAGTATTATTGATGTGAACTATTAATGACTTTCTTGCATATGAAAACCTATCCATGTACTCAGTCAAGAGTTTAATTAGTTGTTCTATTTACAATTAAAGCATGGTAAGAATACAGTTTACAATGGTCATAATTGTTTTTTCCCATAAGCCTTCCATACTATAGACAAAAGAAAGCATTTAATAGCAAGATTAAAAAAAAGGCAAGCTCCAAGATCTTTGATAGGTCACTAAGTGTTTGAGATGGTAAGGAGACAAAAAATAAAAATAATACGCTGATGGGAGAAGAATCTTAGAAAAAGAAGTCAATTTACTTTAAACTTCATATTGGAGTACTCTTTTTGTTCGTTATTGCTTGGATGTCATGCACATGGAAAAGAATGTTTGTGAATTGATAGTGGGTAAGTTGCTTGACATTCCTGGCAAAAGTTAAGATAGTCTTAATGCAGTGTTAGATCTTGTTGAATTGAATATAAGAGGTGATTTGGTTCCTAAGAGAAAGGATGCTCCTTGCCTCTGGCAAATTACACCTTATCGAGGCAAGAAAAGAAAAATTTTTGTGAATGGCTTGCTATTGTCAAAGTTCCAAAAGGGTATTCATCCAATTTTAGAAACTTGGTGTTAATAAAAGACTTAAAACTTTTTGGCATAAAGACTCCTGATAGTCATATTTTGATGCAATAATTATTGCCACTTGCATTGTGTGGAATTCTTCTGTTGAAGGTAGAATATGCACTTATATAATTTTGTTCCTTCTTCAACTCCTTATGCTCCATGGTGATAGATCCAACGTAAAATCTTGTTCATGCTTGAGAGGTACTTTCCACCTTTGTTTTTTAACATTATGATTCACTTAACGATGCACTTTGTACATGAAGTTATGCTTTTTGGGTTGGTATACTTGAGATAGATGTACATTTTTGAAAGATACATGAAGATTTTGAAGGGTTATTTTAGAAACCAAAATAGATCGAAGGGTTACATTGTACAAAATTATATAGCCAAAGAGCTATTGGATTTTGCTTGGAATTATTGTCTAATGTTGAAGCAATAAGATTGCCAAGGTAGGTTAACATTGAGCCTAAAGTAATGTCTTCCAATACTCCACCGTCCACTCCTTGTGAAAAATAGAAGCAAGCATGTGTTTTTATTTTGCACAATACCCATGTTATTGAACCATTCATAGAAGTCTACATGAAGGAAATAAAAAATGCAAATCCCAAAAGAGGAAAAAATGAGAAATGGTTGTAAGATGAACACAACCACACTTTCAGAAAAGTGAATACAAACACACAAATAAAAACAAGGTTCGTGAGTCTCAAAGCAAGTGTGTCTCAAAAGACATGTTTAAGTTGGCCAGAGGACCCTGGTTTATAGTTATGAGATATAGTTTGTATTAAATTAATAGTTATACCTTCTACACTCGCAAAAGAGATGAGAATCACCCAGTCCAAAATAGTGATGCGTGTCTTCATGCTAATTCTATGTATGTTTCCTCTATAATGACAAGAATCTCGTGTATGGAATAATGGCCTACTATGGTTATGTTGATGACATATGGGAACTTGACTATTGTAGACTCCAAGTAACTCTTTTTAAGTGCAAGTGAGCTGATAATAAGTATGTAAAAGTTGATAATGAAGGCATTATGGTGGTAGTAAAAATATTCTATCTTTTAGTAAAGGATTGCCATTTGTGGAGGAGGTTGATGTTTTTGATAATGATGATTCACACTTGGGCTATTTAGATTAAATGGACTTAAGTTATTAACACTAATAAAGGTAAGAGGAAAAAGTAATCATGTAAGTTTTATTGTATCTTTTATTGAACTATTTCATTATTATTGTATTATAATTTACTATGTTGTATTTCATTCCTACATTGTTGTAGTTTTATTTCGACCAACTTATTGCACAAATTATGATAAGTATCAAACTTTATTAACTTAATCTGATAATTGTATATAAATTGTTAATTTTTTATTAATTTACATATTTTAAAATATTTTAGTTGTTAGAATGATTTATTTAAAAAAGTATGGAATATAGTAACCAAAATCAATAAATTGTGAGTTCAAAGAACAGACAAATCATAGGATATTTGGCCACTAATGGGAAAAAAGGCAAAAAAACAACTATTTTACCTAGCTATAGACATTAGACGACAGGTTTTAAGGAAACCATTGTCTAAAATATTACTTTAGATGATGGTTTTAAGTAAAAACTATCGTCTAAAGAAAGAAACTCGCACCTTTTAGTAGCCCAGCTAGATGTTGGATGACGTTTTATAACTGTAATCTAATATGCACCACCTATTGTGTCGCTAGATTAGACAACAGTTTAGCTATTTGTTGTCTAATCTTTAAATGATGTTATTAACTATAGTCTAATATTCCACTTATAGTAGTTAGGGCTGTACAAAAACCGCCCCGCACCCGTCAACCGTCAGTGCCTGCGCCAGCCCATCTCCAAAAAAGCAGGTTTGCGTTAGCAACCCACTGGTGGGCGAGTTGAACCCGCCCATCAATATATTCGGTCGGCGGGTTTGGTTTTAAGTTTTTGAGGACGGGTTCAACCCGCACCCGCCCGCCTATATATTTTTTTAAAAAACTTATCATTTATTTGATTTTGTTCTTATTTTAGAAATGATTGAACAATCCAACACTTCAAGCATGGGCTCGGCTGCCTCTTGACATATTAGAAACTGGAAATTCTCCTATTATTTTGTGAAGTGATCAAAATTCAAATCAAGTAAGTTAGTAGAAAAAGCCCTGAAAGAAAAAGAACACTTGACTTTGTTCATCATTTCATTTGTAGTATTCTATTATTTTCGAACCCAGTGAATAGGCTTTAATCTTTATGGACTCTTGACACTGTTCAACACTTTATATGTAGTTGATGTTTCTTGTTGCAGTGAATGCTTATGTTTCTTAATTTGTACTTTTGAATATGGTCACTGTCTTTAAGCATCAAACTTGTTGGAATGCTTTATGTATTATCATCTTATATTTTCTACAAATTTTCTTCACTTTCTAAAAAAAAGGTCCAAAAAATTACATTAGGCAATAGCATATGTCTAAACCGCCTCAACTGGCCTGCACCCGCCCGCAACCACCCAAAACCAAACCAAAACCGCCTGCCATGTGGTGGGCGGTTTGCGGGTTGGTTAATCGCCAACCCGTCATCCAAAAAAACCGCACCGCACCTACCCAAAAACTATCAAACCGCCTGTCGTTCACCCCTAATAGTAGTGAGTCTATTTAATTTAGTAATATTTTAAAAAATGTTATACAGATTTAAGTTATTTATGTTAAGAATATGTTTAAGTAGTTTAAGTAATGGTTACACAAGTGATGGTTGTTATACCAAATACCCAAGTTAAATTTTCTGGTTAACCTAACCTAATCTATTAAATTATCGAGACTCGACAAATAAGGCCACTTAGGCAACATGGTATACTAGCGTATGAGAAACTAAGAATCTTATATCCAAATTTGTCTTATTATCAACACATTTATTTTAGCTAAACCAACAGCATCAATATTTATGTGTTTCCTAACATATAAATAACATCAATAGAGCCCATATCATAGAAACATAAGCAATTTCCTATAGGAATGCCTAGAGATGCAATAATAGGCTAGGCCTATGGGCCGACCCAGGCCCACCTTGATACAATGACGGGTCAAGCTGCCACGACCTATCACTGTTCAAGGCACGACCTATCAGATAAATATTGGCGGGCTAGGCTAGGCCAACATTCATCAGCCCATAGGCCAGCCCAACACAGCCCTTGAAAAATCATGGGCCAAGCCGGGCTTAGGCTAGGCTAGGCCGGCACATCTAGGCCCATAATAAGTTAGCCCATCCTTGCCCATGTAAGGCCCATATAGACCCATAATAGGCCAGCTCATTAAGGCATTGTGGCCCAATTTCTTACATATATATATATATATTTATGTTTGTTTATGAGTGAACATAGCTGAGTATGACTTTCTCCAACAGAAGGCCTCACACATCACATTGTGGCAAGGTTTTCAAACATTTTTTGTAAGTTTGTAAACATCTTATATATAATTATCCTAATTGTACTCTTTTCTCCTTACCAAGGTTTTGTCCCATTTGGTTTTCCTTAAAAAGGTCTTTAATGAGATAATTGTTAAAAATGTATGCCCTAAGGAGTAAAATGTAATATGTTTTTGGAGACATTTTATCAATAAAGAATTTATTTATTATTCACATACCAAATGTTGTCCTCTTTACTTTCATATTTGTTGGATGTATAATAAGCAAACAAAAGTTTAAGACTCTTGGTCTAAACCTTTAACAATCAGGCATATGATAGACGATTATGCAGAAGACATGATTCTTAAGGTGACTGTCTAAATCATAAGATCCACAGTCGAGGAAATAAAGTTGGGCACTTTATTCATGCAAAGATTGTTATGTTGTTTATATCCCTAATGGAAGATGGTTTGTCTTGGCCATCGAAGTTAGACTTTATAAATGGAAACATTGGTGCATTGTCATAGGTGACGATGTATTAGCCCCAGACATAAAGTGTAATTGATTTAGATTAATAATTTTGTATGGCCAAATCAATTCACTTTAGACAATCACATGTGTTGTATCTTAATCCTAAAATGACTAATGGGCATGTTGTCTTGACTTATGCCTTTTAATGTACCTAAGGTTGAAATCTTGACTTTATGATGGTATGCATACCAGTATGTTGAAGACATGACTCTTGATAGCGTAGACTTGTTATTCATAGATATGGAATCCATAGCTCCACTTTACAAGTCAATGATATCCTCTTATATGGTTATCCTGTAGTTGGAAAACTAGAGCGCTCAACCATTTGGATACATAGGTGTAACCACATGGTATACTGTCTCTGAATGGTAAGTTTTTTGATGGTGAGATAATGGAACGCAAGAGAGAAATAACCTTGAAGGTAAGACAAAATTTATTCTTAAGCCGATTATGGATATCCTATGGGGATACAACACATCATGATATGTCATGTATATTTAGCTTATTTGAAGCTTTGTAATTTTATGTAGTTTAAAAGTGCATCTCTATGCTTTTAATGGAGTAGCATTAAAGTTGATATTTATAAAATATATATATGGGATATTTATTTTATAATTATTAGAAGCTTAAACTATATAGGTTCATCAGGTCCCCTTTGCTAGCTTATAATAAATCCTGTAATTATATGGTGTGCTATAGAGAAATAAATTAAAATAATAACATAAACAGCTAAATCTTGAATAAAATAATATTATAATAAATAATAAATAAACTAAATTTGGGTAGTTTTTATCTCTTTCATTATTTGGTATAATCAACACTAGAGTGGTGATCAACTGGGTGTTCAATTCTTAAGAAGCATGCTTACATTCAATGTTCCATACAAACTGAACATCCTTCTTAGTCAATTACATCAATGGTGCTGCCATCCTTTAGTAATTTTGCACAAATTTCCTATAATACCCCTACGAGTTCTAGAAAACTATAGAGTTCAGTCATGTTCTTCAGTCATTCCCATTGCACTACTATTTTTATCTTATAAGGATCTATTGAAATATCATGATCAAAGGCAACATAATCTAGAAACTTAAATTCTATTATCCGAAATTTGCACTTATCCTCCTTAGATATAGCTAACACTCTTGCAGAGTCTGTACAACAATTCTCAAATGCTGCTCATGGTCCTTCTGTCTTAAAATAACTTTGTTCATCATCACTAAATACAATTGTGAGTTGATCCAAATAAGGCTGAAAGATTCTTTAAGTCTATAGAAGCTGATGGGGCATTTGCCAATCCAAACAACATTACCAAAAATTCAAAGTATCTATACCGAGTCTTGAAGGCCATCTTAGGGGTTCATTCTTCCTTTACTTTGAGTTGATGATCCTTTGTGTACGAATCTATTTTCGAGAAGCACCAAGGACCTCCCAACTGTTCAAACAATCCATCAATCCTGGCCAGCGGGTTTTGTCCTCCACTGTAATCTAATTCAATTGTAGGTAGTCAATTCAGAACCAAAGAGTCCTACCTTGCCCTTTAACAAACCAAACTGATGCACCTCATGATGATGTACTGCTCCATGTATATCCTTTATCTACGAGCCCTTAAAGCTACATTTTCAATTCTTTCATTTCTATCGGTGTGATCTAATACGGCACAAAAGTGATCTGAACAGTTTTGGGATGTAACCCAATGCCAAACTCAGTGTCACAGTGTGGTGGAATTCATTCTGATTACACTGGTACTGGTACTGTAGGATTCACCTAAACATGATTTTAGGAATTGTTCATTCATCATCTAGTCATCACCACCTTGGCAGGTGATCGGTGTTTCTTTTTTGGCCATCCAGGTTACCTTTCTAAGGTAACAATCAATCAAAACATTGTATTTAGGTAGCCAATCATTCCTAGGATTACACAGTAGGTACTCATTAAGAGTTTAATTAAATCATTTCTCAAGTCTTACCCCAATCATAATTTTACATGATTTACACACATTATTTGCTTACACTCATCCTAAGGCTAAAGTAATGGTCATACTAAATCTATTTCTAACACTAAGCTATTTACAAATGGATTTGAGATGAGAGAATTTATGGCACCAATATTGAATAGGTCACGAGTTCAAATTGGGAAATATGAATTGTATTGTAAACTGCTACAGCAAAAGTAGCGATAAAAATTATAAGAGTTGTTTCATTCATCATCGGAGGAGCTATTACTTCCACTGTTAACACCACTGTGTTGGTTCCTCATCTAAATTGGACGGTTGTTGTTGCTATCCCTCATGTTGTTTCTTTTGGGTCTATTCATGGTCTTTATCCCATTTCCATAGTAAGTGACCTTGTCTTTCTCAACTGATGATGTTGATGACACTGATACACCATAGACCCAGATCCTGCCTTTAAGCCTTTTTTGAAATTTGATGCATGCCATAGTAGATAGGGCAACTCGACCAACTCGATAAACTGTGCCTCATATTTTTTGACTGTATCCTTGCTTTCAGATGATAGAATTCAATGATTTTCATGTCCTTATATTCTTATGGAAAGTAGCGGTCTCAAAACACCTTCAACATTATCCTAATCAATGTCTTAATGATTCCCTTCATGCTTCGTACTCTTCCATCAGGTGCTAACACTACCATCCAATTGTATATTGCTAACTTAGCACAGTATCCTTTAGGCTCTCCTATCACATCCATATATTTCTCCACAGAGTCAAATCATTGCTCAATAACTTGGGTAAAGAGTATCCGTCTCACTAAAGGCTGGAATTGTAGCATGACTAGGTTCTCGAAATACTTTTGTTGGCGACTCACTGTAGGGTCCTCATGCTATACCCTTGCCGCCATTAGCCTAAAGGTAGCAAACTTAACATTTATTATACCCTCGTCGTTGATGGGGTCTAAGTTAATAGCAACATGATGATGCTTCGGTGCCTTTCTTTCAGTTCTTGACATGAAAATTGGACTGCCAGTGGTTTTCAATGTCATAGCTATGCGTGCACAATTCCTAAGGTTCAAAACTTAGGACTATAATATCAAACTATCACGAACCCAAACCAAAGTAGTGACGTGGTGAATTAATTAAACTAATTAAACAAATTTAACCAAATTCACCAATTAATTATTTGGTAATTAAAGATAATGTAATTTGGGTTGTTTATAAAAATATGATAAATTTAAAACTTTTTAGAAAATTACAGTTTAGTAAGTCCTAGTAAATAATTTCATGAATTACCTCTAGTTTAAATTAAATTAAAGTATAAAATCTAGCAAGAGCGAGTCGAACTGCACCAGACCCCACACTATGCACACATAGTATAGACATACAAGAATTATACAAACCACGGTCCAACAAAAATATAAACACAGTCCAAATTATTACATAGCTTGAAAATATATTAAATAAATAAATAGATAAGCTATACATCTCATAGTCCACGGGAAAATGTCAGCAATGTCCTACTCGATGGCTTCCTATGAATCACTTGGAGGGGGAAAGTTAAAGACGAAAATGTGAGCAGAAGGCTCAATAGAACTTGGGTTTCAAAATCGTTCATAAAATAAAATAAAATAAAATAAAATAATTTTAAAGCAACTATAGAAATTTAAATATTTAACAAATCCGTACTTACCTCTCATGATTTGTAATTGTCCAAACTCATTTTAAGTGATTAATTAGGTTCACACTTGTTATTCACTATCTATAATTATCTCAAATCATAAATCAACATTCTTTATGTTCAAAGCCTTATTTCATCACCGTGATGGCCCAGCTGGGTTTCAAGACCTGCCTCCAAGGTTTCTCACTACACGACCTAATCTCTGTGTGGCATCATGCACTATCATATCATTCCAAACAAGGTTCAGCGTCCATTATCACTTAGTCATATTATTCTCTAGCTATTCTTTTACCTGGTTATCATTTACATTCATTATGATTCATTCATTATCTTGAATTCATCATCATCATTATTCACTGTCATCATTAATTATCATAATTCATTGTTATCATTCATTATGACCATATCTAACATCTAGTGGAAATAAATAAATAATAGGAACTTATTTCTTAAAAACATTTTAAGAAGGGACAATATGACTAAAACTTATTTTAAATCACTACTATCGAAAAGAAGGGTCTAGAGTCCTATCTCGCTGTTTAGCACAATAGCTCAAACTCTATTGTCCTGCTCTGCTATACGTTAGCTCCTCGAACCACAAACAACCTTAGACATGGACTAGATTCCATAATATCTAAGTCAAAATATCCTACACATGGACTAGATTTCATAATATCTAATTCAAAATATCCTACATTAGTATGTTATTTCATGGTGCCTTAGTTTGCCCTTTTAAAGTCTATCTAATCATGTCACAAGATCAAAATCCCTTTTATCATTAAATGATAAAAACTAGTGAAAAACTACCATTTGTTTTTATGCAACTCGGTCGGCCAGCCAACCAGCTAAGTTTGGCCTACCGATTTGCTGTTGTTTGGCCTACCGGCCAGCTGAGACCACCCTATCAAACTATTGAATCTAGCTTGCTAAAGGATGAGTTTAGCTTGCCGATCTATCAAAATCTGGAAAATTCCAAACTTTGAGTCTCGGCCAACCCGAGCCTAAAACTCAATTTTAACTTGTTTTGATGTAATCCAAACCTAGAGAGCGTGTGAAAAACAATATAAAACAACTCTGAATCCCTTAGAAACAAAATCCCCAAAATTTAGACAATTTCACAACTTATTTTGAAAATTTGAGAAAAATGTAAAAACTTATTTAATCTTGTTTTTGTTTAAAAAAGCTTAGATTCGTGTTGGTTTAAGTTCCATAAACCTAGATTGAATGTTATTCAAGCCTATCAAGCCTCGGATCACTACATGCAGCACAGATTTTTTTTTGACAAATTTTAAAATAAAGATTGGAAACTTTCAAGAGAATGAGCTAACCTCAAGTTGGACAGGCTGGGGCTTGATCTTGCATGGTTGAATGGCTCCCAAAATTAAGCTCGTATATGGCTTGAAATTGTTCTTAGCAAAAGATATTAGAGAGAGGCAGACAAGAAATAGAGGGGAAAAAAAGAAAAGAGAGAGAGTGTGTCTGTGTGGCATGTACGAGAGAGTGAGAATGAGTGGAGGTGAAGAAATAGAGGGAGAATAGAGTAATTTCAAGGTGGAAACCATATCTAGCACATGGTTTCAAGAGGAGACCTATTGGCAATTTTAAAAATTGTTTAGTTCCAAAAATTTTAGTTTAAATCTGATTTTGAAAAATAAAATAAGTTAAATAGATACTATCAACATTTGTTTAAAATAAGTTAACAAAATGCTAATTTTCATTCATGGTAACTTTTAACAAATTCCAAAATTTAAGATAACTAACAAAATAATTAAAAGTGAAATTAATTAGGAAAATGTTACAAAATGATTAGATTAAGTTTAAATTGTAATTAGACACACTAATCCACCAAATCACATACTAATAGCTCTTAATTAATTTTTGGGCATTACATAATGTGTCCTATAAACTCATCAGAGAGGTAATCTCCTCATTCAGATCGAAGTGCTTTTATGGGTTCACCTAATTGCTTTTCTACTTCAACTTGAAACTCCCTAAACTTATCAAAATTTTTGCTCTTATGATGCATTAGGTAGACATGCCTTATCTTGAGTAATCATCAGTGAAAGTGACAAAGTTTTCATGCCCTCCTTGCTCCTTGATGTTTATAAGACCACAAACATCCCTATGCATAAGTTCTAGGACTCCTTTGGCTCAATTGCCCTTAGACCTTAATGGTCTTTTGGTCATTTTGCCCTCCAAATAAGATTCACATTGTGGTATAGATTCCACCTCTAAGTGGCTAAAAGGTCCATTCTTTACCAACCTTTGAATCCTATTTAGGTTAATATGACCTAATCGCAAGTGCTAAAGATAAGTCCTATTGAGTGAGAAGTTTAAGTCTTTTATAGCTATTTTTAACCTTGGTGTTATGTAGCAAGTCCATCTTAGGTTTGATAAAATATAGATTGTTTTGCATCCATTCATCACTAATAAAAGATTTGTTTTTATGAATCACAACTTCATTATTAAAAGAAATTGAATAAGAGTCTTTAAATAAACAAGCGTCATAAATCACATTCCTTTTAAGTTTAGAAAAAAAAAAAAGTCTCTCAAAACTAAAGTCCTATAACTATCAAAATAAAGATGGACGTCTCCCATTACTTTAGCCAACACTAAGGATCCATTGCCTATCCGCGACGTGAAGTGTTTATGCAGCAGACTTCTTGTTTCCTTGAACCCATATAAAGAAACACAAACATGATTAGTTGCTCCAGAATCTATGAGCCAAGTGTAATTGTATTCCTCAACTAAACAAGTTTCAATAACCAGAAGTTTGCACTTACTTCCTCGAGATAGGAAGACATTGTAATTCTTCTTGATCTGCCCAACTTTCTTGCAGAAAAAGCACTTTAGCGTCTTTGGGTTCCTTTTATTCTTCTTCTTGCTGTTGCCTTTTGCCAGGACAAAAGATTTCTCATTCTTAGCCTTCTGCCTCTTTCCATTCCTAGAGTTAGGATTGGAACCAGATGCAACCGCCAAGTTCACCTCCCTTCTAGCAGGAGCTTCCATGATTAGATTCTCAAACTCGTGTAATTGCTTCATCAGCTCAGTTAAGGTAATCAATCAACATAATATCCTATCTATTGCTCAAGTTGTATGAAGCTCTAAATAGGATAAATTCCTTAGAGAAAGTCTCAAAGACCATAGTTATCTGTGACTTAGCATCTATGTCGACTCCATAGGATTGAGCCTTAGCGAGATAACCCATGACCAACATCATATGCTCATTTATAGGAGTCCTCGACTTTGTTTACAGCTGAGGAGCTTTCGAAGAGCCTTTTGTCATTTTGTTAAGGCTTGTCCTCTAAACATGTCTTCCAAATTATCCAAGATCTGCCCAGCAGTCTCATAAACCTCATGTTGAGCCTATAGCACATTATTCATACTAGCTATAATGTAACAACGAGCCTGATCATTAGCATCCTTTCAATGATCATATGATTGGATTTGCTCAGTAGGACACGGTGTGGTTGGCACAAATTTTAGTTTCTTAAAGGAATGGATGATATTCAGGTTCCTTTTCCAATCATTATAGTTCTTGTCAGTTAATGTATTTTTATCGAGTATGGAAGATAAAGTATTTTTAGACATTTTAATCTACAATAAGGAATCATATATCAAATATAAGCAAACATTCCATAATAGTTTAATAAGATAACACAAACAAGTAAGCATACAACATGTTTATGTTTCAAAGCCTTAAAAATATCACAACCTTGTAATTATAATCCCTAACTTAGAATTCAACAAGCCACCTCGGGGAGACTTACCAAATTCAATTAGGAACACGAATTCCCTCCTATTAATATATGCCATCCAAGACCCGTATGATCTAACATATAATAATATACATAGCATGTTATTAACATACATATCAAATCATATTATAATGTAGACAAGCAAAGCCACAAGCAAAATAATAATAATTAACAGTCGTAATATCATGGTTCCATCATAGAGAATAGAAAATAAAGATTACAAAAGATCAATCGCAACATATTATCTATTCTTTATCTTGTATCTTTTTATTATATCATTCTTCATGTGGCATTTGTCTTTAATTCTTCAATGCCAAATAGATGGAAAATTTATTTTTCTAGTTATCATAACATTTTATATTTCTCAGAATTGTCTCAAAAAAATTTTAAAAAAAAACTACACCAACAAATGCACTATTTAAAAAATGGCTCTATCTACTGCTGGCCTATGACCATTGGCCCATCGGCACTGTACAACCGGCCTACCGATCGACGCTAAATTAGCCCTTTTCAAACTTTTGTAAAAATAATTTTAAGTAGTTTTTAATTTTATTTTTCAACTTTAAAAAACATAAAAAACTTATAAACATAGAAAAAAACATATAAAACTCTAATCAACTCTATTTTTAGATTCGTCTTCACTTCAAATAATTATTTTAATACAAATTTTACAAATCAAAATAATAAATCCTAAATGGTGATGTTAGACCATCATCTAATTACATAAAAACCTAAATAAACATTATAACCTCTAAGAAACTATAATCGATAAAATTAATTAATTAAAATAATAAATAAAATTTTAATTAACTATATTTAATTAATAAACATTCACCATATAATCTCATGACAACATTTAATGATATAGAAAACGTAAAGTGTCAAATCTCTAAAAAATTAAATTCAGGCATAGGAGAGATTCAGATCATATAATTTATATACATAGCATGATCACAAACCCATAAAAACAATGTAAAATCATGGCTCTAATATCAATTTTTAGAAACAATACGCAATGGAATTTAAAAAATTTTAAACCAAAGTCTTTTCTAAATATTAAGTTTTACATGCTAAGTATATAAATTAATAATAGATCTTATATACCTTTTTTGTATACCGAAGTTTGCAAAAAAACCGAGTAGAGAAAAATATTCTAGAAGAGTCTCTACTAACTGGTCTTCTTTGTTATTTTTTATCCACGATTGGAGTGCGGGTGGTCATATATCGTACAATCTTCCTCCAGTGAACCTCCTTCCAACCACTTGAGAAAACCAAAAGCTGAGGTTCTAGATATTGAACAATAGCTCTCTTAAAGTTTCAAAGTTTTTCTCATCAGAGTGTTCGCTCTTTGTTTCCCAAATGATCTAAGGAACAATGAAAAATAGTTCCCTCTTTATAGTGGTCGAATTTGGGGCTAATCCTTATCAAATTAGGCTTCAAAATTCGAGTTTGGATCAATTTCTAATGAAAAAGGGGCTAAAAACACGTAACTATATTATCACAAGTTTGACATGCCGATCTAGGAGATCAGCCTACCAAACTAGCTCAATAGGCTTGTCGAACTAACTGCACTGTCCTATTGAATTGTCTGCATCAGTCTGTCGAATTTGGCCACCGACGTGCCGACGGAATGATAAATTAGAGATCTTAAAATATCTTATTTTACATAAGAATCTTAGATAGAGCCTCAGTTTTAATTTAGATAACCCAATAGAGAAGTTATTTGATTAAAATAGTCATATAAAGATAATCGCACATAAAATAAAATATTATCCAAATAATTCAACATGTTTATCTCAAATTAATTCACAAAATGAATTCAACCAATAAACTAATATGAATTATTAAATCTACTTTAATTGAATTTCAGCCAATCTAATAATTAACATAAGTCACCTAATATGTAGGAAAACATGTCATATTGTTACAAGATTTATTATGAGCTAGCAAAAGGGACCAATAGACATATATAGATTAAGCTCCTATAATAATAAAAATAACTATCTTAGATACATATATTTTACAATTTTCAACTCTAACGCCACTCCACTAAAAGCTTAGAGCTGCACTCTTAAACTATATAAAATTACAAAGCTCAATAAGATAATCGTCCATGATATACCATAATGTGTAATATCCCCACAGGATATTCATAATTGGATTAAGGATAAATTCTATTTTACCTTCCTAATTATTTTTATCTTATGCTCTATTATCTCACCATCGAAATACTTGTTATTCATAAATAGTATACCATTTAATTACACCTATGTGTCAGAATAGTTAGGCACTCTAGTCTTTTAATGAAAGATAATGCCTATAAGAGAATATCATTAACCCTACAAAAGAGCAATGGATTCTACATCTATGAAAAAGGGGCCTACATCATCAAAAGTCATGTCTCCAACATACAGTATACATACCATCATCAAATTAGGATGTCACCTTTTGGTACATCAAAAGACATAAACTAAGAATACAGCCCATTAGTTATTTCAAGATTTAGACATAACACATATAATTGTTAAAAGTAAATTGATTTAAACAAACAGAATTATTAATCAAACCAATTCAACTTTTGCCCTGATCCAATATATCATCACCTAAAACAATAAGCCAATGTTTCTACTTATGGAGTCCCACTCTGATGACCAAGACAAGTCATGTAGATAACATAACAATCTTAACATGAATAAAGCGCCTAACTTTATTCCCTTAGTTGCGGATCTTATCATTTAGACTATCACCATTAAGATTCATATTTTTGCACATAATCTGATAATCATATGCATGTTCTTAAATGTTTAGACTGACAGTCTCATACTTTTATTTGTTTATCATACATTCAACAATAATGTACATAAAGAAGACAACATTTGGTATATGAATAATAAATAACTTTTTATTGCTAAATGTCTCCAAAAACTTATTACATCAGTTAATCCTTCAAGTACCTAGTGGAACAACGGCAGCTCAAAAGAAAAAAAAAAGACACTAGATGATTCGGAAGGTATAGGTTGTTTCTTCTATGGAGCTGCAAGACATAGGAAGAAGCATTGCACCAATTACCACGCTTGGCGTGCTAAGAAAGCTATACTTCTTAATTTAGTTTGTTCTAAGGTTAATTTAACTTTGGTAGCTAAACACACTTGGTGTATAGATTCTAGTACATCCACTCACATTAGTGTGTCTATGCAGGGTTATCTGAGATGCTAAGAGCTAAGTGATGGTGAAAGATATATCTATATGGGCGAGTCAAGAAGGTTGAAGTTAGAGCAATAGGAAAACTTAGATTATTGTCAAAGACTGGATTTTATTTAGATCTTAATGAAACATTTATTGTATCATCTTTTAGACAGAATTTGATTTCTATTTCTGCTTTATACAAATCTAATTATTCTTATTCATTTGGAAATACAAAATTTAGTTTGTTTCATGATTTAAATTTGGTTGGTTTCGGTACTTTGTTAGATTACAAAAATTTTTGTTTAATTGATACAATTGCTTCATGTAATGAATCCCAGCTATTAAGTACACGAGGTATGAAGACAAAATTAACCAGTGAGAATTTGGCCACATTATGGCACAAGAAATTAGATCATATCTCTCGAAAGAGAATAAAGAGACTTGTGTCAAACAAAATTTTAGGCCCCTTAGATTTTATAGATTTGATGTTTGTGTTAACTGTATTAAAGGGAAACAAAACAATAAAAGGAGATTTGAAGCCAACGGGACTTTAAACGTCTTAAAACTTATACATATAGATATTTGTGGGCTATTCCCTATAGTTTCTTGGCATGGTCAATAATATTTTATAACGTTTATAGACTGATTTTTCTAGATGTGACTATATGTATCTTATTCATAAAAAGTCATAGTTGCTAGATGTGTTCAAAAATTATAAGGCTGAAGTTGAGAACTAACTCAACAAAAGGACTAAAAGCGCCTGATCTGACCATGATGGTGAGTGCTATGGTGGATATGATAGTTCAGGTGAACAATGCCCAAGACTATTTGTTAAACTCCTAGAGGAATATGGTATCATCCAATAGTACACTATGTTAGGTTTGCTCACTATGAATGGTGTTGCTGAAAGATGAAACAAGACACTTAAAGATATGGTGAGGAGTATGATTTCTCATTCTACCTTACCAGAATCACTCAGGGATGAAGCACTTAAGACTGTAGCATATATCCTTAACAGGGTTCTAACAAAAGCAACTGCCAAAACCCCTTACAAATTTTGGACGGACAAGAAGCCTAGTTTAAAGCACTTACATGTTTAGGGATGTCTAGCTGAGCCAAAGCCTTATAAGCCTAATGAAAAGAAACTAAACTCAAGGATAGTAAGTTGCTATTTTATTGGATACTCTAAAAGATTCAAGGGGTACAAGTTTTATGATTCCATGACTAAGTCGACTTTTGAGATGGGAAATGCCCAGTTCTTTGAGGATGTCAAGTTTGTAGGGGGGGAGATAAGGTTAGGGACTTTTTCTTTAAAGAGGAATATGTTGATATTCCAACAACTGTTATTGATTTTAATCAAGCTCCTATTCCTAACATTGTTGAAGGAGCAGATCCAAATCAAGACAATATCGGAGAACCTCCTATTCTAAACATTGTTCTAGAAGAACAAACTCTACCATCTTAGGAACCTACGCCATTAAAGAGATCCATTAGAGAATGAAGAAGTGTGGTGCTAGATGATTACATTGTATTTCTTCAAGAACATGAGTATGACATTGGTGTGGTAGAAGTTGATCCAATCAACTTCCGTCAAGTCATGAAAAGTTCTAAATCTCAAGAGTGGGTCGATGCCGTGAATGAGGAGATAAATTTTATGAAGGACAATGACGTTTGGATCTTGTCCCATTGTTGGAGTAGTGAAACCCATTAGTTACAAATAGATACTTAAGACCAAAAGGGATTTGAAAGGTGATGTGAAGAGGTATAAGGCTTGTTTTATCACTAAAGGCTTTACACATAAAGAGGGCATCGATTATAAATAGACTTTATCTTCAATTTCTTCGAAAGACTCTTTTACGACTATAATGGCACTTATGGTGCATTTTGACATTGAGCTTCATCAAATGGATGTTAAGACTATGTTTCTTAAGGGCAACATTGATGAAACAATTTGTATGGTGCAACTAGAAAACTTTGTGTTAGGAGATGCAAAGAAGATAGTTTGAAAATTAAAG
Source organism: Artocarpus heterophyllus (assembly GCA_025403435.1). Lineage (NCBI taxonomy): Eukaryota > Viridiplantae > Streptophyta > Magnoliopsida > Rosales > Moraceae > Artocarpus > Artocarpus heterophyllus. Next base: position 31,075,404 of record CM046338.1, read on the forward strand.
AAATCCATCTATATGCTTAAGTAAGCTTCTCGTCAGTAGTCTTATAAATTTCATCATGCTATCATCGCATTCTATTTTGAGATGAATGTGGCCGATAATTGCATATATCACAAGTTTAGTAGGAGTAAGAATATTTTTCTCATTTAATATGTCGATGATATTTTGCTTGCCAACAACAATATAGGCTTATTGCACGAAACCAAAAGATTTCTATAAAAAAAAAAATTGAGATGAAGGATATTAGTGATGCCTCTTTTATGTTGGGTATGCAAATACACTAGGATAGCTTTCAGAGGATTCTTGGATTATCACAAAAAGACTATATAAAGAGATACCCCTGTGGCTAAGAGAGACAAGTTTAGTCTCAATCAATGCCCTAAGAATGATTTTGAGATTTAAAAAATGTAGAAGATTCTGTATGCATCAGCAATAGGGATATGATGTATACTTAGGTTTGTACACATCCTGATATTGCATATATTATAGGGATATTAAGCAAATATTTGGACAATCATGGAAAGGATCGCTAGATTGTAGCTAAATGAGTCTTGAGGTATTTATAAAGAACAAAGGACTATATGCTTACGTATCGAAGGTCGAAACAGCTTGAAATCATTAGGTATATTGACTCTAATTATATTGGATACCAAGATAGTATGAAATCTATGTCGAGCTATGTCTACCTTATGGCTGGAGGTATTGTCTCCTAGAAGATACTAAATAGTCTCTTATAGCCTCTTCTACCATGACAATAGAGTTCATAGCATATTATTAGACGTCTAATCATGAAATATGGCTATGAAATTTTATCATGGGCTATCCATAGTGGATAGTATTCAAAGACCACTCAAGTTATTTTGTGACAATAAGTCGACAATTCTATATTCTAACAACAAGAGGTGCTTGATGAAGTCAAAGCATATAGACATTAAGTCCCTGGCTATGAAAGAAAGAGTTTAGAATGGAGAATTGTCTATAAAGCACATCGGTATAAATCTATGATTACAGATCCGCTTATTAATAGATTGCCACCCAAATGTTTCATGAGTACACTGCTCGGATGGGTGTCATATCTATTTGAGGATATTCAGTTTTAGCAAGAGTTTGTGATTTTAGATGCTTTTCTGATGTAGACAATTTTCAGTTATTTTAGTTTGTGGATATTTTTGAAGTTATTTTCTGTAGAAATAATGTTTTGGTTTATTCACACATTGATTTTGTTATGATTTGATCTCTCTAATTTTTTAAGGTGGACCAGTTAGAAATAGGCATGTTACACATCCAATGCTTGATCTTTGTCATTAGTTGTATGTGATCATTGATGGGTCTAGTTAAGGCATATGCAACGAATGTCGCTTTATTCCTATATTGATATGGTTAATGAACAAGATTGTTGAGATGCATAAGGTTTTAATAGCGAAATTCATGGGGTTATAAAGTATAATTCACATTTATAAAATTGCGTACAAAGCCCAAGTGAGAAATTATTAGAATTAATCCAATATATGGGCTAATATATTAAATAAATGTGTATTAAAGGCTATCAGATAAGGTTGTCAATAAAAATGATCAATTTAGGTTTTGGGCTTATAATGCATTATTAAAGTGTGAGCCTTTTATTTGTAAAAACCAAAATATAATTACTGATTTTATGATGATCTAAATTGATAATAAAGGATAATAGTTAGAATTAATAGTTATATAAAGGGGTTATGGTCTCCAAGTTAGTATGGACGTTATTTTTTTTTTCACTCATTTATAGAGAGATTATAGAGGCTTTCTTTAAAGGAGGACTTACATACCAAACTTAAAAGATCCTCAACCTACAAACCTAAGAATCACATCATAATCAATAAATTCAGCTTAACTTCTGCATCTTATGAATTATCTTGGTGATTTGACATGAATAATCCTGGTTGATGATGTTAGACATATATGCCCTAAGGAGTAAAAATGTAATACATTTTTGGAGACATTTTTATCAATAAAGAATTTATTCATTTATATATACCAAATCTTGTCCTCTTTACGTTCATATTTGTTGAATGTATGATAAGCAAACAGTAGTCTGAGATTGTCAGTCTAAACCTTAAGAATTGGGCATACGATGGGATGATTATGCGGTAAACACGATTCTTAAGGTGACGGTCTAAAACATATGATCCGCAATCGAGGGAATAAAGTTGGGCGCTTTATTCATGTAAAGATTGTTATATTATCTATATCTCTTTTGGGAGATGGTTTGTCTTGGCCATTGGAGTTGGACTCCATGAATAGAAACATTGGCACGTTATCATAGGTGACGATGTGTTGGATCAGGACATAAAGTGAATTGATTTGGATTAATAATTCTGTCTTAGCAAATCGATTCACTTTAGATAGTCATTCGTATTGTATCTTAATCCTGAGATGAATAGTGGGCCCATTGTCCCGACTTGTGTCTTTTGATGTACCAATGGGTGACTCCCACATCTCTATAGTGGTATGCATGCCGGTACGTTGGAGGCACGACTCTTGATAGCGTAGACTTGTTATTCATAGATATGGAATCCATAGCTCCTCTTTAGGAGTAATGATATCCTCTTATATGCGTTGTCCTGTAATTGAAAAACTAGAGCGCTCAACCATTTGGATACATAGGTGTAACTGAATGGTATACTATCTTTGGATGGTAAGTTTTCTAATGGTGAGACAATGGAACGTAAGATAAAAATAATCGAGAAGGTAAGACAGAACTTATCCTTAAGCCGATTATGGATAATCATATGGGGATGCGATACACTATGATATGTCATGGAGACTTAGCTACGCGAGCTTCGTAATTCTATAAAGTTCGAGAGTGCAGCTCCAAGCTTTTAGTGGAGTAGCGTTGGAGTTGATAATTGTAAAATGTATATCTGGGATATTGGGTTTCATAATTATCATGAGCTTGAACTTTATAGGTCCATTTTGGTCCCCTTTGCTAGCTCACAAAATCCTGTAACGATACGGCTTGCTTTTCTAATAATTTGTGACTTATGTCGGATTTATCAGATTGGTTTAAAATTTGTAAGAATCAAATAATTCATGTCTGTTTATCGGTTGAATTAATTTTGTAAGAAATTAGTTCAAGATAAACTTGTTGAATTATTGCGATCAGATAATTACTGTCTGTTTATCGGTTGATTTAATTTTTGAACAAATTAGATCAAGATAAACTTGTAGAATTATTGTGAATTAATTTATTTTCTTAGAGATTATCTTGATAAAGTTTGTTTTGATCAGATAACTTCTCTATTGGGTTATTTGAATCAAAACTGAGACTTTATCCTTTAGAATCTCGAGTGGAAAATAAAAGATTCGCAGAGAGTTTTTCTCGGGAGTTCGGACCTACCGAATGACGTGTTCGGCATGCCGATCAGTTTGTTCGGCCTACTGATCAGCGGGAGATAAGATTACGCGTTTTCACGCGGATCTTATCAGATATTGATCTGAACTTGATTCTGTTTCGAGTTTTTGAGATCTAATCTGATATGGACTGACCCTAGGACCAACAGGTATAAAAAAGGGAGTGAGTCTAATTATTTACTCAGATCAATTTGAAGAGATTAAGAGTGATACTCTTCTAGTGAGCATCTGAAAACTCCCTGAGAGCTTTTGTTCACAAATCACGGATACTAGCTTTAGGGTTCTCTCTGTTGGTTGGAAGGAGAGTCACCGGTAGAAGAGTTGTACGTGTGAGCCCACACTCACTCCGGTTGTGGATAGAGAATAGCAAAGAAGACCAGTTGGTTGAGGCTCTTCTGGAACGTTACTTCTCTACACGGATTGCGGAGGTTCTTCGGCACGCTGAGGTTAGTAAGATCTATTTAATTTATACATATAACATGTCAAACTTGTGTTTTGAAAATTACTCTGATGAAAAATTTTTAAAATTCTGCTGTGCACTTTGTTTCCAACAATTGGTATCAGAGCCGAGGTTTTTACATAAATTGGTAAGTTTGTGATCATGTTATATGCATAAATTTTGTGATCTTAATCTCTCCTATGCTTGAATTGAATTTTATAGAGAGATGGCACTCTAGGTTTCTATATAATATATATGTTGTCATGGATTAAGTGGTGAATGTTTATTAACTAATTATGGTTGATTAAATCGTTGTTTAATTATTTATTAATTAATTAATACCGGTTATGGTTCCTTAGAGGTTAGAATGTGTATCTAGGTTTTTCATGTAATTAGATGGCAGACTATCATCTCCGTCTAGGAATTGTTATTTAATTTTTAATTTGTAAGAATTTGTAATTAAATAATTATCCAGAGAAGACGGATCGAGAAGTCGGATCTAGAAGATTGATGATGGCGTCTCCAGGTATTTCCTGAGTCTCTAATTTTATGTTTTTGAATTGTTAAAAATAAAATTGATGAATTGCATTAAAATTGTATTTTCTAGATTGAGGGTTTTCTGCTCAGCCGGCATGCCGGACCTCACAGTTCGGCAGGCCGAAGGTCATAGATCGGTAGGCCGGACGTGTGGTTCGACAGGCCGACAGTGGGGCAGAAAATTTGGTGCTCTGCCGACAGGCCGAAGTTTTAGTTCGGCAGGCCGAACCTGCATAGATCGACAGGCCGATGTATCAGATCAGCAGGCCGATGGAGCAAGACCGGCAGGCCGATCACCCAGATCGACCCGCTGACCGAGAGCTGCCGGGTGTCCAGAAAAGGTGTAATTTTTTCCGGTGCAGATTTTAATTTTAGTTTTGGGATGATTCTGAGAAACATTAAATTTGGATATGACCGAAAATATGAAGTATTCGATTCATACGGGATTGAAGACTTGAAGATGGATATTATATAAAGAAGGATACGGCTTGAGGATTTAAGGATGAAGAATCGAAAAATGTCTCGATTATTCTCTTGTAATCTTATTTTTCTATTCTCTAGGGTGGAACCATAATATTACGGTTATTATTATTTTTCTTGTAGCTTTGCTTGATTGCTTTGCTTGTCTGCATTATAATATGATTTACCATGTATATTGATAACATGTCATATAGAATAGGGAGTGCCGCTCATATTAAAATTGTTCATGCATAATTTTAAAATAAACCTTGACTTCAAAAGATTGAGTTGGAGAAGGTTTTCGAATAGAGGACCTAAGGCCTCCATCGTTGGTCCATAGGAAGAACATGGTGGTCCCGACCCCTAGGAAGGGATTTCTATCATGTACCAGATTGGATCTCTGAAAGGATAAGGTATTTTAGTAGGATTTATGGTTGCACACCCCTAGGTGGTGATTATAAATCATAGATAAAATATTGAAACGATGGTTATACACTCACGTTAATTTTATTATTAACCTCCCCTAGGAGCTCTGTTAATAAAATTAATGGCCAAAGAAATGATTATTAGTATATGCTGGATCATACAGGTCCTGGATGGCATATATTAATCAGGAGGGGATCCGTGTTCCTGATTGAATTCGGCATGACTCCCCTAGGAGCTTGTTGAATTCTGAGTTGGGAATTATCGTTGTAAGGTTGTGATATTTTCAAGGTTTTGACACATAAACACAATTGTATGTTTTTACATGATTGTGTTATCTTACTAAATTATTATATATGTTTGCTTATGTTTGGCATATGATTCTTTATTGTAGATTGAAAATGTCTAAAAACGCTTTATCATCGATACTTGACAAAAACCAATTAACCGGTGAGAACTATAACGATTGGAAACGGAACCTGGACATCATCCTTTCCTTTGAGAAACTGAAATATGTTCTGACAACTCCTTGTCCTCCTGAGCCTACGGGAGACTCAAGTAATGAGCAATTCCAAGCGTATGATCGCTGGAAAGATGCTAATGATCAGGCCTGCTGCTATGTTATGGCTAGCATGAACAACGTGCTGCAGGCTCAACATCAGGATTATGAGACTGCGAAGCAGATCTTGGATAATCTTAAGGACATGTTTGGAGGCCAGGCCATAACAAAGCGGCAAGGGGCGCTTCAGAAACTCTTAAACTGCAGACAGAGACTAGGGACATCTGTAAAGGAGTACATGATGTTGGTCATGGGTTACCTCGCAGAGGCTCAAACCAATGGAGCCAACATCGATGCTGAAACTCAGATGACTATGGTCTTTGAGACTCTGTCTAAGAAATTTATTCCGTTTAGAGCTACTTTTAATTTAAGCAATAGACGGGATATGACCTTGACAGAACTGATGAAACAGTTACAGGAGTTTGAACTGCTGATCAGGGAGTCTCCTGTTGGTGGTGAGGCCAATATGGTAGCTGCTTCTGGTTCCAATCCTAACTCTAGGGAATGGAAAGAAGCAACGGGCCAAGAGTGGCAAGTCTTCTATTCCTGCTGCAACCAAGAGCAAGAAGAAGAAGAAGAAGAACCCAAAGAAGCTTAAGTGCTTCTTCTGTGGTAAGGTCGGGCATATAAAGAAGCATTGCAAGGACTTCCTTTCCAAGGGAGGTAGGTGTGATCTTCTATATTTAGAAACTTGTTTGGTTGAGGAATCCAGTGACATCTGGGTCATAGATTACGGTGCAACTAATCATGTTTGTGTTTCTCTGCAGGGATTCAAAGAAACGAGAAGTCTACTTCGTGAAGACTTAACGCTTCGGATGGACGATGGATCCTTGGTCTCAGCGGAAGCTGTGGGAGATGTCCATCTTTATTTTGATATTTATGGGAATTTAATTTTGCGAGACTGTTTTTATATTCCTAAATTTAAAAGGAATTTAATTTCTGTATCTTCTTTATTTAAAGACTCCTATGTGGTATCTTTTAATGAAAAAATGGTGATTCGTAAAAACAAATCTTTTATCTGTTCTGGATGGATGCAAAATAATCTATATTTTATCAAACCTAAGATGGACTTATTGCTTAATGCTGAGATAAATGATAATAACTCAAAAAGGCTTAAAACTTCTCACTCTAATAAGACTTATATTTGGCATTTGCGCCTTGGGCATATTAACCTGAATAGGATTGAAAAGTTGGTAAGGGATGGACCTTTAAGTCACTTAAAGGTAGAATCTATACCTCAATATGAATCTTGTTTGGAGGGTAAAATGACCAAAAGACCATACGGGTCTAAGGACGATAGGGCCGAAGGGGTTCTAAAACTTGTGCATAGTGATGTTTGCGGACCAATGAACATCTAGGCATGAGGAGGGTATGAGTACTTCATCACTTTTATTGACGATTACTCAAGATATGGGTATGTGTACCTAATGCACCGCAAAAGCAAAACTTATGATAAGTTCAGGGAGTTTCGGGCTGAAGTGGAAAAGCAATTGGGTAGACCCATAAAGGTACTTCGATCTGATCGAGGTGGGGAATACCTTTCTGATGAGTTCTTGGGACACTTGTTATAGAATGGGATTTTATCCCATTTGACTGTGTCGGGCACTCCGCAGCAGAATGGTGTAGCGGAGAGAAGGAATAAAACTTTGTTGGACATGATTCGGTCCATGATGAGTTATTCATCATTGCCTTTATCCTTTTGGGGATATGCACTACAAACCGCATGTTATCTTTTGAACAACGTGCCTTCAAAATCGGTCCCTAAAACTCCTCACGAGTTGTGGACAAGACGGAAGACATCCTTAAACCATGTCCTGTTTAAGGATCCGAATAAGTTGGATGCACGTTCGGAAGTTTGCATATTTGTAGGATATCCAAAAGGGACTAAAGGGGGTTATTTTTATAACCATAAGGAAAATAAAGTCGTGGTTTCAACTGATGCAACTTTCCTTGAGGAGAGTTACATGGACGACTTTAAACCTCGAAGCAAAGTGGTGCTTGAGGAGATAAGGGGTGATCCGTTCACTCCGGAGGTTCTGAACGAAACCATTCCGATCGGTGTAGAAAAACCAAACAAACTTGAACAACAACCTCAGGGGCTTCGGCATAGTGGGAGGATCGGGCGTCAACCTGAGAGGTATATGTTCAATGGGGAGGTCTTTTTGGCTGAACTGGATGAACATGACAGGGATCCTTATACTTACGCAGAAGCTATGGAGGATGTTGATTCAAGACTCTGGAAAGAGGCCATGAACATAGAGATGAAGTCTATGGAGACAAATCGGGTCTGGGAGCTTGTGGATCTTCCCAAAGGGGTAAAACCCATAGGGTGTAAGTGGATCTACAAGAGGAAAAGAGGAATGGATGGAAAGGTCGAAACCTTTAAGGCTAGACTGGTAGCTAAGGGTTATACACAAAAGGAAGGAATCGATTATGAGAAAACCTTTTTGCCTGTAGCCATGCTTAAGTCCATCCGGATTCTGTTGTCCATAGCTGCCGCTCTCGATTACGAGATTTGACAGATGGATGTCAAGACGGCTTTTCTGAATGGTTATCTTGATGAGTCCATTTATATGGAACAACCTAGACGGGTTCAAGGTCATGGGTCAAGAGGGTAAGGTTTGTAAGCTGCTAAAGTCAATTTATGGACTTAAGCAGGCTTCTCATTCTTGGAACATAAGATTTGATCAAGTGATCAAGACTTATGGGTTCTTACAAAATGTGGGTGAACCATGTGTTTACAAACACATAAAGGATGGGAATGTGGTTTTTCTACTGCTCTATGTAGACGACATTCTGCTAATTGGCAATGACGTTGGAGCGTTGTCATTTGTCAAATTATGGTTGATCAAGCAGTTTGACATGAAGGACTTAGGTGAGGCTAATTTTGTTCTCGGTATCCAGATCTTTCGGGATAGGAAGAACAAAATGATAGCTTTGTCTCAGGCCGGCTACATAGATAAAATTCTCAGGAGGTTTGCAATGTAGGATTCCAAGAAAGGTAGGCAACCATCTAGGTCTGGAATTACTCTTTCTAAGAAAGACTTTCTAAAGTCTTACGAAGAAAGAGAATACATGAAGAAGGTGCCTTATGCTTCGGCAGTGGGTAGTCTCATGTATGCCATGCTTTGCACACGGTCGGATATTAGCTATGCGGTCGGGATTGTAAGTCGATTTCTGGCGGATCCAAGACCGAACCATTGGGTTGCAGTAAAGCATATTTTCAAGTACCTGAGAAGGACTCGAGGGTATATGCTTGTGTATTCGAGAAAGGACTTGACTCCTCTAGGATACACATGATTCGGATTTTCAATCCTATCTCGATTCTAGGAAATCAACTTCGGGGTTTGTGCTTACTCTAGGTGGCAGTGCCATCAGTGGGAGAAGTACGAAGCAAGATTGCACTTCGGATTCAACGATGGAGGCCGACTATGTGGCAGCTAGTGATGCTTCGAAAGAAGCATTGTGGCTCCGCAAGTTCCTTGGGGATCTTGAGGTAGTTCCTGGTATGGATAAGGTGATATCACTATACTGTGATAACTGTGCGGCGGTAGCAAATGCTAAAGAACCAAGATTTCACAAGAAAAGTAAGCATATTGATCGGAAGTATCATGTGATAAAGGACTTCATTGAGGGTGGGCATATCACGGTGTGCAAGATCGCGTCAGAGGACAATTTAGCTGATCGATTTATGAATACACTTACTGGGAGAGTCTTCGAGAGGCATGTGGAAGCTATGGGAATGCGAAATTTGCTGTATTGACTCACTTAGTGCAAGTGGGAGATTGTTAGACATGTATGCCCTAAGGAGTAAAATGTAATACATTTTTGGAGACATTTCTATCAATAAAGAATTTATTCATTTATATATACCAAATCTTGTCCTCTTTACGTTCATATTTGTTGAATGTATGATAAGCAAATAGTAGTCTAAGATTGTCAGTCTAAACCTTAAGAATTGGGCATATGATGGGATGATTATGCGGTAGACACGATTCTTAAGGTGACGGTCTAAAACATATGATCCGCAATCGAGGGAATAAAGTTGGGCGCTTTATTCATGTAAAGATTGTTATGTTGTCTATATCCCTTTTGGGAGATAGTTTGTCTTGGCCATCGGAGTTGGACTCCGTGAATAGAAACATTGGCACGTTATCATAGGTGACGATGTGTTGGATCGGGACATAAAGTGAATTGATTTGGATTAATAATTCTTTCTTGGCAAATCGGTTCACTTTAGACAGTCATTTATATTGTATCTTAATCCTGAGATGAATAGTGGGCCTGTTGTCTCGACTTGTGTCTTTTGATGTACCAATGGGTGACTCCCACATCTCTATAGTGGTATGCATACTGGTACGTTGGAGGCATGACTCTTGATAGCGTAGACTTGTTATTCATAGATATGGAATCCATAGCTCCTCTTTATGAGTAATGATATCCTCTTATATGCGTTGTCCTGTAATTGGAAAACTGGAGGGCTCAATCATTTGGATACATAGGTGTAACTGAATTGTATACTATCTTTGGATGGTAAGTTTTCTAATGGTGAGACAATGGAACGTAAGATAAAAATAATCGAGAAGGTAAGACAGAACTTGTCCTTAAGCCGATTATGGATAATCATATGGGGATGCGATACACTATGATATGTCATGGAGACTTAGCTACACGAGCTTCGTAATTCTATAAAGTTCGAGAGTGCGGCTCCAAGCTTTTAGTGGAGTAGCGTTGGAGTTGATAATTGTGAAATGTATATCTAGGATATTGGGTTTTATAATTATCATGAGCTTGAACTTTATAGGTCCATTTTGGTCCCCTTTGCTAGCTCACAAAATCCTGTAACGACACGGCTTGCTTTTTCAATAATTGGTGACTTATGTTGGATTTATCAGATTGGTTTAAAATTTGTAAGAATCAAATAATTCATGTCTGTTTATCGGTTGAATTAATTTTGTAAGAAATTAGTTCAAGATAAACTTGTTAAATTATTGCGATCAGATAATTATTGTCTGTTTATCGGTTGATTTAATTTTTGAACAAATTAGATCAAGATAAACTTGTAGAATTATTGTGAATTGATTTATTTTCTTAGAGATTATCTTGATAAAGTTTGTTTTGATCAGATAACTTCTCTATTAGGTTATTTGAATCAAAACTGAGACTTTATCCTTTAGAATCTTGGGTGGAAAATAAATAATTCGCGGAGATTTTTTCTCGAGAGTTCAGCCTGCCGGATGACGTGTTTAGCCTGTCCGAACTAGGCCTGTTCGGCCTGTCGATCAACGGGAGATAAGATTACGCGTTTTCATATGGATCTTATCAGATATTGATCCGAACTTGATTCTGTTTCGAGTTTTTGAGACCTAATCTGATATGGACTGACCCCAGGACCAATAGGTATAAAAAAGGGAGTGAGTCTCATGATTTACTCATATCAATTTGAGAGATTAAGAGTGATACTCTTCTAGTGAGCATCTGAAAACTCCCTGAGAGCTTTTGTTCATAAATCACGGACACTAGCTTTGGGTTCTCTCTGTTGGTTGGAAGGAGAGTCACCGGTAGAAGAGCTGTACGTGTGAGCCCACACTCACTCCGGTTGTGGATAGAGAATAGCAAAGATGACCAGTTGGTTGAGACTCTTCTGGAACGTTACTTCTCTACACGGATTGCGGAGGTTCTTTGGCACACTGAGGTTAGTAAGATCTGTTTAATTTATACATATAACATGTCAAACTTGTGTTTTAGAAATTACTTTGATGAAAAATTTTTAAAATTTCGTTGTGCACTTTGTTTCCAATAGATGATGTTTTTCGTCACAATATTTTGTTCTAACATATTGGGCTAGGAACTCAATTTTACCAAGCCTTTTGTTGCCCACTTATTCCATGTCTTGAAGAGTATGTATATATCTATATTCTTACTACTTCTTACTTGTAAATCTGTTGGTGATGAGTTTTTAATATCACAACTTATGGTTCTGATATATAGTAAGACTAATAGTTGGTGGAAGTTGTTTCATCATTTTTGTATGTATAAAAGAGAGAAAGAGAGATAGACATCATTTGTTATAGTATTCCTGCTTGATAACTACGGGTTTCTTGATTTGTATTTGTACTTATTTGATGGTTTTGGATTAGTATATAGAGGAATATATGCATTCAAATATTATAGTAACGATACTTTTTAATAGCTAGATTTAGTTATTTATGTTATAGATATATGGTAATTTGAATCTTTTCATTCTAAAGTATGATTATATTAAATTGAACCTAATGGTAGTTTCGATTCCAACCTGTCATTGATACTAGACCCATTAATTTATCAAGTGACCATTCGATTAGAGGGGGTTCAAAGAGTTTGATCTCAATAATTGATTGCTTAGTTCAATGAAGAGATCTTGATTTGTCTCATTTAGAACAAGGACTATTGACAATCCACTATTGTAAATTATAACTTTTGACTCTTTAGAATCGATATACTAGAAATGGTCTCGATAGATGCAAGGGGAAATCCACTAATTCATGGAAGTATGGTTTGAAGCTTATGCTCAATAAGGAGTTGACACGTGTCCCACTACTCCAAGTATCGCTAAGGCCAACTTCTCCTACTAGTTGAGGCCTACGATCTCTTAAGGGGACTTCTATAAATAGAAGATGGAAGCATCAGTGAGGACATCCAAACTCCCTCACTAGTGCACAAATTTTGCAGAAATTATCCTAGAAATAGATAGTATTCATTCTAAGCAAATATCTTAATTTCTTAGTCAAAACTTTTATACTTGTACTCATTCCACTAAATAGTGAATAATAGAAACATAGCTTTGGTTATAGAGTAGACCACTACAAATCTCGAGTACAGTATATTTATTTGTTAGCATTTTACTCTCATTTTTCATTTTATGATCAGTTTTAGTTATTGTAAACATCACTAACGGTCTTTGTGAAGCTTGTTAGTGTTAGACATGGTGCCCTAAAGAGTAAAATGTTGTAATATGATTTTAGAGACATTTTATGAATAAAGAGTTTATTTATTATTCACATACCAAATGTTGTCTTCTTTATGTTCAGTTCTGTTTAATATATGATAAGCAAACAAAAGTCTAAGATTGTCAGTCTAAACCATTAAGAATCATGCATATAATAGGACAAATTTTACCGAAGGCATAAATCTTAAAGGTGATGGTCTAAATCATAAGATCCATAATCGAGGGAATAAAGTTAGACGCTTTATTCATGCTAAATTAGTTATGTTGTCTACATCCCTAATGAGAGATAGCTTGTCTTGGTCATCGGAGTGGGACCCGGCAAGTAAAAACATTAGTGTATTATCATAGGTGACGAAGTGTTAGATTGGGATAAAATGTTGAATTGATTTGGTTAATAATTTTATTTGTGCAAATCAATTCAATTTAGACAATCATATGTATTGTGTCTTAATTTAAAATGACTAATGGGCTCATATTCTTGACTTATGTCTTTTGATGTATCAAAGGGTGACATTCTAACTTAATGATGGTACGCATATTGATATGTTGAAGACATGACTCTTGAATGATGTAGACTCATTATTCATAGATTTAGAATTCATAGCTCTTTTTGTAGAGTTAATGATATTCTTTTATATGCATTATCTTGTAATTTGAAGACTAGAGCACTAAACCATTAGATGCATATGTGTAACCGGATAGTATACTATTTACAAATAATAAGTATTCCAATGGTGTGATAATGAAATGTAAAAAAAAAAAAATAATCGAAAGGTAAAATGAAATTTATTCTTAAGCCGATTATAAATATTGTATAGGATATGACACATTGTGATATGTCATGAACTGTTAACTTATTGAAGTTTTGTAGTTTTATATAATTTAAGAGTGTAGCTTTAAGCTTTTAGTAGAGTACCATTAGAGTTCATAATTATAAAATATGTATATGAGATATTATATTTTATAATTATAGGTGCTTGATCTATATATGTCTATTAGGTCCCCTTCACTATCTTATAATTAATCCCTTAATGATACGGCGTGTTTTTCTTACATATTGGTGACTTACGTTAAATTATTGAATTGGCTAAAATTTGAGTTGATTGGATTTAATAATTCATGTTAGTTTTTTCGATTGTGAATTAATTTAAGATAAACATGTTGAATTATTGTGGATAATATTTTATTTGTGTGGGTTTATCTATATGTGACTATTTTAATCAAATAACTTTTTTATTGGGTTATTTGAATTAAAACTTAGGCTTTATAAAAGATACTTAGGTCAAATAAGATAGGATTTATCCAATTGGTTGATATTGGATCTATCAGATCAGCTTGAGGAGTTTGAATTAAATTCGAACTCTAGTATCGCGACCACGCGATAGACCGCAATACCCTAGGCCGTGGCAGCTAGAGTCAGATTTTTCTTTACACATTTTTATTTTGAAACTGATCCAAACTTAAATTTTGAGGCTTACTATGATAATGATTAACCCTATGTCCGACTACTATAAATAAGCGGTAAGTTTTTTTATTATTTAGATCACTTAAGAAGCATAGAGTGACTACTTTAGTTTAAGAAACTCTAAAACTTCTTGAGAGTTGTTGTTAAACATCAAGAACCTTAGTTTTAGGTTTTCTCTAGTGGTTGAAAGGAGAGTCATCGGATGAAAAGCTGTACGACGTGTGACTACTCACACCTGATCATGGATAAAGAATAACAAAAAAGACTAGTTTATTGAGGCTCTTTTGGAAGGTTTTTCTCTACATGAATTCGAGCCCACTTTGGTATACAAAAGAGGTTAGTAAGATTTGTCATTAATTTATATATTTAGCATGTCAAACTTATATTTTAAAAAATACTCTAATTTAAAATTTTAAAGTTTCATTGTGTACTTGTTTTCCAACAATGAGGACCTAATAAGAATGGTTTGAGGGCTCAATCATCTTGAAATAATTAATAACCTCTGTTTTAATCTGTTTGAATTTGACTATAGATCCAACATCTATAAAGACTACTGATGTCTCATAGGTTAGATTGAGATACTATTACTTGGTGAAGGTTCATTAGTATGTATGCATACTTTATAATAGGCCTAGCGAACGATTCATAGTGTGCATAACTATGTGACCATTAAATGCTTTTAAAATATGACAGGTACAATGAAAATTTTATGAACTCATATATGATGCCACTACATTGAATTGTATAATTTCTACTAATTGAGCATTAGCTCATGTATTTCTTGTAATGTAGATGAGAATCCATCTCAACAATGTAGTTTAGAGGGTTGACTGACAAACTCTCCATTTTCATGACCCCATGTTATGGAAATTGTTGATCTTACGCGGCACGCTTTTGTTTAAACATCATATTTTGATCTTTGTAATTAATATAGGATTGTTATAAGTATGGTTTGAGCAGCATCTTATTTTGAGATATAAATATTTGTAAAAATTGATCACTGGCCCCTCATTTGTTAGTGAAGATCCTCATTAATTTATAAATTATAAGGTTTTCGAAAAGTTTAAATTTGCCGACTATTTTCTTAAATAACTATATGGGTTCTAAAGAGAATATAACATCACCTAGCTTAATTATACACTAGAAGTATGATTAAGTTAGCAGACTTATTTTCCAGCTACTTGTAGTTCGGCGAAGTCGTCGATAAATTTTTATATTTACACGTTAATACAACATTTACATGATAATATTGTATTTCTTGACCGTCGGCAGTCCACGAAGTCATGGTGAATTTTTGTACCTATATGTTAATAAAATATTTATAAGTTAATATTGTATGTCTTGGCCACTGGACCAGTCACCGACAAATTTCTTCATCATTTGAAAATATAACATTATCATGTAAATACAGTATTTCCTGACAACTGTCGGTGTCGGTGAGGAAGGAAAGTGAGAGATGTGGAGGAAGAAAAAGTGAGGATATTTTGAGTTTTTTGTTTTTAATTTCTTTTGAGATATTGTTTAATTTTTCATGATATGCTATTTATTATCATTTTAAACTATATGATATTATTTATTAAGTTTTAACCTAAACATGTTATTTTATTTTAATTTATTATAAAAAAATAAATAGACTAAAATTTATGTATTATTATTTTAAATAAACTAAAATTAGTTTAATAATTTTAAATTATAAGAACAAAAACTGCACAAAAAAAAAAAAAAACCTTCCCTGCGGACAACCGTATTTGAAAGCACCATTAGTCAAACAAAGTTTAACAAAACGCCCAACAACAATGCCGGCCGGCCCCAATGCAACAAACGGATTCCGTTAGCAAAGCTAACAAGCATTATTTATTTATTTATTTATTTTTTCAAATCAAAGAAAAAAAAAGAAAGAAGAAGCCGAGCGGCACGACACAGTATCGCACGTGCCGGCGGACTCTAAACCCTTATTCAAAACAGCTTATTAACTCCATTTCCGGACGCAATCCCAGCGTTCAAATCTGGTTAATACCTTTCACGTGGCGTCCACAAATGGCTTATGGGCACGCGTCCTTTCGTATCCCAAAAACACCCCTGCGAACTTCCCCGCAGTATATAGTCGCATGAATCTCCTTCTCTCCTAGTTTTCGCGTGCAATTGTCCTCTTTCGTGCTTTTGTAATTTGCGAAAAGAAGAGAGAGAGAGCGAGCGGGAATTTGAAGAGGGAAAAGCTCGAAAAAAATGGCTTCAACGGTGGAGAACAGAGACGACGGCAAAGCTCCTGTCGAGCTCGTAGCTCCGGAGGGCTGGAAGAAGACGGTTCGGTTTCTCTTACTCTCACTCTTTGATTTCCGGCTTTTGATTGATTAGCCCTAATTGCTTTTCTTCTCTTCCTTGTTGGTAAATTTACAGTGTTAAAATTTTAGCTTTTCCTGCTTTCTTTAATCGCTATTCGCGGATTTTCTGGATTCTGTTATTAGGTTTTTGTTGGAGTGAATTTATTATTTTTTTTGTGGCTTTTGTTATGAATTACGCGGTGTAATTATAATTAATGAATTTGCACTCGGATTAGAAGGTGGATTGTTACTTTTACCTTGAGGATTCAATTCTAATTAATTGTTCCTGAAATAAGCTTTAAAGGCTTCACTTTTTTTTTTTGAGAGATTTATAGGCTTCACTGTTACCATTGTGTTAATGCACTTTTATTTATCTATTATCTTACATGACAATTTCGATTTTTTTGGCTGCTAAATACGTGCTCTGCATTATACTTTTCGTATTGATCTTTGTTTTTAAATATTTAGATATATATGTATATATATACACACACGATTCGTAATAGCTCGGCGAGTGTGATTCTGTTAAAATTGCGTTTAAAAAAAAAATTATGTTTTGTTAAGTCAACCGGTGATTATTAACGGAACAGGGAGTCGCTCTGTGATTACTCTGGCTTGATTTACCAAAGTTCAAGCCGTGTCTAGTTCTTAGTTTTATTTTTATTTTAGTTTGGGCAATTACTACGTAGCCACAATTGGAATCGACAACTGCCATATATTTTGAAGGATATATTTATATATATATATATATATAAAGGGTTTTCTATCCAATGAGTTAATAGCCAGCATGCTGTATGAAGGCAACACAGCATTTCAATCATTTGTTATCATTTTTGCTCTCATGAATGGTTGCTTATAGATAGAATGCTTTCAAAGTCGGGGTTTATTGGGTTTTTCAAAAGCATCGACTACGAGGTTATGGTTCGAGAAAGGTTTGGGCTAGAATCTGATTTTGGAGCTTTTTTGTAGCTTCTATGTTAGGGTTACGGTACAACTGTATGGTGCTGAGCATTAGACTCACAATTCAATGTTTACATTATCAAATGGTTGATAAGCATTTTCAGAAACAAGAAGAAACAGTGACTGAAAATTTAAAAAATAACCCTTTTTTTGTTTGCGCAACTTGTTCGGTGGTGTATATTTGAAGATGGATTTTTGGATTTTAATTCTCCTATTCCTTATAAGACATGCTCGAAACTTAGTATTTGTGGGTTACTACTAAGATTCACCTTTAGTGAGTCAAGAGTTGAAATAGTACTCTTAGGGTATGTTTAGTTTGTATCCAAGGGAAAAGGGAGAGTAAGGAGTGGTCCCTTTTTCCTTTAAATAATGTGTATACTGATAAAATCAATAATGAGTAGGAATGAGGAACGGCAATGCCAATCCTTTCGTACCCTTTAGTATTGATTTCCTATCAAAAAGAGTGAATACCGTATTTTCTTAGATGAGTAATTTCAAATGCTGTCATTTAAGAGTTATTACTTATGTAAAAATGATATTTTAGTAATTACATTGAATAAAATTCTTTTTCCTAAGCAAGTAAACACTAGAAAGGGAATGGAATTATGTTTCAATACACCATCAAATAATTAAGTAAACACCAAAAAGGGAATGAATGATGCTCACTTTCATTACTTTACTTTCCTTTCCAATGTCATTTTTTCTTTTACATTTCTTTATGGTTTGGTAAACATGCCCTTAATTTCTATCCCTTTACACTAACATTTTCCTAGTGTTAAAGAACCCGGGAATTAGGAAAATGGTAATTATAATTGGTGATGGAGGATGCAAATCTCGATTTAAATTAAGTCATGATCAGTATTTTGTATTTATTTGATCCCCTACAATAGCCCTTGCAGCCCATATCTGGGATTTTATTACCTTTTTTAAATGTATGAATTTAACAAGAATGGGAATTAAACAAGAAATTTTTTCATGTGGCATCGATATGTCGTCCACGAAAAGCATCCTCTTAGTAGAGTTTACTTATTTAAATGAAGATAATGCTGTTATATCTTCAGGGAAGTGTTTTTAGACGGGATATGCTCCTGCTGTAGGTCATGATTGTTGATACTCATCTCAAAAGAATCAACAGTAGTTACTAGGTAGCACATATAGAGAATGAACCTTCTTCGAACAATAACAACAACAACAACAACAACAACCTACCACCATCTAATTAATTTATGGGAGCATTTGAATACGGACACATGCCACGTTACATATCTCTGCTTTACTGTTAGAGCTTTGTTGTAATGATCTCATGTAAAAATCTGGCTCGCCCCATGGGACTTTTGCAAGTTTCCTACTATAGAATGGCCAAAGAGAAGACAGAAACCTATGCACAAACAAGTGGGAGATTGCGATACATTGGAAACTGAAAATCTTCTGCCACAACTAGCAATATGTAATTACCCAATTGCTTGTGCGCAAGATTGTGCTATTTTACAGTTGTAAGCTTTGGTATTGAGAGGAAAACTCTTCTATGGTTTCCCTTTAAAAAAAAAAAAAGAGAGAAAAAAATAAAAGAGGAAAACTCTTCTTCTGCTATGCATCTGATATATTATGATAGAATTAATAAAATGCAATAAAATGAAGGCTAAAGTAGTAAATGTCCCTCTTCCAAAGCTGGGAAAAAGAAGGAACAGGAAAGATGGTGAAGGATATTGCAATAGAATTAAAAGAAAGCTTATAAATGATTGATTTCCCATGTTTCCCCATGTTATTTTAGCATTAAAATGTTACGTTATTTTTTAGTAGTTTTTTAACTTTATATAATTTTCTCGTTCTCATGGTTCAGTTTGTGCTGAAAAAGAGTGGCACGCCCAGGAGAAATGCGATTGTATTTATTTCTCCTACAGGGGAGGAGATCAAGAGCAAGAGACAGCTGGATCAGTATCTCAAATCTCATCCTGGAGGCCCTGCTAGTTCTGAATTTGATTGGAGCACAGGTTTGTCTCTTTTCTATTGTTATGTGCGCGTGCTCTTTTATAATGAGCAAACATCTTTAGCAAGTGAACTATTCTGTGACCTCTGTGGCAGGTGAAACTCCAAGGCGTTCTAGAAGACTGAGTGAGAAATCAAAAGCAATGCAGTCACCGGAAAGTGAGCCTCCCAGGAAAAGGCAAAATAAATCAAGCTCGGAAAAAGTTGAAGACGATGCTGATGGTGAAAATGAGGCTGTAGAAGAAAAAGATGATGTCAGGGAAGAAACCAAGATGAGTGAGGATGTAGATATGAAAGAAGTAGAAGATGAAAGGGATGTCAGCAAAGAGGGGTCTATTGAGCATGCTGTTACTGCAGTATCTGATGATAAGGACACTAAAACAGATCCAAAAACTGAAGGAAAAGATGTTAAAGGAGATGAGGTGAATGCTGGCAGAGATGAGGATCAAGGAACTGATAATAAGACTACTGATGAAAAGGACAAACAGGTTGCAAATAACTTGACAGCAGAATCTGTGGGCAACAAGGAGGAAGCTGAAAAGCAAAAAGAACCTGAAGCTCCATTGGAACTGGAAAATGAGAAAGCTGGTGAGAAAATAGTTTTTAATTCAGGAGAAAATATTGAAAGTGTCTCACTGCCGAGACAAGATCTGGATGATGGCAAGGAAGGCACTGAAAAGCAGCCGGGGGAGGCTGAAGCACCATCCAGAGAACCAGTGCATAATGAGAGAGCATCTCTTGAAAAAGATGACAACCTCAAAGAATCCGAAGACGGGTCAAGATCCACGACTACTTACTCGATGCACCATGAAGACAAGACGCCACATGAGCCCAAGGCATCTCAAGTTAGCTGTTGAAACTTATGTTATAATTAGTTAGGATATCTTACTGACAGTGATATGATGCTCTGGTTAAATTAGACTTGGCTCTCTCTGTTAGATTGGGATGGTAGCGGGATTCCACATCAATAGAGGCTAGTGACTTTATCGTTATTCCTCATCGTTTGCATACGTTTTGTTCTAACTCGTGAGACCCATTTTTTACATTGCGATTTGGTTAAATACTTTTTATATCTTTAAGTTAATATCTCATGCCTACTCTTTTGCTAACAATTATGAAAGTTTATACACAGGATTAAGTGTCTGATTTTCTATGTGGTATCGTTCCAGCTTTGATAATTTCAATTGAAATTTTGCAGCGCATATAATAGGCCTTGGTTTCATAACTTTTATCGCTTAAGATGGAGTTTTAGTGACAAATGACGTGGTACAAGTTGGTGAAAAGAGGAAGACAGAATTCATGGGGCCTTTGTTAAAAATAAATAAATAGTATCATCTTTCTAATAATCCTCATCAATGACACACAAAGGCCCCAACCTATTCCAATTCTCCTTAACATGAATTCCGTTTCACGTGCACCACCATGGGTACGATACCACACCAATTGATAGGGAAGGACCTCTAAGTAGGCTTACTTGGGTGCATTTTAGGAGAAAGGAAGTACATCCTCAGTGCTGTACGTACATGTTAGAATTGATTTGACTCTCTACCGCCATTAGAGTTTACACTTGATCTCACTTTTTCTAGTGCTCGAAAGAAAAATAAAAAGGCAACAAACATCATTCTGATATCCTTTCGGGACTTATGTCAGTACCTTCTCATAGCAAATACGTTCTTATTTATTAACACCGCAACTTGTTTAACAGTTGGCCACATAATGCGGTACTCGCACCAGAAAACCAGTTCTTCTTAACAAGTAGCACGTTACTGGGAACGGTACGTGGAGTTCGGTTCTTAGGTACTTAATGGTCGGAGGCTAAAGTTCCAAATGTAATTTTGAAATCGAATTTTGTGCAAGTGAACGATCGATCTTTTTCATCCTTCATTGTCATGAGTATATGAGCCCTGCAGATGACGAAATCGCTTAAGAGTTGTATAGAAATACTAGAGATGTCAAAATAGGCAGGGCCTAATGAACTGACACGAGTATGACACGTTAAAAAGCAGGCACGGTATGACACGACACAACTATTAAACGGACAGAGCCCATCCTGTTTATTAAATGGGCTGTACTTGGTACAACTTTTGGGCATGAAGCATGTAAAGGGCACGGCACGGTAAGGGCCCGTCATGAGCACGAGCACGTTAAAAGCACGCTTGGGGTCCAATTATAAGCATGATTAAAATATGTAATTTAAAACTAATTTTACTAATATATTTTACACTTTTATAAATTTTTTTTATAAAGAAGTTCTAAATTTCTAATAGATTTTATTAAAAAAGAAAAAAACATAAAATAAATTCTTTATTGTTGATAAATTATCAATTACCAATATATACTTAACTTCTTTGATTTATATGAAAAACTAAAGCATGGAACCCACACTGTACAAGATTTTATAATGTTGTTGTCCTCAAAAAAAGATTTTTTTTTAAATAATACACTTTCTTTTGTTACAATTTAGTGTTTTTTTTTTTTTTTTTTGGTAAATTTAACATTACACAAAAGAAAGACACATTAAGAGTTGAAAATACAACAAAAAGCATGAATATCGATACAGGCATGAGCACTACAAAGCACTTTATGAGTACGGCCCATTAATAAATGGGCCATGGGGTGGGCTTAATGCTCCAAAAATTAACTAAGTTGAGCCTAGTACGACACGAAAAATAAAATGGCCAGGCCCAGGCATGACACAAGGCATGTTTGGGCCTAAATTAAATGGCTCCAGCTAGGCTAGCCCATTTGACATCTCTACGAAATACCAAAGCGAACTATATTGCAGAAAAAAATATGCATCAACTGAAATTGTGATTGGGATGCTAATACAAGGGTGGAAATATGCTAAATCCTCGTTTTGTTAGGCATTAACATTTTGCAATACATGCAATTCCACTTCAATACTAGTTTTTATCCTAAATTTTGACTATATTGATAAGACCACAAAATTCTTAGTTCAATTCCCTCCCAGACTTCCCTAGTTTCAGCTGTGTGAAAATCTAAACTGAAAATAAAATTGATGCGAGTGGCTCTACTAGACCTCCAATATGATTCACCTATGCCAGACGAGGTGCTATGGGGAAGGCTGAGTTGGCAAAGGAATTGACTAAGATGATGATTAGGAAGAAAAAAGGTGACGTGGAAGAAGCGCTGGAAGGAAGTTGTTATCATGTGAAGAAAGGGTGCTCTGAGATTGTAGGAGAGGAAGACAGGGAAGAATGATTTTGGTAGGCAGTTAGGCATGGGGATGAGTGTTTACTATTGAAGGAAAAGAATAATAAAGGAAGCAAAGGGGTAGGCAGGACATGATCACTATTGTTTGAGTTTTCTTTTCTTTTTCTTTTTTGTGGAGTGCAAGGCTCTCACAAAAAGCCTCTATCCTTACTTTTCTACAAAGACTCAATAAAACAGTGATCAA
The DNA here is from genome assembly GCA_025403435.1 of Artocarpus heterophyllus. Lineage (NCBI taxonomy): Eukaryota > Viridiplantae > Streptophyta > Magnoliopsida > Rosales > Moraceae > Artocarpus > Artocarpus heterophyllus. The sequence goes on from CM046338.1 coordinate 31,098,346, forward strand.
TTCATCTTTTCCATTAGTTTGTATTTGTTCTATACTCTGTTCAATTGAATCAGTGCCTACCAGATTGGTATAAGAGCCGTTCCAATCACCGAGAATGGCAGCAGTAGCAAAGAAACTCAAGGAATGAATTGAGAAAATGGAGTCGGCCAAGGAAGCTTTCCAACAAGAGTTGGAAGAAATTAAGGCTGATGTCAAAAAAATCTCTTAGTTGGAGGAAGGAATGGCGTTGCTACTGGCGGATTTGGGGAAGTGAAGGCGTCATCATAGTGGGGGCACATCTGCGTGACACTAAAGACGTCGACCACACTGACAATTCAGTAGATGGTCACACCGGGGAACGAAGAGGCGGGTTTTCGAAGGGAAGTTACAAAACTACGAGGAGCATTTGAAGGTAGTGGAAGGATGGAGTGCCGTATTTAGAAAGTAGAGATGTCCATGTTTAACGGCCAAAACCCAGACTACTAGGTGTTCTGAGTTAAGCGCTACTTTGTTTTCAATAGCCTGAGTGAGCATAAAAGGCTGGAAGTCACGGTGGTTAGTTTCGATGGGGAAGCGCTGGCATGGTTTCAATGGGAATATGGTCACCGTGTAATTCAGAGTTGGACATAATTGAAAGGGATGATTATGGATCGGTTCAGGCTGACACAAGAGGGAAACTAGTGCGAGAAACTACCCACTCTCTAGTAGGAATCCACCGTCTAAGAGTACTGTCTATAATTCAAGATGCTCGTTGCGCCGCTGGTGGATCTATCGGAGCAAGTGCTCGAGAGCTCCTTCATCAATGGCCAATGTGTAGAGATCTGGTGTAACGCCCCCCTTACGGACGTCACAGATGTCGTTACATTCTTACATTCATACTTACTTGGACTTTAAGCATAAATATGAATACAAAACTTAAACGATACTTTTAATTGTAAAAGTAATTAAAACATACTTAACTAGGATCCATTCATACATTTTTTTTTACTTTTTTTTAACATTGTTTAAATCACATAGCTTGACTCATTCCATGTCATAATTTATTCAATTATACTTTAAATTAATCATGAACTTATTTTAATAAAATAAATATACCAAGTTGTAAAATCAGGACTTATAAAAACATCACATTATATCTCATTAATCATCACATCATTTAAAATTTACTTACTCCTACAGTTCGGCAGGCCGGAGTTCCTTCAACCGGTAGGCCGACAGAGGCTTTGCAAATCTGGCTTAAAAACTCATCATCGTCTGGCAGGCAAAAAATGTAATCGGCAGGCCAAACTTTGGAACATCGGTAGGCCGATCGAGCCAAAAATCCTTGGGAAAACATAATTTTTAAAAACAAAACCAACCTTTCATAAAAAGCGGAAGATCATAATACTTAAGATAATGAAATAAAATATAAAACATAGTTCAAGAATCCTTTAAATATTTTTCATAAAAAATGTGTTCAAAATATAAAACTTGATTAAAAACATAAAAACATTCTTCTTGGCGTTCTTCCGGTTACAATTCATCGTGCTTGTGCCCACACGCCTTCTCATGTCCTCCGCCTATTCCATGATTTTCTTACCCTTATCTGCAACATGACATAAAACATGATTAAGCTAATGCTTCGTAAGTACATATAATTCTCACAATTAAAACATTTCATATACTTCATCATCATCATTGTCATCATATCATAAAAGTGCCTTAAGCACAATTTCATAGAAACATATCTTTCATTTCATTGACCATTTTAAAACATCTTCCATTTTATCTTTAGGGCCCAAGTGCTGCACCATGAACATCATCGTAGGCGCGCCGTCATGAGAGGAGAAGGGTAGCTAATCCCAAACCAAACATGACATCATAACATATCATTTCATAACATTGGTGTGCAACACTTATTAGGTGATACATATATACATAATTTTTATACATTAAAACATGTCATCATCATACATGCATAACTTTAAATCATGATAATCTTTCATAAGAAATCCTTTAAGGAAAACAACCATAAAATCATCATGAATATCATTGTAAACATATCATCGAACCTTGTAAAACGTGTCATGTTGCAGGTGAGAATGTACTTACCTTAACGCTAGCTTACTTAACCTTAATATACTTTTGGTGACGACGCCGCGGTCTCGGTGTGCGCGTTCCTTTGAGTGTTCATGCTATTTAACCATTTAAAAATACAATAAAATTAATACTTATCATAAAACATTCATTCATATAACATTCATATATACATTCATATATACATTCATCTCATATAATAAACATAACTCATAATCATTATTGTGAAAACATAACATTATCATCACATATAAACATTATTCATAACATGCTTCCTTAAATATTATCATCAAAACATTTCATACATTATAAACATAAAAATCTTTTGAAAACGTTTTCTAATAATTTAAAATACATACATTTTAAAATTCATACAAACATCTTATTATCATGTATTTCAACATCATATAAATATTTCATCGTTAATAAAAATCATTTAAACATATAAAACATTTTTATAAATGAAAATCCAAAATAACATGATCAAAACAGTTTTCTGATAGAAATCTCGTAATATAAAATATACTCGTCATAATATACACATGCACATTCTTGTCAATTTTCATGAAAAAATCATTCATTTACCCCTTAAATAAACATTACATTTTTCATGCATCATAGTCAAACAGTAATATTTTACTGTAAAGGGTAGAGGATAGAAAATTCATATTTTTTTCATAGAAACACTGAAATGACTTGAAATTTGAAAAAACATAACATAATACATACATAAACATCATATTAAAAAAAAACTCAAGACAAAATACAATACCTATAAAAAGATATTGCAGACGATTGGAGGAGGAGAATTCTTTTCTCAAAAACACCGAAAAAACTGAGTTCTTACCTTGAAAATTTCTTCTCAAAATTCTTGAATTTAACCAACAAAATATGACCTTATTCTTTCAACACTCGCAAAGAATCTTTTTTTGAGAGGAAAGAGGATGGAATTCGTGGAGAAGGAAGAGGAAGAGAGTAATGCAGAAGGAGCGTCTCAGAATTGAGAGAGAAAACGTGAGAGGATGAGAGAAAAATGGAAAAGAGCGTTAAAAAAATTTTAACGTTATGAGCATAACCGATGAATCAATCAATACTCTCCATTAAGTCAGAATTTTCTGACTCATTGATGGCTCATTGGCATGGAGGAAGGAGAGAAAAGAGGGAAAGTCAAACAATCTCTCCTCACTTACCATGTTTTGCCCTCTTAAAATAGGAAACCATTTAAAATCAGACAAATCAATTCGAAGTCAAACCTTTTAATTTCCTTAATTGATAAAACATTCCATTATTGTGCCAATTAATCACAATAAATCACTCATTTAACGTAATTATCTCAGCCATAAATTTAGAGAGATTTCTGCTAACTGCTCGTTAGCCGTGTTCGGCCTGCTGGTTCCACCAAGTTCAGCCTGCTGATCTTGGGCAGACTTTTCGGCCTGCCGAACTTAAAAGTCTGGCCTGCCGAACTGTCCTTAAATGCCATACATTATAACAATTCAATTCATCATTACATCATAAATAAACACATATTAAAATGATCATGAACACTTGAGCACAATGATTCCATCCTGTCGTCACCTGTCATAAAACTTGACATAAAAGTTAGTAACATAAAATCATGAATCATAACATATAACACAAATTATTGATAAAGATTCCTTAACATCGTTACTAACTTAACATGAGTCATTACATAAAATTTAGGTGGGTGTTACAATTCTCCCCACCTTATAAAAGTTTCATCCTCGAAACTTAGAATAAATGCGGATACATAGATCTCATGTCATCTTCACGTTCCCATGTGGCTTCTTCAACTTGCTGATTTCGCCATAACACCTTGACCAATGGAATTTCTTTATTCCTCAAGGTCTTGGTTTTCCGATCAAGTATCTTCGTTGGCTTTTCTTCATAACTTAAGTCTTCTCGTATCTCGATCACTTATGGCTCAATCACATGCGTAGGGTTCGAAACATACTTCTTGAACATGGAGACATGAAATACATCGTGCATTGCGGACATCTCAGAAGGCAACTTCAGCTGATAAGCTACTTTGCCTATTCGTTTCACAACTTCATAAGGACCGATGAATCTTGGACTTAACTTGCTTTTCTTCCCAAATCTCATAACTCCTTTCATTGGTGCAACTTTTAGAAACACATATTCGCCCACGGCGAACTCTAAGGGTCTTCTTCTCTTGTCAGCATAACTCTTCTGACGGCTTTGTGCGGTCTCAATTCTTCTTCTTATCAACTTTATCATCTCAGATGTTTCATTCACAAAATCCATTCTTTCAGCATCGATGCTTTCCATCAGCTTCTTTTCACCAGCTTCGTGCCAACATATAGGCAATCTACATTTTCGTCCATACAGAGCCTCATATGGTGCCATCCCAATTGTCGCTTGAAAGCTGTTATTGTAAGCAAACTCTGCTAACGGCAACATTTTACACCAGCTGGTCTTAAAGTCGAGAGAACAAGCCCGTAGCATATCCTCTAAAATCAAGTTCGTCTTCTCTATTTAGCCGTCTATCTGAGGATGAAAAGTTGTACTGAAATGTAGCCTGGTTCCCATAGCAGTCTGTACTCTCTTCCAAAACTTAGATGTGAACCTGCCATCACGATCTGAGATGATTGACTTGGGAATCCCATGAAGTCGTACGATTTCCTTGACGTAGAGTTTCGCTAAGCGTTCCATGGAGTAAGTGATCTTGATAGGAATGAAATGCGCCGTCTTAGTCAATCGATCCACAACTACCCAAATTGCATCATATCCATTCGTAGTTCTGGGCAAACCGGTAATGAAATCCATTGCTATATCCTCCCATTTCCATTCCAGTATTTGGATAGACTGCAGTTCACCACCAGGTCTCTGGTGTTCAGCCTTTACTTGCTAACATGTCATACATTTCTTCACATACTTTGCAACATCACGTTCTATTCCAAACCACCAGAAGTTACCCCTTAGATCATTATACATCTTTGTTGCACCTGGATGAATAGATTAAGGAGTGTCATGAATTTTCGCCAAGATCTTTTCCCTTAAATCATCAACATTGGGAACACATAAGCGGTCCTTGAGGTGCAGAGTTCCGTCATCCGCAATACGAAACTCTTGACATTTACCTTCTTTCATTTCTTGCTTGATCCTCACAAGGCTTACATCGTCATCTTGCTTTCTCTGAATTTCATCATACATCGTCGGAGCAAGAGAGAGTGCTGATAGCTGGCCTGTTATAAGTTCTAAATTGAAGTCTAGAATTTCCTTCCTTAAAGGTGAAGACATTGCTTGCATTGACATCAACGTGGCAACTGACTTCCTACTTAGAGCATCAGCCACTCGGTTAGCTTTACCAGGATGATAAAGGATTTCACAATCATAACCCTTCACCAACTCTAGCCATCTTCGTTGTCTCATGTTCAGGTCTCTTTGCGTGAAGAAGTACTTCAGACTTTGATGATCAGTGAAGATCTTACATTGGACCCCATATAAATAGTGTCTCCATATCTTCAACGCAAAAATGACTGCTGTTAACTTGAGATCATGAGTAGGATAGTTCTTTTCATAATCCTTCAGTTGTCTTGAAGCATAAGCAATCACCCTTTCATTTTGCATCAATATAGCTCCGAGGCCCATCTTGGATACATCACTATAAATAAAAAACCCATCATTTCCTTCAGGAATTGCCAACACTGGAGCCATCGTTAGCCTTTTCTTCAGTTCTTGAAAACTTTTCTCACATGCATCTGTCCATTCATACTTCTTTCCTTTGCGAGTCAGGTTCGTAAGTGGAGCTACTATCTTGGAGAAATCTTTTACGAATCTCCGATAATAACCTACTAAACCCAAGAAGCTTCTTATTTCACTTGCATTCATCTGTTGCTTCCAGTTGAGAACAGCTTCTACTTTAGCAGGGTCAACCATAATCCCTTCCTTCGATATAACATGTCCCAAGAATGACACTTTATCAAGCCAAAACTCGCATTTGGAGAACTTTGCATATAGCTGGTGTCTTCTTAAAGTCTCCAGCACAATCCTTAAATGCTCCTCATGCTCTTCTTGATTCTTAGAATAGACAAGGATATCATCGATAAATACAACAACAAATTTATTGATGAAATCCTTGAATACCCGATTCATCAAATCCATAAAGACAGCAGGTGCATTCGTCAGACCGAAAGGCATAACCACAAATTCGTGGTGACCATACCTCGACCTGAAAGCAGTCTTAGGGATATCTCCTTCTTTAACCTTCAACTGGTGATATCCTGATCGTAGATCAATCTTTGAGAACACCGATGTATCCTTGAGCTGATCAAACAAATCATCGATTCGAGGCAACGGGTACTTGTTCTTGATCGTCACCTTGTTCAGCTCTCTGTAGTCGATGCAGAGTCTCATAGTGCCATCCTTCTTCTTTACAAACAAGACTGGAGCTCCCCATGGTGAGTGACTTGACCTGATGAAACCTTTGTCAAATAGCTCCTTTAATTGCATGTGAAGCTCCTTTAATTCTACCGGGGCCATTCTATAAGGCGCTTTTGAGATTGGATCGGTGCCAGGAGCAAGCTCAATCTCGAATTCAACTTCTCTTTCTAGCGGCAGACTCGTCAGACCATCAGGAACACATCTTCATATTCATGAACAACATACACATCTTCAATTCTTGTCTTTCCTTCTTGGCTTTTATCTACAATGTTCGCCAGATAGCCCATGCAGCCACTTGCTAATAGCTTCCTTGCTTTCATTGCCGATAGAAACATGCTGGGTTTCTTCCTGGACTCACCAACATAAATGAATTTCTGATCACCTTCTGGATGGAAGATCACCTTTCATTTTCGGCATTTGATAGCGGCATTATACTTGCTTAAGAAGTCCATCCCAAGAATCATGTCGTAATCATGCATGTCGATCATAATAAGGTCGACGAATAGCTCCCTATCAGAAATCCATAGGGGTACTGTACGCAAACAGTGCGTAGATAATATCACTTCCCCGAATGGTAGTGTCGTAGTGAATCCCTGTCTGATTAAATGAACCTCTAATTTCTTAGCATATGACATAGATACAAAAGAATGCGTGGCACCCGTATCAAAAAGAACATAAGCATCATTAGATAAGCTTGTTATCTGACCTGTGACCACATTAGAAGCTTCTGCAGCCACTTGTTCTTTTGTCATGGCATAGATTCAGGCATTCATCGGTGGGGCTTCAATTCTCCCTTGACTAATAAGTGGCCCTTCAAGGGAGGCTTGCATCTGATGAAGCTGGGCTTAAGGAGGAGCTCTCTGTGGGGCATTGGCATTCATTAGCTTGGGGCAATTCTTTACAAAGTGGTCTTCATGCCCATAGATGAAACATTGGTTTGTTCCCAAACGATATTCCCCTGGATGCTTCTTTCCACATTTGGCACACGGTTGAAATCGCCTATTATTATTGTTGTATTGGCCATCATTGTGCCTCTTGTTATCTTGGCCCTGCTGGTTTGAGGATTACCCTTCCTCTTGTTATTCCTCCAGTTTTGGTTGCTGTTGTTGCATGCTGTTGTTGTTGTTGTTGTTGTTCCTGTAGGGATGGCGGTTCTGGTTGCTTGCATTGTTGGCCTGTTAGCCAGGCTGAGGCTGGTTCCTTCTTAACTTGGACAAATGAAACTCAGCACGTTGAGCCCTCATGACAACCTGTTCTTGAGTTCTAGGTGGACTTGCCCCATCAACGATCACAGCAATATCTGGCCTAAGGGCTCTGATCAGTCTTCTGACCCTTTCACTTTCATCCATAACCATTCCTGGACATAGACGAGCAAGCTGGTCAAACTTTGTCACCATATCAGTGACTGACATATCCCCTTGGCGTAAGCTCTCAAACTCCTCATAATGTTTCCTTGTAACGTTCATGTGGAAGAACTTCGTGTTGAATTCATGAACGAAGTTAGCCCATGTCATTTCTTCAACATTCCTGCTCATTTCAATGCTATCCCACCATATCCTGGCCTCCATAGTGAGGCAGTACGATGCATAGAGGACCTTTTCATTGTCCGTGAAATCCATGAGTCATAAGGTGGCTTCGATCGTCTTCAACCATCCTTGAGCTACTAGTGGATCCTTTGAACCCTCAAAGTCTGCTGGCTTAACTTTCTTCCATCTAACCAGTAGGGGTTCCTGATAGGCTGCTCTTGGTTCAGCAGTAGGAGCTGGAACTTCATTTACTTGTGGCTGCGGAGGAGGAGGAGGCACATCATTGCCTCGTCGTTCATCGTTCTGACCGTTGGCCCTTAACGCAGCAATTTCCCTTCGTTGATCATCAAGTTGCCTCTGCAACTCAGTGATCATCGTCATGAGTCTTTCATTAGTCTGGGTGCGAGTGTGCATCCTTCTGTGGCCCTCCATCGTAAATTTCCTAAAAGAATTAGGACTTAGAAATAATCATACAATTATGAGACAGGTTTTCACTACTAGATCGTAAATCATTAAACATTTAAACCTTAATCTTATCATCATACTTGCATCAATACATCTAGCTTTATAACATACTTACTTGGAGGACTTGGATTGATGTGTGGCGTTATGAATTGTAATCGGAAAATTCGCTCTGATACTGAAGCCTGTAACGCCCCCCTTACGGACGTCACAGATGTTGTTACATTCTTACATTCATACTTACTTCGACTTTACGCATAAATATGAATACAAAACTTAAACGAAACTTTTAATTGTAAATGTAATTAAAACATACTTAACCTAGGATCCATTCATATATTTTTTTTTTTACTTTTTTTTTAACATTGTTTAAATCGCATAGCTTGACTCATTCCATGTCATAATTTATTCAATTATACTTTAAATTAATCATGAACTTATTTTAATAGAATAAATATACCAAGTTGTAAAATCAGGACTTATGAAAACATCACATTATATCACATTAATCATCACATCATTTAAAATTTATTACTCCCACAGTTCGGCAGGCCGAACTTGGGACTTCGGCAGGCCAAACATGATCGGCAGGCCGGAGTTCCTTCAACCGACAAGCCGGCAAAGGCTTTGCAAATCTGGCTTAAAAACTCATCATCGTCCGGCAGGCCGAAAACGTAATCGACAGGCCAAACTTTGGAACATCGGCAGGCCGACTGAGCCAAAAATCCTTGGGAAAACATAATTTTTAAAAACAAAACCAACCTTTCATAAAAAGCAGAAGATCATAATACTTAAGATAATGAAATAAAATATAAAACATAGTTCAAGAATCCTTTAAATATTTGTCATAAAAAATGTGTTCAAAATATAAAACTTGATTAAAAACATAAAACTATTCTTCTTGGCGTTCTTCCGGTTACAATTCATCGTGCTTGTGCTCACATGCCTTCCCATGTCCTCCGCCTATTCCATGATTTTCTTACCCTTATCTGCAACATGACATAAAACATGATTAAGCTAATGCTTAGTAAGTACATATAATTCTCACAATTAAAACATTTCATATACTTCATCATCATCATTGTCATCATATCATAAAAGTGCCTTAAGCACAATTTCATAGAAACATATATTTCATTTCATTGATCATTTTAAATCATCTTCCATTTTATCTTTAGGGCCCAAGTGCTGCACCATGAACATCATCGTAGGCGCGCCGTCATGAGAGGAGAAGGGTAGCTAATCCCAAACCAAACATGACATCATAATATATCATTTCATAATATTGGTGTGCAACACTTATTAGGTGATACATATAGACATAATTTTTATACTTTAAAATATGTCATCATCATACATGCATAACTTTAAATCATGATAATCTTTCATAAGAAATCCTTTAAGGAAAACAACCATAAAATCATCATGAATATCATTGTAAGCATATCATCAAACCTTGTAAAACGTGTCATGTTGTAGGTGAGAATGTACTTACCTTAACGCTTGCTTACTTAACCTTAATATACTTTTGGTGACGACGCCGCAGGTCTTGATGTACGCGTTCCTTTGAGTGTTCATGCTATTTAACCATTTAAAAATACAATAAAATTAATACTTATCATAAAACATTCATTCATATAACATTCATATATACATTCATATATACATTCATCTCATATAATAAACATAACTCATAATCATTATTGTGAAAACATAACATTATCATCATATATAAACATTATTCATAACATGCCTCCTTAAATATTATCATCAAAACATTTCATACATTATAAACATGAAAATCTTTTGAAAACTTTTTCTAATAATTTAAAATACATGCATTTTAAAATTCATACAAACATCTTATTATCACGTATTTCAACATCATATAAATATTTCATCGTTAATAAAAATCATTTAAATATATAAAACATTTTTATAGAACAAAAATCCAAAAATAACATGATCAAAACAGTTTTCTCGTAGAAATCTCCTAACATAAAATATACTCATCATAACATACACATGCACATTCTTGTCAATTTTAATGAAAAACATCATTCATTTACCCCTTAAATAAACATTACATTTTTCATGCATCATAGTCAAACAGTAATATTTTACTATGAAGAGTAGAGGATAGAAAATTCATATTTTTTTCATAGAAACACTGAAATGACTTGAAACTTGGAAAAATATAACATAATACATACATAAACATCATATTAAAAAAAACTCAAGACAAAATACAATACCTATAAAAAGATATTGCAGACGATTGGAGGAGGAGAATTCTTTTCAAAAACACCGAAAAAACTGAGTTCTTACCTTGAAAATTTATTCTCAAAATTCTTGAATTTAACCAACAAAATATGACCTTATTCTTTCAACACTTGTAGAGAATTTTTTTTTGGGAGGAAAGAGGATGGAATTCGTGGAGAAGAGAAGAGGAAGAGAGGAATGCATAAGAAGTGTCTCAAAAATTGAGAGAGAAAACGTGAGAGGATGAGAGTAAAATGGAAAAGAGCGTTAAAAAAATTTCAATGTTATGAGCATAACCGATGAATCAATCAATACTCTCCATTAAGTCAGAATTTTCTGACTCATTGATGGCTCATTGGCATGGAGGAAGGAGAGAAAAGAGAAAAAGTCAAACAATCTCTCCTCACTTACCATGTTTTGCCCTCTTAAAATAGGAAACCATTTAAAATCAGACAAATCAATGCGAAGTCAAACCTTTTAATTTCCTTAACTGATAAAACATTCCATTATTGTGCCAATTAATCACTAATAAATCACTCATTTAACGCAATTATCTCAGCCATAAATTTAGAGAGATTTCTGCTGACTGCTCGTCAACCGTGTTTGGCCTGTCGATTTTCCCCTTTGGCCTACCGGTTCCACCAAGTTCAGCTTGCCAATGGTTTCCTTCAGCCTGCCGAACTGTCCTTAAATGCCATACATTATAACAATTCAAATCATCATTACATCATAAATAAACATGCATTAAAATGATCACGAACACTTGAGCACAACGATTCCATGCTGTCGTCACCTGTCTTAAAACTTGACATAAAAGTTAGTAACATAAAATCATGAATCATAACATATAACATAAATTATTGATAAAGATTCCTTAACGTCGTTACTAACTTAACGTGATTCATTACATAAAATTTATGTGGGTGTTACATCTTGGTTTAGGTAAGAGTCTTGAAGCCTTAAGGCTTGGGCCAAATAATGGACATGGCCTAACAAATTGAAGAAAAAATCTTTCAACTAAGGCCTAATAAAATCCAAAACAGCCAAACTAGTATTTGGCCTAGACCGAATAACTCTAAATAGGAAGGAGTGCTAGATAAATCAATGGTGGGTGCCATAGTTCCATTTAATAGACTGACAGATGCTGAGATTCAGGTCAAATGTGAGAAAGGGCTTTGTTATAGGTGTGTTGGAAAATAATCGTTTGGCCACCGCTGCTTCAAACGTGAATTACAAGTGCTGGTTATTCAAAAGGAAGAGGGTGAGCATGAAAAGTCTTAGGAAGGTATAAAGGAAGTAGAGGAGGTGGTAAGTGAACCAGAGGAAGTGGCTGAGATCACTTTGAACTCAGTAGTTGGCCTCACAGCCCTCGAACAATGAAGCTAAAAGGGATGGTTAAGCAGCAAGAAGTGGTGGTACTCATTGACTGTGGAGGTACACACAACTTCATATCTCTAGATTTGGTTTAGAAGCTGGAACTTTTGATAGACACTACAGGGATTTATGGAGTCATGATGAGTATAGTGGTGTCGGTTTGGGGAGAAGGTGTTTGTCAGGGAGTAGTATTTTCCTTGCAGGAATTGGAGATGGTGGAAGAATTCCTACCACTCAGTTTGGGAAGTACTAATGTAATTCTGGTTATGCAGCGGTTGGCTTCGTTGGGTGCGATGTAAGTAAATTGGTTAGCCCTGACCATGAAATTTTGCATTGGGGAGACAACAGTCTATTTGCAAGGGACCCTAGTTTATGTAAGATTGCTATTTCCTTGAAGGCAATGCGGAAAGCCATGAGACACTAGAGCCATGGGATTTTGTTGGAGTTTAGGTAGCTAGACAAAGATAGTGGAGGCTCAACTAGCTTGACCACCGGGGGGGGGTGGGTGGGTTGTGGGTGCTAGTTGAAATTCAAGTGGTACTATAGCATTAGAAAGATGTATTCCAAATTACAAAGGGGCTGCCTCTAATCCGAGGTGGGAGCATGCAATTGTGCTCAAGGAAGGGGTGTCACTGGTCAATGTGAGGCCATACCGTTCCTTGCAAGTGCAAAAGGCAGAGATTGAGCAACTTGTCGGTGAGATGTTGGTCGTCAGCATAATTCAGCCAAATGTTAGCCCATGTCCAAGTCCAGTTTTGTTGGTGAAGAAGGACGGGAGTTGGAGATTCTATGTGGATTATAGAGTTCTCAATTGCAAAACCGTTACCAACCGTTTCCCCATTCCAGTAATCGATGAGCTACTTGATGAATTACATGGAGCAACTATTTTTTCGCAGATCGATCTTAAGTTGGGATACCACCAAATTTGAGTACGCAGCGAGGATGTGCCAACGACGGCCTTTCACACTCATGATGGCCACTATGAGTTTTTGGTAATTCTGTTTGGCCTCACTAATGCTCCAGCAACTTTTCAGTCTCTCATGAATAAAATGTTTTGACCTTATTTACACAAGTGTGTCTTAGTGTTCTTTGATGATATACTTGTGTATAGTCGCTCAAAGGAGGAGCATGTGATTCATTTGGAAATGGTACTTGGATTATTGCATCGGCATGGGCTATTCGTTGATGAGAAGAATATGTCATTGTCTCTACTCATGAAGTCATGACAAAGAGAAATCATCTACCGTTAGGAATATAGACAACATAATAATCTTAACATGAATAAAGTGCTGAACTTTATTTTCTGGATTGGGAACCTTTTATATTTAGACTATCACCATAAAATTTTTGTCTTTTGGATAATCTATCCTTCATGTGTACTATCTTGAAAGTTTAGAATGATAGTCTCATACTTTTTTTGCTTATCATACATTCAACATAAATGAATATAAAAAGGACATTATCGATATATTACATAAATAATAAACTTTTTATTGGTTAAATGTCTCAAAAACAAATTACATCGTTTATTTCTTAGGGCACAAAGTCTAACATCCATGCCTTCAAAGTGGATGTAGGTGCCTTTAAAAGAAGCGGCATTGTGGAAATCCCACCTTTTTGAATAAGGTGCTTCGAACAATCCTTCAAAGGAAAGTCTATAGCATCACGTTCCTAGGGTTATGAGCCTTCATGTATGACACTTGTTGCTTTGAAGGGCTCATCAGCATATTAGAAATTTAGATCTTCCACTTAATGAAACATAAGAGGTGCAATAGCATGTTGTCATGCCATTCCTAATTTGTCAAAACAAAACAGTGAGGAGGGCACGAATGGTTGTAGCACTTGCTTATAGAACAAACTAAGGGGTAGGTAACATTTTTGGACATAGTGTTACAATCCGCGCCCTAAGGAACAAATACTTTATTTGTAATTAATGATATTTTCAATTGAATAAATAAATAATACGAATATTTCATATGTTAATAATGGTCCTCACATCGCTTTCATTATTATGTTTAAGCATTAAGCAAACATGTGTTCCATGACTATTATAACTAAAGCTTGGTATTGACATATATGAAGTTATATGCTGTATAGCTACAAGACCAAGATAAATAGTCTACATTATGTAGTCCGCAGTCTATGTATTTAGCAGGACACTATATACATGACAAGATTGTAATGGTGATCTATGTCTAATTGAGGAGATATTTTATACAGGCTGTTAGAACGGAGTGACTCCATGGTAGATCTATTGGTGTGGAAGACCTAATGGTGGTCTCACACAGGACCGGAACTAAAGTGTAGTTGATTTAATAACAATTCCATTTATTTTAAATCAATTCACTTTGATAATTATCTATGTGTGATCTTGATCCTAAAGTGGATCCACGACTCTATGTTTATAGCTTGTATCTTTTGATATGCAAAGGCAAGAGTTCTAATGACCGAAGGCTCCATTGTCGGTATGTTGGAGATGCAACCTATATTCGATGAGAGCATAATTCATAGGCACAGAATCCATAACTCTTTACCAAAGAGTTAATGTTATCCTCACAAAGGCATTGTTCAAGAATTTGAAAAAGAATAAGGCCTTGGTCATCTAGCTACTTGTGGTAACTAGATGGTTTTCTATTTGTATTTGTTACAAATGGAAATTTTCAAATAATTGAAATAATGGAACTTTAAGATAAAAAATAGGAAAGTAAAACAAAACTAAGTTCTTAGTCTGATTATGGATAATCTATTGGGATACACATATGCTTGAGAGGTCATTGACAAGACTAATAAATAAAGTCTCATAATACGATATATTATCAAGAGTACAACTTTGGTTCTTTAGTGGAGTGACATTAAAGTTAATAATTAAATAAGTAATTAATTAGGGATTAATTTATATGTTATTATTAGAGCTTAATAATATATATCCATCAGGCTCCAATGCTAGCTCACAAATTCCTTGACTAGTTGTGTAGAATACGGTTTACTATAGGTAATACCAGAGATTACACCAGATGGGTTATTGGACCTACCAGTGTGTAGGACCAACAATCCAGTTAGACTATGTGTGGTGCCTGCCCTAGTCTAGAAGGACTGGAGGTGCCTCTCAGAGGGGTAGGTCTAGAAATTGGTTACTTAATTAATTAATTTCAAGATAATATTTATTTAAATTTAATTGTTGGGATTTTGTGATAATTAATTATTTTAATAATTAATTTAAATCCTATTTGTATTTGAATTCGAATAAAAGATAATTATTCCTAATTATTTAAGATAGAAAATTTTCTAGAATAATTGGAATCTAAATTAAATAGAATTATTTGAATGGGAATTATCCTAGATGTTGTAGATAATCACAGAACCCCTACATTGTGATTGGCTATGATTCAAATTCTCCCTTATCTTGTAGCTGGCATGCATATTGAGAATTATCCCTTTATGATGGGCGTGTAAATCAAGGGAGGAGAGAGAAAAATCTTGTCTTAATCTTGATAGACTTCTACCTCTTCCTATAAGCTCTATAAATAGATACATTTTAGAGTGAAAAAATTAGAGGAGAGTTTGTGGTGAGTTTTTTATTGAGTTATATACTACTACAGACTGTGGATTTCACGACGGTTTTACGGACTGCAGATTTCATGACGGTTTATAACCGTTGTGGAAAAATTTCACGATTGTTAAAAAACCATCGTGAAAACTTTAGTCGTGGTACAAATGGAGTTTTCATGGTGGTTTTTTACCGTTGTAGAACAGCAAAATTGGTGCAGAAAGAGGGATGCAGGTGTACATCTTTCATAGCGGTTTTTCAAAAAAACATTGTGGAATCTAAGCTTCCTCGATGGTTTTATAAAAAACCATCGTGGAAGCTTTGAGATTACATGACGGTTTTTCTAAAAACTGTCGTGGAATAAAAGGCTTCCACGATGGTTTTTCTAAAAACGTCGTGGAATCAAGGGATTCCACAACGGTTTTTCTCAAAAAAGGTTGTGGAAGCCTCGATGGAAGCTTTTGATTCCATGATAGTTTTTTTTGAAAACCATCATGGAAAATTAGTATTGCCACAAAAAAATCTCTAAATTTTTTTATTTCCCACAGGATGGCCAGTCCCGTGTGTTATCCATTACAACAAGGCTCTGATTGGATACAAAAATTGATGTATATTGAACTTACGAGGTATTTACAAGATCATTTACATTTGAGCTATTTTGAGTAATTGTCTATCTACTATCTCCATCTATCTATCTAAAGAGGACATACTTATTTACAAATTGTACCCACTCTAATTTAACTTCATGTATATCCGGATGTATATAAAAATCTTTTTTTCTTAGGGCTTGCATACCACTTGTAATTATATCCTACATGAAAGGTAGAATAAAAAAACCACATTCTACATTTCCTTGTTGTCTTGGACACTTATTTTTGGAATATAGTATTCCGTTTAGTCAGTTTGTGACACCGCTTCTCAGTTGAAGCTTCCAATTGTTAAGCGCCCTAACAATGTGTCATGTTTAAATGAATTAATAAATGAAATAATTATGTAGGACTCAAAACAGTTAATTTTTTAAAGGAATATTAATACTTACAATCTCATGATTGATATGAAATCCTCACGTAGTGGGTGTCTGAGGGGATCAAACTAATATATTTAGTCCTCCCATGGCAAAATAAGTGCCAACATCCAATGTCCCCCAACATTGTACCTGTGGAAAGTAAGCAAAAGCTAACACACACATAATAATATTAAATCACATATTATACATATTCACATCTTCACATATTCACAAGTTTACATTTTTAATTACACAATTTCACATATTTACATAATTTCACATATTACACATATTCACAAATTTACAATTTCAATTACACAATTTCACATATTACACATATTCATATAATTTCACATAATACACATATTCACAAATTTACAATTTCAATTAAAAATTTCACATATTTCACATATGCACACAAGAACACATATTCACATATACACAATTACACATATGATTAAAGGGTGGGTAGGGTGAATGGGGGCGGGACGGGCACAGTGGGGGCGAGGAGCAAGGTAGGGGGTAAGGTATGGGGCAGGGTGGGGCGAGGGGGGACAGATGGGGCGAGAAGGGGCGGGGCAAGGGTGGTGGGTGCGCGAGTGGCGAGGTGGGGTGGGTGAGGGGGCGTTGTAAGGGGTGGGGGGCCAAGGGGGCGAGGGGGCGGGGTGGGGGTGGGTGTAGGTGGGGTGAGGAGAGAGAGAGAGGGAGGGGGAAGAGGAGAGATAGAGAGAGGGAGGAGGAAGAGGAGAGAAGGAGGGAGGGGGAGTTTACTAACGATGAGGAGGCGACAGCGGCAGAGAGAGAGAAAGGGATTTTAGAGAGCAAGAAAGAGGGATTTTAGAGAGAGAAAGGAATTTTAGAGAGAGGGGGCATGGATTAAAAATAAGGGGTAGGCACGTGTTTCAAAAATTTAAATGGGGAAAATGAACCTTCCACGATAGTTGTTGCAAAAATGATAGGTGATTTTTCATCCAGAAGGAGAACAACGCTTATATCAAGTGCCGAAAACAAAAGGTGATTTTCTGAGTAAGTACAACACTTATATCGAGTGTCGAAAATGAAAGGTGATTTTTCATCCAGAAGGAGAACAAAAGTTTGTATTCGTGGGCGAGTCCAGAAAGAAACCAAACATGTTCTTGTCAACCATGAAAGCAAGAAAGTTGTTAGCAAGCAGCTGCATGGGTTATTTGGCAAACATTGTAGAAAAAAGTCAAGAAGAGATAGCAACGATTGATGATGTAGCGGTAGTTTGAGAATTTTTGGAGGTGTTTCCAGATGATCTAACTAGCTTACCTTTAGATAGGGAGATCGAATTTAAGATTGAGCTTATTCCAGGCACCATCTGATTTCCAAGGCACCTTACAAAATGGCCTCAGTAGAGTTGAAGGACCTTCATTCTCAATTAAAAGAGCTTCTCGACAAAGGCTTTATTTGACCTAGTCACTCAACATGGGGAGCACTAGTCTTATTTGTCAAGAAGAAAGATGGTTCATAAGACTTTGCATCGACTATAGAAAGCTAAACAAGGTGACGATCAAGAACAAGTGCCTGTTGCCTCAAATTGATGAGTTGTTTGATCAACTTAAAAGTGCATATGTGTTCTCAAAGATTGATTTGTGGTCAGGGTACCATCAGTTGAAGATAAAAGAAGGAGACATCCCTAAGACAGCCTTTAGATCGAAGTATGGTCACTACAAATTCGTGGTTATGCCTTTCGATCTAACGAATACACCTGTAGCCTTTATGGACTTGATGAATTCTATATTCAAGGATTTCCTCTATAAATTTGTCATTGTGTTTATCGACAATATTCTTGTTTATTCAAAGAGTTAGGAAGAACATACAGAGCATTTAAGGATTGTGTTGGAGACTTTAAAGAGACATGAGTTGTATACAAAGTTCTCAAAGTGTAAGTTTTGGCTTGACCATGTATCTTTCTTGGGCCATCTCATATCAAAGGAAGGAATAATGGTAGAGACTGCTAAAGTTAAAGCTGTTCTTAACTAGAAATAACCGAAGAATGCAAGTGAGATAAGAGCTTCTTAGGTCTAGCTGGTTATTATTGGAAGTTTGTGTAAGACTTCTCTAGGATAGCAGCGCCTTTCACAAATCTAACTCGCAAAGGAAAGAAGTTTGAATGGACAGATGCATGCGAGAAAAGTTTCTAAGAATTCAAGAAAAGGTTGACTATAGCTCCAGTCTTGGCTATTCCTGAAGGGAATGATGGATTTATGATATACAGTGATGCTTCTAAGATGGGCTTTGATGCAGTTTTGATGCAGAAAGATAGGGTAATTGCTTATGCATCAAGACAATTGAAGGACTACGAGAAAAACTATCCTACTCACGACCTCGAGTTGGCGACTATGGTTTTTGCACTAAAGATTTAGAAACATTACTTGTATGGAGTACAATGTAAGATTTTTACTGATCATCAAAGTTTAAAGTACTTCTTTACCTAGAAAGATCTGAATATGAGACAGTGGAGATGGTTAGAGCTGGTGAAGGATTATCATTATGAAACCTTTATCATCTAGGGAAGGCTAATTGAGTGGCTAATGCTTTGAGTTGGAAGATGGTAGCAACGCTGATGTCGTTACAAGCAATGTCTCAACCTTTAAGGAAAGAAATTCTGGACTTCGATTTGGAAATCATAACAGGGTAGCTTTTAGTACTAACTCTTGTTCCATCGCTATTTAATGAGATTCAGAGTAAACAAGATGAAGATGTAAGCCTCGCAAGGATTAAGCAGGAAATAAAGGAATGAAAATGTGAAGAGTTTCAAATTGCAGATGATGGAACTCTATATCTCAAGAACTGCTTATGTGTTCCCAATGTTGATTGTATAAGGGAAAGAATCTTAGCAGAAATTCACGATACTCCTAACTTAATTCATCCAGGTGTAACGAAGATGTACAATGATGTAAGGGATAGTTTTTGGTGGTTTGGAATGAAACATGATGTTGCAATGTATGTGAAGAAATGTTTGACATGTCAACAAGTCAAAGCTAAACACCAGAGACCTGGCGGCGATTTGCAGTCAATTCAGATACTTGAATGGAAATGGAAAGTAATTACGATGGACTTCATTACCGGTTTGCCCAAGACTATGAACGGATATGATGCCATTTGGGTTATTGTTGATCGACTGATGAAGATGGTGTTAGACATGTATGCCCTAAGGAGTAAAAATATAATAAGTTTTTTGAGTCATTTTTATGAATAAAGAATTTATTTATTGTTTATATACCAAATCTTATCCTCTTTACATTTATATTTGTTGAATGTATGTTAAGCAAATAAAAGTCTGAGACTGTTGGTCTAAACCTTTAAGAATTGGGCATATGATGGACAGATTATGCGAAAGACATGATTCTTAAGGTGACAGTCTAAATCATAAGATCTGCAATCAAGGAAATAAATTTGGGCGCTTTATTCATGTAAAGATTGTTATGTTGTCTATATCCCTATTGGGAGATAGTTTGTCTTGGCCATCGGAGGTGGACTCCGTGAATAGAAACATTGGCACGCTGTCATAGGTGACGATATATTGGATCAGGACATAACGTGAATAGATTTGGATTAATAATTCTGTCTCGGCAAATAGATTCACTTTAGACAATTATTTGTATTGTATCTTAATCCTGAGATGAATAGTGGACCTGTTGTCTTGACTTGTGTCTTTTGATGTACCAAAGGGTGACACCCATATCTTAATAGTGGTATGCATGTCGGTACGTTGGAGGCATGACTCTTGATGGCGTAGACCTGTTATTCATAGATATGAAATCCATAGCTCCTCTTTAGAAGTAGTGATATCCGCTTATATATATTATCCTGTAATTGAAAAACCGGAGTGCTCAACCATTTGGATACATAGGTATAACCGAATGGTATACTGTCTTTGGATGGTAAGTTTTCCAATGGTGAGATAATGGAACGTAAGATAAAAATAATCGAAAAGGTAAGACAGAACTTGTCCTTAAGCTGATTATGGATAATCCTATAGGGATATGATACACTATGATATGTCATGGAGACTTAGCTATACGGGCTTCGTAATTCTATATAGTTCGAGAGTGCAACTCCAAGCTTTTAGTGGAGTAGCCTTGGAGTTGATAATTATGAAATGTATATCTAGGATATTGGGTTTTGTAATTATTGGGAGCTTGAACTATATAGGTCCATTTGGTCCCCTTTGCTAGCTCACAACATCCTGTAACAATACGGCGTGCTTTTCCAATAATTGGTGACTTATGTCAAATTTATTAGATTGGTTGAAATTCGAAAGAATTAAATAATTCATGCATGTTTATCGGTTGAATTAATTTTGTGATTAATTCAAGATAAACTTGTTGAATTATTGGGATCGGATAATTCTTGTCTGTTTATCAATTGATTTAATTTTGAATAAATTAAATCAAGATAAACTTGTAGAATTATTAGGAATTCATTTATTTTCCTAGAGATTATCTAGATAAAGTTGTTTTAATTAGATAACTTCTCTATTGGGTTATTTGAATTAAAACTGAGACTTTATCCTATAGAATCTTGGGTGAAAAATAAAAGATTTGCTGAGATCTTTTTTTGGCAGTTCGGCATGCCGATCCTCAAGTTCGGCCTACCGATGGGGCAAGTTTGACCTGCCGATGCGGAAAAAAGATTACGCGTTTTCACGCAAATTTTATCAGATATTGATCCGAATTTGATTTTGATTCAAATTTTTGAGACCTAATCTGATAAGGATTGACCGTAGACCCAACCTCTATAAATAAGGAGTAAGTCACATAAGTTATTAAGATCAATTGAGAGATTAAGAGAGATACTCTGCTGATGAGAATCTGAAACTCTCTGAGAGCTCTTGTTCACAAATCACAAACATTAGCTTTGGGTTCTCTCAATTGGTTGGAAGGAGCGTCACCCAGAGGAAGAGCTGTACGTGTGAGCCCACACTCACTCCGATCGTAGATAGAGAATAGCAAAGAAGACTAGTTGGTTGAGGCTCTTCTAGAACATTACTTCTCTTCACACATTACGGGAGTTCTTCGGCGTTTAAAGGTTAGTAAGATCTGGTTAATTTATGCATATAGAGTGTCAATCTTGTGTTTTAGAAAATACTCTGATATAAAATTTTTAAACTTCTGCTGCGTACTATTTTTCCAACAGACTGTGCATTTTATTCCCATTAAGATCACTTACTCTAAGGAGTGGTTAGCAGAACTTTATGTCAAGAAAATAGTGTGACTGCATGGAATCCCCAAGTCTATCATTTCTGATCGTGATGGCAGGTTTACGTCTAAGTTATAGAAAAGTGTACAAATTACTATGGGAACTAAGTTGCATTTTAGCATGGCTTTTCATCCTCAGACCGATGGCCAGATGGATAGGACGAATTTGATCTTAGAAGATATACTTTAGGCCTATACCGTCAACTTCAAAACCAGCTGGTGTACAATGTTGCCATTAGTGGAGTTTGCTTATAACAACAGCTACCAAGCAACGATTGGAATGACAACTTATGAGGCCCTGTATGGGTAGAAATGTAGGTCGCCTATATGTTAGCATGAAGCTTGTGAAAAGAAGTTGATGGAAAGCGTTGATGATGAAAGGACTGATTTTGTTGATGAAACCTCCGAGATGATAAAATTGATAAAAAAGAGAATTGAGACCACTCAAAGCCAATAGAAAAGTTATGCTGATAAAAGAAGAAGGCCCTTAGAATTCATTGTAAGTGATTCTGTGTTCTTAAAGGTTGCGCCAATGAAAGGAGTTATGAGGTATGGAAGGAAAGGCAAGTTGAGCCCAAGATTTATCAGACCCTATGATATTATGAAGCAAATAGGCAAGGTAGCGTATCAATTAAGATTGCCACCTGAAATGTTAGCTATGCATGATGTGTTCCATGTTTCAATGTTCAAGAAGTATGTCCCACATCCTGTGCACGCGATCAAGCCATAAGTGATCAAATACGAGATGACCTCAGCTATGAAGAAAAGCCAATGGAGATTTTAGATCGAAAGACTAAGATTTTGAGGAACAAAAAGATTTCCTTTGTCAAGGTGTTATGCTGAAATTATGAAGTGGAAGAAGCTACATGAGAATATGAAGAGAACATGAGGATTCGATATCCACAATTGTTCTGAGTTTCGATGACGAAACTCTTATAAGGTGGGGAGAATTGTAACAGCCGCCATTTCTCATATAGCAGATTAATGATAGATATTTAACGATGTTAAGTATTTTCTTATAATATAATGTTACTGACTATTTATTTGAGAATGATGATAGGTGACGGTCACGTGGAATTGATGTGTTCGAGGTGTTCATGTCATTTATAATGCATGTATGATAAATAATTGATGTTTTAATTTCATGTAATATTGGACGTGGCACTTTGCCATGCCGAAGTTACTGATTTGATAGGCTGAATTATTTTCTACGGCATGCTGATGGATTTAGTCGACAGGCCAAATTCACAAATTCGACAGGCCGAATTAAAACGTCGACATGCCAAACACTGTTGACAGGAAATCAACAAATAATTCCAAAATTGTGGCATTGATTATTAAATTTATTTGTTGCAAAATTTTTGAATAATTGGTATATTTTATCTCTTTCCTTATCCATGTTAGGGAAGGTTTGAATTTTTAAGGATGATTTGATTTTGTGATAAAATTTCCTAATTTGATAAGATAAGATTTGGTAGTTAGAGCAAATCTTTGACTTTTTCCTTATCCCTCCCCATCATACACGCATATTCCCTCTATTTTTTAAGAAAAATCTGCTTTAAATACAGAAAAGATTATTTCTCCCTTCACACCATTCTTTTTCACGTAAATTTTTTTCTCTTCCCCTCTATGTCGCTTTCTCCCACGCTCTCTCTTTCCCCTTCTTCTTTGCTTCATGATTTTTCTTTCCCTTCTCTCCCTTATTTTTCTGCAAACAATTGAATGAAATATTAGGTTTTTGCTTAGATAAATTCAAGAGAATTGAAAAGAATCGTTTTGGAGATAAAAAACTCATGCTAGACTATTGTTGAAATTTTGTTTCGTCTATAATCCGACCCCTATAACTTTGTCTACAAATTTTTGTTTGCTGTAAAATTTTAATATGATGTTTATGCATGTGTTATGTGATACTCCCCAAATTTCAAGTTATTTTGAATTTTCTATGTTGAGATATTAAATTTTCATTCGCTGTCACTCATGACCAAACTGTTGCTGATTGGTATTTTTGTACAAAAGTATAGTCCACATTGAAAAGGCAAACGACCTTTGATTTGAACAAAAATTTACAAAGATATTCGTGCCTATGTTAAGTTATGATCCAAAAAATTTCGTGGTTCCTTGATGAACATTTTATGAGTTATTGAATTTTATTTAAGATAGGTTTTTATGGCTGTCTATTCAGTGAATTCGAGACTTCTTGTTTATGTGACCTCTTTGTATAGCTAAACAAATTTATTTGCTAATGAGACTTTTTGTGGTACTGTATTTATATGTTTTTAGGTTGTCATGAAAATTTTAGGATCAAAGTAATTTTATTTTAATTATTTGAGTATGATGATCGTGTGTTGCTCACTACTTTAGGTAATTAGAGTTTATTTTTGCCTTTGAATTCTAATGCTTGTTTTGAATTGTTGAAAATTTATTTGAAGCTAATTTTTGGATATGTTATAGTTTTAGGTGTCTATTGTATGCAGGATTTTTATGAAATTATTTTAGGATGTGGAGAATTTATGTTTTGAATGTTAGTTAAGGCTGCTCACTATTTTGTGTTGTGTGTTGTGTTACTTATTTTAATTGTCTAATGGAATTTATATGACTAATAAAAAATTAGGGTAATCTATATATATGTTAATAATGTCCCTGCAAAGTCCCATGCCTTAATTGTGTAGGAATTTTGAATAATTGAATTGTGTATCCTTAAGGTCAGGCAGGTTGTTAAATTATAGACTTTGCATTAATACTTGTAAGATGGCAAAGTGTATTTGTGTGATTGTGTTACTTGAAATGGAAATATTAGTGTTGTCTTATAGTACTAGATGATTTCATGAAATTGAAAAAAAAAAATTAATTTTAATTGTATATGAATGTATGACATGAACACACCAAGCAATGAGCACATCGAGACCCCAGCAACGTCATCTAAGATAAGGTTTAAGTAAGCAAGTCAAGTAAGTACATTCTCACCTGCAATATAATAAAAGTTTATGAAAAGGTTTTGAGAACATGTTTTATGATGATTCTTAAGCTTGTTTTTACATATGCTTTTTCTTATGGAAACTCTTGTTGCATCAGAAAGTTTAATGAATGTTTCGATGACAAAGTATGTTAAAAGTATATATATATATATATGTATCACTTAATAAAGTGTTGCACACTCTATGTTTATGTTTATGTTTGTGATGTCCCCCAATGTGGATTTGTCATGTTTGGTTTGGGATTACCTACCCCTCTCCTCTCATGAGGGCGTGCCTACGATGATGTTAATGGTGCAACACTTGGGCCCTCAAAGATAAAATGAATGAAGTTTTAATATGGATAATGTTAATGAAAGATGTGTTCTATATGAAACTGTGCCTAGTGCACTACTATGTTTATGATGATT
Source organism: Artocarpus heterophyllus (assembly GCA_025403435.1). Lineage (NCBI taxonomy): Eukaryota > Viridiplantae > Streptophyta > Magnoliopsida > Rosales > Moraceae > Artocarpus > Artocarpus heterophyllus. The sequence goes on from CM046338.1 coordinate 31,123,613, forward strand.
ATGATTATGATGTTTCATAAAGGTGTTCATAAAATGGTTTAAAGTTGTGAGATAGGAAAGTGTACTTACTAAGCTTTTGCTTACTTAGTTTATGATCATATTGCAGATACAGGTAAGAGGATTATGGAATAGGTGGAGGGCAAGGACAGGCATGTAAGCAAGGCACGATGGCTTGAAACGGAAGAACGCTAAGAAAAGAGTTTAAGTTATTGAACTGCGTTTGATTCGAATTAAATAGTTTATTGTAAGTAATGATAACAAAGATGAATATAACGACATCTGTGACGTCCATAAGGGGGCGTTACACAAGCACTGAATCAATTATCAAGAGAATTATTTATCTACTTTTTGTTTTAGAAGGAATGGAATCCATCTTGTAATATTAACATCCCCAGTTACTTACTTTATCATGCCTCAAAGATACAAGGAATAAAATTTGTTTCTCAAATCCGTGCCAAGTAAGTCAAAAGACATAAATTCATAAATTAGAGTTTGCTAATGACTTAGGTTTAAGATCATCTTATACATAACCATCAATCGATCTGATTAAAACTTGTTATATTTAATAGAAATTATTGGCTTTTTATATCTGATCATGTCCCGATTCTACATAATCTCATTATGTATATTGCATTCATTTAATGACTTACTACATTAACGGTTCAGATAAAACCGTTTTATTCTTAATTTAAATGACCTACACTAGTAATGCTCAATCAAAGATTCCATACTTTAATCAAATAATTAATTATAACAATCAATTATATATTATTGACCTTTTAATTATCATCTTTAGATATTATCCTCTTGTATATAAAACTTATATATAATATTTCAAGTCACATAGATAATTATGGAATTTTTATGATATTTTTAAAGTATTCAGAATACATACACGCAAATGTAATGAATAAATTCACTTTATTTATTTATAAATATGTCTATTTCAAAAGCATCATATGCTTTATTGGCATCTATCCTAACAGAAGCTCATCTCAACAAAGAGTTTTTTCTTCTCTTCTTTCAGCCCTAATCTAGACTGAAATTTGTATTTGTATATATGTGTTGAGCATATTTACTTTTGGATTTCATGAACAGATTAGTCATGGATTTATCTATATTTGTTTAAATTTCCTATTCTAGGGCTTGATTTAGTTGGATTTGGATTATGTTTGGATTATTTTGTTGATTGTTAATATAATTACAATTTTAATTTTATTTATGTTTTTCTATGCTTAATGCTTCTAGTTTATTTGATCAATGAATTAGTTTATGTAATTTATGAAATTCAGTACCTAGGAGAGATTGACTCATTTGTTGTTACTTAGGAAATGTGGCCTATGTTGTTGTTGAGACCCAAAATGGCTAAGAACACGTAGATAATTGACTTGAGAGTCTTAATTTTTGTGAGGCTGGGAGGCTTTCAATGCCTTGATAATGAAATTAAGGGTTGAGCTTAATGAATGTGTAATTATCTATGTTAGATAAGAATATCAATTTGGGTATTTGTACATAGAACGTCATTTGACACTCGAGAGAGGTAATGAGGTGAACTTAGGGGCCCTAGATTAATAAATTGGATGGAATGAAGTGAATAATCGTAAAATAGGGAAAGCATAGGAAGAATTAAGCTAAATCAAGTCCCTAGACATATTTTACATAGATTGTCTTTTGTTTTTTGGTTTTATTTGACTATTTTCATTAGTTTTATTTTTTTATTTATTTTCTTTTATATTGCAATTGCCTAAATAAAGCTTGGTCTTTGTAGTTGTGATAATTGGCTAGTTTTTAGATTTCAATCATCGTAGGAGACGACAACCCTTAATTTATCAATTCTATATAAAACTTGACCCCGTGCGCTTGCGGGTTAGGCAAAAAGCCTTTCATCAAAAGGAAGAAGAAAAGAACGATTAGGGCATTGAAGAATCTTCCACATAGATGATACTTCTTGAGCCACCACTAGAGCCTCTCCTTTGTCTCTCTTTTTTGTCTCCTAAACTTTGAAAAAGGACACCTAGTTATGTTTTTAAATGAGACATTTCTAAACTAGTGATGTTAGGGTTAAACTATGAAGGCTTGGGGACTTTTAGATCAATTTTTTGCTAAATACGTAATTTTGTATCATGGCTTCATTGATAGCACTGCAGTCCATGTTTTTCATGAAATCTCAGATTTTTAAGTGCCTAGCATCACAATGCTATCCTAAAGCTCAACCGGGCACTACGGCGTCCAAAGCCAAAGCTATGGTGCCCGGCTATCGGGTCTCTTAGCATGATTCACTTAGTTGTAAGCCGCGATTCCCCGTAAACTTCCAAATAAACAAATGTGATCTTCAAAGCTTTTAAATCCTAGTTTTTACCCCTTTTCTCATTCTGTTACCTCAAAAAACCTACAAAATACGAAAACACATAAAAACATAAGAAAACCCCAAAAACTAACAAACCAAGTACTAGAGTGAGAAAAACAAGTGAAATTAAGCATTTATCTTTTTAATAATAAAAATTGATATTTTAATTAAAATAATGGGGAATAAATAATAATTTTTAAAATCACTAGGAATTTGATTTTTGGCATACTCTGCCTATGGGGAACCTAACATGTCCCTTGAGCCACGAGCCTACGAACGTCTCCAACGGGCCATAGACCTACGAAGTCACCTCTTGTCATTATTCCTCCAGAGACATTAGGAGTCTTTAGGATGACTTAGAAAATCTCGAGGAACTCATCAATCAAGTTCTCTTTATAGGATATAAGATGTTCAAGAAATGATATTCACAAGTTCTTCATCAAATGGTTCAACAAATGTTAACCAAGTATTATCACTCCGAACCTACATTGAAGCGACACTGGTAGCTACGAGAAGCTACAACTAAAAAGGCAATGATTGTTTGCATGGACCACCTCACTCCACTATATAGCCCATGCAACCAACGAGGCTAATGTTAATGGATGTTTTTGTACCTCGCACTTTTGGAGGCCCAACTTGAGATCGCATCCTTCGACGCGAAGGACCTTGATATGTGGACCCAAGCCACACTTAGGGAACTTATGTGGGTCATGGTTTGGTGGGAAGTAAGTAAGCAAAAAGACTTGTTCATTTTGGCCTAATCTAATTTTAATACCACTTAGGGATCAAATTAATTAGGTTCAAATGGACAAGTGATGGAAAATCAACCCAATAACCCATTTTCCACCCTTAAAAATAAGCTATTCAAGAGGCCAAGTACAAAAAGCCCAAAAATTAGCTAGAAAGAAACCTAAAAACAAAACTAAAAAATACCTTAAAACTTTGAAATATGATTATCATGTTAGAAACTGCCCCTATAGCTATGCTTTGGGTGGCGCTCTGCGCATGTTAGAATTCAAATGTTATTAGCTGGATACGACAAGACAAGGTTTTTGGGAATGAATTGACTGCATGCAGCATCCTAGAGATAACAAATTCAACACTAGTAAACCTGACACACTTTAAACCTAAAATTGGAAATCTAAAGAGTGGGCTTGATCACTTTAAAAAGTGGATTTCTGTCCTCAAATTATGCTATTTTTAGTAGGACAAAAGGTCATGCTTAGAAAGTTATCTAATGACTTTACTCCAACGGAAAGTCTGATTGCAGGTATGATCATGACGCAAAGCACACTTCCAAAAGTAGCCATCAAGAACCTCTCCTCTCTTCTCCTATAAATCCACAGCTCCTCCTTTCATCTCAACATGCCAAGATCACTCAAATTTCTCCATTAGCCAAAATTTCACCATTTTTCTTCTTACTCTATCTCTTGATTTTCTCTCTAAGCTTGTGCCCTTTGAACTTAAAAGCCTCTTTCAAGGGCTATGCCCTTCAAACCCCATTGTTCTAAGAGAGTCTTCATTAGGTCTGTGTCCTTTGGAACATCATTGATCTGAGGGTCCTTTTGAGGTTTTCTCTAGGATATTTCTAAAACACGCTGCAAGGTCTAGCTCTTAGAACATGCGAACCTTTGAAAAGTATTACTTTGGGCCTCTTAGATATCTCTCCAGCCCTTCTGTCTAACAGACCATTGATATCCCTCTAAAACAATACTAGCCATACCAATAGCCTTAAACCCTCTGCTCTAGGAGACATCTCTATCAACTTTTTTTTTACTTCTCCCACCATATCTCACTCACAGTGGTCCTACTTTGTTCTTTTGGCCACGCTCTGGCAAGAGTAGCAACAAAGTGGGCCTTAGGGGTCATTCTCCTTCGAATCACTTTAGATTTAACCGTCACACTATTCTATTCAAGGTTCTACCATTATTCTTCTATAAGCTTTTTGAAGACTTTTGACTCCATTGGAATTACTGTTAGACATGTATGCCCTAAGGAGTAAAAATGTAATACGTTTTTTGGAGACATTTTTAACAATAAAGAATTTATTCATTTATATATACCAAATCTTGTCCTCTTTACGTTCATATTTGTTGAATGTATGATAAGCAAACAGTAGTCTGAGACTGTCAGTCTAAACCTTAAGAATTGGGCATATGATGGGATGATTATGCGGTAGACACGATTCTTAAGGTGACGGCCTAAAACATATGATCCGCAATCGAGGGAATAAAGTTTGGCGCTTTATTCATGTAAATATTGTTATGTTGTCTATATCCCTTATGGGAGATGGTTTGTCTTGGCCATCGGAGTTGGACTCCGTGAATAGAAACATTGGCACGTTGTCATATGTGACGATGTGTTGGATCGAGACATAAAGTGAATTGATTTGGATTAATAATTCTGTCTTGGCAAATTGATTCACTTTAGACAGTCATTTGTATTGTATCTTAATCCTGAGATGAATAGTGGGCCCGTTGTCTCGACTTGTGTCTTTTGATGTACCAATGGGTGACTCCCACATCTCTGTAGTGGTATGCATGCCGGTACGTTAGAGGCATGACTCTTGATAGCGTAGACTTGTTATTCATAAATATGGAATCCATAGCTCCTCTTTAGGAGTAATGATATCCTCTTATATGCGTTGTCCTGTAATTGGAAAACTAGAGCGCTCAACCATTTGGATACATAGGTGTAACCGAATGGTATACTATCTTTGGATGGTAAGTTTTCTAATGGTGAGACAATGGAACGTAAGATAAAAATAATCGGGAAAGTAAGACAGAACTTGTCCTTAAGCCGATTATGGATGATCATATGGGGATACGATAGACTATGATATGTCATGGAGACTTAGCTACACGAGCTTCGTAATTCTGTAAAGTTTGAGAGTGTAGCTCCAAGCTTTTAGTGGAGTAGCGTTGGAGTTGATAATTGTGAAATGCATATCTGGGATATTGGGTTTCATAATTATCATAAGCTTTAACTTTATAGGTCCATTTTGGTCCCCTTTGCTAGCTCACAAAATCCTGTAACGACACGGCGTGCTTTTCCAATAATTGGTAACTTATGTCAGATTTATCAGATTGGTTTAAAATTTGTAAGAATCAAATAATTCATGTCTGTTTATCGGTTGAATTAATTTTGTAAGAAATTAGTTCAAGATAAACTTGTTGAATTATTGCGATCAGATAATTCTTGTCTGTTTATCGGTTGTTTTAATTTTGGACAAAATTAGAACAAGATAAACTTGTAGAATTATTATGAATTGATTTATTTTCTTAGAGATTATCTTGATAAAGTTTGTTTTGATCAGATAACTTCTCTATTGGGTTATTTGAATCAAAACTGAGACTTTATCCTTTAAAATCTCAGGTGGAAAATAAAAGATTCGCGAAGATTTTTTCTCGGGAGTTCGGCCTGCCGGATGACATGTTCGGCCTGCCGAACTGGCCTGATCGGCCTACCGATCAGAATGTTCGGCCTGCCGATTAGCGGGAGATAAGATTACGCATTTTCACGCGGATCTTATCAGATACTGATCCGAATTTGATTCTGTTTCAAGTTTTTGAGACCTAATCTGATATGGACTGACCCCAGGACCAATAGGTATAAAAAGGGAGTGAGTCTCATGATTTACTATGATAAAAAAAAAAGATCAATTTGAGAGATTAAGAGTGATACTCTTCTAGTGAGCATCTGAAAACTCCCTGAGAGCTTTTGTTCACAAATCACGAACACTAGCTTTGGGTTCTCTCTGTTGGTCGGAAGGAGAGTCACCGGTGGAAGAGCTGTACGTGTGAGCCCACACTTACTCCGGTTGTGGATAGAGAATAGCAAAGAAGACCAGTTGGTTGAGGCTCTTCTGGAACGTTACTTCTCTACATGGATTGCGGAGGTTCTTCGGCACACTGAGGTTAGTAAGATCTGTTTAATTTATACATATAACATGTCAAACTTGTGTTTTGGAAATTACTCTGATGAAAATTTTTAATAAAATTCCGCTGCGCACTTTGTTTCTGACAATTGGTATCCGAGACGAGGTTTTTATATAAATTTGCAAGTTTGTGATCATGTTATATGCATAAATTTTGTGATCTTAATCTCTCCTATGCTTGAATTGAATTTTATAGAGAGATGGCACTCTAGGTTTCTATATAATATATATGTTGTCATGGATTATATGGTGAATGTTTATTAATTAATTATGGTTGATTAAATCATTGTTTAATTCTTTATTTATTAATTAATACCGGTTATGGTTCCTTAGAGGTTAGAATGTGTGTCTAGGTTTTTCATGTAATTAGATGGCGGACTATCATCTCCGTCTAGGAATTGTTATTTAATTTTTAATTTGTAAGAATTTTGTAATTAAATAATTATTCGGAGAAGACGGAACGAGAAGTCAGATCTTGAAGATTGATGATAGCGCCTCCAGGTATTTCCTGAGTCTTTAATTTTATGTTTTTGAATTGTTGAAAATAAAATTGATAAATTGCATTAAAATTATATTTTCTGGATTGATGGTTTTCTGCTCGGTCGGCATGCCAGACCTCACAGTTCGGCAAGCCGAAGGTCACAGATCGGCAGGCCGATAGTGGGGCAGAAAATTTGGTGCTTTGCCGGCAAGCCGAAGTTTCAGTTCGGCAGGCCGAACCTGCATAGATCGACAGGCTGATGTATCAGATCGGTAGGCCAATGGAGCAAGACCGGCAGGCCGATCACCCAGATCGGCCTGCCGACCGAGAGCTACCGAGTGTCCAGAAAAGGTGCAATTTTTCTGGTGTAGTTTGAATTTTATTTTTGAGACGATTCTAAGAAACATTAAATTTGGATATGACCAGAAATATGAAGTATTCGATTCATACGGGATTGAAGACTTGAAGATGGATATTACATGAAGAAGGATATAGCTTGAGGATTCAAGGATGAAGAATCGATAAATGTCTCGATTATTCTCTTGTAATCTTAGTTTTTCTATTCTCTAGGGTGGAACCATAATATTACGGTTGTTATTATTTTGCTTGTAGCTTTGCTTGATTGCTTTGCTTGTCTGCATTATAATATGATTTACCATGTATATTGATAACATGTCATATAGAATAGGGAGTGCCGCTCATATTAAAATTGTTCATGCATAATTTTAAAATAAAACCTTGACTTCAAAAGATTGAGTGGGAGAAGGTTTTCGAAGAGAGGACCTAAGGCCTCCATCGTTGGTCCATAGGAAGAACATGGTGGTCCCGACCCCTAGGAAGGGATTTCTATCATGTACCAGATTGGATCTCTGAAAGGATAAGGTATTTTAGTATGATTTATAGTTGCACACCCCTAGGTGGTGATTATAAATCATGGATAAAATATTGAAATGACGGTTATACACTCATGTTAATTTTATTATTAACCTCCCCTAGGAGCTCTGTTAATAAAATTAATGGCCAAAGAAACGATTATTAGTATATGCTGGATCATACGGGTCCTGGATGGCATATATTAATCAGGAAGGGATCCGTGTTTCTGATTGAATTTGGCATGACTCCCCTAGGAGCTTGTTGAATTCTGAGTTGGGAATTATCGTTGTAAGGTTGTGATATTTTCAAGGTTTTGACACATAAACACATTTGTATGATTTTACATGATTGTGTTATCTTACTAAATTATTATATATGTTTGCTTATGCTTGGTATATGATTCTTTATTGTAGATTGAAAATGTCTAAAAACGCTTTATCATCGATACTTGACAAAAACCAATTAACTGATGAGAATTATAACGATTGGAAACGGAACCTGGACATCGTCCTTTCCTTTGAGAAACTGAAATATGTTCTGACAACTCCTTGTCCTCCCGAGCCTACGGGAGACTCAAGTAATGAGCAATTCCAAGCGTACGATCGCCAGAAAGATGCTAATGATCAGGCTCGCTGCTATGTTATGACTAGCATGAACAACGTGCTGCAGGCTCAACATCAGGATTGTGAGACTACGAAGCAGATCTTGGATAATCTTGAGGACATGTTTGGAGGCCAGGCCATAACAAAGCGGCAAGGGGCGCTTCGGAAACTCTTAAACTGTAGACAGAGACCGGGGACATCTGTAAAGGAGCATATGATGTTGGTCATGGGTTACCTCGCTGAGGCTCAAACCAATGGAACCGACATCGATGCTGAAACTCAAATGACTATGGTCTTTGAGACTCTGTCTAAGGAATTTATTCCGTTTAGAGCTACTTTTAATTTAAGCAATAGACGGGATATGACCTTAACAGAACTGATGAAACAGTTACAGGAGTTTGAACTGCTGATCAGGGAGTCTCCTGCTGGTGGTGAGGCCAATATGGTAGCTGCTTCTGGTTCCAATCCTAACTCTGGGAATGGAAAGAAGCAACGGGCCAAGAGTGGGAAGTCTTCTATTCCTGCTGCTACCAAGAGCTAGAAGAAGAAGAAGAAGAACCCAAAGAAGCTTAAGTGCTTCTTCTGTGGTAAGGTCGGGCATATAAAGAAGCATTGCAAGGACTTCCTTTTAAAGGGAAGTAGGTGTGATCTTCTATGTTTAGAAACTTGTTTGGTTGAGGAATCCAGTGACATCTGGGTCATAGATTCCGGTGCAACTAATCATGTTTGTGTTTCTCTGCAGGGATTTAAAGAAACGAGAAGTCTACTTCGTGAAGACTTAACGCTTCAGATGGGCGATGGATCCTTGGTCTCAGCGGAAGCAGTGGGAGATGTCCATCTTTATTTTGATAATTATAGGAATTTAATTTTGCGAGATTGCTTTTATGTTCCTAAATTTAAAAGGAATTTAATTTATGTATCTTCTTTATTTAAAGACTCCTATGTGGTATCTTTTAATGAAAAAGTGGTGATTCGTAAAAAAAAATCTTTTATCTGTTCTGGATGGATGCAAAATAATCTATATTTTATCAAACATAAGATGGACTTATTGCTTAATGTTGAGATAAATGATAATGACTCAAAAAGGCTTAAAACTTCTCACTCTAATAAGAATTATCTTTGGCATTTGTGCCTTAGGCCATATTAACCTGAATAGAATTCAAAGGTTGGTAAGGGATGGACCTTTAAGTCACTTAAAGGTGGAATCTATACCTCAGAGTGAATCTTGTTTGGAGGATAAAATGACCAAAAGACCATACGGGTCTAAGGGCAATAGGGCTGAAGGGGTTCTAGAACTTGTGCATAGTGATGTTTGCGGACCGATGAACATCCGGGCACGAGGAAGGTATGAGTACTTCGTCACTTTTATTGACGATTAATCAAGATATAGGGTATATGTGTACCTAATGCACCACAAAAGCGAAACTTATGATAAGTTCAGGGAGTTTCGGGCTGAAGTGGAAAAGCAATTGGGTAGACCCATAAAGGCACTTCGATCTGATCGAGGTGGGGAATACCTTTCTGATGAGTTCTTGGGACACTTGTTAGAGAATGGGATTTTATCCCATTTGACTGCGCCGAGGACTCCACAGCAGAATGGCGTAGCGGAGAGGAGGAATAGGACTTTGTTGGACATGATTCGGTCCATGATGATTTATTCATCATTGCCTTTATCCTTTTGGGAATATGCACTACAAACCGCATGTTATCTTTTGAACAATGTGCCTTCAAAATCGGTCCCTAAAACTCCTCACGAGTTGTGGACAAGACGGAAGACATCCTTAAACCATATTCGCATATCGGGATGTCCAGCTCATGTCCTGTTTAAGGATCCGAATAAGATGGATGCACGTTCGGAAGTTTGCATGTTTGTAGGATATCCAAAAGAGACTAAAGGGGTTTATTTTTATAACCCTAAGGAAAATAAAGTCGTGGTTTCAACTAATGCAACTTTCCTTGAGGAGAGTTACATGGACGACTTTAAACCTCGAAGCAAAAGTGGTGCTTGAGGAGTTAAAGGGTGATCAGTTTGCTCTGGAGGTTCCGAACGAAACCATTCCGATCGGTGTAGAAAAACCAAACAAACCTGAACAACAATCTCAGGGGCTTCAGCGTAGTAGGAGGATCGGGCGTCAACCTGAGAGGTATATGTTCAATGGGGAGGTCTTTTTGGCTGAACCGGATGAACATAACAGGGATCCTTATACTTACGCAGAAGCTATGGAGGATGTTGATTCAAGACTCTGGATAGAGGCCATGAACATAGAGATGAAGTCTATGGAGACTAATCAGGTCTGGGAGCTTGTGGATCTTCCCGAAGGGGTAAAACCCATAGGGTGTAAGTGGATCTACAAAAGGAAAAGAGGAGTGGATGGAAAGGTCGAAACCTTTAAGGCTAGACTGGTAGCTAAGGGTTATACGCAAAAGGAAGGAATCGATTATGAGGAAACCTTTTCGCCTGTAGCCATGCTTAAGTCCATCCGGATTCTCTTGTCCATAGCTGCCACTCTCGATTATGAGATTTGGCAGATGGATGTCAAGACGGCTTTTCTGAATGGCTATCTTGATGAGTCCATTTGTATGGAACAACCAGACGGGTTCAAGGTCGCGGGTCAAGAGGGGAAGGTTTGTAAGCTACTAAAGTCAATTTATGGACTTAAGCAGGCATCCCGTTCTTGCAACATAAGATTTGATCAAGTGATCAAGACTTATGGGTTCTCACAAAATGTGGATGAACCATGTGTTTACAAACACATAAAGGATGGGAAGGTGGTTTTTCTATTGCTCTATGTAGATGACATTCTGCTAATTGGCAATGACGTTGGGGCGTTGTCATCGGTCAAATTATGGTTGACCAAGCAATTTGACATGAAGGACTTAGGTGAGGCTAATTTTGTTCTCGGTATCTAGATCATTCGGGATAGGAAGAACAAAATGATAGCTTTGTCACAGGCCGACTACATAGATAAAATTCTCAGGAGGTTTGCAATGCAGGATTCCAAGAAAGGTGGGCAACCATCTAGGTCTGGAATTACTCTTTCTAAGAAAGACTCTCCAAAGTCTTATGAAGAAAGAGAATACATGAAGAAGGTGCCTTATGCTTCGACAGTGGGTAGTCTCATGTATGCCATGCTTTGCACTCGACCGAATATTAGCTATGCGGTCGGGATTGTAAGTCGATTTTAGGCGGATCCAGGACCGAACCATTGGGTTGCGGTAAAGCATATTTTCAAGTACCTGAGAAGGACTCGAAGGTATATGCTTGTGTATTCAGGTGAGGACTTGACTCCTCTAGGATACACTGATTTGGATTTTCAATCCTGTATGGATTCTAGGAAATTGACTTCGGGTTTTGTGTTTACTCTGGGTGGCGGTGCCATCAGTTAGAGAAGTGCGAAGCAAGATTGCACTTCAGATTCAACGATGGAGACCGAATATGTGGCGGCTAGTGATGCTTCGAAAGAAGCAGTGTGGCTCCGCAAGTTCCTTGGGGATCTTGAGGTAGTTCTTGGTATGGATAAAGCGGTATCACTGTACTGTGATAACAGTGCAGCGGTAGCTAATGCTAAGGAACCAAGATTTCACAAGAAGAGTAAGCATATTGATCGGAAGTATCATGTAATAAAGGACTTCGTTGAGGGCGGGCATGTCACGGTGTGCAAGATCGCGTCAGAGGACAATTTAGCTTATCCATTTACGAAGACACTTACTGGGAGAGTCTTCGAGAGGCATGTGGAAGCTATGGGGAAGCAAAATTTGCTGTATTTACTCACTTAGTGCAAGTGGGAGATTGTTAGACATGTATGCCCTAAGGAGTAAAAATGTAATATGTTTTTTGGAGACATTTTTATCAATAAAGAATTTATTCATTTATATATACCAAATCTTGTCCTCTTTACGTTCATATTTGTTGAATGTATGATAAGCAAACAATAGTCTGAGACTGTCAGTCTAAACCTTAAGAATTGGGCATATGATGGGATGATTATGCGGTAGACACGATTCTTACGGTGACAGTCTAAAACATATGATCCGCAATCGAGGGAATAAAGTTGGGCGCTTTATTCATGTAAATATTGTTATGCTGTCTATATCCCTTATGGGAGATGGTTTGTCTTGGCCATCAGAGTTGGACTCCGTGAATAGAAACATTGGCACGTTGTCATAGGTGACGATGTGTTGGATCGGGACATAAAGTGAATTGATTTGGATTAATAATTCTGTCTTGGCAAATCGATTCACTTTATACATTCATTTGTATTGTATCTTAATCCTGAGATGAATAGTGGACCCGTTGTCTCGACTTGTGTCTTTTGATGTACCAATGGGTGACTCCCACATCTCTATAGTGGTATGCATGCCGGTACGTTGGAGGCATGACTCTTGATAGTGTAGACTTGTTATTCATAAATATGGAATCCATAGCTCCTCTTTAGGAGTAATGATATCCTCTTATATGCGTTGTCCTGTAATTGGAAAACTAGAGCGCTCAACCATTTGGATACATAGGTGTAACCGAATGGTATACTATCTTTGGATGGTAAGTTTTCTAATGGTGAGACAATGGAACGTAAGATAAAAATAATCAGGAAGGTAAGACAAAACTTTTCCTTAAGCCGATTATGGATGATCATATGGGGATACGATACACTATGATATGTCATGGAGACTTAGCTACACGAGCTTCGTAATTCTGTAAAGTTCGAGAGTGCAGCTCCAAGCTTTTAGTGGAGTAGCGTTGGAGTTGATAATTGTGAAATGTATATCTGGGATATTGGGTTTCATAATTATCATGAGCTTGAACCTTATAAGTCCATTTTGGTCCCCTTTGCTAGCTCACAAAATCCTGTAACGACACGGCGTGCTTTTCCAATAATTGGTGACTTATGTCGGATTTATCAGATTGGTTTAAAATTTGTAAGAATCAAATAATTCATGTCTGTTTATCGGTTGAATTAATTTTGTAAGAAATTAGTTCAAGATAAACTTGTTGAATTATAGCGATCAGATAATTCTTGTCTGTTTATCGGTTGTTTTAATTTTGGACAAAATTAGAACAAGATAAACTTGTAGAATTATTGTGAATTGATTTATTTTCTTAGAGATTATCTTGATAAAGTTTGTTTTGATCAGATAACTTCTCTATTGGGTTATTTGAATCAAAACTGAGACTTTATCCTTTAGAATCTCGGGTGAAAAATAAAAGATTCGCAGAGATTTTTTCTCGGGAGTTCGGCCTGCCGGATGACGTGTTCGGCCTACCGAACTGGCCTAATCGGCCTGCCGATTAGCGGGAGATAAGATTACGCATTTTCATGCGGATCTTATCAGATACTGATCTGAATTTGATTCTGTTTCGAGTTTTTGAGACCTAATCTGATATGGACTGACCCTAGGACCAATAGGTATAAAAAGGGAGTGAGTCTCATGATTTACTAAGATAAAAAATAAAATAAAAAAGATCAATTTGAGATATTAAGAGTGATACTCTTCTAGTGAGCATCTGAAAACTCCCTGAGAGCTTTTGTTCACAAATCACGAACACTAGCTTTGGGTTCTCTCTGTTGGTCGGAAGGAGAGTCACCGGTGGAAGAGCTGTACGTGTGAGCCCACACTCACTCCGGTTGTGGATAGAGAATAGCAAAGAAGACCAGTTGGTTGAGGCTCTTCTGGAACGTTACTTCTCTACATGGATTGCGGAGGTTCTTCGGCACACTGAGGTTAGTAAGATCTGTTTAATTTATACATATAACATGTCAAACTTGTGTTTTGAAAATTACTCTGATGAAAATTTTTAATAAAATTCCGCTGCGCACTTTGTTTCCAACAATTACCATCAACAAATCAAAGATGTATGCATCTACACCCACAACACATCATTCCCTCTGGATCTACCGGATCCCAATAAGGTGTCAACAAATTAAGATTTTGAGGACCTGAGTGTCTAAATTTTTAAAGTAGGGCCCTAATTGCTAAAGATTGCAAAGTTTGGGGACTTTTTTGCAGTCCTTACTTTTTATTCAAATTTTATAAGAAAAAACATGGCAACAATTTTTAGTTATAACCGCGAAATATGATTTCAACCACATCCATAAACTAGTTATATATTATGGAGAATTAGCAAAATAGGTTAAGTACTGAGTACAAGAAAGTTAGTTTTGAAAAAAAATAATAATAATAAAACAAATTTGTAGTTAAAGCCACACCACAACGCCCTGCACAATTTTGTCTTTACGGCCATTGTCGTTGAATGATCCTCGTGGCATCGACTATTGCCTTTTTATTTTTGCTTAAAAATAATTAATAAAGGAAAAAAAAATTTCTTGGTTTGGTTGTACCATCAACAGCCTAAGCAAGTAATTTGTAACGACATGTTGACATATCATATTGTATTATATTGTATTATATTATATATAAAAAATACAATTAATACAATATAATACGATGTATTAAACAAATCCTAATAGAATTAAACATTACATGAGCCCATAAACAGTAACTTCACGCCAATGATGTGTTCCCTTCGCTGTCAAGAATTGCCCTACCATCATTATTGCTATTCATAAGAGCATGTGTCAAGCTTTAAAAGCGCACAGTACCCTCGAGGGGAAAAAAAAGTGCATTGAAGAACTAGAGTACGTTCTAAAATATTACAATATTATGCTATTTATTTTTGAGCTATTAAATGATTTAAAAATCCTACGAAGAAAGAACTGAGCTATTAAATGGTTGAAAAATACAACGGAAGAAAAAACAACTAAGACAGCCCTCAAAGTATGTAAGTATGTAACTAAAAAATTAGACAGCCCTCAAACAATGTAATGCAAAAATAATGAGATTTAAAAATAAAATAAAAGTTCCAAAGAAAGGAACAAAAGTGAGAATTGAAAAATAATTTAATTTCCTTTGTATATTTAATAAATTTAGATATCTGAATTATGACATTTCAAGTTACATTTGTAAATTTGTAGATGGTATTTACTTAATTTTAATTTTATAACTAAAGTTGTCATTAATTTCTTTTAACCCGTAATTAGAAATCATTCATTATTATTATTATTATTATTATTATTATCATTATTTAGGTCATTTAAAAAAAGAGTTGAAACTGAGTTTAAACTAGACGTATTTTAGCATGTAAAAGCTTTACACTATATGTTATTTTGTTTTATACTCTAAAATATAAGAGCTTTTACTCTCTTCAAACTCGATTCTAGTTAAGACTACGAAACATTAAATCCGAAAAAGAGGTACTACTACTACTTACGCTATCTTTTTCACTTTCTTTATTCACATAAACTTTATTACTTTATTTACTGTCTCATTTCATATGTCAAGCAATAACTAACGAGAGTGTAAAAAAAAACAAAAAATAATATTGCTAGCACCCCCTTCAAAATTACATGGGATTGCTCTTTTTCTCTCGGTTATTACTTGGAAATAAAGCAAAACTTAAAAGCAAGGAAAACCACATAGCAAACGTGGTGTGGTGTGGGTGTAACTTCGATTAGCCAACTCCGACACTATCTTCATGATGACTTCAACTGTTTTCGTAACAAACTTCTTCATGACCATTTTACCCATTTATTCTCTCTTTTTCTCTCTCACGCGATCTTCAGAGTTTAGACCCACCACAAAGTAAAAAAGAATCCGCCAATTCATTATATATTTCCCAGAAAAGGAAAAGAGAGAAAAAAAAATTATGGAAATTTACTGTCTCTGTTTATCTACTACTATAACTACCTCTTTGATCACTGACTCCAGTCAACCCAAATGGAGCTTTTGATCCGCAAGTTCAGGCTTCGTCTCCTGGCATGGCTTCACAGATCTCGTCGCGGTACTAAACTCTTTTTCTGTCTTTTGGTTTACTCAATTTGACCAACTTTTTTCTTCTCTCAATTCCATGCCCGCCTTCCGTATTTGATTCTTGATCAAATGAATTTCGATTTGATAGTGGATGATTTTTTTTTAATCAAAATAGGATTCCTTTAGCTTTGTTGACTATGATAATCTTTGAATTGTCTCGAAGCTTACTGCTCTGTTTTGGTCTCCTTTAATTGTGGAGAATTTCACCAGATTTGAACGTAAGTTATCATTTAGTAGTTAATTTAATCATTTGCTTGGCTAATTTACACAAATTTTACAGGAATCATGGTCAGATCAGAATAAGATGTGTATGGTGATTCAATTAAAGAAAAATAACATCATATTTGAAGAAACATGGGTTAATAATATTATTGTCAATAAAAACATATAATTATTGGTCCCTTCCCTCCAAAGAAAAAAATATAATTATTGGTGTGATCTGTTCTTGTAACTTCCATTTTATTTAATTAATTATAGTAACTGTACAAGATGTGCCTTGTTACCTTTTTCTGTTTTCTTATTTGGTTATAGTCTTGATATGATGATAAAAAGAGAAATCATGATAGTAAGAATGAGATGAGCAAAACACCATTTTCTTTTTCAATTTTTATGAATAAATAATTCTGTAAAGCAGAGGTTTAGCACTATAAGATCATTGAATTGTAACTTAAGGATCAAGTTTTGCATGGAATCAATTATCATCCATTGGCAATAAACGTGCACTCAACAGTCAACAGAATTACATATTTAATAAACATCTTCAGTTTGTAACTGTAGCGACTGGTTAGTTTGGTTTATAGATTTGAACCGAAAGTTTGAGAAAAAATTTAAATTCATCTAAGTTTTTGTAAGAGAAATCAAATTAGTAAAAAGGGTTTAAACCAAAACTTTTTGATTCGACCTTACAAGACAAACAAAGCTAAGTTCATTCTTGTCAGGAAAAAAAAAATCTGTTTACATGTACTTTTATTCTTCCAGATAGTTGTGTAATTATCAGCTGACAGATTCTGAAACTGCTTGAGACTTTACCATTACATTTCGTAAGCTAATAATGATTTTCCCATGTCTTCAGTTGGGTTAAAATTAAAATAAATTGCTCCTGCAAACATAAGAAAATTACTTCTTGGTATCTCTCATAAGTTCCAATTTCAGGTAGCATGTCGTTCATCAAACCCTTCTCTTACAAGGATATAAAGAGGGCAACCGATGGTTTTCACAGGATTGTTTATAGCAACTCTCATGGAGCTGCTTACAAAGCCAAATTTCAAGATGGCAGAGTTGCATTGGTAAAAGAAACCAACGATTTAAATCAAGATAAAGAAGAGTTCTACAAGGAAGTGCAGCTATTGGGGCGTTTGCATCATCGCCACCTCCTGGCTCTCCGGGGCTTTTCTACTGGACGTAAGAGGTTTGATGCCTACTTTCTTTATGCTTGCTATGTATTGTGTCTGCCGCCTTAAATTGCTAAGGTTGGGAAGGCTGCCACTTAATCAAAGGGGTGTAAACGGACCTCATTGCACATCTCCTTAAATGCTAATCCTTAGTGGAATAGCACAAAACTTGAGCTTGAATCGGGTAAAATTTATGTCATTTTGCATGGCAAATGGATAATACTTTACCTCTTTTTATGGTGTAGCCTTGTTAAACATTTTCCTTTTAGATGGAGGTGTTTTCTTTCTTTATACATCTTTTTTTAGAATTTTGTATTCTTCTCTTTGCTTTTTGGATTAGATACTTTCTTCTTCCTGATTGCTAAGGAAAGTGGATGCTTCGTGTGTGAATAAGTTGCACCATCGTTGTAGTAATATTCTTTACCTTTTATCACTGTCCTAAGCTGGATTATCTTTTTGCGAAGAAGTCAGTGTATCTTTTTCAGAGAAGTTGCATTATCTGTGTGTTTTTTGTATGAATTTTTCTCCTTTTCTTTTCCAATTCTAGTGTTAATTGGAGACTGAAATAGTAATCTTAGCCTAAATCTTTTCACTTTTGGTTGAATGAAGTGCTGAACTTTAAATACACATCTTAATCAATGACAAAACCTTGTGAAGATCTTGGTCCTTCAAGCTTCTCGTTGAAAATTCCTTCGAAGTGAGATCTTTCTCTAGAGACAATAACATTGTAGATTTTTTCACTTCTGGTGTAGCATCAATGATTGAATTTTATGGTGCCAGGTAAATCAATTTAATAATTTGCTGCTGCTCTCTGCAGATTGCTGGTTTTTGACAGTATAGAAAATGGGAGCTTGAAGGAGCACCTTAATGGTAAACTTTATGGCATAATCCGTATGCATGTGGCTTTGGTTATGTGGACAAAAAAATGTGACTTTTTTATTGCTTGGTTCTTGGCAGACCCCCTAAGGACTCCTTTGAATTGGAGGACTAGGCTACAAATCGCTGCAGGAGTTGTGGCTGCTCTGGTTAGTTATGCAATATTTCTATTGTTCCTGTCATAAATGCTATCATTTTTACCCTCTACGATTTAAAATCTGAAAGGACCCAATAGTGCCATTCTATAGTTGACTAAGAAGTAAGAACTGAAAAGACATATTGCATGAAAATATGAATCATTTTGTAAAGATTACAGGTGACATGAAGTTTTTATATATTACTCAAGTCTAAGAACTCAATTAAAAGTGAAAAAAATTTATCCTACATTTATACATAAAAGGGTCCTAGAAGGAGAACGCCATATTTTAATAAGGAAGAGTGATGACCTCTTAATCCTCTCCAACTGCTGTAGAATTCGTCAAATTGAAAACAGTGATGTTGGCCTTATAGATCAGGTGAACATTAGCTTTGTTGTCTGAAATATGATCCATATGCTGGTTTTTATGTCTCTAGTGATTATAAGTAATGGTTGTGAGGGACTAATTTTGTATCTGAATAACTCTTGATCAAATTGTGTTGTTTCTTATTACGCTTAATTATAGGAGTTCAATTTATTTTTCTTCCATTTCTGGCTACATTTGATCCAGGAATATTTGCTTCTCTTTAACGATCCTCCGATCTATCACGTCTCTATCAGTTCAAGTAACATAATGCTAGACGAAAACTTTAACGCGAAGGTAAAAGTCTCATTTTGACTTTGTCAAGTCTTAATTCAATTTTTGTAGTTGCAACATTTGAGCAGGTTGACTTCTGCAAACTTGTCTTTCTTGGTGCCTTTTAAACTGCTGCCATTCTCATACTTCAAAGTATGCTAAACCTTCCCTTCTCTTATTACAGCTCTCTGATATTAACCTTACAAGTTCTGTTGGAGACTTTGCGACAACACCTCATACATCATGTTCAAAAGGTTGACTTCCTCTTGCATACATCCTTTCAAGTACCTTTGTTTCAGTCGTTTGTAACTATTGTCTTTGCTCCCATTTTTTCTGTAGATTGTATGGGCCAGGAATGTGGCAACATTATATACCAACTTGGTGTTCTGATCTTGGAGCTCATAACTGGTCAGTCATCAGAGAAGGGGGGCTCTGATCTAATCCAGTGGATTCAGGAGTCCCGGTTCAGAAGTTCCATGCACAATATGATTGATCCCGACTTGGGTAACACCTATGATTCTAAAGAGCTTAGAACTCTCCTGGCTATAGCCAAATTATGTATAGGATCTGGGGATAAGCCAACATTTTCAGTTCTACAAGTATTTCGGTACTTCCAGAAGAAGGTAGACATTCCACGGTAAATAGTTGCTTTCGCTTTCAGAACAGAATTTGGAAACTTTATAGTTGTTTTTAAATTTTTTCTTCACAATTATTGGTTAATTCATGCACTGTAGTTCGTTTTCACAAGAATAATGGAATTTCGTTTCCTCCTCTCCATGTAAAACAGTTCAAGAACATCAACCGTAGAGACTTGTCAGGTTTACGCGTACCTGTACCATGATATCGTCATTAATAAAATTTATGTATTTCTTCAAAGAAACTTAAAAACATTTGTATTTCGAACGTTTCTTATGTTGCTGCTGCAGGTCGTATGTAAAAAAAAAAAAAAAAAAAAAAAAAAAAAAAAAAAAGAAAAAAGAAAAAAGCGTGAATTGTAAATGGCTGTATGACACAACGAAAACCAGGACCTCCGTTGCCAGCTAGCTCTTTCAAAGTTTAACAATCTGAAGGTTATCTCTTATGCATTAAGCCGCTTGAAAAATGGCAGTCGTTTCTTTCCATGGAAAGGTTACAAATACAGTTCTTGGCATCATCACAGGCATAAGTTTAAGTCCAAAACCAAAGGTCCTAAAACCAGACCACATATCACGACACGACTAATCACTCCACCATATTCTCCTCCAAGTACACTTTTTAACTTTTTTTTTTATTTTTTGTTTCTAAAAATCCTCTGAACTTTCTTGTTTACTAATCAATCAGCTTCATTATACTTTCTTATCTTTTTTTTCCCCTTCTTTGCCCTTTTTCTTCCTCCTCTCCAAGAATCACTGTTCAGCACACTGCACCCTCTGAACACCACCGTGCATATCTTCATCTTCCTCATAGGCCTCTGCCTACGCCTGCTGCTTCCTTCTCATCTCCTCCTCAATGTTGACACCATGCAGAGTTTTCTCCTCACACTCGTCAAGCTCAATAACCGACAGTTGCGACATCGGTTTTGGCTGTAGAACAGCCTCCAGCACCTTAACCTGTTCAAGGCTCATGTAGTCTGGGAAGTCCACTGTGAAATGAATGTGCAACTTTCCCTTCATGAAAGCCCTCTGGTACGTTGGCGTTCCCTCGTCGTTGATTGCCTTGAACGAATGTGCCATTTAAACCAGCACAAATCATCACGTTAATAACAAGACACATACCACAAGAAGCAACGCAGTATGAAACAAATCATCACGATAATGATAATGATAAGTTATTCTGATATGGTATATTGACATTCCCTGAGTTTTAAACTCTCCTAATTCATCAGTCCTCACTTCATCTATCTTCTTTCTCATTCATGTTTCTTATCTAATCATCGAGAAGCAAATTGAAAAAAAAAATTTACATAATCTTCATGCAAATTACTTACCAGGCTTGAGGACTTCACCAGGTTTCGATTTGATAAGCAGATGTCTACCATCCAAGTGAGTCAACACAAACTGGAAGCCACATAGAGCTTCACTGAGGGACAAATTGTGCTCCACAAATAGGTCATCACCTTTCTCTTGAACTTAGGATGTTCATTCTGCTGAAGGACAAAAACTATGTCTCCTGTGATTGTGTCAGGCTCCAAAGGAAGACAACACACAAGGAGACCAAATCGATCAATCCATGTTCGTTACGACCAAGGAAAACCATATTCAAAGAAAACCTCTCATCAAACATACCGCTTCATCGGATGCACCAAGGAATGTGATTTTCTGTCCATTCTGCATCCCCTTCTCCACAATTTCCAGAACTTTCTTCTCTGGAACGACCTTCTCCCCCTTGCAAGCAGAGCAGCGATCCTTATCGCTGATGGTCTCGCCTGTAATACCCGTCATTTTCTTCTACGGACACTTATATTAATTTAATATAAGAATGTGATATTTTAAGTACTATTATTATTTATGTTATATAAATTAACTTTTTGTTTGGTAATGTCACAAGTGACAATCACTAGGGATCGATATGCTCGGAATATTCATGTCCAAAATAATGATAAGCATAAAGTATTTATTGTTTTTTTTAAGGATTTTCAACTTGCCCTAAAACTACAATGTTTATAATGCTCTAGAGTTATGTATGCCTTAGATTTATATTCTTGACGATGACATGAATTTTTTTGCAAATTTTCTTATTTTTATAATATTAACGAGGTCATGATAATTACATGTGTAAATTAATATTTTTGGGTTATAAAAGTAAACATTACTGTTGTGTATAAATAATTATATTATGTTACATTATCTTATAATTATATTATATTGTGTTGTATATATCATATAAAAACCGTACATTTCTTTACCAAAACAAAATGATAATACGTAATATATATATATATATATATATATATATATATATATATTAAGATCATCCTATGTTTAGGGAACCAAAAAGAAAAAAAGAAATCTAATTAGACTAGGACTAGGGTTACTTATGCCTATAAGTATGCGGCTTCAAGC
Organism: Artocarpus heterophyllus; assembly: GCA_025403435.1. Taxonomy (NCBI): domain Eukaryota; kingdom Viridiplantae; phylum Streptophyta; class Magnoliopsida; order Rosales; family Moraceae; genus Artocarpus; species Artocarpus heterophyllus. Next base: position 31,145,800 of record CM046338.1, read on the forward strand.
ACACATTATTCCTATCTCTTTTTTTTCTTTTGTCCATATTTTCTCATATTCCTCTATGCTTTTATGCTTTCTTTTCTTCCCTAAACTTCACATGCCATTAGTTTGGAATTTTGTTTTCTTCAAGATTTTCTCTCTCAAAAAATTCATTACTCTTATTTTCTTTCAAGCCAAAGTAGAAGGAATTCTTTTTGGAGATTTAGTATGCAAGTCTTCATATTTGTTGAAGAAAACATAAGAATTTAAGGTATGGTTTAAAGATTTTTATGGTTTTGAATTTCTATCATTGGTATGTATTGTCTTGTGACAAACTTTGATAGAAAATTGTTCTTTTATGTTGTGAATATGTATGCATGTATGTTTTTGTGAAAAATAAATTATGTTGTTTATTACTTTGATTATAACAATGTTATTTATGGTTGAAAGTATTTATGTTTATATGATATCATGAAATTTCACGAAAATAAGGTTTTGTTATTGGAGTATGATATAAGAATTTTAGGATTTTCAGTTAGTCGATATAGTTACTGGTAATGTTTTGAAATCAAATAATTTTATTTTGCTACGATTTTTGGATATGATGTGGAAATATATGTTAGGAATGTCTGGGATTTTTTATTTTATAAATTTTCATTCAAAATATTTTTAGCGTTATAAACTTTCAATCAAACATTGCTACTAAAATTTTATTTGCTGGTAGATTTGTATTTGTTTATTATAGAATCTGTTTCATGGGCTAAAAGGCATCTTTTGATTCTGTAAAAAATTATAAACTATTGTTGATATGTTAACTAAATGTTTGTAAATTTTTACCTTCATATCCTTATTATATTTTAAGATAAATTTCGTTGATTGCCAAGTACTCAATGGATATAAATGTCTACTTGATATGCTCTATGTAGTTCGTGAGGTGATAAATCATACTTTTAAATATGTTTTGTACAATTTATTGTTTTTCTAACTTTTATTCATATGTTAAGCATATTAAATAAAAATTTTAGAAGCAAATCATATATATTTGATTTTATAAAAATGTTTGAATAAAACATGTTCATTGTTTATCATGTTTGGTATTAATATTAATTCTGAATTCAAACGTGTGTTTTGAATTACTCCAAATTTATTTGAAGTTAAATTTTGAATATGTTATGATTTTATGTGTCTTTTATGTGTAATAATTTTTATAAATTATTTTATGACATAACTGATTTAATTAATAATTTTTAATTAGGACTGCTCACTATTTAGGCTTTGCTTGCAAATTTTGTAGTATTGATTATGTGATTTATTTAAATTATCAAATGAAGTTTTTATGGCTAAAGAAAAATCTAAGAGTTATATATATGTGCTGACTTTACTCTTGCAAATTTTCATGCTCTAATTAGATGTAAATCGAAAGATATAAGGTAATAAATCCTTAAAGGTGACGAGGTATGTTAAAGGTATATATATGTCTATGTATCACTTAATTAACCTTTACACACCCAATGGTTATGTTTATGTTTATGTTTATGTTTATGTTTGTATTTATGTTTATGATGTCCCATAAAGTTTGGACTTATCATGTTTTGTTTGAGACTAGCTACCCTACTCTTCTCATAACATTGCGCCTATGATGTTAATTGTGTAACGCTTAGACCCTAAAGATAAAATGAATGATGTTTCAATATGAAAGTTTAAATGGAAAGATATATTCTATATAAACTTGTGTCTCGTGCACTACGATGATTACGATTATGATGTTATGTAATCATTTTTATGAAATGTTTTATGTTGTGAAATAGGAATTTGTACTTACTAAGTTTATGCTTACTCAGTTTATATCATATTACAAATAAGAATAAGACATAGGATGGCTAAGATGGAGGACAAAGACGGGCATGTATGTGAGGAGTGTTGAATTAGAAACAGAGTCATGTCATAAAAGGAATTTAAACTCAAATAAAATTTAATATATTACGTTCCACATTGTTATTTGTTTAAGACTCAGTACTGTTTGTGAGATTTTTTTTGAACTTATGTTTTATTGAATATGATTTGTATTTTAGATTTTTTAGTTTCTTAGGTTTTTTATTAAAGAATACGCTATATAGTTTGTTTTTTCATAATTAGTCATAATTAGTTATTTGATTAGAAGTTAAGAGTGCTTGCATTATATGTGTGAGCTTGTATTTTTAAAATATATATATATATACTTTTTGTAAACTAAGTTTTCTATAGATGGTTGGTTAGCCAGATGCTTTAGGTATTGCATTGGGCTAACAGAGGTAAGGGAAACAAATCTGGTAAGTAGTAAAAAATATGGATGTATTTCTTAGGATATTTCTCTAAGTGTTGTTGATTGTTTCAAACTTCTTATTGATAATTATTAAGTTTAAAGGTAAAAGCAACATACCTTGTGGCGTCCGTAAGGGAGCGTTATAGTTATGGTATCGGAACGATTTCCATTTCCAATATGCATCGCCACACGTCAGTTTCAAGTCCTTCAACTTAGTATCGAAATTTTTAACCTTCTAATATATAGATGTTAAGTTACATTTCCTATGGCTACATTATAATTATCTTGCTAGTCGATGAAATATAGATTTATGTTATTTGGAGAAAGAAGCAATCTTTGTCTTACTATTATATATAACGGAATAGTTGATAATCGAGAAGTTTTGTGACAAGAAGTTAATTATGTGATTATATTATTTTACTTGGAGAAAAAGTTTTTGGAAGAGTAGATAAACGATATGTAGCTCAAGAGAAGTGTAATGATAGTTATGTATTTTTAATGAATAAGTTTGAGAATTATACAAAATTAATAAAAGGATTTTGTAAGGTCACATGTGAGATCTCTATAGTAATTTTTTTAGGTGAAGGATATTTTGAAGATGTGGACGTTATCAATAGCATTGACTATACGAATGTTTGATGCTTAGTGAGGATTAATTATGGGAGAAAATAATTTATGATTATATTTTGGCAAATTAAATGGTCCATAACATGATATAATAGAGATCACACATAGTAGTTACTTTTATGGATGACCTTTGAATTAGTAGAGACTTCAATGGAGTATTCTAGAATTATTAATGCTAAAGACTAGAGATTAAATATAAGATTATTATTTTCTTTTAAAGGATATTGGTTGAGGAAATTATCTAGTGACAAAATAGAGTGAGCCTAAATTTTTATGGTGATCCATGATATTTCAAAAGCAATGTTTAATATTCTGTTGTGAAAAATTTTAGAAAAAAAAGTCAAGCTTTAAGTATGGTGTATTTTCACTGTTATAAACAAGATTAGTTATTTCACGAATGAGGGAATGTACTTGTAGATTTATTAAAGCACATGATGTTTTTCTATATCTTGAAGTTAAATCTGAATATTTTAGGATCATTTATATATTTTGGAGTAAAGAGTTCCTAGAGTACCATTCTCTTTTTACATACATGAAAGGCGAGATATAAAGAAATGAGAGTGAATCAATATTGCACTTAGACCTATACTTTTATGAACGGAAACGATCGAAGAGATAAGAAGAGAATATAAACATTGTATATGATATTGTTGTCTGATGTTTGATGACTTTATTTAGACATGATTTTGATGAACTTTTTATGTCAAAGGTGGTTAAGAAAGAAGATTGGAAATTTCTCTATATATTTATCACTATGCATATTTCGAGGATGAACTCTTTGAAAAGAGGAAAGGATGTGATACTCGAGATTTTTACACAATGTTTTTCATGTTCATATGCTAAGGAAGTAATATTGGGTCCACGTTCTTTTGCCGAGAAAGAAAGAATAAGAAGTTTGAGAGAATATAATTTATAAGGATAAGCCAACTATGTCTTTGGTTGAAAAAGGGGATATTAGGGAACAAATATATTCCTCTGGTCAAAGAGTTATTGGGAAATCAAAAGATTAAAAAAGCTACATGGAAAAGAGATATGAGATTAAGACCAAACATTGAGAAATAAGGAAATTGAATTAGTCAAAGTCTTATGGTGTAACCACAAAGAGGACAAGGCTATATGAAGCCTAGTATCTATAGTTATTTTAAGTTTTGAGAATGAAACTCTTATAAGGTAGAGAGAGTTGTAACGTACGTCGCTTCTTCTACAGGCACTTATGTTAATTTAATATTAGAATGTAATTTTGTAAGTGCTATTATTATTTATGTTAAGTGAATTAAATTTTTGTTTAATAATGTCACAAGTGACAACCACGAGGGATCGATGTGCTCAAGATGTTTATGTCAAAAATGATTATAAGTATAAAGCATTTATCATTTTTTTAAGAGTTTCAACTTGCCCTAAATTTATAATCTTTATAATACTTTAGAGTTATGTATGCCCTAGAGTTATATTCTTGATAATGATATAAATTTTGTTACATAATTTCTTACTTTTATAATATTAATGAGGTCATGATAATTAGATGTGTAAATTAATATTTTTGGGGTTATGAGGGTAAACATTATTGTTGTATATAAATAATTATATTATACTATCTTATAATTATATTATATTATATTATATTATATTGTATATCATATATAAACTGTACATTTCTTTACCCAAAAAAATGATAATACGTAGTGTATATATATATATATATATATATTAAGATAATCCATGTTTAGGGGGAAAAAAGAAAAGAAAAAAACGAAATCTAATTAGACTAGGACTAGGTTTACTTATGCCTAAATATATGTGGCTTCAAGCACACATTATTCCTATCCTTTTTTTCTTCCCTCCATATTTTATCATATTCCAACATGCTTTTATGCTCTATTTTCTTTCCTAAACCTCACATGCCATTAGTTTGGAATTTTGTTTTCTTCAAGATTTTCCCTCTCAAAAAATTCATTACTTTTATTTTCTTTCAAGCCAAAGTAGAAGGAATTCTTTTTGGAGATTTAGTATACAAGTCTTCGTATTTATTAAAGAAAACATACAAATTTAAGGTATAGTTTAAAGATTTTTATGGTTTTGAATTTCTATGATTGGTATGTATTGTCTTGTGACAAACTTTGTTAGAAAATTGTTCTTTTATGCTTTGAATGTGTATGCATGTATTCTTTTATGAAAAATAAATTATGTTGTTTATTACTTTGATTATACCAATGTTATGTTATGGTTGAAAGCATTTATGCTCGTAAGATATCATGAAATTTTATGAAAATAAGGTTTTGTTATTAGAGTGTGATATAAGAATTTTAGGATTTTTGATTAGTTAGTAAGGTTACTGGTAATGTTTTGAAATCAAATGATTTCATTTTGCTATTATTTTTGGATATGATGCGTATATATATGTTATGAATGCTTGGGATTTTTTTTTAATAAATTTTCATTCAAAATATTTTTAGAGTTATGGGCTTTTAATCAAACCCTGCCCAAGAAATTTTATTTGCTAGTAGATTTATATTTGTGTTTTGTAAAGTTCGTTTTATGGGTCAAAAGGCGTCTTTTGATTTTGTAAAAAATTATGAACTATTGTTAATATGTTAACTAAACGTCTGAAAATTTTTAGCTTCATATCCCTATTATATTTTAAGATAAAATTCGTTAATTGCCAAGTATTCAGTAGTTATAATGTCTACCTGACATACTCTTGGTAGTTCATGAGGTGATAAATCATACTTTTAAATGTGTTAACTTTTATTCATATGCTAAGCATGTCACATAAAAATTTCAGAGGCATATCATAAATATTTGAGTTTATAAAAAGGTTTGAATGAAATATGTTTGCTGTTCAGTATGTCTAGTGTTAATATTAATTCTGAATTCGAAAGTGTGTTTTAAATTACTCTGAATTTATTTGAAGCTAAATTTTGAATATGTTATGATTTTATATGTCTATTATGTGTAGTAATTTTATAAATTATTTTATGACATAAATGATTTAATCTATAATTTTTAATTAGGACTGCTCACTATCTAGGCTTTGCTAGCAGATTTTGTAGTATTAATTATGTGATTTATTTGAAGTATCAAATGAAATTTTTATGGCTAAAGAAAAATCTGAGGATATATATATATTAACTTACTCCTACAAATTTTCATGCTCTAGTTAAATGTAAATCGAAAGATATAAGGTGATGAATCCTTAAAGGTCAGTCAGTTTTATGATTGACAAATTTACTTGAATGTTTTGAAAATTTGAAAAAGGTATTTTAGATTAAAATTTTCAAGAGAAGAAAATTTGAGTGATGCTTTTATATATATGCTATGTTATGAAAGAAGTTTTACACTTTATTTACTCTTATAAGTTGAGATTAATTTCTCTATGTTATTTAAGGTCAAATTTTCTGTCTTTATGTTTCTTGACTCTAAGTGCACGCTTGTGACTCAAAGATGCTTTGTTTTGTTAAGAATGATATACAATGATGTAATACGGTATTAAATAATATCATGAACATGAATATTAATTTTATATATTAGATGACTAATTGACATGAACACTCTAAAAGACGAACATACTGAGAACCGCAGTAACATCACCCGTTTTAAGATTTAGTAAGCAAGCAAGTCAAGTAACTATATTCTTACATATAACATGATAAAACTTTACGAAAAAGTTTTGGGAATATGTTTTATAATAATTTTTAAGTTTATGTTTACATATTTTCTTATCATGAAAACCCTTATTGCAACAAGAAGGTTTAATAGATGTTTCAATGATGAGAAATGTCAAAGGTATATATATTTATATGCATCACTTATTTAAGCTTTGTACACCCTATCTTTACGTTTATGTTTATGATGTCCCGCAAGGTTTTGACTTGCCATATTTGGTTTAGGACTAGCTACCCCACTCCTCTCATGATGGCGTGCCTATGATGTCAATGCAGTATAAGTATACTGCTAAGTGAAAACACAGATATAGAAAATGTTATGTTTGGCCTCCAAAAATACACCAAAGGCAAGTAAAATATTTTATATAGTCAAAGAATATGTTTTGCACTGATTTTACCATGGCAGTATAAGAAAATATTATGTAATGAAAAATTACACAGTGTAAATTTTTGGGGCCCACCAAGTGGACACCTATTAGGATTTCATTCGGCCACCATGCCATGAAAGGTGGCCCATTCACATTAAGCCACCTAAGTAAACTCATGGATTACTTGGTGAGTCACCTTAATGGGATAAGCATGAAATAAATGTGAGATAAGCCAAAAATCTTTCATTTTTCTTCCTTCCCAAAATCGGCAGCCTTTGAAGCACCTTCCCAAAAATTTTTCAACTTCACATCTTTGCAAAATTGGCCCCAATTAAGTTCAAGAAGCAAAGCACAAGGAATTTTACCAAGTTTAAGGTAAAAATCTAAACTTTTTTTCAAGTTTCTCTAGTTTTCTTTTCTTGGGTTTGAGGGGAATTTGACTCAAGGAATTTTCATGTGAACATGCCTAGGAAAAGCTTCAAAGAAACCCTTGGAAAGGCTAGAAACACAACCTTCCTTTGGGTAAGTTTTGATTTTTCTTAAACTTGAAATTTATGTGATTTTGTTTTGATTTTTTATTATTTCAAAAGCATGTGAGTATTCAAGCAAAGTTTTGATTAAATTCCAAGGATATATGATTTATAGCATGTTGGTATTGTGAAAATTAAGGGTTGAATGTGCAAAATGGCAGTTTATGCAAAATAGGTTATTTTTATAATTTTAATATTAGTTTTACAAAAATGATGATTGGGCATGAAAATGGTTTAGACAAAGGTTGGAACTACCTTCACAGGGGTGGATATACTGTTTAAAAACAAATTTTTACAAAAATGACCTAAGGACTAAATTGCAAGAAAAAGTTTTTTCTCGGTAGAATTAAAAAATGCCCAAAAACACCCCTGTATAGTGAGAATTTCAAAAAAGTTAAAACATTAAAGTTGTAGATCTCGACGAAACTGTTAGATTTTAAGAACAGTTCGTCGAAAATCGTGACCGTTTGTGAGATATTAATTTTACAAAGAATTTATTAAATTTGGAAAAAAATTTAAAAGGGCAAAAATGTCATTTTCCAAAAGGATTTAGGGTATGGCACTTTGACCAAAAATGATCCTTGTGAAAAATGAAAAATTTTGGTTCAAAGAGATTAATTTTAGTCCCGGGGGTAAAATTGTTAGAATTTTCATATAAGGGACAAAATTACAAAGTTTTATTAAAATGGGGTATATATGTAAAATAAGGAGACCCCAACACCCCAGGGTATTATTCTAAGATCGATACACAACTATTTCCGTTAGAATTACGAAATCGAGCTCGGGAAGTTAGTAGGCCCACCGAGGACAAAATCGTCATTTTCTCCGAGTGACTCGAATTACTCCGAAATGTTCCAAAAGGGAAAAATGGATTACAAGTAAGATTTCCATCTTTCATTAGAGATGTTAGGGTAAAGTAAGATAAGAATAAGCAAACCAGTGATTTTTGGAGTTGTATACAGTTACGCAATTCGAATTATTAATTAGTGATCATTTTGTAATGACACAAAGAGGAAGTAATGGAAATTTGGCTAATAATGTTGTAATTGGCCAAACAGGATCCTAGAAGATTAGAAAAGAAGGAACTGAGGTCGAAGTGTACGGAAACCCAAACCAAGTAAGTACCCATCCCACCTACAGTGTAGAATTGTAGGTATAGAATGTGATGTATGTATATGTATACCTGTGTGTATATCAAGGTGTATACCTGTGTGTATGTTATAATTTGAGTACCTATAAATATATTGGTGTGTACCTGTGAGTATACAAGATAAATACCTATGTGTATATTATGTTGTATACCTATGTTATATTAATGTGTACCTATGAGTATATAAAGTAGGTACCTGTGTGTACTATACCATACAAGAGTATTCATGTTTTGTATATTACATGTGATTATAACTTCATACATAGTATGATAACCATAATAATTAGACTGGTAAATATATAACCAGAATTAAGAAGAGTGTCGTATCGCCTCCTGACTTAAGAGGAGTTTAAGGATATATTATGGTCTCAGTGTCACGTAGACCTATGTGCGCAATGGTACGAACACTTGGGCCCTAGTTAAAGATAAGACATGAAAAGAATAAAGAATGTTCATAAGAAAGCATAACCGGATCATGCATTTTATTGAATGTGCATGCGGGTTGTATTGGGACTTACTAGGCGTAAGCTCACTAAGTATTTCATGCTGTAGGTATTCCTACAAGAAGGTCAGAATAATTTTATTGATGAGCTGGCGGAGGAATGATTAGTGTGCAGAATTGGGTATGGATGCCGCCATAGTTTTGTTTCCGCTGTAATATATATTATGTTATTTTGAAACGTATTGTATAAAATCCAAAACATAGTTACGTAAGACAAAACCTCTCTCTCGAGTATTTGGCAAACAGTATTGTAAGAGAAGGTGTGTCATGTAAATATATGTATATATTTGTGTTTCAAAAGATGTTAAAATCTGTATGTGAAAAAAAAAATTCTAAGTTTTTGCCTATATGTAAGTAAGAAAAAGGTATATCACAGCCCGAAAAATGTGGGTTGTGACATGTTGCAAGGGTGCTTCATCTGTTGTATCATGGAAGGCGAAGTTGCCATATTGTCACCTTCATGCCATGTTCTTGACAGCCAGCACACTTGATTGATTCTCGGCATTTAGAACCCTTCCTAAAAGTTACATATAAAGGTACTCAATTCAGTAAGTCTTCCTAAAATTACACATAGTACTCAATTCAGTAAGCTATTCCACATCACTAAAAAGACCCTTTAAAAGCTTTGCAGAAACACACACCCTTTGCACTTGGAGCAGATTACATTGCGTGAAAGAGAGAGTTTCTTCGTAGTCCCACGGTAAAGATCTTCCAACTACACCTTCAACGGGTGAACAACATCTTCACCCCTCCTCTGTCTCCACCCTCCTTTGCACATCATACAAAGCCTTTTTTTTTTTCAATCCATGCAATTCTCAAAAAAAAAAAAAAAAAAATCCAATGGAAAACAAAAGCAATCTTAGGCCTTAATTTTTTTTTTTTTTAAGAATTTCATAGTAGAGTAGGAAAAAAACACTCATGTGACTTTAATAATCACTTTTCATCAAAAATACATTAAATTTACAAATATTTATTTAATAATAATATAATTAAAAAATCCAAACAGGTCAAGATTTCTCACCTCCAAAAGGATTTCCACCAAATAAGGATTGGAAGTTGTCAAAGGGATCATGGCCGCAAGAGCCCCTGCCCATTCATTCCTTGAGCACGTCCTCACCATACTAATCATAGATTTCACGTTTCTTAGGGTCAGTCAGAACCTCATAAGCCTGAGCCAACTCTTTAAACTATTTGCATAACAACACTTGCAAGTAACAGAAATAGAAAATTATTATTGTCTACATAGAAAAACAAGTCCATTTAGACCAAAAAAATGCTTTGTTACCCTCTTTCATTTCTTTAAATTTTTGTTTACCTTCTAAACCATTTTTATTGTAGATTTCAAATCTAAGATAAAATAAACAAACTAAAATTATTTATTTTACAAATATAATTTTTACAATAATTAAAATATTTATTTTACAATAAAACACACAAAAATTACTTAAAAATAAATAAAAGTTTCTAAAATTAACAAACCATAACAGATGCTTTATTTAAAACTTGGGATTATTTTTAAAAATTACTAGAAATATTATAGAACATATTTACAGACTCAAAACTTATTTACAAATAGTTTAAGACTCAAAATAAAATCATACAACTTTATTTTTTTTACGATTTTGATTATTTATAAACTAATTAATTATAAAACACATAAAGATGATTCTAAAAATTACAAAAAATATTACTAAACATAAAAGCACACTAAAAACATATTTTTAAACATATTTTCATATAAATACACTAAAATACTAATTATCACACAAATACTATAATTAAGGGATTTAATGAGAAATAAAAGCATAAATAAATGACTTTATTATTAGAAAATGTACACTTTTATGGCTTCATCAGCTTCATTCCCTTGATTGTGGAACTTATCATTTAGACTATCACCTTTAAGATTCATGTCAATCGCATAATCTATCCATCATATGCATGATTTTAAAGGTTTAGATCGACAGTCTCAGACTTTTGTTTGCTTATCATACGTTCAACATAAATGAACGTAAAAAGGACAACGTTTAGTATATGAATAATAAATAAACTCTTTATTCATAATATGTCTCCAAAAAACTTATTACAACATTTACTCTTTGGGGCACCATGTCTAACACCATTCGCTATCTGAGATTGGGTAAATTACCCCAACATCAAGGGCCTTCAATATCTCCTTCTTGACCACTTCCGTCATTGGTGGGTTCAATAAACATTAAGCTTCTCTTGTAGGCTTTGATCCTTCTTCAAGTAGGTTCCTATGCATGCACCTAGATGGGCTTATGCCTTTATTGTCGGCAATAGTCCATCCAATCACTTTTTTGTGGTCTTGAAAAATCCAGACGAGTTTTTCCTCTTGTGTCAATGTGAGATTATTGGTGATGATGATGGGCAATATCTCTGTCTCTCCCAAATACACATATTTCAAGTGATCTAGAAGAGGTTTAAGTTCTAATTTTAGAGGTTGTATGATAAAAAATTAAAGTTTCTCGTTAGTTAAAGGCAATTCAAGTAAAGAAACATCATACCTATTTGGGAAAGGTAGTGGAGAGTCAAGAGCCGCCACGACTTCCTCCACTCCATTGTTCAAGTCCAATTCTCTATTTGGCTTTGTGACCTCCTGCATCCCCAAATGCTTATGGAAAGCGACTTCTATCCCATCTTTGCTAGTCAACTCAAAGAGTTGTTAAGAAAATGAATCAATTACACCAACTACAAAAACAAAATGTAAGTCGCTTGGGTACCTCATCGCTTCAAAGATCATGAAGCAAATAATTTGACTGTTGAACTTCATACTTAAAGTTTTATCATGCAAATCTATCTTAGTTCGAGCAGTCGTTAAGAATGGTCTTCCTAATAATATAGGTGTCAGGTTGAGGGATATTTCATCCTCTATTTCAGAGAGCATAGAAATCTATCGCGAAGAACAATTCATTTACCTGCACTAAAACATCTCCTACAACTCCTCTAGTATAAGTGTTAGAACGATGAGCAAGTTATATAATAACACCAGTTTCTTCAAGTGGTCTAAGCTTTAAAGAAGCATAAATAGAACATGGCATAAAACTTATAGATGCTCCTAAATCCTAGCATAGCTTTTTCAAATCTAGTGTTGTCGATGGTACATGGAATAGCAAAGGTGCTCAAGTTTTTATACTTGGGTGGGAGCTTATTTTGTAGCACCGCTGACACAGTCTCCCCCCACACTTACCTTTTCATTGCCTTTGAGCTTCCGCTTTTTGGTGTACAATTCCTTGAGAAATTTGGCATATCGTGGCATCTGCTTGATAGCATCGAAGAGAGGTATACTCACCTCTACCTTGTAGAATATCTTAGGATTTCCTTTTCTTACTCCTCTTTCTTAGATTTTGCAAACCTGTTAGGAAAAGGAGGAGAAGTGACATCATAAGGAATGGGAGTTTTAGGAGTCACCTTGAGTGCTGGCGTGGGAGGTGTAGAAGGAGTGGCCTCTTCTTGTGATGTTGTCTCTAATTGTGTGCCACTTCTAAAAGTCACAGCACTAGCATTTTTCTTTCACTTGACCACCATTTGGGATGGCAACTTCGTAGAACTTTAAGCCTCCAACTGGCTCACAGTTGTAGCCAATTGGCTCACTTAATGTTCCAATTTCTGGATACTTGCCCTTGAATCTTGTTGGAATTGAATGGTATTTGTAGCAAGAGTCTTAACAAGGTCTTCTAGAGACATACCTTAGTTTTGTGGAGTCGATTGTTGGTGGGCTTGATTGGTTGTTGTGTTCTTTATTTAGTAAAGCCCAGGGGATGTTTAATTATATAATTAGGAGACGCTTGATGTTGTGTTCTCCTATAACTAAAATTAGGATGATCCCTCCATCCTTCATTGCAAGTGTTGGAGAAGGGATCATACCTTCTTTGTTGTCCCTAGAATCCACCTATAGCATTTGCTTGCTCCATGTTGCCATCTCATAAAGTTGGGCATGAATGACCAGCAATAGAACATATCCTACACACCTTAACTTGTTGAGCATTTCCTAAAGCCATTTGTTGAAAACGAGAGGTAAGTTGTGCAACTTGTTGTTCAATAGTAGAGAAGTACCAACTATATTAACTTTCTTTGGTGGTTGTGGTGGTCTTTGCTAGTGGTTAAATTGTTGAGAATTTGTTGCCATATTTGCAATTAACTCTCTTATGGTTGGAAAAATAGAATGCAGCGAAATTTAAAAAATTTTATATTATAGTATTTTCTAAAACACAAGTTTGACATCCAATATGCATAAATTAACCAGATCTTACTAACTTTTGTGTGCTGAAAAGCTCCTGCAATCAGTGAAGAGAAGTAACTTTCCAGAAGAGCCTTAACCAATTGGTCTTCTTTGCTATTCTCTATCCACGATCGGAGTGAGTGTGAGCTCACATGTACAGCTCTTCCTCTAGGTGACTGTCCTTCCAACCAATCGAGAGAACCTAAAGCAAGTGTTCGTGATTTGTGAACAAGAGCTCTCAAGCAGTTTCCAGATTCTCACAATAGAGTATCACTCTTAATCTCTCAATTGATCTGAATAGCTTATGTGACTCACTCCCTATTTATAGAGGTTGGGTCTAGGGTCAGTCCTTATCAGATTAGGTCTCAAAAATTCGAATCAGAATCAAATTCAGATCAATATTTGATAAGATCCATGTAAAAACGCGTAATTTTATCCTTCGCTCATCGGTAGGCCGATCAGGATGATCGGTAAGCCGAAGAGACCCCATCAGTAGGCCGAACTTGGGGTCGGCTTGTCGAACTGTTGATTAATATCTTAGTGAATCTTTTATTTTCAACCCGAGATTCTATAGGATAAAGTCTCAATTTTAATTCAAATAACTCAATAGAAAAGTTATTTGATTAAAACAACTTTATCTAGATAATCTCTAGGAAAATAAATGAATTCCTAATAATTCTACAAGTTTATCTTGATCTAATTTATTCAAAGTTAAATCAACCGATAAATAGATAAAAATGATCCAATCCCAATAATTCAACAAGTTTATCTTGAATTAATTTTATCACAAAATTAATTCAACCAATAAATAGATATGAATTATTTTATTCTTCTGAATTTCAACCTATCTAATAAATCTGACATAAGTCACTAATTGGAAGAAAAGCACGCCGTATTGTTACAGGATGTTGGGAGCTAGCAAAGGGGACCAAATGGACCTATATAGTTCAAGCTTTCAATAATCATGAAACCCAATATCTTAGATATAGATTTCATCATTATCAACTCCAACGCTACTCCACTAAAAGCTTGGAGCTGCACTCTCGAACTACATAGAATTACGAAGCCCGTATAGCTAAATCTCCATGACATATCATAGTGTATGTATCTCCATACGATTATCCATAATCGGCTTAAGGACAAGTTCTGTCTTACTTCTAGATTATTTTTATCTTACGTTCCATTATCTCACTATCGAAAAACTTACCATCTAAAGACTGTATACCATTTGTTTATACCTATGTATCCAAATGGTTGAGCGCTCTATTTTTTTAATTACAGGATAACGCATATAAGAGGATATCACTACTCCTAAAGAGGAGCTATGGATTCGATATTTATGAATAACAGGTCTACATTATCAAGAGTGATGCCTCCAACGTACCAGTATGCATACCACTATTAAAATGTGGGTGTCAACCTTTGGTACATCAAAAGACACAAGTCAAGATAACGGGCCCACTATTCATCTCAAGATTAAGATACAATACAAATGATTGTCTAAAGTGAATTGATTTGCCAAGACAGAATTATTAATCCAAATCAATTCACTTTATGTCCCGATCCAACACATCGTCACCTATGACAACGTGCCAATGTTTCTATTCATGGAGTCCACCTCCGATAATCAAGACAAACCATCTCCCAATAGGGATATAGACAACATAACAATCTTTACATGAATAAAGCGCCCAACTTTATTCCCTCGATTCTAGATCTTACGATTTAGACCATCACCTTAAGAATCGTGTCTTCCGCATAATCTGTCTATCATATGCCCAATTCTAAAAGTTTAGACTAACAGTCTCAGACTTTTGTTTGCTTAACATACATTCAACAAATCTAAACGTAAAGAGGAAAAGATTTGGTATATAAATAATAAATAAATTCTTTATTGATAAAAATGTCTCCAAAAACTTATTACATTTTTACTCCTTAGGCCATACATGTCTAACAATCTCCCACTTGCATTAAGTGAGTAAATATGACAAATCTCGCATCCCCATAGCTTCCACATACCTCTCGAAGACTCTCCCAGTAAGTGTCTTCATAAATGGATCAACTAAATTGTCCTCTGACGTGATCTTGCACACCATGACATGCCCACCCTCAACGAAGTCCTTTATCACATGATACTTTCGATCAATATGCTTACTCTTCTTGTGAAATCTTGGTTCCTTATCATTAGCTACCACCGCACTGTTATCATAATACAGTGATACCGCTTTATCCATACCAGGAACTACCTCAAGATCCCCAAGAAACTTGTGGAACTGCACTGCTTCTTTCGAAGCATCACTAGCTGCCACATACTCAGCCTCCATCGTTGAATCTGAGTACAATCTTGCTTCACACTTCTCCAACTGATGGCACCGCTGCCCAGAGTAAACACAAAACCCGAAGTCGATTTCCTAGAATCCATACAGGATTGAAAATCCAAGTCAAGATATCCTAGAGGAGTCAAGTCCTCACCTGAATATACAAGCATATATCCTCGAGTCCTTCTTAGGTACTTGAAAATATGCTTTACCGCAACCCAATGGTTCAGTCCTGGATCCACTTGAAATCGACTCACAATCTTAACGGCATAACAAATATCCGGTCGTGTGCAAAGCATGGCATACATGAGACTACCCACTGCTGAAGCATAAGTCACCTTCTTCATGTATTCTCTTTCTTCATAAGACTTTGGAGAGTCTTTCTTAGAAAGAGTAATTCCTGACCTAGATGGATTCTCACCTTTCTTAGAATCCTGCATTGCAAACCTTCTGAAAATTTTATCTATGTATCCAGCCTAGGATAAAGCTATTATTTTGTTCTTCCTATCTCGAAAGATTTGGATACCTGAGAACAAAACTATCCTCACCTAGGTCCTTCATGTCAAACTACTTAGTCAACCATAATTTGACCGATGACAATGCCCAATGTCATTGCCAATTAGCAGAATGTCATCTACATAGAGCAATAGAAAAACCACATTCCCATTCTTAATGTGTTTGTAAACACATGGCTCATCCACATTTTGTGAGAACCCATATGTCTTGATCACCTGATCAAATCTTATGTTCCAGGAATGAGAAGCCTGCTTAAGTCCATAAATTGACTTTAGTAGCTTACAAACCTTACTCTTTTGACCCTTGACCTTGAACCTGTCTGGTTGTGCCTTAGAAATGAACTCATCAAGATAGCCATTCAAAAATGCCATCTTGACATGCATCTGCCAAATCTCGTAGTTGAGAGCGGTAGCTATTGACAAGAGAATCCGGATGGACTTAAGCATGGCTACAGGCGAAAAGGTTTCCTCATAATCGATTCCTTCCTTTTGCGTATAACCCTTAGCTACCAGTCTAGCCTTAAAGGTTTCAACCTTTCCATCTACTCCTCTTTTCCTCTTGTAGATCTGCTTACACCCTATGGGTTCTTACCCCTTTGGGAAGATCCACAAGCTCCTAGACCTAATTAGTCTCCATAGACTTCATCTCAGTGTTCATGGCCTCTGTCTAGAGTTTTAAATCAACATCCTCCATAGCTTCTACGTAAGTATAAGGATCCTTGTCATGTTCATCCAGTTCAGCCAAAAAGACCTCCCATTGAACATATACCTCTCAGGTTAACCCGATCCTCCCACTACGCCGAAGCCCCTCTGGTTGTTATTTAGGTTTGTTTGGTTTTTCTACATTGATTGGAATGGTTTCATTCAGAACCTCTAGAGTGATCGGATCACTCCTTAACTCTTTAAGCACCAATTTGCTTCGAGGTTTAAAGTCGTCTATGTAACCCTCCTCAAGGAAAGTTGCATTAGTTAAAACCACGACTTCATTTTCCTTTGGGTTATAGAAATAACCCCCTTTAGTCCCTTTTGGATATCCTACAAACACGCAAACTTCTGAACGTGCTTCTAATTTATTCGAATCCTTAAACAGGACATGAGCCAGACATCCCCATATGCGAATATGGTTTAAGGATGTCTTCCTACCCGTCCACAACTTGTTAGGAGTTTTAGGGACTGATTTTTAAGGAACATTGTTCAAAAGATAACATGCGGTTTGTAGTGCATATCCCCAAAAGGATGAAGGCAACGATGAATAACTCATCATGGACCTGACCATGTCCAATAAAGTCCTATTCCTTCTCTCTGCTACGTCATTCTGCTATAGAGTGCCCAGCATAATCAAATGGGATAAAATCTCATTCTTTAATAATGTCCCAAGAACTCATCAGAAATGTATTCTCCACCTCGATCAGATCGAAGTGCCTTTATAGGTCTACCCAATTGTTTGTCCACTTTAGACCGAAACTCCCTAAACTTGTCAAAAGTTTCGCTTTTGTGGTGCATCAAGTACACATACCCATATTTTGAGTAATCGTCAGTAAAAGTAACGAAGTACTCATACCCTCCTAGTGCCCAGATATTCATCGGTCCGCAAACATCACTATGCACAAGTTCTAGAACCCCTTCAGCCCTATTGCCTGTAGACTCGAATCGTCTTTTGGTCATATAACACCCTAAACAAGATTCACATTGAGGTATAGATTCCATCTTTAAGTGACTTAAAGGTCCATCCCTTACCAACCTTTAAATCCTATTCAGGTTAATATGACCAAGGCGCAAATGCCAAAGATAAGTCTTATTAGAGTAAGAAGTTTTAAGTCTTTTAGAGTTATTATCATTCATCTCAATATTAAGTAATAAGTCCATCTTAGGTTTGATAAAATATGGATTATTTTGCATCCATCCAGAACAGATAAAAGATTTTTTATTACGAATCACTATTTTATCATTAAAAGAAACCAAATAGGAGTTTTAAATAAATAAGCTACAGAAATTAAATTCCTTTTAAATTTAGGAACATAAAAACAATCTAGCAAAAATAAATTCCTATAATTATCAAAATAAAGATGGACGTCTCCCACTGCTTCCGCTGAGACCAAGGATCCATTGTCCATCCGAACCGTGAAGTCTTCATGTAGCAGACTTCTCATTTTTTTGAACCCCTACAGAGAAACACAAACATGATTAGTTGCACCGGAATCTATGACCCAAATGTCACTAGATTCCTCAACTAAACAAGTTTCTAAATATAGAAGATCACACCTACCTCCTTTGGAAAGAAGTCCTTGCAATGCCTCTTGATGTGACCGACCTTCCCACAGAAGAAGCACTTAAGCTTCTTCGGGTTCTTCTTCTTCTTCTTCTTGCTCTTGGTGCTAGCAGGAATAGAAGACTTCTCATTCTTGCCCCGTTGCTTCTTTCCATTCTCAGAGTTGTGATTGGACCAGAAGCAGCCACCAAATTGGCCTCTCCACCCATAGGAGACTCCCTAATCAGCAGTTCAAACTCTTGTAACTGTTTCATTAATTCTGTTAAGGTCATATCTCGTCTATTGCTTAAATTAAAAGTAGCTCTAAATGGAATAAATTCCTTTGACAGAGTCTCAAAGACCATAGTCATCTAAGTTTCAGCATCGATGTTGGCTCCATTGGTTTGAGCCTCAGCGAGGTAACCCATGACCAATATCATGTGCTCCTTTACAAATGTCTCCGGCCTCTGCGTACAGTTAAGAAGTTTCCAAAGCGCCCCTTGCCACTTTGTTATGGCTTGGCCTCCAAACATGTCTTCAAGATTATCCAAGATCTGCTTCGCAATCTCATAATCTTGATGTTGAGCTTGCAGCATGTTATTTATGCTAGCTATAACATAGTAGCAGGCCTGATCATTAGCATCTTTCTAGTGATCATATGCTTGGCTCCATTGGTTTCAGCATCGATGTTGGCTCCATTGGTTTGAGCCTCAGCGAGGTAACCCATGACCAATATCATGTACTCCTTTACAAATGTCTCCGGCCTCTGCGTACAGTTAAGAAGTTTCCAAAGCGCCCCTTGCCACTTTGTTATGGCTTGGCCTCCAAACATGTCTTCAAGATTATCCAAGATCTGCTTCGCAATCTCATAATCTTGATGTTGAGCTTGCAGCATGTTATTTATGCTAGCTATAACATAGTAGCAGGCCTGATCATTAGCATCTTTCTAGTGATCATATGCTTGGAATTGCTCATTAGTTGAGTCTCCTGTAGGCTTGGGAGGACAAGGGGTTGTCAATATATATTTTAGTTTCTCAAAAGAGAGGACGATATCTAAGTTCTGTTTCCAATCATTATAATTCTCTCCGGTTAATAGGTTTTTGTCAAGTATCGAAGATAAAGCGTTTTTAGACATTTTTAATCTATTATAAAGAATCATATACCAAACATAAGCAAACATATAATAATAATTTAGTAAGATAACACAATCATGTAAAAACATACAAATGTGTTTATGTGTCAAAACCTTGAAAATATCACAACCTTACAACGATAATTCCCAACTCATAATTCAACAAGCTCCTAGGGGAGTCATGCCAATTCAACCAGGAACACGGATCCCCTCCTAATTAATATATGCCATCCAAAACCCGTATGATCTAGCATATACTAATAATCGTTTCTTTGTCTATTAATTTTATTAACAGAGCTCCTAAGGGAGGTTAATTATAAAATTAACGTGAGTGTATAACCATCATTTTAATATTTTATCCATGATTTATAATTACCACCTAGGGGTGTGCAACCATAAATCATGCTAAATACCTTATCCCTCACAGAGATCCAATCTAGTACATGATAGAAATTCACCATGTTCTGCCTATGGACTAATGATGGAGGCCTTAGGTCCTCTCTTCGAAAGCCTTCTCTCACTCAATCTTTTAAAATCAAGGTTTTATTTTAAGATCATGCATGAACAATTTTAATATGAGCTGCACTCCCTATTCTATACGACATGTTATCAATATACATGGAAAATCATATTATAATACAGACAAGCAAAGCAATTAAGCAAAGCTTCAAGCAAAATAATAATAACCGTAAAATTATGGTTCCACCCTAGAGAATAGAAATAAAAAATTACAAGAGAATAATCAAAACATATTATCGATTCTTCATCCTTGAATTCTCAGGTTGTATCACCCATCATGTAATGTCCATCTTTATGTTGGAAAAACGTTGCACAGCGGAATTTTAAAAAATTTTAACATTAGAGTATTTTTTCAAAACACAAGTTTGACATGCTATATGTATAAATTAGACAGATCTTACTAACCTTTGTGTGCCAAAGAACCTTCGCAACCTGTGAAGAGAAGTAACGTTCCAGAAGAGCCTCAACCAACTGGTCTTCTTTGCTATTCTCTATCCACAACCGGAGTGAGTGTGGGCTCACACGTACAGCTCTTCCACTAGTGACTCTCCTTCCAACCAATAGAGAGAACCCAAAGCTAGTGTTCATGATTTGTGAACAAAAGCTCTCAGGGAGTTTTCAGATGCTCACTAGAAGAGTATCACTCTTAATCTCTCAATTGATCTGAGTAAATCATGAGACTCACTCCCTTTTTATAGCTATTGGTCCTGGGGTCAGTCCTTATCAGAATAGGTCTCAAAAACTTGAAACAAAATCAAGTTCGGATCAATATCTGATAAGATCCGCGTGAAAAAGGGTAATCTTATCTCTCACTGATCGGCAGGCCGAACACGTCACTCGACAGGCCGAACTTTCGCGTAAATATCTCCGCGAATCTTTTATTTTCTACCCGAGATTCTATAGGATAAAGTCTCAATTTTGATTCAAATAACCCAATAGAAAAGTTATCTGATCAAAACAAACTTTATCAAGAATATCTCTAAGAAAATAAATCAATTCACAATAATTCTATAAGTTTATCTTGATCTAATTTATCCAAAATTAAATCAACCGATAAACAGACAAGAATTATCCGATCCCAATAATTCAACAAGTTTATCTTGTATTAATTTCTTACAAAATTAATTCAAACGATAAACAGACATGAATTATTTAATTCTTTCAAATTTTAAACCAATCTGATAAATCCGACATAAGTCACCAATTATTGGAATAGCACGCCGTGTCGTTACAGGATGTTGTGAGCTAGCAAAGGGGACCAAAATGGGCCTATAAAGTTCAAGCTCATGATAATTATGAAACCCAATATCCCAGATATACATTTCACAATTATCAACTCAAACGCTATTCCACTAAAAGCTTGGAGTTGCACTCTCGAACTTTATAGAATTACGAAGCTCGTATAGCTAAGTCACCAAGACATATCATAGTGTATCATATCCCCATATGATAATCCATAATCAGCTTAAGGACAAGTTCTGTCTTACCTTCCTGATTATTTTTATCTTACGTTCTATTATCTCAGCATCAGAAAACTTACTATCCAAAGATAGTATACCATTCGGTTACACCTATGTATCCAAATGGTTGAGCGCTCCAGTTTTCCAATTACAGGACAACGCATATAAGAGGATATCATTACTCCTAAAGAGAAGCTATGGATTCCATATCTATGAATAACAAGTCTACGCCATCAAGAGTCATGCCTCCAATGTACCGGCATGCATACCACTATTGAGATGTGGGTGTCACCCTTTGGTACATCAAAAGACATAAGTCGAGACAACGGGCCTACTATTCATCTCAGGATTAAGATACAATACAAATAATTGTCTAAAGTGAATCGATTTGCCAAGACAGAATTATTAATCCAAATCAATTCACTTTATGTCCCGATCCAACACATTGTCACCTATGACAACGTGCTAATGTTTCTATTCACGGAGTCCAACTCCAATGGTCAAGACAAACCATCTCCCAAAAGGGATATAGACACCATAACAATCTTCACATGAATAAAGCGCCCAACTTTATTCCCTCGATTGCGGATCATATGATTTAGACTGTCACCTTAAGAATCGTGTCTTCTGTATAATCAATCCATCATATGCCCAATTCTTAAGGTTTAGACTGACAGTCTTAGAGTACTGTTTGCTTAACATACATTCAATAAATATGAACGTAAAGAGGACAGGATTTGGTATATATAAATGAATAAATACTTATTGATAAAAATGTCTCCAAAAACATAATACATTTTTACTCCTTAGGGCAAACATGTCTAACAATCTCCCACTTGCACTAAGTGAGTAAATACAACAAATTTCGCATCCCCATAGCTTCCACATGCCTCTCGAAGACTCTCCCAGTAAGTGTCTTCGTAAATGGATCAGCTAAATTGTCCTTTGACGCGATCTTGCACACTAAGACATGCCTGCCTTCAACGAAGTCCTTTATTACATGATACTTCCGATCAATATGCTTACTCTTCTTGTGAAATCTTGGTTCCTTAGCATTAGCTACCGTCGCATTGTTATCACAGTACAGTGATACCGCCTTATCCATGCCAAGAACTACCTCAAGATCCCCAAGGAACTTGCAGAGCCACACTGCTTTTTTTGAAGCATCACTAGCCGCCACATACTCGGCCTCCATCGTTGAATCTGAAGTGCAATCTTGCTTCGTACTTCTCCAACTGATGGCATCGCCGCCCAGAGTAAACACAAACCCCGAAGTCGATTTCCTAGAATCCAGACAGGATTGAAAATCTGAGTCAGTGTATCTTAGAGGAGTCAAGTCCTCACCGGAATACACAAGCATATACCCTCGAGTCCTTCTGAGGTACTTGAAAATATGCTTTACCGCAACCCAATGGTTCAGTCCTGGATCCGCCTGAAATCGACTTACAATCCCGACCGCATAGCTTATATCCGGTCGTGTGCAAAGCATGGCATACATGAGACTACCCACTACCGAAGCATAAAGCACCTTCTTCATGTATTCTCTTTCTTCATAAGACTTTGGAGAGTCTTTCTTAGAAAGAGTAATTCCAGACCTAGATGGTTGCCTACCTTTCTTGGAATCCTGCATTACAAATCTTCTGAGAATTTTATCTATGTAGCCGGCCTACTGACAAAGCTATCATTTTATTCTTTCTATCCCGAAAAATCTGGATACCGAGAACAAAATTAGCCTCACCCAAGTCCTTCATGTCAAACTGCTTCGTCAACCATAATTTGACTGATGACAATGCCCCAATGTCATTGCCAATTAGCAGAATGTCATCTACATAGAGCAGTAGAAAAACCACCTTCCCATCCTTAATGTGTTTGTAAACAACATGGTTCATCCACATTTTGTGAGAACCCATAAGTCTTGATCACCTGATCAAATCTTATGTTCCAAGAACGGGAAGCCTGCTTAAGTCCATAAATTAACTTCAGCAGCTTACAAACCTTACCCTCTTGACCCGCAACCTTGAACCTGTCTGGTTGTTTCATATAAATGGACTCATCAAGATAGTCATTCAGAAAAGCCGTCTTGACATCCATCTACCAAATCTCGTAGTCGAGAGCAGTAGCTATGGACAAGAGAATCCAGATGGACTTAAGCATGGCCATAGGTGAAAAGGTTTCCTCATAATCGATTCCTTCCTTTTGCGTATAACCCTTAGCTACCAGTCTAGCCTTAAAGGTTTTGACCTTTCCATCCACTCCTCTTTTCCTCTTGTAGATCCACTTACACCCTATGGGTTTTACCCCTTCGGGAAGATCCACAAGCTCCTAGACCCGATTAGTCTCCATAGACTTCATCTCAATGTTCATGGCCTCTGTCTAGAGTCTTGAATCAACATCCTCCATAGCCTCTGCATAAGTATAAGGATCCCTGTCATGTTCATCCGGTTCAGCCAAGAAGACCTCCCCATTGAACATATACCTTTCAGGTTGACACCCGATCCTCCCACTACGCCGAAGCCCCTGAGGTTGTTGTTCAGATTTGTTTGGGTTTTCTACACCGATCGGAATGGTTTCATTTGGAACCTTCGGAGTGATTTGATCACTCCTTAACTCCTCAAGCACCACTTTACTTCGAGGTTTAAAGTCGTCCTTGTAACTCTCCTCAAGGAAAGTTGCATTAGTTGAAACTATGACTTTATTTTCCTTTGGGTTATAAAAATAACCCCCTTCAGTCCCTTTTGGATATCCTACAAACACGCAAACTTTCGAACGTGCTTCCAACTTATTTGGATCCTTAAACAGGACATGAGCCGGACATCCCTATATGCGAATATAGTTTAAGGATGTCTTTCTACTCGTCCACAACTCATGAGGAGTTTTAGGGACCGATTTCGAAGGCACGTTGTTCAAAAGATAACATGCGGTTTGTAGTGTATATCCCCAAAAGGATAAAGGTAATGATGAAAAACTCATCATGGACCTAATCATGTCCAACAAAGTCCTATTTCTTCTCTCTGCTACGCCATTCTCCTGCGGAGTGCCCAACATAGTCAAATGGGATAAAATCCCATTCTCTAATAAGTGTTCCAAGAACTCATCAGAAAGGTATTCTCCACCTAGATCAGATCGAAGTGCCTTTATGGGTTTACCCAATTGCTTTTCCACTTCAACCCGAAACTCCCTGAATTTATCAAAAGTTTCGCTTTTGTGGTGCATCAGGTACACATACCCATTTCTTGAGTAATCGTCAATAAAAGTGACGAAGTACTCATACCCTTCTCGTGCCCGGATATTCATCGGTCCGTAAACATCACTATGCACAAGTTCTAGAACCCCTTCGGCCCTATTGCCCTTAGACCCGAATGGTCTTTTGGTCATTTTACCCTCCAAACAATATTCACATTGAGGTATAGATTCCACCTTTAAGTGACTTAAAGGTCCATCCCTTACCAACCTTTGAATCCTATTTAGGTTAATATGACCAAGGCGCAAATGCCAAAGATAAGTCTTATTAGAGTGAGAAGTTTTAAGTCTTTTAGAGTTATTATCATTCATCTCAGCATTAAGCAATAAGTCCATCTTAGGTTTGATAAAATATAGATTATTTTGCATCCATCCAGAATAGATAAAAGATTTGTTTTTACGAATCACCACTTTTTTATTAAAAGATACCACGTAGGAGTCTTTAAATAAACAAGATACAAAAATTAAATTCCTTTTAAATTTAGGAACATAAAAACAGGTCTTGCAAAAATAAATTCCTATAATTATCAAAATAAAGATGGACATCTTCCACTGCTTCCGCTGAGACCAAGGATCCATCGCCCATCCGAAGCGTGAAGTCCTCATTAAGCAGACTTCTCGTTTCTTTGAACCCCTGCAGAGAAACACAAACATGATTAGTTGCACCGGAATCTATGACCCAAATGTCACTGGATTCCTCAACCAAACAAGTTTCTAAATATAGAAGATCACACCTACCTCCTTTGGAAAGGAAGTCCTTGCAATGCTTCTTGATATGCTCGACCTTTCCACAGAAGAAGCCACTTAAGCTTCTTAGGGTTCTTCTTCTTCTTCTTCTTGCTCTTGGTTGTAGCAAGAATAGAAGACTTCCCGTTCTTGACCCGTTGCTTCTTTCCATTCCCAGAGTTAGGATTGAAACCTAGAAGTAGCCACCATGTTGGCCTCACCACCAGCAGGAGACTCCCTGATTAGCAGTTCGAACTCCTGTAACTATTTCATCAGTTCTGTTAAGGTCATATCTCATCTATTGCTCAAATTAAAAGTAGCTCTAAACGGAATAAATTCCTTAGACAGAGTCTCAAAGACCATAGTCATCTGAGTTTCAGCATCGATGTCGGCTCCATTGGTTTGAGCCTCAGTGAGGTAACCCATGACCAACATCATATGCTCCTTTATAGATGTCCCTGGCCTTTGTCTACAGTTTAAATGTTTCCGAAGCGCCCCTTGCCGCTTTGTTATGGCCTGGCCTCCAAATATATCCTCAAGATTATCCAAGATCTGCTTCGTAGTCTCATAATCCTGATGTTGAGCCTGCAGCACGTTGTTCATGCTGGCCATAACATAGCAGCGGGCCTGATCATTAGCATCTTTCCAACGATCGTACGCTTGGAATCGCTCATTACTTGAGTCTCCCAGTAGGTTCGGGAGGACAAGGGGTTGTCAGTATATATTTCAGTTTCTCAAAGGACAAGACGATATCCAGGTTCCAGTTTCCAATCGTTATAGTTCTCACCGGTTGATTGGTTTTTGTCAAGTATCGAAGATAAAGCATTTTTAGACATTTTCAATCTACAATAAAGAATCATATACCAAACATAAGCAAACATATAATAATAATTTGGTAAGATAACGCAATCATGTAAATTCATACAAATGTGTTTATGTGTGAAAACCTTGAAAATATCACAACCTTACAACGATAATTCCCTAACTCATAATTCAACAAGCTCCTAGGGGAGTCATGCCAAATTCAATCAGGAACACGGATCCCCTCCTGATTAATATATGCCATCCAGGACCCGTATGATCCAGCATATATTAATAATCGTTTCTTTGGCCATTAATTTTATTAACAAAACTCCTAGGGGAGGTTGATAATAAAATTAACGTTAGTGTATAACCATCGTTTCAATATTTTATCCATGATTTATAATCACCACCTAGGGGTGTGCAACCATAAATCATACTAAAATACCTTATCCTCTTAGAGATTCAATCTGGTACATGATAGAAATCCCTTCCTAAGGGTCGGGACTACCATGTTCTGCCTATGGACCAACGATGGAGGCCTTAGGTCCTCTCTTCGAAAACCTTCTCCCACTCAATCTTTTGAAGTCAAGGTTTTATTATAAAATTATGCATGAACAATTTTAATATGAGTGGCACCCCCTATTCTATATGACATGTTATCAATATATATGGCAAATCATATTATAATGCAGACAATCAAAACAATCAAACAAAGCTACAAGCAAAATAATAATAACCGTAATATTATGGTTCACCCTAGAGAATAGAAAACTAAGATTACAAGAGAATAATCGAGACATTTATCGATTCTTCATCCTTGAATCCTCAAGCTGTATCCTTCTTCATGAAATGCCCATCTTTAAGTCTTCAATCCCGTATGAATCAAATACTTCATATTTTCGGTCATATCCAAATTTAATGTTTCTCAGAATCATCCCAAAAATAAAATTAAAACTGCACCAAAAAATTGCACCTTTTCTGGAAACTTTTCCAGCTCTTGGTCGGCAGGCCGATCTGGGTGATCGGCCTACCGGTCATGTTCCATCGGCCTGTCGATCCAAAAGATCGGCCTGCCGACCTATGAAGGTTTCAGTTCGGCCTGCCAGTAGAGTCAGGTGATTTCTACCCCACTGTCGGCCTACCGAACCACATGTCAAGCCTACCGATCTGTGACCGTCGGCCTGCCGAACTGTGAGGTCCGGCATGCCGACAGAGCAGAAATCTCTCATTCTAGAAAATACAATTTTAACGCAATTCATCAATTTTATTTTCAACAATTTAAAAACATAAAATTAGAGACTCAGGAAATATCTAGGAGCGCCACCATCATTCTTCTAGATCCGTCTTTTCTGAATAATTATTTAATTACAAAATTTTTACAAATTTAAAATTAAACAATAATTCTTAGACGGAGATAATAGTCCGCTATCTAATTACATGAAAAACCTAGATACACATTCTAACCTCTAAGGAACCATAACCGGTACATATCAATTAATTAATAAATAAATAAACAATAATTCAATCAACCATAATTAATTAATAATCATTCACCACATAATCCATGACAACATATATAATTTATAGAAACCTAGAGTGCCAACTCTCTATAAAATTCAATTCAAGCATAGGAGAGATTAAGATCACAAAATTTATGCATATAACATGATCACAAACTTGTAAATTTTATGTAAAAACTATGGCTCTGATACCAATTGTTGGAAAAACGTTGCGCAGCGGAATTTTAAAAAATTTTAACATCAGAGTATTTTTTCAAAACACAAGTTTGACATGCTATATGTATAAATTAGACAGATCTTACTAACCTTTGTGTGCCGAAGAACCTTCGCAACCTGTGAAGAGAAGTAATGTTCCAGAAGAGCCTCAATGAACTGGTCTTCTTTGCTATTCTCTATCCACAACCGGAGTGAGTGTGGGCTCACACGTATAGCTGTTCCACCAGTGACTCTCCTTCCAACCAATAGAGAGAACCCAAAGCTAGTGTTCGTGATTTGTGAACAAAAGCTCTCAGGGAGTTTTCAGATGCTGACTAGAAGAGTATCACTCTTAATCTCTCAATTGATCTGAGTAAATCATGAGACTCACTCCCTTTTTATAGCTATTGGTCCTAGGGTCAGTCCTTATCAGAATAGGTCTCAAAAACTCGAAACAGAATCAAGTTCGGATCAATATCTGATAAGATCCGTGCGAAAATGCGTAATCTTATCTCTCACTGATCGGCAGGCTGAACATCCTGATCGACAGGCCGAACAGGCCCCATCGGCAGGCAGAACAAATCACTCGATAAGCCAAACTCCCGCGTAAATATCTCTGCGAATTTTTTATTTTCTACCCAAGATTCTATAGGATAAAGTCTCAGTTTTGATTCAAATAACCCAATAGAAAAGTTATTTGACCAAAACAAACTTTATCAAGAATATCTCTAAGAAAATAAATCAATTCACAATAATTCTACAAGTTTATCTTGATCTAATTTATCCAAAATTAAATCAACCGATAAACAGACAAGAATTATCCGATCCCAATAATTCAACAAGTTTATCTTGTATTAATTTCTTACAAAATTAATTCAAATGATAAACAGACATGAATTATTTAATTCTTTCAAATTTTAAATCAATCTGATAAATCCGACATAAGTCACCAATTATTGGACTAGCACGCCGTGTCGTTACAGGATGTTGTGAGCTAGCAAAGTGGACCAAAATGGACCTATAAAGTTCAAGCTCATGATAATTATGAAACCCAATATCCCAGATATACATTTCACAATTATCAACTCCAACGCTATTCCACTAAAAGCTTGGAGTTGCACTCTCAAACTTTATAGAATTACGAAGCTCGTATAGCTAAGTCTCCAAGACATATCGTAGTGTATCGTATCCCCATATGATAATCCATAATCAACTTAAGGACAAGTTCTGTCTTACCGTCTTGATTATTTTTATCTTACATTCCATTATCTCACCATCAGAAAACTTACCATCCAAAGATAGTATATCATTCGGTTACACCTATGTATCCAAATGGTTGAGCACTCCAGTTTTCCAATTACAGGACAACGCATATAAGAGGATATCATTACTCCTAAAGAGAAGCTATGGATTCCATATCTATGAATAACAAGGCTACGCCATCAAGAGTCATGCCTCCAATGTATCGGCATGCATACCACTATTGAGATGTGGGTGTCACCCTTTGGTACATCAAAAGACATAAGTCGAGACAACGGGATCTCTATTCATCTCAGGATTAAGATACAATACAAATAATTGTCTAAAGTGAATCGATTTGCTAAGACAGAATTATTAATCCAAATCAATTTACTTTATGTCCCGATCCAACACATTGTCACCTATGACAACGTGCTAATGTTTCTATTGACGGAGTCCAACTCGGATGGTCAAGACAAACCATCTCCCAAAAGGGATATAGACAACATAACAATCTTCACATGAATAAAGTGCCCAACTTTATTCCCTCGATTGCGGATCATATAATTTAGACTGTCACCTTAAGAATTGTGTCTTCCGTATAATCAGTCTATCATATGCCCAATTCTTAAGGTTTAGACTGATAGTCTCCGAGTACTGTTTGCTTAACATACATTCAACAAATATAAACGTACAGAGGACAAGATTTGGTATATATAAATGAATAAATACTTTATTGATAAAAATGTCTCCAAAAATGTATTACATTTTTACTCCTTAGGGCATACATGTCTAACACTTTAAGGCTTCAATCCCGTATGAATGAATACTTCATATTTCCGGTCATATCCAAATTTAATGTCTCTTAGAATTGTCCTAAAAATAAAATTAAAACTACACTGAAAAAACTGCACCTTTTCTAGAAATTTTCTAGCTTTCGATCAGCAAGCTGATCTATGTGATAGGTCTGCCGGTCACAACCCATCGGCCTGCCGATAAGGAAGATCGGCCTGCCGAACCTCACGTCCAGCCTACCGATCTACGACCATAGGCCTACCAAACTGGTGGATTCGGCATGCTGACCGAGTAGAAATCCCATTCCAAAAAATACAATTTTTAAAGCAATTTATCAATTTTATTTTCAACAATTGAAAAACATAAAATTAGAGACTCAAGAAATAACTGGGAGCACCATCATCAATCTTCTAGATCTGCCTTCTAGATCCGTCTTCTCAATCCGTCTTCTCTGAATAATTATTTAATTACAAAAATCTTACAAAATGAAATAATAATTCCTAGACGGAGATGATAGTCCGCCATCTAATTACATGAAAGACCTAGATGCACATTCTAACCTCTAAGGAACCATACCGGTATAAATTAATTAATCAATAAACAATTAAATAACGATTTAATCAACCATAATTAATTAATGAACATTCACCACATAATCCATGACAACATATAAAATATATAGAAACCTAGAGTGCCAACTCTCTATAAAATTAAATTCAATCATAGGAGAGATTAAGATCACAAAATTTATACATATAGTATGATCACAAACTCGTAAATTTATATAAAAACTATGACTCTAATACCAATTGTTGGAAAAATAGAACACAACGAAATTTTAAAAATTTTATATTAGAGTATTTTCTAAAACACAAGTTTGACATCATATATGCATAAATTAACTAGATCTTGCTAACCTTTGTGTGCTGAAAAGCTCATGGAATCAGTGAAGAGAAGTAACATTCTAGAAGAGCCTCAACCAACTGGTCTTCTTTGCTATTCTCTATCCACGTTCAGAGTGAGTGTGGACTCACACGTGCAGCTCTTCCTCTAGGTGACTCTCCTTCCAGCCAATTGAGAGAACCCAAAGCAAGTGTTCGTGATTTGTGAATAAGAGCTCTTAGGGAGTTTCTAGATTCTCACCAACAGAGTATCACTCTTAATCTCTTAATTAATCTGAATAACTTATGTGACTTACTCCCTATTTATAGAGGTTGGGTCTAGGGTCAGTCCTTATCAGATTAGGTATCAAAAATTTGAATCAGAATCAAATTCGGATCAATATTTGATAAGATCTGCGTAAAAATGCGTAATCTTATCCTTCGCTCATCGGCAGGCCGATCAGGATAATCTATAGGCCAAACAAGCCCCATCGGCAGGCAGAACTTGAAGATCGGCATGCTGAACTATCGATTAATATCTCAGCGAATCTTTTATTTTCCACCCGAGATTCTATGGGATAAAGTCTTAGTTTTAATTCAAATAAGCCAATAGAAAAGTTATTTGATTAAAACAACTTCATCTAGATAATCTCTAGGAAAATAAATGAATTCCTAATAATTCTACAAGTTTATCTTGATCTAATTTATTTAAAATTAAATCAACCGATAAACAGACAAAAATTATCCGATCCCAATAATTCAACAAGTTTATCTTGAATTAATTTTATCACAAAATTAATTCAATCGATAAATAGACATGAATTATTTAATCCTTCCAAATTTCAACCTATCTAATAAATTTGACATAAGTCACTAATTGGTGGAAAAGCATGCCGTATCGTTACAGGATGTTATGAGGTAGCAAAGGGGACCTAAATTGGACCTATATAGTTCAAGCTCCCAATAATTATGAAACCCAATATCCTAGATATACATTTCATCATTATCAACTCCAACGCTACTCCACTAAAAGCTTGGAGCTGCACTCTCGAACTACATAGAATTACGAAACCCGTATAGCTAAGTCTCCATGACATATCATAGTGTGTCGTATCCCCATATGATTATCCATAATCGACTTAAGGACAAGTTCTGTCTTACCTTCTTGATTATTTTTATATTACGTGTCATTATCTCACCATCGAAAAACTTACCATCCAAGGACAGTATACCATTCGGTTATACCTATGTATCCAAATGGTTGAGCACTCCAGTTTTTCAATTATAGGATAACGCATATAAGAGGATATCATTACTCCTAAAGAGAAGCTATGGCTTTTATATCTATGAATAACAGGTCTACGCTATCAAGAGTGATGCCTCCAACGTACTGGCATGTATACCCCTATTAAGATATGGGTGTCACCCTCTGGTACATCAAAAGACACAAGTCAAGACAACAGGCCCACTATTCATCTCAGGATTAAGATACAATACAAATGATTGTCTAAAGTGAATCAATTTGCCGAGACAGAATTATTAATCCAAATCAATTCACTTTATATCCCGATCTAACACATCGTCACCTATGATAACGTGCCAATGTTTCTATTCATGGAGTCCACCTCCGATGGTAAAGACAAACCATCTCCCAATAAGGATATAGACAACATAACAATCTTTACATGAATAAAGCGTCCAAATTTATTCCCTCGATTATGGATCTTACGATTTAGACCATCACCTTAAGAATCATGTCTTCCACATAATCTGTCCATCATATGCCCAATTCTTAAAGTTTAGACTAACAGTCTTAGACTTTTATTTGTTTAACATACATTTAATAAATATGAATGTAAAGACGACAAGATTCGGTATATAAACAATAAACATATTCTTTATTGATAAAAATGTCTTCAAAAACTTATTACATTTTTAATCCTTAGAGCATACATGTCTAACACTTATAGCTTTTAAGGTCTTGTCACCTAGTGCACCTCCACTTTCGGCATCGATCATACTCTTATCCATTGGAAAAAGTCTCTCATAAAAGTATTGGATTAGAAGTTACTCACTAATTTGATGCTGAGGGCAACTAGCACATAATTTCTTGAAGCGCTCCAAATATTTATAATGTGACTCTCCATTGTATTATCGAATGCCACGTATCTCCTTCCTTATGATTATGGCCTTAGATGCAGGAAGGATTCTTCCAAGAAAAACTTTTTGATCTCGTTCCAAGTGCTAATGGTATCGAAAGGCAAATAATATAGCTACTTCTTAGCAGAGTCCGCTAGAGAGAAAGGAAAGGCCTTTAGCTTGATTTGCTCTTTAGATATTACGGCTGGGCTCATGTAGAACAAACCACATGGAATTATTTGAGATGCTTGTGTGGGTCTTCATCGGCAAAACTATAGAATGTGGGGAGAAGATGAATTAGGCCCAACTTAAGTTCAAAAGGAGCCACAAGATTGGGACACTCGATGCAAAGCGATTGTTGATTAAGAATTGGATTTGTCAACTCCTTGAGTGTCCAATTGTTTGCAACCATCTTTTCTTCTTGTTCAACCAAGTTCTTGGAAAGATAACCCAATGAGGAAGAGGATAAATCTAGCTCACAGTTAATGCCAGATGAAGATTGCATGAAATCTGGACATTCAATATTGTACAAACCTGAAAGAAAGAAAAATAAATAAATAAAAACTAAATTAAAAACTAGAACTAAAAAGAAAAGAAAATTAATAACAAATTAATTAAGAATTCAATCCCCAGCGACACGGCACCAAAATTTATGTGTTCCTTATGGACCGTCAAATTAAAACCTTACATAATCAGTGGCTATTGAGTTTAGCAGCAAGTAAGGGCCATTCCCTCAAAGGACTAGATCTTAACTAGTTATTATTAATTCTTTTACTTAAATAAATGGGGGGTTATGTCTTAACTTTCTAAATTACTTAACATTCAATAAAACAATTAATATAACCAAATATATAAAAACAAGATAAATAAATTCAACAGTTTGTAAACAATAATAATAAAACTAGTTAAAGGATCAATCTCCACCTTTGGACAATGAAATTATAATGAATGCATAATATTATCTCTAATTTCCCATAGAAACCAACAAACGTAAATAATAACAAGCTCTGTTGTCCTAATCTTTCCTTACCATTTAGATTTAATAGATCAAGCACTCTGTTAAACCCTTTCCCATTAAACAACCTAAAACATGCATTCTAAATTTAATCTAATGAAAGTATTAAGTTGAGAAAGATAGTTTGTTCAATGCAATAAATACACAAGCTTGGTCTATTTAATCTAGGTTATGTTCCACAAGCAACTATACGAAAGGTTGACCGCAATCAATATTCACAATTTGCTACTAGCAAATAGAAATTCAAAACAATTATACATCAAAATTTCTAGTCTAGCAATAGATAATTCTCATGGATAAAATAGTTGTACACCTAAATAAAGCAAGAAAATAATCATAAACAATTAAATTGGAAGAAAATAAATGAATTTTTGTGAAATTGAAAAATAATATTAAAACATTCAATTATAATTCCATGTCTAGGGCTTCGACATCACACTTAACCAAGAGAAAATTAAGCTAACATAATTATTATAACGACGTCGATTGTGACTTCCAAATATACTAAAATACTAGAATATAATTATTAAAAATTTATGGAAAATTATTTTTTTCGAAAAAAAGGTGCTTAAGAAAACAAAATCCTTACGATGAAAAATGATCTAATACTACAAAGCAATAATAATTTAAATTCTTCAAAGGAGAATAATTCAACATTATTAACTATGCGGAAAATATTCTTGAATATTAAATGCATAATATTTCTTCAGTTACGATTACGGCCAAGATAAAAAAGCACCTTTTTTTTTCTAAAGTCTCAAGTTTGGGAATTGTTAGATTTGGAATCACCCAAACCACATAGGTCGAGCCATATGCACACAGAGTCTCATAGCAGTCGCAATCATGTCCTCACTCAGTGTACAAGCCAAAAGCTCCATTTGAAGTTCCCTGTAACACATAACTTAATAACATGAGTGATAAACTTAGTAAGTAAAGCTTTTAGCTCACAAAATAATATTTTAAATCTCATAAATGCATATAAGCATTTTTAATAACGCAATATTATTCATATCTAGGCTTTAGTGTGGGCTTTATCATTTTTTTATAGGGGCACAATTATAATATAATGGCATTAATCACCCTATGGGTAATAATCTCCCATGATCATCATATGAGGGCACTAATCACCCTGCGGGAACTAATATCCCAGAATAATAACATAAGGGCTCTAATCACCTCGTGAGAACTAATCACCTAAAATAATAATATAAGGTGCACTAATCTCCTCGTGCCTGGCGCCTTAAGAACCACAACACTAAGCCATTTGAAAATATTATGAATTTGAATATATAACTTTCATAATAATAGTATCATGCGTTTTTAAGGTAATAATATATATATATATATATATATATCATTTTCAAATATCCAAATCATTAGAAATATCCAAAGCATAAATCATGTATCAAAATATCTAAAATATTAAAAGCAATACAATACAGTTATGTATTACAGGCGAACACTTTACTTACAAATTATCCCAAAATAGCAAGTGTGGAAAGGTCGGCCTCCTCACAAAGCGATTGTGTGCTATAATTCCTAATATTAATAACTTATTATTTAGTCTCAAAAATCATCACTACAATGATTTAATCACATCGTAAATTAAGGTGTACCATCATGCCACAATAAACACCAAGTACAACTTATACAGACAAGTACAAATATTGGACAGATTTACAAAAACATCATGGCAGAAAGCATTCCACAAACTTTATAAAATCTTTCTAATGACTCCAAAATTTTCACATGATGTTGCTAACATCTATACCTATCACCATATTAAATTTCATAAATTTTAGACTACTACAAGTACCACTTTCTTATTTTTTAAAACACTATGCCGTTTTTAAAAAAATATCAAAAGCAGTCAACAATCCACAATATTTTAAAAATCATATAAAATTCAAATGGTTTCAAAATATTTATACAGAATATTATACATCTAAAATTATTACCATATTTAATTTCATAAACTTCCAGTTAATAGAAGTACTAGTTTCACATTTTGTAATTCACAAGTACTGTTGTTGAAATAATACTACAGGCAAGTCAACAATCAATGAATTTTATGAAATTCTACAAAATTCCAATGGCTTTGAAATTTAAATATAATATAATGGACATCCAAATATATCACCAGAAATTATTTCATGACATTTGAGATATTATAAATATTTTTACATTTCTTAGAATTCACAACACAAAACTTGTCTCTGGAAATATGCCACGGGCAATCAAAAATTAAAAAAATTTAAAAAATAACACAAAATTCTAATAGCTTTGAAATTTTAGCACAACGTACTAGACATCCACATATGTTATGATATTTAATTTTATGGCATTTGAATCGCTATAACTATATCTTTCCAAATTCATAAACATAAAAATGTGGCTGGAAAGCAGTAGAAATAGCCGAACAACGGACATTCGCCGATCTATAAATTAAAAACTAACATTTACGTGATAGCCAAATTTTACAGACAAGAACTACACAGATAATGAACATCGATGCCACTTTTAGACTTTAAACACATCTCATAACATCCCCAAATAAACACATGCAATTGAAATTGATTTAAGATTTGCCAAAACAACATTTCGTAAAAAATTTCTGGACAATCAAAAATAGTGTATTTGAACTCGAAATTTCTATGAGACACCCCTTTGTGCATATAAACAACACCCAAAAATAATTTTCATGAAATCTGTTTCCTATTTTTCCGAAAAATCTCGAAGTGTAGATTTTCGGCCCAAAATAAGTTTAAACAATAAAATTCATTTATTAAACATGACTAAATTTTAAGCCACATAAAATCAAACCTATATTTGTCAGGAAATCACAATGATACTTTTGTATGAAAATAGGTAAGAAAACCGACCTCATAACGTGATCGAAACATTGTTCCCACTCTGAGAATGATTTCAACGAGCACACCGTAAAACTTGCCAATTTAGCCTCTGGTGTTGAAGAAAGGATACGTTTGTGATTTGAGAAATGTTTAGAGTAGTTTGAAGGTGTATTAATCATAGTCTAAGGGCCGGAAATATTTTCTTGTTGTAAATGAAAAGGACAAATTTGTGAAGGAGATAGGTTAGAGGGAGAATGATGTAAAATGTATTGGGCTATAAAGACAATTTTATTGCAATAGTTTGACAACATATATACACGTACAATGAAGTCATGAAAAGGAAAGTCTGACTACACACATTAATGGGTGAATAAAATCATTATATGAAATAAACATACAATGAAAGAGTTGATTGTGGTAAGTGAAAAGCTAGTAGTGGTGATTACATAATTTAATCTTTAAATCATTTAGAAGGTAGTCATGCATGCTTAGATCTTGAAAAATCATTGAGAATATGTAATATATGGAAAAAAGGAAGGAGGAAGAAGTTTTCAGATGGAAATTACGTGGGATAACAACGGGTTGTCGTTGAACTTATCCGAATTTCCCTAACAATGATTTTGCAATGATTGGGTAAGATTTTTTGTAGAGTCTTGGACGTAAAAAAATGAAGGAATTGAATCAGAATGAAAATTTGAATCAAATGGGAGGTTCTACAACTTAAGCTTGTGAGGAAGAAGGCTCCAACGACATCTTCAATTGTTGTTCTTGTTGTTTTTTTTTTTTTTTTTTTTTTTTTTTTTTTCAATACTCTTCCGAAAAGAAAGTCGTTTCCTTATTAAGAAAACCATTACGTCACCCAAAGACAACTAGTTCGGCCCCTAGGGCCAAACGACAAGTAGTTTCTTCCTTTTTTTTTTTGAAAATCCAATATATATATATATATATATAAAGGAAATTAAAATTTTAAAGATCATTTGAAAATAAACAAAATAATTTCTAATAATTATAGAAATTAAAATATATATATCCTAAAAATTTCTAAAAGTTAAATACCACACACAAATAATTTAACATCTAATAATATCATCAAAATTACCAACTTATGAAAGAAATCATGATAATTATATTCTAGCACACCATGTTCTTTAAGTGAGGCTAAAATCTTCATGCTGCAAATGCAAAACACTTTATAATATTTATTAGTCAATTATGATTATAAATTAAATATATATATTCTAAAAATTTCTAAAAATTAAATACCACACACAAATAATTAAACATCTAATAATATCATCAAAATTACCAATTTACAAAACAAATCACGATAATTATATTCTACCATACCATGCTCTTTAATCGAGGCTCAAACCTTCACGCTGCAAATGCAAAACACTTTATAATATTATTAGTCAACTATGATTATAAATTAAAAAATATATATTCTAAAATTTTCTAAAAGTTAAATACCACACACAAATAATAAACATGTTAGAATATCATCAAAATTACCCATTTACAAAATAAATCATGATAATTATATTCTAGCACACCATGGTCTTTAATTGAGGCTAAAACACTTTATAATATTTAGTAGTCATTTTACTAATAATTACAGTAATGACAACAATTACAATAAAATAATAACAATAGAGAGCTTATAATTATAATTCAATATTTATTTATTTATTTATTACTTACTTACTTACTTACTCGTGACAATAAATTAAAGTTTTAAAAGTTCAGGACCTTACAATTATGGAATTAAACAACAAAAAATAAATTAGAATCATTTCTAAAGTTCAATAGAAAGAAGGAAAAGAATAAAACTTATAGTCACTCTTGAAGAATTCTTCAGGCAAGCAATCGTCATTGAACTTCAATGAATTTTCCTCCAACTTTTCTTTATTTTCTCTCCAAAGGGGTGGCTGGAATCTTAGGAAAAAACTAATGTTTAATTGTTTTCTAAGTGTGGCTTCATAGGTTTGGTATTTAGGGTAAAAAGTGGTAACCTCGCTTCAAAATAGGTCAAAAACAGACCAAAAGATGCAAGAACGCACGAGGCAAGCTCCTTTCCTCGTGGCTGCACGCGGAATTCAATTTGGCTACCCAGGGGGAGCCTGCGACTACATGAAATTATTTCTCATAGGGGCAAGCTTTCTCCATGCAAGGGCAAGCAAAATATGGCTCAGGGGCACCATCTACTACACCGGATTTTAACACTTTTTTTCCTCTGTTTTGCATCCGAATCTCATCCCTTGATTTCCAATGAGTTTCAAATGAATATATATGACCTTGAACATCCTAAATCTTTTTTTTTAACTCCACTTTTTAATCCTTGATATTAAAACACCTATAAAACACAAAAACACAAATGTACACAATAAAATTCAAAAACTAACAAAATAAATATAAGAAAGAATGATATAAAAATATATCAAATTATGCACTTATCATATGCTTTAAAGCAAGTTTGAAAAAAAAAAGCCTCAATGCAAAGTTTAGATGCGTTTCAAGAAAATGAAATTTTGACAATTTATGAATATGACTTAGAAATTGTCCAAAACAGTGAGATCAACAACTTTTGTGGATAAAGTTTTGTGAAATTTTTAAAGAACTAAGTTGAAAAAAATTATGCAAACTAGGTTGGTTTGAAAAATACCTGAAAACTCCACTGTATAATTAGAATTTTAAAAAAATTAAAACACAAAAGTTGTGGATCTCATTGAAACTACAAAAAATTGCAAACAGCTTGTCGAAATTCTACTCATTTTATGAGTTAAAAATTTTACGAGTTTTAATCACAAAATTTCAAAAATAATGTAAAGTGCATACGTTTTTAAATTAAAAGAATATGACCTAGGTACTTTAGAAAGTTTTAATCCTTATGAAAAACCAAGCCCAATGGCATAAAATGATCATTTTTTGTTCAGGGGCAAAATATCGAAATTTTTGTATTACGGATTAAAACCGTAAAATTTTGTTAAAACTGAGTTTTTCTATAAAAAAGAAAACTGATGCCTCGTTTTACCACCCTGCTACCAATAAGCAACATAACGTAAGTTTTTAGCAAAAACAGGCTCGAAAAGTTTTCAAAGAGCCCACTAAGGACAAAAACAGTTATTTTTTGCAAAACGACTCGAATGTACCCTAAAATATCTGAATTAGAAAATGCCTCTTAGTGAGAATTTTTCAATACTTTGTTAGTAATGGAAAGGCAACGTGAAATAAGAAAAAAAAACTTCCATTACGCTCGAGATTATAGAAAACTGACTAATAATGGATAAGATAATTAACGTTTAAGATTTGTTATCGACATGTAGTTGATAATAAATAAGTTAACTAATGATGGTAAAATTGTCCAAGTAGGACTTGGATTCAGAACCCCACCTACAATGTGAACAAAAAGATTTTCAAAAATACTATTAATTTCTTTTAAGTAAATGCATTTACAATGCACTTATTTTAAATTAAAGCATCATAAATATTATGTTGCCATAATTTAATAAACCGGTACATGAATCACCGGATAAATAAAGAATGTGTCGTACTAACCTCCTAGGAAGTCTTCAGTCATGTTACGGTCTCAGTGTTACGATAACCCTTGTACACATTTGGTACAAACACTTGGGCCCTGATAAGTTAAGGATATGAAATGAATAATTAAAGTTCATAAGTAAGGATAATTAGATCATGCATACAAATAGGAATTATTTTATGGGCTATGTTTAGACTTATTGAGTACCAGCTTTCATAGTTATTTAATGCTGTAGGAATCCAACCAACAGACTAGAATAGAATCACTATTGAGCTGGCAGCGAAGGATGTGCAATTGTGTAGTCAAGGGATACCGCTGTGAGAATATTTCTATTGTGTATTAAGTATTTTAAGATGTGTTGCTTTGAAAGAAAATATTAAGCATGATATGGTGTGTAACATGAGATAAGTAAGTATTGTAAAATGTTTTGGAAACAATGATGTATTCATAATATATGTTAATTAAGAGTTTTATATATAAAAAAAATGTTTCCTAATTTTATAGCTAAGTAAGTTAGAAAAGTATTGAGAAATAAGTTGAAAATTGGGTCGTGACTTGTCATCGGAAAATTTTGTATGCATGAGAAAATACTATATTTTTAGGGAAATAAAGTATTTTCTTGGCTACCACCAATGTCAGCGAAAGAGAAAAGAGGAGATGTGGAGAAAAAAATGAAGGTATTTTAATGTTTTTATTCTTAATTTTTTATTAGATAAATTTTAATTTTTTATGATATGTTATTTATTATATATTTTAAAAATATATGACATTATATGACTCCTTCTCCATTCGTTCTCCTTAACTTTGGTACCTTTCTCTTGTTTGTTTTTACTCTGGTTTCTCATTAACAACAAATTAATACTACTGCCGCAACAACAACAACAACAACAATAATAATAACAAATTAGAAAAAAAAAATACTAAAGGATACGATGACATGCGCCAGGACCAAAAACCAACACGTGGACATTGGGTTCGACTAAATCATGAAACGATTTCGTAAGACAAATGGCTGCCCCTGATTGACGACCTTTCTAGGCTCAATGCCCGACAACGACACGACCCCCTACACTTTCTACGACGTCGATTGGTGAAACCAATACACACACACACACATATATTTATAGCAATGGATATGGTCCGGAAGTTTGGACGATCCGGACTCCATGTGTAGCAATGGGAGACACTTTATTGCTTGTTTTAATGTTCTTTTTCTTTTTATTGCTGATAACTTTTGGTGTAAGAATATGTAGGTGTGCAGTTAGTATGACCGGATATTGTGGGTAATGACTTTTGATGGGATTGGTTCTATTGTAAATATTAGGGACTAGGTGGCACTATTTTAGTAAATTCAATGACACCATATACATTTCGTACAGTATGAAGTTGTGGAAAATGTTATGGATGACGACAACATAAACTTGTAAAATGTGAGAATAACATATGTAGGATCCATATCGTAACTTTTTTTTTTTTTGTTGCAATGGTTAAAGTACGACGTTTTGTGGTAGATATGTGGAATGAGGAGGTGACCCACAAACGTAATTTGGAATCATCATGGTGTATGTAATGTCAAGGAAAGCATGAGTGTTGATGCTTACCAGAGCCTGGCGGCGGATCAACACTACGTGTGGCTACACACGGTGGACAGCTTTTCCTTGTTCGGCTTTGCCTGATCGGGTAGACCTGCAACAAAAGGAGAGACGCTTCGGGAGCAAGAACAAGACGGGTCAGTCAATAGACAATGGCTCTCCGACGCTTAAGGCAGGAGTTGCTCGGCAAAGAACGAGAACTGGTTAGGTGAGAAGGAGCATGTGTTAGACATGTATGCCCTAAGGAGTAAAAATGTAATAAGTTTTTAGAGACATTTTTATCAATAAAGAATTTATTTATTATTTATATACCAAATCTTGTCCTCTTTATGTTCATATTTTTTAAATGTATATTAAGCAAACAATAGTCTGAGACTGTCAGTCTAATTCTTTAAGAATTGGGCATATGATGGACAGATTATGCAGAAGACATGATTCTTAAGGTGACGGTTTAAATTATAAGATCCGCAATTGAGGGAACAAAGTTGGGCGCTTTATTCATGTAAAGATTGTTTTGTTGTCTATATCCCAATTGGGAGATGGTTTGTCTTGGCCATCGGAGGTGGACTCTGTGAATAGAAACATTGGCACGTTGTCATAGGTGACGATGTGCTGGATCGGGACATAAAGTGAATTGATTTGGATTAATAATTCTGTCTCGGCAAATCGATATACTTTAGACAATCATTTGTATTGTATCTTAATCCTAAGATGAACAGTGGGCCCGTTGTCTTGACTTGTGTCTTTTGATGTACCAAAGGGTGACACCCACATCTTAATAGTGGTATGCATGCTGGTACGTTGGAGGTATCACTCTTGATAGCGTAGACCTGTTATTCATAGATATGAAATTCATAGCTTCTCTTTAGGAGTAGTGATATCCTCTTATATGCGTTATCCTGTAATTGAAAAACTGGAGCGCTCAACCATTTGGATATATAGGTGTAACTGAATGGTATACTATCTTGGATGGTAAGTTTTCCGATAGTGAGATAATAGAATGTAAGATAAAAATAATCAGGAATGTAAGATAGGACTTGTCCTTAAGCCGATTATGGATAATCCTATGGGGATACGATACACTATGATATGTCATGAAGACTTAGCTATGCGGGCTTCGTAATTCTATGTAGTTCGAGAGTGCAGCTCCAAGCTTTTAATGGAGTCGTTGATTATTATGAAATGTATATCTAGGATATTGGGTTTCATAATTATCAGGAGCTTGAACTATATAGGTCCATTTGGTCCCCTTTACTAGCTCACAAAATCCTGTAATGATACGGCGTGCTTTTTCACCAATTGGTGACTTATGTCAGATTTATTAGATTGGTTGAAATTCAGAAGAATCAAATAATTCATGTCTGTTTATCGGTTGAATTAATTTTTGTGATAAAATTAATTCAAGATAAACTTGTTGAATTATTGGGATCGGATAATTCTTGTATGTTTATCGGTTGATTTAACTTTTGAATAAATTAGATCAAGATAAATTTGTAGAATTATTAGAAATTCATTTATTTTCCTAGAGGTTATCTAGATAAAGTTATTTTAATTAGATAACTTTTCTATTAGGTTATTTGAATTAAAACTGAGAC
Organism: Artocarpus heterophyllus; assembly: GCA_025403435.1. Lineage (NCBI taxonomy): Eukaryota > Viridiplantae > Streptophyta > Magnoliopsida > Rosales > Moraceae > Artocarpus > Artocarpus heterophyllus. Next base: position 31,189,480 of record CM046338.1, read on the forward strand.
TTTATCCTATAGAATCTCGGGTGGAAAATAAAAGATTCGCTGAGATATTAATCGGCAGTTCGGCTTGCCGATCAGCCTGTCGATGAGCGAAGGATTAGATCACGCATTTTTACGCAAATCTTATCAGATATTGATCCTAAATTTGATTCTGATTCGAATTTTGAGACCTAATCTGATGAAGACTGATCCTAGACCCAACCTCTATAAATAGGGAGTAACTCACATAAGTTATTTAGATCAATTGAGAGATTAAGAGTGATACTCTGCTAGTCAGAATCTGGAAACTCCCTGAGAACTGTTGTTCACAAATCACGATCACTTGCTTTGGGTTCTCTCAATTCATTGGAAGGAGAGTCACCTCATAGAAGAGCTGTACGTGTGAGCCCACACTCACTCCGATCGTGGATAAAGAATAGCAAAGAAGACCAGTTGGTTGAGGCTTTTCTGGAATGTTACTCCTCTTCACTGATTGCAGGAGCTTTTCAGCACACAAAGGTTAGTAAGATCTAGTTAATTTATACATTTAGCATGTCAAACTTGTATTTTTAAAAATACTCTGATATAAAATTTTTAAAATTTCACTGTACACTATTTTTCCAACAATTGGTATCAGAGACATGGTTTTTATATAAATTTACGAGTTTGTGATCATACTATATGTATAAATTTTATGATCTTAATCTCTCCTATGCTTGAATTTAATTTTATAGAAAGTTGGCACTCTAGGTTTCTATATATTTTATATGTTGTCATGGATTATGTGGTGAATGTTCATTAATTAATTATTGTTGATTAAATGGTTATTTAATTATTTATTAATTAATTAATTTATACTAGTTATGGTTCCTTAGAGGTTAGAATATGTATCTAATTTTTTCATGTAATTAGATGACGGACTATCATCTCCGTCTATGAATTATTATTTATTTTTAAATTTGTAAGAATTTTGTAATTAAATAATTATTCGAAAAAGAAGGATCTAGAAGACGGATCTAGAAAGCGGATCTAAAGAATGATGATGGTGTTCCCAGGTATTTCCTGAGTCTCTAATTTTATGTTTTTGAATTGTTGAAAATAAAATTGATGAATTGCATTAAAAAATGTATTTTCTGGAATGGGAGATTTCTGCTCAGTCGGTATGCCGAACCCCACAGTTCGGTAGGCCGATGGTTGCAGATCGACATGCCGGATGTGAGGTTTGGCAGGCTGTCAGTGGGGCAGAAATCAGGAGGCTCTGGAGGCAGGCCAAACCTTTAGTTTGGTAGGTCGATTTTTCATGAGTCGGTAGGCCGATCTTCCTGATCTGCAGGCCGATGGGTCGTGACCGGCAGGCCGATCTACCGATCACCCAGATCGGCTTACCGACCGAAGAGCTAGAAAATTTCCAAAAAAGGTGTAGTTTTTTCAGTGCAGTTTTAATTTTATTTTTGGGACGATTCTGAGAGACATTAAATTTGGATATGACCAGAAATATGAAATATTCGATTCATATGGGATTGAAGACTTAAAGATGGACATTACGTGATGAGAGATACAACCTGAGAATTCAAGGATGGAGAATCGATAATATGTTTCAATTATTCTCTTGTAATTTTTGATTTCTATTCTGTAGGGTGGAACCATAATATTACTGTTATTATTATTTTGCTTATAGATTTGCTTGTCTGCATTATAATATGATTTGCCATATATATTGATAACGTGTCATATAGAATAGGGAGTGCCGCTCAGATTAAAATTGTTAGTGCATATTCTTAAAATAAAACCTTGATTTCAAAAAATTGAGTGGGAGATGGTTTTCAAAGAAAGGACCTACGGCCTCTATTGTTGGTCCATAGGAAGAACATGGTGGTCCCAACCCCTAGGAAGGGATTTCTATCATGTACCAGATTGGATCTCTGAGAGGATAAGGTATTTTAGCATGATTTATGGTTGCACACCCCTAGGTGGTGATTATAAATCATGGATAAAATATTAAAACGATGGTTATACATTCACATTAATTTTATTATTAACCTCCCCTAGGAGCTCTGTTAATAAAATTAATAGCCAAAGAAACGATTATTAATATATGTTGGATCATACGGGTCTTGGATGCCATATATTAATCAGAAGGGGATCCGTGTTCCTGATTGAATTTGGCATGACTCCCCTAGGAGCTTGTTGAATTCTGAGTTGGGAATTATCGTTGTAAGGTTGTGATATTTTCAAGGTTTTGACACATAAACACATTTGTATGTTTTTACATGATTGTGTTATCTTACTAAATTATATGTTTGCTTATGTTTGGTATATGATTCTTTATTGTAGATTAAAAGTGTCTAAAAATGCTTTATCTTTGATACTTGACAAAAACCTATTAACTGGAGAGAATTATAATGATTGGAAATGAAAACCTCACATTTGAGAAACTAAAATATGTACTGATAACCCTTTGTCTTCCCGAGCCTACGGGAGACTCAACTAATGAGCAATTCTAAGCGTACAATCACTGGAAAGATGCAAACGATCAGGCCCGCTGCTATGTTATGGCTAGCATGAATAACGTGTTGCAGGCTCAACATCAGGATTATGAGACTACGAAGCAGATCTTGGATAATCTTGAAGACATGTTTGGAGGCCAAGCTATAACAAAGCGGCAAGGGGCGCTTTGGAAACTTCTTAACTGTAAGCAGAGGTCGGGGACATCTGTAAAGGAGCACATGATGTTGGTCATAGGTTACCTCGCTGAGGCTCAAACTAATAGAGCCGACATCGATGCTGAAACTCAGATGACTATGGTCTTTGAGACTCTGTCAAAGGAATTTATTCCGTTTAGAGCTACTTTTAATTTAAGCAATAGACGAGATATGACCTTAACAGAATTAATGAAACAATTACAGGAGTTCGAACTGCTGATCAAGGAGTCTCCTACGGGTGGAGAGGCCAATATGGTAGCTGCTTCTAGTTCCATTCTCAATTCTAGGAATGGAAAGAAGCAACGGGCCAAGAACAAGAAGTCTTCTATTCCTGCTACAAAAGAAGAAGAAGAACCCGAAGAAGCTTAAGTGCTTCTTCTATGGGAAGGTCGGGCACATCAAGAAGCATGGCAAGGACTTCCTTTCCAAAGGAGGTAGGTGTGATCTTCTGTATTTAGAAACTTGTTTGGTTGAGGAATCCAGTGACATTTGGGTCATAGATTCCAGTGCAACTAATCATGTTTGTGTTTCTCTACAGGGGTTCAAAGAAACGAGAAGTCTACTGCATGAAGACTTCATGCTTTGGATGGGCGATGGATCCTTGGTCTCTACGAAAGTAGTGGGAGATGTCCGTCTTTATTTTGATAATTATAGGAACTTATTTTTGCAAGATTGTTTTTATGTTCTTAAATTTAAAAGGAATTTAATTTCTATAGCTTGTTTATTTAAAGACTCCTATTTGGTTTCTTTTAATGATAAAGTGGTGATTCGAAAAAACAAATCTTTTATTTGTTCTGGATGGATGCAAAATAATCTATATTTTATCAAACCTAAGATGGACTTATTGCTTAATGCTAAGATGAATGATAATAACTCTAAAAGACTTAAAACTTCTCACTCTAATAAGACTTATCTTTGGCATTTACGCCTTGGTCATATTAACCTGAATAGGATTCAAAGGTTGGTAAGGGATGGACCTTTAAGTCACTTAAAGGTGAAATCTATACCTCAATGTGATTCTTGTTTGGAGGGTAAAATGATCAAAAGACCATTCGGGTCTAAGGGCAATAGGACCGAAGGGGTTCTAGAACTTGTGCATAGTGATGTTTACGGACCAATGAACATCCAAGCATGAGGAGGGTATGAGTACTTTGTCACTTTTATTGACAATTACTCAAAATATGGGTATGTGTACCTGATGCACCACAAAAGTAAAACTTTTGACAAATTCAGGGAGTTTCAAGCTGAAGTGGAAAAGCAATTGGGTAGACCCATAAAGGCACTTTGATACGATCGAGGTGGAGAATACCTTTCTGATGAGTTCTTGGGACACTTATTAGAGAATGAGATTTTATCCCATTTGACTATGCCAGGCACTGCAGCAGAATGGCGTAGCGGAGAGAATGAATAGGACTTTATTGGACATGGTTAGGTCCATGATGAGTTATTCATCATTGCCTTCATCCTTTTGGGGATAGGCACTACAAACCGCATGTTATCTTTTGAACAATGTGCCTTCAAATTCGGTCCCTAAAACTCCTCAAGAGTTATGGACGAGCAGGAAGACATCCTTAAACCATATTCGCATATTGGGATGTCCGGCTCATGTCCTGTTTAAGGATGCGAATAAGTTGGAAGCACGTTCGGAAGTTTGCGTATTTGTAAGATGTCCAAAAGGGACTAAAGGAGGTTATTTCTATAACCCAAAGGAAAATAAAGTCGTGGTTTCAACTAATGCAACTTTCCTTGAGGAGAGTTACATGGACGACTTTAAACCTCGAAGCAAAGTGGTGCTTGGGGAGTTAAGGAGTGATTCGATCACTCCAGAGGTTCCAAATGAAACCGTTCCGATCAATGTAGAAAAACCAAACAAACCTAAACAACAACCTGAGGGGCTTCGGCGTAGTGGTAGGATCGGGTGTTAACCTAAGAAGTATATGTTCAATGGGGAAGTCTTTTTTGCTTAACCGGATGAACATGACAGGGATCCTTATACTTACGCGGAGACTATAGAGGATGTTGATTCAAAACTCTGGACAGCGGCCATGAACACAGAAATGAAGTTTATGGAGACTAATCAGGTCTAGGAGCTTGTGGATCTTCCCGAATGGGTAAAACCCATAGGGTGTAAGCGGATCTACAAGAGGAAAAGAGGAGTGGATGGAAAGGTCGAAACCTTTAAGGCTAGACTGGTAGCTAAGGGTTATATGCAAAAGGAAGGAATCGATTATGGGGAAGCCTTTTTGCCTGTAGCCATGCCTAAGTCCATCCGGATTCTCTTGTCCATAGCTACTGCTCTCTTTTCTAAATGGTTATCTTGATGAGTCCATTTATATGAAACAACCAGACGGGTTCAAGGTCAAGGGTCAAGATTGTAAGGTTTATAAGCTGCTAAAGTCAATTTATGGACTTAAGCAGGTTTCCCATTTTTGGAACATAAGATTTGATCAGGTAATCAAGACTTATGGGTTCTCACAAAATATGGATGCACCATGTGTTTACAAACACATTAAGGATGGAAAGGTGGTTTTTCTATTGCTCTATGTAGATGACATTTTGTTAATTGGCAATGACATTGAGGCATTGTCACCGGTCAAATTATGGTTGACCAAGCAGTTTGACATGAAGGACTTGGGTGAGGCTAATTTTCTTCTCGGTATCCAGATTTTTCAGGATAGGAAGAATAAAATGATAGCTTTATCCTAGGCCGGCTACATAGATAAAATTCTCAGGAGGTTTGCAATGCAAGATTCCAAGAAAGGTGGGCAACCATCTACGTTTAGAATTACTCTTTCTAAGAAAGACTCTCCAAAGTCTGAGGAAGAAAGAGAATACATGAAGAAGGTGCCTTATGCTTCGACAGTGGATAGTCTCATGTATGCCATGCTTTGCACACGACCGGATATTTGTAAGGCGGTCGGGATTGTAAGTCGTTTTCAGGCAAATCCAAGACCGAACCATTGGGTTGCGGTAAAGCATATTTTCAAGTACCTGAGAAGGACTCGAGGGTATATGCTTGTATATTCGGGTAAGGACTTGACTCATCTATGATATACTGACTCAGATTTTCAATCCTGTCTGGATTATAGGAAATTGACTTCGGGTTTTGTGTTTACTCTAGGTGGCTGTGCCATCAGTTGGAGAAGTGTGAAACAAGATTGCACTTCAGATTCAACGATGGAGGCCGAGTGTGTGGCAACTAGTGATGCTTCAAAAGAAGCAGTATGGCTCCACAAGTTTCTTGGGGATCTTGAGATAGTTCCTGGTATGGATAAGGTGATATCACTGTACTGTGATAACAATGTGATGGTAGCTAATGCTAAAGAACGAAGATTTCACAAAAAGAGTAAGCATATTGATCAGAAGTATCATGTGATAAAGGACTTCATTGAGGGCGGGCATGTCACGGTGTGCAAGATCGTGTCAGAGGACAATTTAGCTGATCCATTTACGAAGACATTTACTGGGAGAGTCTTCGAGAGGCATGTGGAAGCTATGGGGATGCGAGATTTGTCATATTTACTCACTTAGTACAAGTGCGAGATTGTTAGACATGTATGCCCTAATGAGTAAAAATGTAATAAGTTTTTGGAGACATTTTTATCAATAAAGAATTTATTTATTGTTTATATACCAAATCTTGTTCTCTTTATGTTTATATTTGTTAAATGTATGTTAAGCAAACAATAGTCTAAGACTGTCAGTCTAATCCTTTAAGAATTGAGCATACGATGGACAGATTATGCGGAAGACACGATTCTTAAGTTGACGGTTTAAATCATAAGATCCGTAATCGAGAAAATAAAGTTGAGTGCTTTATTCATGTAAAGATTGTTATGTTGTCTATATCCCAATTGGGAGATGGTTTGTCTTGGCCATCGGAGGTGGACTCCGTGAATAGAAACATTGACACGTTGTCATAGGTGACGATGTGTTAGATCGGGACATAAAGTGAATTGATTTGGATTAATAATTCTGTCTTGGCAAATCGATACACTTTAGACAATTATTTGTATTGTATCTTAATCTTGAGATGAATAGTCGGTATGTTGTCTTGACTTGTGTATTTTGATATACCAAAGGGTGACACCTACATCTTAATAGTGGTATACATGTCGGTACGTTAGAGGCATGACTCTTGATAGTGTAGACCTGTTATTCATAGATATGAAATCCATAGCTCCTCTTTAGGAGTAGTGATATCCTCTTATATGCGTTATCCTATAATTGAAAAACTTGAGCGCTCAACCATTTGGATATATAGGTGTAACCAAATGGTATACTGTTTTTGGATGGTAAGTTTTCTGATGGTGAGATAATGGAACGTAAGATAAAAATAATTGGGAAGGTAAGATAGAACTTGTCCTTAAGCCGATTATGGATAATCCTATGGGGATACGATACACTATGATATGTCATGGAGACTTAGCTATACGGGCTTCATAATTTTATGTAGTTCGAGAGTGCAGCTCCAAGCTTTTAATGGAGTAGCGTTGGAGTTTATTATTATGAAATGTATATCTGGGATATTGGGTTTTATATTTATCAGGAGCTTGAACTATATAGGTCCATTTGGTCCCCTTTGCTAGCTCACAAAATCCTGTAACGATACGGCGTACTTTTCCACTAATTGGTGACTTATGTCATATTTATTAGATTGGTTGAAATTTGGAAGAATCAAATAATTCATGTCTGTTTATCGGTTGAATTAATTTTTGTGATAAACTTGTTGAATTATTGGGATAGGATAATTCTTGTCTGTTTATCGGTTGATTTAATTTTTGAATAAATTAAATCAAGATAAACTTATAGAATTATTAGGAATTCATTTATTTTCCTAGAGATTATCTAGATAAAGTTATTTTAATCAGATAACTTTTCTATTGGGTTATTTGAATTAAAACTGAGACTTTATCCTATAGAATCTCGGGTGGAAAATAAAAGATTCGCTGAGATATTAATCGGCAGTTCGGCATGTCGATCCTCAAGTTTGGCCTGTCGATGTGGCCTGTTCGGCCTACCGATTATCCTGATCAGCCTACCGATGAGCGAAGGATAAGATCACGCGTTTTTATGCAGATCTTATCAGATATTGATCCAAATTTGATTCTAATTTGAATTTTGAGACATAATATGATAAGGACTGTTCTTGGACCCAACCTCTATAAATAGGGAGTAAGTCACATAAGTTATTTAGATCAATTGAGAGATTAAGAGTGATACTCTGCTAATGAGAATCTTGAAACTCCCTGAGAGCTGTTGTTCACAAATCACGAACACTTGCTTTGGGTTCTCTCAATTGATTGGAAGGAGAGTCACTTGGTGGAAGAGCTGTACATGTGAGCCCACACTCACTCCGATCGTGGATAAAGAATAGCAAAGAAGACCAGTTGGTTGAGGCTCTTCTAGAACGTTATTCCTCTTCACTGATTGTAGGACCTTTTCAGCACAAAAAAGTTAGTAAGATCTAGTTAATTTGTGTATATAGCATGTCAAACTTGTGTTTCTTAAAATACTCTGATATAAAATTTTTAAAATTCTATTGCGCACTATTTTTCCAACAGCATACATGCATCCTGGATGCAATAAATGCACCCTATTTATTGGTTGCACTTGGACTAGGTGTTATGTGGGTTTTGCCCATGACCCATGTGTCACATCAAGGTGTGTTAGAAGGCAGAAGACAAGTGTTGTGCCCTCCGTCGGTGGATTGTTTCCCATCCAACGACGAGTTGTCCGCCATCTGTTGGTCAGTGATGGCGAGTAGCAGCCCACTTACAAGTGAAAAGAATCCAATCCGAGTTGGTGCTTGACCCGAGGAGGCGACCAGTTCTGGTGCAGCTTGAGGGACCCTAAAAAGCACCTCAGACAAGCGATCCAAGCTCATCGAGATCAGTTGTTAGTTCCCTGTAACTTGGCCGAGCTTATTGGCTGATCACCTAGAGTAAGGCTCCTTGGCGGTGGCGCCGAGCTCACCCTCAACAGTAGCCCAATTCACCTAGTCAATGCTTGGCTGGGTGGACTATGCCAAGAGGGTAAGGTCGGCTTAGGATGGAAGTCTAAACAGTATTCCAAGATAGTGGGAGACAAACGATCACGCGATGAAGCTCTGAGGGGTGCGTGTCGCAATGCGGTCGAGTACTTCCCTGATAGGCGTAATCATCGCGCCTCTTCATTTTTTGCACTCGGGTTTCGCGTTTGGAGTAGCTATAAAAAGTGCTTTTCTCCCTACCATTTTCACGTGTAATCAAGGCTACACTTCACTACCCTTGAGTTTTAGCTACCGAGCTGTAGTTGACAACCCAAGAACTCTTCATTCCTAAGCTTCCACAACCTGATCAGGTACTCTCCCGAGGAGCGTGTGAAAACATGAGTGACTTTTTGGACTCCTAGAATGTTAACGTCTCCTAGTCAGATAGTAGCATTGAGACCGAGAAGGCAACCTCCGTGGAGGTCGACAAAGAAAGATTGTCATCGAAACAAGACGAAGTAGGCCGGCTGGCTGAAATACTGAGGGTCGATGCGAAGACGGTACTAGAGTAGGAATTCCTCGACTTGTTGGACAGGGAGGGCTCGGTGAGAATGTGTAGGGATGAGGATCCTTACATCAGGGCGGCCATCGCCAGCATGTCTCGAGTTACAATGCAAGAGCGGGCCAAGCTGGAGGTAGCCGCCGATGTGCCAAGTGCTTCCAGTCAAAACTTCGGGGCCCCTGTCCAGGTCGTGGAGAGGGTAACCGTCGATATCTCCAACGAAGAAGAAGCGGCCGAGGAGGTAGAACCAGAGGTGAGCACCGTCGAAGACGAGGCTGAGAGGGTTATGGTCACTCAAGTCTGAGGAGTGACCGCTTATCGAGTATCCCGACCTGGGCAAACATTAGCAGCGGCCTACTCTAGCGCAATAATAGAATCCCAGCTTGACGATCTACGCCAAGAATTTGATATCTCGGATGAAATTGTCCTCATTGTGCCCGAGGAGAATGATTTACCCTTGACTCCGCTCAAGGGGTGTATAACTTTGTATGTGGAGTTATTCAGGGCCAGGCTGCAGCTTCCATTCCACCCATTCCTCCACCGAGCACTCAACAACCTAAATGTCTACTTGGCCCAGCTCAACCCGAACAACTACAGGTCACTGATCAGGATGTACATGTTATGGAGGTACCACCGAGCTACTGAGATGCCGTGGGAGGCCTTCAAATAGGTGTAAAAGATGAAGAAGCTTCCCCGACAGTCCAAGTGGTATTATGTCATCGGCTTCAGGAAGGACTTTATCCTAGGCAACCCTGACTCAGACAAGCTTTGGAAGTTCGAGTGGCTCTACGTCGGGGAAAATTATCTAGCTCAGGCCGGTGAGGCTGTTCTTATGGATCAGAGTGTCCCGAGGACATTTGAGCAGAGGCACGTGTGGTCTAAGAGGCCGTGGGCGTCGAGCCACATCATCAGGGCAGTCGAAGACTTGTTTAACAAGCCAGAGGCCACGAGACAACAAGCATTTCTACTCAAGAAAGAGACCTTTTCCCGTTATGGCTGGTTTGGAGAGTCCAACAGAACCAATCCCCCTTCAAACATCCAACCTGCCTGGTCGGCGGGGCAAGTGATAGTGGCGAGGCCGAGCGCCGCCGATATCCCAGGGTCGAGCACCTCCAGAACTGGGTGGCCAACTAGGGAGCCATCATCATCGAGAATTGAGGACTCGTCGAGTGGCTCCTTCGAAGTGGGGCCACCCATAGCAGATGAGGACCTCATGGACGTGATTTGGTTCATGTGCCCATCCAGCCAACTCCAGATTGGAGGTGAGCTCTGAGTTTTTTTTTTTTTTTTTTTGCCAAGCTTGTCCTGACTTGGCGAGATTTTTCTTGGTTCTGTAGAGATGTCTTCCCGACCGAGCAATGCAGAAGAAAGGCATGCCATGATGGAGCGCCTTCACCATTCAAAGGGGAAGGCAGTAGTTGGGAAGAAACAAAAAAGGAGCCCCAGGCCAGAGCTGCCACCTCGGTTAAAGTAGCCGCTGCGATCCGAGCGACTACCTCAAACAGTCCAAGTTCTCCCACCCCCGCCATCGAGGACTAAGGCTTCTTCGAGCCAAACCTAACCTCCCACTGTCATAACCGTCGTGGTGCCTTCCATGAGAGACCCTTCGAGGAGGCTACCGAATTACCACCGTCATATCCTCGAACACCTCGGGGAGGTCGTTCCCGAGGAGTCGTTCTTGAAGAACCTACGAGGAAAGGACTTCGAGGATCTATCCAGCGCTGCCTTCTGTTCTACTATCAAGGTGAGTTAAAACATCTAGAACTGAGCTCTATTTGACTTATTTTTGTGCTCTGATCTCCGTCTTTTCAAGCATGCATGTTCTTAGACCTGGCCTATATGGCCGGGCATAAGGAGCTGAACTTGGAAAAGGAGAGGCATAAGAAGACTGTCCTAAAAAAAACTAAGGTCGAGAAGGAGCTCGATGCCAAGAACATTGAGCTTGATCAAATCAAGGAAGCTCTTGCTCAGGCCGAAGATGAGGCCAGGAAGGCGAAGGAGGAGGCCGAGCAAGCCAAGGCAACGACGGAGGAGGCAAGGAAAGTAGACGAAGATGCAAAGAATGAGGCTGACTAGTTTTGAGACGAGGTTTCTTGCTCAAGGCTCAGTTGCAGGCCTCCTAGGCCGAGCACAGCGTTTCTAGGAGGAGTTGCCCGGCCGCCTTGCCTAGGCCATGAAGGAATTCAAGGCGTCCTTAGAGTACGCTGACTACTACTACTTCGGCATGACCAACCTCTGGGACTACCTCATCAAGAAGCATCCTGAGTTAGCAGGCTTCGATTGGTTGCTCATTGTCGAGCCAGAACAAGGCGGAGCGCAGCAGCCCGAACAAGAGGAGGTCGTTGAAGACGATGGGGACAACTAGGGCAAAGACGACTGAAACGATGATGCCGAGGATGGGGCCCAGGCCTAGTTCTTATTTTCTTGCCTTTTCTTTATTCAAGCTCAAGAGATGCCCGGTTATTTGTACCTCCCCATCGCTTCCTATAATGAAATTTTATTTTGCTTGAAGTTTATCGGTTCTCAGCATTTTCTTTTAGTTTTGATCTTTGAATTTTCTTTTCTAAGTGCAACTGTCCTTGGATTAAAAAATTTTGCTTTTGAAAGCTTATGGGGCGGCTCCTCGGAATGAAGTTCGAATCTCCTTCGTTGGTGCTTCTCAGGAGAGGAATTGACTTGAGGATTTTCCAAGTTAGGTGTTCCTCGAGAAAGAACGTTTTTGAATACTCATCTTCCCAATTGCATTCTTGCCCAGTTCAATGTCTTGGTGACAAAGCATCTTACTTTCCCAAGTTAAACGTTCCTCAGAAAGAAACTTCCTAGGAAAAAGTGATGACCGAGTTTAGTTGAGTAGGAAAAGCCCATTTCTTGGTAGGGCAGAGCACAACGGCGTGTGGTACCTTGTACCTTGTCGCCTCCCCTTAGACTTGTTTAAGTTCATTGAAACTTTTACAAGTCTAATGTTGGTCGAGCACAGTGATGCTAAGGTGACTTTGTCCAGATGGTCCATACGATGACAGACTAATGGTCGGCATTATGCCGACTAGCCCCCCAGCGTAGTTGTTTAGAGTGACTCTCCCTCTTTAGGATTTAGCGTCTGGCCTTACAGGTTGGAGTTATGCATCCCTCTTTGGGATTGTATCTTCCTTAACACACATTGCTCAGTGGAACAGTGTAGGATTTAAAATTTTCATTAATGTATAATATTTACAATCTAGTTCTGTTTAGCAGGCCTAGTTATAAAAAGAATGTAGCCAGAGATCAAAAAGAGTTTTTGGCGTCAGTTAGCAAAAGAATTTTTTTAGAAGCTCGGCATTCCAAGGATGACCGAGCAGATTGTCCTCCATGTCTGATAGCCTGTAGGTGCTTGGTCAGACAATCCCAACGACCTTATATAGTCTGTCCCACTTTGGACCAAAGGACCCTAGCCCGGGATGTTGAGCAGTGACCTTCTTTAGCACCAAATCTTCAACTTTGAAGCTCCTCGGTTGGACCCGTTTGTTATAGTACCGAGCAACGACTTGGTTCCAAGCTGCATTACGAATCGTTGTATGGTTCCTCTTCTTCTCGAGCAAATCAAGTTCGGACATCATGGCCTTAACATTTCAAACTTCTTCGTATTGTTCAACCTTGAAGCTTGGCAGTCCTACTTCCGCCAGGATGACAACTTTAGCCCCATATACAAGAGAGAATGGAGTTTCCCCGAAGGCAGTTTGGGTCGTTATTCGGTAAGCCCAGAGCACCTTTGGGAGCTCGTCAATCCATGTCCCTTTGAGGCCTTTGTGTTTTTTCTTTAAATTGTCCGTGATCGTTTTATTGACCACTTCAACTTGCCCATTGCTCTAAGGGTAGCTCGGAGAAGAGAAGATCTTCTTGATGCCGAATTGCTTACATAGGCGGAGGAGACTTGAGAATTCAAACTGCTTTGCGTTGTCGGTCACAATGGTATACAGGATCCCGAACCAGCAAATGATGTTTCTCCATACAAAGTTGGTGCATTTAGCCTCAGTCATGTTCATACACAGCTCTACTTTCACCCATTTGGTGAGGTAGTTGATGGCTATAATCTAGTACTTAAATTGAGATCGGGCTTAGGGAAGGGGCCCGATAAGATCAATGGCCCATTTAGCAAAAGGCCACGCCGATGTTACCGAGGTGAGCTGCTCGGCATGATGTTCGGGCACCCTCATAAACTATTGACATTTTAGATACTTTCGCGTGAAGTCCTTACAGTGCTTCTCCATGGTCGGCCAGTAGTAGCCCTGCCGAATGCATTTTTGAGCCAAAGATCGCCCCCCGAAGTGATTACCACACAGCCCCTCGTAGATCTCCTTAATCAGATATTGAGACTTTCTGGGCCCTACGCACTTCAAACACGGTATAGTGTAGCCTCATCGATATAGCTTCCCGTCGATCATCGAATACCAAGCCAAGTTATTGTGAATCCGACGTGCCTCTTCTCGGTCACCAAGCAATTCGGCTATGGTTAGGTATCGAATGATCAGGTCCATCTAGGTGGTCTCCTGCTCTTCGGCTACACATGCCACTTCTTTGTTAATACTTAGCTCGGCTAATCTTTCATCAGCCTCAAAGTTTTCTGATCTGGGGATCTGTTTGAATGAGTAAGATTTAAACTGCCTGAGTAAGGCCCTGACCTCTTGTAAAGACGCGGTCATGGATTCCGTCCGGGCTTGAAACACCCCAATGACCTGTTGGACGATAAGCATGGAGTTGTTATGGATGACTAGGTGGTCTACCCCAAGATCCCTGGAGATTCTAAGTCCAGCCTAGAGCGCTTCGTACTCTGCCTCATTGTTAGAGGCTTGAAATCAAATCAAAGTGTGTCGATTGGCTTATATTTGTCCAGGCTTGTTAAAACCAGCTTGGCACCGAACATTCAGCACAGGAAGATCCATCTACAAAGAGCTTCCATTTTGGTTCCAACGTGGCGTGACCACCACTATAGCTTGGGGCGTTTGGGACTTTCACGAGTGCCTTCTCGGCTAGTGGTGTGCCTTGCTCGATATCGGTGAACTCAGCAATAAAATTTGTGAGGGCTTGGGCCTTGATAGCTGTCCTTGGTACAAAATGAATGTCATACTGGCCGAGTTTGACCAACTACTTAACCATTCGTCCTGATATCTCCGAGCTCTGAAAACTTGTCGGAGAGGGAATTTTGTCAAGACTCGGATGGTGTGCCCTTGAAAATAAGGCTGTAGTTTTCGAGTAGAAATGACAAGGGCAAAAGACAAATTTTCAAGTGGGGGGTACGTCTCCTTGGCTTCCTGGAATGCGTGGCTTGTGTAGTAGACGGGCTTCTAAACTCCGTCTTCTTCTCGAACGAGGACCGAGCTAACAGCCTTCCCTGACACGACGAGATAGGCATACAATGCTTCCCCGGTAAAGGTTTGGACAGGAGCGGGGGTGTGGGTAAGTAACTCTTTAAATTCTAGAAGGCTTCCTCACACTGCCCGCTCTACTCAAATCTCCCCTTGAGTGCCTAAAAAATGAGTGGCACTTGTCGGTAGACTGGGAGACAAACCTGGAGAGAGCCGCAACCATAACGGTAAGTTTCTGCACCTCCTTCACTGTCTGAGGTGAATGCATGTCCATAACAGCTTGAGCCTTGGCCGGGTTGACCTCGATTCCTCTTTGATTAACTAGAAATCCAAGAAATTTGCCTAAGCTAACAGCAAATGAGTATTTCACCGGGTTGAGTTTCATCCCATATTCCTAGAGAATGTCAAAGCTTGCTCGGAGATCTGCCATATGGTCCACTACTTGAACAGATTTAACTAACATATCGTCCACGTAGCTTCTATGGTTTTGCCAATCAGCCAAGCAAACATTTTATTGACTAGGCGTTGGTAGGTAGCCTCGGCATTCTTAAGTCTAAAAGACATTACTACGTAGTAGTAGAGCCCTCGGTTGGTAACAAAGGTTATTTTTATTTGATCTTCCTTGGCCATCTGTATTTGGTTATATCCAGAATAAGCGTCCATAAAGCTAAGCAGCTCATGCCTGGTAGTTGCATCAACAAGCTGGTCTATTTGGGGCAATAGAAAGCAGTCCTTGGGGCAGGCCTTGTTTAGGTCTGTGTATTTTATACAAATCTGCCATTTTTCATTCTCTTTCTTGACTAGGACCACGTTCGCCAATCACTCTAGATACTTTACTTCTCAGATGAATCTTGCCTTTAGTAGTTTCTAGACCTCTTTATTAATGGCAGCATACCTTTTCGGGTTGAAGGCCCTTCTCTTCTGAATAATCAGCTTGTACTCTAGTTGGACGTTAAGCCCGTGATAGATTATGCTAGGATCAATGCTGGGCATGTCCTCATGAGACCATGCGAATATATCCTGATACTTTACGAAGAGCTTCTCAAGGTCGGCCTAGATCTCAAGCTTCAACTAAGAGCTGAGTTGGACCGTGCGGTTAGGATGTGCTCGATTGAGGCTGAACAACACCAAATCCTCGACGGGAGTGGCCCTCACCTCTTCCTCAGGCATACGGGGGTCAAGGTTGGAAAGAATCTTGGGTGCCAGCTCGATTGGGATCTGTATTTTGTCAACCTTGTAAATGGTCGAGACATTTAATTGTCGAGCCAATGCAGGCTTGAAGCATTAGCATAACAATCTTGGGAATCTTTTTGTAATGACTTAATTACTATGACCCCATTGTCTGTTGAAAACTTCATGGCCAGGTGGTAGGTGGAGACCATAGCCTTCAGTGCATTTAACGTTAGACGACCGATAATAATATTGTATTGGGAGGGTTTGTCGACAACTAGGAAGTCGACGACGTGTGTTACCCGAGCAGTGCCTTCACCAAAGGTGACTGGCAAGCCAACCTTCCTGATTGCTCGGACACATTCACCTATGAAGCCATAAAGTGGCGTCTGAACCGGGATAAGGGTAGCATTGCTGATCTTTAGCTTATCGTACGCTTGCTTGAATAGGATGTCAGTTGAGCTACCATTGTGGATCAGCACACACCGTACTATGTTATTGGCGGTGTGCAATTCGTACACAAGAGTATTATTGTGCGGATGGATTAATTTATCTACTTCCTCTGTCGTAAAGGTGATTGGCATGTCTTACTGGTGGTAAATTTTATTGATGTACTCGGACATGTTAATGAGCTCATCCTTTTCCACTAGTCAAGCTTCTCGGATGTAAGCCCGCCGCCCACTCGATGTGTCCTTAGTGACAGGCCCTCCAAAAATCGTGTGAACAATGTTCGGGGGTTTTAGGGTGTTCCCACCATCTTTGCGTGAGCGGTTTGGCGCATCTCGGCTCAGTTGGTTGTCTCTCCAACAACGGAGCCTGAAGTTAAAACTTGCTCTACAAACTCCCTCAAATGTCTGTCTCGGACCAGTCTCTCGATCTGATCCTTGAGCTGAATGCAGTCAAGGGTGTTATGTCCCATGTCCTTGTGAAAATTACGGTACTAGTTTTGGTCCCGCTTTGCTTTGCTGCCCTTGAGCTTGGGCGGGTCAACTAGTAGGTTCCTTCCACTCACCTAGGCAAGTACCTCATCTATGGTCGCTACCAAGGGTGTGTAGCTTCAGAATTTTTCGGTCGGTACTTTTGGCTTCTCGATCTTCTTGTCTTTCTTTTTTTCTTGTTTTGCTTAGTGCTAGACTGTTCGGGTGCTTTCTTATGCTTTTTCTCCTTCTTTATGCCACTACTGTTAGCTTCTTCTTTGCAGCTCTTCATATAATCAACTGCGTCAGCATATCTCTGTGTGTAACCGAGCATCTGAGAAAATGTGCTCGGCTGCTTGAATGCCAGTGACCATCTTAGCTTCTCGTCTCAGAGACCCCCAACAAAGGCATGTTTCAGGTTCTTATCTTTGACGTGCTTAACTAGTGCTCGGGTAAACCGGTTTATATAATCTCTGATATTGCCATCTCATTGCTTAACGGCATATAAATAGGTTGTTTCCTTTCTCCTTGTTTTTGTGGTGGAGAAGGCTGCCGAGAAGGCATCATAGAGTTGTTGAAAAGAAGTGATCAAAGCTGGCTTAAGCCGTCGGAGCCATTACCAAGCTGGTCTAGTCAGGGTTAGAGAAAAAGCTTGCACATGGCTACGCCACTGGTGTTTTTGTAGGAGCATGTGTCCCTGGTACAATTCAACATGCTTGTCAACATCTACGGTCCCATCGTAGGCCTTGATTTATGGGACTTTAAATTTGGGTGGCATTGGGGTTCGCATAATGGCGTCGGTAAATGGTGGATCTAAGGCTCCAACGTCGTCCAAACCGAAACGATTGTTACGAATTTCATCAATTTGGCGTTGCAACTCCCGAAACTGGCAACTATTGGTATCTTTAGGTAGTTCAACCCTATAGGGTGCTCCGCCTTCAACCCTATTACCTGCTTTGGGGTGGCGACTCTGCTGTGCCTCCTCCTGGCGCTCGATCTAATAAAAAACATATGCTTGGAAGCCCTACGGTGACGAAACCCGTGCCTTCTGAGGACCAAGGCGTCCCTCTCGGACGAGCCTGTTATTTGCCGAGACACCATGCATAGATATTCTAGTGTGTTGGGAGTCAGCTTCATTGGGGTCGGCGGCATCCCGTCCTTCCCGACCCTTAGCCTAGTCTGACGGGGTTGGAGGTAGGAGGCCAGGAACCACCTGGCGCTGAGCCTGCTATGAGAGCTGCTAAGTAAGTATCCAAACAACATTGGTTAGTTCCTAGATAGGCTTTTGGACAACCAGATCTTGCACTTGTTTGGCCCTCGTCGTGTTTTCCTAACCCCTGGAATGGGATCCCGTGTCTAGAGGACGTCCCTTGGGTCTGATCAGATTCTAGTTTCTGTTTCGGGCTTCTCCCGACCCCTCCTGTCAGGCACCCTCGTCCTAGGCGTTACCTCGTGTTACCATCTCGGTTCACAGGCTTGCTGTGGCGGGTGACTTCAAGTGAAGGCGTGGGTGTCCTCCTTTTAGTGCCAAAATGTTGATGCTTACCTGAGCCTGGCGGCGGATCAACATCATGTAGGGCTGCACACGGTGGACAGCTCTTCCCTGTTCAGCTTTGCCTGATTGGGTGGACCTGCAATAAGAGGAGGGACGCTTCAAGAGCAAGAAAAAGACAGATCAATCAATAGACAAGGACTCTCTGATGCTCAAGGCAAGAGTTGCTTAGTAGAGAATAGGAATTGGTTAGGTGGGAAGGAGCATGCATGCTTCCTGGATGCAATAAATGCACCATATTTATAGGTTGCCACTTGGACCGGGTGTTAGGTGGGTTTTGCCCATGACCCGTATGTCACATCAAGGCATGTTAGAAGGTAGAAGACAAGTGTCATGCCCTACATCGATGGATTGTTTCCCATCCGACGGTGAGTTGTTTGCCATTTGTTGGCCAATGATGGTGAGTAGCAGCCCAGTTACAAGTGAAAAGAATCCGACTCGAGCTGGTGCTTGACTCGAGGAGGTGACCAGTTGCGGTGCGGCCCAAGGGACCTTGAAAAGCACCTCGGACAAGCGATCCAAGCTCATCGGGATCAGTTGTTAGTTCCCTGTAACTTTGTTGAGCTTATTGACCGACCACCGAGAGTAAGGTTCCTCGATGGTGGCATCGAGCTCACCCTTAACAATGAGCGTACATAATATTATCAAAAACTTTTTTTTTGAAGGTGTTTAGAATTTTTGTGGATAATCAGAAATAACCTTGTGCATATCTGGTAAGTTAGACGAGATTATATTTATGATAATTGATTAACAATGATCAACTGTCAGACATATATGATTAGTATATGATGCCCATAAGTTCAGACGAGAAATAGACATGTAGAACAAAATACTTACAGATAGTTGAAGGTCTTGTATGAAGGAGACAAAGGTTAGTAGGTGAAGTAGGTCTTGTTTTTACCATTTATTACATGAATTGTAGGATTCTGCTCCAAGGTCGAAGTTAGAATATAGATTGTAGTCCTCAATTTGATAGTTTTGGGAGGAACTTGTAGGAGGAACCATCGGTCGGTAAACGTCGTCGTCTTAATGAATTAACAAAAATCGTAGAATTTCAAAAGTATTGAACATTAAAATTATGGTTTCTTCATTCAGTCAACATTATTTTCATCAGCTCCATGACTTAACTCTGTTTTTCTTGTCGTACTCAATAATATTTATAGTAATTGGAATGTATGGGAAAAGAAAAATTTAATAATTTATTCTCATGGATATGTCAAACATTAGTTGAAATGCCTTTCCAGTTACAGAAAGTTCTCTTCCCTACGTGTCTGAACTAATTCCATAATTCAATAATCACCAATTCTATGTTATAGACCTCAACGAAAAACAAAAACAAAACTAACAGATTATCAACTACGAAAACAATTAACAAATAAAGACACGAAGGCGCCGTTTGGTATTGTTTTCATAATAGGTGAAAATGTTTTTGTTTTAAAAAATAAATTTTTTTTAAAAAATTATACTGAGAGTGTTTTTAAAATTTTTGTCTAAAAAAATGTACAAAAACGTTTCTAAAAATTTTGAGAACACAAACAAACGGGGCGTAAAGGTTCATGCAAGTGTTTCCCTCCGAGGTTATGCTGTACTTATGACTACAATCTACGATAATCAATTCATATTAACACCCATTACGTATCATTAAATCCTTCGTAATACCATCCAACAATAACCGAGACCCACGAAACGGATTAATTGCTTCATATTGCAACTGTAAGAGCGGACCAATATAGCTTTTATAAACACCAACTGAACTAAAATTTTAGGGTGGTTTGTTTGGAGTGTTTTTTGTATTCAATGAACTTAAATTTAAATTTGAGTATCAAGAATTCTTTAGATATATGTTTGTTTTACCAAAAATCTGAATCATTTGAGTATTAAGAATCTAAGTTTTTAGAGTTCTGACTTCCCCTAAACTTTTGATATTCAGATATCTCTGCTACAGTAAAAACTGCAATTTTCTCTCCTATATTTGAGGAAAAAAAATCATAACTTCTTGATTTGATATCCAATTGAGATGATTTTTTTTTCATTATGTTCCTAGTGAAGAGAGGAATAAATTAAGATTTGTATTGCATATTTTTTAGAATCATTAACGTTCAGATTTTATTAGATTTATTAATAAATCAAAAACTATTTTCACTACCTTTTCAAACACATATTATAATTTTATTCCATATTCAGATTAAAACTTAAATGTACATCCAAACGTCAATTTGGATAATAATTCAAATCATTAACTTAAATCATAATTCAAATTACACTAACTTAAATCAAATCACTAATTCGAATCCATTTACCAAATGGATTCGTTACGAATTTTTTAACTACAAATACACATTTCTTTTTCGACGCCCAATTGAAAGTCAAACAAAACAACATAGAAAGTATGATTTAAAAGGAAAAAAAAAAACCAATAAAAAAATGGGTCCAAAGTCGCCAGATATATGACTCCACCTTCAGATATGCAAAACTATAATATTGTGGAACTTGCGTGGAACTCAAAATTACAGCTTAAAGCAACAGCCAAAGCCAACAGGGACGGAGTAAAACCTTCTTTGGGTCGCTACAATGTATAACAAGCTGCAAATTTAATCGACTCCTCTAATACTCCTCCAACTAAAAGCATTTGCTTCCTCTGACCCTAAAATGGTCTCCTCATCGCCCAATTGATCGAAGAGTAACCCAGACTAACAATTTGAGATCTTTTGGACTAAACTCTAATCTACACACTCCGCCTAACACTACGGCAGGGAAAAAATATTAAAAAGATAACGTGTCCTTTCCGATGAAGACCGCACACAATTTGACATCTCCGCCCAAAAACTAAAACGGCTTGTCGTTACTTCCTTCAAGAGCCAACCAAGAAACCCGGTCAGCAAGTTAAAAAAATTTTCAGACTCGCAAAAGTTGCTCTCCTACAATTTAGACCATACATCTTAAGCTCAACGGCTCTAAATTAAAGCTCGGATGGTCCGCATTTTCCCTTCCGCCATTTTGAGAAAAGGCTTTAAGAAAAAGCTTTTTTGAGCAAATGACATCTTTTTTTATTTTTTATTTTTACATCAAAAATCAAGCTTTTTAGGTATAAAAGTTACTTAATTTTTTTTTTCATCCTATTGAGGTTCCTTTTTTTATTATAATTCTTTTTTTTTTTTTCTGAAAAGAACTGGAGTAGTTTTCTTGCCCAAAAAAGCCTGTATTTTAATCCAAAAAAAAAGAGACCATTTTCCCAATTGAATTTTTTTTTGGCCCTTTTTTTCAAATTTCCGGTTTTCGGCAACATATCCTATCCCTACATATATATATATATATACACACAGACATATTAAACACTAGAAGAATGTACTGTTCATAAAAAAGATTTATTTATAATTTATGATAGTGGTCGTCGAGAATATAATTTTGTCTTACTTTTATTCCTATAAATGTTTGAAAAATATAGTTAAAAAATATAGTTAGAAGTAAAACTTTTGAACTAAAAAATATAACATGCAGAGCTTTATATTGTAGCTTATTTTTTTAATCACTGTATCATGTAAGAGCTTTACACTGTAGGTAACAATCAAAAGTTTTGGCTAAAACTGATTTTGTAAAATACCTTTTTGTTTTTAAATGTCTTGCATACTGAGACTTTTGAAATACATACTTGCTTTTAACAACCTTGATTTGAAACTTAAACATTGTAAAGGCAAAAGTGTTATAGTGTAAAAGTTCTTGCATGTTATAATTTTTAATTTAAACTCACGAGTTCAAAGCAATGTTGCAGAAACCCTAATAGTTTTAGCCTCTTTATTATTAGACTGTCTTATTTTTAGGTAAAATTTAGCATGAAAATGACTCGTAAAGGTTATAAGACCATTTCTAATGCAAATGTTAATGCAATTATTCTATTCATCAATAAAAAGTGTAAAAATATTATATTTGATATGCTATTTTATTTTATGCTCCAATACATAATTCTATTTTAAATGTCATATTTGTCTTCTATTATAATTATTAAGGTTTGAAATTTGAAAAAGTAAGCTTTTAATATTAAACTAATTAAAAGTGAGAATATTGTAATTAGTAAAGTAAAAAGAAAAAGTCAATCTATTAATATGCCAAATTTGTCATATATCATACTTCATAGTAAATTTGCCATCAAGTTTAGTATATAACAAATTTAACATCAAAGATAGCATTGTATTGGAGAATTTGTTACTCATAAATACTTAAATTTATTATTGACATATCAATATAACATTACAACAGAGATGCTCTAAGAGATATAAAATGAAAAGAAGACAAACAGATGTTGAAATAAATTCTAAAAAAAGATAGATTTAAAGTAAAAAAGATCGTGGCATCTGACCGAGGTTTGGTTTTTTCTTTTATCTTTTCTCTTTTAATATAAATTTTTCTAGATCTACTTATTTTTTTTAACTATATTATTCATCTTAAAATCCTGATGAGTGATATATATATATATATGTATGTAACATTTTGTTTTAAAGTAAACAGTTTTATAGCAAAAGGGTCAAAATTGTACATTTCACATACTCATATTTAGATTTATTAAATGTCGGTATTTTTTGCCAAAAAAAATGTGTGTATTCAACTTTTTTCAATATTTATAAGGAAAATTTAAGGTAACGCTTGTAATTTTATTTTATTCCACCGACAACGTAAGCTTTATCAATCGTCTGGTTGAATTTTACGAGGTAAATATTGAGGGTTTAAAATGTGAGTTGAAATAAATATTGTAAATATGAGTACTTTATATTATAACTTATTTTTATTTTACGTAATGTGATTGTTAATAAACTCAATTTTAACACATTAAGTTTAGCTTAAATAATATAAAACTCTTATATGTTATAACATAAAGCTTCACATGTTATAGTTTTGAGTTGAAATTAAACATTACATACAATTTTACATTTTTGAGTTGGGACCAGACATTAAAAACAATTTTACATAAAAATTATCTCAAAGAAACCAAAAAAAAAAAAAGAAAAAGCAAAATAGTTCCAAGCCCTCCCTGGCGTACGTTAGCCGACACCCGTCCACACTGTTGTCTGTCTCCATTCTCCCTCCCTACCTCTCTTTCCCCTTCTCTGCTTTTCTACTTTATCATCACAGCCCAACACATGAATGGCACAACCACACAAGATATGGATTAGACAGAAAGAGAAAGAGATCAAATTCTGATCCCTCAAAGTTGAATTTGGTTGAGAAAAAAAAAAGTTTGGGAGTTCAGTTGTTGACTCGTTTGACCGATGGATAGATCAACGGCTCAAAAAGGTTAGCTCTTTTCTCCTCTCTTTGGTGTTGATTCAGCTGATACTGCCTTTATTCTCTCCCCCTCTCTCTCTAGCTCACTCTATTTCCAGGTGAGTTTTAGCTTTTTCTTTAGCTCGTGAACCGTGGATCTGCACTATTTCAGTGCCCAATATATTTCCCTTGATTTACTCTTACCAAAGTGCCTGCATTTTAACTTCTCTTTCGTGTTTTCCCGAGGTTTTGGAAGAGGTAATTTGGTCGCCAGTTTTGAGTTTGCAAAATTCTGGTCTTTTCTCATTTATGGCTGGAAGTTTGGGTTTATGGGTTGCTTTATTTGGCGTTGAGCCGGCTTTGGTTGATCTGATTTTGTTTTTCTGAGGCGGTTTTGCACTTGGGTGTTTCCCATTAAGTCAACTGGGTTAATCTTCAGAATGCGGGTTTGATTGAAGAAATGTGAATTGTCTTTGGGTTTTAGTGGACGTAACTCAATTCTTATTGTTGTGATGAGTAAAATATGAATTCTGACGTTTTTCCGTTTTTATTCTTTGTAAGAGATCTGAAGTAGTGCTAATTCCGTGGTTTGCATTATATTGGTATATGGGTCTTTCGCTATGCCATAGTTGGACTCAAATTGTATTTTGTCTGAATTTTGTACACCAAGCCTCTCCAGTTGTGTTGGCCTTTTGTAATTGGAAAGTGTGTGTGTATGTGTGTTTTCCTTCCTTTTTCTTTTTTTTAGTTCCTGTTCTGTCATAAATGCATATTATGGCACTAATATTGTTTGTGTTTAATGTTCATTTAGTATCTCTGCGTCCTATTCATTGTAGGGTTATGAATTTAATTGGGGAGCTTTTGACTATTCTCTCTTTTGCGGTGTGTTAGTTATAAGCAGATTGCGAGAAATTTGGGATTGAATTGATTACTTTGTAGTTACCAAGACCTCTAGTTTCGATGTCAACAGATAAAGGTTGGTGATCAAGTAATGCCAAATTCTCCGTTTTAACTTTTGGATATAAAAAATTGCAATCGATGGTCTTCTTCTTTGTGCTTTCAATGCTCGTGTTGTGTGATAAATAAAGTATGCTGCTCTCTTAAACTCCTCACCACCTTTTTGGCATGTCCAGCTAAATGCTTCATGAATGGTCAGACCCTAGACCATTAAGAAGGGAAAATATAATTTAAACCTTGGTTTATGGCCTGGTTAATTGTTGTTCCCTTTTCTGTTTCACACTATTTTCTTATCTTTTTCTTTTCAGTAATTATGATGATTTACAATTATTTGTTCTGTTCTTTCAGAATTTTCAAACATAACTGTAAATTTTTAGCCAGTGATTAGCATTGGGAGTGTCATTGTTTCGAAATAAGGCTTGTTTGGCTGAAGATTGTATCTTTTTTAAGATGTAATTATGAATCCAAGTAGGCTTTAAATGTTAGACAAGATAAGATAATATTGGGTGTTAAGTCTGCGCAAAAGCACATGAAACATATTTGAAACCCTAAAAGGGAGTTGTTATGGCAAGTTTGATTTTCAGAATGATAGCAAGGTGGTGGATGAGACATTTATTCAAGTGTGACTTAGAAGCCATGCAGATAGGGAATGTATCCATCTCATAAAGAAAGAATAGTTGATGGGCACATCTGGAATCGTATATTTATAATCCGTTTGAACTGACATTAATTGGTTAATTTGATGTTCCTAGTTTGCTACTTTGCACTGTCTACTGTGGCATGTGAATTTTTGCTCAACAAAGTTGGGCTGTATTAAAGTGTTGTTTTAGTCTATTCAGTGCATCCTAAATAACCCTCTTGACTTCAGCGATGAAGCCAACTTGTCGGGTGATAAGATATCTCAAGTTAACTTGAAGCCAACTTCCCACGTTTACATTGTATTAAGCTAACATTTGTACGGAAGATGGCATCAGTCAAAGTCGTTCGCATTCCCAGGACACTACCTTCTGAATTGTCACAAAGTTGTTCCTGTCCTTCACAGGGTTGTTTGTGGAACCCTAGTAAGAGGAAACTGCCTGAATTGCCAATCAGTCATAGTCAAAGGGTAGTACTGTGACTGGTGCATATTTGTTGTTGAGTAAACCGAATTTCAATTTATCGTCATAATCCTGTTCAAATTTGTGTTTGAATGGCATTTTAAGTCGAGTCAACAAGTTTCTTTATGGCGTACTCTGGAGAAAGCATATAGTCCACTATGGAGCATGCTACAAGAACTTCAAAAGTTATATTTTACAGCTCACAAAATTAATATGTGATATCTTTCTTTTGAAAAATAACATTGTGGAAACTCTTACTTTTAGTTTTTACAAAATGAAATTCTTCGTACTATTTGATTTACAATCGTCACAAGCATAATGGTGCAATTTACTTCATTTCTTGAATCTTAGCATCTTTATAGCCAGATCTAGAGTTAGTTGATTAAGGCTAGCAGCATGGATAATTGCATCAGATCAAAAATAAGCCTGATGAATATGGCTGGCAATACGCCCTGATGCCTCTTTGTCAGTTTTATGCCAAGTGTGTTTTTCATGATTTTTTTTTTATTTTCTTTTATTGATGTTCATTTTACAGCACTAAGCCTATGAAATCCTTATAGAGCATGTCATCTAATCTTCCAGTTAGTCTTTATTTGGTTATTGAGTAAAAGATGGAAACAGCTTGTATGCTTAACTTCTGAAAGTTTTCCTCTGGCAGGTCTGTGTTTGATTGAGCTAAAGTAACTGCCACTATGGGTGTTTCGGGGAAATGGATTAAAGCTTTGGTCGGTTTAAAGAAATCAGAAAAGTCCCAGTCCTTAGAAAAGGATGAACATGTAAGTATAAGTTTGACTTTTCAACATTTTCTATTCTAGTTTCAATTATTTTTTCCCTATTATTGGTTGGAAGTTGTGTTGGTGGGTTTTATTTTTTATTTTTATTTATTTATTTATTTTTGAGCAACTTGAAAAGTGGTTTCTACATGTTCCATTCTAACTAGATATTTTAAAACTTAACTAAATTATTTGTTTCAAGCAAAGCATTAAAAAAAAAAAAAAGTTGAATCCATGATTGTCAATAGTTGTGTTTTGAATTTGCTACTCACATTATCCACAGGTTTCAATGAGTTCATAATTATTTATTTATTTATTTTTTTAAAATTTCCCTTCCGCCTAACCCTTCAGTCTTTCGGAGGCAAAAAGCTATGATTTTTGTCATGTAGGTGCCCATGAGGAGGTTTGAACCCCAAGCCTTGTGGGAACAAACCACGATTGTTCCAACCAACACCCCTTGGGCAATTTTATGTTTTGTGCTTTAGAGAGGTCTGTTGTCCAAATAGAATTGGTAGAAGCTTCCCAAGAATTTTCACAAATAGAAGTCTAATGGCTCACTGCAATCAAATTATGTAGCCAGGCCTCTCTTTTTTTTTTTTTTTGGGGTTTTCAAGGGGGTCAGGGATGGGTTACGTAAACCCGATGCTTGGGCTGATAAAAATATCGTATCACCCAGGTAGTTATGTAACATGTCATGGAAGTCGTCATTTTAGAATTTGTTCTGTGGATTTAATTTCTTGTAATTTTTTTTTGAAAATTTTATTTTATGCATCTGATATCAATGCCAGATAACTTTATCTTTTAGGGTAAAAGTTCTGCATAGAAAATTGATTCTTCTGCCCGGAGGAAATTAGGAATCTTTTGGAAAACCTTGTATCCCATAAAAGGAAAATCTAAAGATAATTAATCAGCTGAAGTGCATTGCTTAACAAGATTTCTACTAATTTCATGACATCTCTTGAGGATTTTCTTCCTTTGTCTTATAAAAGACATAATCACATAACAGTTTTGGTGTAATTCTAGTGAAGTTAAATTGTAGCATTGTTTTCTGTTTTTATGTTCTTGTTCTTCAATTATCACAGAGGACCAGTAGCAAATCTCGCCACCGGAGTAAAAATTCTGTTGAACTTGAATGTAATAAACTTCAATATGACATCGACCCAAGTGCTGCTCCAACATTTAGGGATACCACTACTCATTTAAACCAAGAATCTGCTGATTCCCCTTCTAGTTCACTTCAAGTACATGATGCAGTGCAAAGTCAGCAAAGTTCCAGGGAAGAATGGGCTGCAATTCGTATTCAAACAGCCTTTCGTGGCTTTCTGGTATGCAATTCTATGATGACATACAACTTCCTTTAGTCGGAAAAAAAAAATTGAATTTTTCCCCCATTTTTGGTCTTCTTTTTTCCCTCTCTCTCTCTATCTCTCTATGTGGATCTTCTTGTTGGTGGAATAATAAAATAATAATAATATTATTATTTTTTAAAAAAATTTTCCCCTTTTATGGTCTTCTTTTCAGCACCGGGTTCATATTTTTAGTTGAAACATGGATTAAAATCCATGTTTTTGTTTTGAGGGTTGAGTTACTAATGCATGACCACTTTAGAGACCTCTGGAATTCACTTTCATTTTTCTTTTTTCTAAGTAGAAATTATAAAGGGACAAAAGGTAGGGACAACATCAAATGTAAAACGTAATGTGTGAAAATACTAAACCAATGCATTAAAAAAAGAACAATCAGTCAACCCATAGTTTAGATTTTCTAGCGAGAAAGAGCTTAGACATAAATGCACCTTATTAAGGAGGCATTTGATATGCAGTAATATGCAAGATTCTTACATTTGGTACAAGAATTATGATTTTTGAATTCTTGAAAAACTCAATCCTATGGGACTTATTTTACCCCATTTTGGGTAATCTGAATTTCACCCAACAATTTAATATTCATATTCTCAGGAATATCAAGATCATGAAAATTTTACAGTTTCTTCTATGACGATGATGATAAATAATATAATATAATATAAAACTATTAAATATTTATAATATCAGCAGAATGTAATATTATTATTTAATGTTAATATTAATATAAAATAATAATATATTATGAAGAACTTTATTTTTATCATTATTGATATTGATATCTATATATTATATATTATTTACCATAAAATATATACTATATATAATATTTTAGAATAATTATATTATTATAAAATAATAGTCATATTATTATTATTAATTAATATTTCTATGCAATATAAATATAAAAATTATATCAATATAAAATAATAATTTAATAATAAGGATAATAATAACATTAAAAAATAATAAAAATGTATAATATATTGCATATAAAAAAATTAAATGTAATATATTATTATTAATTAATATTAGTGTATAACATATATCAATACTGTAATATAAAATAAAATAAAAATAATTTAATACTATTATTATAAATTAATATAATTATACAATATCAATATAAATACTATATCAATACAAAATAATAATTTGATAATAAGGATAATAATAACATTAACAATAATAATAAAAATATGAATAGTATAATATTAATATTCATAGTAATATCAATATTTTATAATAATAAATATAAAATTAATTAAATATGTATAATATTTATATTTAATGTTAACATTAATATAAATAATAATATATTATTAAGAATTATATTTTTATTATTATTTATATTGATATCAATATATTATATATTATATACAGCATTTTAATATTAAAATGTTGTTAAATAATCATCCTATAATTATTATAAATTAATATTTTTAAATAGTATAAATATTGTATTAATATACAATAATAATTATTTAATAATAATAATAATTTAATAGTATAATATTGATATTCAAAGTAATATTAATGTTAAATTATATATAATATTGTTTTATTATTGATATCTATATTGTTATTATCATTTAATATTAGCACTAACATTATGCTATAAATTATTTTTGTCAATTATACAAGATTGTTATGTAGAACCAAATACTATAATATATTATTCCTAGGAATTTAACAGAAGATTTTGTGTACAACCAAACTTGCTAATATTGTTTTTTTGGCAATCATATTGCCTATTATCACTTTTCTGGGAATATGATTCCTACTAATTACTGCATACCAAACGCCCCCTAAAGATATAAGATGGGAATTTAGGTGCTGTGAAAATAATAATGGGAATAACACATGTTTATGAAGTATATTCAATTAAATAATAAGAAATGGAAAGAGAATCAGTGTTGAAATGCGTTAAAAGTTTCATGAGACAATTTTCTTATGTATTATTTATGTAATCAAAAAGACACATTACAAATGAGACTCAGAGAAATGTAAACTTTTCTGGTTTTTTACCCTTTTTTCTGTGGGGAAGATAAAGAGGACAGAGGAGCGGTAATAAAGGAAGTAATTCGTTTAATGAGAATTGGATGTTCAATACAGATAGAATACCAGAATATTCTTGCCAGGAGTCCGACAGTATGGAATGAGTAATGCATAGCTCTTTCTAAAATAAAATTTATGCTACCTTTTCCCGTTACTGCCACAATTTACTTGCTTATATAACCATCGTCGATCACCGCATAAATGTTTAGTTTCTCCTAATTTACTGGCCATTCTTCCTAACATTGTCTTAGTGTTTCTTCCATCCAGACTCTTTTAATCTTTCTAAACTTAATTAGTGATGTTGCTTTTAACTTTTGCAAAATGTTGCACGTGCAAATGATTTTTATGTTTTCTGAAAAACTGGGCTAAGATTTTACTTGAACTCCTGGAACATCAAACTATCAAATCTTCATTTGGAGATTGAAGATCATAATGAAAATTTATTTAGAAAATCACAAAAAGCTACTGTTTCTGTAATATGCTTGATTCTCATTTTCCTGGTATAATGGTTTTGTCTTGTGCCCTGGAGAAGCTGGTGTTATCCACTTCCATATACTTCGTTTCTTGATTCCTTTTTGCATCTTTAATTAGCTTTCTGCTTAGCAGCTATTATCAGATTATGATCTCTTTGTGAAATTTATCAGGCTAGAAGAGCACTACGAGCTTTGAAAGGGTTGGTAAGGCTTCAAGCCCTTGTTAGAGGTCATGCAGTGAGAAAACAAGCTGCCATAACTCTTCGCTGTATGCAAGCTTTAGTAAGAGTTCAAGCTCGTGTGCGAGCAAGGCGTGTTCGTATGGCACTGGAAAGTCAGACAGCAGAACAGAAACTTCAGCAACAACTTGCAAATGAGGCACGCGTCCGCGAAATAGAAGTAATGTTTCGCACTTTTATTCACTGGTTTCATTATTATATTAAGTTGAGTGGAAAGGGAAACACCTGTTCTGTTCTTGGCTTTTTATATCCCTACAGAGTGAGCTTTATTTAGTAAGATAACTGAATCTGACGAACAGATACCTTGAAATTTTAAATTACATGTCTCCTATTTTATTTTCTTATTGAAAAGGAATTAAATGAAAAACAGAAAAAAAATTGAATTCCGACTGTCAATGTAAGTACATACTCAATTCAAGGTTTCTAGTGAAAAAAAGAATCTGGAACTGATTTGGTGAATTATGAACTATCTTGGTAAGTTAATGGTAAGAATGGAGTATATAACCAGAGATTTTCTTAAGGTGAGGCCACTAAGATGTTTGAGCACCCTGACTATTAGGATAAACCACGATTCAACGATGGTTTCATGCTTTGTTACCTGACCCTAGTTCTTTTGTGGTTGGACCTTCTTAAGTTAGTACTTCATTTTCCAACTCTCTTTGATTATTTCATAAGTTCTGGAAGAAGATGTTAGAGTTTCTGTAAAGAATCATCTCAAATATGTATTTTAAGTGAAATGATGAAACTTTCAGTAAACATTAAAAGAATTGATGCTCCAAGACGTGTTGTTTCATGGCTTAACCCAAAAGTGGTTGCATCTCTTCACTTCTATGAGTGCCTATGTGTTAGGACTCCACCTATGTTTGTCTATGCTAGAAGGGGCAAAAAGGGCAATAGCTCCAAGTCAGGGAAGGGAAATGTAATTTCATATTCTTAGCTGCTGAGGTGTTCAGTGAGATAGAGAATGTGTTAGAGGAAGGAGATTTAAGAGGGTGAGGTATGTAGAAGGGTCTTTTGTCTGATAGCTGAATTGGCAATTTGCCTTGGGAGGTTGGAGTCCTTGAAACTCCAATTTTTTTCTTTATTTGCTTCAGTCGATGTACTGTCCTCTCCATTTCTCTCACTGAGTGTCTGAGATTGGAAGTTGTTTTCATAAATAAAAGGAGTGAGGCCCCATTTTTGTGATTATTTTACTTGTTTGGCTTTTAATTCCTCAATTGTTCAGCTTCTAGACCAGGTCCTAGCACCATGGATGCATGAATAATTGTTTCAATTTCTCTGTATCAAAATCCATTCTGGAAATCTATTTCTGGGTCCTCCAGAATTGCATCATCAGTGTATCTGCTATTTTTGTTCCATAATGATAGCTTTAGTTGTTTTAGGTTTGTCGATGGTGTCATGCCATCTCTTACTGTTGTGCAGGAAGGTTGGTGTGACAGCGTAGGATCTGTTGAAGAAATTCAAGCCAAGTTGTTAAAGAGACAGGAAGCTGCAGCGAAGCGTGAAAGAGCTATGGCATATGCCTTAGCTCATCAGGTGAGCATGACAATCTTCTCTCAGTTGGATATTAAACTTTGTGACTCTATCAAATATAAAAGACTTGTCACTCTTGCACTAGTTTGCTAACATATGCAGATTGGCGCTCTTACCTCTAATTAAGATGTCTTAAACTGACTTTTTGACTAAGTGTGATTCTTGATTGGCAAAAGTATTAACTGCTAAGATAGCTCAAGTTCAGTTAGATATAGGCCCAACACCCCAATATCATCCGATCTCCAGAAGGAATTTGTGATATTAAATATCCTCATTAGAAGTACTAGTACACCGTTTTTTGTGAACTTTTGGTCTTTTGAAGTGTTGCAATATTGGAAAGCTGTTATGTTTAGATAAATCTTACAAGTGTGTTGTGTGGACATTTATCAGTAAAGGAGGCAGTATGTTTCTTTGCACATGATTATTAATCTTCTATTTCCGTGAAAACTAATGAATCAGGTAGTGGATGATAAGCCTCCAATAAGGTTCACCTATGCCAGGCGTGCTAAGCGCGTGAACTGAGGCTGATATGGGAAGTTGATCTGTGCACTGGGTCTATCGTTAGTACTAGTGTTCATTTGGTGGTCTTTTTGCTTGTTAGTACTCATGTTAGTTTGGTGGTGTTTTTGTTATTAATCAGTCTGTTGTCATTTGGGGCTTATGTAGTCTTTTGTGTTAGCATGGAAGAAAAGTGGGGGAGAGAGAGGAATAGTAGGCAGTCATTTGGTGAGTGATTGCTCTGGGGAGAGGAGGGCCTCTCGAAGGCTCTGCAATTCTGTATTGGTGCTTGAGTTTCAGCTTCAATACAATTCCTAGAAATTTTTTCAATCTTCTATTTCTGTTCATTTCCAAGCTCTTATCAGAGGACAAATGAGAAATATTAACAGAATTTTTACTGTTTTGATATGACCAATTTCTTTTTCGTCGATATGTAATGTGAATACAATTTTTTTATTCATAGAAAAACAATAGGACAAATAATACCGATTGATATAAACCTACTTATATCCTGTATATAACCTATTGGTATCCTATTATAGTAATAACATCAAACGGATTAAAATTGGTCATCAATGAGATCATTCAAAGATTCCAACATATGTTAAGCATACCAAGACAAATAACAATTGCCACATCTTGCTGCATCCATAGTCTAAGCTGTCAAGTAACCATTTGTTTGAACTGACAATATTTGAATGAGCTTAAGTAAGAAATTTTTTTTTCTGCAGTGGCAAGCAGGATCTAGGCAACAGGCTGCTCCTCCTGGATTTGAACCAGATAAGAGCAGCTGGGGTTGGAACTGGTTGGAAAGATGGATGGCTGTCCGTCCTTGGGAGAATCGCTTTTTAGACATTAATCTTAAAGATGGAGTTATGGTGCGGGAGAACGGATCAGCTGAGGGTAAAAATGTCACAAAACTTCAGTTAAAATCTGTGGGGAAGAAACCTATTACATCAAATGTTCACTCAAATCTTTCAAGCCAAAAAACTGGTCCTTCCCATTCTGATGGCTGTAGTTCTTCGCCGAGCAAGTCAGCAGCTTTGGTGCTAGATGCATCCAACACACAAATTTCTAAGTCGAAGTCAAAGCCACATATGGAAGATCAAACTCAAGAAGGCAACTCAAAGCCATCTGTTACATCTAGATCTCATAGCAATCCAAAGGAGAGATCCACACAAACTGATAAACAGGCAAAGAAGCGGTTGTCTCTACCCAATAGCGGTGAGTTTGTTCTCTCTCTTTATCATGGTTATCTGTATTAGAGTACAAGAAATGTTCGATCTCATTAGGTTCCACATGTGGAAGGGGCTAGTCTGAACTGCAAAGGGACATTTTTACTCCAATCCTTTGAATTAACTTATTGCACAGCTATATTCTCTAAGGAGAATTATAATTTGTCTCGTTGATCTTCTGATGGTTACAACATTATGTATAGTCAGACTACATGCATGAGATAAGAGAAATTATACAATCTGGTAGCTCTGGGGAAGCAAGGGTCACTAATAAAGAAAACGAACTTGCCTTTTTTTATTAAAGAATATGTAGAACTAATAAAGATATCCAGTTCAAGAAGAGACATGGAAAATCATAATTACGTATCTTTCATAGTCATGTTTCCAAGTCACCTGCCCATGCAAAAGAAAAAAAAAAAAAGTAATAAGAAAAGTCACATGTCCATGAAAATTGTAATGCAACGTGTATCTCTGCTCTAGCGACGACTGGCTACATTTCCTAATAATTGTTTCTTCTTTTTGTTCCTGCTCCTATTTATTTTGTTTCTGGATTTTTTTTGTATTAGGAGGAGGTTCTGGTGTTCAGGCAGCCAGACAACTCGGTAGAAGTGCTGCTAAAGTCACACCTAATTCTCAGAAGCTTGTGAAGGATAGATTTAAGCCTAATGGAAAAGAACCTGTGAAATCTGTCTTGGCTGCAGCGGATGCATAGTGCTTCAAAAATCACTGGTAAATTAATTTTCTTAGGTTATTCTTCATCGAGAGATGCTTTGCTGTTTGAGGCTGTACATATTGAACCAATCTTGTGAAGGGTATTCAACCACATTGCGGTTGTTACCGTACAAACGTATGAAGTGGCTAAGCTGAATCGGGGTCGAGGGGAACAAGAATAGCTGGATTAGTGTGTGGTAATTAGTCCTATTTGTTGTTGTCAATTATGTGAGTATGCATGCAGTTTCTTTTTTGATAGATGGACAAATTCCAGAGCAATTGGCCTTAATAGGTTTTTTTATTATTTTTTTGGAACTCGGGGGTGCACGCTTTGAACTCTACACGTTATGTGGTTGATTGAGTTTATATTAATATTATTTTCATTATTTGTCATCCTTTTCTTGTAATTTTCCGTGCGCTGTCGTCTTAATCCATTACATGTAAAGGATCTGGATTGCGCTCAAAACAATGAGTTCTGTAGTTGCAACTGCGGGTATTCACTGATCTCATGTCTACAAGTAGGGGGTCCACATTCATTACGAAGCCTACGCCTCTCCCGCCGCCCTTTGGACTCGTTATGATGATCGACTGAACCGTTCACTCCACGCTCGATTTGGTTGGAACCTGGTTCAAGAACCTTCCTTCGTAGAGTGGTTGAGTCATCGTTGGAAAATAGGGTCGCATTTGGTTAGGTGGAAAGGAATGGAAAGAAAAAAAAGGAAAAAAAAAAAGAAATGCAAATCTTTTGTTTAATTGGTTTTAGAATCAAGATTAATCATTCCAATGGAATGACTTCTCTCATTTTGATGGAGTTGTCATTACCATCTCCGGTCAGATTATAGGAATGGCTACTTTGATGGTTTATTAAAATTTTTTATCCACAATTAACCCTCCTATATTTCTTCCTAAAAAAATCTTCCCATACTTTTCGTCGTTGTTTTTGCCTAACCGTCGGACTTCAACTCCTCGCCAACAATTTACGCTAAGCTCCACATTGCCAACAAGATGATCTTGCTGTCCTCCTATCCGCTCGGTCTAAGCTTCGTTGATGTTTCGGCAAGCCTTGCTTGCCTAGATTGACTAGATCTTCCAAGTCTGCTCTTCTCCGCACGCTCCTTGCCCAGACCACACTTCCCAGATCTTCCCCTCTCTCCTCTTCATTCAGGCGACCCTCTCCAAAATATACCTAGACCAACCCTCCTTCACGCTCGCCTGGATCTGCCCAGACTTGCACAGGTTCATCGTTTCCTTGTTTGGGTTTTGAGCGGAATAGTTAAAAGGTCATGAAGAAACTAGTTTTTATGTGATATGACTATGAGTTCCTTTGCAGAAAACTATTTTCATCTATGAAGGCCATGTGTGACGATAAACGATAATAAAATTCCTCGAAAGTTTGTTTGGTTTTGTTTTTAAAATTTTTAAAAATGTTTCTATACGTTTTTTGAGGCAAAAATTTCAAAACATTTTTAACACAATTCGTAAAAAATTTTCATTTTTCAAAGCAAAACCATTTTCATCTATTTTAAAAACACTACCAAACGGATCAAAATTCATCTAGATATGAAAAGATCTATCTAAAAACATCTAGAAAGGTCCAAATTTGGAAGAAATAGGTCTTTGATGGCAGCAGGAAGCATTTATAAATTTTAGGCATTTTTTTTGTTGCTTTTTGATCAGGTGTGGTGCTTAGCGGTTGTAGTTGCTTAAGTTGGTTTTCGTTTTTGTTTTTGCTTTTGTGTTTGTCTTTGTTTTTGTTTTGTTTTTTTTTTTTGTTTTTGTTTTTGTTTGATTTTCTTTTTTCATTCCAAACAGTTTTTATGAAATAGTAACATTGTGAATCAAGTCCTTTCAAAGAAAAATCATGAATTATTCACAAAACTTCCTCCTTTGTAACATTGTCTTCCAATTTCAAAATTTAATATATGTAACCCTTATATAGTAACCAAAAAAATCCTTGAATTATGATTTTGAGCATAAATGACACAATATCTCACAAATAATAAGAATTGTTGAATAGTCGAGTGTACTATTAGATTGTTAGCTTATCTCAGTGCAATCATATAAAAATAAAAATGAAAAAAATTATCTTTTTCAAAAAATTTATTTTAAGGTTTTTTTAGTCTAGTCTATGTGTCAAATCTTAATTACGTGCCAATTTTTGTAAAAAAAAATTCTAACAAAAGGAATTTTTTGTTAATAATTCATAGATTTGGGGAACATTGTTATAAGGGCTATAGTTAAAGGAAAATTTCTGTAAGTAATTCATCAATTTGTTAGTTTTACAAAAATTTCAAGAAAGTCTCGATATCGATAAAAATTTTAGCAAAAGGGAAAACTTTGTATTGAATTCAACTCTATTACTTTAAGATACAATAAATATTAAAAAAAAAGCATAAATAAACATGATTTACATTAAAAAAACTCATATATATTAGATTTATTAATACTAAAAGAAAGATCTATTAGGCTCAAACATGGTTGGTATTTCTTATTGATTCAAACAATATTTGTACCATAATAAGTTATTTGAAAAACAATATTTGTACCATAATAAGTTATTTGAATAGTGATAAGTATAGTTATGACATGTCATGCATAGGTTTGTTGGTTTTTTCCTACTATATTTCTATGAATGAGAAACTATAAATTCTCATAATTATTTATTTGAGATAGTGGTGACATGCTTGGATGAGCATAATTAAAAATTTTATAATTCTAATAGAGTAAAAATATTAATAAATTATGAAAAAACTACTGAAATTTAGTTTCCAATATGATTAAAATTTCATCGAACCTTATTTGAAAATTTTCACAAATTACACTACAGACTTTTCAATATCGATTTTATGCCAATATTTACTAATATTTACTGCTTTTTTTAATATTTTGTTGAAACCGATGTTACAGTGAAAAGATATTTTGGTACCTTAAAAAAACCAAAATTTCCACCAAAATTTTCAATATTTCGTAGATATTTGCATCCGGTTCCTTGCTTCTCATTACATTTATAATTACTACCACCATTTTGTTAATAATATTGCTATGTACACCAACTCTAATCCCAACTTTTTAGTACAAACCTATGTGGCATGTAAATGTCACTTTTGCATTGATTGGTGTTTATGTAACTGTCACATCAATTAAAAAGGATCACATCAATAAAAAATGACAAGTCACCACCACGTGAGTTGGTACTCAAAAGTTGAGTTGGTGTCCCTAACACTACTCTTCCATCAGTGCAACAAGCGCACCCTAAGTTCTTATCCTTTGGTGTCAAAAGGGTGATAGTGACGGTGAATTAGGTACAAGTTTCCCTTCATTTCTTGGGCATGTAAGAGATTATCATTATTATTATTTCCTTATAACCCTAGGTGTCCGATGCTCCCCAAACAGTAATTGGAAAGAAAATTTTATAATTCATTGTATCAAAACTCAATACATTGCGTACTACTCACCAGCTAAACACCAAGCCTCAAATGTTAACTACTGACAGTCGAAGTTTAAATGGTGATTACCTACATCCAAGCCATACTCATTTCTTTCACTTGGAGGAATGTTTTTAATGGGTAGAAATTTATAAAGCTAATAGAAAAAATAAAGTAGCAATGAAGGTAATAATAATAATTTAGAAAAAAGTAGCAAATCTATAGAGGATCAAAGGCCCTAGGAAATGCAAAGCAACTTTCTAAATTTAGCAAGCCAAGCTAATTTGGCAAGGAATAGCTCCTAAGGTGGGTAGATTATTTCCGTCAGTTGATTTCAGTTTGAGCAGTCAATTTAAGTTTGTAGAACCTTTTTTATTTGAAGATTTCCAAGGTGTGGCTTGAAAAAATAACTTTCTTTAAGGTTTTATGTTTTTCAACTATCAAATCTATATTAATATGTTTGTTTATTTTGATATGATTTTAAACATATCCAACAATGAGAATTATGCATTACCAATATACTGATAATGGAGCCTTCGTTCAGTAGAATTCATGCCTTTGACATTTCAAGAGATATAAGCTATAAACATGGAGTCATAAAACCACTTTTGAATTAAAATGACACATAAATGATTATCAAAGTGAATTAATTTAAGTGCAATAGAATTATTATTAAATCAATTCATCTTTAGGTCTAGTCTAGTGTGCAACACCACTAGGTTTACCACACCAATGTATCACCATGGAGACAATCCGCTCCAACGGTCAAGATAAACCTTCTCCCTAATTGGACACAGATTCCCATTACACTCTTGTCATGTATAAAATGCCCAACAATATATATAGACTACGGACTATTAAATTTAGACTATTAATCTCTGAATCAGATCTATTTGCATATAAATGCCATATATGCTTAATTTCAAGATTTGGTTCTAATAGCCATGGATCACATGCTTCCTTAAATACAATCATTAATACAATAATATAAGGACCATTATTAATACAATCAGTAAAAGTTCATGCATAGTACTATTAAATATTTTCAATTATATTTTCCAAGTATAATTCCCTAATTGTTGATAAGAAACATGTCATCAACACTTAATGGAGAGTGGCAAGAGCGCAAACGAATGGTGTAAATGAGGATGGATACCGCTTATGCAAATGTAATTCACACAATATGATTTCGATAAATTATGTGTGCATAATGTCCAAATAATATTACGCAAGCATATCTTAAAAACTAAGGCTATCATCCTACAATTGTAGTCTAAAAAATTTTAAGATTAAATTGTTACAATAGATACTGTAACAAATATACATAAATTTTAAAGAGGAAAATTGTTAGACTAGGTTCCTTAAGGATTACAATATGTAATAGTTTTTAGAGACATTTAATCAATAAAGAGTTTAATGTTTATTTTATATATCAAATATGTCCTCTTTATAGTCATTTATGTTGAATGTATGATAAGCAGACAAAAGTCTAAGACCATCAATTTAAACCTTTAAGATCATGCATATGATAGATAGATTATGCAGAAGACATAAATCTTAAGGTGATAGTCTAAATATATAAGGTCCACAATCGAGGGAATAAAGTTGGGTACTTTATTCATGTTAAGATTGTTATGTTATCTACATCCTTAACATGAGATGGCTTGTCTTGGTCATCGGAGTTAGACTTCACAAATAGAAACATTAGTGTATTGTCATTGGTGACGATATATTGGGTCAAGATTAAAATTGAATTGATTTGATTAATAATTTCGCTTCTTTAAATCAATTTACTTTAAACAATTATGTTTGTTGCATCTTAATCTTGAAATAATGGGCTTGTATTATTGACTTGTGTCTTTTGATGTGCTAAAAGATGACGTTTTGAATTATATGAAGGTGAGAACACCGGTACATTGGAGACATGACTCTTAAATGACGTAGACTAATTATTCATAGATATAGAATCCATAGCTTTTTTTTTTTCTTTTTTCTGTAGAGTTAATGATATTCTCTTATAGGCATTATCCTGTAATTGAAAAATTGGAGTGCTCAACCATTTAGATACATTGGTGTAACTAAATGGTATACTATTTGTATTGATAGTAAGTTTTCCTATGGTGAGACAATAGAACATAAGATAAATATAATCGGGAAGGTAAATAGAATTTATCCTTAAGCCGATTATAAATATCCTATGGGAATGCTACATATTATGATATGTTATGGACGTTTAACTTGTTGGAGTTTTGTAATTTATATATAGTTTAAGAGTGTAGCTCTAAGCTTTTAGTGGAATAGCTTTAGAGTTGATAATTATAAAATATACATGTTAAGGATGTGTTATTTTATAATTATAAAAGCTTGATCTATTTATGTCCATTGCATCCCCTTTACTACTCACAATATTTCTTGCAATGATACAACGCATTTTTCCAACATATTGGTAACTTATGTCAATTCTTAAGATTAGGTAAAATTCGAATAATTGGATTTAATAATTCTTGTTAGTTTATTATTGAATTAATTTTATGAATTAATTTAAGATAAATATTTTGAATTATTTAAATATATATTCTATTTGAATATAAGATTATCTATATATGACTGTTTTAATCAGATAATTTCTCTATTAGGTTAGTTGAATTAAAACTAAGACTCTATAAAGGATACTTGGGTCAAATAAAGTAGGAATTATCCAATTAGTTCAAGCCGGGTGAATCGGATAACTTTAAGAGGCTAATAAAATGTGTCTGCCAGGTCAGCATTGACCAGGCAGTTGACCGCCTCTGTTTTATCCAGATATGCGTTTCACATATTTTCACTTGGAGATTTGATTCTAATTCGTATTTTGAGACATAATTGATAAAAATAGATATCCAATGACTCCTTATAAATAGTAACATGTTCCTATGCTTTTAGATCATTATTAATATCAAGGGAGGTCACTTGAGAGGCTTTAGAGAGTGATTTTCTAGAGAGAGAAATTCCACTACTCTAAGAGATTATTATTCAACACCTAAAACAATAATTCTGATTTTTCTCTTGTGATTGTGGGGAGAGTCACCAAGGGAGAATTGAATGACATGTATCCACTCACGCTCCAATCATGAAAAAGAGAATAGCAAAGACGACTAGTTGATTGAAGCTCTTCCGAATGCTATTCTTGGTAGCGGTTCTATCAAACGATATTTTATCAAAAGTACAGTTCTAATTTTAAGAGGAATATAAAATATGTTATTAATTTATTGTATATAGTATGTCTAACTTATTTATGGAAAAGACTTTATTTATTAAAAAATTTTAAAATCTGCTGCGTACTCCTTTTCCAACAAAAATTACAATAAAATTTAATTTTAAAAATGTTTTACAAAGTTTTATTTTAAATTATTAAATGTTTTAAAAGAAAATATTTTAAAAAAATTATTATTATAATCAAAAAAATTTATTATACAAATCTAAATATTTTACGGTAAGAAATGTTTAATTATAAGATCATATAGTTACGCAACGACTAAGTAAGTAGGGTTGTTACATAACCATCATCAGATTTGACCAAAACTCCTCAAAGAGTGTGGCTATTTGCTTGGGCTTGTAGTGGTGGGAGGGGATGGTGCTTTGGCTCACTTGAAGACGATGGGATTTTTTGTGGAGTAGGTTCGCATAGGGGTGAAGAAAGCCTTGAAGTTGTTGTTGAGAATGGCACCCACCTCAAACCTGTCAATGAAAATAACCAATAAATCGTAAATCTTCAGCTGCTAACAAGAACTCCATCACTGTCGAAGATGAAATGACTTCGTGAACTCCATTGCATTACCAAGGAGACGATCTCGTCAAAAGCTCCTTCATCTATGCATAAAAGTTATCACAAGAACAGTTGGGAAATCGAGATTGTGTTGAACAATGTCAGCTTTTGGTTGGCAAAAACCAGCGACTTTGGCACCAAAATAGCGAGGTCATTGAACGAGAGGTTGATGATGGTGTTTGTCAGAATTTTTTCCCCAAACTTTGGCAGTATGGTGTTGAAGAGCTTGTTGTAGGAGGTGTTGAAGTAGTGGAGGTTGTCATTGTCGAAATCGGAGCAGAGCGAGCCATTGATGAGTTTGGAAGACAAATATAAAACCTCCATAATTCGTGGGGCCTCGATAGCGTTCATGAAGGCTTCACTGAGGCTTCGACGACATTCTTGATAGCTGATGTTAGGCTTCATGAATGTTGGCGGCATGATTCACCACAGCTCAACGAGGGGTTTTATGGCGCCATAGTCAGCGGTCGAAAAATCATCCTCCTCTGCTCCCTCGTTGGCACCGTCGACAACTAAGAAATACAATATTTACCAAAAAATACCATATTTACTGTGTAAATATAAAAATTCACTAGCAACTTCGCCGGACCACTAGGGGCCGAAAAATATCATGTTTAT
Organism: Artocarpus heterophyllus; assembly: GCA_025403435.1. Classification (NCBI taxonomy): domain Eukaryota; kingdom Viridiplantae; phylum Streptophyta; class Magnoliopsida; order Rosales; family Moraceae; genus Artocarpus; species Artocarpus heterophyllus. The sequence continues at coordinate 31,231,711 of CM046338.1, forward strand.
TATGTAAATACAAAAGTTCACTGGCAACCTCATTGGCACTATTGGCAGTCGAAAAATACAATTTTACTAGGAAATACCGTATTTATCGTGAAAATACAAAAGTTTACTGGTGACTTTGTTGGACCGCTAACAGATGAGAAATACAATATTTATCAAAAAATGCTGTGTTTACCGTGTAAATATAAAAGTTCACTGGCAACTGTGCTAGACCACCGACAGCTAGGAAACACAATATTTACTCAAAAATACCTTATTTATCGTGTAAATACAAAAATTCATTTGCGACATCGCCAGACTACCAATAGCTAGGAAACACAAATTTATTAGGAAATATTGTATTTATCGTATAAATATAAAAATTTACTAGCGATTTCGCTAGATTGTTGGCGACTAAGAAATACATGTAATACTGTATTACCGTATAAATATAAAAGTTCATCGACGAATTCATCAGACCGTTGGCAACTAGGAAATATAATAATACTGTATTATCGTGTAAATATAAAAGTTCACCAATAAATTCACCGGACTATCGGTGGCCAAGAAATATAGTAAATACTTACCGGCGAAGTTCCGGACACCACTTGTATTGTCGACATCGCCGGCAGCCTATAAATACTCTATTTACATAAAAATATAATATTTCCATCAAAATAAAATACTTACCAGTGACTTTGTCAAACTTCACTAGCATCGACGAAGTTCCCAATGGTTAAAAAAATCACATTTCTCTAAAAATGTTTCATTTTTACAAAAAAAATGGAAAAAAAATTAAATGCCACCATAAACCAGATAATACAGAAAAAAGAAAAACCTATAAATATTTACTGAAAAAACCTTTAAATAAAAAACCTCCACCATAGACCTATCGTTGACCACAGCCGTGCACCGCAAAGTCTCTTAAAGATCGTTGATGTCCATATAAGCTTCTGTTTGTTAGACTGGTGTCCTAAGGACTAAATGATATATTAAGTTTTTGGAGACATTTTATCAATAAATAGTTTTATTTATTATTCACATGTCAAATGTTGTTCGCTTTATGTTCATTATTGTTGAATGTATGACAAGTAAACAAAAGTCTAAGACTATCAGTCTAAACCTTTAAGATCATGCATATGATAGATAGATTATGCAAAAGACATGAATATTAAAGGTGATAGTCTAAATGATAAGATCCGAAATCGAGGGAATAAAGTTGGCTGCGCTTTATTCATACTAAGATTGTTATGTTGTCTATATCTCTAATAAAAGATGGCTTGTCTTGGTCATCAGAGTGGGACTCCATGAGTAGAACCATTGGTATATTCTCATAGGTGATGATTCATTGGATTGAGACAAAAAGTTGAAATGACTTAATTACTAATTCTATTTGTTTAAACTAATTCACTTTAGAAAATTATATGTGTTGTATCTTAATCTTGAAATGATTAATGGGCCTGTATTCTTGACTTATGTCTTTTGATGTATCAAAAGGTGACATCTTAATTTAATGATGGTATGCATATCGGTACGTTGGAGACATGACTCTTGATTGACGTAGATTCGTTATTCATAGATATAGAATCCATAACTCTTTTGTAGATTTAATGATATTCTCTTATGTGCATTATATTGTAATTGGAAGACTGAAACACTCAACCACTTGGATACGTAGGTATAACCAAATGGTGTACTATTTATAAATAGTAAGTATTCCAATAGTAAGATAATGGATCGTAAGATAAAAATAATCAAGAAGGTAAAATAAAATTTATTCTTAAGCCGATTATGAATATTCTATGGGGATGTTATTATGATATGTCATGGATGGTTAGCTTATTGGAGCCTTGTAATTTTTTATTGGTCAAGAGTGTGGCTCTAAGCTTTTAGTGGAGTAATGTTAGAGTTGATAATTATAAAATATGTATTTGGGATATTGTACTTTATAATTATAGGAGCTTGATCTATATATCTTCATCATGTCCCTTTTGTTAGCTCATAATAAATCTTATAATAATATAGCACGTTTTTCCTACATATTGGTGAGTTGTGTTAATTATTATATTGGTTGAAATTGGATAAGAGTGGATTTAATAATTGATGTTAGTTTATCAGTTGAATTAATTTTATAAATTACTTAAAAATAAATAGGTTGAATTATTTGGATAAAATTTTATTTACTATGGGATTATCTCTATATGACTGTTTTAATCAGGTAACTTCTTTATTAGGTTATTTGAATTAAAAATGAGGCTTTATCTAAGATTCTCATGTGAAAACAAGATATTTTGAGGATTCCAAATTATCGTACGGTTGACAGGCTGATGTCTATGTTCGGCAGGCTGATGGAGCTAGTTTAGTAGGCCGGTCTCCTAAATCTACATGCCGAACATGCGATAATTAGATTATGCTTTTTTGACATATTTTTCATCAGAAGTTGATTTAGACTTGAATTTTGAAGCCTAATCTAATAAAGTTTGACTCCAAATTTGACCACCATAAAAGGATAGTGAGTTTTCCTTGTTATTCAGATTATTTAATAAGTATAGAGTGAGTACTCTAGTTAGAGAAACTTTGAAACTCCAGCAGAGCTATTGTTCACTATCAAGAATATGAGCTTTAGGTATCTCAAGTTGTTGGAAGGAGAGTCATCAGAGGAAAGGTTGTACGATGTGCGACCACCCGTACTCCGGTCTTGGATAGAGAATAACAAAGAAGACAAGTTGGTTGAGGTACTTCTCAAACATTTTTTTCTTCACAGATTTCTGCTAATTTTGATATATAAAAGAGGTATGTAAGATCTGTCATTCATTTATATATTTAGCATGTCAAACTTATTTATTTGAAAAATACTCTAATTTAAAATTTTTTAAAATTTTGCTACGTACTGTTTTTCAAAATTGGTATTAGAGCCTGGTTTTTATGTTAAATTTAATGGGTATTAGAGCCTAGTTTTTACGTTGAATTTAACGAGTTTGTGATCATGCTATATACATAAATTATGCGATCTTATTCTTTCCTATGTTTGAATTTAATTTTTTAAAGAGTTGACGCTCTAGGGTTTTTATATAGTTAAATGTTGTCATGAGATTATGTAAAGAATGTTTATTAATTAATTATGGTTAATTAAATTTTTATTTATTCTTTTAATTAATTAATTTACCGATTATGGTTCCTTAGAGGTTAGAATGTGTACCTAGGTTTTTTATGTAATTAGACGGCGGTTTATCATTACCGTCTAGGATTTATTATTTTAATTTTGGTTTGTAAAATTTGCGTTAAAATAATTATTCAAAGTGAAGACGGATCTAGAAGATGGAGATGAATAGAGTTCTATATGTTTTTCTGTGTTTATAAATTTTTTATGTTTTTGAATTGTTGAAAATAAAATTAAAAATTGCTTAAAAATAATTTCTTACAAATTTCTGGAAAAATGTTGGTTCAATATCGGTAGTAGGCTGATCACCCAACATCAATAGGTCAATGGTCACAAACAGGCAGACCAAACTTACATATCGACAGGCCAGTAGTGGGGTATAACTATTTTTTTAAATGGTGCGCTTTTCGTTGTAGTTTTTTATTTTGTTTTTGAGACAATTCTAAAAAACATGAAATTTTATGATAACCGGAGGAAATAAACCTTTTGATCTATTAGAGATTAAAGAATCAAAGATGGATACTACATGAAGAAGGATACAAATTTCTGGAAAAATGTTGGTTCAATATCGGCAGCAGGCTAATCACCCAACATCAGTAGGTCAATGGTCACAAATAGGTAGACCAAACTTACATATTGGCAGGCCAGTAGTGGGGTATAACTATTTTTTTAAATGGTGCGCTTTTCGTTGTAGTTTTTTATTTTGTTTTTGAGACAATTCTAAAAAACATGAAATTTTATGATAACCGGAGGAAATAAACATTTTGATCTATTAGAGATTAAAGAATCAAAGATGGATACTACATGAAGAAGGATACAAAGAGAAGATATAAGATGAAGAATCAATAATATGTTTAGATTGATCTTTTGTAATCTTTATTTTCTTTTCTCTAGAATAGAACCATGATATTACGACTGATTTATTATTTTGCTTGTAGCATTGCATGTTGCTTCGCTTGTCTACATTATCATATGATTTACCACGTATGTTGATAACATGTCATATAGAACAGGGAGTGCCGCTCATTAAAAATTGTTCATGCATGTTGACATAAAACCTTGACTTTTAAAATATTGAGTGGGAGAAAGTTTTCGAAGAGAGGACTAAGGCCTCCATCGTTGGTCTATAGGCAACACATGGTTGTTTCGACCCCTAGGAAGGGATTTCATCATGTATGGGGTTGGATCTCTAAAGGGATAATTTATTTTAGCATGATCTATCATTGTACAACCCTAGGTAGCAATTATAATCATGGATAAAATAGTTGAAACGATGGTTATACACTCAAGATTAATTTTATTATTAACCTCCCCTAGGACCTTTGTTGATAAAATTAATGGCCAAAGAAAATGATTATTAGCATATGCTAGATCAGACAGGTCTTGGATGCCATATATTAATTGTAGAGGATTTATGTTTCTAATTGAATTTGACAAGTCTACCCTAGGCAGCTTATTGAATTCTAAGTTGGGAATTATCGTTGTGAGGTTATGATATTTTCAAGGTTTTGATACATAAACACAATTGTATGCTTATTTGTTTGTGTTATCTTACTAAATTGTTGTGGAATGTTTGCTTAAATTTGGTATATGAATTTTTATTGTAAATTAAAATGTCTAAAAATGTTTTATCATCAATACTCGATAAAAAAACATTAACTAGTGAGAATTACAATGATTGAAAAAGGAACCTGAATATCGTCCTTTCTTTTGAGAAACCAAAATATGTGCTGACAATGCCATGTCCTCTCGAACCTACCGGGGATGCTAATGATTAGGCTCGCTATTACGTTATGACTAGCATGGATAATGTCCTACAGGCTCAATATGAGGATTACAAGACTACTAAGCAGATCTTGGATAATCTAGAAGACATGCTTGGAGGCCAAGCCTTAACAAAATGGCAAGGGGCTCTTTAGAAGCTCCTAAACTACAAATGGAGATCAGGGACTCCTATGAAGGAGCATATGATGTTGATCATGGATTACCTTGTTGAGGCTTAAACCGATGGAGCTAACATTGATGCTGAGCCACAAATGACTATGGTCTTTGAGGCCATCTAAGGAGTTCATCCCATTTAGTGCTTCATATAACTTGAGCAATAGAGAAGATGTGACCTAGACTGAGCTGATGAAGCAATTATAGGAGTTTGAAAATATGATAAGGAAAACTCCTACTGGTGGTGAGGCAAACTTAGTGGCTGCGTGTGGTTCCAATACTAACATTGGGAATGGAAAGAAGCAAAAGGCTAAGAACAAGAAGTCTTCTATCCCAGCAAAAGGCAACGACAAGAAGAAGAAAATGAAGAACCTGAAGAAGCTAAAGTGCTTTTTTTGTGAGAGAATTGGGCGTATAAAGAAGAATTGCAAATACTTCCTATCTCAAGGAGGTAAGTACGAACTTCTGGTTATTGAAACTTGTTTAGTTGAGGAATCAAGTGACATTTAGGTCATAGATTTTAGAATGACGAATCATGTTTGTGTTTCTTTGTATGGGTTTAAGGAAATGAAAAGTCTGGTGCATGAGCACTTCACGTTATAGATGGGTGATGGATCCTTGGAGTTGGCTGAAGCAGTAGGAGACAACCATCTTTTTTTTGATACTTATAGAATTTTATTTTTAAGAGATTGTTTTTATGTTCCTAAACTCAAAAGGAATTTAATATCTATCGCTTGTTTGTTTAAAGACTCTTATTCAGTTTCTTTTTATAATAAAGTTGAGATTCGTAAAAAAAAATATTTTATCTATGATGGATGGATGCAAAACAACCTGTATTTTATCAAACCTAAGATGGACTCATTGCTAAAGACAAAGGTCAATGATAATTCTAAAAGATTTAAAATTTCTCACTTTAATAAGACTTATCTTTAGCATTTGCAATTACGTCATATTATCCTGAATAGGATTTAAAGATTGTGAAGGGATGGACCTTTAAGTTACTTAGAGGTAGAATCTATACTACAATGTGAATATTGTTTGGAGGGCAAATTGACCAAAAGACCATTCAGGTTTAAAGGCAATCGAGCTGAAAGGGGTTCTAGAACTTATGCATAGTGATGTTTATGGTCCCATAAACATTAGGGCACGAGGAGGGTACAAGTATTTTGTCACTTTTATTGATGATTACTCAAGATATGGGTATGTCTACCTAATGCATCAGAAGAGTGAAACTTTTGACAAGTTCAAGGAGTTTCGAGCTGAAGCGGAGCAGCAATTAAGTAACCCATAAAGGTACTTTGATTCGATCGAGGTGTAGAATATCTCTCCAATGAGTTCATGGGACACTTATTAGAGAATGAGATCTTATCCCCTTTAATTGTACTAGGTAGTTAGCAGTAGAATGGCATAGCTGAGAAAAGAAATATGACTTTGTTGGACATGGTTAAGTCTATGATGAGTATTGTAAACCGCATGTTATTTTTTGAATAATGTGCCTTCAAAATCGGTTCCTAAAGCTCCCTGCGAGTTATGGCTAGGTAGGAAGATATCGTTAAACTATATTTGCATATAGGGATGCTCGGATCATGTCTTGTACAAGGAAGCGAACAAATTGAAAGCATGTTTGGAAGTCGTGGTTTGTAGGATATCCAAAAAGGACAAAAGGGGTTATTTCTATAACCCAAAAGAAAATAAAGTTGTGGTTTCAACGAATATGACTTTCCTTGAGGAAAGTCACATGAACGACTTTAAGCCTCATAGTAAGTGGTACTCGAGGAGTTAGCAAATGATTCTATCACTCTGGGGGTTCTAGTTGAAACTAATCCAATTAATGTAGAAAAATCAACCAAACAACAACCTAGAGAGCTTTAGTGTAGAGAGAGGATTGGGCGTCAACCTCAGAGGTATATGTTCAATAGTAAAGCTTACTTGGCTGAACCGGTTGAACATGATAGGGATCCTTACACTTACACAGAGGGTATGAAGGATGTTGATTCAAAGCCCTAGAAAAAAGCTATGAACACTAAGATGAAGTTTGTGGAGATTAATTAAGTCTAGGAACTTGTGGATCTTCTCGAAGGGGTAAAACCTATATGCTGTAAGTGGATCTACAAGAAAAAGAAAGGAGCAGATGAAAAAGTCAAAACATATAAAGCTAGACTAGTAGAAAAGCAATACATGCAATAAGAAGAAATCGATTACAAGAAAACCTTTTTGCCAGTAGCCATGCTTAAATTCATCCGTATTTTCTTGTCCATAGCTATTGTTCTCGACTATGAGATTTGACAAATGGATGTCAAGGCATCTTTTTGAATGGCTATCTTGATGAGTCCATATATATGGTACAACCAGATGAGTTCAAGACTAAGGGTCAAGAGAGCAAGGTTTGTAAGCTACTAAATTCAATTTATGGACTTAAGCGGGCTTCTTGTTCTTGGAACATAAGAGTTGATTAGGTGATCAAGACTTATAGGTTTAAATAAAATATGGACAAACATGTGTTTATAAGCATATTAAGGACATGAAGGTGGTTTTTCTACTGCATTATGTAAATGACATTCTGCTCATTGGCAATGACATTCGGGCATTGTCATCGGTCAAATAATGGTTGACCAAGTAGTTTGACATGAAAGACTTAAGTGAAGCTAATTATGTTCTAGGATCCAAATCTTTTAGAATAGGAAGAACAAAATGATAGCTTTATCCCAAGCTGCATACATAGACAAAATTCTCTAGAAGTATGCAATGTAGAATCTTAAGAAAGGTGGGCAACCATCTAGGTCTGGAACTACTCTTTCTAGAAAAGACTTTCCAAAGTCTGATGAAGAAAGAGAACACATGAAGAAGGTGCTTTATGCTTCAGCAATGGGTAGTCTCATGTATACTATACTTTGTACACGACTGGACATTTGTTATATGGTTGGGATAATAGTCAATTTTAGTTGGATCCTAGACTAAACCATTGGGTTGTGGTCAAGCATATTTCAAGTAAGTGAGAAGAACTAGAGGTTATATGCTAGTGTATGTTAATGAGGATCTAGCACCTCTTGGTACAATGATAAAAAGCTTCAATCTTGTCTGGATTTTAGAAGATCGACTTCTAGTTTTGTGTTTACTCTAGGAGGAGGTGTCATTATTTAGAGAAGTGTCAAGCAATATTGCACTTCAGATTCAACGATGGAGGCCGAGTATGTGGCAATTAGTGATGCTTTGAAAGAAGCAGTGCAGCTCCATAAGTTCTTTAGGGATTTTGAGGTAGCTCCTAGTATGGATAAGGCTATATCACTATATTGCGAAAGCACTGCAGTGATAGCTAATACTAAGGACCAAGATTTCATAAGAGGAGTAAGCATATTCATAACAAGGATAAGGTGATAAATGACTTCAATGAGGTTGGACATGTTGCAGCATGCAAGATTGCATTTAAGGGCAATATAGTTGATCCTTTCACAAAGACACTGACTACGAGAGTTTCAAAAAAGCATGTAGAGGCTATAGGGATGCGAGATATATCATATTTACTCATTTAAGACAAGTGGGAGATTGTTAGTGTTAGACATGTATGCCCTAAGGAGTAAAAATGTAATAAGTTTTTGGAGATATTTTTATCAATAAAGAATTTATTTATTGTTTATATACCAAAATCTTGTACTCTTTACGTTCATATTTGTTGAATGTATATTAAGCAAACAATAGTCTAAGACTATCAGTCTAAACCTTTAAGAATTGGACATATGATGGACAGATTATGCGAAAGACACGATTTTTAAGGTGATGGTCTAAAACATAAGATCTGCAATCGAGGGAATAAAGTTGGGTGCTTTATTCATGTAAAGATTGTTAGGTTATCTATATCCCTATTGGGAGATAGTTTGTCTTAATCATTAGAGGTGGACTCCATGAATAGAAACATTGGCACGTTTTCACAGGTGACGATGTGTTGGATTGGGACATAAAGTGAATTGATTTGGATTAATAATTCTGTCTCAGAAAATCGATTCACTTTAGACAATCATTTCTATTGTCTCTTAATCCTGAGATGAATAGTGGGCCCGTTGTCTTGACTTGTGTCTTTTGATGTACCAAAGGGTGACACCCACATCTTAATAGTCGTATGCATGCCGGTACGTTGGAGGCATGACTCTTGATAGCGTAGACTTGTTATTCACAGATATGGAATCCATAGCTCTTCTTCAGGAGTAGTGATATCCTCTTATATGCGTTGTCCTGTAATTGGAAAACTGGAGTGCTCAACCATTTGGATACATAGGTGTAACTGGATGGTATACCGTCTTTGGATGGTAAGTTTTTTGATGGTGAGATAATGGAATGTAAGATAAAAAGAATCGGGAAGGTAAGACAGAACTTGTCCTTAAGCTGATTATGGATAATCCTATGAGGATACGATACACTATGATATATCATGGAGACTTAGCTGTACGGGCTTTGTAATTCTATGTAGTTCGAGAGTGCAGCTCCAAGATTTTAGTGGAGTAGCGTTGGAGTTGATAATTATGAAATGTATATCTGGGATATTGGGTTTTGTAATTATCGGGAGCTTGAACTATATAGGTCCATTTGGTCCCCTTTGCTAGCTCACAAAATCCTGTAATGATACGGCGTGCTTTTTCAATAGTTGGTGATTTATGTCATATTTATTAGATTGGTTAAAATTTAGAAGAATCAGATAATTCATGTTTATTTATCAGTTGAATTAATTTTGTGATAAAATTAATTCAAGATAAACTTATTGAATTATTGGGATTGGATAATTCTTGTCTATTTATCGGTTGATTTAATTTATCAAAATTAAATCAAGATAAACTTGTAGAATTTTAGGAATTCATTTCTTTCTTAGAGATTATCTACATAAAGTTGTTTTAATTAGATAACTTTTCTATTAGGTTATTTGAATTAAAACTAAGACTTTATCCTAGAGAATCTCAGGTGGAAAATAGAAGATTCGCTGAGATATTTTTTCGATAGTTCGGCATGCGGATCCTTAAGTTTGGCCTGTCGATGGACAAGTTCAACCTATCGATTGGCAGTTCGGTCCACCGATGTACGAAGGATAAGATTACGTGTTTTCACGTGAATTTTATCAGATATTGATCCGAATTTGATTCTAATTCAAATTTTTGAGACCTAATCTGATAAGAACTAACCCTACACCTAACCTCTATAAATAGGGAGTAAGTCACATAAGTTATTTAGATCAATTGATAGATTAAGAGTGATACTCGGCTGGTGAGAATCTAAAACTCCCTAAGAGCTCTTGTTCACAAATCATGAACACTTGCTTTGGGTTCTCTCAATTGGTTGGAAGAAGAGTCACCTAGTGGAAGAGCTGTATGTGTGAGCCCACACTCACTCCGATCGTGGATAGAGAATAGCAAAGAAGACCAGTTGGTTGAGGCTCTTCTAGAACGTTACTTCTCTTCACTGATTGCAAGAGCTTTTCGGCACACAAAGGTTGGTAAGATCTGGTTAATTTATACATATAGCATGTCAAACTTGTGTTTTAGAAAATGCTCTGATATAAAATTTTTAAAAGTTCGCTGCGTACTATTTTTCCAACAATTGGTATCAAAGACATGATTTTTACATAAATTTACGAGTTTGTGATCATACTATATGTATAAATTTTGTGATCTTAATCTCTCATATGCCTGAATTTAATTTTATAAAGAGTTGGCACTCTAGGTTTCTATATATTTTATATGTTTTCATAGATTATGTGGTGAATGTTCATTAATTAATTATGGTTGATTAAATGGTTATTTAATTATTTATTTAATAATTAATTTATACCGATTATGGTTCCTTAGAGGTTAGAATGTGTATCTAGGTCTTTCATGTAATTAGATGGAGGATTATCATCTCCATCTAGGAATTATTATTTATTATAAATTTGTAAGAAATTTGTAATTAAATAATTATTCGAAGAAGACGGATCTAGAAGATTGATGATTGCGTTCACAGGTATTTCTCGAGTCTCTAATTTTATGTTTTTGAATTGTTGAAAATAAAAATGATGAATTGCATTAAAAATTATATTTTCTAGAATGGGTGATTTTTGCTCGGTTGGCCGGCCGATGGTTGCAAATCGGCAGGCCGAACGTGAGGTTTGGCAGGCCGACAGCGGGGCAAAAATCAGGAGGCTCTGGCGGCAGGCCAAACTTTCAGTTTGTCAGGCCGATCTATCATGCATCGACAGGCCGATCTAATGATCTATAGGCCGATGGTCATGACCGGCAGGCCGATCACCTAGATCGGCTTGCTGGCAGAGAGCTGAAAATTTTTTCAAAAAAGGTATAGTTTTTTAATGTAGTTTTAATTTTATTTTTGGGACAATTCTGAGAGACATTAAATTTGGATATGACTGGAAATATGAAGTATTCGATTTATACAGGATTGAAGACTTAAGGATGGACATTACATGATGAGAGATACAACCTGAGAATTCAAGGATGAAGAATCAATAATATGTTTCGATTATTCTCTTGTAATTTTTGATTTCTATTCTCTAGGGTGGAACCATAATATTATGGTCATTATTATTTTGCTTGATTGCTTTGCTTGTTTGCATTATAATATGATTTACCATGTATATTGATGACATGTCATATAGAATAAGGAGTGCCGCTCATATTAAAATTGTTCATGCATCTTCTTAAAAGAAAACCTTGATTTCAAAAGATTGAGTGGGAGAAGGTTTTTGAAGACAAGACCTACGGCCTCCATCGTTGGTCCATAGGAAGAACATGATGGTCCTAACCCCTAGGAAGGGATTTTTATCATGTACCAGATTGGATCTCTGAGAGGATAAGGTATTTTAGCATGATTTATGGTTGCATACGCCTAGGTGGTGATTATAAATCATGGATAAAATATTGAAACGATGGTTGTACACTCATGTTAATTTTATTATTAACCTCCCCTAGGAGCTCTGTTAATAAAATTAATGGCCAAAGAAATGATTATTAATATATGCTAGATCATACGGGTCCTGTATGGCATATATTAATTAGTAGGAGATCCGTGTTCTTGATTGAATTTGACATGACTCCTCTAGGAGCTTGTTGAATTTTGAGTTGGGAATTATTTATTATAAGGTTGTGACATTTTCAAGGTTTTGACACATAAACACATTTGTATGTTTTTACATGATTGTGTTATCTTACTAAATTATTATGATATGTTTGCTTATGTTTGGTATATGATTCTTTATTGTAGATCAAAAATGTCTAAAAATACTTTATCTTCGATATTTGACAAAAACCTATTAACCGGAGAAAATTATAATGATTGGAACTGGAATCTAGATATTGTCCTCTCCTTTGAGAAACTGAAATTTGTGCTGACAACCCCTTGTCCTCCCAAGCCTACAGGAGACTCAACTAATGAGCTATTCCAAGCATACGATCATTAGAAACATGCAAATGATCAGGCCCGCTGCTATGTTATGGCCAGCATGAATAACGTGCTGCAGGCTCAACATCAGGATTATGAGACTGCGAAGCAGATCTTGGATAATCTTGAGGATATGTTTGGAGGCCAAGCCATAACAAAGCGGCAAGGGGCGCTTCGAAAACTTCTTAACTATAAGCCGAGGTCGGGGACATTTGTAAAAGAGCACATGATGTTGGTCATGGGTTACCTCACTGAGGCCCAAACCAATGGAGCCGACATCGATGCTAAAACTTAGATGACTATGGTCTTTGAGACTTTGTCAAAGAAATTTATTTTGTTTAGAGCTACTTTTAATTTAAGCAATAGATAGGATATGACCTTAACAGAATTGATGAAACAGTTACAAGAGTTTAAACTGTTGATCAGGGAGTCTCTTGCGGGTGGAGAGACAAACATGGTAGCAACTTCTGGTTCTAATCCCAACTCTGGGAATGGAAAGAAGCAACGGGCCAAGAATGAGAAGTCTTATATTCCTTCTAGCACTAAGAGCAAGAAGAAGAACCCGAGAAGCTTAATTGCTTCTTCTATGGGAAGGTTGGGCACATAAAGAAGCATTGCAAGGACTTCCTTTTCAAATGAGGTAGGTGTGATCTTCTGTATTTAGAAACTTGTTTGGTTGAGGAATCCAGTGATATTTAGGTCATAGATTCTGGTACAACTAATCATGTTTGTGTTTCTCTGTATAGGTTCAAAGAAACGAGAAGTTTGCTACATAAAGACTTCATGCTTCGGATGGGCGATAGATCCTTGGTCTTAGCGAAAGTAGTGAGAGACGTCCATCTTCATTTTGATAATTATAGGAATTTAATTTTGCGAGATTGTTTTTATATTCCAAAATTTCAAAGGAATTTAATTTATGTAGCTTGTTTATTTAAAGACTCCTATTTGGTTCCTTTTAATGATAAAGTGGTGATTTGTAAAAACAAATCGTTTATCTATTCTGGATGGATGCAAAATAATCTATATTTTATCAAACCTAAGATGGATTTACTGCTTAATGCTGAGATGAACGATAATAACTCTAAAAGACTTAAAACTTCTTATTCTAATAAGACTTATCTTTAGCATTTGCGCCTTGGTCATATTAACCTGAATAGGATTCAAAGGTTGGTAAGGGATGGACCTTTAAGTCGGTTAAAGGTGGAATCTATACCTCAATGTGAATCTTGTTTGGAGGGTAAAATGACCAAAAGACCATTTGGGTCTAAAGGCAATAGGGCCGAAGGGGTTCTAGAACTTGTGCATAGTGATGTTTATAGATCAATGAACATCTAGGCACGAAGAGGGTATGAGTACTTTGTCACTTTCATTGACGATTACTCAAGGTATGGGTATGTGTACCTGATGCACCGCAAAACTAAAACTTTTGACAAGTTCAGGAAGTTTTGGGTTGAAGTGGAAAAGCAATTGGGTAGACCCATAAAGGCACTTCGATCCGATCGAGGTAGAGAATACCTTTCTGATGATTTCTTGGGACACTTATTAAAGAATGGGATTTTATCACATTTGACTACGCCGGGCACTCCGTAGTAGAATGGCATAGCGGAGAGAAGGAATAGGACTTTATTGGACATGATAAGGTCCATGATGAGTTATTCATCATTACCTTTATCCTTTTGGGGATATGCCCTACAAACCGCATGTTATCTTTTGAACAATGTGCCTTTAAAATCGGTCTCTAAAACTCCTCAAGAGTTATGGACGGGCAAGAAGACATCCTTAAACCATATTTGCATATGGGGATGTCCGGCTCATGTCCTGTTTAAGGATGAGAATAAGTTGGAAGCACGTTCAGAAGTTTACGTGTTTGTAGGATATCCAAAAGGGACTAAAGGGGGTTATTTCTATAACCCAAAGGAAAATAAAGTCGTGGTTTTAACTAATGCAACTTTCCTTAAGGAGAGTTACATGGACGACTTTAAGCCTCGAAGCAAAGTGGTGCTTGAGGAGTTAAGGAGTGATCCGATCACTCCGGAGGTTTCGAATGAAACCGTTCCGATTAGTGTAGAAAAACCAAACAAACCTAAACATTAACCTGAGGGGCTTCGACGGAGTGGGAGAATCGGGCATCAACCTGAGAGGTAGATGTTCAATGGGAAAGTCTTTTTGGCTGAACTAGATGAACATGACAGGGATCCTTATACTTACGTAGAGGCTATGAAGGATGTTGATTCAAAACTCTAGACAGAGGCCATGAACACATAAATAAAGTCTATGGAGACTAATCAGGTCTAGGAGCTTGTGGATCTTCCTAAAGGGGTAAAACCCATAGGGTGTAAGTGGATCTACAAGAGGAAAAGAGGAGTGGATGGAAAGGTTGAAACCTTTAAGGCTAGACTGGTAGCTAAGGGTTATACGCAAAAGGAAAGAATCGATTATGAGGAAACCTTTTCGCCTGTAGCCATGCTTAAGTCCATCCGGATTCTCTTATCCATAGTTGCTGCTCTCGACTACGAGATTTGGTAATGTCAAGATGGCTTTTCTAAATGGCTATCTTGATGAGTCCATTTATATGGAACAACCAGAGGGGTTCAAGGTCAAGGGTCAAGAGGGTAAGGTTTGCAAGCTGCTAAAGTCAATATATGGACTTAAGCATGCTTCTCGTTCTTAGAACATAAGATGTGATTAGGTGATCAAGACTTATGGGTTCTCATAAAATGTGGATGAGCCATGTGTTTACAAACACATTAAAGATGGGAAGGTGGTTTTTCTACTGCTCTATATAGATGACATTCTGCTAATTGGCAATGACATTGGGGCATTGTCATCGGTCAAATTATGATTGACCAAGCAGTTTGACATGAAGGACTTGGGTGAGGCTAATTTTTTTCTCGGTATCCAAATCTTTCGGGATAGGAAGAATAAAATGATAGCTTTATCCTTGGTCGGCTACATAGATAAAATTCTCAGGAGGTTTGCAATGCAGGATTGTAAGAAAGGTGGGCAACCATCTAGGTTTGGAATTACTATTTCTAAGAAAGACTCTCCAAAGTCTTATGAAGAAAGAGAATACATGAAGAAGGTGCCTTATGCTTTGGTAACGGGTAGTCTCATGTATGCCATGCTTTGCACACGACCAGATATTAGTTATGCGGTCGGGATTGTAAGTCGATTTCAGGTGGATCTAGGACTGAACCATTGGGTTGTGGTAAAGCATATTTTCAAGTACCTGAGAAGGACTCGAGGGTATATGCTTGTATATTCAGGTGAGGACTTGACTCCTCTAGGATATAGTGACTCAAATTTTCAATCCTTCCTAGATTCTAGGAAATCGACTTCGGGTTTTGTGTTTACTCTGGGTGGTGGTGCCATCAGTTGGAGAAGTGTTAAGCAAGATTGCACTTTGGATTCAATGATGGAGGCCGAGTATGTGGTAGCTAGTGATGCTTCGAAAGAAGCAGTATGGCTCTGCAAGTTCCTTGGGAATCTTGAGGTTGTTCTTGGTATGGATAAGGCGGTATCACTGTACTGTGATAACAGTGCTGCGATAGCTAATGCTAAGGAACCAAGATTTCACAAGAAGAGTAAGCATATTGATAAGAAGTATCATGTGATAAAGGACTTTGTTGAGGGTGGGCATGTCACGGTATGCAAGATCACGTCAGAGGACAATTTAGCTTATTCATTTACGAAGACACTTACTGAGAGAGTCTTTGAGAGGCATGTGGAACCTATGGAGATGCGAGATTTTTCATATTTACTCACTTAGTGCAAGTGGGAGATTGTTAGACATGTATGCCCTAAGGAGTAAAAATGTAATAAGTTTTTGGAGACATTTTTATCAATAAAGAATTTATTTATTATTTATATACCAAATCTTGTCCTCTTTACGTTCATATTTGTTGAATATATGTTAAGCAAACAATAGTCTGAGACAGTCAGTCTAAACCTTTAAGAATTGGGCATATGATGGACAGATTATGCAGAAGACACGATTTTTAAGGTGATGGTCTAAAACATAAGATCCACAATCAAGGGAATAAAGTTGGGCGCTTTATTCATGTAAAGATTGTTATGTTATCTATATCCCTATTTGGAGATGGTTTGCCTTAACCATCGGAGGTGGACTCCATGTATAGAAACATTGACTCGTTGTCATAGGTGACGATGTGTTGGATCTGGACATAAAGTGAATTGATTTGGATTAATAATTCTGTCTCGGTAAATCGATTCACTTTAGACAATCATTTGTATTGTATCTTAATTCTGAGATGAATAGTGGGCCTGTTGTCTTGACTTATGTCTTTTGATGTACCAAAGGGTGACACTCACATCTTAATAGTCGTATGCATGTCGGCACGTTGGAGGTATGACTCTTGATAGCATGGTCCTGTTATTCATGGATATCGAATCCATAGCTCCTCTTCAAGAGTAGTGATATCCTCTTATATGCGTTGTCCTGTAATTGGAAAACTTGAGTGCTGAACCATTTGGATATATAGGTGTAACTGGATGGTATACCGTCTTTGGATGGTGAGTTTTCCGATTGTGAGATAATGGAACGAAAGATAAAAATAATTGAGAAGGTAAGACAAAACTTATCCTTAAGCCGATTATAGATAATCCTCTGGGGATACGATACACTATTATATGTCATGGAGACTTAGCTATACGGGCTTTATAATTCTATGTAGCTTGAGAGTGTAGCTCCAAGCTTTTAGTGGAGTAGCGTTGGAGTTGATATTTATGAAATGTATATATGGGATATTGGGTTTCATAATTATCGGGATTTTGAACTATATAGGTCCATTTGGTCCCCTTTGCTAGCTCATAAAATTCTGTAACGATACGGCATGCTTTTCCAATAATTGGTGACTTATGTTAGATTTATTAGATTGGTTAAAATTTAGAAGAATCAGATAATTCGTGTTTGTTTATCGGTTGAATTAATTTTGTGATAAAATTAATTCAAGATAAACTTGTTGAATCATTGGGATCAGATAATTTTTGTCTGTTTATCGGTTGATTTAATTTAGAATAAATTAAATCAAGAAAAACTTGTAGAATTATTAGGAATTCATTTATTTTCTTAAAGATTATCTAGATAAAGTTGTTTTTAATTAGATAACTTTTCTATTGGATTATTTGAATTAAAATTGAGACTTTATCCTATAGAATCTCGGGTGGAAAATAAAAGATTCGTTGAGATATTTTTTCGGCAGTTCGGCATGCCGATCCTCTAGTTTGGCCTATCGATGGACAAGTTCAGCCTACCGAAAGGATAAGATTACACGTTTTCATGCGGATTTTATCAGATATTGATCCGAATTTGATTCTGATTTGAATTTTTGAGACCTAATCTAATAAGGACTGACCCTAGACCCAACCTTTATAAATAGGGAGTAAGTCACATAAGTTATTTAGATCAATTGAGAGATTAAGAGTGATACTTTGCTAGTGAGAATCTGAAACTCCCTGAGAGCTCTTGTTCACAAATCACGAACACTTGCTTTGGGTTCTCTTAATTGTTTGGAAGGAGAGTCACCTGGTGGAAGAGCTATACGTGTGAGCCCACACTCACTCCAATCGTGGATAGAGAATAGCAAAGAAGACCAGTTGGTTGAAGCTCTTCTAGAATATTACTTCTCTTCACTGATTACAGGAGCTTTTCGGCACACAAAGGTTAGTAAGATCTAGTTAATGTATACATATAGCATGTCAAACTTGTGTTTTGGAAAATACTCTGATATAAAATTTTTAAAATTCTACTGCGTACTATTTTTCCAACAGTTAGACATGATTGCCTAAGAATTAAATGACGTAATAAGTTTTTGAAAACATTTTATCAATAAAGAGTTTTATTTATTATTCATATACTAAATATTGTCCTTTTTATGTTCATTAGTGTTGAATGTATAATAATCAAACAAAAGTTTAAGACTATCAGTCTAAACCTTTAGGATCGTGCATATGATGGATTGATTATTTGGAAGACATGAATCTTAAAGGTGATACACTAAATGATAAGATCTACAATCGAGGGAAGAAAGTTGGGCGTTTTATTCATGCTAAGATTATTATATTGTTTACATCTCTAACAGGAGATGGCTTGTCTTGGTTGTCAAGTGGGACTTTATGAGTAGAAACATTGGAATATTATCATAGGTGACAATGTATCGGATCAGAACAAAAAGTTGAATTGATTTAGTCAATAATTCTATTTGTTTAAATCAATTTAATTTAGATAATTATATGTGTTGTATCTATTGGAAACATGATTATGCAATGGAATTTTAAAATTTTAAATCAGAGTATTTTCCAAAACACAAATTTGACATGCTAAATACATATATTAACGATAGATATTGCTAACCTCTTTTGTATACCGAAGTAGACTGGAATTCATGTAGAGAAGAACGTTCCAGAAGAGCCTCAACCAACTGGTCTTCTTTGCTATTCTCTATCCACGATTGGAGTGCAGGAGATCGCATGTCGTACATCTTTTTCTCTGGTGACTCTCTTTCTAACCACTTGAAAAGACTTAGAGCTAAGGTTCTTGATGTTGAACAATAGCCCTAAGGAAGTTTCAGAGTTTCTCTCACTAGAGTACTCAGTCTATGCTTCTTAAATGAACTAAATAACTAAGAAAACTCACCTCCTATTTGTAGTGGTCAGACTTGGGGTTAATCATTATAAGATATGGCCTCAAAATTCAAGTTTGGATCAACTTCTGATGAAAAACATGTCAAAAATGTGTATACAGATTATCGCATGATTGGCAAGCAGATTTAGGAGATCGGCCTGTCGATGGAAACTCCATCGATAGGTCGAAGTTTTCCACTGGCTTGCCAAACTTACGATAATCTTGATCCCTAAGAATATATAATTTTCCACCTGAGAATCTTAGATAGGGCCTCAGTTTTAATTCAAATAGCCCAATTGAGAAGTTATTTGATTAAAACAGTTATATCTTGATAATCCCATAGAAAATAAAATATTATCTAAATAATTTAATATGTTTATCTTGAATTAATTTACAAAATAAAATTAATTCAACTAATAAACTAACATGAATTATTAAATCCAATCTTATCGAATTTTAGCCAATCTAATAATTCAACATAAGTCATCAATAAGTAAGAAAAACATGCTGTATCGTTATAGGATTTATTATGATATGGCAAAAGAGACTTGATGGATATATATAATTCAAGCTCTGATAAATATAAAATACAATATCCCAGATACGTATTTTATAATTATCAACTCTAATGCTACTCCACTAAAAACTTAGAGTTGCATTCTTAAACTATATAAAATTACAAAGCTTCAATAAGTTAACCGTCCATGACATATCATAATGTATCGCATCCTTATAGAATATTCATAATCGGCTTAAGGATAAATTCTATTTTACCTTCCCGATTTTATTTTACGTTCCATTATTACGCAATTGGAATACTTACTACCCATAGATAGTATACCGTTTGGTTATACCTATGTATCTAAATAGTTGGGCGCTCTAGTATTCCAATTACAGTATAATGCATATAAGAGAATATCATTAACTCTACAAAAGAGCTATGGATTCCATATCTATGAATAACGAGTCTATGTCAATCAAGAGTCATGCCTCTAATGTACCGGTATGTGTACCATTATTAAGTCAAGATGTCACTTTTTGGTACATCAAAAGACATAAGTCAAGATAACAGACCCATTAGTCATTTAAGATTAAGACACAACACATATGATTATCTAAAGTAAATTCATTTGCACAAACAGAATTATTAACCAATTCAATTCAACTTTTATGTCCCGATCCAATATATTGTCACCTAGGACAATGCACCAATATTTTTTCTCGTGGATTCCCACTTTGATGACCAAGCCAAGAAATCTCTTGTTAGGGATGTAGACAAAAAAAAAATCTTAGCATGAATAAAGCACCCAACTTTATTCCCTCGATTGCGGATCTTATAATTTAGACCATCACCTTTAAAATTCATGTCTTTCGTATAATCTGTCCATCATATGCACGATTCTTAAAGGTCTAGATTGATAGTCTCAAGCTTTTGTTTGTTTATCATATATTCAACAGAAATGAAGATAAAGAGGATAATATTTGGTATATGAATGATAAATAAACTCTTTATTGATAAAATGTCTCCAAAAACGTATTACAACATTTTACTACTTAAGGTACCATGTCTAACAATCTGCCACTTGTGTTAAGTGAGTAAATGTGAAATGTTAAGCATCCCTATAGCCTCGATAGGCCATAATGTCCTCAAACCTAAACATATTTCTACATTTCCTTTCACCATGTTGTTCTTTATCACATGATACTCTTGATGCATGTGCTTACTCTTCTTGTGAAATCTTAATTCCTTAACATCAGCTATCGTTGTAGTGTTATCACAATACAGCGATACTGTCTTATTATACTAGAAACTACCTCAAGATCCCCAAAGAATTTACAAAGCTATCAAAGCATCACTAGCTACCATATACTCGGCCTCTATCGTTAAATCCAAAGTGTAATCTTGCTTGACACTTCGCCAAACAATGGCACCACCACCCAGAGTAAACATTGAACCAGAAGTTGATCTTCTCAAATCCAAGTAGGATTGGAAATCCGAATCAGTGTGTCCTAAAGGTGTTAGATCCTCACCCGAATACATAAGCATATACCCTTCAGTCCTTCTTAAGTACTTGAAAATACAGTTGACTGCAACCCAGTGATTCAGTCCTAGATCTGACTGAAATCGATTAGCTATCCTGACACATAAAAATGTCTGGTCATGTGCAAGGCATAGCATACAAGAGACTACCCATTGCCGAAGCATAAGGCACCTTCTACATGTATTCTCTTTCTTCATTAGACTTTGGTGAATTTTTCTTAGAAAGAGTAATTCTAGACCTTGATGATTGACCACCTTTCTTGGAATTCTACATTGCATACTTCTCGAGAATTTTATCTATGTATACAGCTTAGGATAAAGCTATTATTTTGTTCTCCCTATCCTAAAAGATCTAGATACCAAGAACATAATTAACTTCATCTAAGTCTTTCATGTCAAACTGCTTGGTCAACCATAATTTGACCAATGATAATGCCCCAATATCATTGCTAATTAGCAGAATGTCATCTACATAGAGCAACAGAAAAAACACCTTCCTATCCTTAATGTATTTGTAAACACATGGTTCGTCCACATTTTGTTCGAACCCATAAGTCTTGATCACCTGATTAAATCTTATGTTCCAAGAACAAGAAGCCTACTTAAGTCCATAAATTGACTTTAGTAGCTTACAGATCTTACCCTCTTGACCCTTAGCCTTGAACCCGTCTAGCTACACCATATATATGGACTCATCAAGATAGCCATTCAAAAACCCTATCTTGACATCCATTTGTCAAATCTAGTAGTCGAGAACGACAACTATGGATAAGAGAATGCCAATGGACTTTAGCATGGCTATAGGCAAAAAGTTTTCTCGTAATCGATTCTTTCCTTTGACGTGTATCCATTAGCTATCGGTCTAGATTTATGGGTTTTGACCTTCCAATTTGCTCTTCTCTTTCTCTTATAAATCCATTTACACCTATGGGTTTTACCTCTTTGGGAAGGTCCATAAGTTCCTAGACTCGATTAATCTCCATAAAGTGCATCTCAATGTTCATGGCTTTTGTCTAGAGCTTTGAATCAACATCCTTTATAGCCTCTACGTAAGTGTCAGGTTCCTTCTCATGTTCAACCGGGTTAGCCAAGTAGGCCTCACCATTGAACATGTACCTCTCGGGTTGATGCTTAATCCTCCCACTACGCTGAAGCCCCTTAGGTTGTTGTTCGATCGATTTTTCTACATTACTTTGATTGGTTTCAACTAAAACCCCTGGAGTGATCAAATCACTCGCCAATTCCTTGAATACCACTTTACTTCGAGGCTTAAAGTTGTTCATGTAACTTTCCTCAAGGAATGTTGCATTTGTTGACACCATAACTTTATTTTCTTTTAAGTTATAGAAATAACCCCCTTTTACTCCCTTTTGGATATCCTACGAACACACAAACTTCTAAACATGCTTCCAACTTGTTCGCTTCCTTATACAGGAGATGAGCTAGATATCCCCATATACGAATATGGTTTGAGGATGTCTTTCTACCCGTCCACAACTCGTGAGCAGTTTTAGGAACTAATTTTGAAGGCACATTGTTCAAAAGATAATATGCGGTTTGTAGTGCATATACCTAAAAGAATAAAAGTAATCTCGAATAACTCATCATAGATCAAACCATGTCTAACAAAGTTCTATTCCTTCTCTCAGCTACTCCATTCTACTGTGAAGTGCCCAACGTAGTCAAATGGGAAAAGATACCATTCTCTAGTAAGTGTCCCAAGAACTCATCGAAAAGGTATTCACTACCTCGATCGAATCAAAGTGCATTTATGGGTTTACCTAATTGTTTTTCTATTTCAGCCTAAACTCTGTAAACTTGTCAAAAGTTTCACTTTTTAGATGAATTAGGTACACATACCCATATCTTGACTAATCATCAATAAAAGCAATGAAGTACTCATACTCTCCACATGCCCTAATGTTCATGGACAACAAATATCACTATGCACAACTTCTAGAACCCCTTCGGCCCTATTGTCCTTAGACCTAAATGGTCTTTTGGTCATTTTGTCCTCTAAACAAAATTCATATTGTGGCATAGATTCTACCTCTAAGTGACTTAAAGGTCCATCCCTTATAATCCTTTGAATCCTATTTAGGCTAATATGACCTAATCGCAAATGTCAAAAATAAGTTTCATTAAAGTGAAAAGTTTTAAGTCTTTTAGAGTTATCATTGACCTCAGTGTTCAGTAGTAAGTCCATCTTAGGTTTGATAAAATATAGGTTGTTTTGCATCTATCCACTACAGATAAAAGATTTGTTTTTATGAATTACAACTTTATTATTTAAAAAGATGGAATAAGAGTCTTTAAATAAACAAGTGACAGATATTAAATTCCTTTTAAGTTTAGAAACATTAAAATAATCTCAAAACCAAAGTCCTATAATTATCAAAGGAAAGATAGATGTCTCCCATGGCTTCAGCCAACACTAAGGATTCATCACCCATTCAAAACGTGAAGTGCTCATGTAGCAAACTTTTCGTTTCCTTAAATTCCTTTAGAGAAACATAGACATGATTAGTTGCACCAAAATCTATGAACCAAGTGTCACTTGATTCTTCGACTAAACAAGTCTTAAATACCAGAAGTTCACACCTACTTCCTTTACATAGGAAGCCCTTGCAATTCTTTTTTATGTGCCTAACCTTCCCGCAGAGAAAAACAAACACTTTAGTGTCTTCGCGTTCCTCTTTTTTTCTTCTTATCCTTGCCATCTACCAAAATAAAAGTTTCTTCATTCTTGGCCCTTTGCTT
The DNA here is from genome assembly GCA_025403435.1 of Artocarpus heterophyllus. Classification (NCBI taxonomy): domain Eukaryota; kingdom Viridiplantae; phylum Streptophyta; class Magnoliopsida; order Rosales; family Moraceae; genus Artocarpus; species Artocarpus heterophyllus. The sequence continues at coordinate 31,255,642 of CM046338.1, forward strand.
TTTTTTATTCCCAGAATTAGAATTGGAAGTAGATGCAACTGTCAAGTTTGCCTTGCCACTAGCCAGAGCTTCTTTGATAAGATTTTTGAACTCCTACAGCTGCTTTATAAACTTAGTCAAGGTTACATCCTATCCATTACTCAAATTATATGAAGCTTTAAGTAGGATGAACTCCTTCGATAGAGTCTCAAAAACCATTGTCATTTATGACTTAGCATCGATATTAGCTCTATAGGTTTGAGCCCTAGGAAGGTAACCCATGACCAATATCATATGCTCTTTCATAGGAGCCCTAGTCTTTGTTTGCAGTTTAAGAGTTTTTGAAGAGCCCCTTGTCGTTTTATTAGGGCTTGATCTCCAAACATGTCTCTAAGATTATCCAAGATTTGCTTTGTAGTTTCATAATCTTCATGTTGACCCTCAACACATTATTCATGCTAGCCATAACATAATAGTAGGCCTGATCATTAGCATATTTCCAACAATCGTACGCTTGGATTGCTCATTAGTGGAATCCCTAGGAGGATCAGATGGATACGGTATTGTCAGCACAAATTTAGGTTTCTCAAAAGAAAGGACAATTTTCAAGTTCCTTTTCCAATCATTGTAATTCTCGCCATTTAACATGTTCTTATCGAGTATCAATGAGAAAGCATTTTTAGATATTTTTAATCTACAATAAAGATTCATATACCGAATACAAGCAAACATTCCACAAGAGTTTAGTAAAATAACAAAGACAAGTAAACATACAATTGTGTTTATGTGTCAAAACCTTGAAAATATCACAACCTTACAACGATAATTCCCAACTTAGAATCTAACAAGTCGCCTATGGGAGACTTTCGAAATTCAATTAGGAACACGGATTCCCTCTAATTAATATGCCATCCTACACCCTTATGGGGTAGGATATATTAATAATTGTTTTCTTTGGCTATTAATTTCATTAACAGAGCTCTTAGGGGAGGTTGATAATAAAATTAATTTTGAGTGCGTAACCATCGTTTCAACTATTTTATCCATGTTTATAATCGCCACCGAGGGGTATACAATGATAAATCATGCTAAAATAAATTATCCCTTCAGAGATCCAATGTGGTACATGATGAAATCCCTTCCTAACCACCATGTGCTACCTATGAACCAACGATTGAGGCCGTAGGTCCTCTCTTCAAAAACCTTTTCCCACTTAATATTTTAAATGTCAAGGTTTTATGTTAACATGCAAGAACAATTTTTAATGAGCGGTACTGCCTATTCTATATAGTATGTTATCAACATACATGGCAAATCTTATTATAATGTAGACAAACAAAGCAACATGCAAAGCCATAAGCAAAATAATAAGTAAATAATGATAATATCATGGTTCCATCCTAGAGAAAAAAATAAAAAAAATACAAAAAATCCATCGAAACATATTATTAGTGCTTCATCTTTTCTCTTCAAGTTGTATCTTTCTTATGTGGCATCCATCTTCAATTCTTCAATCCTTCATAGATTAAAGGTTTATTTTTCTAGTTATTATAATATTTCATGTTTCTTAGAATTGTCTTAATAAAATACAAAACTGCACCAAAAAATATACCTTTTTCGAAAAATGTTCTGCCCCAGTATTGGCTTGCCGAATTAAAAGTTCAGCCTATCGATCCGAGGGGTTTAGCCTGCTGACTGAGCTGAGCCAGTGTTTTTCCAAAAAATAGTTTCTAAGCAGTTTTTTAATCTTATTTTCAACAATTTAAAGACATAAAAATTTATAAACATAGAAAAACAATGAACTCCTATCATCTTTATCTTTTAAATCCATCTTCACTTCAAATGATTATCTAATTACAAAATTTCACAAATTTAAAAATAAAATAATAATTCATGGACGGTAATGATAGACCGCCATGTAATTATATGAAAAACCTAGATATATATTATAACCTTTAAGGAACCATAACTGACATAAATTAATTAATTAATGAATAATTAAATAGAAATTTAATGAACCATAATTAATTAATAAACATTCACCATATAATCTCATGATAACATTTAATTATATAGAAACCCTAGAGTGCCAACTCTCTAAAAAAAAGAATTCAAGCATAGGAGAGAATAAGATCACATAATTCACTTATATAGCATGATCACAAACTCGAAAATCAACATAAAAACCAAGCTCTAATGCCAATTGTTAGAAAAATGATTATGCAATGGAATTTTAAAATTTTAAATCAGACTATTTTTTAAAATACAAGTTTGGCATCTAAATATATAAATTAATGACAGATCTTACTAACATCTTTTGTATGCCAAAGTAGGCTTGAATCCGCGTAGAGAAGAACATTTCAGATTCTCTATCCACGATCGGAGTGTGGTGGCCGCACGTCATATAGCATTTTCTTCGGTGACTTTCCTTCCAACCACTTAAGAATACCTAGAGCTAAGGTTCTTAATGTTGAACAATAGCCCTTAAGGAGTTTTAGAGTTTCTCACACTAGAGTACTCACTCTATGCTTCTCAAATTATCTGAATAACTATGAAAACTCACCCCCTATTTATAGTGGTTGGACTTGAGGTTAATCATTATTAGGTAAAGCCTTAAAAATCAAGTTTGGATCAACTTTAGATGAAAAAGTGTCAAAGTCACATATATAGATTATCGCATGATTGGCAAGCCGATTTAGGAGATCGGCCTATTGAACTTACCTCATCGGTAGGCCGACGTTTCCCACCGGCTTGCTGAACTTACGATAATCTTGATCCCTGAGAATATGTTACGTTTCACCTGAGAATCTTAGATAAAGCCTCGGTTTTAATTTAAATAACTCAAAGAAGAAGTTATCTGATTAAAACAGACATATCCTAATAATCCAATAGAAAATAAAATATTATCCAAATAATTCAACATGTTTATCTTGAATTCATTTACAAAATAAAATTAATTCAACCAATAAACTAACATGAATTATTAAATCCAATCTTATCAAATTTCAGCCAATCTAATAATTTAACATAAGTCACCAATATGTAGAAAAAAGATGCCATATCATTACAGGATTTATTATGAGATTACAAAAGGGACTTGATGGATATATATAGTTCAAGCTCTTATAAATATAAAATACAATATCCTAGATACATATTTTATAATTATCAATTCTAACACTACTCCACTAAAAGCTTAGAGCTGCACTCTTGAACTATATAAGATTACGAAGCTTCAATAAGATAACCGTCCATTACATATCATAATGTATCACATCCTTATAGGATATTTATAATCAGCTTAAGGATAAATTCTATTTTACCTTCTCGATTATTTTTATTTTATGTTCCATTATCACACCATTGGAATACTTACTACCTATAGATAGTATACTATTTGGTTATACCTATGTATCCAAATAGTTGAGCTCTCTAATCATCCCATTACAATATAATGCATATAAGGGAATATCATTAATTCTACAAAAGAGCTATGGATTTTATATCTATGAGTAACGAGTCTATGTCAATCAAGAGTCATACCTCCAACGTACCGGTATGTGTACCATTATTAAGTCAGGATGTCACTTTTTGGTACATCAAAAGACATAAGTTAAGATAATAGACCCATTAGTCATTTCAAGAGTAAGACACAACACATATGATTGTCTAAAGTGAATTGATTTGCATAAACAAAATTACTAACTAAATCAATGCAACTTTTATGCCCTGATCCAATACATTGTCACCTATAACAATGCACAACGTTTCTACTCTCGGGGTCCCACTCTGATGACCAAAACAAGCCATCTCCCTTTAATGGATGTAGACAACATAACAATCTTAGCATGAATAAAGCACCCAACTTTATTTTCTTAATTGCAGATCTTATGATTTAGACCATCACCTTTAAAATTCATATCTTTTGCATAATCTGTCCATCATATACGCGATTCTTAACAGTTTATACCGACAGTCTTAGGCTTTTGTTTACTTATCATACATTTAATAGAAAATGAAGAGAAAGAGGACAACATTTGGTATATGAATAATAAATAAACTCTTTATTGATAAAATGTCTCCAAAAATGTATTATAACATTTTACTCCTTAGGGCACCATATCTAATGGTATCTTAATCTTGAAATGATTAATGGGCCCGTATTCTTGACTTATGCCTTTTGATGTACAAAAGGGTGACATCTTAATTTAATGATGGTATGCATACTGGTACGTTAGAGACATGACTCTTGATTGAGATAGACTCCTTATGCATAGGATATGGAATCCATAGCTCTTTTCTAGAATTAATAATATTCTCTTATATGAATATATTGTAATTGGAAGATTGGAGCACTCAACCATTTGGATACATAGGTGTAACTAAATGGTATACTATTTATGAATAGTAAGTATTTCAATGGTGAGATAGTGTAAGGTAAGATAAAAATAATCAGGAAGGCAAAATGAAATTTATCCTTAAGCTAATTATGAATATCCCATGATGATATTATACATTATGATATATTATGGATGATTAACTTATTGGAGCCTTGTAATTTTGTATAGTTCGAGATTGCGGCTATAAGCTTTTAATAGAGTAGCGTTAGAGTTAATAATTATAAAATATGTACCTCGGATATTGCATTCTATAATTGTAGGAGCTTGATCTAAGTATGTTCATCGGGTCCCCTTTACTAGCTCATAATAAATCCCGTAACGATTTTTTCCTACATATTGGTGACTTGTGTTAATTATTATATTTGCTAAAATTTGAAAAGAATAGATTTAATAATTCATGTTAGTTTATCGGCTGAATTAATTTTGTAAATCAAGTCAAGATATACATGTATAATTATTTAGATAATATTTTATTTACTATAAGATTATCTGTATATAACTATTTTAATAAGATAACTTCTCTATTAGGTTATTTGAATCAAAACTAAGGCTGAATCTAAGATCGTTGTGTGAAAATAAGATATTCTAAGGATTCTAGACTATCGCACGGTTGGCAGGCCGATGTCTAAGTTTGGCAGGCCGATGGAGCTGATTCGGTAGGCCGATCTCCCAAATTGACATGCCAAACATGAGACAATCAAATTGCGCATATTTGATGCGTTTTTCATCAAAATTTGATCCAAACTCGAATTTTGAATCATAATTTGATAAGGTTTAACCTCAAATTCGACCACTATAAAAAGGAAGTGAGTTTTCCTTGTTATTCAAATCATTTGAGAAGAATGGAGTGAGTACTCTAGTGAGAGAAACTTTGAAACTCCCGAAGAGTTATTGTTCAACATTAAGAATCTTAGCTCTAGGTATTCTCAATTGGTTGGAATGAGAGTCATTGGAGGAAAGGCTGTGTGATCCAGTTAGTAGACACTATATTAGTGGTGAAAGGGCTATGATATTAAAAATTAGGATTGATGTATTCTGTGTTTTATGTATTTATTTTTATTTTATATTATCTCTATTTTTAATAGCGACCAGTCACACTTTGATCGTGGATAAAGAATATCCAAAAAGATTAGTTAGTTGGGGCTATTTTGGAATGTTTTTCTCTTCACGAATTTCTGTTGACTTCGTTATATAAAAGAGGTATACAAGATCTGCCATTTGAAAAATAGTCTAATTTAAAATTTTTCAAAATTCTGCTAAGCACTTTTTTTTTGTTGTGATTTTTTGGATTGTCTTGATCGCCGTCAGTTGGAGGTTTTCCAATGCCTCATGAGCTTCACCGTCGACACTATCGAAGGATAGATTGGAAATAAGGAGCAAGATCAGGGATGACAAGAGTAAATTGGTGACAACAAGGGCGGACCACAACGGTGATGAAGAAGTCAATCGGAGATTGGATTGCAATAGAGCAGATCGCCATGGCAGTTGGTTGAGCTTAGAGGTATTCTCATCACATGAGGTCCGCTCTTCGATTGCGACTTTGTCTTTGTCGCGAGCTCGGCACGGCCACTCCAGCGGGGAACTATGATCGAAAAGAAGGGAGGAGAGAGAGAGACGGGCGCGCAGTGGAGAGAAAAGGCTGATCTATTTTGACAATGGTTGCCATCGATCGTCTCCCAATGCCATTCGTCCGTTGCAGTCGTCTATCACCCATGTCTGCCGCCATTGTTAAACTAGATGGGAAACTAATTCTAAGAGAGGGAGTGGAGAAATAGGAACTGAGGAGAGACAAATGGGAAGCGAGAGAAATGAGGGGAAATGAAAAAAAGACCAAAAAAAAAATTCAGACTCTTTAAGGGCAGTTTTGAGTTTTTGTTTACCTTAAAATGCCAATTTATTTGATCTGCTATTATTTTTACATTCTTAAAAGCATTAACATACTTAACTAGTGGAATGACAAAATCTGCTGTAGTATAATTTCTCCAAAATTAAAAGTTAAAAAGTCGCATCATGATGTCACCACGATCCTTCCCACAGTCCCTTCCTCGTCGCTCCGCTGGACCTTTGTCGTCACATCCAACACACTCAAAAACAAAAGAATAACAAATGATTTTGTGTTAACGGCGTCAATTATAACGGCAGAAATCCTAATCCCATCACGGGATCGCTGCTCGCATGCCCCAGGCCCGGCGCCAAATCTGAAAATCTGAAATCTCATCTCACCTCTCCCTTCTGGCTTAGTCCCCATTCCCTCCTCCGTACAAAACCATTATTTTATTTCCCATTTTCTTCTTCCTCACTCTCCAAATTTTCCCTCTTCCCAAACAACAGAAAGAATATAACTCATTTTCTCCCCAATTCTCAGCCATTCCCCCACCATTCCAGACCAGTCGGCACTCAGACCGAGGCTCGTCGGAGGATTCTCTAAAACCACTGCATGCCCGTTGCCGGGCTGGGGGTCATCGGGCTCGATGTTCTCCACCCCTTTCGTCCTCTCCTTCTCTCTCCTTCTCTCTCTCCCTATTCTCTTCCTCCTCGCCTCTCGCTTCCTCCCTCCAATCCAGCAGCAATCCGTCGCCATTTCCCCCTCCGACGAGCTCGATGACCTTGCCCTCTTCGACCGCGCCGCCTCCAAATTCTCCCGCCTCTCTAAGGGCTCCAACCCCAAGCTCAAGATCGCCTTCCTTTTCCTCACCAACTCTGACCTCCACTTTGCCCCTCTCTGGGACCGCTTCTTCCAGTCCGCCCCAAACCTTGGCCTCTTCAACATCTACGTCCATGCCGATCCCTCCATCAACATCACGCGCCCTGGTCACGGCAGTGTCTTCCACGACCGCTTCATCGCCGCCAAGCGTACATACCGCGCCTCCGCCACGTTAATCTCCGCCACTCGCCGCCTTCTTGCCACGGCAATCATTGACGATCCCGCCAATACATTTTTCGCCGTGCTTTCTCAGTATTGTGTGCCTCTTCACTCGTTCAGGTATGTTTACCACTCGCTCATCACATCCAGATCGTTCGATTTGACCTCTAAGGCCGAGTCCGACGCCGAGTTAACGCGCCTTGGTGTGCGCGGGAGGTACAAGAGCTTCGTCGAGATTCTCTCCAAGTCGCGAAACCTATGGAAGCGGTACACCGCTAGAGGAAGGTTCACGATGATGCCGGAGGTACCGTTCGAGCAATACCGTGTCGGATCGCAATTTTTCGTGCTGACGCGCCGCCACGCGCTCATGGTGGTCAAGGATCGGACGCTCTGGAGGAAGTTCAGATCGCCGTGCTACAGAGAAGATGAGTGCTATCCGGAGGAGCATTACTTTCCGACGCTTTTGTCAATGTCGGATCCGAATGGCTGTACTCACTACACACTCACTAGGGTTAATTGGACGGGAACGACCAATGGTCATCCGTACACGTACGGTCCGGCAGAGGTATCGCCAGAGCTTATCTATCGTCTTAGGGAATCGAATTACTCGGAATCTTTCTTGTTTGCCCGGAAATTCTCGCCGGATTGCTTGAGGCCCTTGATGAGTATCGCCAAGAAAGTGATTTTCCGGGATTGAGCAACTGGTGAGTTGAATCTTTCTTAGTCTAACGGTTTTATTTTATGTTTTCTTTAGATAGTGTATGTTGTTATTCAATCTAGAGCTGGAAAGTTGGATAATTTGGATAATTATGAATCAGGACAAACAGGCATTTTTCTTTGTTGGCTCTGATCATCTTCTCAGTGTTTCTTTATGATCCTAGCGTCCGATTTTCTGATTCTTGGTTATTACATGAATTGGACTGTGCAATTGTCATGCATTGCAACATTTGTCAGAGCAGAACAATGCTTGAGACGAGAAAGGGAAAAATGCAAAAGGTTGTTTGTGATTGAGTGAACGCTTAATTTTATGTGATAGTTGTGTTGGTATTTGAACCAAATCTGCATTTTCAAATAAAGAATCAGCTAGGCTGTAGTGTTGAAAATCAAGTTCTGGGTTTTTTCTTTTCCAATTTTCTTGTAGATGTGAATGCATTGATTGAATGCTTTCATAGCAATATTAGAATCGTCTCCTGTCTCGAAATATATTCTCCTAATTTTCTTACGGGCCCAACGAGATGTGGATGCGTTTTTGCTTATTGTTTCCTGCAAATTGAGAGGGCCCTATTAGCTGTATTTTAAATCTTTGTTGATAGCAATGTTTGTTGTAGACTGGAGCTAGTTGGTTTATTGCTTCCTTCTGCAACACGCACAATTTTTTTGGGGGGATTCTGTGGCACAGGCATTAATCACTTCAGGATCCGAATTATATATGATTAACAAAAAAGTTGTGACAAATTAACGGAACTTCTTAAAAATCTGAGGTTCATGTGTCTAACAGTCTCTGTTTTTTTCTTAACTGATTTCTACTTTGTTTATATCAATTTATTAAGAATTCTCCATCCCTTGTTGTGCCGCTTCAAGAGGATTCATTCTTATTTGGTACATTTTCTCATTTTTTCTACCAAGAATTAAAATTTGGTTCAACTTTTTATTGGACTTGGATTCATGTTTCCAGTATCAACTTTCAGCTTGGCGAACTTGAAGAATGATATGTAGTTTTGTTTTTATGCTTCTCAGGTGAAGAAGTCCAGTGTAGATATTTCAGTTGTTTCCTTTTTAAAGAGGAAGTGGGGGTGTTGGAATGTAGTTGGAGCTACGTACTGGGAATATATGGTTTAGAAGAGGCGTAAAGAGGCGCCCACAACCAAGAGACCCAGAAATTCCAACTGAGACTTTGAACATGACGTGAGGAATGAAAAAGCAAGAAGTAAGAAGTATCAAGGGAGCAAGCAAGCAAGCAACGTATTCTTTTACTTTTGTTAATTGTTAAAAAAGTTAAAATTCTTTTCTTTTTTCTATAGATGTCTGCACAACTGGGTCCTTTTTTTTTTGTCCTTTTGAAGCGTGATTTGTACATGTACAATGTGAAACTATGGATGGATTCACGTGTACTTCACGAGACCATGAAAAAATTTTATTGAAAAAAAAAAATGAGAAGAAAAAATCAACGTAAACCAATAGAATTGGCCTTGAGATGGGGCAATTATGAAACCAAGTTGCTACTCGGCTTTTTTTTTTTTTTTTTAACTCTCGAAAATCCATTGTAGTATATTTTCCCTTTTGGCAAACCCAAATTTTGACTGTCAGTTCTACAAAGAGAGTGGGTACAAATCACCATTGAGCTGTTGCCGACAAGGGATTGCGCATTTCCTTAGGGCATAATACTAAGTCAATGGCGGTAGGCTAACCGCCAAGGGCTTTTGATTGTGGTGGGACCCTTTTGTTTCTAGCTGACCATCTTTGTAAGGTTGCGTGTCACGTTCACTAAACTGACAACATTTATATACAAACACCGACTTTGAGTTGTTGCAGATGTTAGCAAGTCTGTCGTCGTTATCGTTTTGTCTTTTGAAGCGAATGAATTCTTATTGACTGTTTTCAAGAACGAAGGTTCATGCCTCCCTTCCCCAGCCGTTTGTTACTTGCAAGCTTTATTTATATATTTTTAAATGCAAATTTTCACCTGATTGGTACTTTAAAAATATGGGAATGATCTCTTCAGTTCCATGTCTTATCATTTAGTTGCATTGCAGTACCATTGTATTTGTATAGTTGTATAAACCATTTCCCATAGACCATTGAGATGCGCCATATTAACTGATATAGCATTATCTTTATTGTTTGTTATCAAAGAGAAAAAAAAAGTGAATGGATGATATTGTTACACGACAAAAGTAGTTGTTTGGAAACTAGTTTGTGTCTAAAACACTGGCAATTTAATTTTACGAGAGAAAATATTAACAAAATTGGTTTACGTTTAAATTTTTTTGTTGGAACCTAAGCTTCCACACAAGCTTCCAGTATCGTGGGGTATTTCTTTTTGGTTTTTTAGTTAATTAATTAATTAGTTTTTTGCTGACTCCGTCACTGCATGGACCCATTTTCTTGAGCTCATCATTAAAAGGATTAAAGTTTTTTATGGATAATATGCAAAATAAATTAAAAAAAAGTAGCGAAGTTTAGTGTGAGCATATATGAAAATAAGTATAGTAAAGGCAAAACCAGAAAGTTACAATTTTTAAAGGGACATATTTTAATTTTGAAAAATTCAATAGAGTGGCTTCCCCCACTCGGTCATGCACAGCTCCGCCATTGGGTCCAAGACGAGTAGTATAATGCCATCATGGATATTCACTTGACTTGGACCCGTGTTTTGCATGATGGTTGACGTTTGGTGGGCTTAGATTTTGACCTCTCTGTTTTTGACAAACCGTTATTTTTCTCATCTGCCATCACACCTGGCCTCAAAAGATTAAGATTATTTAAATGGAGAGCTGATGTCGGCAAATATTAAAATACAAATGAATGTAGAAAATGGGATGATTATTGAAACGGTTACTGTTTGGACCAAACACGGAGGTCTGCGCCCACCTCAAAAAGGGCGTGTTATATTTGACCTGGGAGTTTGTTGTTGCCTTTTTGTTTGACGCTCCTTTTTTTTTTTTGTCAAAAAGAATCAAACAGCAACTGACCAAACATGGGCGATACGTCATGTTACAAATCGGTGATGTTTGTTCTGACCTGGACACCTGGAAGTTTGTTGACCAAGTTTTGTCCACAGAAATCAAGAAAACTTACACATAAAGATCTCTAGTTTATGTTTTGCTGGTGGAAAAATCATTTTTATAACCCACTTATTTGTGAAGTGTAGACCCTAATTGATATGTAATGTATTTTTAGACTGAGTTTTAATGTTTTTGTTAATAAAAGAGTTGTAATCTATAGGTTAAATAGAATTGTACTTTGTGAGTTAGATCTTTGGCTTTTATCATATATATTCTTTTCTATTTTAATGTTGATAAAACTTATATGATTCTCCTAATAGATCATATTAATTATCTCTAAAATAATAGAAAATAACTTTCATGCTAGGTTACAAATCTTTTGTTTTGTTTACCCAACAAAAAAAAAAAAAAAACAAATGTGTTGTTCTTGTTTACCCAAGAAAAGGTTTTGTCTATTTTTTTTTTTTTTTTGGGTTTAGAAAACCATCCATGGTAATTGATAGGTTTCGGAAGGAAAAACAAAAGAATGGATGTCAGAGGTTTAACTTCCAATAATTATATAAGTCATTAACACTAATGGTCCTTAAACTTGTGGTCTCTCCGACTTTGTCTTCTAAACATTAAAATTACCATTTTACCTTTTTCAATTTTTAAAATTCTTTACTTTGCGCTCTGAATTTTAAAAATTACCACTTTACTCTATGAACTTTTAAAACTCTTTAATTTGCTCCCTAAACCTCTGACTGTATCTACGCCCTGTCCAAAAAACTACAATTTAAAAAACTTAAAACTACATACGTGAATTGTTAGTTTCTCCATTTAAATCTCAAATATAATTTGATCTTACTAAAGAAAATCCCTTCACAGATTAAGTTAAGCTAATTGATTAAAGAATCTAGACTCATTTAAGCACAAATAAGCTTATCCAAAATTTGAATTTAAAAGATAAGGAAATCTTAGGCTAAAATTCAAATTTAAATCACACAACTCTCGGCCAATAAAATTTGGATAATGCTTAGAATATTCCAAGTTTAAATTAAACCACAAAAACTGAATTTATTCAAAATTTTAAATATATTGCCAACACAAGCAATCATCAAATCGAATTAAAATGATTTGAAAATCGAATGCCACAAATTCAGTAAACATCCTCATATCAAATCTGGATAAACAATTTGAAAGTTAAACTTAATGGAATTCTGAATCTAAGAGGAATATGCTAAACCACTAAGCTATAATTTCGGATTCGATTATTTGAATTTTGAACATCAATAATTCATCAAAATTCAGATAAGCTTGTAGGGAAAATAAATTAAATTTGATTATACATTTGATCTCAAGAAGTGAACACAAATTCACATGTAAAGATACACACGTGTAGGATTCAAAACCCTAACAATCTCCCCCATTGACTTTCTTGGGATCAAAACTTAATTCCTACAAAAAATACAATTAGCTCAAGTAGAATTAGTAAATGAACAACAAAAATTTGATTAAAGCGATGAGTAACTACGAACAAAAAGTACTCCTGCTTGAAAAAACTTTGTCTCTCCCTCTAACAAAAATAAAACTACTCCCCTAAATAAAACTCTCTTTGAAACTGTAGATTAGTTCTTCCCCTTTTTGACACGCGAAGGTTAAAGTAAAAGTCAGTGAAGCAAATTACCAAATGATTAAAAATAAGTTAACAAATGATAAAACTTAAGATAAATCAACAAATTAATTAAAATGCAATTAAATGAGAAATTGACATAAAATTGATTAAATTAGGCACACTAATTTAGCAATAGCATACTAATCGTATTGATTTTTTTTGGACATTACAGCCCTCCTCCCTGTAGGGAATTTTGTCCTCTGAATTACAACCTATTTTAAAAGCAAAATAAATATGGATATAGTTTTTGCATCGTCGATTCTAGTTCCTATGTCACCTCATCAACACTGTGGTGTTGCCATAAGACTTTTACTAGTAGTATGTCCTGATGTTGTACACTCGTTATCTTTCGATCAATAATCTGAATTGGCACCTCCTCATATGTCGTATCTTCTTGTATTGGTACATGGTAGAATGAAACAACTTTGTTCGGTGCAGGTGAGCATTTTTGAAGCATGGACACGTGGAACATATTATGAACATGAGAGACCTTAGGAGGAAGATCAAGTCGGTAAGCAACTGTACCGACACAGTGACTAATCTCAAATGGCTCAATGTACCTCAGTGCAAGTTTTTCGCTTACACTGAAATGCGTAATTCCCTTACACGGAGAAACCTTTAGGAGAACAAAATCATCTTCTTCAAATTCCAAAGGTCAGCGTCTCTTGTCAGCATAACTCTTTTGTCAGCTTTGGGCTGCTTTTTATTGATCCCTTATCACATCAATTTTCTAGTTATTTTCATGGATCTCATCTAGTCTAGTGACGATCCTATCCTCCGGTTATAACCAACAAACCGATGATCAACATGGTCTCCTGAAAAGTGCCTCAAATGGTACCATACCAATACTTGCTTGGCAACTATTATTGTATGCAAATTTAGCTAGATACAGGTGCCTTTCCCAGTTTTCTCCAAAATCCAAAATCCAAAATCCAAGCACATAATATGTCCTCAAGAATCTAAATAACTTGATCAAACTATCCATCGGTCTAAGGATGAAAAGCGATGCTGAAATTCAATTTTGTGACCAATGCTTCTTGGAAAATTCTCCAATATTTAAACATTAAATTGGGTATCCCTATCAAGGTAATGGATAATGGAACTCTATGCAGTCTCACTGTTAGACATGTATGCCCTAAGGAGTAAAAATGTAATATGTTTTTGGAGACATTTTTATCAATAAAGAATTTATTCTTTTATATATACCAAATCTTGTCCTCTTTACGTTCATATTTGTTGAATGTATGATAAGCAAACAGTAGTCTGAGACTGTTAGTCTAAACCTTAAGAATTGGGCATATGATGGACTGATTATGCGGAAGACATGATTCTTAAGGTGACGGTCTAAAACATATGATCCGCAATCGAGGGAAAAAAGTTAGGCACTTTATTCATGTAAAGATTGTTATGTTGTCTATATCCCTTTTGGGAGATGGTTTGTCTTGACCATCGGAGTTGGACTCCGTGAATAGAAACATTGGCACGTTGTCATAGGTGACGATGTGTTGGATCGGGACATAAAGTGAATTGATTTGGATTAATAATTCTGTCTCGGAAAATCGATTCACTTTAGACAGTCATTTGTATTGTATCTTAATCCTGAGATGAATAGTGAGCCCGTTGTCTCGACTTGTGTCTTTTGATGTACCAATGGGTGACTCCCACATCTCTATAGTGGTATGCATGCCGGTACATTGGAGGCATGACTCTTGATAGCATAGACTTGTTATTTATAGATATGGAATCCATAGCTCCTCTTTAGGAGGAATGATATCCTCTTATATGCGTTATCCTGTAATTGAAAAACTGGAGCGCTCAACCATTTGGATACATAGGTGTAACCGAATGGTATACTATCTTTGGATGGTAAGTTTTCTAATGGTGAGACAATGGAACATAAGATAAAAATAATCGGGAAGGTAAGACATAACTTGTTCTTAAGCCCATTATGGATGATCATATGGGGATGCGATACACTATGATATGTCATGGAGACTTAGCTACACGAGCTTCGTAATTCTATAAAGTCCGAGAGTGCAGCTCCAAGCTTTTAGTGGAGTAGCGTTGGAGTTGATAATTGTGAAATGTATATCTAGGATATTGGGTTTCATAATTATCATGAGTTTGAACTTTATAGGTCCATTTTGGTCCCCTTTGCTAGCTCACAAAATCCTGTAACGACACGGCGTGCTTTTCCAATAATTGGTGACTTATGTCGGATTTATCAGATTGGTTTAAAATTTGTAAGAATCAAATAATTCATGTCTGTTTATTGGTTGAATTAATTTTGTAAGAAATTAGTTTAAGATAAACTTGTTGAATTATTACGATCAGATAATTCTTGTCTGTTTATCGATTGTTTTAATTTTGGACAAATTAGAACAAGATAAACTTGTAGAATTATTGTGAATTGATTTATTTTCTTAGAGATTATCTTGATAAAGTTTGTTTTGATCAGCTAACTTCACTAATGGGTTATTTGAATCAAAATTGAGACTTTATCCTTTAGAATCTCGGGTGAAAAATAAAAGATTCGCGGAGATTTTTCTCAAGAGTTTGGCCTATCGGATGAGGTGTTCGGCCTGCCTATCAGATTGTTCGACATGCCAATCAGTGGAAGATAAGATTACGCGTTTTCATGTGGATCTTATCAGATATTGATCCGAACTTGATTCTGTTTCGAGTTTTTGAGATCTAATCTGATATGGACTGACCCCAGGACCAATAGCTATAGAAAGGGAGTGAGTCTCATGATTTACTCAGATCAATAAAGATCAATTTGAGAGATTAAGAGTGATACTCTTCTAGTGAGCATCTGAAAACTCCCTGAGAGCTTTTGTTCACAAATCACGAACAATAGCTTTGGGTTATCTCTATTGGTTGGAAGGAGAGTCACCGGTGGAAGAGCTGTACGTGTGAGCCCACACTCACTCTGGTTGTGGATAGAGAATAGCAAAGAAGACCAGTTGGTTGAGGCTTTTCTGGAACGTTACTTCTCTACACAGGTTGCGGAGGTTCTTTGGCAGACTGAGGTTAGTAAGATCTGTCTAATTTATACATATAGCATCTCAAACTTGTGTTTTAGAAATTACTCTGATGAAAAATTTTTAAAATTCTGATGCACACTTTGTTTCCAACAATTGGTATCAGAGCCGAAGTTTTTTACATAAATTTGCAAGTTTGTGATCTTGTTATATGCATAAATTTTGTGATCTTAATATCTCCTATGCTTGAATTGAATTTTATAAAGAGATGGCACTCTAGGTTTCTATATAATATATATGTTGTCATGGATTATGTGGTGAATGTTAATTAATTAATTATGGTTGATTAAATCGTTGTTTAATTATTTATTAATTAATTAATACCGGTTATGGTTCCTTAGAGGTTAGAATGTGTATCTAGGTTTTTCATGTAATTAGATGGCAAACTATCATCTCTGTCTAGGAATTATTATTTAATTTTTAATTTGTAAGAATTTTGTAATTAAATAATTATTCGAAGAAGATGGATCTAGAAGACGGATCTAGAAGATTGATGATGGCGCCTCCAGGTATTTCCTGAGTCTCTAATTTTATGTTTTTGAATTGTTGAAAATAAAATTGATGACTTGCATTAAAATTGTATTTTCGAGATTGAGGGTTTTCTGCTCGGTCGGCATGCCGAACCTCACAGTTCGGCATGCCGAACCTCACAGATCGGCAGGCCGGACGTGTGGTCCTGCAGGCCGACAGTGGGGCAGAAAATTTGGTGCTCTGCTGGCAGGTCAAAGTTTCAGTTCGGCAGGCCAAACCTGCATGGATCGGCAGGCCGATGTATCAGATCGGTAGGCCGATGAAGCAAGACCGACAGGCCGATCACCTAGATCGGCCTGCCGACCGAGAGCTGCCGGGTGTCCAAAAAAGGTGCAATTTTTCCGGTGCAGTTTTAATTTTATTTTTGAGACGATTCCGAGAAACATTAAATTTGGATATGACCGAAAATATGAAGTATTCGATTCATGTGGGATTGAAGACTTGAAGATGGATATTACATGAAGAAGGATATAGCTTGAGGATTCAAGGATGAAGAATCGATAAATGTCTCGATTATTCTCTTGTAATCTTAGTTTTCTATTCTCTAGGGTGGAACCATAATATTATGGTTATTATTATTTTGCTTGTAACTTTGCTTGATTGCTTTGCTTGTCTGCATTATAATATGATTTACCATGTATATTGATAACATATCATATAAAATAGGGAGTGCCGCTCATATTAAAATTTTTTATGCATGATTTTAAAATAAAACCTTGACTTCAAAAGATTGAGTGGGAGAAGATTTTCGAAAAAAGAACCTAAGGCCTCCATCGTTGGTCCATAGGAAGAACATGGTAGTCCCGACCCCTAGGAAAGGATTCCTATCATGTACCAGATTGGATCTCTGAAAGGATAAGGTATTTTAGTATGATTTATGGTTGCACACCCCTAGGTGGTGATTATAATCATGGATAAAATATTGAAACGGTGGTTATACACTCACGTTAATTTTATTATTAACCTCCCTTAGGAGCTCTGTTAATAAAATTAATGGCCAAAGAAACGATTATTAGTATATGCTGGATCATACGGGTCTTGGATGACATATATTAATCAGGAAGGGATCCGTGTTCCTGATTGAATTTGGCATGACTCCCCTAGGAGCTTGTTGAATTCTGAGTTGGGAATTATCGTTGTAAGGTTGTGATATTTTCGAGGTTTTGACACATAAACACATTTGTATGATTTTACATGATTGTGTGATCTTAGTAAATTATTATATATGTTTGCTTATGTTTGGTATATGATTCTTTATTGTAGATTGAAAATGTTTAAAAACACTTTATCATCAATACTTGACAAAAACCAATTAACCGGTGAGAATTATAACGATTGGAAACGAAACCTGGACATCGTCCTATCCTTTGAGAAACTGAAATATGTACTGACAACCCCTTGTCCTCCCGAGCCTATGGGAGACTCAAGTAATGAGCAATTCCAAGCGTATGACCGCTGGAAAGATGCTAATGATCAGGCCCGCTGCTATGTTATGGCTAGCATAAACAACATGCTGCAGGCTCAACATCAGGATTATGAGACTATGAAGCAGATCTTGGATAATCTTGAGGACATGTTTGGAGGCCAGGCCATAACAAAGCGGCAAGGGCCGCTTCGGAAACTCTTAAACTGTAGACAGAGACCGGGGACATCTGTAAAGGAGCACATGATGTTGGTCATGGGTTACCTCACTGAGGCTCAAACCAATGGAGCCGAAATCGATGCTGAAACTCAGATTGTTAGACATGTATGCCCTAAGGAGTAAAAATGTAATACGTTTTTGGAGACATTTTTATCAATAAAGAATTTATTCTTTTATATATACCAAATCTTGTCCTCTTTACGTTCATATTTATTGGATGTATGATAAGCAAACAATAGTCTGAGACTGTCAGTCTAAACCTTAAGAATTGGGCATATGATAGACTGATTATGCGGAAGACACAATTCTTAAGGTGGCGGTCTAAAACATATGATCCGCGAACGAGGGAATAAAGTTGGGCGCTTTATTCATGTAAAGATTGTTATATTGTCTATATCCCTTTTGGGAGATGGTTTGTCTTGACCATCGGAGTTGGACTCCGTGAATAGAAACATTGGCACGTTGTCATAGGTGACGATGTGTTGGATCGGGACATAAAGTGAATTGATTTGGATTAATAATTCTGTCTCGGCAAATTGATTCACTTTAAACAGTCATTTGTATTGTATCTTAATCTTGAGATGAATAGTGGGCCGTTGTCTCGACTTGTGTCTTTTGATGTACCAATGGATGACTCCCATATCTCTATAGTGGTATGTATGCTGGTACGTTGGAGGCATGACTCTTGATAGCATAGACTTGTTATTCATAGATATGGAATCCATAGCTCCTCTTTAGGAGTAATGATATCCTCTTACATGCGTTGTCCTGTAATTGGAAAACTGGAGTGCTCAACCATTTGGATACATAGGTGTAACCGAATGGTATACTATCTTTGGATGGTAAGTTTTCTAATGGTGAGACAATGGAACGTAAGATAAAAATAATCGGAAAGGTAAGACAGAACTTGTCCTTAAGCCCATTATGGATGATCATATGGGGATGCGATACACTATGATATGTCATGGAGACTTAGCTACACGAGCTTCGTAATTCTATAAAGTCCGAGAGTGCAGCTCCAAGCTTTTAGTGGAGTAGCGTTGGAGTTGATAATTGTGAAATGTATATCTGGGATATTGGGTTTCATAATTATCTTGAGCTTGAACTTTATAGGTCCATTTTGGTCCCCTTTGCTAGCTCACAAAATCCTGTAATGACACGGCGTGCTTTTTCAATAATTGGTGACTTATGTCGGATTTATCAGATTGGTTTAAAATTTGTAAGAATCAAATAATTCATGTCTGTTTATCGGTTGAATTAATTTTGTAAGAAATTAGTTCAAGATAAACTTGTTGAATTATTACGATCAGATAATTCTTGTCTGTTTATCGGTTGTTTTAATTTTGGACAAATTAGAACAAGATAAACTTGTGGAATTATTGTGAATTGATTTATTTTCTTAGAGATTATCTTGATGAAGTTTGTTTTGATCAGATAACTTCTCTATTGGGTTATTTGAATCAAAACTGAGACTTTATCCTTTAGAATCTCGGGTGGAAAATAAAACATTCGTGGAGATTTTTTCTCGGGAGTTCGGCCTGTCGAATGATGTGGTTGGCCTGCCGATCAGAATGTTCAGCCTGCCGATTAGCGGGAGATAAGATTACGCGTTTTCACGTGGATCTTATTAGATATTGATCCGAACTTCATTCTGTTCTGAGTTTTTGAGACCTAATCTGATATGGACTGACCTTAGGACCAATAGGTATAAAAAGGGAGTGAGTCTTATGATTTACTCAGATCAATTTGAGAGATTAAGAGTGATACTCTTCCAGTGAGCATCCGAAAACTCCCTGAGAGCTTTTGTTCACAAATCACGAGCACTAGCTTTGGGTTCTCTCTATTGGTTGGAAGAAGAGTCACCAGTGGAAGAAGCTGAACGTGTGAGCCCACACTAACTCCAGTTGTGGATAGAGAATAGCAAAGAAGACCAGTTGGTTGAGGCTCTTCTGAAATGTTACTTCCCTTCACAGGCTGCAGAGGTTCTTCGGCACACTGAGGTTAGTAAGATCTGTCTAATTTATACATATAACATGTCAAACTTGTGTTTTGGAAATTACTCTGATGAAAAATTTTTAAAATTCTACTGCGCACTTTGTTTCCAACACTCACTATGTTCTTAAGATATAACTCTCTAAGTTCTTCTTGAGCACATCGATCTAAAGAGTATAAAATATGCTGACTTTGTCAACTTGTCGATGACAACCCAAATTGCATTGTGCTTTTGCTCTGTTCCTAGTAAACTAGAGAAGAAATCTATCGTAATGTGCTCCCACTTCTATCCTAGAATAGGAAGTGATTTGAGTTGTCTAGCGGGCCTCTGGTGTTTGACTTTTACCTAGAGACATGTCATGCAATTAGTAACATAATCTAGAACATCTTTCCTCATACCTATCCACTAATACTGTCTTTTCAGATCACAAAATATCTTCGTACTTACAAGATGAATAGCAAAAGAAGACTTGTGTGCCTCATCCATTACAACATTTGTTACCTCTTTTATCATAGGCATTGCCAAACGTTCATTGAAATACAAAGATCTATTTGCAGGTATCCTCCATTCATCAAATTGTTCTTTGTTCTATATCCGTGTCCATTTCTCCTGAAGATATTGGTCCTGCCATTGATTCTGTTTTACCAGCTGAATAAGAGCTGGGATAGATTCCATATTATATACCAAGGATTTATTGTAATCTTCATAGTATAGTAGTCCATATTCACTTACCAGAGCATCCCTTCTCCAATCCTCAAATACTAAACAAGTAAGAATTCCAGAAGATTTCCTACTGAGTGCATCTACAACTACATTGGCTTTTCTAGGTTGATATTGTAGGGTTAAGTTATAGTCTTCCATGAATTCCATCCACCTCCATTGCCTCAAACTCAGATCCTTTTGAGTAAACAAATACTTTAGACTTTTATGATCTGAGAAAGTCTAAGATATTGCTCCATATAAATAACACCTCTAAATTTTTAGTGCATGGATTACTGCTGCAAGTTCTAGATCGTGAGTTGGATAGTTTTGCTTATGAGGCTTCAATTGTCATGATCCATATGCCACAACCCATCCATGTTGCATCAACACGCATCCGAGTCCATGTCTTGACGCATTAGTGTAAACTTCATATGGCTCATCACTATTAGGTATGATTAACACTAGAGCGGTGGTTAACTAGGTTTTTAACTCTTGAAAAACATGCTCACATTTAGCATTCAATTCAAATTGAGCATCTTTCTTAGTCATCCGTGTCAACAATGCCACCATGTTTGAGAAGTCTTGCATTAATTTCCTATAGCATCCTACAAGTCCTAGGAAACTATGGATTTTAGCCACGTTCTTCGGTCATTCCTATTCCACCACTATTTCTATTTTAGAAGGATCCATTGAAATAAATACCTTGATCGATGATAACGTGTCCTAGAAACTTGGCTTCGGTGAACCAAAACTCAAACTTCTCCTTTTTAGCATATAGTTGATTTTCCTATAGAGTATGTTGTTCAATCCCCAAATGCTGGTCATGTTCCTCCTAGGTGTTAGAATAGATCAGTATGTCATCAATGAACATAATCACAAACTCTTCTAAATAAGGCCTAAAAATTCAATTCATTAAGTCCATGAATCCTGCAGGGGCATTTGTCAATCCATATCGAGTCCTGAAAGCCATTTTGGGGATATCCTCTTCTCTTACTCTAAGTTGATGATAACTTGAGTGCAAATCTATTTTTGAAAAGTACTAGGAACCTCTCAACTGATTGAACAATTCATCAATCTTGGGTAGTGGGTACTTGTTCTTCAATGTAACCTGATTCAATTGTTGATAGTCAACGTACAACTTGAGAGTACCGTCATGTTTCTTAGCAAATAGAACTGGTGCACCCCACATGATGTACTGTTCCTAATGTATCCATTATCTACAAGTTTCTAAAGTTGCTTCCTCAGTTCTTTCATTTTTGCCAATGCTGTCCAATATGGTACGATAGAAATCGGAGCGGTTCTAAGGAGTAACTCAAAACAAAACTCAATTTCTCGATAAAGTGGTAACCTAGAAACTTATTGGGGAAGACATCCTCGAATTTGTTAATCATCGGTATGACTATGTTCCTTTCGGCTGCATTAGATTCTCTTTCTAGGGTTGAAAGAAGCGCATAATAAGCGAAGTTTCTTCGCCCTCTAAAACATGACTACAAGAATTAATCATTCATCACTTAATTTGGTAGGTGATCAATGTCCCCTTATCGGTTATTAAGGTCACTTTCTTAAGGTGACAATCAACAATGGCATAATACCTAGACAAACAATCCATCCCTAGGGTTACATCATAAGTGCTCATGGAGATTACAATCAATCACTCCTTAAAATCTCACCCCTAAACATTATTTTACAAGATCTATATAAATTATTCACATACACTCGCCCCAAGGGTGAAGTAATTATCATGGGTTCACTAAATTCCTCTATTTCTAATCCCAAAGTATTTACAAATGAGAGAATGTATGGCACCATATCAAATAAGACACGAGCTAAAGATTGAGAAATAAGGATCGTACCGTCAACTACTGCATTGCTGGCCTAAGCACCAGAACTTCCTACGGTCATGGTATGTACTTAAGCTGGGGCTTTCCCTTTTCCTTTCTTGGCATTAATGGGTCCAGGTTTCATTGGTCGATATTGTTGTGGTGGAGGAAATTGCACACTAGCTAGATTAGGTGCTCTTAATTGTAGGAAGTTTCTTTGAAAACTCAACGGTTGGTAACTTTGTTCTATATAGGGCATCTACCGATGAGTAAACTGGAGGAATTAGGACTGAAAGGATTGCTGGGATTTAAGACTGTTGGGATGAACCCTCTCTAGACTGTGACCCCCGTAGAGAGTTCCTTATTGGGCAATTCCTTTTGATGTGACTTGGTTGTTGGTAGAAATGGCAACAAAGTTATAAGGATTGCTTTGTCTGCTACTAAAGGAGCTACTACTTCCATTATTAGCACCACCGTGTTGGTTCCTTGTTTGAGCCTGATGATTGTTGTTGCCCCTTCTATTGTTCTTTGGGGCCCAGCTAAGGTTCTTGCCCTGCTCTCATAATAGGTGGTATTATCGCTTTCAACTGACAAAGTTGACTACACCAATTCACCCTAGATCTAGATCCGTAAAGCAACAAGCTATCATCGGATAGAACCCTTGAGCCTTTCTTGAAACTTAATGCACTTCTCTTACTCAAAAGCCATAGCAGTTAGGGCAAACTTGGCCAATTCGGTAAACTTTTCCTCGTATCCCCTAACTATCATGTCACCTTGTTCTAGATGGTAGAACTCGGCAATTTTCTAGTCCCTATATCCATGTGGAAAAATAGTAGTCATAGAACAACTTTTTAAATATGTCCCAATCAATGTTTATGTTATTTTCTACACGTTTTACTTGTTTCCACCAAGCATTAGCGCTTACCCCTAGTTTGTAGGCCATAAACTCAACTTGATATTCAGCTGGTACCCCATGTATCTAAGTGTTTTACTACTGAATCAAACCAATATTCAGCTGCTTTTGGATCCCCCTTTTGGTCAAAGGTTGGAATTGCAACATGTTAGAATTCCTTGAAATATGCATGTCGACGACCCACCGTAGGATCCTCACATTGTATTCTTGCTGCCGTCTGCTTGAAGGCAACAAACATAGCCCCCATTATGCCTTTGTCACTAGCAGGGTTTACATCAGCAATAGTTGGATAGCGCCTAGGTGCCATTCTCTCAGTTTCTGAAAATAAAATTAGACTGCCAATGGTTTTTATTATCATATCTATGTGTGTACAATTCCCAAGGTTCAAAACCTAGGGCTCTAATGCCAAATCTGTCACGAACCCAAACCCAGGTGGTGACATGATGGTTTAATTAAAACAAATTAATCAGGTCTAACTAAACTCATTGATTATTTTTTAATAATTTAAGAAAAAAGTTTTAGACAATTTATAAAAATGTGGTAAATTTTAAAACTTTTGGAAATATTACCAATCTTTAAGATTTAGCAAGTAAAATTCCTTAAATAACCTTAGAAAATAAATTAAAGACTTAAAGTTTATCGAAAAGTAGATTGGGCCTCACCAGACCCCACTTGGTGTGCACATGGTGCAGAATATAGAAATAATATCCAGCAAAAAATAAACATAGTCATTATTATTACATGCCTTAAAATAAAAAATAGTAATCTAAACGTTCCATGATCCGCGTGTGTAAATCAACAGCGTCCTACTCAGCGACGTACTATGAACCACCAGAAGGGGGAAATTTTAAAAACAAATAGTAAAATCATGAACGAAAGCTTAGTAGGACTTAAGTTCTAAAACCTTCATTTATAAAATAAAATTTGTAAATTTAAATACAATAGAGAGGAATAATAAATAATTAACCAAGTAATTTTATACTTATCGATCAAGCCCTAAGATTATCTAAAGTCATAAATTAAATGTTCGTTTATGTGCAAAGCCGACTAATCACCATTGTAGTGGCTCAGTTACATTTCAAGACTTGCCCCTAAGATCGTTCTCGGCACGACCCGATCTCTGTATGTGGCATTATGCACTAATATATCATTTCAAATGGGGGTCCTTAATCTACTCAGAACTCAACGTCATAATAATCATATCATTCTTCGGGCATTGTTTTCTAGAGTTATCATTTTTACATTCATTATTTCATCCATTATGATCATATCCAACATCCAATGGAAGTAAATAAATGCAAGCAATACATTCCTTAAAAACATTTTAGGAAAATATAGTATGGCTAAAACTCATTTAAGATCATGCTTTCGAATAAGGAGGGTCTAAAGTCTTACCTCGTCACCTAGCACAATCGCGCCAAAACTGCAGTCCCATTCCACTGCATGTTAACTCCTTGGAACCGCAAACAACCTTAGGTATGGACTAGACACATTAATATCTAAACTTGAATACTCTACATTAGCATGCTATGTCATGCTACCTTAGTGTGCCTTTAAATTCAAATAATCATGCATGACTTCTATTATATTCTTACTCTTTGAACACAAAACATAGGCTTTAAAACATTTCTTAGTCACAAAATAAGGAAAACTGATGGACAAAACTACTGTTTAGGCTACACAGTCCGTCTAGTGACCATTTGAGTTTGGCACGCCAAACTAGTTAAGTTCGGTCAGCCAACCATATGAGTTTGGCCTATTGAACTCGTGCAATGCGGTCGACCGTACTACACTACACGCGGTCGATCGTGTGCGCACAGCCAGGGTGCTCTATTTGAGTACTTGAGCTTTAATCCATGAAAAACTCATTCCAAACCTATTGTAATGCATGTAAAACATTCCCAAACTATCCATGAACATGATATGAAGCTTTTAAACTTAATTTTATAGCAATGCAACAAATTTTCATATTTTTTTTGTTTTATATATCTGCTCAAATAATTCTAAAAATAAACAAAATTGTAAAAACTAGTTTAATTCTATTTTTAATTTGACCAATGCATGTATCCATGATGAAATAGGTTCCACAAACTTAGATTAAATGTTGTTAAGCTCATCAAGTCTTAGATCCTTACATGCAAGGATGATTTTTTACAATTTAAGGTAAAACATAAGTGTTCTACCAAGAAATAGCAAGCAGATTTGAACACAAATTTGTCTACAAAATCAAAATTTAAACTTTAAAAACATGTGTTTAATTTGCCAGGAACGTATCTAACCTCAAATGAGCAATTGGTGCAGCTTAGTGACTTCAAATCAGTGCACCTTTGCCTTGGTTTCTTGGCTGGAGTAAAAACTCTAAGTTATGTTCTTGAGGTTGTCTGAGTGTTTCTTTTTTGGGTTATATACAATGAAAAAGAGAAGGGAGGGAGATGTGGAGAGGAGGAAAAGAAGAGCGTGAACTTGTGTGGAACCTCTACACTTTTAATTTAGAAAGCAAATGGTAGCTTCACGAGGAAACTGTAATAAGCTTTTGGTAAGGCCAGTTTTAATGTTGGTCAGAGTTTCAAAGTTGTCTGGTGTTATTTCACGTGTCTTGATCATGTTGAGAGGATGGAGATCTGTTTGGCATTTGCCAATTTGTTGTAGAGATCTCTCTCTCTTTTTTTGAATAAAATCTAAATTTTAGGAAATAAAACAAATTACCAAATGATTAAAAATAAGCTAACAAATGATAAAAATTGAGATAAATCAACAAAAGATTTAAAATACAATAAAATGAGAAATTGACATAAAATTGATTAAATTAGGAATACTAATTCACCAATTACATACTAATCTTATTGATTAATTTTTTTTGACATTACAGAGAGTCATCGGAGGAAAAGCTATATGACATGCGACCATCTGTACTCCAATCGTGGATAGAAAATAGTAAGGAAGACTAGGTGGTTGAGGCTCTTCCGGAAGGTTCTTCTCTAGCTAGGGTTTTCTACAGCCTTTGGTATACAAAAGAGGTACGTAAGATTTGTTATTAATTTATATACTTAACATGTCTAGCTAGTTATTTAGAAAAGACTTTGATTCAAAAAATTTTAAAATTCTACTACATATTATTTTCCAATAATTGGTATCAGAGCCATGGTTTTATATTAAACTAACAGGTTTATGATCATGCTATGTAATAAATTATGTGATCTTAATCTCTCTTATGCTTGAGTTTAATTTTAGGGTTTCTATATAATTAAATGTTATCATGAGATTATCTGATGAATGTTTATTAATTAATTATGGTTAATTAAATTTCTATTTTAATTATTATATTCAATAATTAATTTTACTGGTTAAGATTCCTTAGAGGTTAGAATGTGTATCTAGGTTTTTCATGTAATTACATGACAGTCAATCATCATCATGTAGGATTTGTTATT
The DNA here is from genome assembly GCA_025403435.1 of Artocarpus heterophyllus. NCBI lineage: Eukaryota > Viridiplantae > Streptophyta > Magnoliopsida > Rosales > Moraceae > Artocarpus > Artocarpus heterophyllus. The sequence continues at coordinate 31,282,339 of CM046338.1, forward strand.
TTAATTTTGATTTGTCAAATTTGTATTAAAATAAGTATTTAAAGTGAAGACAGATCTAGAAGATGGAGATGATTGGAGTTCTCTATTTTTTTTATTTTTATATATATTTTTTATGTTTTTGAATTGTTGAAAAATAAATGAAAAACTGCATAAAATAATTTTTATAAAAAGTTTGGAAAAATGTTGGTTTAACGTCGGTCGGCAAGCCAGTTAGCCAGTACCGACAGGCCGATGGTCACAAATTGGCAACCTAGCAACGGGTAAAACCTTTTTTTAAACAGTGCATTTTTTAGTGCAGTTTTTATTTTTGTTTTCTGAGACAATTTTGAAAAACATAAAATTTTATGATAGCGAGAAAAATAAATTTTTGATCTATATGAGATTGAAAAATTGAAGACGGATACCACATGAAGAAAGATACAAGAAGAAGATAAGGGATTTCATCATGTACCTAGTTGGATCTCCAAAGGGATAATTTACTTCAGCTTAATTTATCATTGTACATCCCCATGTTGTAATTATAAATCATAGATAAAGTAATTGAAACAATAGTTATACACTCATAATTAATTTTATTATTAACTTCTCCTAGGAGGTCTGTTAATAAAATTAATAGCCAAAGAAAATGATTATTAGTATATGCTACATCAGATGGGTCTTGGATGGCATATATTAGTTGGAGGGGATCTGTGTTCCTAATTGAATTTGGCAAGTCTCTCCTAGGCAGTTTGTTGAATTTTGAGTTAGGGTTTATCATTGTAAGGTTGTGATTTTTCTAAGGTTTTGACACATAAACACATTGTATGCTTACTTGTTTGTGTTATCTTACTAAATTGTTATGAAATGTTTGCTTATAATTGGTATATGATTCTTTATAGTAGATCAAAATGTCTAAAAAATGTTTTATCTTTGATACTCGATAAAAATACATTAATTGGCGAGAAATACAATGATTGGAATAGGAACCTAAATATCGTTCTTTTCTTTGAGAAATTGAAATGTGTGCTAACCATATCGTGTCCTCCTAAGCTTACTAGTGAATCCACAAACGAGCAAATCTAAGTATATGATGCTGGAAGGATGCTAATGATCAAGCCTGCTGTTACATTATGGCTAGCATAAATAATGTGCTACAGGCTCAACATGAGGATTATGATACTACTAGGTAGATCTTGTATAATTTGGAAGACATATTTGGAAGCCAAGCCTTAAGGAAACAACAAAGAGCTCTTCAAAAGCTCCTCAACTATAAATAAAGACCTAGGACTCCTATCAAGGAGCATATGATGTTGGTCATGGGTTACCTTGCTAAGGCTTAAACCCATGAAACTAACATTGATGTTGAGTCACAGATGAGTATGGTTTTTGGGACTCTCTCTAAGGAATTCATCCCATTTAGAGCTTCAGATAACTTGAGCAATAGAGAGGATGTGACCTTGACTGAGTTAATAAAGTAGTTATAGGAGTTTGAGAATCTGATTTGGAAAGCTCCAACTGGCAACGAGGCGAACTTTGCTGCTGCATCTAGTTCCAAATCTAAATCTAGGAATGGAAAGAAACAAAAGGCTAATAATGGAAAGTCTTCTCTTCCAACAAAAGGAAAGGACAAGAAGAAGAAAAAGAGAAACCCGAGGAAGCTAAAGTGCTTTTTCTATGTGAAGTTTAGGCATCTAGAAGAATTGCATGTATTTCCTATCTAGAGAAGGTTATTGAAACTTGTTTAGTTGAGGAATCAAATGACACTTGGGTCATAGATTATGGAGTGACTAATCATGTTTGTGTTTCTCTACAGAGATTCAAGGAAATGAAAAGTCTGCTACATGAGCACTTCACACTTTAGATGGACGATAGATCCTTAGTGTTGGCTGAAGCAGTGGGAGACATCCATCTTTACTTTAATAGTTATAGGATTTTTGTTTTGAAAGATTGTTTTTATGTTCCTAAATTTAAAAGGAATTTAATTTTTATCACTTGTTGACATCCATCTTTACTTTAGTAGTTATAGGATTTTAGTTTTTAAAGATTTTTTTATGTTCCTAAATTTAAATGGAATTTAATTTCTATCACTTGTTTATTTAAAGACTCTTATTCAGTTTCTTTTAGTAATAAAGTTGTGATTCGTAAAAAAATAATAAAATAAAATAAAATAAAATAAAATTTATCTATAGTGGATTGATGTAAAACAACCTATACTTTATCAAACCTAACACGGACTTACTGCTTAACATTGAGATTAATGATAACTCTAAAATACTTAAAACTTCTCACTCTGATAAGACTTATTTTTGACACTTACGATTAGGTCATATTAGCCTGAATAAGATTTAAAGGTTGGTAAAGGGTGGACCTTTAGGCCATTTAGAGGTAAAATCTATACCACAATGTGGATCTTGTTTGGAGGGCAAAATGACCAAAAGACCATTCGGCTCTAAGGACAATTGAGTTGATAGCGTTCTGGAACTTATGCATAGTGATGTTTGTGGTCCCATAAACATCAAGGAGCGATGACGTATGAGTACTTTGTCACTTTCATTGATGATTACTCAAGATATAGGTATGTCTACCTAATACATCATAAGAGCAAAACTTTTGGCAAATTTAGGGAGTTTCGAGCTAAGCAGAGAAGCAATTAAGTAAACCCATAAAGGCACTTCAATTTGATCGATGTGGAGAATATCTCTCTAATGAGTTCTTAGAACGCTTATTAGAGAATAAGATTGTATCCCATTTGGCTGCGCCAGGCACTTTGTAACAAAATGGCATGATTGAAAGAAGCAATAGGACTTTATTGAACATAGTTAGGTCCATGATGAATTATTCAATGCTACCTTTATCCTTTTGGGGATATGCACTACAAATCACACATTATTTTTTGAATAATGTGCCTTCAAAGTCAGTTCCTAAATCTCCTCACCAGTTGTGGATGAGTAGGAAGACATCCTTAAACCATATTTGCATAAGGGGATGACCTACTCGTGTGTTGTTTAAGGAAAAGAGCAAGTTGGAAGCATGTTCGAAAGTACCATGGTTGTAGGATATCCAAAAGGGACAAAAGGGTTTATTTATATAACCCAAAAGAAAATAAAGTCATCGTTTCAACGAATATGACTTTCTCTGAGGAAAGTTACATGAATAACTTTAAGCCTCGTATAAAGTTGTATTCAAGGAGCAAGTGAGTTATTCAATCACTATTTAAACCAATCCAATCGATGTAGAAAAACCGACCGAATAATATCCTAGGAAGCGTTAATGTAGTGGGAGGATCAGGCGTCAACACGAGAGGTATATATTCAATGGTGAAACTTACTTGGCTGAACCAGTTGAACATGATAAGGATCCTTACACTTACATAGAGGCTATGGAGGATGTTGATTTAAAGCTCTGGACAGAAGCTTTAAACACTAAGATGAAGTTTATGAAGACTAATCAAGTCTAGGAGCTTATGGACCTTCCTAAAGGGGTAAAACCCATAGGATACAAGTGGGTCTACAAGAGAAAGCGAGGAGTAGATGAAAAAGTCAAAACCTATAAGGCTAGACTAGTAGCAAAGGGATGCACGCAAAAGGAACAAATTACAAGGGCATCTTATCACTTGTAGCCATGCTTAAGTCCATCCGCATTCTCTTGCCTATTACTACCGCTTTAGACTATGAGATTTAGTAAATGGATGTCAAGACGGCCTTTCCAAATTGTTATTTTGATGAGACCATATATATGGTGCAGCCTGACAGGTTCAAAGCTAAAGGTTAAGAGAATAAGATCTATAAGCTACTAAAGCCTATTTAAGGATAGGAATGTAGTTTTTCTACTACTCTATGTAGATGACATTCTGCTTATTGGCAATGATGTTCGAGCATTGTCATTGGTCAAATTATGGTTGACCAAGCAATTTGATATGAGGACTTGGGTGAAGCTAATTATATTCTAGGTATCCAGATCTTTAAAAATAGAAAGAACAAAATGATAGCTTTATCTCAAGCTACCTACATAGATAAAATTCCTGAGAAGTATGCAATATAAAATTCTAAGAAAAGTGGGCAACCATATAGTCTAGAGTTACTCTTTCTAAGAAAGACTCTTCAAAGTCTGATGAAGAAAGAGAATACATGAAGAAGGTGCCTAATGCTTCGACAGTGGGTAGTCTCATGTATTTTATCCTTTGCACACGATTGGATATATGCTATGTAGTTAGGATAGTGAGTCATTTCCTGTCAGATCTAGGACCTAACTATGAGGTTGTGGTCAAGCATATTTTTAAGTACCTGAGAAGAACTAGAGGTTATTTGCTAGTGTATTCTGGTGAGGATCTAATACCTCTTGGATACACTGATTTGGATTTCCAATCCTAACTAGATTCGAGAAGATTGACTTCAAGATCTGCTTTTACTCTAGAAGGAGGCACCATTGTTTAGAAAAGACTCAAACAAGATTGTACTTTAGATTCAACAATAGAGGCTGAGTATATGGTAGCTAGTGAAGCTTCGAAAGAACTTGTGTGGCTCTACAAGTTCCTTGGGAATCTTGAGGTAGTTCCTGGTATGGATAAGCCGATGTGGTTGTATTGTGATAACATTGTAGTAATAGCTAATGTTAAGGAACCAAAGATTTCACAAGAAGTCTTGAGGTAGTTCCTGGTATGGATAAACCGATGTGGTTGTATTGTGATAACATTGTAGTAATAGCTAATGTTAAGGAACCAAAATTTTCACAAGAAGAGTAAACATATACATCAAAAATATAATGTGATAAAGGATTTCATTGAGAATGGACATGTTGTAGTATGCAAGATCGAGTATGAGGATAATATAGCTAATCTTTTCACAAATACACTATCGACAATGTTTTCAAGAAGCATGTAAAGGCTATGGGGATGCAAAACATATCACATTTACTCACTTAAGGCAAGTGGGAGATTGTTAGATTAGGTGCCCTAAGAATTAAATGATGTAATAACTTTTTGGAGACATTTTGATCAATAAAGAGTTTATTTATTATTCATATATCAAATGTTGTCCTCTTTATGTTCATTTTTATTGAATATATGATAAGCAAACAAAAGTTTAAGACAATCAGTCTAAACCTTTAAGATCATACATATGATGAACATATTATGTGGAAGACATGAATCTTAGAGGTGATAGTATAAATGTTAAGGTCTGAAATTTAGAGAATATACTGTTAGACATGTATGCTCTAAGGAGTAAAAATGTAATACGTTTTTGGAGACATTTTTATCAATAAAGAATTTATTCATTTATATATACCAAATATTGTCCTCTTTACGTTCATATTTGTTGAATGTATGATAAGCAAACAGTAGTCTGAGACTGTCAGTCTAAACCTTAAGAGTTGGGCATATGATGGGATGATTATGCGGTAGACACGACTCTTAAGATGATGGTCTAAAATATATGATCCGCAATCGAGGGAATAAAGTTGGGCGCTTTATTCATGTAAAGATTGTTATGTTGTCTATATCCCTTTTGGGAGATGGTTTGTCTTGGCCATCGGAGTTGGACTCCGTGAATAGAAACATTGGCGCGTTGTCATAGGTGACGATGTGTTGGATCGGGACATAAAGTGAATTGATTTGGATTAATAATTCTGTCTTAGCAAATCGATTCACTTTAGACAATCATTTGTATTGTATCTTAATCCTGAGATGAATAATGGGCCCGTTGTCTCGACTTGTGTCTTTTGATGTACCAATGGGTGACTCCCACATCTCTATAGTGGCATGCATGCCGGTACGTTGGAGGCATGACTCTTGGTAGCGTAGACTTGTTATTCATAGATATGGAATCCATAGCTCCTCTTTAGGAGTAATGATATCCTCTTATATGCGTTGTCCTGTAATTGGAAAACTAGAGCGCTCAACCATTTGGATACATAGGTGTAACCGAATGGTATACTATCTTTGGATGGTGAGTTTTCTAATGGTGAGACAATGGAACGTAAGATAAAAAATAATCGGGAAGGTAAGACAGAACTTGTCCTTAAGCCGATTATGGATGATCATATGGGGATGCGATACACTATGATATGTCATGGAGACTTAGCTACACGAGCTTCGTAATTCTATAAAGTTCGAGAGTGCAGCTCCAAGCTTTTAGTGGAGTAGCGTTGGAGTTGATAATTGTGAAATGTATATCTGGGATATTGGGTTTCATAATTATCATGAGCTTGAACTTTATAGGTCCATTTTGGTCCCCTTTGCTAGCTCACAAAATCCTGTAACGACACGGCGTGCTTTTCCAATAATTGGTGACTTATGTCGGATTTATCAGATTGGTTTAAATTTATAAGAATCAAATAATTCATGTCTGTTTATCGGTTGAATTAATTATGTAAAAAATTAGTTCAAGATGAACTTGTTGAATTATGGCGTTCGGATAATTCTTGTCTGTTTATCGGTTGTTTTAATTTTGGACAATTAGAACAAGATAAACTTGTAGAATTATTGTGAATTGATTTATTTTCTTAGAGATTATCTTGATAAAGTTTGTTTTGATCAGATATCTTTTCTATTGGGCTATTTGAATCAAAACTGAGACTTTATCCTTTAGAATCTCGGGTGGAAAATAAAAGATTCGCGGAGATTTTTTCTCGGCAGTTCGGCATGCCGGATGACGTGTTCGGCCTGCCGAACTGGCCAGTTCGGCCTGCCTATCTCACAGTTCGGCATGCCGACCGCGACAGCTAAGATTACGCGTTTTTCACGCGTATCTTATCAGATATTGATCCGAACTTGATTCTGTTTCGATTTTTGAGACCTAATCTGATATGGACTGACCCCAAGGACCAATAGGTATAAAAAGGGAGTGAGTCTAATGATTTACTCAGATCAATTTGAGAGATTAAGAGTGATACTCTTCTAGTGAGCATCTGAAAACTCCCTGAGAGCTTTTGTTTACAAAACACGAACACTAGCTTTGGGTTCTCTCTATTGGTTGGAAGGAGAGTCACCGGTGGAAGAGCTGTACGTGTGAGCCCACACTCACTCCGGTTGTGGATAGAGAATAGCAAAGAAGACCAGTTGGTTGAGGCTCTTCTGGAACGTTACTTCTCTACACAGGTCGCGGAGGTTCTTCGGCATACTGAGGTTAGTAAGATCTGTTTAATTTATACATATAACATGTCAAACTTGTGTTTTGGAAAATACTCTGATGAAAAAAATTAAAAATTCCGCTGCGCACTTTGTTTCCAACAATTGGTATCGGAGCCGAGGTTTTTACATAAATTTGCAAGTTTGTGATCATGTTATATGCATAAATTTTGTGATCTTAATCTCTCCAATGCTTGAATTAAATTTTATAGAGAGATGGCAGTCTAGGTTTCTATATAATATATATGTTGTCATGGATTATATGGTGAATGTTTATTAATTAATTATGGTTGATTAAATTGTTGTTTAATTATTTATTAATTAATTAATACCGGTAATGGTTCCTTAGAGGTTAGAATGTGTATCTAGGTTTTTCATGTAATTAGATGGCGGACTATCATCTCCGTCTAGGAATTATTATTTAATTTTTAATTTGTAAGAATTTTGTAATTAAATAATTATTCGGAGAAGACAGAACGAGAAGTCGGAACTTAAAGATTGATGATGGCGCCTCCAGGTATTTCATGAGTCTTTAATTTTATGTTTTTGAATTGTTGAAAATAAAATTGATGAATTGCATTAAAATTGTATTTTCTGGATTGAGGGTTTTCTGCTCGGTCGGCATGCCGGACCTCACAGTTCGGCAGGCCGAAGGTCACAGATCGGCAGGCCGGACGTACGGTCCGGTAGGCCGACAGTGGGGCAGAAATTTTGTGCTCTGCCGGCAGGCCGAACCTCCATGATCGGTAGGCCGATCACCTAGATCGGCCTGCCGACCGAGAGCAGCCAGGTGTCCAGAAAAGGTGCGATTTTTCCAGTGCAGTTTTAATTTTATTTTTGGGACGATTCTGAGAAACATTAAATTTGGATATGACCGGAAATATGAAGTGTTCGATTCATACGGGACTGAGGACTTGAAGATGGATATTACATGAAGAAGGATACAGCTTGAGGATTCAAGGATGAAGAATCGATAAATGTCTCGATTATTCTCTTGTAATCTTAGTTTTTCTATTCTCTAGGGTGGAACCATAATATTACGGTTATTATTATTATGCTTGTAGCTTTGCTTGATTGCTTTGCTTGTCTGCATTATAATATGATTTACCATGTATATTGATAACATGTCATATAGAATAGGGAGTGCCGCTCATATTAAATTTGTTCATGCATAATTTTAAAATAAAACCTTGACTTCAAAAGATTGAGTGGGAGAAGGTTTTCGAAGAGAGAACCTAAGGCCTCCATCGTTGGTCCATAGGAAGAACATGATGGTCCCAACCCCTAGGAAGGGATTTCTATCATGTACCAGATTGGATCTCTGAAAGGATAAGGTATTTTAGTATGATTTATGGTTGCACACCCCTAGGTGGTGATTATAAATCATGGATAAAATATTAAAACGGTGGTTATACACTCACGTTAATTTTATTATTAACCTCCCCTAGGAGCTCTGTTAATAAAATTAATGGCCAAAGAAACGATTATTAGTATATGCTGGATCATACGGGTCCTGGATGGCATATATTAATCAGGAGGGGATCCGTATTCCTGATTGAATTTGGCATGACTCCCCTAGGAGCTTGTTGAATTATGAGTTGGGAATTATCGTTGTAAGGTTGTGATATTTTCAAGGTTTTGACACATAAACACATTTGTATGATTTTACATGATTGTGTTATCTTACTAAATTATTATATATGTTTGCTTATGTTTGGTATATGATTCTTTATTGTAGATTGAAAATGTCTAAAAACGCTTTATCATCGATACTTGACAAAAACCAATTAACCGGTGAGAACTATAATGATTGGAAACGGAACCTGGACATCGTCCTTTCCTTTGAGAAACTGAAATATGTTCTGACAACTCCTTGTCCTCCCGAGCCTACGGGAGACTCAAGTAATGAGCAATTCCAAGCGTACGAACGCTGAAAAGATGCTAATGATCAGGCCCGCTGCTATGTTATGGCTAGCATGAATAACGTGCTGCAGGCTCAACACCAGGATTATGAGACTGCGAAGCAGATCTTGGATAATCTTGAGGACATGTTTGGAGGCCAGGCCATAACAAAGCAGCAAGGGGCGCTTCGGAAACTCTTAAACTGTAGACAGAGACCGGGGACATCTGTAAAGGAGCACATGATGTTGGTCATGGGTTACCTCGCTGAGGCTCAAACCAATGGAGCCGACATCGATGCTGAAACTCAGATGACTATGGTCTTTGAGACTCTGTCTAAGGAATTTATTCCGTTTAGAGCTACTTTTAATCTAAGCAATAGACGGGATATGACCTTGACAGAACTAATGAAACAGTTACAAGAGTTTGAACTGCTGATCAGGGAGTCTCCTGCTGGTGGAGAGGCCAATATGGTAGCTGCTTCTGGTTCCAATCCTAACTCTGGGAATGGAAAGAAGCAACGGGCCAAAAGTGGGAAGTCTTCTATTCCTATTGCTACCAAGAGCAAGAAGAAGAAAAAGAAGAACCCAAAGAAGCTTAAGTGCTTCTTTTGTGGTAAGATCGGGCATATAAAGAAGCATTGCAAGGACTTCCTTTCCAAGGGAGGTAGGTGTGATCTTCTATATTTAGAAACTTGTTTGGTTGAGGAATCCAGTGACATTTGGGTCATAGATTCTGGTGCAACTAATCATGTTTGTGTTTCTCTGCAGGGATTCAAAGAAACGAGAAGTCTACTTCGTGAAGACTTAACGCTTCGGATGGGCGATGGATCCTTGGTCTCAGCGGAAGCAGTGGGAGATGTCCATCTTTATTTTGATAATTATAGGAGTTTAATTTTGCGAGATTGTTTTTATGTTCCTAAATTTAAAAGGAATTTAATTTCTGTATCTTCTTTAATTAAAGACTCCTACGTGGTATCTTTTAATGAAAAAGTGGTGATTCGTAAAAACAAATCTTTTATCTGTTCTGGATGGATGCAAAATAATCTATATTTTATCAAACCTAAGATGGACCTATTGCTTAATGCTGAGATAAATGATAATAACTCAAAAAGACTTAAAACTTCTCACTCTAATAAGACTTATCTTTGGTATTTGCGCCTTGGCCATATTAACCTAAATAGGATTCAAAGGTTGGTAAGGGATGGACCTTTAAGTCACTTAAAGGTGGAATCTATACCTCAATGTGAATCTTGTTTGGAGGGTAAAATGACCAAAAGACCATACGGGTCTAAGGGCAATAGGGTCGAAGGGGTTCTAGAACTTGTGCATAGTGATGTTTGCGGACCGATGAACATCCGGGCACGAGGAGGGTATGAGTACTTCGTTACTTTTATTGACGATTACTCAAGATATGGGTATGTGTACCTAATGCACCACAAAAGCGAAACTTATGATAAGTTCAGGGAGTTTCGGGCTGAAGTGGAAAAGCAATTGGGTAGACCCATAAAGGCACTTCGATCTGATCGAGGTGGGGAATACATTTCTGATGAGTTCTTGGGACACTTGTTAGAGAATGGGATTTTATCCCATTTGACTGCGCCGGGCACTCCGCAGCAGAATGGCGTAGCAGAGAGAAAGAATAGGACTTTGTTGGACATGATTCGGTCCATGATGAGTTATTCATCATTGCCTTTATCCTTTTGGGGATATGCACTACAAACCGCATGTTATCTTTTGAACAATGTGCCTTCAAAATCGATCCCTAAAACTCCTCACGAGTTGTGGACAAGACGGAAGACATCCTTAAACCATATTCGCATATGGGGATGTCCAGCTCATGTCCTGTTTAAGGATCCGAATAAGTTGGAAGCACGTTCAGAAGTTTGCATGTTTGTAGGATATCCAAAAGGGACTAAAGGGGGTTATTTTTATAACCCAAAGGAAAATAAAGTCGTGGTTTCAACTAATGCAACTTTCCTTGAGGAGAGTTACATGAACGACTTTAAACCTCAAAGCAAAGTGGTGCTTGAGGAGTTAAGGGGTAATCCGTTTACTCCGGAGGTTCCGAACGAAACCATTCCGATCGGTGTAGAAAAACCAAACAAACCTGAACAACAACCTCAGGGGCTTCGACGTAGTGGGAGGATCGGGCGTCAACCTGAGAGGTATATGTTCAATAGGGAGGTCTTTTTGGCTGAACTAGATGAACATGACAGGGATCCTTATACTTACGCAGAAGCTATGGAGGATGTTGATTCAAGACTCTGGACAGAGGCCATGAACATTGAGATGAAGTCTATGGAGACTAATCGGGTCTGGGAGCTTGTGGATCTTCCCGAAGGGGTAAAACCCATAGGGAGTAAGTGGATCTACAAGAGGAAAAGAGGAGTGGATGGAAAGGTCGAAACCTTTAAGGCTAGACTGGTAGCTAAGGGTTATACGCAAAAGGAAGGAATCGATTATGAGGAAACCTTTTCGCCTGTAGCCATGCTTAAGTCCATCCGGATTCTCTTGTCCATAGCTGCCGCTCTCGACTACGAGATTTGGCAGATGGATGTCAAGACGGCTTTTCTGAATGGCTATCTTGATGAGTCCATTTATATGGAACAACCAAACGGGTTCAAGGTCACGGGTCAAGAGGGTAAGGTTTGTAAGTTGCTAAAGTCTATTTATGGACTTAAGCAGGCTTCTCGTTCTTGGAACATAAGATTTGATCAAGTGATCAAGACTTATGGGTTCTCACAAAATGTGGATGAACCATGTGTTTACAAACACATTAAGAATGAGAAGGTGGTTTTTCTACTACTCTATGTAGATGACATTCTGCTAATTGGCAATGACGTTGGGGCGTTGTCATCGGTCAAATTATGGTTGACCAAGCAGTTTGACATGAAGGACTTGGGTGAGGCTAATTTTGTTCTCGGTATCCAGATCTTTCGGGATAGGAAGAACAAAATGATAGCTTTGTCTCAGGCCGGCTACATAGATAAAATTCTCAGGAGGTTTGCAATGCAAGATTCCAAGAAAGGTGGGCAACCATCTAGGTCTGGAATTACTCTTTCTAAGAAAGACTCTCCAAAGTCTTATGAAGAAAGAGAATACATGAAGAAGGTGCCTTATGCTTCGGCAGTGGGTAGTCTCATGTATGCCATGCTTTGCACTCGACCGGATATTAGCTATGCGGTCGGGATTGTGAGTCGATTTCAGGCGGATCCAGGACCGAACCATTGGGTTACGGTAAAGCATATTTTCAAGTACCTGAGAAGGACTCGTGGGTATATGCTTGTGTATTCGGGTGAGGATTTAACTCCTCTAGGATACACTGATTCGGATTTTCAATCTTGCCTGGATTCTAGGAAATCGACATCGGGGTTTGTGTTTACTCTGGGTGGCGGTGCCATCAGTTGGAGAAGTGCGAAGCAAGATTGCACTTCGGATTCAACGATGGAGGCCGAGTATGTGGCGGCTAGTGATGCTTCGAAAGAAGCAGTGTGGCTCCGCAAGTTCCTTGGGGATCTTGAGGTAGTTCCTGGTATGGATAAAGCGGTATCACTGTACTGTGATAACAGTGCGGCGGTAGCTAATGCTAAGGAACCAAGATTTCACAAGAAGAGTAAACATATTGATCGGAAGTATCATGTGATAAAGGACTTCGTTGAGAGCGGGCATGTCACGGTGTGCAAGATCACGTCAGAGGACAATTTAGCTGATCCATTTACGAAGACACTTTCTGGGAGAGTCTTCGAAAGGCATGTGGAAGCTATGGGGATGCGAAATTTGCAGTATTTACTCACTTAGTGCAAGTGGGAGATTGTTAGACATGTATGCTCTAAGGAGTAAAAATGTAATACGTTTTTGGAGACATTTTTATCAATAAAGAATTTATTCATTTATATATACCAAATATTGTCCTCTTTACGTTCATATTTGTTGAATGTATGATAAGCAAACAGTAGTCTGAGACTGTCAGTCTAAACCTTAAGAGTTGGGCATATGATGGGATGATTATGCGGTAGACACGACTCTTAAGATGATGGTCTAAAATATATGATCCGCAATCGAGGGAATAAAGTTGGGCGCTTTATTCATGTAAAGATTGTTATGTTGTCTATATCCCTTTTGGGAGATGGTTTGTCTTGGCCATCGGAGTTGGACTCCGTGAATAGAAACATTGGCGCGTTGTCATAGGTGACGATGTGTTGGATCGGGACATAAAGTGAATTGATTTGGATTAATAATTCTGTCTTAGCAAATCGATTCACTTTAGACAATCATTTGTATTGTATCTTAATCCTGAGATGAATAATGGGCCCGTTGTCTCGACTTGTGTCTTTTGATGTACCAATGGGTGACTCCCACATCTCTATAGTGGCATGCATGCCGGTACGTTGGAGGCATGACTCTTGGTAGCGTAGACTTGTTATTCATAGATATGGAATCCATAGCTCCTCTTTAGGAGTAATGATATCCTCTTATATGCGTTGTCCTGTAATTGGAAAACTGGAGCGCTCAACCATTTGGATACATAGGTGTAACCGAATGGTATACTATCTTTGGATGGTGAGTTTTCTAATGGTGAGACAATGGAACGTAAGATAAAAAATAATCGGGAAGGTAAGACAGAACTTGTCCTTAAGCCGATTATGGATGATCATATGGGGATGCGATACACTATGATATGTCATGGAGACTTAGCTACACGAGCTTCGTAATTCTATAAAGTTCGAGAGTGCACTCCAAGCTTTTAGTGGAGTAGCGTTGGAGTTGATAATTGTGAAATGTATATCTGGGATATTGGGTTTCATAATTATCATGAGCTTGAACTTTATAGGTCCATTTTGGTCCCCTTTGCTAGCTCACAAAATCCTGTAACGACACGGCGTGCTTTTCCAATAATTGGTGACTTATGTCGGATTTATCAGATTGGTTTAAATTTATAAGAATCAAATAATTCATGTCTGTTTATCGGTTGAATTAATTATGTAAAAAATTAGTTCAAGATGAACTTGTTGAATTATGGCGTTCGGATAATTCTTGTCTGTTTATCGGTTGTTTTAATTTTGGACAATTAGAACAAGATAAACTTGTAGAATTATTGTGAATTGATTTATTTTCTTAGAGATTATCTTGATAAAGTTTGTTTTGATCAGATATCTTTTCTATTGGGCTATTTGAATCAAAACTGAGACTTTATCCTTTAGAATCTCGGGTGGAAAATAAAAGATTCGCGGAGATTTTTTCTCGGCAGTTCGGCATGCCGGATGACGTGTTCGGCCTGCCGAACTGGCCAGTTCGGCCTGCCTATCTCACAGTTCGGCATGCCGACCGCGACAGCTAAGATTACGCGTTTTTCACGCGTATCTTATCAGATATTGATCCGAACTTGATTCTGTTTCGATTTTTGAGACCTAATCTGATATGGACTGACCCCAAGGACCAATAGGTATAAAAAGGGAGTGAGTCTAATGATTTACTCAGATCAATTTGAGAGATTAAGAGTGATACTCTTCTAGTGAGCATCTGAAAACTCCCTGAGAGCTTTTGTTTACAAAACACGAACACTAGCTTTGGGTTCTCTCTATTGGTTGGAAGGAGAGTCACCGGTGGAAGAGCTGTACGTGTGAGCCCACACTCACTCCGGTTGTGGATAGAGAATAGCAAAGAAGACCAGTTGGTTGAGGCTCTTCTGGAACGTTACTTCTCTACACAGGTCGCGGAGGTTCTTCGGCATACTGAGGTTAGTAAGATCTGTTTAATTTATACATATAACATGTCAAACTTGTGTTTTGGAAAATACTCTGATGAAAAAAATTAAAAATTCCGCTGCGCACTTTGTTTCCAACATATACTTGGGCGCTTTATTTATGCTAAGATTGTTATATTGTCTATATCTCTAATGGGAGTTAACTTGTCTTGATCATCGGAGTTAGACTCCACGAGTAGAAACATGGGTATATTGTCATAGATAACAATATATTGGATCGGGATATATTATGAAACATATGTGTTGTGTCTTAATCTTGAAATGAAATAATGAGCCCGTATTCCTGACTTGTGTCTTTTGATGTACCAAAGGGTGACATCCTGATTTGATGATGGTATGCATACCAGTACATTACAGACATGACTCTTGATTGATATAGACTTATTATTCATAGATATAGAATCCATAGCCCTTTTATCGAGTTAATGATATTCTCTTGTAGGTATTATCTTGTAATTAGAAGACTAGAGCGCTTAACTATTTGAATACATAGGTATAATTGAATGGTATACTATTTATGAATAGTAAGTATTTCAATGGTGAGATAATGGTACATAAGATAAAAATAATCAAGAAGGTAAAACAGAATTTATCGTTAAGCTGGTTATGAATATCCTATGAGGATTTTACATATTATGATATATCATAGATAATTAGCTTATTGGAGCTTTGTAATTTTGTATAGTTCGAGAATGTAGCTCTAAGCTTATAATGGAGTAGCGTTAGAGTTGATAATTATAAAATATATGTATCTGGGATATATTATTTTATAATTATAAGAGCCTGATTTATATATGTCTATCAGGTCCCCTTTGCTAGCTCATGATAATTACTGTAATGATATGGCATGTTTTTCCTACATATTTGTAACTTATGTTAATTATTAGATTGGCCAAAATTCGATAGATTGGATTTAATAATTCACGTTAGTTTATTGGTTGAATCAATTTTGTGAATTAATTCAAGATAAACATGTTGAATTATTTTGATAATATTTATTTGATTTGGGATTATCTGTATATGACTGTTTTGATTAGATAACTTCTCTATTGAGTTATTTGAATTAAAATTGAGACTCTATCTAAGATTCTCGTGTGAAATAACATATTCTAAGATTTCCAAATTATCGCTCGATCAGTAGGCCGGTGACTGAGTTTGGCAGGCTAGTGGAGCCAGTTTGGCAAGTCGATCTCCCAATTGGTAGGCCGAACATGCGATAATCTAGTTACACATTTTTTATCAGAAGTTGGTCCAGAATTGAATTTTGAAACCTAATCTTATAGGGATTGACCCAAAATTCAACCACTATATAAAGGGAACTATTTTTCATTGTTTCTCAGGCCATTTGAGAAGTAGAGAGTGAGCACTCTGGTGGGAGAAACTCTAAAACTCCCATAGAACTATTGTTCAACATTTGGAATCTTAGCTATAGGTTTTCTCATGTAATTGGAAGGAGAGTCAATGAAGGAAAAGCTGTACGACGTGCGATCACCTGCACTTTGGTTATGGATAGAGAATAACAAGGAAAACTAGTTGGTTGAGGCTCTTTCGAAATGTTCTTCTCTAGTCAGACTTTTTTGCAGTCTTCAACATGCAAAAGAGGTACATAAAATCTGTTATTAATTTATGTACTTAGCATGTCAAACTTATTATACAAAAAAGACTTTGATTTAAAAAATTTTAAAATTCTGCTACGTATCGTTTTCCTACAAGTTCCCGATTAGCTGTCTTAAGATGAGTACTTCAGAAGCCGTGGACGGGGGTTTCAACTGGCTCATTTGAGTGACATTGGGTCGTGCACCTTCTTTTCCCTTGCAAGGTTGGCGTCGTCAGTCATGACAAGATAAAAGAGTGAAGACTTCTAAAGTTAGGTCATAATGAGTGCCAAACTTTAGACGTGAGACTCCATTGTCAACAAGAAAATAAAATTAATTAGTAAGAAAAAATCGTAAACGGTTGGGTGTTGTTGATCACCATCATCACTGTTCATTAGTTAGATCATGATATGAAAGATATACCATGCAACTATGAATGAATTAAGTGCACAAAATAAATAATCTAACCAAATTTAGAGTAGTTTACTCTTGAATAAGCTATGTCTACTATTTAAGCCCAAACACACCATTTTTGTTCCCACAATAACTGTAAATAACAATAGCACTTTTAAAAAAATTAGAACCTAGAAAAAAAATTCCACACATTAATACACCTTTAGTTCACAAGTTGGAATTGTCTAGTTTTGAACCTTTTTGGTCTGAATCGTAAATTTTAAATTGTGCAGTTTAAACTACAATCTGGATTGGCGTTAAAAGTGTAAAATCCAAACAGGCAATAAAATCTAAATGGCGAGGGAAAGTCACATTTTTTTGAATCACGGGAGAAATTCAATCAACACAAATACACGAGTGGGGATAGCAGTCTTAATACAAATGCACGCATATTTACAATTATTTACAGCATCCAGTAGTGGAGCGCAACGATTAGTTTGGTTCGTTTATAAAAGTCCAGGACGCGTAAATGTAATCGTATTACAATTCCTGTAGTTGACAGCAGTCTTCAAAGAGCCCTCATAACCACTTTGCTTGTTGAGTGAACACCCATCGCAGCAGCTTTCAGCACTGCACGAGTCTTGTATAATCTGCAATCAGAAACCGCATCAACTATGTATGAAAGCTCATATTGACAATATTCGAATCCTAATCATTCCAACTCTGTATTGATAATGGAAACATCCAACATAAATTATTCAAGCAGTTTATGCATATGCGGAAATAATGGCTAATCAGATCCTTTTAGTGTCTTCCCTCCTGTTACATCAGCTTTCTCCAAAAGAGGGAGAATTAGATAAATCTTATGACCTTGTACCCTCAAACGTAGAGAAAATTCAAAATTCCATGGTGAAAAAGTAGTTAAAGGGGCCAAATTCGTTATTTTTCACATTATTTTCAATTTCTGCAGAAGAACTTACCCTGTCAGAGCAAGTCCCCAAGTGGCCAGGGCATAAAACAACTTCCCAGCATGCCAAATTCCTAATATCTGCTCCAATTTGCTCACACCACCTAATGCTTTCACCATTGCTGCAAACAGTTCAGATATTGAAAGATGAGAAAAATTATTATCCTCCAAATTATTATCCTTCACTGCTAAAGAGAACAATGTAAATTAATTATTGAAAGGAACATGAAATGAACTCCATTTTTAAAAAGTAGTAAAGACATCAAACTCCGAAAGAAACATTACAAAGCAAATTCCATCAGATTCATATACTAATTATACATCTTTTCAAGGATAAACAATGAAAGATATCTATCAGTGACGTTGCTCATATATGCAGCTATGATCATCTAATAAGAAGCGATGGTGAAAAGTCAAACTGACTCGTTCCCTATTAATTAAAAACTTAGACTGTAACATGGGTAATGAAAGGGTAATCAATACACATAAAGCTTACCCATCCATGTTGAAAGATATTCGTACGGCACAACTTTTGTGTAACAATAATCATTCGAAAGTCTCGTGAAAGATACATGAAATGGATGTAATATAATTGGTTAATAACGAGGTTAGGATATTTACTTTGAATCTTTTGGATGAAAATTTATTAATCAAGGACGCAGACCCACATGCCCAAAAAAAAAAAAAAAGATAGAAGAGTTCAAGCAAGAACTTACTCTTCTGCAGCTCCTCCGGTGTCAAATTCTGCAATTCCAATGAAGCCAAATGGATGAGAAGAATTGAAATACACAAATAAAGAGGCAGTGTTTTATACGACATTAACCTGAGCTTTTGGGTTTGAGATAATGCACTTTGCCATGAAGTTTGCAACACCATCCAGCACATGCTCCTCACTAACAATTATATAACTGTCATCATCAATTCCGCTCCGTTCCTCAACATTGCTTGGAACCATTTCTTCTGTTACCCATACCCACCAACTTGCTTCCTCTTGGTCAACATTGATAAGAACTTCAGCTGTCTCCAGATCAGACCCTATTGTATAACCAAGCCAAATTATAACATAAACACAACACCAACAAAACATGAGGATAAGTAGATGGAACTAAGGGCCTGCATGCAGAGCTTTTTCTTGTGCTTCTAGTCAGCAAAAAAAGAGAAGTAAAAGCTGTGGCTCTTCAAGTGTGTTTGGAACCACATTTTTACAAGAGAGTAAATAGATAAAAATGGTTTTAAAAATTTTTAATCTAATTAAAAGTCTCTAATGAAGTTTATAATGTTTTATAATAAAACAAGTACAACTTTTAAACTTTATTTGAAAAGTTCTTTTTTGAGAAGTTATATTTTGTGGCTTCGAGGGGAAGCTATTCTAGATAGCCAAAGCACTTCTGATAGATCATCTAAACACTCTCAGAAGTAGTTTTTGAACTAAGCAGCTTTTGAATTCCATAAGCTAAAAACAGCCTCTACGAAGCCCTCCCAAACAGGCCCTAAATTAAACAAACAAGAATAAACCATCAAATTAATCAAACCTGTGGCAACCTTGAAAGGAAACTGGTTCCCAGTTCCCTTGATAGATGCTTGCTGGAGGGATTTGATACGAGCCAAGAAGTTCCCAGAGTCCACAGTAGCGACCAGACGAGCATACAACTACAATGCAAAACACACTACCCCACTTAGCTTCCCCTTGTATAACGTTGCCAAAGCATGAAGTACAAATTCAAAAAATTACTTTTACCGTCTATCTCCGTAACCAAGTAACTGACATACATACGTACATATTAAGAAATTCTTTTAACACAACATAGACTTGTCACTTGTGAAGGTCTCAATTCTTCATCCGGTTCTTTCAATTACCCATAGTGATCCCAAGTATTGCATATAATTTCTTAGGGGCTTCAACGAAATTTTTAGCCCCTATATCTCCTTTACCAATTACCATGTCATAACGAAAGACTTCCTATCAATATGAAAGTAACACCCTATCAACAACAATAACAGAAGTAATCTATCTATTACTCGCAGTAATCTCAAATTTTGTCACTACAGACATGCCAATTCGAGTAAAATTTCCTAGGGTTTTCAACGAAATCCTTATTCGCGAAAATCTCAAGCAACTGAATAACTTTAAACACGTTCAAAAGGTCTCAATTTTCCCTCCAAATTGCCCCAGTTAAACCCAGAAATTCCAATCTGGGTTCGACCTTTTAGGGTCTTCAAACGAAAATTCCAAGCAATTGAATTCAGGAACAAAATTCCTACACTTTCAGTGATATTTTCGACGAAAAAAAAAAAGAGATAAGAAGGCGTACATCAGGAGGGCAATCTTTCAACAAAGAAGGCGAATCGGAGAGGCTCTGAAGGAGCTTGAGATTCTGCTGAAGCAAGTTCCTGAGACGCCGATTTTCCGATCGCAGAGACTCCAAATCATTGCCCGAGGAAGCGTGATCGGCGGCGTCGGCAGAAGCGTCGTGGTCATGATGGTGGCGGTACTGTTGGCAACATTCCATGGCGGTCCAAGCGACGTCGGCCACCTCCATGACGGTCTTGGCCACCTCCACGGCTTCGTGGCCGCCCATGGCAAACGACTAGTTTTTGGTTGCGTTGCGTGTCGGCAAAAGATTTTCTTGCACAGACAGAAGGGCTTAGAGAGAGAAAAGGGGTGCGCAGATGATGACAATTGACCAATTTGACGTACGAGAGTATCAACCTGATCTTATGCCGGCTACAAGTCCGGTTCGGAAAGATCGACTCGGATGCTGAACATGCATTAAATTGAATTGTTTATAAACATCATTAAAATTTAATAATTATATTATATATGTTACTTTAAAAATGATGATTAAAATACTCACTAATATGTAGTTAGTTGTTTAATTAATTATTTAATTAAAGAATATAATTTTAAATTAAGGGTCATTAGTCTGGGTCATTTTCATTAACAATGAAACTGTCTTGTCTTATTCGAGTCATTAATGTAGTAAGTTATTAAATTAATAGATTTATACTTAATGTAATTATGTAAAATTAAGACATGATATGCTATGAATAGTTGAATAATTTCCATTGAGATATATCAAAGAAAAAATTATAGCATATGACTAAATTATTATTGTAATATTGAAATTTAACAAACTATTCAAAATATCTAAAAACGTCCTTATAGTAATTATTGTAGACGTAAAATCTATAATTAAATTAAATTGTGTTAGTGTTCAATCTGCAAGAAACTTTAGTTAATTGGGTCCTTAATCATCATTGTTAGGTCCTAAACAGGCATCAAAACTCAGAATTGAACAAATAAAAAGTCAGTTGTTGATAATAATCATGATTATAATAAAGATTCGAGAAATGAAGACATCAAATAAAGATCGTAAATGGTTCACTAAATTTAAGCTATGGCTAATGTTGAGGAAGAAATCTCTTCACTAAATATGAGATCTGGTACAATTTACAGTGCTTCTCTAGGAATTCTGGAAATAAATGAGCATGAAAGTAAGTGATAGTGCTTTGTGGATAGGCATGTGAATGAAATAAGTTTGTAATTCCCCAAACTGAGGGTTTCTAGGCCTAATTGTAGAGATCAAGACCAGCATCATTGAGTTCCTACATTGAGGACAGTTGCTCTAAGCAATTGAAAAGAAATAGGACACATGTTATATAGTTATTGCTGTCATGTTTTAGTCCATTCGTCCTTGGGTAGCCATTCAATTTATGGGTTGTAACTTTGCTCCACCTTGATCAACCTTCTTGGACGAGTCGAGCACTTCGACTAGAATAACCGCATAGTTGAGCATATGACAATGCGATTGGGATCAACTAAGCCGAAGGTCTTGACCACATGGAGTGAGCGCATCGAGAGTTGACTGATTTTCAACACAATTGGGCTTGTCTTGCTTGTTGGAAAAAATAGTATGCAGCGAAATTTTAAAAAATTTAACATCACAGTATTTTCCAAAACACAAGTTTGATATGCTATATGCAAAAATTAACCAGATCTTACTAACCTTTGATTGCTGAAGAACCCTTGCAAAACGTTAAGAGAAGTAACATTCCAGAAGAGCCTTAACCAACTAGTCCTTTTTGCTATTCTCTATCCACGACCGGAGTGAGTGTGGGCTCACACGTATAGCTTTTCCACTAGGGGACTCTCCTTCCAACCAATCGAGAGAACCTAAAGCAAGTGTTCGTGATTTGTGAACAAAAGCTCTCAGAGAGTTTTCAGATTCTCACTAGCAGAGTATCACTCTTAATCTCTCAATTGATCTGAGTAACTCTTAAGACTTACTCCCTTTATATAGAGATTGGTCTTAGGGTCAGTCCGTATCAGATTAGGTCTCAAAAACTCGAAATAGAATCAAGTTCAGATCAATATCTAATAAGATCCGCGTGGAAACGCATGATCTTATCCTTCACTGATCGGCAGGCAGAACCACCTGATCGGCAGGCCGAAGTACCAAATAAAAATCTCTCGAAACTTTTATTTTCCACCCGAGATTCTATAGGATAAAGTCTCGGTTTTAATTCAAATAACCCAATAGAGAAGTTATCTGATCAAAGCAACTTTATCTAGATAATCTCTAAGAAAATAAATGAATTCCCAATAATTCTACAAGTTTATCTTGATCTAATTTATTTAAAATTAAATCAACTGATAAACAGACAAGAATTATCAAATCCTTATAATTCAACAAGTTTATCTTGAATTAACTTTTATCACAGAATTAATTCAACCGATAAACAAACATGAATTATTTTATTCTTCCAAATTTCAACCAATCTAATAAATCTGACATAAGTTACCAATTATTGGAAAAGCACGCCTTATCATTACAGGATGTTGTGAGCTAGCAAAGGGGACCAAATAGACCTATATAGTTTAAGCTCCTAATAATTATGAAACCCAATATCCCAGATATACATTTCATACTTATCAACTCCAATGCTACTCCACTAAAAGCTTGGAGCTGCACTCTCGAACTACATAGAATTACGAAGCTCGTATAGCTAAGTCTCCATGATATATCATAGTGCATCGTATCCCTATATGATAATCCATAATCGGCTTAAGGACAAGTCTGTCTTACCTTCCTGATTATTTTTATCTTACATTTCATTATCTCACTATCAAAAAACTTACCATCCAAAGACAGTATACCATTTGGTTACACCTATGCATCCAAATGGTTGAGCGCTTCAGTTTTTCAATTACAGGATAATGCATATAAGAGGATATCATTACTCCTAAAGAGGAGCTATGGATTCCATATCTATGACTAATAGGTCTACGCTATCAAGAGTCATGCATTCAACGTACCGGCATGCATACCACTATTAAGATGTGGGTGTCACCCTTTGGTATATCAAAAGACAAAAGCCAAGACAACGGGCCCACTATTCATCTCAGGATTAAGATACAACACAAATGATTGACTAAAGTAAATCGATTTGTCGAGACAGAATTATTAATCCAAATCAATTGACTTTATGTCTCGATCTAACACATCATCACCTATGACAACGTGCCAATGTTTCTATTCACGGAGTCCACCTCCAATGGTCAAGACAAACCATCTCCCAAAAGGGATATAGACAACATAACAATTTTTGCATGAATAAAGCACCCAACTTCATTCCCTCGATTGGGGATCGTATGATTTAGGGCATCACCTTAAAAATCATATCTTTTGCATAATCCGTCCATCATATGCCCAATTCTTAAGGTTTAGACCGACAATCTTAGACTATTATTTGCTTAACATACATTCAACAAATATGAACGTAAAGAGGACAAGATTTGGTATATAAACAATGAATAAATTCTTTATTGACAAAAAATGTCTCCAAAAACTTATTACATTTTTACTCCTTAGTGCATACATATCTAACAATCTCCCACTTGCACTAAGTAAGTAAATATGACAAATCTCGCATCCCCATAGCTTCCACATGCGTCTCGAAGACTCTCCCAATAAGTGTCTTTGTAAATGGATAAGCTAAATTGTCCTTTGACGTGATTTTGCACACCGTGACATGCCCGCCCTTAACGAAGTCCTTTATCACATGATACTTTCGATCAATATGTTTACTCTTCTTGTGAAATCTTCATTCCTTAGCATTAGCTACCGCCGCACTGTTATCACAGTACAGTGAAACCGCCTTATCCATACCAGGAACTACCTCAAGATCCCCAAGGAACTTGTGAAGCCACCTTACTTCTTTCGAAGCATCACTAGCTGTCACATACTCGGCCTCCATTGTTGAATCCGAAGTGCAATCTTGCTTAGCACTTATCCAACTGATGGCACCACCGCCCAGAGTAAACACAAAACCCGAAGTCGATTTCCTAGAATCCAGACAGGATTGAAAATCTGAGTCAGTATATCTTAGAGGAGTCATGTCCTCACCCGAATATACAAGTATATACCCTTGAGTCCTTTTTAGGTACTTGACAATATGCACTACCGCAACCCAATGGTTTGGTGCTGGATCCGCCTAAAATTGACTTACAATCCCGACCGCATAACTAATATATGGTCGTGTGCAAAGCATGGCATACATGAGACTACCCACTGCCGAAGCATAAGGCGCCTTCTTCATGTATTCTCTTTCTTCATAAGACTTTGGAGAGTCTTTCTTAGAAAGAGTAATTCCAGACCTAGATGGTTGCCCGCCTTTCTTAGAATCCTACATTGTAAACCTTTTGAGAATTTAATCTATGTACCTGGCTTGGGACAAGGCTATCATTTTGTTCTTCCTATCCCGAAAGATCTGGATACCGAGAACAAAATTAGCCTCACCCAAGTCCTTCATGTCATACTGCTTGGTCAACCATAATTTGACCGATGACAACGCCCCAACGTCATTGCCAATTAGCAGAATGTCATCTATATAGAGCAGTAGAAAAACCACCTTCCCATCCATAATGTGTTTATAAACACATGGTTCATCCACATTTTGTGAGAACCCATAAGTCTTAATCACCTGATCAACTCTTATGTTCCAAGAACGAGAAGCCTGCTTAAGTCCATAAATTGACTTTAGCAGCCTACAAACCTTACCCTCTCGACTCATGACCTTGAACCCGTCTGATTGTTCCATATAAATGGACTCATCAAGATAACCATTTAGAAAAGCCGTCTTGACATCCATCTGTCAAATCTCGTCGTCAAGAGCGGCAGCTATGGACAAGAGAATCCGGATGGACTTAAGCATAGCTATAGGCGAAAAGGTTTTCTCATAATCAATTCTTTCCTTTTGCGTATAACCCTTTGCTATCAGTCTAGCCTTAAAGGTTTTGGCCTTTCCATCCACTCCTCTTTTCCTCTTGTAGATCCACTTACACCCTATGGGTTTTACCCCTTCGAGAAGATTCACAAGCTCCTAGACCTGATTAGTCTCCATAGACTTCATCTTTGTGTTCATGGCCTCTGTCTAGAGTTTTGAATCAACATCCTCCATAGCTTCTGTGTAAGTATAAGGATCCCTGTTATGTTCATCCAATTCAGCCAAAAAGACCTCCCCATTGAACATATACCTCTTAGGTTGACGCCCGATCCTCCCACTACACTGAAGCCCCTGAGGTTGTTGTTCAGATTAGTTTGGATTTTCTACACTGATTGGAATGGTTTCATTCAGAACCTCCGGAGTGATCGGATCATTCCTTAACTCCTCAAGCACCACTTTTCTTCGAGGTTTAAAGTCGTCCATGTAACTCTCCTCAAGGAAAGTTGCATTAGTTGAAACCACGACTTTATTTTCCTATGGGTTATAAAAATAACCCCCTTTAGTCCCTTTTGGATATCCTACAAACACGCAAACTTTTGAACGTGCTT
This sequence comes from Artocarpus heterophyllus, assembly GCA_025403435.1. Classification (NCBI taxonomy): domain Eukaryota; kingdom Viridiplantae; phylum Streptophyta; class Magnoliopsida; order Rosales; family Moraceae; genus Artocarpus; species Artocarpus heterophyllus. The sequence continues at coordinate 31,307,899 of CM046338.1, forward strand.
CTAACTTATTCGGATCCTTAAATAGGACATGAGCCAGACATCCCCATATGCGAATATGGTTTAAGGATGTCTTCCTACCTGTCCACAACTCGTGAGGAGTTTTAGGGACCGATTTTGAAGGCACATTGTTCAAAAGATAACATGCGGTTTGTAATGCATATTCCCAAAAGGATAAAGGTAATAATGAATAACTCATCATGGACCTAATCATGTCTAACAAAGTCCTATTTCTTCTCTCCGCTATGCCATTCTACTGCGGAGTGCCCGACGTAGTCAAATGGGATAAAATCCCATTCTCTAATAAGTGTTCCAAGAACTCATCAGAAAGGCATTCCCCACCTCGATCCGATCGAAGTGCCTTTATGGGTCTACCTAATTGCTTTTCCACTTTAGCCCAAAACTCCCTGAACTTGTCAAAAGTATCGTTTTTGTGGTGCATAAGGTACACATACCCATATCTTGAGTAATCATCAATAAAAGTGACAAAGTATTCATACCCTCCTCGCGCCCAGATGTTCATCGGTCCGCAAACATCACTATGCACAAGTTCTAGAACCCCTTCGGCCCTATTGCCCTTAGACCCAAATGGTCTTTTGGTCATTTTACCCTCCAAACAAGATTCACATTGAGGTATAGTTTCCACCTTTAAGTGACTTAGAGGTCCATCCCTTACCAACCTTTGAATCCTATTCCGGTCAATATGACCAAGGCGCAAATGCTAGAGATAAGTCTTATTAGAGTGAGAAGTTTTAAGTCTTTTAGAGTTATTATCATTTATCTCAACATTAAGCAATAAGTCCATCTTAGGTTTGATAAAATATAGATTATTTTGTATCCATCTAGAACAGATAAAAGATTTGTTTTTACAAATCACCACTTCATTATTAAAAGAAACCAAATAGAAGTCTTTAAATAAACAAGCTACAGAAATTAAATTCCTTTTAAATTTAGGAACATTAAAACAATCTTGTAAAAATAAATTCCTATAATTATCAAAATAAAGATGGACGTCTCCCATTGCTTCCGCTGAGACCAAGGATCCATCGCCCATCCAAAGTGTGAAGTCCTCATGCAGTAGACTTCTCATTTCTTTGAACCCCTACAGAGAAACACAAACATGATTAGTTGTACCAGAATCTATGACCCAAATGTCACTTGATTCCTCAACTAAACAAGTTTCTAAATACAAAAGATCACACCTACCTCCTTTGGAAAGGAAGTCCTTGCAATGTTTCTTGATATGCCTGACCTTCCCATAAAAGAAGCACTTAAGCTTCTTTGGGTTCTTCTTCTTCTTATTCTTGCTCTTGGTAGTAGCAGGAATAGAAGACTTCCCGTTCTTGGCTCGTTGCTTCTTTCCATTCCTAGAGTTAGGATTGGAACCAGAAGTAGCTACCATGTTGGCCTCACTACCCAAATGAGACTCCCTGATCAGCAGTTCGAACTCCTGTGACTGTTTCATCAATTCTGTCAAGGTCATATCCCGTCTATAACTTAAATTAAAAGTAGCTCTAAACGGAATAAATTCCTTAGACAGAGTCTTAAAGACCATAGTCATCTGAGTTTCAACATCCATGTCGGCTCCATTGGTTTGAGCCTCAGTGAGGTAACCCATGACTAACATCATATGCTCATTTACAGATGTTCCCGGCCTTTTTTTACAGTTAAGAAGTTTTCGAAGTGCCCCTTGCTGCTTTATTATGGCCTGGCCTCCAAACATATCCTCAAGATTATCTAAGATTTGCTTCGCAGTCTTATAATCCTAATGTTGAGCCTACAGCACGTTATTCATGCTGGCCATAACATAGCAGCGGGCCTGATCATTAGCATCTTTCCAATGATCATACGCTTGGAATTGCTCATTAGTTGAGTCTCCTGTAGGCTCAGGTGGACAAGGGGTTGTTAATACATATTTCAAATTCTCAAAGGACAGAACGATATCCAGGTTCCATTTCCAATCATTATAGTTCTCACAGATTAATAGATTTTTGTCAAGTATCGATGATAAAGCATTTTTAGACATTTTTAATCTATAATAAAGAATCATATACCAAACATAAGCAAACATATAATAATAATTTAGTAAGATAACACGGTCATATAAAAAATACAAACGTGTTTATGTGTCAAAACCTTGAAAATATCACAATCTTACAACGATAATTCCCAACTCAGAATTCAACAAGCTCCTAGGGGAGTCATGTCAAATTCAATTAGGAACACGGATCCCCTCCTGATTAATATATGTCATCTAGGACCTGTATGATCCAGCATATATTAATAATGGTTTCTTTGGCCATTAATTTTATTAACAGAGCTCCTAGGGGAGGTTAATAATAAAATTAACGTGAGTGTATAACCATCGTTTCAATATTTTATCCATGATTTATAATCACCACCTAGGGGTGTGCAACCATAAATCATGCTAAAATACCTTATCTTCTCAGAGATCCAATCTGGTACATGATAGAAATCCCATCCTAGGGGTCGGGACCACCATGTTCTGTCTATGGACCAACGATGGAGGCCTTAGGTTCTCTCTTCGAAAACCTTCTCCCACTCAATCTTTTGAAATCAAGGTTTTATTTTAAGAATATGCATGAACAATTTTAATATGAGCGGCACTCCCTATTCTATATGACATGTTATCAATATACATGGCAAATCATATTATAATGCAGACAAGCAAAATAATAAATAATCGTAATATTATGACTCCACCCTAGAGAATAGAAAACTAAGATTACAAGAGAATAATCGAGACATATAATTGATTATTCATCCTTGAATCCTCTAGCTGTATCCTTCTTCATGTAATTCCCATCTTCAAGTCTTCAATCCCGTATGAATCGAATACTTCATATTTCTAGTCATATCCAAATTTAATGTTTCTCAAAATTGTCCCAAAAATAAAATTAAGACTGCATCGAAAAAATTGCACCTTTTCTGGAAATTTTCCAGCTCTTAGTCGATAGGCCGATTTGGGTGATTGGCCTACCGATCCATGAAAGTTCGACCTGCCGCCAGAGCCACTTGATTTCTACCCCACTGACGGCCTACCGAACTACGAGGTTCAGCATGCTGACCGAGCAGAAATCTCCATTCCAGAAAATACAATTTTTAATGCAATTCATCAATTTTATTTTCAACAATTCAAAAATATAAAATTAGAGACTCAGAAATACCTGGGAGCATCATCATCAATCTTCTAGATCCGTCTTCTCCGAATAATTTTTTAATTACAAAATTCTTACAAATTTAAAATTAAATAACAATTCTTAGACGGAGATGATAGTCCGCATCTAATTACATGAAAAACCTAAATACACATTCTTACTTCTAAGGAACCATAACCGACATAAATTAATTAATTAATAAATAAATAAATAAGAATTTAATCAACCATAATTAATTAATAAACATTCACCACATAATCCATGACAACATATATAATATATAGAAACCTAGAGTGCCAACTCTCTATAAAATTAAACTCAAGCATAGGAGAGGTTAAGATCACAAAATTTATACATATAACTGTTGGAAAAAAAAAGGTGAGGTGCGTAGCAGGAATTTTAAAAATTTTAACATCAGAGTTTTTTTTCAAAATACAAGTTTGACATGCTATATGTATAAATTAAACAGATCTTACTAACCTCTGTGTGCCGAAGAACCTCTAGAATCCGTGAAGAGAAGTAACGTTCCAGAAGAGCCTCAACTAACTGGTCTTCTTTGCTATTCTCTATCCACGATCAGAGTGAGTTTGGGCTCACACGTACAGCTCTTCCACCGGTGACTCTCCTTCCAACCAATTGAGAGAGCCCAAAGCTAGTGTTCGTGATTTGTGAACAAAAGCTCTCATGGAGTTTTCATATGCTCACTAGAAGAGTATCATTCTTAATCTCTCAATTGATCTGAGTAACTCATGAGACTTACTCCTTTTATATAGCGATAGGTCCTAGGGTAAGTCCTTATCAGATTAGGTCTAAAAAACTCGAAACAGAATCAAGTTCGGATCAATATCTGATAAGATCTATGTGAAAATGCGTAATCTTATCTCTCACTGATCGGCAGGCCAAATAGGCTCCATCTGAAGGCTGAACTGTCGCATAAATATCTCTGTGAATCTTTTATTTTCCACCCGAGATTCTATAGGATAAAGTCTCAATTTTTATTCAAATAACCCAATAGAGAAGTTATCTGATCAAAACAAACTTTATCAAGATAATCTCTAAGAAAATAAATCAATTCACAATAATTCTACAAGTTTATCTTGATTTAATTTATCCAATTAAATCAAATGATTATTCGATCCCAATAATTCAACAAGTTTATCTTAAATTAATTTTATTATAAAATTAATTCAACCAATAAACTGACATGAATTATTTGATTCTTTCAAATTTTAAACCAGTCTGATAAATCTAGCATAAGTCATCAATTAGTGAAAAAGCACGCCGTATCGTTACAGGATTTTGTGAGCTAGCAAAGGGGACCAAAATGGACCTATAAAGTTAAAGCTCATGATAATTATGAAACCTAATATCCCAGATATATATTTCATAATTATCAACTTCAACGCTACTCCACTAAAAGCTTGGAGCTGCACTCTCAAACTTTATAGAATTACGAAGCCCGTATAGCTAAGTCTCCATGACATATCAAAGTGTATCGTATCGCCATATGATAATCCATAATCAGCTTAAGGAGAAGTTCTGTCTTACCTTCCCGATTACTTTTATCTTACGTTCCATTATCTCACCATTAGAAAACTTACCATCCAAAGATAGTATACCATTCGGTTACACCTATGTAACCAAATGGTTGAGCGCTCTAGTTTTCTAATTACAGAATAACGCATATAAGAGGATATCATTACTCCTAAAGAGGAGCTATGGATTCCATATCTATGAATAACAAGTCTACGCTATCAAGAGTCATGCCTCCAACGTACCAGCATGCATACCACTATTGAGATGTGGGAGTCACCCTTTGGTACATCAAAAGACACAAGTAGAGACAACGGGTCCACTATCCATCTCAGGATTAAGATACAATACAAATGATTGTCTAAAGTGAATCAATTTGTCGAGACAGAATTATTAATCCAAATCAATTCACTTTATGTCCCGATCCAACACATCGTCACCTATGACAACATGCCATTGTTTCTATTCATGAAGTCCAACTCCGATCGTCAAGACAAACTATCTCCCAATAGAGGTATAGACAACATAACAATCTTTGCATGAATAAAGTGCTCAACTTTATTCCCTCAATTGCAGATCATATGTTTTAGACCGTCACCTTAAGAGTCGTGTCTTTCGCATAATCAGTCCTTCATATGCCCAATTCTTAAAGGTTTAGACCGACAGTCTTAGACTACTGTTTGCTTAACATACATTCCACAAATATGAACGTAAAGACGACAAGATTTGCTATATATAAATGAATAAATTCTTTATTGATAAAAAATGTCTCCAAAAACATATTACATTTTTACTCCTTAGTGCATACATATCTAACAATCACCCACTTGCACTAAGTGAGTAAATACAACAAATTTTGCATCCCCACAGCTTCCACATGTTTCTTGAAGACTCTCCAAGTAAGTGTCTTCGTAAATGGATTAGCTAAATTCTCCTCTGACGCGATCTTGCACACCGTGACATGCCCGCCTTCAATGAAGTCCTTAATCACATGATACTTCTGATCGATATGCTTACTCTTCTTGTGAAATCTTGGTTCCTTAGCATTAGCTACCGCCGCACTGTTATCACAGTACAATGATACCACCTTATCCATACTAAGAAGTGCCTCAAGATCCCCAAGGAACTTGTGGAGCCACACTGCTTCTTTCAAAGCATCACTAGCTGCCACATACTTGGCCTCCATTGTTGAATCCAAAGTGCAATCTTGCTTCGCACTTCTCCAACTGATGGCACCGCCGCCCAGAGTAAACACAAACCCTGAAGTTGATTTCCTAGAATCCAAACAGGATTGAAAATCCGAGTCAATGTATCCTAGAGGAGTCAAGTCCTCACCCGAATACACAAGCATATACCCTCGAGTCCTTCTCAGGAACTTGAAATATGCTTTACTGCAACCCAATGGTTTGGTCCTGGATCCGCCTGAAATTGACTTACAATCTCGACCGCATAGCTAATATCCGGTCGTGTGCAAAGCATGTTATACATGAGACTACCCACTATTGAAGCATAAGGCACCTTCTTCATGTATTCTCTTTCTTCATAAGACTTTAGAGAGTCTTTCTTAGAAAGAGTAATTCCAGACCTAGATGGTTGCCCACCTTTCTTGGAATCCTACATTGCAAACCTCCTGAGAATTTTATCTATATAGCCGGCCTGAGACAAAGCTATCATTTTGTTCTTCCTATCACGAAATATCTGGATACCGAGCACAAAATTAACCTCACCCAAGTTCGTCATGTCAAACTGCTTGGTCAACCATAATTTGACCGATGATAACGCCCCAATGTCATTGCCAATTAGTAGAATGTCATCTACATAGAGCAGTAGAAAAACCACCTTCCCATCCTTAATGTGTTTGTAAACACATGGTTCATCCATATTTTGTGAGAACCCGTAAGTCTTGATCACCTGATCAAATCTTATGTTCCAAGAATGAGAAGCCTGCTTAAGTCCATAAATTGACTTTAGTAGCTTACAAACCTTACCCTCTTGACCCGTGACCTTGAACCCGTCTGGTTGTTCCATATAAATGGACTAATCAAGATAGCCATTCAGAAGCAGCTACCATGTTGGCCTCACCACCTACAGGAGATTCCCTTATCAACAGTTCGAACTCCTGTAACTGTTTCATTAATTCTGCCAAGGTCATATCCCGTCTATTGCTTAAATTAAATGTAGCTCTAACGGAATAAATTCCTTAGACAGAGTCTCAAAGACCATAGTCATCTGAGTTTCAGCATCGATGTCGGCTCTATTGGTTTGAGCCTCAGCGAGGTAACCCATGACCAACATCATGTGCTCCTTTACAGATGTCCCTGGCCTCTGTCTACAGTTTAAGAGTTTTCAAAGTGCCCCTTGCCGCTTTGTTATGGCTTGGCCTCCACACATATCCTCAAGATTATCCAAGATTTGCTTTGTAGTCTCATAATCCTGATGTTGAGCCTGCAGCACATTATTCATGCTAGCCATAACATAGCAGCGGGCCTGATCGTTAGCATCTTTCCAGTGGTCATACGCTTGGAATTGCTCATTAGATGAGTCTCCCATAGGCTCGGGAGGACAAGGGGTTGTCATAACATATTTCAGTTTCTCAAAGGACAGGACAATATCCAGGTTCCATTTCCAATCATTGTAATTCTCACCGGTTAATTGGTTTTTGTCAAGTATCGATGATAAAGTGTTTTTAGACATTTTTAATCTACAATAAAGAATCATATACCAAATATAAGCAAACATATCATAATTTAGTAAGGTAACACAATCATGTAAAAACATACAAATGTGTTTATGTGTCAAAACCTTGAAAATATCACAACCTTACAACGACAATTCCCAACTTAGAATTTAACAAGCTCCTAGGGGAGTCATGCCAAATTCAATCAGGAACACGGATCCCCTCCTGATTAATATATGCCATCTAGGACCCGTATGATCTAGCATATATTAATAATCATTTCTTTGGCCATTAATTTTATTAACAGAGCTCCTAGGGGAGGTTAATAATAAAATTAACGTGAGCGTATAACCATCATTTTAATATTTTATCCATGGTTTATAATCACCACCTAGGGGTGTGCAACCATAAATCATGCTAAAATACCTTATCCTCTTAGGGATCCAATCTGGTACATGATAGAAATCCATTCTTAGGGGTTGGGACCACCATGTTCTGCCTATGGACCAACGATGGAGGCCTTAGGTTCTCTCTTCGAAAACCTTCTCCCACTCAATCTTTTGAAATCAAGGTTTTATTTTAAATTTATGCATGAACAATTTTAATATGAGTGGCACTTCCTATTCTATATGACATGTTATCAATATACATAGCAAATCATATTATAATGCAGACAAGCAAAGCAATCAAGCAAAGCTACAAGCAAAATAATAATAACCATAATATTATAGCTCCACCCTAGATAGTAGAAAACGAAGATTACAAGAGAATAATCGAGACATATATCGATTCTTCATCCTTGAATCCTCAAGTTGTATCATTCTTCACGTTATTTGCATCTTCAAGTCTTCAATCCCGTATGAATCAAATACTTCATACTTCTGGTCATATCCAAATTTAATGTTTCTCAAAATCGTCTCAAAAATAAAATTAAAACTGCACTGCAAAAATTACACCTTTTTTGGAAATTTTCTAGCTCTCGGTCGGCAGGCAGATCTGGGTGATCGGCTTGTCGGTCATTCTTCATCGGCTTGCCGATCAAAAAGATTGGCCTACCGACCCATGAAAGTTTGGCATGCCGAATTGGAAGTTCGGCCTGCCGGTAGAGCCAGCCGATTTTTGCCCCACTGACGGCCTGTCAATCTGTGACCATCGGCCTGACAAACATTCCAGTTCGGCATGCCGACTAAGCAAAAATCTCCATTCCAGAAAATACAATTTTAATGCAATTCATCAATTTTATTTTCAACAATTCAAAAACATAAAATTAGAGACTCGGGAAATACCTGGGTGCGCCATCATCCATCTTCTAGATCCGTTTTCTTTTTTGAATAATTATTTAATTACAAAATTCTCACAAATTTAAAATTAAATAACAATTCTTAGACAGAGATGATAGTCCGCCATCTAATTACATGAAAAACCTAGATACATATTCTAACCTCTAAGGAACCATAACCGGCATTAATTAATTAATAAATAAATAAATAACAATTTAATCAACCATAATTAATGAATGAACATTCACCACATAATCCATGACAACATATAATTATATAGAAACCTAGAGTGCCAACTCTCTATAAAATTAAATTCAAGCACAGGAGAGATTAAGATCACAAAATTTATACATATAGTATGATCACAAACTTGTAAATTTATGTAAAAACCTATGTCTCTTATACCAATTGTTGGAAAAAAAAAGGTGAGGTGTGCAACGAGAATTTTAAAACACAAGTTTGACATGCTATATGTACAAATTAAACAGATCTTACTAACCTTTGTGTGTTGAAGACCTCCAGAATCCGTGAAGAGAAGTAATGTTCCAGAAAAGCCTCAAACAACTGGTCTTCTGTGCTATTCTCTATCCACGATCGGAGTGAGTGTGGGCTCACACGTACAGCTCTTCCACCAGTGACTCTTCTTCCAACCAATCGAGAGAACCCAAAGCTAGTGTTCATGATTGGTAAACAAAAGCTCTTAGGGAGTTTTCAGATGCTCACCAGGAGAGTATCACTCTTAATCTCTCAATTGATTTGAGTAACTCATGAGACTTACTCCCTTTATATAGCGATTGGTCCTGGGGTCAGTCCTTATCAGATTAGGTCTCAAAAACTCAAAATAGAATCAAGTTTGGATCAATATCTGATAAGATCTGCATAAAAATGTGTAATCTTATCTCTCATTGATCGGCAGGCCGAACAGCCTGATCGACAGGACGAACAGGCCCTATCGGTAGGCCGAACATGTAGATCGATAGGCTAAATTGCCGCATAAATATCTCCATGAATCTTTTATTTTCCACCCAAGATTCTATAGGATAAAGTCTCAGTTTTGATTCAAACAACCCAACAGAGAAGTTATCTGATCAAAACAAACTTTATCAAGATAATCTCTAAGAAAATAAATCAATTCACAATAATTCTACAAGTTTATCTTGATTTAATTTTTCCAATTAAATCAACTGATAAACAGATAAGAATTATATGATCCTAATAATTCAACAAGTTTATCTTAAATTAATTTTATTACAAAATTAATTCAACCAATAAACAGACATTAATTATTTGATTTTTTCAAATTTTAAACCAGTCTGATAAATTAAACATAAGTCACCAATTATTGAAAAAGCACGCTGTATTGTTACAAGATTTTGTGAGCTAGCAAAGGGGACCAAAATAGACCTATAAAGTTCAAGCTCACGATAATTATGAAACCTTGCCACCTACACTAAAGAAGAGTATAATCAAGGAATCAACCTCTATAGCCCCCAAGACCGAAGGAGGTGAATCAAAAGGCTTGGTCATGCTCGACGTTCATGTTGATGTAAGAGTTATGACCGACTACAAAATGGCTATTTAGGTGGCAAAAGTTTTTAACTTTTGAGTTGATGTTGTTAAGCTAGCAAGCCACATGCTACCCTCGCTTCATAATGAAGCAGCCATTCTTCTCGCATGGGTAACTTTAGTTAACGATACTCTAGAGCTACATTCTTTTAAGATTGTTCTGACAAGTTGCACTTGTAAGCTCTACAAGTAATGAACTCCTTGGGTAGCAAAGTCAATCACAAGGTAGAACGAGTTAAGACTTTGTTGGCTAAACAGGACATCAAGTTAAGTAGGACCAAGAGGGCCAAAAAAGCTAAGGCTAATGCACGAGCGGTAGCCAAGGAAGAGGTGAGCAAACTATTAGAATTGCTTGTTACATCCAACAGAAAGGTCCTCAAACTTTGCAACAATTTCACAAGAAGTCCAAGGAGCTAGAAGAAGTGAAGAAGATCATAAACGAAAAAGAGAAAGATATTATTGAGCTAATAGAGCAAATGATAAACATATTAGTGTTGTGCCCTAGGCCAATTATGTAATGACCACATTTTGACTTCGTTACATTTGCATTTTATCAATAAAGAGGCATTTTCATTATTGTTTTTTATTCTAATTTCATGAATAGTTAATTCTGCTTGAGGTCATTAAGTATGTGACTTGATAGTAAAACTCTTAGGTAAATTATCCCTAGTCGGTCATTATTATTGGGATAATAATGAATGAAGACTAGTATAAAGTTTGACTGATAATTATGTTTTACTAATCATGTGTATGAGATACTAAGTCAACTCATAGATACATATTTAAGAAATGATGTATTGGATCGACCCGCTATGAGAATACTACATGGATAATTGTCATAAGTGATTCTCATAATAATAGTATTATCCTAGTCCTCTGACCTGAAATCACCATTGTTTCGTACATGACAAGTTCTATATTTTGACACATTCTAATATTATCTTTAACAGGATGATGAAATGGATTGTTGTTGGATATAGAGTGAATCATTTGAGGAATATGAGTGATTAAGAAGGAATTTGTCCCTCATTTATTATGAGAAAGATATCTATGGGGCCCTCGATAAGCTAGACTGAAGAAAAATGTATGGCCATACTGGAATGAATTGATAAGGGTTATCAATATTAGTCTACTTAAGATCAAGAAATAATATGATTGAATAGTATAAGGTTGACAAAGACCATGCCTTATGTTCAATCAAGGTATCTAGTGACAAAAGGATTTTAATACTTATTGTGGATTAGGTTGCGTCAAATTATTGACATTCGTATAACTTGGGTAATCATAATGTCTTGCTAGAGGCCGCTTATGATTTGTGGGCCAGAAATAGAATTTCAAGCCCACTACCAACGTTATATGAACCTACAGGGTCGTAAACTTAGAAGAGACCAAAAACAAATTTTGGATTTACTGTGTCTAGGTTCAATGAATTTGATAATGTCCAGATTCGATGTACTAGATATGTCTAGGTTCATTGAATCTGACATTATCTAGATTCTCTGAATCATATTCGAATAATAAACATTATCTATTCAGATTACAGTTTACCCTAGTTAAATCTGACTCTATCTCAAAGTCAATAGATATATATATATATATCTGTTTTAGGGTTTCTAGCTAAAAAAAGAAGAAAGAAGGCGTTCTATTATGCTAAAAGGTGAGGACATTAAAAACCCTAAAAGTTAGAGAAAGTCATTTAATGCAAAAGAGAAGGTGCTAGCACACCAATTCGTTTTGAGAGAGTCTATTCGTGTGGATACCTACAGAGGGCGTTGCTCTAAGTAATAACATCTGAATCCAATCCCAAATACAAAAAGCTCGACTTAGGGTATCACAGGAGTGAACCCACTCTCTTCCTTCTAGAAATCTTGCCCCTTTTTGTTATCCTGGTAAGATTCTATGGCTTTCCTATCCATCTAATCGAATTGCATGGATCCTGCGAGGGTTTTGTGAGAATTAATTTTAATTTTTCACTGCTTATTTGAATCACAAAATCCAACAAAACCTAACAGTGGTATCAGAGTGACTTGCGAATTCGATTAAATTGATTTTATATGGTTCTGCATGTATGTGATATACATGGATATGATTTATACATTAATTAGATTAATGTGTTTGAAGTTTTATTTGATTAAACGTTTTACTGTGTTAATTTGATTAACATGTTTACTGTTTTTTGTAACCTGTTGTTGTTAATTTGATTAATATTACAATTTAACAAGACTCTAATAATCTATTTTAAGAGGATTAAACGTATACTGTAAATCTGGTTTTGGTTTTATTAAAGTGGCAGACTGTTTAAATGTTAAAAAGTGATAATCTGTTTTGAACATATTAATATATATCATAGGGTTTGTTTAATTATTAAACAAGGATGATCAGTTTAGAACATATTAAAATTTCATGAATCCCTTTAAGTGTTAAACAAAGATTAATTAATTCTGTTATGAACAGATTAGGTAATCTGATTAACTAAAATTAATGGATTTAGGTAGCAACTCATTCAAACGAGTAAGGTAAATGGTTTACCTTCTGGGGTTGTTGCCCCTAAGCCCCCTCAAAGTAAATGGTTTACCTTCCGGGACTACCGCCAAGGGGTAGGGGCGTTGCTTGCCTTGACCCCGAATTGATTCGTCATATAAATCGTTTTGATCATAATAAAAATTTGACTATAATTAAATTATATTATTATGTTTATGTGTTTAGTGTGAATTGCATGGTGCATAGCATGGCCCTTTATACCAATGTGATTTGCAGGTTTTATTTAATTTATTTTGGGTTTGTAATTTTAAATACGGTCTGTGTGTCGTTTTTCATTTTTTTGTAATTTATTTATTTATTTAGTAGAAATAGAATAGTTTAGATTGCAATTTGTAATGTAAAATCAAAGCCCAAGATCAACATAGATGGAAGTCCAAGATAAAGGCTCAATATGGAGTCCATTCATGGCAATCTAAGAAAATCCATGGAGATGAAGATTACCTATGATTGACCATTAACCTTCATATTGGCTTATGAAGATCAATCTAGATTTGGGCCATGCTATGACACGTTTATTGTGTTATTATTATGCTATGTATGTGATGTTGTGTATATGATGCTATGTATGTGATGTGACATAATAATAAACAATAAGATAAAAAAATAAAAGTAGAACCCTCACTTAATATTAAGTCATTAAAGTGCCTCCCATAATTCAACACTTGTCAAGACTTGGATTGCTAAACAAAGGTTCTACCAAAATAGGGTGTGTTAAGCCATCTAGGTAAGACAAGATGGATAATAGTGATATCCATATGTTTGAAATAATTAGACTTAAATAGGTTATCAAAATGGTTTTGGACCTAGGGCATTAGATGCGATTTTAATTTGCCAGGACATGTGATGTCAAATCCCATATTTATCCAAGAGTTACATAAGATGTAATTGGTAAAGTGTTACCTACCTAAATAACCATACTTTAGGTGATAAGCCAAAGCTGACTTAAACTGAGGTGAAATATGGATCTTGGCCCACTAAAATTACAATTGTTGTGATTGCCAAATTAATATTGAGGATTATTAATTTGATAAAATTAGTGAGATTTAAATTATGCCTTGATAAAAATTGTTTAATAATATGCTAAGTACTCTGTGTATATATTTGTTGTAGATAATGGCATCAAACACCACATCTAACTTGTCACTGTGAATGATCCCTGAGAAGGATAAGCTCAATAGGACTAACTTCCTTGACTGGTACAGAAACATGAGAATTATTCTTAAGCAAGAGAGGAAGGAATATGTCCTTGATCAACCTATCCTTGAGGAACCAGCTGCTAATGCTCCTAGAGCTCAAAAGGATGCTCACAATAAGCATCTCAATGACTCTGTTGATGTCACTTGCCTCATGCTTGGAAGCATGGAATCAGAGCTTCAAAAGCAACTGATGGAAATGGAGGCTTATACCATGATAGGCCATCTCAAGGAAATGTTCCAAAAGAAAGCTAGAATTGAAAGGTTTGCCACCTTAAAGGCATTACTCTCGTGTAAGTTGACTGCTGGCGGTTCAGTAAGTCCTCATGTTCTGAAGATGAAAGGTCATCTTGATCATTTGCAGAAACTTGGTCTTGAGATTAGCTAAGAGTTGGCTGTTGACATCATTCTCCAATCTTTGCTAGATGCTTATGATCTGTTCGTTATGAACTACAACATGTATAATATGGAGAAGACTATTTCTGAGTTGCATGGGATGCTTAAGACTACTTAACAAAACATCAAGAATACCAAAGATGTTCTGATGGTTAATAAAGGGAAAGGTATAAAGAGGAAAGGAAGGGGTAAGAGCAAGAATAAGGCTCCCAAGGACTTTAAGAAGCCCAAGCCCAACCCCAAGCCCAATCCTAAACCTAAGGCCAAACCACCAAAGGAAAGAGTATGCTTTTTCTATAATGAGCCTGGTCGTTGGAAAAGAAACTGCAAGCTCTATTTGGATGATCTAAAGAAAAAGAAGAGTAGTGTGACTACTCCTTCAGGTATTTATGTTATAGAAGCCAATTTGTCTAATTTTGATTCCTGGGTATTAGATACTAGATCTAGATCTCACATTTGTACTAATGTGCAGGATCTTAAGAGGAGTAGAATCTTAACTAAAGGTGAAGCGGACCTACGAGTTGGAAATGGAGCAAGAGTTGTTGCTTTAGTTGTGGGAACATATGAGTTGACTTTGCCTAGTGGACTTGTTTTAAGTTTAGAAAATTGTTATTATGCACCTGCTATGAGTAGGAATATTATTTCTGTTTCTTGCTTGGACAAGGAAGGTTTTGAGTTTATTATTAAGAATAATAAATGCTCAATTTACCGTGATAACATTTTCTGTGGATATGCTCCATGAATGAATCATCTTTATGTTCTAAACATTGAAAACACAAATGAAAAGTCCATCTACAATGTTAATGCAAAGAAGTTTAAATCTAAAGATTTAAACCCTACCTATCTTTGGCACTATCGTTTGGGCCATATAAATGAGAAACGCATTTGAAAACTCCATCAACATGGGCTTTTGAATTCATTTGATTTTGAATCATTTGAAGTAAGTGAGTCTTGTTTATTAGGCAAAATGACTAAGACACCTTTTACTGGTGAAAGGGCTAATGACTTATTGGGCCTTGTACATTCTGATGTATGTGGACCATTAAGTTCCACTGTTAGAGGAGGTTTTCAGTACTTCATTACTTTCACAGATGATTTCAGTAGATATGGCTATGTCTATCTAATGAAAAAAAAATCTGAATTTTTTGAAAAGTTTAAAATTTTCAAAAATGAAGTACAAAATCAACTTGGTAAAAGCATTAAAGCACTTCAATCAGATCGAGGTGGTGATTACTTAAACCAAGAATTCATTGATCATCTTAAAGATTATGGGATAGTCTCACAATTAACTCCACCAAGAATACCACAATGGAATGGTGTGTCTGAACAGAGAAATCAAACTTTATTGGATATGGTTCGATCTATGATGAGTCAGTCAGATCTTTCAATATCCTTTTAGGGATATGTTCTAGAAACTACTGCCTTCATACTGAATAGAGCTCCATCAAAGGCGGTTCAAAAGACACTATATGAGATGTGGACCGGGAAGTCACCTAGTTTGTCTTTTCTTAAGATTTGGGGATGTGAGGCTTATGTGAAGCATCAAATTTTAGATAAATTGGCACCCAAATCAGACAAATGCCTTTTTGTGGGATATCTTAAAGAAACTAAAGGATATTACTTCTAAATACTTCTGAGAACAAAGTGTTTGTTGCTAGGAATGGTGTCTTTTTAGAAAGAGAATTCATTTCTAAAGGAACCAGTGGGAGTACAGTTCAACTTGAAGAAATTCAAGAACCACAAAATAGCATTGAACCACTTGTGGAATCTCAACTAGATCAACAAGTAGTTGTTGAGAACCAGGCCTGAGGAGGTCTGGTAGAACACATCAAAGCCCTAAGAGATATGTATTTCTCTTAACTAATAATAATGATATGATGATTGTGGATCAAAATGAGCCTAAATCCTACCAAAAGGACATGAATAGCCCTGACTGTAATAGATGGCTAGAAGCCATGAAGTTAGAGATGCAATCCATGTATGATAATCAAGTATGGACTTTGATTGATCCGCCTAATGGTTTAAAGACTATTGGGTGCAAATGGGTTTTCAAAAAGAAAGCAGACATGGATGGTAATGTGCATACCTTTAAGGCAAGACTGGTTGCAAAAGGTTTCAAGCAAACACATGGTATAGACTATGATGAAACTTTTTCACCAGTTGCTATGCTTAAATCCATTCGGATTCTCCTTGCCACAGCTGCATACTATGATTATGAGATTTGGCAAATGGATGTCAAAATAGCATTTCTTAATGGAAAACTACTTGAGGATGTGTATATGACACATCCGGAGGGTTTTGTTAGTCCTGAGAATTCTAGAAAGGTTTGCAAGCTTCAAAGATCCATTTATGGATTGAAGTAAGCATCTCGGAGTTCGAATCTTCGTTTTGATGAAGCAATTAAAGAGTTTGGTTTCATTAAAAATGAAGATGAGCCTTGTGTTTACAAGAAGGTTAGTAGGAGCACAATAGTCTTTCTAGTCCTATATGTTGATGACATATTACTCATTGGAAACGATATCCCTACCCTACAAAATGTTAAATCATGGTTAGGGAATTGTTTCTCCATGAAAGACTTAGGTGAAGCTGCCTATATTCTAGGCATCAAGATCTATAAGGGTAGATCTAAGAGACTTATTGGCCTAAGTCAGAGTACATACATTGACAAGGTACTAAATAGGTTTAGTATGCAAGATTCCAAGAGGGGATTCTTGCCAATGTCACATGGAATTAGTCTCAACAAGACTCAGTGTCCAATGACACAAGATGAACGAGACCGCATGAATAAGATTCCACATACTTCTACCATTGGGTCTATCATGTATGCAATGTTATTTACTTGACTTGATGTCTTAAATCCCTTAAGCAAAACAACAGATACCAGTCAGATCTAGGTGAAAGTCATTGGACAACAGTCAAGAATATCCTTAAATATTTGAAAAGAACTAAGGATGCATTCTTACTATATGGAGGAAAGGAAGATGAGCTTGTTGTAAGTGGTTATACAGATGCCAGCTTCCAATCTAACAAGGATGACTTTTGATCGTAGTCAAGTTATGTGTTTTGTTTGAATGAAGGTGCAGTGAGCTGGAGAAGTTCAAAGCAAGACACCGTTGTTGATTCTACAACAGAAGCTGAGTATATAGCCACCTCAGAAGCAACTAAGGAAGCAGTTTGGATCAAAAAGTTTATTACTGGATTGGGTGTTGTTTCTAGTATATTAGATCCAGTAGACTTGTATTGTGATAATAACGAGGGCATAGCACAGGCTAAGGAACCTAGATCACATCAATGATCCAAACACATACTCAGGCGTTATCATCTCATTCGAGAAATCATTGAGAGAGGAGACATGAAGATATGCAGAGTACCTACAAATGAGAATGTTGCTGATCCACTCACTAAGCTTCTTCTATAGCCTAAGCATGAGAGTCATACCAAGTTAATGGGTATTGGATACAATATTGATTGGGCCTAGTGCAAGTGGGAGATTGTTAGTGATGTACCCTAGGCCAATTATGTAATGAACACATTTTGACTTTGTTACATTTGCATTTTATTAATAAAGATGCATTTTCATTATTGTTTTTTATTCTAATTCCATGAATAGTTAATTCTACTTAAGGTCATCAAGTATGTGACTTGATAATAAAACTCTTAGGTGAAAATTGAATTCTATTCTAAATTATCCTTAATCGTTATTATTATTGGGATAATAATGAATGAAGACTAGTATGAAGTTTGACTGATGATTATGTTTTACTAATCATGTGTATGAGATACTAAGTCAACTCATAGATACATATTTGAGAAATGATGTATTAGATCAACCAGCTATGAGAATACTGCATGGATAATTGTCATAAGTGATTCTCATCACAATAGTATTATCCTAGTCCTCTGACCTGAAATCACCATTGTTTCCTATATGACATGTTTTATATTTTGACACATTCTAATATTATCTTTAACAGGATGATGGAATGAATTGTTGTTGGATATAGAGTGAATCATGTGAGGAATATGAGTGATTAAGAAGGAATTTGTCCCTCATTTATTATGAGAAAGATATCTATGGGCCTCTCAATAAGTTAGACTAAAGAAAAATGTATGGCCATATTGGAATGAATTGATGAGGGTTATCAATATCAGTCTACTTAAGATCGAGAAATAATATGATTGAATAGTATAAGGTTACATAAACCATGCCTTATGTTCAATCAAGGTATCTAGTGACAAAAGGACTTTAATACTTATTGTGGATTAGGTTGTGTCAGATTATTGACATTCAAATAACTTGGGTAATCATAATGTCTTGATAGAGGCCGCTTATTATTTGTGGGCCAGAAATAGAATTTCAAGTCCACTACCAACGTTATGTGAACCTACAGTGTTGCACACTTAGAACAGACCAAAAACAAATTTTGTGTTTACTGTGTCTAGGTTCAATGAACCTGATAATGTCCAGATTCGATATACTAGATATGTCTAGGTTCATTGAATCTAACATTATCTAGATTCTCTGAATCATATTCGAATTACAGACATTGTCTAGATTCTCTAAATCATATTCAAATTACAGTTTACCCTAGTTAAAATCTAACTCTATCTCGAAGTCAAGAAATATATATATATATATATATATATATATATATCTTTTTTAGGGTTTCTAGCTAAAAAAAGAAGAAAGAAGCGTTCTATTATTCTAAAAGACGAGAACATTAAAAACCCTAAAAGTTAGAGAGAGTCATTTAATGCAAAGGAGAGGGTGCTAGCACACCAATTCGTTTTGAGAGAGTCTGTTTGTGTGGATGCCTACAGAGGGCATTGCTCTAAGTAACAACATCTGAATCCAATCCGAAATACAAAAAGCTCGAGTTAGGGTGTCACCAAAGTGAACCCGCTCTCTTCCTTCCAGAAATCTTGCCCCATTTTGTTATCATGGTAAGATTCTGTGGCTTTCCTATCAATCCAATCAAATTGCATAGATCCTGCAAGGGTTTTATGGGAATTAATTTTAATTTTTGCTGCTTATTTGAATCACAAAATCCAACAAAACCCAACAAAACATACATGGGATTGAAAAATTGAAGATGACCACCACATGAAGAAGAATACAACGAGAAGATACAAGATGAAGAATCAATATATGTTTCGATTGATCTTTTGTAATCTTTATTTTTCTTTTCATTAGGATGGATCTATGATATTACAACTGTGTATTATATTGCGAGTAGCTTTGCTTGTTTCGCTGCTTGTCCACATTATAACATGTTTTACCATGTATGTTGATAACATGTCATGTAGAATAGGGAGTGCTGCTCATTAAAAATTGTTCATGCATGTTAACATAAAACCTTAACTTTTAACATATTGAGGTGGACAAGGTGTTCGAAGAGAATACCTAAGCCATCCATCGTTGGTCAATAGGTAAAACATGGTGGTTTTGACCCCAAGAAAGGGATAGCATCATGGTCCAGGTTAGATCTCCAAGAGGATAATTTGTTTTAGCATGGTTTATTGTTGTTCACTCCAAGGTGGTGATTATAAACTATCAATAAATAGTCAAAACAATGGTTATACACTCAAAATTAATTTTATTATTAACTTCCCCAAGGAGCTCTGTTAAGAAAGTTAATGGGAAAAGAAAACGATTATTACTATATGTTAGATTAGACAGCTCTTGGATGACATAAATTAATCGGAGGAGATTTGTGTTCCTAATTGAATTTGGCAAGGCTTCCCTAGGTAGCTTGTTGAATTTTGAGTTAGAGATTATCATTGTAAGGTAGTGATTTTTTCAAGGTTTTGACAAACAAACACATTGTATGTTTACATATTTGCGTTGTCTTACAAAATTGTTATGGAATGTTTGCTTATACTTGGTATATGATTCTTTATTGTAGATCAAAATGTCTAAAAACACTTTATCTTCGATACTTGATAAGAACACTTTAACTAGTGAGAATTATAATGATTGAAAACAAAACCTAAATATCGTCTTATCCTTTGAGAAACTGAAATTTGTCCTAACAACACCGTGACCTCCTGCGCCTACTGGTGAATCCACTAATGAACAAATCCAAGAGTATGGTCGCTGGAAGGATGCTGATGATTAAGCTCGCTGTTACATTATCGCTAGCATGAATAATGTGCTATAGGCTCAACAAGAAGACTATGAGACTGCTCGAAAGATCTTGGATAATCTTGAAGACATTTATGGGTAATTCAAAACATAATGTTCCTAGGATAATTCTCTGAGTGTTGTTGATTGTTTTAAACTTCTTATTGGTAATTATTAAGTTTAACAATAAAAGCAATGTTCCATGTAGTGCCCATAAGGGGGTGTTATAATATCAACATAAATGCTTTTAGCCATAAAATAACATTATTATAATCAACGTAATAAACAACATAATATATTTTTCATACAAACATACATGCATGTACATTCACAATATAAAAGAACAATTTTCTAACAAAATATGTCACAAAACAATATATATAGATCATAAAAATTCAAAACCATGAAAAACTTAAAACCATAACTTAAATTCTTATATTTTCTTCAACAAATGTGAAGACTTACACATAAAATCTCCAAAAAGAATTCCTTCTAGTTGGCATGAAGGCTTTGAGGATTAGAGAGATGATGGAGGCTTTCTTGGAGAGATTTTTAAGAGGGGGTAAGGGAAAGAATTTTCTTTGGCTGGAAATTAAGAGAATGAAGACTTTAATGGCTTAAAGGTATATTTATGCACGTTTTTATGTTGAGGGTTTTTTGATCCTCGGCTGAAGCCTAGCGGGTTCCTCGAACGTATCGCCGGAGAGGCCTGATAAGGCCCTTGCTCGGATTTGCCTCCCGCGGAGGGAGCATGTCCCCTGGGATTCGAACCTTTGACCACTCGTATAAGAGGGCCTTAAGTCCTTCCCAGGTACCAATCTAACTTCATGTGGGGGAGCGCGTTGTAACACCCGCCTATTTCATGTAATGAAATTATGTAATAATAGTAACGACGTTAAGTGTTATTCATATTTATTTATGGTATTATTATCACTAACCATTTATTTTAAGTTTTATGACAGGTGACGATTGCGTGGAATTGATGTTCTCAAGTGTTCATGTTAGTTACAATGTATGTTTATTTATGATGCAATGATGACTTGAATGCTATGATGTATTATATTTTAAGGACAGTTTGGCAGGCTGGACTTTCAAGTTCAGCAGGTCGAATAGCCTTTCAAGGATCAGTAGGCCGATGATAATAATCGACAGGATGAACCTCATAGAATCGGCAGGCCGAAGTTAAGAATTGGCAGGCCGATGACAGCTGATGAGCAATCAGCAGAAATCTCTCCAAATTTGTGATTGAGATGATTACGATGATTGGATGGTTTAATGTGGTTAATTGACATATTTATGGATTAATTTCCTCATTTAAGGAAATAAAAAAATTGTCTTTTTATTGATTGAATGTAGTTGATATGGTTTCCCTTTTTAAAGTGTTGAAATATGGTAAGATGAGATGACGATTTGACTTTCCTCATTTCTCTCCATTCTCCACACAAATTAGTACAAGATTAGTTAGAAAATTCCTGACATAATTGAGGGTATTGAAATTTTTTTTACATTATCCTCATTTACGTTATTTTTCTCCCTCTCTATTACTCTCTCTCTCTCACTTACGGTTTCTCTCACTCATTCTCTTCTCTTCACGTCTTTTTTTTATTTTCCTTTCAAATTTCTCTGTAATTATTTGTAAGAAATATTGAAATTTCTTTGGTTGAATTCGAAGGAGTTTGTGAAGAAATTTGTTTAAGGTAAGAACTTTCTTTTTTGATGTTTCTAAAATGTATTTTTCCTCCTTACTTTGATAGCCATAATTTTGTCTAGGAATCTTATTTTGCTCTGAGATTTTAGTATGATGTTCATATGTATGTTTTGTAGTGTTCTTCCAAGTTTCAAGTCATTTCGATTTTTCTAAATTAAGTTATGAATTTTCTATCCTCTACCACTCACAGTAAAATATTGTTGTTTGGTTATGATGCACGAAAATGTGATTTGTGTTCAAGGGGGTAAATGTGCTTTGTTTGCTACGAAATTTGGCTAGAATGTTCATGTATATGCTAAGTTATGAAATAGAAAGTTTAGTGATTATTTGATGAGTATTTTATGTGTTATGAAATTTTTATTGAGACTAGGTCAAGAAACTGCTTTAACAGTGTTATTATTGGACTTTTGTATTATGTGATGTTTTGTATGTTTAAATGATTTTACTAATGATGAAATAATTTTTTGATATTGTAATATATGTTAGTAAGTTGTTAGTATGACTTTTAAAGCTAAAATATATGTGTTTCAATTTTTTGAAAATGATGAATTTATGTGACTCACTGTGTAAGTTAATGGTAGATTTCATGTTTGTTATGTATGACTTGCTTTAGATACTTAATGTAATTTTTATGACTAAAGAAAAATCATGGTAATATGTTTATGTATTAACTTTACCTCTGTCAAGTGTGGAGCATAAAGTATGTGTGAATCTTGAGTTTTTAAGTCTTGAATCCATGTAGGTCAGTGAAGTGTTTTGTGATGATGGGTGATGCTAATGCTTTAATATTGATGAAATGGTTATGAAATTTATAATTTCATGAAAGGAAAGCATATGTGATGGAATATGCGAATAGAAGGTATTATGTGATGATGATTTTATATTTTTATGAAAGTAAATGTTAATTGCTATTTTTATAAATGTATGACATGAACACATGATGAAACGAGCACATCGAGACCGCGGCATTGTCACCTACTAAGTCTACTAAGTTAAGGTTAAGTAAGCTATACAGGTAAGTACATTCTCACCTGCAACATTATATGTTATAAAGGTTTGAAAATATGTTCTTGATGATATCTATGATGATTTTATGATGAATTCATTTAAAGATTTCTTAGGAAATATTTTTATGTTCTTAAAGATATGCTTGTATGATGATGACGTATTTCAAAGCATGAAAGTGTATATATATGTATATATATGTATCACCTAAATAAGTGTTGCACACTAATGTTATGATATGTTATGATGTCATGTTTGGTTTAGGATTAGCTACCCTTTTCCTCTCATGATGGCGCGCCTACGATGATGATTATGGTGCAACACTTGGGCCCTTAAGATAAATGGAATAAGTTTTAATATGGTCAAAGTAATGAAAGATATGTTTCTATGAAAATTTGCTTAATGTACTATTACGAAAATGATGATGATGATAATGATGGTGTTTATGAAATGTTTTTAAATTATGAGAAATATATGTACTTACTAAGCTTTAGCTTATTCAAGTTTATATCATGTTGCAGATAAGGGTAAGAAGCTCATGGACTAGGTGGAGGATATGGAAAGGCATGTAAGCAAAGGACGATGAATTGTAATCGGAAGAACCCAAAGAAGCAAGTTTTATGATTAAACCATGTTTATAATTTTGGAACATGTTATTTGATGAGTTTTTAAAGATTTCATGAACTATGTTTTAATATTTTACCTTATTAAGTATATGGTCTTCCGCTTATTGAATCTTGTCTTTAAATTAAATTTTCTAATGTTTTTCTTTAAAGTCGGTCGGCCTGCCGAACAATGATGATCAGCCTGCCAATCTTAGCAAAGTTTAATACCCAGTTTTGCAGAGCCTCAAGCGGCCTGCCGGTAGATGAACTCTGGCCTAGCGATCCAGTTCGGCCTGCTGAAGTAATAGGTTCGGCCTGCCGAACCGAGAATGAAGAATTTGTTTAAGATATTTTAAAGTTTGTTGATTGTTTTAAAATATTACGATGTTTCATGATAAAATATGATTTTATCAATTGTTATATTTTATTTATAAAGGATGTTTATGATCAATTTAATATTTAATTTAATTATTAATAGTATGGATTAAGTTATTGAATGTTGTAAAAAAAAAAATTATGCATGGATCCTGGTTATAATTTCTTAATTATGCTTTCAATTAAGTTTTACTCTAATAGTTTACCTTACATAAAAAGTATGTTATGGATGAATGTATGATATCTGTGACGTCCGAAACGGGGCGTTGCACGTGTCTCCTAGGATTCGAACCTTTGACCACTCGTATAAGAGGGCCTTAAGTCCTTCCCAGGTACCAATCTAACTTCAAAGTTGGATTGGTACCTGGGAAGGACTTAAGGCCCGGATTGGTACCTGGGAAGGACTTACGACCCTCTTATACGAGTGGTCAAAGGTTTGAATCCCAGGGGATGCGCTCCCCCCGCAGGAGGCAAATCCAAGCAGGGGCCTCCCCAGATCTCTCTGGCAATACATTCAAGGGACCCTCCCAGCTCCGGACTAGGGCCAAAAAACCCTCAACAAGGTTTATGAAAGGAAAGAGATTAGATAAGTGTAGAAAACCATAATTTTAATCTAATTAGGTGTCTTCCTTTTTTTAGATGAGTATAATCCTAATCTAATTAGATTCCCCCCTTTTTTTAGATGAGTGTAATTTTAATTTAATTAGGTTTCCTTTCTTTTTTTTTCCACGGTTTCTTTTTACTCATAATATCACATGTAATATATATATATGTATGTATAATATAATTAATCATACTACATAATTATTTATATACAACAATAATGTTTACTCCAATGACCCAAAAGAATATTAATTTACATATTATTCCTTTGGACACTTTATATTATCAAGTTTTAATGTTACACATGTAATTATCATAACATCATAAATATTATAAAAATAAGAATATATGTAATAAAATTCATGCCATTATCAAGAATATAACTCTAGTGCATACATAACTCTAAAGCATTATAAAAATTATAAATTTAGAGTACGTTGAAACTCTTTAAAAAAATAAATACTTCAAGCTTATCATCATTTTTGACATGAACAAGCCGCCACTGGAGACATTGCTAAACAAAACATTAATTCACTTAGCATAAATCACAAATATCATGTAAAATATCATGTTCTTGTGTTAAATTTACGTAATTGTCTGTAGAAGAAAATGACAGGTATTAAAACTCTCCCTACCTAATAAGAGTTTTGTCCTTGAAACTTAAATTAACTACAGATAGTAGGCTTCACATAGCCTCCTCCTCTTTGTGGTTAC
Source organism: Artocarpus heterophyllus (assembly GCA_025403435.1). NCBI lineage: Eukaryota > Viridiplantae > Streptophyta > Magnoliopsida > Rosales > Moraceae > Artocarpus > Artocarpus heterophyllus. Next base: position 31,333,395 of record CM046338.1, read on the forward strand.
GCCATAAGACTTTAAATAATGTGATTTCCTTATTTCTGAAAGTCTTGGTGCTAATCTCTTATCTCCTATCCATGTAGCTTCTTTAATCGTTTGACTTCCCAATAACTCTTTGACTAGAAAAATATCTTTGTTCCTTAATATCTTCCTTTTCAACTAAAGCCATAGTCGGCTTAATCTTGTAAATTATATTCTCTCAAACTTCTTATTCTTTCTTTTTGGGTAAAAGAACATGGACCCAATATGTACTTCCTTAGCATATGAACATGAAAAATGTTGTAAAAATTCAGCGTTTTACATCCTTCCCTCCTTCTAAGGATTTTGTCCTTAAATTATATGTAGTAATGAATATGTAGAGAAATTTCTAATCCTTTTTCTTAACATTCTTTCTTATTGCATAAAATTTTCTTCAAAAATCATATCTAATTAAAGTCATCATACATCCAACTAACAATGTCACATGCAATGTTTGAATTCTCTTCTTGCCTCTCCATCTATCATCCTTCATAGAAGTACAAATCTAAGTGCAACATTAATTCCTACTTTTCTTTATAGCTCACATTTCAAGTATGTAAACTTGTCTTTTATCACATGCCTAAAGAGAATTATACTCTAGAAACTCTTTACTCTAAAATATACAAATGATTCTAAAATATTCCGATTTAGCTACAAGATACAAAAAAATATCATGCACTTTAATAAATCTACTATTAGATAATCAATCCCGTTTATAACAATGAAAATAGACCATACTTGAAACTTGACTCTTTTTTCTACAATTTTCACAGTAGAATATTAAACTTTGCTTTTGAACTATGATGTATCACCCAAAAAATTTTACGCTTACTTTATTACCTGGTTCTATAATTTCCTCAACTAATATCCTCTAAATGAAAATAATAATCTCATATTTAATCTCTAGTCTTTTGCATTAATAATTCTAGAATACTCCATTAAAGTCTCCACTAATTCAAAGATCATCCATAAAAGGAACTACTGTGTGTGATCTCTATCGTATCATATTATGGACTATTTAATTTGCTAAAATATTATCATAAATAATTTTCTCCCAAAATTAATCTTAAGCCTAAAATATTCATATAGTCAATCTTGTTGATAACATGCATATTTTCAAAATATCCTTTACTTAAAAAAAATTATTATAGAGATCTCACTTGCGACCTTACAAAATCCTTTTATTAACATTGTATAATTCCCAAACTTGTTCATTAAAAATAGATAACTATCACTACACTTCTCTTGAGCTACATGTCATTCATATACTCTTCTATAAAATTTTTCTCCAAGAAACAATATAATCACATAATTAACCTTTTTGTCACAAAACTTCTTGATCATCAACTAGTCCGTTATATATAAATAATGAGATAAAGATCGCTTCTTTCTATAAATAACATAAGTCCATGTTTCATTAACTAGTAAGATAATTATAATATAGTCATAGAAAATTTAACTTAACATCTATATATTATAAGATTAACAATTTCTATACTTTCTTGGAGGACTTGAAACGACGTGTGGTGATGCGTATTGGAAATGGAAACCGCTTTGATACCATAACTATAACGCCCCTTATAGGCGCTACAAGAAATGTTGCTTTTACCATTAAACTTAATAATTACTGATGAAAAGTTTGAAACAATTAACAATACTCAGAGAAATATCCCAGGAAATGCATCTATTTTTTTTATAAAAAAAAAAACTACTTACTAGATTTGCTTTCCTTACCTTCATTAGCCCCATGGAAGACCTAAAGCATTTGGCTAACCGACCACCTGTAGAAAACTTAGTTTATAAAATAAATATTTAACAAATATAAACTTACACATATAATGCAAGCACTCTTAACTTCTAATCAAACAACCAATTAAGACAAATTATGAATAAATGAACTATATAGTGCACTTTTTAATAAATAACTTAAGAAACTAAAAATCTAAAATACAAATTATATTAAATAAAATACAAATTCAAAAGAAAATATCACAAATAGACCTAAGTCTTAAACAAATAAAAATACAGAACATAATATATTGAGTTTTGTTTGAATTTAAATCTCTCATGACATGACTCCGTTTCAAATTCAACACTCCTTGCGCACACGCCCATCTTTGTCCTCCATCCTAGTCAACTTTTATCTTATCCTTATGTGCAACATGATATAAACTAGGTAAATATAAGCTTAGTAAGCACACATTCTTATCTCACAATATAAAACATTTCATAAAAATAATTATATAACATCATAACCATAATCATTTTAGTGCACGAGACACAGGTTTATATAGAACATATCTTTTCATTTAAACTTCCATATTAAAACATTATTTATTTTATCTTTAGGACTCAATCGTTACACCGTTAACATCAAAGGTGTGTCGTCATGAGAGAAGTGGAGTAGCTGGTCCCAAACCAAGCATGATAAGTCCAAACCTTATTGGACATCATAAACATAAACATAGGGTATACAACGCTTAATTAAGTGATACATATATATATATATATATAAGTAAGCTTTCTTTGAAAACTTGTCATAAACTATAAAAACATGAACTTAAAAACATCCTTAGGAGAATTCATCGTAAAAGGTCTTGAAATAAGAACATTAAATCAAAAATCTTTTCTTATAAAACATTGTGTAACATTTTCATAAACTTTATCATGTTGTAGGTAAGAATGTACTTACTTGACTTACTTCCTTACTAAACTTAAATTGGGTGATGTTGCTGTGGTTCTCAGTGTGCTTACCTTTTGGAGTGTTCATGCTAATCATTCATACAATACATGAAATTAATATTCATATTTATGATATCATTTAATATCATATTATATCATCACATATCATTCTTAACGAAACAAAGCATCTTTGAGTCACAAATATACACTTAGAGTCAAGAAACATGAAGATAGAAACATTGACCTTTAATCACCTATAGAAATTAATCTCAACTCATAAGCATAAATAAATTGTAAAAAATTATTCCATAACATGGCTAACATATAAATAAACATCACTCAAATTTTTTACTCTTGAAAATATTTATCTAAAATACTTTTTTTTCAATTTTCAAATCATTCAAGTAAATTTGTCAGTCATAAAAACTGACCCTTCAAAGATTCATAACCTTATATCTCTTGATTTACATTCAGTTAGAGCACGAAAATTTGCAAGAATATAGCTAACATATATATATATATATATATATAACTCTTAGATTTTTCTTTGGCTATAAAAATTTCATTTGATAATTTAAATAAATCACAGAATCAATACTACAAAATCTGCCACCAAAGCCTGAGCAGTGAGCAGTCCTAATTAAAAATTATGGATTAAATTATTTAAGCCATAAAATAATTAATAAACAATACTAAACATAATAGACACATAAAATCATAATATATTCGAAATTTAGCTCCAAATAAATTCGGAGTAATTCAAAACACATGTTCAAATTTAGAACTAACATCAACACCAGACATGCTAAACAACAAACACGTTTCATTCAAACATTTTTATAAAATCAAATTTGCATGATATGCTTCTAAATTTTTATGTGACATGCTTAACATGTAAATAAAAGCTAAAAAAAATAATAAATCATGTAAAACACATTGAAAACTATAATTTATCATCTCACAACTTATATAGAGCATATCAGGCAGACATTTATAACCACTAAGTACGTGGCAATCAACGAATTTTATCTTAAAACGTAATAAGGATATGAAGCTAAAAATTTATAGACCTGTCGTTAACATACAATGACTCATCATCTTTTACAAAATCAAAAAATGCTTTTTGACCCATAAAATGGACTCTATAAAACACAAATACAAATCTATCAGCAAATAAAATTTTATGAGCAGTGTTTGATTGAGAGTTCATAAGCCTAAAAATATTTTGAATAAAAATTTATAAAAAATCACAGATATTCCTAACGTATATGTACACATCATATACAAAAATTATAGCAAAATAAAATCATTTGATTCCAAAATATTACCAGCAACCTTATTGACTAACCAAAAACCCTAAAATTCTCATATCACACTCCAATAACAAAACCATATTTTCATGCAATTTCATGATGTCATATGAACATAAATGTTTCCAACCATAAAATAATATTGTTATAATCAAAGTAATAAACAACATAATTTATTTTTCATACAAACATACATGCATACATATTCACAACATAAAAGCATAATTTTCTAACAAAGTGTGTCATAAAACAATATATATCAATCATAAAAATTCAAATACAAAAAACCCTTAAACCATACCTTAAATTCTTATGTTTTCTTCAACAAATGTGAAGGCTTGCACACAAAATCTCCAAAAAGAATTCCTTCTACTTTGGCTTGAAAGAAAAAAAGAGTGATGAATTCTTGTTTTTGAGGATTAGAGAGATGATGAAGGCTTTCTTGGAGAGATTTTTGAAAGGGAGTAAAGGAGAGAATTTTCTTTGACTAGAAATTAAGAGAATGAAGACTTTGATGGCTTACAAGTATATTTATAGGTTTATAAGAGAAAAGAGATTAGATGAGCATAAAAACCCTAATTTTAAGCTAATTAGGTTTCCTCTTTTGTTTTAGATGAGTGTAATACTAATCTAATTAGGTTTCTCCTGTTTTTAGATGAGTGTAATCCTAATCTAATAAAGTTTCTTTCTTTTTTCCTTTTTTTTCCCCAGCACTAATGTTGTTTCTTTTTACTCATAATATCACATGTTACATATAAATATAATATAATTATAATACATAATTATTTATATACAAAAATAATGTTTGCTCCTATTACCCAAAAAAAATATTAATTTACACATTATTCTTCTGGACACTTTATATTATTGAGTTTCTTAACACCATAATAAAAAAATGATATATATTTAATTATCATGACATCATAAATGTTATAAAAAGAAGAAAATATGTAAAAAAAATTCATGTCATCATTAAGAATATAACTCTAGAGCTTACATAACTATAGAGCATTATAAAGATTATAAATTTAGAACAAGTTGAAACTATTTAAAAAAAAATACTTTAAGCTTATCATCATTTTTGACATGAACAACCCGAGCATATCGATTGCTCGTGGCCATCACCTATGACGTTACTAAACAAAACATTGATTCACTTAGCATAAATCCTAAATATCATGTAAAATATCATGTTCTAGTGTTAAATTTATGTAATTGTCTGTAGAAAAAAATGACAAGCGCTACACATAAGGAGAGAAGGGAAATAAGGCCTCCTCAAAGATATTGCTATGCAGATCTTGTTTCTTATGCACTTAGTGTAGCTAAATAATAACAAAGAGCAATAGTCATATCTAAAAGCTATCTCTAATCAAAATCTTGTCAATGGATTACTATAATGAGTAAAGAGATTGAGTCACTTCATAAGAATCATACTTGAAAACTTTCTAAGAGGCCATATAATCAAAAGATTGTCAGAAGTAAATGGGCCTTCAAAAGGAAGGAAGGAAATCCTCGAGCTAAGAATGCAAGGTTTAAAGTGCAGCTTGTGACAAAGGGCTTTACTCACAGAAAAGGTATTGACTTAAACAAAGTTTTCTCTCCAGTGGTGAAACATAGCTTTATTCATGCTTTGCTTGCCATTGTAGCCCATTTCGATTTAGTACTTGAGCAATTGGTTGTCAAGACAGCGTTTTTCCATGGTGAACTAGATGAAGAAATCTATAGAATTAGTTAGAGGGATTTCAAGTCCAAGGAAAGGAACACCATGATTGTTTATTGAAAAAATCTTTATACGGCCTAATGCAATCTCACAGACAGTGGTATAAGCAATTTTACACCTTTATGCTAGGAACGGCTACTACAGGCATGAGTCTAATAGTTTTGTGTATTACAACAAACTCACAGATGGGTCATTGATTTATTTGCTATTGTATATTGATGACAAGTTGATTGCCTACAAGAACATGTCAGACATCAACAGTTTGAAAGCTCAATTAAGTGGAGAGTTTGAAATGAAAGATTTAGGAGTTGCAAAGAAAATTTTAGCAATAGAGAACTACATGTAAAAAAAAAAAACCGGGCAGATTATTTTTGTCACAAAAGAATACATAGAAAAGGTGTTGGAATCTTTGGAATAGAAAATTCGAAGCTTGTTAGTACTCCATTGGTAGCTCACTTCAAACTCTCATAGGATTGTCACCGTAGATTGAGGAGGAAGTTGAACATGCATCACGTGCTCCCTATGTAAATGTAGTTGGTAGCGTCATGTATGCCATAGTTTGCACTAGGCTAGATATTACACATGTTGTTAGTGTTGTCAGTAGGTACATGGAAAATCCAAGCAAAGTTCACTGACATGCAGTGAAGTGGATATTGTGCTATCTGAAAGGTACTACCAACATTGGTTTTGTTTATGGGTAATTCAAAGACATCGCTTTAAACATTGCCAGATTTGTGGATTCAGATTATGCTGGAGATTTAGACAAATGAAGATCCTTAACAGGATATATTTTTCACTCTTTGTGGATGCACTATTTGTTAGAAAAAATAGTGTGCAGTGGAATTTTAAAAATTTTACATCAGAGTATTTTCTAAAACACAAGTTTGACATGCTATATGCATAAATTAACTAGATCTTGCTAACCTTTGTGTGTCAAAGAACCCTCACAAAACGTGAAGAGAAGTAACGTTCCAGAAGAGCCTCAACCAACTGGTCTTCTTTGCTATCCTCTATCCATGACCGGAGTGAGTGTAGGCTCACACATATAGCTTTTTCACTAGGTGACCCTCCTTCCAACCAATCAAGAGAACCCAAAGCAAGTGTTCATGATTTGTGAACAAAAGCTCTCAAGGAGTTTTTAGATTCTCACTAGCAGAGTATCACTCTTAATCTCTCAATTGATCTCTAGTAACTCTTAAGACTTACTCCCTATATATGGAGATTAGTCCTAGGGTCAGTCCTTATCAAATTAGGTCTCAAAAACTCAAAACAGAATCAAGTTTGGATCAATATCTGATAAGATCCACGTGGAAACGTGTGATCTTATCCTTCGCTGATCGGCAGGTTGAAACACCTGATCGATAGGCCAACAAGCCCCATCGATAGGCCGAACACGTCCATCGACAGGCCGAAATGCCGAATAAAAAATCTCGCGAATCTTTTATTTTTCACCTAAGATTCTATAGGATAAAGTCTCAGTTTTAATTCAAATAACCTAATAGAAAAGTTATATAATCAAAACAACTTTATCTAGATAATCTCTAAGAAAATAAATAAATTTCCAATAATTCTACAAGTTTATCTTGATTTAATTTATCTAAAATTAAATAAACCGATAAACAGACAAGAATTATCCGATCCTTATAATTCAACAAGTTTATCTTGAATTAATTTTTATCACAAAATTAATTCAACCTATAAACAGCGATGAATTATTTGATTCTTTCAAATTTCAACCAATCTAATAAATTTGACATAAGTTACCAATTATTGGAAAAGCACGCCGTGTCGTTATAGGATGTTACGAGCTAGCAAAGGGGACCAAATGAACCTATATAGTTCAATCTGCCGATAATTATGAAACCTAATATCTCAGATATATATTTCATAATTATCAACTCCAACGCTACTCCACTAAAAGCTTGGAGCTGCACTCTCGAACTACATAGAATTACGAAGCTCATATAGCTAAGTCTCCATGATATATCATAGTGTATCGTATCGCCATATGATAATCCATAATCGGCTTAAGGACTAGTTCTGTCTTACCTTCCTGATTATTTTTATTTTACGTTCCATTATTTCACCATCAGAAAACTTACCATCCAAAGACAGTATACCATTCGGTTACACCTATGTATCCAAATGGTTAAGCGCTCTAGTTTTCCAATTACAGGATAACGCATATAAGAGGATATCATTACTCCTAAAGAGGAGCTATGGATTCCATATCTATGAATAATAGGTCTACGCCATCAAGAGTCATGCCTCCAACATACCGGCATGCATACCACTATTAAGATGTCGGTGTCACCCTTCGGTATATCAAAAGAAACAAGCCAAGACAACGGGCCCACTATTCATCTCAGGATTAAGATACAACACAAATTATTGTCGAAAGTGAATTGATTTGCCGAGACAGAATTATTAATCTAAATCAATTCATTTTATGTTCCGATCCAACACATCATCACCTATGACAACGTGCCAATGTTTCTATTCATGGAGTCCAGCTCCAATGGTCAAGACAAACCATCTCCCAAAAGGGATATAGACAATATAACAATCTTTGCATGAATAAAGCGCCCAACTTTATTCCCTCGATTGCAGATTGTATGATTTAGACCATCACCTTAAGAATCATGTCTTTCACATAATCTGTCTATCATATGCCCAATTCTTAAGGTTTAGACCGATAGTCTTAGACTATTGTTTGCCTAACATACATTTAACAAATATGAACGTAGAGAGGACAAGATTTGGTATATAAACAATGAATAAATTCTTTATTGATAAAAAATGTCACATACTCTGCCTCCATCGCTGAATCTGAAGTGCAATCTTGCTTAACACGTCTCCAAGTGATGGCACCGTCACCCAAAGTAAACACAAAACCCAAAGTCAATCTCCTAGAATCTAGACAGGATTGAAAATCTGAGTCAGTATATCCTAGAGGAGTCAGGTCCTTACCCAAATATACAAGCATATACCCTCGAGTCATTCTCAGGTACTTGAAAATATGGTTTACCGTAACCCAATGGTTCGGTTCTAGATCCGCCTGAAATCGACTTACAATCCCGACCACATAACTAATATCTGGTCGTATGCAAAGCATGACATACATGAAACTACCCACTGCTGAAGATAAGGCACCTTCTTCATGTATTCTCTTTCTTCATAATACTTTGGAGAGTCTTTCTTAGAAAGAGTAATTCCAAACCTAGATGGTTGCCCACCTTTCTTAGAATCCTGCATTGCAAACCTCCTGAGAATTTTATCTATGTACCCGGCCTGGGACAAAGCTATCATTTTGTTTTTCCTATCCCGAAAGATCTGGATACCGATAACAAAATTAGCCTCACCTAAGCCCGTCATGTCAAACTGCTTGGTCAACCATAATCTGATTAATGACAACACCCCAACGTCATTGTCAATGAGCAGAATGCCATCTACATAGAGTAGTAGAAAAACCACATTTTCATCTTTAATGTGTTTATAAACACATGGTTCATCCACATTTTGTGAGAACCTATAAGTCTTGATCACCTGATCAAATCTTATGTTCCAAGAACGAGAAGCCTGCTTAAGTCCATAAATTGGCTTCAGCAACTTGCAAACCTTACCCTCTTGACCCTTGACCTTGAACCCATCTGGTTGTTCCATATAAATGGACTCATCAAGATAGCCATTTAGAAAAGCCATCTTGACATCCATTTGCCAAATCTCGTAGTCGAGAGCGGCAGCTATGAACAAGAGAATTCGGATGGACTTAACCATGGCTACAGGCGAAAATGTTTCCTCATAATCGATTCATTCCTTTTGCGTATAACCCTTAGCTACCAGTCTAACCTTAAAGGTTTCGACCTTTCCATCCACTCCTCTTTTGCTATTGTAGATCCACTTACACCCTATGGGTTTTACCCCTTCGGGAAGATCTACAAGCTCCTAGACCTAATTAGTCTCCATAAACTTCATCTCTGTGTTCATGGCCTCTGTCTAGAGTTTTGAATCAACATCCTTCATAGCTTCTGTGTTAGTATAAGGATCCCTATCATGTTCATCCGGTTCAGCCAAAAAGACCTCCCCATTGAACATATGCCTCTCAGGTTGACGCCCGATCCTCTCACTATGACGCCCGATCCTCTCACTATGACGCCCGATCCTCCCACTATGCCGAAGCCCCTGGGGTTGTTGTTCAGGTTTGTTTGGTTTTTTACATTGATTGGAATGGTTTCATTCGGAACCTTCAGAGTGATTGGATCACTCCTTAACTCCTCAACCACCACTTTGCTTCGAGGTTTAAAGTCGTCCTTGTAAGTCTCCTCAAGGAAAGTTGCATTAGTTGAAATCATGACTTTATTTTCCTTTGGGTTATAAAATTACCTCCCTTTAGTCCCTTTGGATATCCTACAAACACAAAAACTTTCGAACGTGCTTCCAACTTATTCAGATCCTTTAAACAGGATATTCTGGACATCCCCATGTGCGAATATGGTTTAAGGATGTCTTCCTACCCATCTACAACTCGTGAGGAGTTTTAGGGACCGATTTTGAAGGTACATTGTTCAAAAGATAACATGTGATTTGTAGTGCATATCCCTAAAAGGATAAAGACAATGATGAATAACTCATCATAGACCTAATCATGTCCAACAAAGTCCTATTTCTTCTCTCCGCTATGCCATTCTGCTACAGAGTGCTCGGCGCAGTCAAATGGGATAAAATTCATTCTCTAATAAGTGTTCCAAGAAGTCATCAGAAAGGTATTCCTCACCTCGATCCGATCGAAGTGCCTTTATGGGTCTACCCAATTACTTTTCCACTTCAGCCCGAAACTCCCTACACTTGTCAAAAGTTTCGCTTTTGTGGTGCATTAGGTACAGATACCCATATCTTGAGTAATCGTCAATAAAAGTGACGAAGTACTCATACCATCCTCGTGCCCAGATGTTCATTGGTCCACAAATATCACTATGCACAAGTTCTAGAACCCTTCGGCCCTATTCCCCTTAGACCCGAATGGTCTTTTGGTCATTTTACCCTCCAAACAAGATTCACATTGAGGTATAGATTCTACCTTTAAGTGACTTAAAGGTCCATCCCTTGCCAACCTTTAAATCCCATTTAGGTTAATATGACCAAGGCGCAAATGCCAAAGATAAGTTTTATTAGAGTGAGAAGTTTTAAGTCTTTTAGAGTTATTATCATTCATCTCAGCATTAAGCAATAAGTCCATCTTAGGTTTGATAAAATATAGATTATTTTGCATCCATCCAGAACAGATAAAAGATTTGTTTTTACGAATCATCACTTTATTATTAAAAGAAACCAAGTAGCAGTCTTTAAATAAACAAGCTACAGAAATTAAATTCCTTTTAAATTTAGGAACATAAAAACAATCTTGCAAAAATAAATTCCTATAATTACCAAAATAACGATGGACATCTCCCACTGCTTCTGTTGAGACCAAGGATCCATCGCCCATTCGAAGCGTGAAGTCTTTATGCACCGGACTTCTTGTTTCTTTGAACCCCTTCAGAGAAACACTAACATGATTAGTTGCATTGGAATCTATGACCCAAATGTTACTGGATTCCTCAACCAAACAAGTTTCTAAATACAGAAGATCACACCTACCTCTTTTGGAAAGGAAGTCCTTGCAATGCTTTTTGATATGCCCGACCTTCCCACAGAAGAAGCATTTAAGCTTTTTTGGGTTCTTCTTCTTCTTCTTCTTGCTCTTGGTAGTAGCAGGAATAGATGACTTCCTGTTCTTGGGCTATTGCTTCTTCTTCTTGCACGATATCCAGGTTCCGTTTCCAATCATTATAATTCTCTCTAGTTAATAGGTTTTTGTCAAGTATCGATGATAAAGCATTTTTAGACATTTTTAATCTACAATAATGAATCATATACCAAACATAAGCAAACACATAATAATAATTTAGTAAGATAACACAAACATGTAAAAATACAAATGTGTTTAGGTGTCAAAACCTTAAAAATTTCACAACCTTACAATGATAATTCCCAACTCAGAATTCAACAAGCTCCTAAGGGAGTCATGCCAAATTCAATTAGGAACACGGATCCCCTCCTGATTAATATATGCCATCTAGGACCCGTATGATCCAGCATATATTAATAATCGTTTCTTTGGCCATTAATTTTATTAACAAAGCTCCTAGGGGAGGTTAACAATAAAATTAACATTAGTGTATAACCATCATTTTAATATTTTATCCATGATTTATCATCACCACCTAGGGGTGTGCAACCATAAATCATGCTAAAATACCTTATCCTTTCAGAGATCCAATCTGGTACATGATAAAAATCCCTTCCTAGGGGTCCGGACCACCATGTTCTGCCTATGGACCAACGATGGAGGTCTTAGGTTCTCTCTTTGAAAACCTTCTCCCACTCAATCTTTTGAAATCAAGGTTTTATTTTAAGAATATGCATGAATAATTTTAATATGAGCGGCACTCCCTATTCTATATGACATGTTATTAATATACATGGCAAATCATATTATAATGCAGACAAGCAAAACAATCAAGCAAAGCTACAAGCAAAATAATAAATAACCGTAATATTATGGCTCCACCCTAGATAATAGAAAACTAAGATTACAAGAGAATAATCGAGACATATAATCAATTCTTCATCCATGAGTCCTCAAGCTGTATTCTTCTTCATATAATTCCCATCTTCAAGTCTTCAATCCCGTATGAATCGAATACTTCATATTTCTGGTCATATCCAAATTTAATGTTTCTCAGAATTGTCCTAAAAATTAAATTAAAACTGCATCAAAAAAATTGCATATTTTCTAAAAATTTTTCAGCTCTTGGTCAGCAAGCTGATCTGGGCGATCGGCCTACTGATCCATGAAAGTTTGGCCTACTACCAGAGCCACCTGATTTCTGCCCTACTGACAACCTGCCGAACCACAAGTCTGGCCTGTCGATCTACAACCATCGGCCTGCCTAATTGTGAGCTTCGGCATGCCGACCGAGCAGAAATCTCCTTTCTAGAAAATAGAATTTTTAATGTAATTCATCAATTTTATTTTCAACAATTCAAAAACATAAAATTAGAGACTCAGGAAATACTTGGGAGCATCATCATCAATCTTCTAGATCCGTCTTCTCTGAATAATTATTTAATTACAAAATTCTTACGAATTTAAAATTAAATGACAATTCCTAGACGGAGATGATAGTCTGCTATCTAATTACATGAAAAACCTAAATACACATTCTAACCTCTAAGGAACCATAACCGGCATAAATTAATTAATTAATAATTAATTAAATAAGAATTTAGTCAACCATAATTAATTAATAAACATTCACCACATAATCCATGACAACATATATAATATATAGAAACCTAGAGTGACAACTCTCTATAAACTTAAATTCAAGCATAGGAGAGATTAAGATCACAAAATTTAAACATAGAACATGATCACAAACTCGTAAATTTATGTAAAAACTATGGCTCTGATACCAATTGTTGGAAAAAATAGTGCGCAGTGGAATTTTAAAAATTTTACATCAGAGTATTTTCTAAAACACAAGTTTGACATGCTATATGCATAAATTAACCAGATCTTACTAACCTTTGTGTGTCGAAGAACCCTCACAAAACGTGAAGAGAAGTAACGTTCTTGAAGAGCCTCAACCAACTGGTCTCTATGTTATTCTCTATCCACGACCGGAGTGAGTGTGAGCTCACGCGTACAGCTCTTCCACTAGGTAACTCTCCTTCCAACCAATCGAGAGAACCTAAAGCAAGTGTACGTGATTTGTGAACAAAAGCTTTTAGGGAGTTTTTAGATTCTCACTAGCAGAGTATCACTCTTAATCTCTCAATTGATCTCTAGTAACTCTTAAGACTTACTCCCTATATATAGAGATTAGTCCTAGGGTCAGTCTTTATCAGATTAGGTCTCAAAAACTCGAAACAGAATCAAGTTCGGATCAATATCTGATAAGATCTGTGTGGAAATGCGTGATTTTATCCTTCGCTGATCGGCATGCCGAACAAGCCCCATCGGCAAGTTGAACTGCCGAATAAAAAATCTCGTGAATCTTTTATTTTTCACTTGAGATTCTATAGGATAAAGTCTCAATTTTAATTCAAATAACCCAATAGAAAAGTTATCTGATCAAAACAACTTTATCTAGATAATCTCTAAGAAAAATAAATCAATTCCTAATAATTCTACAAGTTTATCTTGATTTAATTTATCTAAAATTAAATCAACCGATAACAGACAAGAATTATCCGATCCTTTTAATTCAACAAGTTTATCTTGAATTAATTTTTATTACAAAATTAATTCAACTGATAAATAGACATGAATTATTTGATTCTTTCAAATTTCAACCAATCTAATAAATCTGACATAAATTACGAATTATTGGAAAAGCACGTCGTGTCGTTACAGGATGTTGTGAGCTAGCAAAGGGGACCAAATGTACCTATATAGTTCAAGCTATCGAAAATTATGAAACCCAATATCCCAGATATATATTTCATAATTATCAACTCCAACGCTACTCCACAAAAAGCTTGGAGTTGTACTCTCGAACTACATAGAATTACAAATAAATCTGAATTACTTGATTCTTCCAAATTTCAACCAATCTAAAAAATCTGACATAAATTACTAATTATTAAAAAAGCACGTCGTGTCGTTACAGGATGTTGTGAGCTAGCAAAGGGGACCAAATGTACCTATATAGTTCAAGCTGCCGATAATTATGAAAAACAATATCCCAGATATACATTTCATAATTATCAACTCCAACGCTACTCCACTAAAAGCTTGGAGCTGTACTCTCAAACTACATAGAATTACGAAGCTCGTATAGCTAAGTCTCCATGACATATCATAGTGTATCGTATCCCTATATAATAATCCATAATCGGCTTAAGGACTCGTTATGTCTTACCTTCCTGATTATTTTTGTCTTACGTTCCATTATTTCACTATCAAAAAACTTACCATCCAAAGACAGTATACCATTCAGTTACACCTATGTATCCAAATGGTTAAGCGCTCCAGTTTTCTAATTACAGGATAACGCATATAAGAGGATATCATTACTCCTAAAGATGAGCTATGGGTTTCATATTTATGAATAACAGGTCTACGCTATCAAGAGTCATGCCTCCAACGTACTGGCATGTATACCACTATTAAGATGTGGGTGTCAGCTTTTGGTACATCAAAAGCACAAGCCAAGACAATGGGCCCACTATTCATCTCAGGATTAAAATACAACACAAATGATTGTCTAAAGTGAATTGATTTAGCGAGACAAAATTATTAATCCAAATCAATTCACTTTATGTCCCGATCCAACAAATCGTCACTTATGACAACGTGCCAATGTTTCTATTCGTGGAGTCCACCTCCAATAGTCAAGACAGACCATCTCCCAAAAGGGATATAGACAACATAACAATCTTTGCATGAATAAACTGCCCAACTTTATTCCCTCTATTGCGGATTGTATGATTTAAACCATCACCTTAAGAATCATATCTTCCGTATAATCCGTCCATCATATGCCCAATTCTTAAGGTTTAGACCGACAGTCTTAGACTATTGTTTGCTTAACATAAATTCAACAAATATGAACGTAAAGAGTACAAGATTTGGTATATAAACAATGAATAAATTCTTTATTAATAAAAAATGTCTCCAAAAACTTATTATATTTTTACTCCTTAAGACATACATGTCTAATATTTTTACTCCAATAGACATGATTACCAAGCCTGTTCTAGTAGGCAAGTTCAGGCTTGGTCTAGACTTGGTTAAAGTACAAAACAAATAGGGACCTTAGCAAGCACAATGGGGGAGCAGCCGAAGATAAGCTATGGGTTTTTTTATTGCCAAGTTGGAGATTGTTACGTGGCATTGGAATTAGCCACTGTGTATGGCAATAAAAAAGGTTACAGCTTTATGGCTAATGGCAAAGCAACCCATCAACCATGCAAAGGTTAGTTGAACTTTTTTTCTTTTTTTTAAATATTCGTGTAATGAAAGGGCATTGGCCTTTCCTGCTTCTTCAAAAGCCAAGTAATATGGCTATAAATAGTCAAGGATTCAGAAAACTTCAACATGGAAGAGTGGAGGAATCGAGCATAGTCGAAGTTGAGAGAAATCCTTAGGCCAAAATTTGAGTGTTATACTCTTTGGGTTCTGTTTTTAGAGTAGGGAAATTTGAGCTTATGGAGATTTTGTGTAAAAGGTGCTCTTTGGTGTAATTGGGCTTTAGGTTGTGAGTGGCATTTACCAGTGGTGTTATAATATGCTTCTTTTACATAGTGAAAATTTTCTCGCTACTTTTTAACAGTGGACATAGGCTTATAGCCTAACCACTTTAAATTTCTGATATCTTTTTTACTTTCTATTTTAAATTATTTTATTTTATTGTCTATTTATTTTATTCATAGCATTTTGCAGCAACTTCTTATGAGGGAAAAAGAGTTCAATTTATTGAAGGAATAGAAACATGGATACAAATGAATGGCATCCACTTGAAGAAGCAGGACACCCAGAGGAAGAACTAGGTAGGGTGGCAAGACAAGGTGGCTTTTTCAATGTCTAAAGAATTCCACCTTTAGAAAGTACAAAGATTAAGAGGCAGGCCATTAAATATTGTGTTTGATAAGAAGAGAAGAAAATGGGAAGAAGGGAAAGGTATAAAACGTAGGCGAGGAAAATAAAGAAGTTGAGGACCTTCTCTTCTTGTGTTTAGCATATATTTTCTCTGGTCCTTCCAACTTCTTGCAGAAGATTTTGAATTTCTCAGCCCAATCCATTCTCTTCTCTGAAACATCCTACCAAACGACCTCAGGTCATAAAAATCAATCCACTAATCCTTCTACCTCTACCCCTCATTTAATTTTTTTCCTTCTACCAAACAGGGCTCAAACATCTACAAATGAGACCAAAAACAAAAGCAAAGCCATCCACAATGAAGATGAGCAGCCATTCCCTAAATTTTTCTTTTATTTTTGTATATGAAATTTTATAAAACTTGTGTTTTATCTCCCCTAAAATGATATTTTGCTTTTATAAAATATCAATATCTCTTTATTTACTTTATCTCATTAGTTCACTTATACTTCCGTTTTTCTAATTAATTTTTCTGGCTTCGCCTTTAACCAAATGGTTAAAAGGAAACCTTATCAAAATAATTACAAAAAGGAGATATTTGAGAAATGACAGCAACGGCATTCCAAGTAACAACACCCAAGTCCCCTCAAGCGCGTTGATGAGATTGAAGCCGTCTTCTGGAAAAATGACATCCATCCAACCCTTAATCTAGGCAAGCTCCACTCCAAGAGCAGCATGTGCCCTTCACAAAGCCACTGCATCTCTTAAAAAAGAAAATTTTTTTCAGCCTTAAAATGTGAATCTCATTCCATTTTTTGTCACTTTGATTCTTTTTTTTTTTTTTTTTGGTTGGTCGATATTGATATGTCTCACCGATTTATGATGTGTATTAATAATTTGAATGCATTGTAGATCTTTCAATCAAATATTTAGCGGTCCAGAAAATGGAATGGATCTAGCAAGGTGTCAATTTGCAATAGCTTGGAATTTCAAGTACTATGGTAGCGCTGTTACACTTGCCAAGAGATAACCTTAAGTTGTTGTCATTTAGTGACTGATTGAGATACTCATCATACTCTTACAAAATTGTGTAAGTCGTTTTAGTCTAATGTCATAGGTAGGAAAGGGTTTGAGCAAGGTTGTGGGTCCAATCCCATCAGTTAGCTTTATTTCTTATTTATACAATGGGGTGTGTGTGTGTGTGTTTTTTTTTTTTTTTTTTTTTTGGAGTTATTCTTACAAAATTCTACATACAAGTATTTTTCTCATGATCTTTTTTTTTTTTTTAAATTTTCAGAAAAGTATTGTTTGTTAAATATTTTATATTCACAGTGCCATGGAGGGACATCTTTCTTTCATATTGTTTGTTATGCTATGCTGGAGCAGTGATTATTTTAGCAATTACAAAACCATATTTCAAATCAGCTATATGAATTATTTTCTTTTGATTTCAACTAATGTGTAAAACTTTTTAAGTGAAGCAAAGAAAAAGCTCAAAATTTCATAAATACAGCTTTCAAGTTATTCAAAGCTAATACACTGATGATTAGAACTCACCAACACTGACATCAAGACACAACAACTGAGGCCATCACAACTAGAAAAGATATAAAAGAGACCAAGATATTACCAACACCAGTAATTGAACCACCCTTTGAAATTACTTCATCTTCTGCAGTAAAAGAACCACTTGAGAATAACACATTAGTGCTAAATCTGAAAGGGTCTAATACCCAATGTTCAAGAATTTTTTTCTTGTAATTAATGGAGGATATTGGAAATAGGCCTAGTGAGGTTCTGTAGTACAGCTTCTGAGATTTGCAGATAAGCATGTGATTTAATGGGCTTGACAGATTGTGAGGTTGAATAGAAAATGGTTGTTGAATTTGGATTTGGCCACAGGTTGTTGGCAGAGCATCTTCAGCGCCATGAGTTGTTAAGAAGAAACTGAGAAATATGAGAAGGAAAAGATGTAGAAGGTGAAATTTCTTGAATGCTCTCATGTTGTCTCCTCCTTCTTGGCTGGTTTGATCTTTGACACTGTGCAGAATATTGATGGGTCTCAGTGTTTTAGATTATTAGAGCAAATAAAAAAAATTAAAAAAAGGACAAGATGGAGACAGACAGGGTGTCTAAATTGTGATGGTGAATGAATATTACTTCTGCTTTATTTGCTTTTTCTAAACCGTTCGCTAGCTTTTCTAAAAAGCAACAATGTTTTCAAATATTCAAATTCTTGCATTATTGTTTTCCACTATTCAAATTTTCACATTATTATTCTTTTTTTTTTTTTTTTTTGGAGAATGAATTATTCTTCTCAATTATGCTTATTATTTTAAATGTTAGATTAGATTAAAATCACATTGAAATTGAAATTAAAAGTAATAATAAAACTGATAGAACCTTATAAATAATTTCAATAGTGTTTTATGAGCAAGGTATTTTTTTCATACATTACCAAGGTATTTTCATTATTTCTCTCCGTGGATTTTTTTTTTTAATCTTTTAGGAGAAAATCTAAATAAAAAAAAAAAAAAGAAGGAAAATTACAGCCAGCTAGGGAGTGACTCTGGGGGATATCCGGCATGTTGGGGTCCTTAACTCCTTTTTTTTTTTTTTTTTTCCAGATCCTTTATTTGCTTTCTGCTACCTACTCTTTTTTCTTAGACGAATCTTGGTCAGTTGGGCCGTGTGGCATTCATAAGGGATTAAAAAGAAAATTACGTAGCTAGTATTCCAATGCTCTTTTAACATTTTAAACCTTTTTAAGGTTTTGTTTGATTTTTAAGGATTTCATTGTGGCAGGCAAGACTGTAAACGTAGGACCATCTCGATTAACACTAATTAGTTGTTCACGAGTTATCATGCAAGCAGAGGATAAGGTGTAGCAACAGAGTAAAAAATAAGTTCATTCTGCTTTCTCTTGGTCCCATATGTACTCCCATGTTTAACATTAGCAGTACTAGACTAAACACTAACCCTGTTCGGTATGAAAAAAAAAAAAAATCACCGCGTCAAAAGTGTTAAAAGAACTGACGGCTAGTGAAAGCGTCAAAATTGTCAAAATTTTACGCCAAGTAAAAAGTGTCAAAAAGTAAATAAGCTCCGATTTTTTATACTTTGTTTTAAAAAAATCCTTTTTATCTCCATGGCTTAAAACTCCACCACTTACAACATAGTAAGCCTTAGCGTAGTATATAGGGTATTTTCTAGACTATGTTCGACTTAGCTCCCAAAGGCAATCCACCCGGCCCTTCCCCAACCTATACAAGGGGAACGGAAGATAACAAGGGAGGAGCCCAAGAGATCAAAAGCAATGAACCAACAATGTATTCTCAATCTGCAGAGGGGTATAGAGAGGCATTTTAGCCTTTTGATTCATATATTTTTCCTACTCTCAAGTGTCACGAATCGAGACCCACTGTTTTATAAGTAATAAGGTTTTAACCCTATAAGTTTGAATAGGAGTGCTCTTTCTACCTCTCCTTTTGCTACAAGTAAGAGTGCAGCTTTTCTTTCTTTCTTTCTTTCTTTCTTTCAAAAGAACAGACAATTTCAAACTACCCCAGTTGAATTAGTACCTTTCAACACTCCTATGTGCCTGATTGTTACATGACAAAATCTAATCAACACTATCATATTACTATACAAGTATAGGTACTACTCTCGGTCATAAATAGGCTCTTGATCATAAAACCAATAATACTTTTTCTTAGTTTGGTGTTATATTTTTATTTAAATTAAGAACTATTAACCTCACAAGAAGCTACTTGCACATCTGCTCAATATTAAAGGCTATTATAAATTGAGTACCAAAAGGCTTGGAAACTTTAATGTTGAGTCACCAAACTTAATGATCTCCATAATCAAGCATGATTTTACAAGCAAAAAACACACTGATCATAAATACACAAGACAAATTAATTAGTACATAAAATTACTATCTGATCTTTGGAAGCTTTTTATTACACGAGCAGCTCAATATCGTCTGGATCATCATGCTGGTGCCTTGACTAGAAGAGAAGGGAATTCAAGCAGAACAATCTTCTCTATAGCTGCCGAAAATGTTGCAGAGAATTCTACATGCTTTGGATGACTTTGAAATGCAATGAAGTCTTCTTTCTTGTTAAATGCCATCAAGAAGGCATGAGTAAAGCCTTGTCTAAGAACATCTAGGCTCTCCACATCCTGTCCCCTGACATAACAAGAACAAGCCACACAGTTTCATAGAAAACAGATTCATGGCGAAACATGATAAAACGTTGATTTTTCTTTTCTTTGTTCATCGGGAATAGATATATAATTTTAATTATAGAAAGCTTTAGGAATTTTTACTAACATTTTGAAGACTATCAGGGTATCCTAGCTTTTCTCTTTGACACCACGATCTTCCAACCCAGGCCTCCACACCAATGGAAAGACGAGTGGGCGTCAAACTGCAAGAATGAATTTTCCTCACACATTTCTAAATCTGCTATGTACTCAACACATGAGATAACAGACCTTTTTTTTTTTCAAAGAAGAACTCTCAGTTTTTCTCTCTAAGTATTTTGAAAAATTATGTGAATAATAATTCTGAGATAACTGTTATCTCTCTTTTTTTATATCTGAACTATTAGTAATTTTTCAATTGATTTTTTTTTCTTTCTTCTTCTTCTTTTCCCGAATCACTACGTGATTCCTTTTATATATATATATATATATATATATATATATATTAAAAACTAAAACATGAAAGTAAAAGGAAGCTTACTTTTTACTTCTTTTTTTTTTTTTTTGATTTGACCGAATCACATTGATTCGGTTTACTTATTATATATATATATATATATAATAAGTAAGTTTTTCACGTTTCCTTCTTTCCTTATTATGTTTTATTTTATTTTATTTTATATTATATTAATATATATATTAATATATTATAAAATCTTATATATATAAAAAGATTTGGTTCAAAGCCATATATATATATATATATATATATATATATATCTAAATCTAAATTCAAAAATAAATCACATTTATTTAAGAATATATTTTAAAAATAATCAATTAATTAATTAACTAATGCTTAGTTAAATGTGACAACATTTATCACATTACATTATGTGTCACAGATAACATTTTTCTATGTCACATTAATAATTCAAGTGTGAAATAATTAATTCAGAATTCAATAATTTCAAATTAAACATGTATAATTCATTCTATGCAAAAATCTAATATAGTGTTACAGATGTGACATTGGGGGCCTATAGACCTATAACCCAAGCTCCAATAAATTTGACAATTAATTAAACTCTTTAATTAATGTGCCAAATTTATTAGTTTCAGTGTTGCTCCACTAAAAACCTGAAACTGAACTCTTGAGATTATAGTAAAATTACTCAAAGAAAATTAGCTAGTAGGCCATTGATATAACCATTACATATAAGTCAGTCCTCCATAAATAGTTCATAATAAGAGCTAGGTTCAATTTCCGTTTACCTCTCTTATTACATCTTTATCCTTGAGTTCCAATAATTCTCTAATGAACAATTAATTCATAATCTTATTATGAACGAGCGCTCTACTGTTCAAACCTTGAATTATCACTCAAGAGAACTATTTTTCTAACTTCTATAGGGAAGGAATGGATTCCATATCTGTATAATATTATTCCCGGCCATTTATTACTTTATGTTTCTAAGATGCTAAGTTATAATCTGTGCTTAGATAAATCTTACCATGCAAGTCAAAAAACATAATGTCATAAATAAGAGTCTAATAAATACTCAGGATTAAGACAGTCAAATATATGATCATCATAGTGATAAATTTGAATACTCTATTTGTAACGGATGATTATTAGAGACTCATAATTTATCTGGTCCAGTCCTATATAATCTCATTATATAAAGTACCTCCAATCCAATGTCACTACATTAATAGTCCAGATAATGACTATTTCATTTTAGATGAGATTGGACCGTACTTGTAATTTTTAATTAAAGATCCCAAACTTTAATTAATTATTACGGACTATTTAGATTATTATCTATAAATTTTATGCTTAAGCAAATAACACTTATATGCTAAATTTATAGTCACATAAATAATTATGGAATTTTCTTGATGTTTATAAATGTATTCATAATACATATAATCAACCAAAATAATAATAAATGTCACTTTATTTATTTATTAACAATATGTACAATATCACAGCTTTTAGGGCACCAAACCCAACAATCTCCCACTTGCCCTAAAGCAGGTGAGACATGTCTCTAAGACTTAAACCTTCCAAGTGTCTTTCAAAGCTCTTTGCAGGTAACGTCTTGGTGAAAGGGTCGACAAGGTTGTTTTTGATGCTATCTTTACAACTTCCACATCGCCTGATGCACTATCTCTCTAATCAAATGATATTTTCTTTCTATATGCTTTCCTCTTTTGTAGCTTCTAGGTTCTCTTGAATTTGCCACTGCACCACTGTTATCACAATAAGTGTGAGTGGTTTATCCATGCCTGGAACTACTTCTAAATCATTTAAGAACTTATGGAGCCAAACAGCTTCTTTAGCTGCTTCACAAGCAGCCACATATTCTGCTTCTATAGTTGAATCAGCAATACAAGATTGTTTGATGCTTCTCCAAACTATGGCTCCACCACCAAAAGTAAACACTGATCTAGACGTAGATTTACATGTGTCTTTGTCTGATTGAAAATCAGAATCAGTGTATCCAATGGGAATCAAATTCTCACCAGAATATACTAGCATATAGTTTCTCGTTCTCCTAAGATACTTGAGAATATGTTTAACCGCTACCTAATAATCTAATATTGGGTTGGATTGATACCGACTGACTATACCCACCGCATAGCAAATGTCGGGTCTTGTGCACAACATGGCATACATTAGACTTCCTACTACAGATGCATAGGGTACCAGTCTCATATTTTCTTCCTCTTGAGGTGTCTTAGGACACTGCTCTTTTGAAAGATAAACTCCATGATGTGTAGGCAAATTACCTTTCTTGGAGTTTTGCATCGAAAATCTGATAAGCACCTTATCGATATACGATGCCTGAGACAGCGCCAACAGTTTGTTCTTGCAATCTCTTATGAGTTGGATTCCAAGAACATAACTTACTTATCCTAAATCTTTCATTTGGAAATTGTTGGCGAGCCATTTTTTTACATCAGATAATATGCCTACATCATTCCCAATGAGTAGGATATCATCTACATAAAGAACCAAGAAGACCACCTTCTTATCTTTGATGTACTTGTAAACACAAGGTTCATCAATATTTTGATCGAAACCATAAGATTTGATCGCTTCATCAAATCTCAAGTTCCAAGATCTTGAAGCTTGCTTGAGTCCATAGATGGACCTCTGCAACTTGCAAACTTTTTGCTCTTGACCTTTGACTACAAACCCTTCTGGTTGCACGATATAGATGCTTTCCTTAAGATAGCCATTCAAAAAGGCAGTCTTGACATCCATTTGCCATATCTCATAATCAAGACAAGCAGCAATGGACAAAAGAATCCGAATGGATTTAAGCATAGCTACAGGCGAGAAAGTTTCTTCATAGTCAACTCCCTCCTTTTGGGTATAACCCTTTGCCACAAGCCTAGCTTTGAAAGTCTCAACTTTCCCATCCACTCCTCTTTTTTTCTTGTAAATCTATTTGCACCCTATGGGTTTTATCCCTTCAGATAGGTCTACAAGATCCCAGACTGAATTGGAGTACATGGACTCCATTTCAAGGTTCATAGCCTCCAGCCATTTTTCCTTCTCAGAAACTTCCATTGCATCATGATATGTCAATAGATCATCTTCACCATTATCAGAGATAGCAACATTTGCTTCTCCAAGTTCCCTGTAGCGAGTAGGTGGTCTCACAACCCTCCCACTACGTCGAGGTGGTATGACATTCTGATAGGGAGATGTGGTCTCCTCATTTTGTCCTTCAACAACAGTTGTCGGTTGCGGTTTGATCTGATCAGAAAGTAACTCTTCAAGTACAACTTTGCCACGAGGTTTATAGTTTGTCATATAATCATTCTCGAGAAAAGTGGCATTTATCGATGCAAGTACTTTCTTTTCCTGTGGACTATAAAACAACCCTCCCCTCATTCCCTTTAGGTATCCCACAAATAAGCATACTTCAAAACGTGGTTCCAACTTCACGGTCTTTCCTTTCAGCACATGTGCTAGACACCCCCATATACGGATATGTCGCATACTAGGTTTGCAACCATTCCATAACTCTAAAGGTGTTTTTGAAATAGACTTAGATGGAACTATGTTTAGAAGATATACTGTAGTTTGTAGTGCATATCCCCAAAATGAAGTGGGTAATGATGAGTAGCTGAGCATGGATCTCACCATATCAAGCAACGTTTGATTTCTTCTCTCTGCAACACCATTTTGTTGTGGTGTTCCAGGTACAGTGAGTTGTGATAGAATACCATGTTTTATCATATAGTCCTTGAATTCAGTATCAAGGTATTCTCCTCCTCGATCAGATCGAAGACTCTTCATCGTCTTTCCTAATTGCTTTTCAGCTTCTGCTTGGAATTCTTTGAACTTTTCAAAAGTTTCAGATTTCCTTTGCATTAGGTATATGTAACCATACCTTGAATAATCGTCAATAAATGTGACAAAATATTCGTAACAACCACGTGCTTGTACATTCAATGGACCATAGACGTCTGAATGTATTAGCTAAAGTGGTTCCTTGGCCCTTTCGCCTTTTGCAGAGAAAGACCTCTTAGTCATTTTACCTTCAGGACAAGATTCACAAACTGGTAGAGAACTAACTTTTAGCTCTTTTAAAGGAACTTCCTTTACCAGTCTGTTAATTCTGTCAAGGTTAACGTGACCTAATCTAAGGTGCCATAGGTATGTTTCATTTTCAGAAGAAATCTTTTGCTTCTTGGGTTTTGGTTGTTCAACTTTGAATATTTCGGTATTGAGCAGTGATTTTTCATTGTGCCTTAAAGTGTAAAGCCCATTTTCCAGATGCGCAGAACAAATATTCAAACCATTTCTAGAAATATTAACATAATTACTATTAAAAGAAACATTGAACATTTGTTCAAACAACCTGGAAACAAAAATCAAATTTCTACGAAAACAAGGAATGTAATAAATATTGTCCAAAATTAAAAACTTATTTCTAAAATAAAGTTTAACAACTCCCACTGTTCTTGTCGAAACAACCTCTCCCATTCCCACTCTCATCGTTTGTTCCCCATCGGCAAGCCCCCTTAAAGAATTAAGCATCTACAAAGAAGAACAAACATGGTTAGTTGCCCCTGAATCAATTATCCAAAGTGAAGTATCATCTTCAACTAAACAAGCTTCTAAAACTAGTAAATCTGATTTACCATTGTTCTTCTTTTCTTTAAGCTCCTGAAGATACTTCTTGCAGTTTCTCTTCCAGTGTCCAACTACGCCGCAGTGGAAACATTTTCCTTTAGGCTTCTTTTGGTTTGAGCTCTTTTTGTTGTTGTTGCTTTTGTTCTTCTTAGGTTGCCCTCCATTTTTAGACTTACCACTTCCTTCAGTCCCCTTCCTCTTTTTATTCTTTTGAGCAGAAGAGGAGGGTTGAGCTTCTGCAACATTTGCCTCAACTTCTTTAGTCTTTTCTTTTGAAATAGACTCGAAGGTTTGAAGCTCATTAAACAACTCAGTCATGTTATATTTTAGCTTGTTCATGAAATAGTTGCTTTTTAACTGAAGGAACGCAGGGGATAGGGTTTCCAAAATCATCCCCACCTGTGTGGCTTCATCTATCACTGCCCCGTTCACCTCGGCCTCATGGATATAGTTAACCATGTTGAAAACATGTTCTCTGACCGAAATCCCTGCCTTTATTTTGGCATTCATTACTGCCTTAACGGCTTCGTGGCGTGCCTTTTCAGAAGGTTTACCAAACATATCTTGCAGAGACTGCATTTTCTCATAAGCGGTCTCCATGCTTTTGTGCTTCATCCTAAGCACGTCAGACATGCCAGCCAAAAGAAAACAACGGGCCTTATTGTTCGCCTCGATCCAACGATCATATGCTTCTCGTACATTACGAGGAGCATTGGCAGCAAGTTCTAGAGGGCATTCCTCCGTCAGGACAAACTTGTAACTTTTGCAAATTAGCACAATGTTCATGTTACTCTTCCACTTGACAAAATTATCTCCGGTTAATTTTTCAGTTGAGAGAATAGCGATGATTGGATTAGACATTGTTGCTGTAATAAATGAATAAAATAGCATAAATTAAAATGGTTGCATAAACATCATAAATATATGTTTTGGAATAGTAAACATGATGCATGATGCACAAAAAAAATTTACTAATTCCACGATTATTCAATTTTAATAAATAAAGTGCCACCGTAGGATAGGTCAAATTATTTATGAATTAAATTGAGACATTCTCAATTAATAAATATATTCAAAATATCTCATATTTTCTATATTTATTAATAACTGTTTATTTTGGTCAAGATATAATTAACAATTTAATTATGTCTTTATGAGTGTAACCCACTATTTTGGATTTTAACAACTTAACTCAAAATTGCCGCCGTAGGGTAGGTCAATTTTGAAATACATTATAAAATCCTATCTCAAGGAAGCCAACCTTGATATTGATTTAAATGGACACCCTCCGTAGGAAGGACGAAATCAAAGCGTCGCGAGACGCCACCTAAATCTCACGGTGTTGTACTAATAGTGGAGACCGTAGGTTATATTATCATATTATCTTCTCCCACTCATTATTTTATAAGATGTGTTTTATCTTATAAAACATCATATGTTTCATAATTCTAGTAGATAAAAATAATTTTTAATTACTAGATTATATTATGTGTTAATAGAATCCTATTCTATTTACACTTAAATAAATTATCAGATTTTTTAAAAATCTAAATTTATTATGAATTGTTTAAGTTACCAAATATTAAACAATTTAAAATTAGATAACTTAGAATTTATGTGAATTTTACCAAGTCTTAACTATTAAAACTAAATTCACATTATTTGGTTGATTAATAAATTAAGATTCTATAAAACCAACCTAATTAATTTAATCTCATTAAATTAATACTAACACATATTAAATCATTTTATAAACTCCTTTGTAAAAACTAATATGCTAAGTGTATGCATGTCATGTTACAATAACTATAAGTGGGCACTTTCCTATATGACATGTTATCATGCATGAACATGTTATCACAATCATCATATGAAAATAAACAATGAATTTTTGACCAGGTCCTTTTGGATAATTAAAATTACAACCTAAAAAAAAAAATACAAGGGTCTTCTTTTAATTTATACATAATTCCCTGCTTCAATTTTGCAGTCTTCATCAATTGGTTTCTTGTGCAATAATTTGCTAGATTACCTTTGAAATTTGATAGGCCCAAATTTCTCAACTGGGCCAAAAAATCCAATAGACATCTTTTTCTTCATCGCTCCACCTGTAGTAAGTGAAGAAGAGGAGAGAAGAAAAATAATAATAATAATAATAAATTACAAAAAGCCTATACCCCTTTATGGGTTTACACAGATTGATCTAATCAAACTGAAAATAAAATTATTAATCCAAAAGGACCATATAATTAACAACCAAAAATCCCTTCATTAAACAACCATTCATGTCATGAATAAAAATTTACAGAGATGCAAAGTGCCCACAAACATGCATCAAAAACATGATATTATCAAAATAAAATCATGTTTAATTAAAATTATAAATGCTATAACCCGCTCTGATGCCATTTGTTGGAATTAAAATATGAAACGCAGCGGAAGAAACGGATCGTTGACAAACAAAAATTTTCTAAAAACTTTGTTCATCGGGAATAGATATATAATTTTAATTATAGAAAGCTTTAGGAATTTTTACTAACCTTTTGAAGACTATCAGGGTACCCTAGCTTTCCTCTTTGACACAACGATCTTCCAACCCAGGCCTCCACACCAATAGAAAGACGAGTGGGCGTCAAACTGCAAGAGTGAATTTTCCTCATACTTTTCTGAATCTGCTATGTACTCAACACATGAGATAGCAGACCTTTTTTTTTTCAAAGAAGAACTCTCAGTTTTTCTCTCTCAGTATTTTGAAAAATTATGTAAATAATAATTCTGAAATAACTGTTATCTCTCCTTTTTTATATCTGAACTGTTAGTAATTTTTCAATTGATTTTTTTTTCTTTCTTTTTCTTCTTTTCCCGAATCACTACGTGATTCCTTATATATATATATATATATTAAAAACTAAAACGTGAAAGTAAAAGGAAGTTTGCTTTTTACTTTTTTTTTTATTTGACCGAATCACACTAATTTGGTTTACTTATTATATATATATATATATATATATATATAATAAGTAAGTTTTTCATGTTTCCTTCTTTCCTTATTATATTTTATATTATATTATATAATATATATATTAATATATTATAAAATCTTATATATATAAAAATATTTGGTTCAAAACCATATATATATATATATATATCTAAATCTAAATTCAAAAATAAATCACATTTATTTAAGAATATATTTTAAAAATAATCAATTAATTAATTAACTAATGCTCAATTAAATGTGACAACATTTATCACATTACATTGTGTGTCACATTAATAATTCAAGTGTCAAATAATTAATTCAGAATTCAATAATTCCAAATTAAACATGTATAATTCATTCTATGCAAAAATCCAATATAGTGTTACAGAGGTGGTATTGAGGACCTATGGACCTATAACCTAAGCTCCAATAAATTTGACAAGTAATTAAATTCTTTGATTAATGTGCCAAATTTATTAGTTTCAGTGTTACTCCACTAAAAACCTGAAACTGAACTCTTGAGATTGTAGTAAAATTACTCAAAGAAAATTAGCGAGCAGTCCATTGATATAACCATTGCATATAAGTCAATCCTCCATAAATAGTTCATAATAAGAGCTAGGTTCAATTTTCGTTCACCTCTCTTATTATGTCTTTATCCTTGACTTTCAATAATTCTCTAATGAACAATTAATTCATAATCTTATTATAAACGAGTGTTCTACTATTCAAACCTTGAATTATCACTCAAGAGAACTATTTTTCTAACTTCTATAGGGAAGGAATGGATTCCATATCTATATAATGTTATTCCCAGCCATTTATTACTTTATGTTTTTAAGATGCTAAGTTATAATCTGTGCTTAGACAAATCTTACTATGCAAGTCAAAAAACATAATGTCATAAATAGGAGTCTAATAAATACTCAGGATTAAGACTGTCAAATATATGATCATTATAGTGATAAATTTGAATACTCTATTTGTAACGGATGATTATTAGAGACTCATAATTTATCTGGTCTACTCCTATATAATCTCATTATATAAAGTACCTCCAATCTAATGTCTCTACATTAATAGTCCGGATAATGACTATTTCATTTTAGATGAGATTGGACCATACTTGTAATTTTTAATTAAAGATCTCAAACTTTAATTAATTATTACGGACTATTTAGATTATTATCTATAAATTTTATGCTTAAGCAAATAACACTTATATGCTAAATTTATAGTCACATAAATAATCATGAAATTTTCTTGATGTTTATAAATGTATTCATAATACATATAATCAACCAAAATAATAATAAATGTCGCTTAATTTATTTATTAACAATATGTACAATGTCACAGCTTTTAGGGCACCAAACCCAACAAAAACAAATACCAAGGGCACACTAATATTTGTTGCCTAAGTAAGCCAGGAAAGGCAAATTAAAAAAAAAAAAAGAAAAAGTTAAAGAAGCAAAAAACTGCTATCAATCGAGATAGGCATAGTCATGCTCAACGGAGGGGGCTAAAGGCCTACACTGATAAAAGCTATTTGTCTCATTAAATAATATATATATATATATCTATATATAAAGAATAGAAATACAAAGCAAAATAGTTGCATAGAAGCAACAATTATTGAAGGCACATAGGCACTACAAAGGGATGGCAATTGTCAAGGGCGTCGGGGGTACATAGAACTGGCAAAAAGGTGTAGAGAATTCGAGGAGTACAACAAGGAAACTGTTGGATGCACATAGCTTTGAGGATTAGAGGCGCACAACCTTGGGAAAAGGAATAACATGTCCTATATATTGAAGGTGCAATGCCTAGAGATTCGAAGGCTCTTGACCTAGCAGGCTCATGGCCTTAATTAAGAAAAGACAAAAAATAGAAGCATTAGCCATAATAAAAATTAAATGAAAAGAAGAAGTGGTATAGGGCGCAAGAGCGCATGCATGAAGAGAAGCATGGTTTCAGCCATGAAGGATGAAGCATTTGTTTGAGTATAAATCTCTAAAACTGTATAAAAGAGCTAAATAAAAAATAAAATATATAAGAGAAGAAGAAAAAGATCTAACAATATCTATGGAGTGAGGTGCCAATATCTACGGAGTAGGAACAAAGGGAGAAAATTCATTAGTAAGGAGCATTGCAAATCAAGGTCCATATAAATACGCAATACAAAGTACGTGAATGAGTAAATTACCAAAAACTAAAATCAAGACATTTTCTAATACAAAAATAAATGAAAACAAAGTCCAAACTATTAATATAAATACTTTTTATGATAGTTAATTTGTTTTAAAACAAATATTAATCCTTGCATACAAGTTTTTTCCCAAAATTATGATTGGTTGTACCATACATGCAAATTATTATGTGTTCTAGACGATGAAAAATTCAACCTACGCCTCTAACAATTGGCTGCTCACTGCTACAAACAACGTCTTTTGTGACGACAAAAAGTCATCGCAAATATATTTTTTGCAACGACATGTCATTGCAAAAAACTACTGGCAAATAATATTTTCGCGATGACTAATAGTCGCAAAAAAGTCAGCACAATTATGTCGTCACGGTCGTTGTCATATATAACGTGGCTTTAGTTTTTAGCAACAACAATTTTTGAAAATGTCATCGCAAAAATAGCCGACATGGACCTCATTATTTGCGACGACATTTGAAAAAGTCGTTGCAAATATTTTATTTATTTTATTAAAATATTTTTTAATATTTAATATTATTTTTAATACCATTTATTAAATTTTTAATTTTTTAAAATTGGAATAATCGATTTATAGTAATAAAAATAAAAATTTAATATTAAACAATATAGTTGATAATACATTGTTCTAATAAAAAAATAAAAATCAAAGCAAACATAATCAAAATTTTGAAGAAAGAAAAAAAATACAATCTAATCTCCTAAATTTGCAACATCGTTGTTGTTGTTAGCCGCATTTGGAGGAGGCAGAGGCCTTGGTCGAACAAAAGTTGGTGGAGTAATCACTGGCAAGAGTTGGGCTCCAGGTATCAATTGGCCCACCAACTCCACCAACGACATATAGCTTTGGTACAACGTCATGTTGTACTCAACTGATCTCCTTAAAAAATCTTCCATATGTGGGTCAACATGCATCAAAGATGTTCCGTCCGACCGGGAGCTAGAGGATGAACCATCACCAACATGAGAGTAAATCCTATGAGGGAGTGTAGGGCTTAGTCCACTCCTATGTCCTCTATGTCTACCTAGGACATGCTCTAATATTCTCGCCTTGTTAAGCACAGGTGCCACTTAAGATGAAGCAAACTGTGTCATCTAGGTTTGTCTCTCCTGCTCCATCGTGTTCTACACAAATAACATTTTATACATGTTAGAAATACATAGAGTATATTGAATAAGAGAAAATAGTATTGAAAATTTAAAGTACTTACAAAAGTTTGTTGCGCTTGGGGGTTGACCTAAGTCTCCTTATGCTATGCATGTCTGCCCAGTTGTCTATAGCAAACATGGGCTGTTGGGTCACTGTGTTGGCCTATCCTAGAATTTGAATGTGTTAAAAAATAATGTATTCTTTGATAAGTTTTATGAGTGCTTGTAATTAAATAAACTTGCTAACCTTCTTGTTGCGACGTTGGGAGATGGATATCCGACTAAGCAAACTTGACCACTTTTGGTTGCCACAATTGTTTTTATTCGTTGCCAACTTTTTCTATTTATTATAGTTTTTAGCATTAGCAATGTTGAAATTAATATATATAATAAACAACTAACTTAGCAGATATATAGTTACCTGCAATCTCTCAGACATGAACCTATCGCAGCAACGACCCTTTAGCAGCTATATAGTTACCTGCAATCTCTCAAACATGAACCTATCGCAGCAACGACCCTTTAGCAGATATATAGTTACCTGCAATCTCTCAGACATGAACCTATCGCAGCAATGACCCTAGTGTTCTTGATTTTTGAGGTTTCGAGGGGGGGTTGGCTCTAACATTTGCCTCATTTTTTGGTCCTCCAAGTGCTTTAAAGTGTTCATAGAGGTCGTTTTTCCAATCCTTATAGCACTTGGCTACCTCCTTATCAACCATGCCATGAAGGATGCTGTCTAGCCTTTCGTAATCTAGTGTAAACCAATACTGTAACACATTCAAGACAAGTTTTAATTACTTTTAGTATGTTTTATAAAAATTACGTACTGTACAAATTATGTTCTAGAAGGATGAAGTTGAATACATTCCAGCATGCGCTGCTAAATCTATCTCTTATGCTAGGCATTAACATCTTTCCAGGCATTGTGGTATGGCTCACATGCATCTCGAGCATAGATGCCTATAGCACTTTTGAACCATGACTCGAACTACCCAAGAGCCTTCTAAGTACCATCGGCCTCATCAAATTTGACTAGAACCTTTTTGTACTTCTAGACATATGTTGCGATCTCATGCCCTTTTGCCTTTCCTCAATTGGTACAACAATGAGGTGTAGCATCTGGTGCTGTAAACATCAAGAAACATTTCAGATTAAAATTAGTTGATCAAAAAAAACTATACAAATTTGCAATTGGTTTGTAACATACTCGATTGATAGCATGATGACACTTTATACGGGTTGGGAGTAGGTTGTGCTCCACCTATAGAGCTAGCACATGTGGCAACTTGTCCAGATATATCCAACTGTTGTCAAATAAAAGCTTTAATATCATTATTATGTACTATAAAAAGTATTTTCCACTAATATTCTAATTTAGTACTATATAAACAAGGGCATCTATACACAATATCTATTATTTGTCACTGCTCGCCACCATTTATTAACGTTGTCATCATCTTTAGAGTACTCATCATCTTTGACTTCAATGCACTCCTCTAAAGTTTCATCATCCTCTTCTTGGAAATTCAAATCTTCATCTTCTTTGGTAAACCTGTCGTTTAAGATTGCGTCATGATGAGACTGTAAAAGGGTACATTTTCTAAAACTTAAATCATTTATTTATGCTGTTATTTCTCATTAAATCCTCTAATTAATAACATTTTGTGTTAATAAGTATTTTTCTGTCTTAGTGTGTAAATGTATTTAAAAATATGTTTTTATGTTAAATAATATTTTTTGTAATTTTTAGAATCATTTCGGTGTGTTAAATAGGTGTCTAGTCTGTAAATAGTTAAAGCCGTAAAAGTAATGTGATTATTTTATTTTGAGTTTTAGTGTGTTTGATAGTGTGTTTTAAGTTTGTAAATATGTTCTACTAT
Source organism: Artocarpus heterophyllus (assembly GCA_025403435.1). NCBI lineage: Eukaryota > Viridiplantae > Streptophyta > Magnoliopsida > Rosales > Moraceae > Artocarpus > Artocarpus heterophyllus. Next base: position 31,367,379 of record CM046338.1, read on the forward strand.
ATTTTTAGTAATTTCTAAAAATATTTCCAACTCATAAAAATTATATCTGTGTCAAACCGTAAGAGACTGAAAATTTTAGGAGCTTTTATTTATTTTTGTGTTTTTTAATATAAAATAAATATTTTTAAAATTTTTGTAAATATTATGTTTGTAAAATTATTTTAGTGTTTTTGTGATTTTTAGATTTGAAATCTGGAGGAAAAACAGAGGGAAACGACACCAAAACGGACAAAATCGGACATCAAATACATAAAAAATCCTTAAAATATTTGGGTTCATCTAGAAGGGACACGTGGCATAACAAGGACTGCCGGATCAACTGACAGATCGATCTCAATCGTCCGAGGAAGAGACGGGTGTCAATGCGTCATCCAGTGCGTCAGCGGAATCTCAGAGTACAGTCCACGTGTCGAAATCTGATTGCACGCACCGACAAAGCTGCAAGCGAGGCAGGGGAGTCACAGGCCGTGTCTGCTCGCGTGTGGGTGAGTCCACGTGCAGCTATTCTTTCAGCCGTTGGATACGATGACCAAGACCAATCTGACGGTCCAAAATTGTTGTCCCGCTGGTCCCACCTGGGCTCAGTTTTGCCGTCTCTTGTAGCCGTTCAAGCATGCAATTAACGGTGCAGATCGTGCCGTTTTAGTTCCACCGTGAGCCGTGAAGCACTGGATCCTAAACTAAGAAATGCATTCTCAGGAGCGCGGATCAGCGTGGAAGAAGGAAGAAAATTTTAATTCACGAATCGTAGTGGGGGGGGGGAGGGGGGGGGGCTGATTCGAAGAAAAGAAAAGAAAGAGAAATAAATATAATAAAAATATTAATAAAAAATTAATGAATAGTAAATTTCTTTTACTATAGCCCCCCCCCCCCCCCCCCCCCCCCCGCCCTCATTCAATCATCCCTCGAGGCCTTCGGGCCTCCCTTCCCTCCTTCTCCTAATTTTCCCCAATTTTCCTTTTTTTTTCCCCTCTTTTATCCCTTAGGTAAAAAAAAATATATATATATATATGTTTAATTTAGTGTAGAGAGTTTGGTGAGGCAGAGAGATGATCTTGTATGCGTAGTACTCTGGTATGGGTTTTAACTCTATATCTGTGTTGTAATGCTTATATTTTTGTAGAATAAATTATATATTTATGTTTTTAATAATTATTGTTACTGTTGTTATGCTGCCAATTTTTACACTAAATTCAGTCATGCTTTCTTTATGTAATTTAATTATGTTGCATAATTAATATTAATAATGCTAAAGTCCATGCTCATTTATTAAGTTGAGTTTCTGCTACATTATAGACATAGACTGGCACAGTAAATGCTTGGTAATTGTTGATTTATTGTAGACAGAGGATGGCATAGTGTATTCTTAAACCATTTAATAAAACGAGGTGCTGTCGAAATTAACGCAATAATTTATTCCATGAAAATATATTAATTTTGATTTGTTATTATCTTTTCTATCTTAAAATTATGTTAATTATAATTGAGTGACAACAGTTATAATTTTCATAATTAGTGCATTAAATCATTAGTGAGAGATGATTATTTTGCTAGTTTTTATAGGAAAACCCTTATTGCATTATGGCTTGCTATATTGTCGCTCTCGGTTGACCTATATAATTAGTAAAAAGTGCTTGCAATTAATGAGAAAAGATATAATAAATCAAATGCTTTAGATAATTATTAATTAGAATTAAAATTCCATATCAGTTGTAAAACATACAAGGGATTCTCAAAGCTTCACCATTTTAATTTTATGCTTTAAATTTTGAATTAAAAAATTACAAAAATATTTCTTTTACTTTAACACTTTGCTCTGAAAAACTGCTTGCCTTTTTGAACGTTTATTTTTAACAATCTCTCGGGTTACAAATTTTCACCTCCCTGTGAATACGACAACTTTTTCTATACTACAAACGTCCGCCGTTTATTAAGAAGATAAACATTTTTTTTGGGCGTTACAACCACCATTTTTGGCGCCGTTGCCGGGGAGGTGCCGTTGCTCTGTCAGATTGCTGAATTAAACGAAAAAACAGGTAAGTAATCTATCCCTATCCTTTGTAAATATTATTTTAGTTATTTGCATTTTTAATTTGTGTGTTTATTATTAAGAAAAAAAATTAAAATTAAAAAAAAAACAAAAAAATAAAAAAATAATAATAAAAAAAAGGAGACAGATGCTTTTCACTCACTACTTTATTCGTTTCGGATAAAGAAAAGCTTTGCATCCCGTCTTTTGTTTTGCAAGTTTGGGTAGTTGTAAAATTTGTTGGATTCTGTCAAAAAGGCCACCGTTGGGATTCAATCTCACAACCATAAGGCTAACACCCTTGCCTAAGAAAGTTAGGAATTCTAAGCGTGTCCACTGTGACCCCCCAATGATCTGGGAATCCAATTAATTGAGCATTATTCAGCTTGAATTTTTTTTTCCTTTAAAAAAATCCAAAAAAAAATAAAAAATTAAAAACAAAAAAAAATGATTTGGGAAATTCATCAACATTTCATTTTAAGTTTTTCCCAACAACACTTAGAACCATTTTATAATGCTTTGTGGAGATTTAAGGACCTGCTATATTAATATCCTCACCATGGTTTTTCTAAGGATTATCTTTTAGAAATTTTTATATATGGGTTAAGTCCTGAAACAAGAAATTGGGTAGAGAGAAGAGATGGTACCACCGCTTTTTACCAATTATCTATCGATGAAGCCTATTATATGTTGGAAGATATGGCCGAATATGATTATTAGAGATTGAATAGTTCTAGGAATAATCTAATCTGGGAGAACAATTCAAATTTTTCAGAACCTTGGCCTAAAACTCAACCCAAAATTTTGGAGTCAAATTTTGAATTGCAAGAAATATATAGTGACCCAAATAGGGTGAATCTGGAAGAAATCTTAGAAACATTGGAAGAAACTATAGACAAATATATGGAAACCATGAGTAAAATAGAAGTTGATAGGCTTGAATATTCTTTTTAATTATTAGAAAATTCATTAGGTGTGGAAGAAATAATTGAAGAAACTTTAGAACCCACCTATTTTGAGGAACAACTTTTAGGAGAGGAATGTAAGGAAGAGAATGAAGACTTAGCTATAGAACAGGAACAATCATCACCCTTAGTCTTAGATTCTCAACCTCAGTTGCCACAAGAATTCACCAAAGACGAGGTTTACCAAGATCCTATGTGGCCAACACCTCCTCCACTGTCTCTAGCCTTATTTTTAAGGACCTACCAAGAATATAAAATGAGTCTAAGTTGCATGTGTTTAAATGTTTCAAATGTTGCCAAGCTTGAGGGCATGTTCACACAAGACCCATACCACTTACTATAGCAGAAAGCCGCTCTTTGACGATTGTCCACTAGGAGTAGGAGCTGAAAGAAAGATTTGCTAATTTCAGAGCATCAAGCGATGGGAAAACACTTTCAAAGTAATATCTTTACCTTCCCTTCTTTGTAATATAGTTTATAATATATTTTTTGTGTGTTGTTGTGTGCTATTTTAATTTTCTTTCAAAATTTAAATAAAAAAATGTGTGTTTTTCTTTGTTAGTTTTTAGTTTTTGTTTGTTAAGTTTGCTATAGATAATCTCTGCAGCTGTGCTGATTCAAGTAATATTTTGGCTGCTCTCACTATTCTTTTATACATTTAGGATAATGTACATTCTAGGTTGGGGGAGAGGGTTGTGCTTAAAAGTTATGCTTCAATGTTGTGCTGTGCCAAAAATTTTTCAATTTTGCCCAAATTTTTTATTTTGCTTCAAATTTTTGTGCATTTTTTCATTTTTGTGTGTTATTTTTGTGAGTCGTAAAATTTAAAAATAAAATAAAATAATAAAATGTTTTGTAAATAATAGTTTCTTAGTAATTAATATGTTATTATTTTGTTTTGATTTCTGAATTTCATATTAATGTAATATTATTTTTCTATTCTTTGAATTATTTAATTTATACAATTTCAAAACTTTAGTTTTATTTAACATTTTTATGTGTTTATTTTTCAAAGTGTTTGTAGGCCATTCTTTTCACACACTCACTATAATGCTTAATTGTGGTGGTAAGTCCAAGCTATGAATATTTGAGTTTTGTTATTTTGTGAAGATGAACAATTGAAGGTAGCAATATTTCAAAAAAAAAAAAGAGAATAAAATATGTATATATATATATATATATATAAATTGTAAATAAATAAAGTGTGTAATTATGTAAATGAATAAAGTTGGATAAGTTTGGTTTCGTAGCCTCTTTAGCTCGAGTAAGTAAGTTTTAAGGGGTGCTTTAACACCTAGTACCTGAGGCCAACTGGTCTGAGAGTTATTGACCTAAAGCTCGTTAAATGGGTTATGGAGAAAGCTTAAGGGAGCCAAACATTGCGCTATCCACAGTTGTAAAGTTTGTAAATATTTGTATTTTATGTTTCTGCTTTTTAATTGTTCTCATAAATAAATTTGAAGTGTTGTTGTCTGCAGGAGTGATTTGAAGCAAAATATCATAATAATTTTATTCTTAGTCTTGGATGAAACTTCATAATTATACATTATCTATTTTTGCACTAAGTTTGGCATATATATATTTTGTTAAATAGCATATAAATTGTTCAAATAAAATTTTTGTTTTGTTAGTTTATCTAGTTAGATAAGTCAAATTATAGTTAAATGGTTTTCATTTTATGATTATTCAATATATCATTTCAAAATTATATCGCTTTAATTGCTAGAGACTAGCAATAAGCTGGTTGGCGGGTGTGATGAGACTGTAAAAGTGTACATTTTTTAATGCTTAAATCATTTATTTATGCTTTTATTTCTCATTAAATCCTCTAATTAATAACATTTTGTGTTAATAAGTATTTTTGTGTCTTAGTGTGTAAATGTGTTTAAAAATATGTTTTTATGTTAAATAATATTTTTTGTAATTTTTAGAATCATTTCGGTGTGTTAAATAGGTGTCTAGTCTGTAAATAGTTAAAGCCGTAAAAGTAATGTGGTTATTTTATTTTGAGTTTTAGTGTGCTTGATAGTGTGTTTTAAGTTTGTAAATATGTTCTACTATATTTTTAGTAATTTCTAAAAATATTTCCAAGTCATAAAAATTATATCTGTGTCAAACCGTAAGAGACTGAAAATTTCAGGAGTTTTTATTTATTTTTGTGTGTTTTAATATAAAATAAATATTTTTAAAATTTTTGTAAATATTATGTTTGTAAAATAATTAATTTTAGTGTTTTTGTGATTTTTAGATTTGAAATCTGGAGGAAAAACAGAGGGAAACGACACTAAAACGGACAAAATCAGACATCAAATACATAAAAAATCCTTAAAATATTCAGATTCATCTAGAAGGGACACGTGGCATAACAAGGACCGTCGGATCAACTGACAGATCGATCTCAGCCGTCCGAGGAAGAGACGCGTGTCAATGCATCATCTAGTGCGTCAGCGGAATCTCAGAGTACAGTCCACGTGTCGAAATCTGACGCACACGTCGACAAAGCTGCAGGCGAGGCAGGGGAGTCGCAGGCCGTGTCTGCTTGCGTGTGGGTGAGTCCATGTGCAGCTATTCTTCCAGCTGTTGGATGCAATGACCAAGACCAATCTGACGGTCCAAAATTGTTGTCCCGCTGGTCCCACCTGGGCTCAATTTTGTCGTCTCTTGTAGCCGTTCGATCATGCAATTAACAGTGCAGATCGTGCCGTTTTAGTTCCACCGTGAGCCACGAAGCACTGGATCCTAAAATAAGAAATGCATTCTCAGGAGCGCGGATCAGCGTGAAAGAAGGAAGAAAATTTTAATTCACGAATCGCAGTGTGGGTGGGGGGGGTGTGCTTGATTCGAAGAAAAGAAAAGAAAAAGAAATAAATATAATAAAAATATTAATAAAAAAATTATGAATAGTAAATTTCTTTTACTATAAAAGGGGGCTCCCCCCCCTTATTCAATCATCCCTCGAGGCCTTCGGGCCTCCCTTCCCTCCTTCTCCTAATTTTCCCCAATTTTCCTTTTTTTTCCTCTTTTATACCTTAGGTAAAATATATATATATATGTTTAATTTAGTGTAGATAGTTTGGTGAGGCAGAGAGATGATCTTGTATGCGTAGTACTCTGGTATGTGTTTTAACTCTATATCTGTATTGTAATGCTTATATTTTTGTAGAATAAATTATATATTTATGTTTTTAATAATTATTGTTACTGTTGTTATGCTGCCAATTTTTACACAAATTCAATTATGCTTTCTTTATGTAATTTAATTGTATTGCATAATTAATATTAATAATGCTAAAGTTATGCTCATTTATTAAGTTGAGTTTCTGTTGCATTATAGACATAGACTGGCACAGTAAATGCTTGGTAATTCTTGATTTATTGTAGACTGAGGATGGTATAGTGTATTCTTAAACCATTTAATAAAATGAGGTGCTGTCGAAATTAACGCAATAATTTATTCCATGAAAATATATTAATTTTGATTTGTTATTATCTTTTCTATCTTAAAATTATGTTAATTATAATTGAGTGACAGCGGTTATAATTTTCATAATTAGTGCATTAAATCATTAGTGAGAGATGATTATTTTGCTAGTTTTTATAGGAAAACCCTTACTGCATTATGGCTTGCTATATTGTCGCTCTCGGTTGACCTATATAATTAGTAAAAAGTGCTTGCAATTAATGAGAAAAGATATAATAAATCAAATGCTTTAGATAATTATTAATTAGAATTAAAATTCCATATCAGTTGCAAAACATACAAGGGATTCTCAAAGCTTCACCGTTTTAATTTTATGCTTTAAATTTTGAATTAAAAAATTACAAAAATATTTCTTTTACTTTAACACTTTGCTCTGAAAAACTGCTTGCCTTTTTGAACGTTTATTTTTAACAATCTCTCGAGTTACAAATTTTCACCTCTATGTGGATACAACAACTTTTTCTATGCTACAAACGTCTGCCGTTTATTAAGAAGATACACATTTGTTTGGGCATTACCACTTCAACATCGGATGCGACAACATCTGATGATACATTTGGGAGATTCCATGTCAAGGTGTCAATCTCTGGTAGTTCCACTACTAATTCAACATTTGCAAACTCTGTATCTTGAACCACCGTCACATCGTCGACATCTGCTTTAGGGAGATCCCATATATGCCGATGTCCAAAGTGTTCTACAACTTTCCAATTTGGACCATTAAACAAATCATCTACATAAAACACTTGTTCTGTTTGAGATGCAAGTATGAATGGTTCATTCTCGTACCACGAGTCCTTAACAAAGATGCTTGTTCTATTTTGTATTGTTGAACTCTCTTCTTTTCTAGACGAGTGTCGAACCACTTACACTTGAAAAGAATAACAAAATTGGCATTTATGTACAACAATTTGTAAATCTCCTCGCAAACCTCATAATATGTTTGATTATCTGCTCCATGAAAACAGAACACTAGATTTTCTAGCCGCATGTCATGATTTTTATCTGGTCTTGTAATATGTTTGATTATCAGCTCCCATAATTGTTTCAACTAGCCACCTGTCATGATTTTTGCACTTCACACAAGGACAGTTGATCTTTCTAAATGAATTTGCATAATTCTTTCCAACTTCAATAAAAGCAGACAACCCATCCTAACACTTATCTGACAACCAGTTCCTCAGATATATTCAACTCTTATCAATCGGCATTTCAACTATACACAATAACAAACACATTGAGTAATCATATTGGTAAATGTATGTATGTATGCATGCAATTCTACATACTTTCTTTACTCCAAACCTATAGGATAAGGCCATATCCCATTAAGTAGTATAATTTACGTATTGTGTCACTCATTCCACAACTGCCCCTTTTCTGTATAAATTTTGGCAGCATCTCTCTTTAGTTCTCCTAAGTGTGCTATTAGGCACATACCCAAAGAACAAAGGACGGTGTACCGAAACCTCTACCAAAGGCGCGAGTTAAAATAAACAACAAACACGTAAATTACAATACCAAACCATCCAAACGGGACAATCCAAGCATCAGTGTTATTATATACCAGGTCCTCGACCGGGTCTACGGTAGACTCATGCAAGCATGTGCAAAATGAAAACATATATTTATACTCCCGTACTTTCTTTTTTATGACTATAAAGTCACATATCAAAACTTACCACCTCCCAAAAAAGATAAAATTTTATTAAATTTTATGCAATCTTATCAAATTCATGATAATTTTATGTAATGTTATTAAATATTATGATAATTTTATTGTTCTTATTGTTTTTCTTTTATTTTTTAATTTTATTATTATTAATACAATTTATATTACAATTAAAAATTGCAATTTCTTTTATTATTTCCATATTTTACTATTTTATTATTGTAATAACAATTTAGTATATTATTTAACTTTATACTTAATAAATTAATTAATTAGTTCATTAATTGTTAGTTAAGAATTATCATTTTCTTATTTTTAATATTTAAATTGTAATTTAATTTTACAATTTTTATTTTTTATAATTAATTATTATCAATAACTTCTAATTCTTATTAATAATGCAACTAAAAATTCTTATTCATTTTTATAATTAATTATTATTAATAACTTTTAACTCTTTTGATTTTAATTAATTTTTATTAATAATGCATTAACAATAATTTTACAATTCCAAAATTCTAATTCGCCGAAAAATTCAATTCTACAACAATCCACATTAAAACAATTCTTAATTCCAACAAAATAACAATCACAATTCATAGTTCAACAACAAATCACAATCCAAATAACATATTCAGATCTCCAAAAATTCAATTCACAACATAATTCCAAAAATATTCCAAATACCAAAGATGTAAAAACTTGCATAATCTAAAACCCACTATGAACAGGGGTTAGAAAATGAGGATGGTAGTGAAAACTTCAACTGTGGATGACTAAAAAATAGCCAAAAGCTCCAAAAAATGCAACTGGGAAAAAGTTTCAGGATTTCCTCATTTAGGGAGATTTCAATGGTTATTGTTTGCTAATATGAGTTTTTACAATACAAAACTCATGAATCTATGAATTTCTAGTTGTTTTGAAGAGATTTAAGGTAGAATAGGGTGGAGAAAATGAAGAGAAAATTAGAGGGGGAAGAAATTCGCCAGAAAAAAATGGGGGAGGGGGAGCTCTCAGGTTTGTTTATATGCAGACTTTTTTGCGACAACCAAATAATAATACCGTCGTAAAAAAAGAATCAAAATGACGTTGTCCCACTTATTATGGAGAAAAAATATTGACAAAAAACTCTTTTGCGATGACAGTTAAAAAAGTCATCGCAAAAAATATTCATTATAGCGTGCTTTCCTTCACCAAAATTTTTGTGAAAAATTAAATTTTTACTTTTTGTGACGACACTAGTCGTCTCAAATAATCTCACCACTATTGTGGCTGACAGCATGAGGCAGTTGTAAACTATTCGTATTTGCGATGACATGTAGTCGTAGATAATCCCTTTGGAACTGTGAATAAGAGTGTCAGATAGCTATAAGCCATTAGTATTTACGATGACTTTGTTAGACATGTATGCCCTAAGGAGTAAAAATGCAATATGTTTTTGGAAACATTTTTATCAATAAAGAATTTATTTATTATTTAGATATCAAATCTTGTCCTCTTTACATTCATATTTGTTGAATGTATGTTAAGCAAACAATAGTCTGAGACTGTCACTCTAAACCTTTAAGAATCGGACATATGATGGACAGATTATACGTAAGACATGATTCTTAAGGTAACGGTCTAAATCATAAGATCCATAATCGAGGGAATAAAGTTGGATGCTTTATTCATGTAAAAATTATTATGTTGTCTATATCCCTATTAGGAGATGGTTTGTCTTAACCATTAGAGGTGGACACCATGATTAGAAACATTGGCACATTGTCATAAAGTGAATTGATTTGGATTAATAATTCTATCTTGACAAATCGATTTACTTTAGACAATCATTAGTATTGTATCTTAATCCTAGATGAATAGTGGGCCTGTTGTCTTGACTTGTGTCTTTTAATGTACCAAAGGGTGTCACCCATATTTTAATAGTGGTATGCATGCCGCTATGTTGGAGGCATAACTTTTGATTGTGTAGACCTATTATTCATAGATATGGAATCTATAGCTCCTTTTTAGGAGTAGTGATATCCTCTTATATGCGTTACCTTGTAATTGAAAAACTGGAGCGCTCAACCATTTGGATACATAGGTGTAACTGAATGGTATACTGGCTTTGGATGGTAAGTTTTTCAATGGTGAGATAATGAAACGTAAGATAAAAATAATCAGGAAGGCAAGACAAAACTTGTCCTTAAGACGGTTATGGACAATCTTATGGGAATACGATACACTATGATATGTCATGGACACTTAGGCTATACGAGCTTTGTAATTCTATATAATTCGAGACTGCAGCTCCAAGCTTTTAGCGGAGTAGCGTTGGAGTTGATAATTATGAAATATATATCTAGGATATTGGGTTTCATAACTATCGGGAGCTTAAACTATATAGGTCTATTTGGTCCCCTTTGCTAGCTCACAAAATCCTGAAACGATATGGTATGTTTTTTCAATAATTGGTGATTTATGTCAGATTTATCAGATTGACTAAAATTTGAAAGAATCAAATAATTCATGGCTATAAATTGGTTGAATTAATTTTGTGAAAAAATTGATTCAAGATAAACTTGTTGAATTATCGGGTTCAGATAATTCATGTCTATATCGGTTGGAATAATTTTAAATTAATTCAAGATGAACTTGTTGAATTATCAGGAATTCATTTATTTTCTAGAAATTATCTAGATAAAGTTGTTTTAATTAGATAACTTCTCGATTGGGTTATTTGAATTAAAACTGAGATTTTATCCTATAGAATCTCGGGTGAAAAATAAAAGATTCGTTGAGATTTTTATCGACAGTTCAGCACACCGATCCTCAGGTTCGGCCTGCCGATGGGGCAAGTTCAGCATGCCTGTTAGATAGATCGGCATGCTGATCACGCGTTAAAAAGATCACGTATTTTCACGTAAATTTCATCAGATATTGATCCGAATTTGATTCTGATTTGAATTTTGAGGCATTATTTGATAAGGACTGACTCCTAGACCCAACCTTTATAAAAAGGGAGTAAGTTTTATTATTATTTAGATCAATTGAGAGATTAAGAGTGAAACTCTGATAGTGAGATTCTAAAACTCCCTGAGAGCTCTTGTTCACAAATCATAAACACTAGCTTTGGGTTCTCTCAATTGATTGGAAGGAGAGTTACCTGGTGGAAGAGTTGTACGTGTGAGCCCACACTCACTCCGATCATGGATAGAGAATAGCAAAGAAGGCCAGTTGGTTGAGGTCCTTCTAGAACGTTACTTCTCTACACTGATTGAGGAAGCTTTTTGACATTTACAAGGTTTGTAAGATCTGGTTAATTTATCACATAGCGTGTCAAACTTGTGTTTTAAAAATTACTCTGATATAAAAATTTTAAAATTCCACTGTGTACTATTTTCCAACAGACTTGTCGCAAATAGCTATGCAATTATTGCCACGTGTACAAAGTGCTAGCGCCACCAGTATAGAGTCTTTTTTGAGACGACATAGTCGTCAAAATAAGCTGTTAATTTGGCGCGAGTTGACTAGCGCCAAGAATATTTGGCACCAAACACTAATTGCAACATGTCGTCATAAATATGAATATTTATTTGCATTTTTTTTGCGATGGCCTATTGACAAAAATAACTGTTTTATGCCACAACATGTCGTTGCAAAACCTTGGCTTAATTGTGACATTTTGTCGTTGCAAAAGATGAAAGATTTGTCATTGCAAAAAAATTCATCCCTATTAGCCCTAATTGTAGTAGTGGCTTTTGCCAAGTAGATTCGACCAATAAAAGATTTAGACAATCTAGATATTTTTTGACAATCGTAAGCACTTGAAAATGCATTACACTGGTATCGTAGGAGGCTTTCTAAGTTTTTACAATGTTTTTAAAGTCAGCCATAGAAATGTCAAAATGAGTTGGGCTTAGTGGGTTGGCACGAACATGGCACCCACTAAAAAGTAGGCACAGCATGACATAACATGAAGCACATTAAGGGCACGGTACGCTAAGAGCACAGCGCGGGCACGATAAGTGGTATGATAATGACACGATATTATTATTATTTTATTATGTATTTCTAACCATATTTTTATAAAAATTATAATATACTTTTTCCTCAACAAGATTTATTTCATTTGAATTTTTCTATATTTTACGTAATTTTAACTGAAAATTTTAATTGTGTCTGATGCTTTTGTTTCTTATTTATGTGTAAATTTCCTATTGGGCATGATTAAAACACAAACACATTAAAGGCATGACATGAATATAAATAGGCCATAGACAGGACTTGACGCCATAAGAGAAAAAGCACAGCACAACACGACACGATAAATGAATGGGCCGACCTAGACGCAACAAAGCACATTTTGTCTTGATTTAAACAGGCCAAGCTGGCACGTTTCATATCTCTAGTCGGCCACTTGTCGGTTGAGCAGTATTGTGGCATATTCAATAATAATATTAATGAGAATAATAATGATAAACGAAATGAAAAACAGTCCACCAGTGCAATCTGTCACAGCCTTTGCCTTTCCACATGAAAGGGGTCCCTCTAAAGTCCAAACCCTGGCTAGCTTTTGCTGGTGGACGCAAATTTTTCTCGACGTTTTGAGTCCTTCTAGGGCTGGCACATTCATCTGCCAAAACGCTATCATCAGATTTCAGACAAACTTTTCTCTTTTTACTCATTTCCCTTTTTCTTCTTCTCTCTAAAATAGAACATAAAATCTATAATATATACAAATTCACATATATATATATATTTCATCTTTGGACTTCTCTCCATGTCCTTGCCCATGTGATAGCACTCCAAGACTTGATGCATTGGAGTACTCTTAACTCATGGAGCGCGTAGTGGCATATGAGTTGTGCTTATGTCTTTTAAGGAATCTGATAACTTAGTTGGGCCTTCATTGACGAGGGAGCAGTACGTGGTGGTGGAAAGCTAAAAATTTATGCCCCATATGATTCTCTGTTTCTACGTGCTAATTAATTTATTCTAGGGAAAAGACACTTGTACGGCAGAAATTAAGTTTTTCAACATAACATCATGTCATAAATCATAACGTGACTAAAAAGTAAGGAAACTTATTACAAGTTTTCCAGTTTACAATTTCACATTTACAATTCAAAGAGTTTTCCCTAAACATAAAAAATAAAAACTAAAGTTTGTAGGTTTTTATGTCAATCGATGTTTTTTTTTCCTTATCTTCTCTTCGCCATTGGGTTTAACTTTAGATCCACTATTTAAGTTTAGATCAACTAAAAAAATGTGACAAGTGCACGATTTTCTCCAAAATAAAAAAACTAAATACAATAGTTAATTTCCATTTTTGTAATAATTAAATCAAACGATCCTTTTATTGAAAAAAAAAAAAAAATCAAAAGTAGCGAAACTGGCCCTCAGGAACTGACGGTCAAAGTTGAGTTTTGCATGATCGTGTCTGATTGGTCCTAACATGGTCGGTTGTCTCTCTCTATCTCCCTTCCTCCATCCCTTGGATTTTCATCATGAACATCATGTTCTTCTCTGCAGGTGCCAAATTTGGGGAATTTTTCAGCGTCTATCAAATATGTGGAATTTCTTATAATTTTAGTTAAATAGTGAATTTATTAAGAACTAAAAGTTGACACATATTACTTTTGACAAAAAAAATATATTAATATTTGGTAAATAAAAATTTGAAAATAGCATATTTACTAAGTAAAAAAGATGACAAGTATATCATAAAGATGTATAGATCTATGAATTCTAATATGTTTCTTTTTTCGTTATGGAAAGTATCAACTGGTAAATAATTATTTAGTAAACATTTATTCATCAAGTAAATTCAATATTGACTAAATAAATAAAAATTGTTCATTAAAATAGAAAATAAGAAATATTGATAAAATACATAAAAGATTCACCATCTGAATGAACAAACAATTGCTATTTATTAATTAAATAGCATTGATCATAGAAATAAAAAGAACATAATAGAACGAGATTTTAAAAACTTTCATTAAATTGTATCTATCTCATGATGCTGCATGAAAAAATTATACTAGTAATTGTTCGTATCTATTTGACAAAAACATTCTGAATGCTAAAAAGAATCCAAAACTTACTCTTTCTTGTTATTATCTTGTGCTTGAATTAACTGGTTCATAGCGACCAATAAATCTCCCTCGATTACTTGAACACTTCGATTACTAATTCTCCTTATATCCTCTTTTGGCTATGAATTTTTCACACTAAAAGGGTGTCCTTAAAAATTCTAGATGGAGGCCCAAAAACATCTAATCCTGCCATGGATTACTAGGACTCTAGTTATAGTTTTAGAATTTAGCTACATGTGGGAAATTTTCGGCTTTCCTGATTGTAGAAACGTGCTTTTGCTCCTACGGATCCTGCTAAGGGGTCTTCCAGTGTAATTTGTGTTTTAGGTGTTCAATTATGCAGTGCAATCATCTAGAGATAAAAATGGACCTGTGAAGTAAATTGATTATACTATAATTAAATAAATATCGATATATATAGATAGATATGTGTAACATTTTCCAATTATGACTTGAAGTAGTTACACATTTGTTTGCTTTTCTTTAATACCGTAATTATAAAATTCAAGTAGAATTTAGGTGTAAATTACGTATTAAATTGTTTTGAAGCTATATAATGACTAAAATGGATACATTTTATCAGGTGGTGTGATCTCACTGGGGATTATCCAATTTTTGATTGACAATAAGGTTTGGTGGCTGAGAAAAGAGAGAAAACGAGGGGAAAAAAAATAAGTCTCCTAGTTGGACCGAGGCTACTCCAACCAGGTATTATAATAGGGGCTTTGAATCTTCACTTATTTTATAGTGTCTAAATACGATTTAGAAAGAGCAATTAATTAGTTCTTATAAACAACTAATAGTTCTAGTGCACTTGCATGTTGCAAGAAGAATTCTTGGTATGACTTGCTAATTAGTTATGCCTACACACAATGATTTATGCGAAACGAGAATAACATGGAAAACTAAGTAGTTGAGACTCTTCTATATGAAAGTTTTGTTAGAATTGTGAATCTTATTCTTCCAGAGATACGAATTAATTCGATTCAATTTAGTAACATGAGTTAGTATTTTCACGATTTATAATTTTTAAACTTCTGTTAGGCCATTTAACTAATTTTTCTGACATAAATATTAATATCAATAGCATATGCATGTTTATTTGAGCGGTAATATTATTAAGATTTAAAATAAATAATTGCAATATGTATGGGAACTATTTATTTAAAGACTTGTTTTCAACAGTTACGTCTCCAATGATTACATATTCAAAAGGGTTATGTTTTAACAACAATTGATGATGTGACATGATAAGAATTTAACATATAGGAAGAAAGCGCAAAATAACATATTTTGGTTAAAAATTATGAAATAATATCATATGGTTTTAAAATGTATAGTAAATAACATATTATGATAAATTAGGATTTATCTCATGAGAAATTGAGAATTAAAGCCACAAAATACCCTCATCTCTTTCTTGTCCCCCCCTCGCCCTCTCCTCCCTTGCCTGTATCAATAGTAGTTAAGAAATATTATATTTACACGTTAATACTGTCTTTCTAAATGATGAAAAATTTACCCGCAACCGGCACCAGCAACAGCAATATCGCTAGCAACCGGAAAATATTGAGATACTATATTTCCATGTAAGTATAAAATTTTACTAGCAATCTTGCCAAACCCAAGAAATGCCATATTAACATGTAAATATTATAATTCTATGTAAATGCAAATGATTTATGGTAGCTTCGCCGAATGGACATCATTGGCACCGACGACAATGTCAATGACGATGATATAGTATTTTTCTGTAAATATTGTATTTTCATGTAAAAACAAAAATTTGCTAATGGGTTTGTCGACTACCGATGGTCGAAAAATATAATATTTACCTTTAAATATCGTACTTATATATAAATACAAAACTTTACTGGACTACCAAAGGGCAAGAAATACGGTATTTAACTGTAAATATTTTATTTATATGTAAATACCTAAATTTACCATGGCTTCACTAGACATCACCAACACGACATCGACAACGACACCAGCAGTCGAGAAATACAATATTTACTTATAAATACTATGTTTCTATGTAAATATAAAAATTTACTGGTTACTTTGCTGGACCACCAAAAGTTGGAAATAGTATTTATATGTAAATATAAAAATTTACCAGTGATGTCATTGAACCATCAACAGCTGAGAAATATAGTATTTGCTTAGAAATACAAATATTTACCTAAGACATTGCTAAACATCACTGATACCAATGACGCCATTAGCAACCGAAAAATACAAAATTGTCATATTTTTCAGTTAATATTATATTTCCACATATTACTAGATTGAACAAAGACAAAAAAAAAAAAAACAAAACAAAACAAAATACAACAAATCAGAACAAAAAAGATCAAAAAACTAATTAGAGAAAAATAATAAAAAGCAAAAACAAATCAGATCAAAAATAAGAAACAAAAAAATATAGATCACAAACTAAAACAGGACAAATACTTTTTTAACTTTCTTTCTTTCTTTTTTTTTTTTTGTTTCCTTTCCCCTCTCTTTGTCGCTCCAACTCCAAACTGCCTCACTATACATCACTACCTCTTCCACTCTCTGACAAAATTTCCCCCAAAGGAAGACTTGCTAACATCCGATTTGTAAAACCTAGCCTCATTGCGTTGAAGCTCGACTATTTCCACTACCAAACAATGCCCTAACTCTCAGCCATAGTCGAATCTTTATAGATGTTGCAATAGATTGGGAAAGCTGGTTAGAAAGCTAGGTGTTGTGGTCACAATTGTGGCTTAGGTGGCTGCGATCTCATGAGCCAACTCTGATGGTGCTCTAGGTTACACGACTTACTGAAGATGCCGACAAAGGTGGTCTAGATTGGTTGGGAAGTTCTAGAGGAACACCAAAATTAATATCTTGCTTTTAAAGTAAATGTTATTGAGTATAGCAATTGAGTGTGAGTCGTTCTCGTTGAGGATTAAGTTTAATTAATAAGTTATAAATTTCCAAAGTAAGTAAATTGGGGAGTTTTAAATTAGTTATCTAATTTACTAAAAATAAAAAAGCAAAACTAAATAAATTAAAAAAGAGATTAAATTCACTAGATTGTAAACAATGATAATAAAACTGGTCAAGAGAACATTTGCCACTATTAAACATGCATTGCAACTTAACTATCTCAATCATCCCCAAATTCCTTTTGAAACTAACAACTATAGGTAACAACAAGCTATGTAACTCCAGTCGTTTATTATAGAATAGATTTAATAAGGCGCACTCTATTAAACCTTTTTCCATTAAACAACCTAGAACAAGCTCTCTTAATTTAACCTAACAGAAACATCAAATTGAGAAAGATAGGTTGATCTAAGCAACAAACATACTAGCTCAGTTCATTTAACTTAGGTTATGTTTCACATCACATTTAGCGAAAACCTTCTGTAGCTGTACCTTGTAATTTGCTATTTATGGTTAAAAATTTCAAGACAAATATGGATTAAGAATCCTAGCCTAGCGATAGATAATTATCCTATCTCACTTGGTTGGCCATCCCAAAAGAAATAAAAGAAAAATCCTAAACATGAAGAGTGTAGAAGAACATAAGCGGTTTCAATTGAAATTTAGGAAATAATTCAAGATAGTCAATTACAATGCATATTTATGGTTTTGAATCGCCCTCAACCATAAATAAAATGATCCTAGCATATTTAATAAATGAAACAATGAAAAATAAAATAAACACTTATTTAGAGTCCAAAGAAAAGAATGAAAATGAAAAACTCTTTGGCGATGGAGAAGTCCCACATGGACGAAACTCCTTAAACTTCAATAGAATTCTCCTACTTTTTCTCTCCCAAAAGGTGGCTAGAAAAATATGTGAAAACTTATCTAAATTATGTTTCTAAGTATCATATTTATAGGTTTTGATTTTAGAGGTTGAAAACAGGTAATTTGGCTTCAAATTAGGTCAAATACAGAGCCACTAAGTGAGACATGCATAGGAGCGAGTTGGACTTCTCACGGCGGCACACGAAAGGACATCTTCAAATCTCCCAGGGGGCACATGGGGCCAAGTCAAATTTGCGCACGGCTGCATGCATTGTAGGTATTGACGTGGCTCCAAGAAATGTTTCTCATGGCCATGCCTAGTCTTTGTGCTATGGTGAAGTTGCGAGCTTTTTTTTGCTTGTGGGGGCATGGAATATGTGCACTAGAATTTATTATTATAGCACTCAATCCTCCAAACTGCAATTATTGGCCCCAGTTGATCTCTAAACTGAGTAAATTATATTTAACTCCAAATTTAGCTCCTTTTCATCGATTTTACCTCTTTACTTTAAATTCCTGTAAAATACAAAAACCACAATTAAAACACAAAATAATCAAGAATTAGCAAAGAAAATGTGGGAAAATTAATTAAAAAATTACAACAAATTAAGCATTTATCAAATTCCACTACACTTAACCTTTGCTCGCCCGCAAGTAAACCTAAGACGACAAACAAAATAATGAAAATATAAATAAGAGAACTAACCTTTCAACTTTTTACCTTAATAAGCAATAATAGTTATAAACTTGAAATCAAACAAGCATTATTAAATTAATTAGTTATTCTCAAGATGATATATCCTGCAACAATCATACTTATGTATGTGTGAAATAGCCAATGTTAGCGATGTTAGCGATGTTGAAACAACACAAGCTTCAAAAAGAATAAACCTTTATAGTACTCATAGAAATGATCACCCAATATTGGTTGGAAAGATTAAATGTCATAGGCTCTTCATTTGATGCAAATCTTTACCACACCAAAGGAACCGACCAGAAATCAAAAAGGTCTTCAATATAGGTGTTGGAAAAATAGTATGCAGCAGAAATTTTATACTTTTTTATATCAAAGTATTTTCTAAAACATAAGTTTGATACACTATATGCATAAATTGACTAGATCTTACTAACCTCGTTTGCCAAAAAGCTCCTGGAGTCTGTGAAGAGTATAACACTCTAGAAAAGCCTCAACCAACTGCTCTTCTTTACTATTCTCTATCCACGATCGGATTGCGTGTGGGTGCACAACGTATAGCTCTTCCACCGATAACTCTTCTTCCAACTAATTGAGAAATACCTAGAACCATCGTTCGTGATTTGTGAACAATAGCTCTTCAGGGGAGTTTCAGAGACTCATAGAATAGAGTGCTCTCTCTTGATTTCTCAACTGATCTAAATGACGTATGAGTCTTACTCCCTATTTATAAAGGTCAGACCTAGGGTCAATCATTATCAGATAAGGCCTCAAAATTCAAGTTTGAATCAATTTCAAAGTTTAATCCATGTAATCAGACTTAGAGTCTAACTGCTGTAGTCGATCGCAATACAAAGGTGCATTCGACCAAGCCACGTCGGCCGAGCCATTGCTGATCCCCGAATTCAAATTTGATTCGAACTCTACTGGTTGATCCGATAGATACTATCTCACCCAATTGGATAATTCCTATCTTATTAGTTCCGAGTAACTTTTGATAGAGCCTCAATTTTAATTCAAACAACCCCATAAAGAAGTCATCTGATTAAAATATTTATATCCAGATAAACCCATACAAATAAGATATTATCCCCAATAATTCAACATATTTATCTTGAATTAATTCACCAAATTAATTTAACCAATAAATCAATATGTTTATCTTGAATTAATTACAAAATTAATTCAACTGATAAATTAACATGAATTATTAAATTTAATTAACTCAAATTTTAGCCAATCTAATAATTTGACATAAGTCACTAATTTATTAGAAAAGCACGTCGTATTGTTATAGGATTTATTATAAGCTAGCAAAGGGGACTTGATAGACCTATATATTTCAAGCTCCCGATAATTATGAAACCCAATATCCTAGATATACATTTCATAATTATCAACTCTAAAACTACTCCACTAAAAGCTTAGAGCTGCATTTTTTAACTATATAGAATTACGAAGCCCGAATAGTTAAGTCTCTATGACATATCATGATCTATTGCATCCCTATAGGATTATTCATAATCGACTTAAGGATATATTCTATCTTACCTTCCCGATTATTTTTCTCTTACATTCTATTATCTTACAATCGAAAACTTACCATCCAAAGACGATACACCGTTCGGTTACACCTATATATTTAAATGGTTAAGCGCTCTAGTTTTTGAATTATAGGATAAAACATATAAGAGGATATCAACTACTCCTAAAGAGGAGCTATAGATTCCATATCTATGAATAACAAGCCTAGGCTATCAAGAGTCATATTTCTAATGTACCGGCATGCATACCAACATAAAATATGGATGTCACCCTTTGGTACATCAAAAGATATAAGTCAAGATAACGAGCTCACTATTCATCTTAAGATTAAGATATAACAAATATGATTGTCTAAAGTGAATCGATTTGCCAAGACAGAATTATTAATCCAAATCAATTTACTTTATCTCCCAATTCAATGCATCGTTACCTATGACAACGCACCAATGTTTCTATTCATGGAGTCTACCTCTGATGGTTAAGACAAACCATCTTCCGTTAGGGATTTAGACAACATAACAATCTTTGCATGAATAAAGCACCCAACTTTATTCCCTCGAATTGTGGATCTTATGATTTAGACCGTCACATTTAGAATCATGTCTTCTGCATAATCTGTCCATCATATGCCTAATTCTAAAGGTTTAGACTGACGGTCTCAAACTTTTATTTGCTTATTATACATTCAACAAATATGAACAGAAAGAGGACAAGATTTAGCATATAAATAATAAATAAATTCTTTATTAATAAAAATGTCTCCAAAAATCATAATTCATTTTTACTCCTTAGGGCATACATGTCCAACAATCTCCCACTTGCACTAAGTGAGTAAAAGTGACAAATCTCGCATCCCTATAGCTTTCACATGCCTTTCTAAGACTTTCCTAGTAAGCGTCTTTGTAAATGTATTAGCTAAATTGTCCTCTAATGCGATTTTACACACAGCAACGTGCCCGTCCTCTACGAAGTCCTTTATCACACGATACTTTTAGTCAATATGCTTACTCTTCTTGTAAAATCTTGGTTCTTTAGCATTAGCTACTACCGCACTATTATCACAATACAACAATACTGCCTTATCCATACTATGAACTACCTCAAGATCTCCAAGGAACTTGCGAAGCCACACTGCTTCTTTCAAAGCATCACTAGCCAGCTTATACTCGACCTTCATCGTTGGATTTGAAGTGCAATCTTGCTTCACACTTCTCTAACTGATGGCACTGCTGCCCAAAGTAAACACAAAACTTGAAGTTGATCTCCTAGAATCCAGACAGGATTGAAATTCTAAATCAGTTTATCCTAGAGGAGTTAAATCCTCACCCGAATATACAAGCATATACCCTCAAGTCCTTCTTAGGGACTTTAAAATATGCTTGAGTGCAACCTAGTGGTTCGGTCCCAGATTTGTCTGAAATCGACTTACTATCCTAACCGCTTAACAAATATTCGGTTATGTGTAAAGCATGGCATACATGAGACTGCCCTTTGTTGAAGCATAAGGCATCTTCTTCATGTATAATCTTTCCTGATCAAACTTTGGTGAGTCTTTCTTAGAAAGAGTAATTCTAGACCTAGATGATTACCCACCTTTCTTGGAATCCTGCATTGTAAACCTTTTGAGAATTTTATCTATGTAGCTAGCTTGAGATAAAGCTATCATTCTGTTCTTCCTATCCTGAAAGATCTGGATATCAAGAACATAGTTAGCTTCACCCAAGTCTTTCATATCAAAGTGCTTGGTCAACTCTAATTTGCACAGATGACAACGCCCCAATGTCATTGCCAATTAGCAGTACACCATCTACATAGAACAATAGAAAAACCACCTTCTCATCCTCAATGTGTTTGTAAACACATGGTTTGTCAACATTTTGTTTGAACCCGTAAGTCTTGATCACTTGATCAAATCTTATGTTCTAGGATTTAGAAGCTTGCCTAAGTCCATAAATTGACTTTAGCAATTTACAAACCTTACCTTCCTTACCCTTAGCCTTGAACCCGTCTAGTGGTTCCATATATATGGACTCATCAAGATAGCCATTCAGAATGGCTGTCTTGACATCTATTTGTCAAATCTCATAGTCGAGAGCAGTAGATATGGATAAGAGAATACGGATGGACTTAAACATGGCTACATGTGAAAAGGTTTCCTCATAATCGATTCCTTCCTTTAGCGTGTATCCTTTAGCTACTAGTTTAGCCTTAAAAGTTTTGACCTTTCCATCTTTCCCTCTCTTTCTCTTATCGATATACTTACACCTTATGGGTTTTACCCCTTTAGGAAGATCCACAAGTGCCCAGACCCAATTAGTCTCCATTGGCTTCATCTCAGTGTTCATGGCCTCTGTCCAGAGTTTTGAATCAACGTCCTCCATAGCCACACGTAAGTGTAAGGATCCTTGTAATGTTCATCTGGTTCAACCATGAAGGCCTCACCATTGAACATATACCTCTTGGGTTGATGCCCAAGCCTCCCACTACGACAAAGCCCTTTAGGTTGTTGTTTGGGTTCGGTTGGTATTTCTACACCAATTGGAATGGTTTCATTTGGAACCCCCAGAGTGATCGAATCACTCGCCAACTCCTCAAGCACTACTTTGCTTCAAGGCTTAAAGTCGTCCATGTAACTTTCCTCAAGGAAGGTTGCATTAGTTGAAACCATGACTTTATTTTCCTTTGGGTTATAGAAATAACCCCCTTTAGTCCTTTTTGGATATCTAACAAACACGCAAACTTTTAAACGCGCTTCCAACTTATTCGCATCTCTAAACAGGACATGAGCATGACATCCCTATATGTGAATATGGTTTAAGGATGTCTTCTTGCACGTCCACAACTCGTAAGGAGTTTTAGGAACCGATTTTGAAGGCACATTATTCAAAAGATAACACGCGGTTTGTAATGCATATCCCCAAAAAGGATAAAAGCAATGATGAATAACTCATCATGGACCTAACCATGTCTAACAAAGTTCCTATTTCTTCTCTCAGCCATGCCATTCTACTATGGAGTGCCTGACGCAGTCAAATGGGATAGAATCCCTTTCTCTAATAAGTGCCTTAAGAATTCATCAGAAAGGTGTTCTCTACTTCGATCGAATCAAAGTGATTTAATGGGTCTACCCAATTGCTTTTCCACTTCAGCCCAAAACTCCCTGAACTTGTCTTAATTTTCGCTTTTGTGGTGCATTAGGTACACATACCCATACCTTGAGTAATCGTCAAAAAAAGTGATGAAATACTCATAACTCCTCGTGCCTAGATGTTCATCGGTCTACAAACATCACTATACACAAGTTTTAGAATCCCTTCGACCCTATTTCCCTTAGACCCAAATGATCTTTTGGTCATTTTATCCTCTAAACAAGATTCACATTATGGTATAAATTCCACCTTTAAGTGACTTAAAGGTCCATCCCTTACGAACCTTTGAATCCTGTTCAGGTTAATATGACCTACTCACAAATGCCAAAGATAAGTCTTATTAGAGTGAGAAGTTTTAAGTCTTTTTGAGTTATTATCATTAATTTCAGCATTAAGCAGTAAGTCCATTTAGGTTTGATAAAATAGAGATTATTTTGCATCATCCAGAACAAATAAAAGATTTATTTTTACAAATCACCACTTTATTAGTAAAAGAAAACAAATAGGAGTCTTTAAATAAACAAGCTATAGAAATTAAATTCCTTTTAAGTTTAGGAACATAAGAACAATCTCACAAAATTAAATTCCTATAATTATCAAAATAAAGAGGGATATCTCCCACTGCTTCAGCTAAGACCAAGGATCCAACATCCATATGAAGCGCGAAGTCTCAATGTAGCAAACTTCTTGTTTCTTTGAACCCCTACAGAGAAACACAAACATGATTAGTTGCTCTAAAATCTATGACTCAAGTATCACTAGATGCCTCAACTAAACAAGTTTCTATAACCAGAAGATCACACCTACCTCCTCGAGAAAGGAAGTCCTTGCAATTCTTCTTGATGTGCCCAACCTTTCTACAGAGAAAGCACTTAAGCTTCTTCAGGTTCTTCTTTTACTTCTTCTTATTCTTGCCGTTAGCAGAAATAGAAGGCTTCCTATTCTTGGCCCATTGCTTCTTTCAATTCTCAGGGTTGGAATTGGAACCAAAAGTAGCCGCCAAGTTGGCCTCGCCACCATTATGAGATTCCCTGATTAATAGTTCAAACTCATGTAACTGCTTCATTAGCTTAGTCAAGGTCATATCCTGTCTATTGCTTAAATCAAATATATCTCTAAATAGAATAAACTCCTTAGATAGAGTCTCGAAAACCATAGTCATCTGTGTTTTAGCATCGATATTAACTCCATTGATTTGAGTCTCCGCGAGGTAACCCATGACCAACATCATATGCTCTTTTACAGACACCCCCAGTCTCTGTTTGCAATTCAAGAGTTTCTGAAGCGCCCTTTACTGCTTTTTTAAGGCTTGGCCTCTAAACACGTCTTCCATATTATCCAAGATCTACTTTGCAGTCTCATAATCTTTATGTTGAGCCTACAGCATGTTATTCATGTTGGCCATAACATAGCAGTGGGCTTGATCATTAGCATATTTCCAATGATCATATGCTTGGATTTGATCCTTGGTGGAATCTCCCGTAGGCTCGGGAGGACACGGTGTTATCAGCATAAACTTTAGTTTCTCAAAGGAGAGGGTGATGTTTAGGTTTCATTTCTAATCATTGTAATTCTCATTTTTTTTAATTAGTTTTTATCAAGTATCGAAGATAAAGTATTTTTAGACATTTTTAATCTACAACAAAGAATCATATAGCAAACATAAGCAAGCATATCATAATAATTTTGTAAGATAACACAATCATGTAAAACATACAAATGTGTTTATGTGTCAAAACCTTGAAAAAATCACAACTTTACAATGATAATTCCTAACTCAAAATTCAACAAGTCGCCTAGAGGAGACTTGCCAAATTCAATTAGGAACACAGATCCCCTCCTGATTAATATATGTCATCTAGGACCTGTATGATCTAGCATATATTAACAATTGTTTCTTTAGCCATCAGTTTCATCAACATAGCTCCTAGGGGAGGTTAATAATAAAATTAACATGAGTGCATAACAATCGTTTCAATATTTTATTCATAATTTATAATCACCACTTAGGGTAAATCATGCTAAAATACCTTATTCTCTCAAAGATCCAATCTGGTACATAATGAAGTCCCTCCTTAGGGGTTGAAACCACCATGTGCTACTTATAGACCAACGATGAAGGCTATAAGTCCTCTCTTCGAAAACCTTCTCCCACTCAGTCTTTTGAAGTCAAGGTTTTATTATAAAAACATGCATGAATAATTTTTACTGAACGACACTCCCTATTCTATATGACATGTTATCAACATACATGGCAAATCATATTATAATGCAGACAAGCAAAGCAATCATGTAAAGCCATAAGCAAAATAATAATAAATAACCATAAAATTATGGTTCCACCCTAGAGAAAAGAAACTAAAGATTACAAGAGAATAATCGAAACATATTATCGATTCTTCATCCTAGAATCTTCAAATTGTATTCTTCTTCATGTCATGTCCATCTTCAAGTGTTAAATCCCGTATAGATCGAATACTTTATATTTTCGGTCATATCCAAATTTAATGTTTCTTAGAATTGTCCCAAAAATAAAATCAAAATTGTATCGAAAAAATGCACCTTTTCTAAAAAACATAGCTCTTTACCGGCCTACCGAACTATGAATTTGGCCTGCTGGTGATGTGGTCAACTGTAGTATGTATATCATGGTCGACCGCCAGTCAACAATTGGCCTGCCGCCAGAGCCACCATTCTACCCCATACTGCTGCAGTCGATCGTAATATGCGTATCGCAGTTGACCGCGCCCTTCACCAGGGCAGAATTTCTAAAAAAGAGTTTTAAGCTAGTTTTTCAATTTTATTTTCAACAATTCAAAAACATAAAATTAGAGATTTAGGAAATACCTGTGGAATGCTATTTTCCATCTTCTAGATCCGTCTTCTCCAAATGATTATTTAATTACAAAATTCTTATAAAATTAAAATTAAATAATAATTCCTAGACGGTGATGATAGACTGACATCTAATTATATGAAAAACTTAAATACAAATTCTAACCTCTGAGGAACCATAACCAGCATAAATTAATTAATTAATTAATAATTTAATCAATCATAATTAATTAATATAAACATTCACCATATGATCCATGACAACATAAAGTATATGGAAAACCTAGAGAGCCAACTCTCTAAAAATTTAAATTCAAGCATTGGAGAGATCAAGATCACATAATTTATACATATAGCATGATCATAAACTCATAAATTTATGTAAAAAACTAGCTCTTATACTAATTGTTAGAAAAATAGTACGTAGCAGAAATTTTATAATTTTTTATATCAAAGTATTTTCCAAAACACAAGTTTGACACGCTATATGCATAAATTAACTAAATCTTACTAATCTTGTTTGCTGAAAAGCTCCTGCAGACTGTGAAGAGTATAATGCTCTAGAAGAGCCTCAAGCAACTAGTCTTCTTTGCTATTCTCTATCTACAACCAGAATGCGTATGGGTACACAATGTACAGCTCTTCTACCAGTGACTCTTCTTCCATCCAATTGAGAAATACCCAAAATTATCGTTTGTGATTTATGAATAGCAGCTCTTCAAGGGAGTTTCAGAGACTCATAGAATAGAGTGCTCACTCTTGATTTCTCAACTGATCTGAATGACCTATGAGTCTCACTCCCTATTTATAGAGGTTGGACCTGAGGTCAATCATTATCAGATAAGGCCTCAAAATTTAAGTTTGAATCAATGTCAAAGTCTGATCCACGTAATCAAATTTGGAGTCTAACTACCGCGGTCGATCGCGATACAAAGGCACGGTTGACCTCGTTGTCGTTGATCCTTGAGTTTGAATTGGATTTGAACTCTATTGGTTGATCCGATAGATACTATCTCAACCAATTGGATAATTCCTATCTTATTAGTTTCGGGTAACTTTTGATAGAGCCTCAATTTTAATTCAAACAACCCAATAAAAAAGTTATGTGAATAAAATAGTCATATCTAGATAAACCCATACAAATAAAATATTATCCACAAAAAGTCAACATTTTTATCTTG
Organism: Artocarpus heterophyllus; assembly: GCA_025403435.1. Lineage (NCBI taxonomy): Eukaryota > Viridiplantae > Streptophyta > Magnoliopsida > Rosales > Moraceae > Artocarpus > Artocarpus heterophyllus. Next base: position 31,394,802 of record CM046338.1, read on the forward strand.
AATTAATTCACCAAATTAATTCAACCAATAATCAATATGTTTTTCTTAAATTAATTACAAAATTAATTCAACCGATAAATTAATATAAATTATTAAATCTAATTAACTCAAATTTTAGCCAATTTAATAATTTGACATAAGTCACTAATTTATTAGAAAAGCACGCCGTATCGTTATAGGATTTATTATGAGCTAACAAAGGGGACTTGATGGGCCTATATAGTTCAAGCTCCCAATAATTATGAAGCCTAATATCCTAGATATACATTTCATAATTATTAACTCTAACGCTACTCTACTAAAAGCTTAGAGCTGTACTTTCAAACTATATAGAATTACAAAGCCTAAATAGCTAAGTCTCCATGGCATATCATGTGTATCATATCCCCATAGAGTTATCCATAATTGGCTTAAGGATAAATTTTATCTCCCCGATTATTCTTCTCTTACATTCCATTATCTCACCATCGGAAAACTTTCCATCCAAAGACAGTATACCATTTGGTTACACCTATGTATCTGAATAGTTAAGCGCTCTAGTTTACTAATTATAGGATAACACATATAAAAGGATATCAACTACTCCTAAAGAGGAGCTATGGATTTCATAGGGCTAGCAAAGTCGTATTACGTATCGTGTTCGTGTCAGCCGCGATAAATAAACGTGCCTAAAATGCAAAGAAGAATACGATACAATTACACTAAACACGAACACGACACGATTAATAGACGTGCCTAAAATGTAAACATGAACACGACATGCTCATAACATATGTAACCTGACAAGACACGATTAACACGATTAATAAGCGGGCCGTGATGGGTTGACATGATTATAACACATTTATGACCCAAAAAAATAAAAAATGAAAAAAAAATTAACCTTAATTCCAAAACATACAATGCACTCAAAAGTAAATTTCAAACATAACATTTCCAATTTGAGATTCAAAACATAACCAACATCAAAATGTTCCTATCTTTAAATTAAAATATTCCTACCTTTAAATTATTAAATGTTTTGAACTGTATTTTTTCTTTAATCCAATCTTTAAAAATTATTTTAAAGCTTCATTGGCAAATGGCAACACAGGTTGAACTATTGAAGGCAAGAAATGAGTCGTTATATAAAGGAGTGGAGAGAAACGTTTTGGTTTCTTTTCCATGTGGGATTTTTGAATGTTTAAAGTAGAACCATAATAAATAAAATAAAAGCTTTTATTTCACCTCAAAAGCTCATCATGCGTGATGGAGGCTAGCACAATAACATACCCTTATGTGCAAGTTCGAATCTTCAACCCTACAAAATCATGAATTTTTTTTATTTTAAGTCTCAAAAGCATTAAAACTATAATAAATAAATTAAAAGCTCTCATTTCATACAAAATAATCATTTAGTGTAGTGGAGGCAAGCTTTATAATACACCCTCAGGTCTAAGGTTCGAATCCTTAATCATAAAAATTTTTTTATTTTAAGTTTAAATGTGCTATAAATGGGTGGATCGTGCTGTGTCATGTTGACACATTTACTGCACATTTAAAATAAATGTGTTAAAGCATGTTAAATGTGCTAGCATAAATCCAACATATTTATTTTCGTGTTATTCATGCCAATCCATTTATGGACCAATTAATATACGTGCGGTCCAAACCTATTTATATTATATCATTTTCGTATCGTGTCGTGTCTAAAATTGCCAGCTCTAGGATTTTATATCTATGAATAACAAGTCTATGTTATGAAGAATTATCTCTCTAATGTACCAGCATGCGTAACAACATAAAATGTGGATATCACCTTTTGGTATATAAAAATACATAAGTCAAGATAACATGCTCATTATTTATCTCAGGATTAAGATACAACACATATGATTGTCTAAAGTGAATCAATCTGCCGAGACAGAATTATTAATCTAAATCAATTCACTTTATATCCTGATCCAATACATTGTCACCTATGACAATCCACCAATGTTTCTATTGTGACAACCCTCCTTTTCAGGCAGTCACTTAAATTTCTTAAATATCATTTTTAACGATTAATCTTACTTACTTAGTAAGAAAAATACTGAATTAATTTTTTTCCCTTTTAACATCCTTGAAAACATACTTAAAAACTGTTGTGACTTCTGTCGCAATTTAAGTTGAGATATTGCTCAACACTTGACTTTAAAACTATTTCAAATCGTTTCTTAAAACTTAATAAGAAAAATTTATTAAATCATAGCTTAAAACTTCACTTTATAATTATGTAAAACAATTCGTCAACTGTATCATAAACTTTGAAAATATTTCTTAAAACTGTGATTTTATTAATACTTTGAAAACGCTATATTAAATAGTGGAAGTCCTTTTCTTTGTGTAGCGGAAGCAAACTGTGGCAGTACCCATACCCAAATCCTCGCATCCATCCTTCGCAGCACCCAGCTTTTCTAACGGTTCCTATCGGTCACCCATAAAACTACCTACAACATGAAGGAACTTTTTATGAGCTTTCGCTTAGTAAGTTCAAACATATTCTCACAAATCATTTAAAACATGCTTTAAAAATTTTTCTCATGAAAACCTTTCTCTTAAAACATTTTTCAAAAACGTTTTTCATCAAACACTTATAAAACATTTTCATAAACTTTTTCTTGAAAACATAAAAATATTTTTCATAAACACTTAACATAAAACCTTTCTCAAAATGTTTTTCATAAGCATTTAACGTAAATACTTTATAATAAGGAATACAAGCAAATTCATAAAGCATGATTCCAATTATGCTCAATTATGAACTTCAATTATGAGCATTTTATGAATATTCTGTTCTTACTTTAACTTTCTACCTTTGTTCTTGAGCATCCCTTAGTTAAATTCCTTGTCTCATGTGACAGTTTCATTACTTAACGTATTACGAAACATTTTTCATCTAAGAGCGTTTTGTAAGATTAGAGTGTTCGACTCCATTCTAACTGTTTTCTTGAAATGACGATTTTACCCTTAGTGAGTTTTTCGTCAATTTTCCTAACTTATTACACTCATTGCTTAATTTTTACCATTTCATTACTTACATAATATGAAAAAATTACCACTAAGGAAAGTTTTCTGACATTAGACGTCTCGGGTCTATTTTGGCCTTTTCCATAAAAACACCATTTTGCCCTTAATCTCTTTTTCTTCCATTATTTCCTTAACTAAACTTTAATTTCTTAAAAACTTAGCATTTATAGTTATGTACAGCCTACAGCAGTATTAGGAAATCAACGTTCCCTAGTGAAAACCCAGTTTTCATACAATTTTATAGTTTTGGATTGAAATACAAAAATATATACATTTTTGTCCCGAAACCAAAAACGACCACTTTATACCAAAACTCTTAGTTTTTCACAATGAATAAAACTTACAAAAGCACTATGGTTCAATTCCAAATATTTCATAACGTTTTCATTTCTTGTAATTTTGTGGTCAAATTTTCGTAAAATTCATAACTTCTAAACTGGGTAGAATTTTGGAAAACTGTCTGTAGTGTCCTAACAGTTTCAATGAGTTCTACAACTTTCATGTTTTAACTTTCATGAAATTCGAACATTTAGGAGGACTTTGTGGCTGATTTTCAAATCTTCTGAGAATTCTTTTTTCTTTGCAATTTAGTCCCTTTTGAAATTTCACCAAAATCCTTACTTTCTTCTTTCCATCATCATCACCATCAACATATAACATAAAATAATCATGCCATATTGTCCATATTACATGCCATGGCTTAAACATTTCATCAAACACTTTGTATACATAAAAAACATAAACTTTTAAGGATTGAGTTTAGAATTTTACCAAGGTATTCCTCAAGCTTTTACACCTCCTCCTTGGTTCTTGTTCTTGGCTTAAATTCCTTAACATAATTATAGCAAAACTCCCTCAAAAACCCATCCATAATTTGGAAGAAAACGATTAAAATCCTAAACAAAAAGGTTGGAATTTTTACCTTAAAACCCCTTAACCTCCTCAAGAACACTTGCTCTTGTTTCTTTGCATGCCTTGGAGGATTAAATTTCATTGAAATCTTGAGAAAGAGAGGCCTAGAGAAGGATGGTTTTTCTTGGGAGGCATATGAAGCATTTTTTTCCTTCCTTTCTTCCTTTCTTTCTCTTTCTTTCTTTCTTTCTTTCTTCCTTTTCATGTCTCTCTCTCTTCTTCTTTTTCTCCTGCACATTGGAGACCAATTTGTAGTCTTTTATATTATGAAATCATTCAACTTTTCCTTTTCTTTTTCTCTTTTCTTTTTCTCTTTTTTTTTTTTTAAGGTGGTAAGTCACCATTTGAATCATGGTAATCAAGTGGGTTCCCTTGGGTGGCTTTAGGTGATTGGGCCATATTTCATGGTGTGGTGGCCCAATCAATATCCATTAAGTGTCCACCAAAATTTTTACGTAGTCTAAGTTTATAATGACAGTATTTTTTCTATACTGCCAGTATTCTTTTCCATGCAGTTCATGAGGTTTCATAACCTCCCATACTTATCCACATCCATCCCTTACATAATGAAGTTCTAATATTATCTAATTTTGTACAGTCTAAATTTATACTGATAGTATTTTTTTTATACTGTCAGTATATTTTCTATACTGCTACAGCCTTCTTATTCATCTATATTCTTCAAACAGTATTATTTCTATATTGCTTCAACTTAAACAGTCCAATTTCTATACTGTATAACCTTAAACAGTCTAATTCTTACACTACATTACTCTTGTAGTGTAATTTTCATACTGCATAACTTTATCAGTGTACTTTGTTACACTATATTATTCTAATACTATATAATTTTTCATATTATTATACAGTATTTTTCCTTAAACTATATTTTTGTCTTATATAATCTCTAAATTACTGCATTTTTAATGGCTCAAAATGCTCGGGTGTTACAGTCTACCCTCCTTAAAAATTTTCATCCTCGAAAATTAAAATCTTCTTGGGTAATTCATTCCCCTTATCATCCTTTTCATTCTTAACATGCTTTCTTGCATCATTACTTTCTTACTAAAAACAAAACCTCCATCTTGGAACTTCAACAACTTTTATTATGTTATTGACATATTTCTTTAAATTGTACACTACACTTCTACTGCGCAACTCTAATCTTTCAATATCTAAGGGAAGTTTCCATTCGTTTAAAGGTTTAGCATTCTACCATTGAATGCTATTCTTAAAAATATGGTTTATTTTCATTCAAATCGCATCATATCTATCGAAAGATCAAGGTCATCCAACCATAAATCCATAATTTTCTGGTCCTATATCCATTCTAAGATACATTTTTTCATAATTTTCCTTATAAAGGATAAATCCCAACTTCCATTCTCCAATCTGTGAGGTTTTTGCTAACCGATTTGGCATCATTGTTTGATCGTGATTCCCATCCGAGCAGTTATGAGCTCATTAGCATGTCTCAGCTCAGTTACGGCATGCTTAAGCTTGAAAGGATCGTATAGTTAATCATCTAATGTCTGGTTGCTCTCAAGCACTCTCGTTCCATAGAGCACCAAAAACCACTTTTGGACCTCCATTATTCTGTTATCTTGACCTGCTCTCCTCGTTCTATGTATAATCAATACCGAACGACTTCTTACAGAGCAAAATTGCTCATACGTGCCTAAACATCATAACGTGTCATGAGCTCATTTCCTTGATTTTTGAGTCGTCAGCCATCTGTTGACCATCATTGACCATATTTGATCATCACTGACTTGATACCGCTAATGGATAATAACTACCGTCGACTTGCAGAGACATTATAACATCTAACATTACGTTCATCCTTTGCCCTTTGCCTTCTCATTGCTCATCCAGGTGCGCCGATATCAAAGGTTATGCCCAACATAAACACGTATTCGTTAAACACTAACTTTTCTTCTTACTTAACTTAACTTACTTACTTGAGCTATGGTGTAGCATACATTTGACAGCGCGAGATGAGATGGCAAGATACCGCTTTGATACTACAAGTGATGACCTACCTTTTTGAGCAGTCACTTAAATTTCTTAAACATCGTTCTTAAACATCAATCTTACTTACTTAGTAAGGAAAATACTGAATTAAATTTTTTTCCCTTTTAACATCCTTGAAAAAGATACTTAAAAATTGTTGCTACTTCTGTTGCAATTTAAGTTAAGATATTGCTCAACACTTGACTTTAAAACTATTTCAAATCGTTTCTTAAAACTTAATAAGAAACATTTATTAAATCATAGCTTAAAACTTTACTTTATAATTATATGAAACAGTTCGTCAACCGTATCTTAAAACTTTAAAAATATTTCTTAAAACTATGATTTTCTTAATACTTTGAAAACACTATATTAAATAGTGGAAAACCTTTTCGTTGTGTAACGGAAGAAAACTATGGTAGTTTCCATACCCAAATCTCGCATCCGTCCTCCGCAGCACCCAACTCTTCTAACGGGTCTTACTGGTTACCCATAAAACTACCTACAACATGAAGGAACTTTTTATGAGCTTTCGCTCAGTAAGTTCAAACATATTCTTGCAAATTATTTAAAACATGCTTTAAAAACTTTTCTCATGAAAACCTTTCTCTTAAAACATTTTTCATAAACGTTTTTCATTAAACATTTCTAAAACATTCTTCATAAACTTTTTCTTGAAAACATAAAAATGTTTTTCATAAACACTTAACATAAAACATTTCTCAAAATGTTTTTCATAAGCATTTATTGTAAACACTTTATAATAAGGAATACAAGCAAATTCATAATGCGTGATTCCAATTATGCTTAATTATGAACTTCAATTATGAGCATTTTAAGAACATTCTTTTCTTACTTTAACTTTCTACCTTTGTTCTTGAGCATCCCTTACTTAAATTCCCTATCTCATGTGACGGTTTTATTGCTTAACGTATTATGGAAGATTTTTTGTCTAAGAACATTTTGCTAGATCAGAGTGTTCGACTCTGTTATAGTCGTTTCCTTGATAATGCCGATTTTACCCTTGATGAGTTTTTCGTCAATTTCTGTAACTTATTACACTTATTGCTTAATTTTTACCATTTCATTACTTACATAATATGGAAAAATTCCTACTAAGGAACGAATCCCAACATCGAGTGTTTCGGGTCCGTTTTGGCCTTTTTCAAAAAATGACCATTTTGCCCGTAATCTCTTTTTCTTCCATTATTTCTTTAACTAAACTTTAATTTCTTAAAAACTTAGCATCCATAATTATTTACTGCCTACAACAACTTAGGAAATCAATGTTTCCTAGTGAAAACCTAGTTTTCACACAATTTTACGGTTTTGGCCTAAAATACAAAAATATTTACATTTTTGCCTCAAAACCAAAAACGACCTCTTTATACCAAAACGTTCAGCTTTTCACAATGAATAAAACTTACAAAAGCACTATTGCCAAATTTCAAACATTTCATAACGTTTTCATTTCTTGAAATTTTGTGCCTAAATTTTTGTAAAATTCATAACTTCTAAACCGGGTAGAATTTTGAAAAATTGTTTGTACTGTCTTAATAGTTTTGACGAGTTCTACAACTTTTATGTTTTAACTTTCCTGAAATTCCAACGTTTAGGGGGACTTTGTTGTTGATTTTTAAATCTGTCGAGAATTCTTTTTTCTTTGCAATTTAGTCCCTTTTGAAATTTCACCAAAATCCTTACTTTCTTCTTTCTATCATCATCACCATCAACATATAACATAAAATAATCATGGCATATAGCCCATATTACATGTCATGGCTTAAACATTTCATCAAACACTTTGTATACATAAAAAACATAAACTTTCAAGGCTTGAGTTTAGAATTTTACCAAGGTATTCCTCAAGCTTTTACACCTCCTCTTTGGTGCTTATTCTTGGCTTAAATTCCTTAACATAATTATAGCAAACTCCCTCAAAAACCCATCCATAATTTGGAAGAAAACCATTAAAATCCAAAAGAAAAAGGTTGGAATTTTTACCTTAAAACCTCTTAACCTCCTCAAGAACACTTGCTCTTGTTTCTTTGCATGCCTTGGAGGCTTAAATTTCATCGAAATCTTGAGAAAGAGAGGCCTAGAGAGAGACGGTTTTTTTTGGGAGGCATATGAAGCATTTTTTTTTCTTTCTTTCTTTCTTTCTTTCTTTCTTTCCTTTCCTTTCTTTCTTTCTTCCTTTTCACATTTCTCTCTCTTCTTCTTTTTCTCTTGCACGTTGGAGACAATTTGTGGTCTTTTATATTATGAAATCATTCAACTTGTCAACTTTTCATTTTCTTTTTCTTTTTTGTTTTCTCTTTTTTTTAAAAAAAGGTGGTGAGTCACCATTTGACTCATGGTAATCAAGTGGGTTCCCTTGGGTGGCTTTAGGTGATTGGGCTACATTTCATGGTGTGGTGGCCCAATCAATATTCATTGAGTGTCCACTAAACTATTTACACAGTCTAAGTTTATACTGACAATATTTTTCCTATACTGTCGGTACTCTTTTCTTGTACAGTTCATGAGGTTCCATAACCTTCCATACTTATCCACATCCATCCTTCACATAATGAAGTTTCAATATTATCTAATTTTGTACAGTCTAAATTTATACTGATAGTTTTTTCTTATACTGTCACATATTTTCTATACTGCTACAGCATTCCTTATTCATCTATATTCTTCAAACAGTATTATTTCTATACTGCTTCAACTTAAACAGTCTAATTTCTGAACTGCATAACCTTAAACAATCTAATTCCTACATTGTATTACTTTTACAGTGTAATTTTCATACTGCATAACTTTATCAATGTACTTCCTTACACTGTATGATTCTAATAATGTATAATTTTCTACATTATTATACAGTATTTTTCTTTAAACTATATTTTTGTCTTACATAATCCTTAAATTACTACATTTTTAATGGCTCAAAATGCTCGGGTGTTACATCTATTTACAAAGTCCACTTTCGATGGTTAAGAAAAACCATCTACCGTTAGGGATATAGACAATATAACAATCTTTCTATAAATAAAGTGCCCAACTTAAAAAAAAAGAAAATAAAAAAAAAAGAAAAAAAGAGCATAAACAAATATCTTGAGCTTTTCTAGTCTTATTTGGGTGTTATAAGGTTAGAATGATGTAAAGGCCCAACACAATGATATTCGGTCTATGTAAGAACTTTTATAGGGTTTTGAGAGGTGTTTATTAAAAAACATTATGGTGTCTCTAACTCTATGAAGTCGTTAGAACCTTTGTAATTCCCATGTCTTTTCTTTCTTTAACCACTACCCATTGGCCCCGGTATAACCTATTGTTAGACATGTATGCCCTAAGTAGTAAAAATATATTATGATTTTTAGAGACATTTTTATCAATAAAGAATTTATTTATTATTTATATACCAAATCTTGTCCTCTTTACGTTCGTATTTGTTGAATGTATGATAAGTAAACAAAAGTCTGAGACTATCGGTCTAAACCTTTAGAATCAGGCATATGATGGACAAATTATGCGAAAGACATGATTCTAAAGGTGACGGTCAAAATCTCTTTTTTTCTTGAGTAGACCTTACAAAAATTTTCCTTCCTTCCTTCCTTCCTGAATCAATTCCCTCCCCCACACTTATCTTCTATTCCTAACCCAACTCCTTACCAAATCCCCCTTGATTCATGAAATACGTCTCTAAACTCCAATTCATCTTTAGGACAAGAGTAAAGATATAAAAATAATCGGGTTAGGTAAGGAGATAATGTTGTTAGCCAAATGATAAGGTATATATGAAAGGCTCAAACTGGCTTACTAGGAGGGATGTCATCTTGGAACATCTATCAGGGCTCTGGCTAATTTGGCCTTGGTGTTGGAAAACCTAGTGCCTTCAATCCTTTTTCAAGTGATGCTCAATTAGCCGTTTGCCTTGATCGACCTCTGGGAGAGTTCTAATATTTAATCCTAACATGTCAAAATTAAAATGAAAGTTAGAATGATGGTATATAAATCTAATTAATCTAACATGTGAGCCTCTTTATCAAATAACATGGCTATGTGTATTAAATGGAGTATAATCATTATTAAAGCATATTAACAAAAGAATGACCTCAAGATTGAATATAACCCTCATAATCAAATAAATCCATAAAAATTAATGCTTGGTTCTCATCAATGAAGTTGGAAGGGATCCTAAGACACAAAAACACTCCAAAACCTAGATAAACAAAGCTAAAAACAAAAAATTTTAAAGTTTTTAATTCTTTTATCATGTTTTTTTTTTATTTAATTTTTTTTATTGTTTTAAAAAAAAAACCAAAAAAATGCTAAATCTTTCCCCCATTCTTAAATCTTACATAGTCCCAAATCTAAGACTAATTATAGAGGAAAAGAGACAATCGGGAAAAGAGACAATCTAATTAAACAAAACAAACAAAATAAACAAAAGTATAAACAATAGAAGTAATAAAAGATAGAGTGCAAGAGAGTAAAAAAATCAAATCTATTTCAATGTGCTCTCTTTTCGTTGGGTTGCCTCCCAACAAGCGCTTGGTTTATGGTCCTCATCCTTACGTGGTCCAATCTTCATTCATTGACATAAGCTAGCTCGTAGAGCTATACATCCTCCACATCGTAAGTTACAAAGCTCTCATATTGTGGCTTCAAACAAAGGCCGTTCACCTTGAATGTGTTACCCGTCTTTGGGCTTTGTATTTCAATTGCACCATGAGGGAAAACTTGTTTTACAATGAAAGGTCTAACCCAGCGAGAATGTAACTTACCTGGAAATAACTTGAGGCATAAATGGAGTATAAGAACTCTTTGCCTAATAGTGAAGTTCTTCCTTGAGATCATTTTCTCGTGAAACACTTTAGTTTTGTCTTTATAAATCCTTAAGTTCTCATAGGCATCATTTCTTATGTCCTTAAGCTCTTGCAGTTGGAGCTTTCTTTCTTGACTGGTGACATCCATCTCCATGTTGCATTGCTTTATAGCCCACCATGTCTTAGGTTCTAGCTCAACCGGTATGTGTCATGGTTTACCATAGACCAACCGATAAGGAGACATACCAATGGTCGTCATGTATGCCGTCCTATATGCCCAAAGTGTGTCATCGAGTCGCAAACTCCAATCTTTCTAATTTGGATTAATTGACTTCTTGAGAATAGATTTTACTTCTTGATTCGACACTTCAGCTTGCTTACTAGTTTGCAGATGGTATGTAGTGGAGACCTTGTGGGTGATGTTATACCTCCTAAGCAATGCTTCAACTAACTTGTTGCAAAAGTGAGTACCTCGAGCACTAATCATGGCCTTTGGTGATCCAAACCTTACAAAGATATTAGACTTCACAAAATCTACAACAACTTTAGAATCATCAATGCGAGTGTGTAACGCCCACCTAACATAATCCTAAAAGACCCATCTAGTTACATTAAGTAGTATTACATCTTACCTTTTCACTTATGTTAACCTTAATATGTCATTCAAAAGGAGTATAAAAATACAGACAAATTTGAACTTTTAAAAAGTTTTAACTAGTGAGGATATCAAAACATATGTAATACACCCCAAATGACTGGCCAAATATATACAATATAATACATCCCTCAAAAATAGGCTCAGCCATGTACCATATATAATCCCTCTGGCTTACCAAAATGTATATACAATAAGACCACAAAATAGCAGGTCAGCAAGTCCATATACGTTAGCCTTGATCATTGGGAGTGCACTCGCCAACAATCTAGTCCTCAGCTAGTGCTGGGACGTGCCTTCATCTGCATCACCATAAAAATGAGTGAGTTAATGCTTAGTTAGTAGAATTATGCAAGCATAAGTAGCATTTAAATGAATGAGATCAATTAATATATGGTTACTCTTTAACTTTTCACTTTATCATCCTTTCATTTCATTTACTTTTCATTGTATTTTTCATACTCTTAACATAGTGTGCACACTATTTAGTGTATCCTAGAGGAGGAAGAATTACATCCCAGATGCTTAAATCATTGGCGTCCCGATGCTTAACATCTCACATGGCGTCCCAGATGCCAAATCATTACGTCCTCGACGCTTAACATCTCACATGGCATCCCAGATGCCTAATCATTACATCCTTAATGCTTAAAAGTTTCACATCATTTCATCTAGACGCTTAGAGTCTTGTCACAATTCACCAGTATAATCAATTTTACATTTTTCATAATTCTTTACATGCTGGTATATATTTGAAATCACAACACGTAGTGCAATGCACATAACTTTCATATATCAACTCACAACATTAAATGCACAACAATTATGGTGATATAGGTGAAATTTTGGTTACTTTACTCAATGAGACTGTAAATAAAGCTCTCTTGAGGTTCGGTACTTCACACCTCCAAAAGATTGAAATTTTCTACTTATATTACCACCAATCTGATAATAACTAATAAACAAACATTAAGGAGCTCACTTTCCTATTTTAAATATTTGTTCTAAGTCTAATCCTTATAATTAACTTCAAATTAACCTCTTAAATTACAAAATATATCAAAATTAAACTTCAATTGAACTCATGGATTGAAAATACTGAAAAATGAACTCTAGGGCCCTGAAAACCCTAATTAGGTCATTTGACCTAGTCTGGCCGAGGACTGGCCGAGGCAGCCCTACCCACACACACGGGCTACCCACACAGGCTACAAGCAGGCCATATGTGTAGGCCTTGTGCACAAGCTACCAGGGTGGTGCGGCCAGTCAGCCTAAGGGGACCATTTCAATCTCCTTTTGGGCTCGTTTTGGCCTGAAATGATTCAAGCTTTATCCTAAAATTTTTGCCATAGTTTCCACTATTTTTTAAGACTTCCCAAAGCTTAATTATACCTTGAAACACCTATTTTCAAGCTGTGAATAAGTTTTAAATTCCCAAAATATCAAAATAATCATAAACCAGAACATCTCAAGAACCAGGTTTAGTTTTAAGACTATAACTTCCAAACCAAATTGAATTTGTCAAAACTGCTTTAGGGGAATTTAAACAACATATATATGAATATATCCCCAAAATTTCATCTTCAAAGGAGCCTTCTAGCCTAGGAAACAAAGGCAAAAACTAAAGCACTTTGAAAATTTACTTGATTCTAGACAGCCACCAAAAGTAAACTTGAAACCACGACTTTCCAATTGAATTTAATTAAACCTTTTTGTGGGGAAGTTCCTGACATATTAAATATCTCATCAAAATTCAAAGAAAAACCCCCTAAAATAACACCAAACATCTTGTAAACCAAAACAGCCCCTTACCTTGACCTGGTTAGGTTTTTCTTACAATTTGGCACCTGAAACTTGACAAACAAACAAGGAATTTCTTTTGCTATCAAAAAATGGATGGGAAATTAAGTTTCAAAGCTTGAAGAGCTGGACTTAGAGATTTTAGGTCTAAAAATGACACCTAGTTGCTTATAAGTTTTTTAAACGACCAAGAACACACCTTAAATTACTTCACCATGAAGTGGCTTCACCTTGGCTAGGTTAGTGTCCTTATTTCAGTATACTCACATCTTTAATGAGGTGTTAAACATTCATACAAAATCTCAAGTATAAATTAGGCCATGGCTAATCATTTTGCCTACCAAATTTAGTGCATATACTCACACCAAAATTTCAATACACTACAAACTCTATCTTTGAGTTCTTAACCGTTTGTTATCAAAACTTTATCTATTCCTCTAGAACTCTTCTATAAATTTTTAAACATGGAATAATAAATTCTCAAGCAACTTACAATCCAACAAATACCCTAATCATGACTCAAAAATCTGAATATCAAAAATTTTGTAATTTAGGGTTTTCTAGAGCATTCTAATCAAGAAACTTGCATGAAACGCACGTCTTCTACTCATTATTGTTTTCATAGCTATACATCATTATCATAAGAGATCTCACATCATTAATGGATCCTTTTTGTTAACAAAACTTATACTAAAACTCTCTGTTTAGGTCAAAAGTGCTCGTTTTCCCCCAATTTTATACCTTATAAGTATAATTGAGCTCCTTTATCCATTAAATCTATTGTAATCCCTAAACATCATTATTACAACTTCCTTTCTATCATAACACTTACCAGATCCGCCTTCAAGAAACTTGTCATACGACAAAGAGTTATACATAATATAGTATTTAATGCACATTATCAATATGGTGATGCATTTTAAATGAATAATCAATATATAAGTCATATGCATATCATCATAAAATCATGCAATGGATTGGTCAATGAGTATGTAAGAATTTTGGGCATTACAGAGTGGCTTATGCTTCCACCAACTTCGACACATAACCAATAGCTAAAAGAATGTAAAAGTTACTAGAAGAAGAAGGAAGAGATCCCATGAAATCAACGCCTCACACATCTAAAATTTTAACAAAAGTATAAGAGTTTGTGGCATTTGACTTCTAGAAACTAAGTTACTTGTCCTTTGACAGCGATCATGTGACTTGCAAAACAGGTATGCATCTTTAAATAACAAGGGCCAAAAGAAACTGCAATCAAGTACCTTAAGGGCAGTCCTCTTCGAATCAAAGCTTCCTCCACATGCATAAGAGTGACAAAAAGTGAGAATAGAATGAAATTTGATTTTGGGTATGCATCTTCTCATCACTTGATCCAAGCAATGCTTCTATAGATATGGGTCATCCCATATGTAGTACATAGCATTACTTTTAATCTTCACCTATTGGGCATGGGTCAACTCATCCGAACCTCTTGGTAACAAGATAATTAATAATGTTTGCATACCAAGGGATTGTCACCTCCACCAATAGTAATTGCTCATCCATAAAGTTTTTTTGAAAAGGTAAGGCATCTTCCTCATGAACAAGACAACTAAGATAATCCGCCACCAAATTCTCCATCCCCTGTTGTCTTTGATTTCTAAATCAAATTCTTGCAAGAGAAGGATCCATCTTATAAGCCTCGGCTTTACATCCTTCTTTGTAAGTAAGCACCTGAGAACTGCATGATCATAGAAAACGGTTACTTTAGTACCAATCACATAAGAATGAAATTTTTCTAAAGCAAAAATAACCATTAAGAGCTCTTTCTTAGTTGTGGAATAGTTGGTTCTCTATCATTTCGGGTCCAAGATGCATAATAGATGGCATGAGGGATTTTGCCAACTCTTTGTCCTAAGACTGCACCCACTGCATAATCACTTACATCACACAATCTCAAATGGTAGGCTCCAATTTGGTGGTTGAGTAATTAGAGCTATAGTTAAGAGCTCTTTCAACTTATGAAATGCCTTAGTGCACTATTTATTGAAGTCAAAAGCCACATCCTTTTACAATAATTGGCATAGAGGACATGCTATCTTCGAAAAATCTTTGGTAAACCTATGATAAAGCCCTGCATGACTAAGAAAAGAACGGACCTCCCTCACACTTATGGGAAGTGGTAAGGAACAAACAAGGTCTATTTTAGATTTATCAACTTCTATGCCCTTTAAAGAAATAACATGTCCTAAAACTATACCTTGATCTACCATAAAATTGCATTTTTCCCAATTTAACACAAGGTTAGTTTCCATGCAATGTTTAAGCATGTTTATCTATGCAATTGTCAAATGAGTCACCATAAACACTAAAATCATCCATAAAAACTTCTATGATGTGTTTAACATAGTCAGAGAATATACTTACCATAAACCGTTGGAATGTTGCTGGGGCATCGTAAAGACCAAACGACATATGTCGGTAGGCAAAAGTTTTGAATAGGCAAGTGAAGGTTGTTTTCTCTTGGTCCTCTAGTGCTATGACAATTTGATTATATCTAGAGTAACCATCAAGAAAACAATAATGAGAATGGCTAGCTAACCTTTGGAGCATTTGGTTGATGAACGTCAATGGAAAGTGATCCTTGCAAGTAATGGAGTTAAGCTTCTAGTAGTCTATGCATACTCGCCATCTGATTTGCACACAAGTTTGTACCACCTTGTTGTCTTCATCCTTCACCACAGTGACCCTGGATTTCTTTGGAACCATTTGAATGGGGCTTATCTGTTTACTATTCAAGATAGGATAGATCACATTGATATCTAGGAGTTTCAATATCTCTTTTTTATGCAACCTCCATCATTAGCGGATTCAACCAGTGTTGAGCTTCCCTTGTTGGCCTCAACCCCTCCTTGAGCAAAATCCAGTGTATGCATGTGGAAGGACTTATGTCTTTTATGTCAGCAATTTTCCATGCAATTATCGTCTTATAATCATTTAACACCCAGATAAGCTTATCCTCTTACGGAGTCGTGAGGTTCTTTGCTATAATTACTAGGAGTGTGTCCTTTTCTCTCAAGTATATATACTTTAGATGCTCCGAAAGAGGTTTGAGCTCTAAGGCGGGAGCCTGTATGACAGAAGCTAGAAATTTCTCATTTAATAAAGGCAAATCTATGTAAGACATATCATACCTATCTAATGAAGACGAAGACTCAAAGTCTGAAATTGCCTTATCCATATCTTCCACTACTTGTACATCCCACATCGGCTTGTAGGAAGTTTTTGAATCAAGATGTTTACTAATGGCAATTTTCAATCCATCCTTTCTAGTTAACTTAAATAATTGTTGCGCTAAAGAATCAATAATGCCAACTGTAAAAACGGAATGAACATCACTAAGATACCTCATGGCTGCAAAAATATTGAAGTGAATAATCTCGCCATCAAACTCCATAGTGAATGTGCCTTAGTGTACATCTATCTTGGTTTAGGCAGTCTTCAAAAATAGTCTTCCTAAAAGGATAGGTGATGGGTTGGGAGATGCTTCATTCTCTACCTCAAGAACATCGAAGTCCGCTGGGAAAACTAATTCATTGACCTACACTAAAACATCCTCTGTAATCCCTTAAGGATAAGTGTTAGAATAGTCGGCAAGTTGTATTATCACGCCGGTTTCCTCAAGTGGTTCAAGATTTAAAGAAGCATAAATATAATAAGGCATGACATAAATAAATGCACCTAAATCTAGCATAGTTCTTTCAAACCTGGTATTACTGATGGTCCATGGAATGGTGAAAGCACTAGGATCCTTGCACTTTTGAGGAAACTTCCTTTGGAGAAACTGCAAAGAGATTCTCCCCTATACTTACCTTTTCATCTCCCTTTAGCTTCCACCTGGCGGTGTACAATTCTTTAAGGAACTTTGCATAACGGGGCACCTGCTTGATAGCATCAAGTAGAGGTATGTTCACCGCTACCTTGCAGAATGCTTCGAAGATCTCCTCATCTTGTTCTTCCTTTTTTGTCTTTCCAAACCTGCTAAGGGTAATGTAAGAAGGAAAAAAAAATTTAGAACTTACCTTAAGTTAAGGTGAATGGTTGGCATCTTTCTTGGCCTTAATTATGGGCATTTTTATGCCCTCTTCTTCCTCAAATTGTGCCTTTTGTGGGATCATGGGTGGATCCTCAAGTTTTTTCTCACTTCAAAGTGTCACCTGCACTTGCATTCTCCTTCATGTTTACAACTGTTTGTGATGGTAATTTATTTGAATTTAGTGCTTCCCACTGGCCCACTGTAGTAACTAATTGGCCTATTTGAGTCTCCAAGTTTTGCATGCGAGTCTTTGATTCTTGTTGGAATCGCAATTAGGACTCTTGTATCTCAATTTATTTGGCTGTGAAAGTGCGAACCAAATCTTCTAAAGGTAAAGAGGAGTTTGTGGGGTCGGTTGTGTTGGAGATTGGTATTGTTGTGCTATGGGTTGTGAAATCCCTACTAGTCGATTCATGAGAGGGTTATGAGCAGCCCGTTGTTGATTCCCGCTATAACTAAAATTAGGATGATCCTTCCTTCCTTCGTTATAGTAAGGAAAATAATGATTATACCCCCGTGCTTGTCCCAGAAATCCACCTATGTTGTTAGCTTGCTCTACAATGCCTTCCTGCATTGTTGGGCATATGTTTGATGAATGGCCCATTATGGAACAAACTCCATACATCATAGTTTGTTGCAAGTTTTCGATTGCCATTTGTTGCACAAGTGAAGTGAGGTTCAAAGTTATTATTCTAAAGTAGAAGTGGCACTAACCTTATTCACTTTCTTAGATGGTGGTGGTGGGTCATGTCGGTTACCGAACTGTTGAGAGTTGGCCATCATATTTTTGTGATCAAAGCCTTTGCATTTTCGAGTCTTATTAATTAGAGTTCCTCCACTTGTGGCGTCAATCATGCTCTGCTCCATTGGCAAAAGACACATATAGAAGTATTGAACAAGGAGTTGCTTACTGATTTGATGATGAGGGCAACTAGCACAAAGCTTCTTAAATCATTCCCAATACTCGAGAGGGTGATTCCACATATTTCCTTTCGAATAGATGCTGCTTTGGAAGCAAGGAAATACGTCTTCACGAAGAGTTTCTTCATCTCGTTCCATGTAGTTAGGGTATCAGAGGGTACATAATAGAGCCATTCCTTAGTGGAATCCACTAAAGAGAAAGAAAGGGTTCTTGGCTTAATATGCTCCTTAGATATCCTGGTGGGTCTCACGGTTGAGCACACTACATGGAACTCCTTCAAATGCTTATAGGGGTCTTCACCTGCAAAGCTATGAAACGTTGGTAAAAGATGAACCAACCCCAATTTGAGCTCAAATGCAGCCTCAAGGGTAGTGTAATCGCTGCATAATGACTATTGATCAAGAATTGATCCATTAGCTCCTTAAGTGTTTGGTTGTTGGCCGCTATCTCTGAAAGCATAGAAAACAAAAATTTAAGTAAAAACAAAAATAAAAGAAAACTAATAACGAATTGATTAAGTAATCAATTCCCAACGGTTGGCGCCAAAATTTGGTATGTTTTAGAAGAAAACCAAATTGATGTCTTGCTTTTAATGTAATCGTTATTGACTTAAGTACGAGTCATTCCTGTTAGAAATTGAGTTTAATTAATAAGTTATTAATTTCCTAAGTAAATAAATGGGGGGTTTTTAAATTAATTAACTAAATTACTAAAAAAATAAAGCAGAAAATAAATAAATAAATAAAACAAGATAAAATTCACTAAGTTGTAAACAATGATGATAAAACTAGTCAAGAGATTATTCACTACCACTAAACATACATTGCAGCTTAACTATCAGAATCATCCCCAATTTCCTTTTGAAACTAACAACCATAGGTAACAACAAGCTTTGTAATCCCAATCTTTTCGTACAGAATAGATTTAATAAGATGCGCTCTATTAAACTCTTTTTCCATTAAACAACCTAGAACAAGCTCTCTTGATTTAATCTAATAGAAGCATCAAGTTAAGAAAAATAGGTTGATCTAAGCAACAAACATATAAACTCGGTTCATTTGACTTAGGTTATATTTCACATCACAATTAACAAAAACTTCCTATAATCATACCTTGCAATTTGCTATTTATGGTTAAAAATATCAAGACAAATATGGATTAAGAATCCTAACCTAGCAATAGATAATTATCCTATCTCACTTGGTTGGCCATCATAAACAAAATAAAATAAAATCATAAACATAAAGAATGTAGAAGAACATAAGCAGTTTCGATTGAAATTTAGGAAAAAATTAAAGATAGTCAATTACAATGCATATTTAAGGTTTTGAAATCATCCTCTACCACAAATAAAATTACATAGCATATTTAATAAATTAAATAACGAAAAATAAAATCAACACATATTTAAAGTTCAAAGAAAAAAAAAGAAAAAAAAAACTCTTTGACGGTCGAGAAGAAATCTCCACACAGATGAAACTTCTTGAACTCCAAGAGAATTCTCCTTCTTTTTTTTTTCTCTCTTTTTTCTCTCCTAAGAGGTGACTAGAAGAAATATGTTAAAAACTGATTTAAATTGTGTTTTTAGGTTTTGGTTTTAGAGGATGAAAATGGGAAATTTGGCTTCAAATTGTGTCAAAAACAGAGCCACTACATGAGACACACATGGGGGCGAGGTGGATGTCTTCAGATCACCCAGGGGGCGTGTAGAGGCAAGGCAAATTTGCCCATGGCCACATGCACTATAGGCTTTGTGCATGGCTCCAAAGAATGTTTCTCGATGTCATGCCCTGCCTTCATGCTATGGTGCGACTATGAGCTTTTTTTTGCTCGTGGGGGCATGGAATGTGTGCACTAGAATTTCTTATTTTAGCCCTCAATTCTCCAAAACTTCAATTCTTGCCCCTGGATGATCTTCAAACTGAATAAATAATATTTTACACTCCAAATTTAACTTTGTTTCATCCCTTTTCACCTCTTTACCTTTAGATACCTACAAAATACAAAAGCCACAATTAAAATATAAAATACTCAAGAATTAGCGAAGAAAATATGGGAAAATTAATTAAAAAATTATCCCAAATTAAGCACTTATCATCGGTAATTTTGTTGAAGATAATGGACGAGATCGATCATTGGAGCTTCTATCATTGATGGAGGAGAAGAGAGAGGGGAAACTAGAGGAGAGAGAAACTGGGAGAAACTGGGAGAAACTGCAGAAATAGAGAAGAGAGAAACAAAAGTGAAGAGAGGAAGGGGAAAAAGAAATATCAGATTTGATTATGGGGTATTTTTAGGTTTTTAGTTGCTTTAAAATACTGATTTATATAAATATGCTATTTATTTTACAATTTCAAAATATCTAACATTATTTACTAAACAACTAATAAAACATGCTATTTGGTCCAATTTTCATATATTATATATATACACACACACACCTTACTTGATCGAAAATATCTAATTTTTTATTAGCTAAATATATCAGCATACATTTTGTGCATGTATATGAAATTCATATGGATAACTTTATGCGTCTCGAGTATTCGTGAGAGACTTTTTTAACTTTGAGATTTGGCTCCTTGTATAAGGTATCCTTATACATCAACCACGAATTCAAAGCTTAGGACAAACATTATTAATTGCAAGTTAGGTCAAAGATTATTTCCTCTAGTGATTGTGATTTGACTATAATGAGACAGTTAATGACTACAAAAATTTCTAATCAATGTTTCTTTGCTTTGTCAAATTCTAATCAATGTTTTTATGTCGAGCAATTATTGAAGGCTCCAGCTAATATAACTATAAATAAACGAAGTTATTTAGGGTCAATCTGGTAATATTGTATCAATATAAGATTTATTGTTATTTTTGTTCTTGTTAGTGAAAAAGTAAAAATAACCATTAGAAATAGGCATTTCGTAAATTATTTTTCCAAACCTATTGTGACTACCAAATGCACAAATTAGATGCTGGACAAACTATGGAATATTGTTATGTGCCTTTATATTTTTAAAACGTAATATTCGTCTCTTACAATCTATGAAATAATAATAATAAAAAAATCCTTATGTTAGAATTTGTCACTAAAATTAACACATAATTGGCATGTGGTACACAATAAAAGATTAAATTTGGCAACCCTATTAAAAGTCTAAAGCTAACATGAAGTTAAAAGTTAATTTAATTTAAATTTTTTATTATTTAAGAAAATATAATGAAAACCATAAAAAAATTTCAAAAAATAACAACGGCTACTTTCACTTCTATTTAATTTCAGAGGAAGGAGCTATTAGAGTAATTTTACACTAAATTGTTCAGTAAAATCTCATTCTTTGTATGACATGTGTTGTTTCAGCAAAAAATCATAACATAAGAGGTTTTTTTGTTACTATTTCATAAATCGGAGGATCAAATGTTAGGCTTTAAGAGGGGAAATTTTGAAATTAAACCTTCATTTAGTTAAAAAAAATGCCTTTCCAAGCAAATAATTAAAAAAGGTATTTATGTGGGTCGGACTAGCTTTTTTTCACGTAGAAATAATAATGATGATGATGATGATGTTATATGGGTTCATCGGGCCTAGGTATTTGTATGAGCTAGATATCAGGCCAATGACCAAATCGCAGGGCAACCAATTTAGCCCAACCCATTTTAATCGCTCTAGTTTTGCTTAAACATTGTTGGATACGTTGGATACTGATGTGGGCAATGTTTTGTCTCCCTAAAACGCTCAGCTTTTTGCTAGTAAGATGGCTGCCGAGGCTGCCCAACATAATCATTGATCTGTGCTGTTGGAATGCAACTTTGGTTGTTTATGAGATCCCTTTGGAACTAATCAGATAGAGCCAATGTTAGTTGGAACTAATCATATGAGTTTAAACCATGTTTTTTTAATCCTAATTAATTTTGATAAGTTTATCAAAAAGTTAATTTGAACTAAAAGTAGTTCAAATGGTTTAGAGTTTGATCAAAAATTATGAGCGTAAACTATAATATGAGAATGGATTTTTAGTTCTAACTTGTGTTTAATATGTTTAAACCAAAAATGTTGGTTTGAACCAATAATATGGATTGAAATTGACCCTCAGTTTCAACTGATTGGGCTTAACATCAGTTATAACTAATGATGAACTAAACGAACTTCTAGGTTTGCACTTAAAACATAGGTTATAACCTATATCCAAACAACGGCTAAATCATGCAAGGTCGGTGTTGCCACAAGTGGTGAGTGTAGCCAATTGGTTGCTAGTCTGTACTTCTGTTCCTGACTATCTACTGATATTCCTGTCCATCTACTGAAAATGTTTAGAACTTGAACACAATAGAAGGTTAATCCTTTCTGCCCTCCCCACAAAATAGGACCCAACTCCCATTATCGTGTAGTGTTAATCACCACCGGCACCTCCTGTTGGCGACTCCTAATTCCAAGGATCGCAAGAACGAACAATTGTAGAAAATAAATAGGAGAAAAGAAGAAAAAAAGACACCAAATTTTTATACAGGTTCGTCCAAATTTGAGACTACGTCATGTTTCTGCCGCTTGCAGATTCCACTATGAGGAAGGAGATTACAGATTACAAGAGCAGTTTCTCACACACTCACAAACTGTGCTTACCAAAACTCTCTTCTATCTAACACCCAATGGGAATTTTTCTTCTCTCAAGGATGGAGCTCTCAAGAATTTTGTCACTCATAAAATTATGCCACTCACAATTTTCACATACACAACCCTAGCCACCTTGTGTCTATTTATAACCAAAGGAGGAGAAAATTCGCAACTAATGGGAAACCCTAGTGGTTTCCCGTTTTTGGAACCTTTGAATTCGACTTTGATTCAAAAAACATCGCGGAACACAGCGCGTCAGCGCCGCGGCGCTCGAAACGAGCGCGTCAGCGCCGCGGCGCTCGAAACGAACGCTGCAGCGCTCCCCTTGCGGCGCCTAGGCGCAATTCACCTGGCGCCTAGGCGCCATCCTCTTTGAGCCTAGGCGTAAAGCCCTTGGCGCCTAGGCGCTTGCCGCATTGAGCCTAGGCGCAATCCACCTGGCGCCTAGGCGCTCTCCTCATGGCGCCTAGGCGCCCTCATCCCAGCGCCGCGGCGCTCTTCTGCCAGAGCCGCGGCGCTTGCTTTCTGCCTTCGAGGACGCGTTTTTCTCCCTTTTTCTTCCTTTTGCTGGGTTATCGACTTGATTTGGCTCCACATCTGCAACACCTCCTAGAGTCCTTGCCTATTTCCTTCAATTAGATTCCTAGCTCCAGTAACGTCGGTTCTAATCATCTTTGTAAGTAGGTTCTAGTGTCCGACCATTGGTGCTTTTCATCTGCAGGATGTGGTGCGCGACTATCGTTATTGATGATGTTTATGTACTGAATTGCCTTTTCGTGGAGGAAAGGATAAAATAAATAATAAAAATGCCATCCCGAAGTGAGAATTAAAAAAAAATAAAGTAATACAAATCCCTGCAGTTTTGGCTTTTTGTGACAAAGACACCTCATGAGTTAAAACATTGTGACTTGACGCGGAAACTGCTTTTACAAGTGCGATTGATTTAAGAAAGAAATGTGGTATCGAGAGCTGGAAGTGCAGGATAAGTGTAGCGGAAAGGCAAGCCTTTTGAAATTTCATTGGAGAGGATAAAATATGGTTTATTTCCATGGGTAGGATCATGGACTATCAAAAACAATAAAGTAGAATTCTCATCTTTCTTTCTTTCTTTCTTTCTTATTATTAGTATTATTGTTATTATTATTTTTTGGCTGGAAAATTTTGTTGTTTCTTTACTTTCGGGCAACCACGTGAGGCCGAGGCACTCGGACGCTGCTAATCTAGCATAGTTGACTTCCAGCAGCAGTGAATGAATAATCATTGATTTCCTACACAATTATTCGGTTCCTCACCCGTTTGGAAAACATAAATAAAGGAATCTGCCAAATTGTATCTGGGATGTTGCAGCTGTTGAGTTGGGGAAAACCCTCAAGACTTTCGCAGTTTAGATATTCGCTTGGCGATGACTACGACCCTATTTGTGTTGTTCCCATTCTATCCCCACAAGCCTACAAATCGAAAAGTCACAAATGCCAATTTAGACAGGCCCCTAACGCTGAAGAATCTGCTAATTCAGAACACCACAATGAAACAGGAGGCAGAAAAACAAGCGAACAGACGCGGTCCCCTTTTTGATAAGCATTAATCATTGCATTGCTAACCTTGCATATGTACTGAGTCCACAATCCCCTTTCGACTAGTTTTGTTCTGGTGTCGTTTGGAGTCTCCTTACCAGGCATTGAACTAGCTTCCTGATTAAGGAAAGATCTTACAATTTTCATAGCTGGTTCAACCACCATTTCTTCCGATTTACCTACAATGTAGCATACTTGGTGTGAGTTTAGAGTACTCGTGCTCACGGCTAACAGACAACAGACAACATCATAATTACTGACTTGAGCAAATTGTGAGATATAGGCACTCATGCTAACAGCCAACAGACATCATCATACACAATAAAAATAAATAAACACAAACAAAAAAAATAATAACAGGGCTCCATATGACCATACTCAATATGGACTTTGTTGCATCCATGAAATGTATGTCCCATCCAAACAATTTCTGCAGTCGAATAATCATCGGTCTCTGTAGAACAAATAAAGTTTTACTATGGCATTTGCCAAAAAACTATCTGAAGAATTCCGTGTCTGACTTATCACATACGTCCGATTAATTCCATGATTTCGAATAATGTTAGGTTGGACTTCAACAAATTCAAGAAAGTTCACACGTTAAAATAGTCATAGCATGCAGGTAAGCTCTATGAACGTAATTGGCATTTGGAGCAAAAACTTTTGGTTTAATAACTGCTGTACATAGTAATTAATGTCGCTTAAAGATTCATAAAACAAAGCTGTTGACAAGCAAGCTTTCTAATGAACGTGATAGAAGAAGGAAAAAGCAGATAAGAATATGGCCTTATTTCATAGAGACCTGACCTTAGACTCCAGTTTCAAGATTTCTCTATGCTAAAGGCACAACATCAGGGTTTCCGAGTTATTCCTTTGAAATTTTGACATTCAAAGAATTCCTAGAATGGAATTGAAATTGCAGAGCAAAAGCAATAAAATTTTTACTTTTCAAGGTTTAGATTTTTCATCTCAACATCAGAAACTTACGAATTAGATTAACGCTTCTCAAGGGAAACTATTTGCTGAAATACAATGCAAGAATATGATCCAGTCCAGTGGGACCAAACTGTCACAATGCAAATAGTTCATAGGACTAATAGAGGTGAAAACCCTAAGAAAACCAAGTATGCATGCAAAATATATATTTACCAGTCGACGAACAAGTCTTCGAGTATTAACTTTGACTCTGTCAATTGCTTCTTTTAGCAGAATCTTGGGTTTGCAGTCGTAAAGGGAATTCAATATTGTCCTAATACTCTGTTTCAAAATCTTATTACCCATGTCCACTGACATCAAAGCGACGGAGCCGCCAGTTGAACGATTTCCATTGTCACAACCGTCTTCAATAGCATGGTCTCTCAAAAAACACTCAAATTCCCGAACACCAATAGCTTGCAACAAACCTTGAGTATAGTCCGCATTGCGATTGAAAATATCATATACTTCATTCAACTCCAAGAAGCAGTCAAATCTACATGATGACATAACTTAAAAAATTATTTGAAACCTTGACCTGACAACCATGAGCTTGAGGTAATAAAAAATCAAGGATTTCACAGTTCTACCATATCTGCATGCTGAAATTCTGAATAGTCATTAATTTAATTTCGAAAGACAAGATAGTGTTGACGTGCGACATGTCCACTTCATAACAAAGAGTTGTTTGTTGAATTTGTCGTCCAAACTAATTTCCTTTTATTTCAAAAATCTTCCCTGCATACAACCCTAATTTCTTTAGAATAATTTGGACATTTTCAACTAAACAAAAATGGATGTATTGTGATTCAAATATATCATCGTCTGATGGACATTTTCATATGATTAGAAATTAGAATTGAGTAGATAAAAACAAAATCATTAAAAGATGCATCTGCAACTTTAACTTACAAGCAAATGTAACCTCTATATTGCACTTGAATATAAATTGGCATGATAAAATACGGGTTAGATGGCAGGATGTAAGTCCTTCTGTATACCTTTAGGCAACCTTAACGTCTTGCCATGTATTGCTTCGTAAAATCGCAGACACTGAAAAGGTGTTTTGATGGGTGCACACAATTAAAGTGTTCGTAAGAACCTACGGAGTCTAATCAAAACAAACAGATATAAGTGAAACGAAGCAAGTAATAAAAGAACCCTTTCTACAAATTTCAAGAACAAAAACAACACATCAGAAATTCGTGGCCTACTTTTCTGTGCTTGTTTGGATGGATTCTATTTGCTGCAGTTGGAACAATGCTTTTAAGATGGTTATAGCTATCACTCATCTCATCACAGTCCATCTTACAGCATGATTCTGCATCTCCTGCAGTCGAGATATGGTGAAGCATTAAAAATTCAAAACTGGGAATACAAAAATTATTTAAAAAAAAAAAGAAGTTGCTATTTACCTGGAGCGGTGCTTAAGCAAATATTATCCATATCTTCTGCTGTTTCATCTAGAAGGAATGGACTTAAAAGAGCCTGAATAGAGTGAATATAAAAAAGTACATCAATGGTAAAAAGGAAAAAATAAAAAAGTAAATACAAAGAGAACATATAATTCAGTGAAAAAACTTTCAAATATTATCAATGTTGCACGTCATTGGAAAGAATTATCTCAAAGCACATCCAAAGAAATTCAGTAACAATATAATAGCTTCATAGGACCACTATTGTGTTTATGAAGATTTTATCAACTTACCAAAAAAAATGAATAGCGATCTTGCAACTTAAACAAGAATATAAAGTAATGCTACAAGAGTGTGGGCAAGGAAACAAAAAAAAAAAAAAAAAAAGGTAGAGGTTGCTTTGGAGTAGTAAGTAACGAATGCCCAAGAAGATTTTAATAAACCAGGTTCCAGATTAGCCTTCACCGGCTAAATAGTGTTGTTAAAATTTCTAATATATAGAAAAATATTAACAAAGATGACTGCATTTCAGACGCTCACAAAAATAAATAAAAATAAGAAATAGATAGGTTTATACCCGTATATGGTAATTTGAACCCCCAACTATGACTGGCAAGCAGTCACGAGACAGGATGTCATCAATTACCTGAAACTTCCTGAAAGTTTCTCTGGAAAAAGAAGACTGAATTTTATTCATCTTTGTTCTATTTTACAAACGTTTAGCATAAGGATTAAATAGGACTAAGTCAGCTACACACCCTTAATTGACTCCCTAATTTTCTGCTAAAGGATGAGGATCCTATTGACCCGGATTTATTTCAATAAAAAAGAAACTAGAAATCAGGAAAAAAAAAACAAATTAGGAAACAAATCTCCTACCTTTCCGACACTCCCCCTCAAGTTGGTGCGCAGATATCAATCAGCCCTAACTTGCTTATACAAATATCAAAGTTAGGTTTAAACAGCCCCTTAGTAAGAATATCAGCCGTCTGTTGTGATGTTGGAACAAACAACATGCAAATGATTCCTTCCTCGAGCTTCTCTTTTATGAGATGTCTGTCTATTTCGATGTGCTTGGTCCTATCAGCCGTCTGCAAATGATTCTATTTCGAATGCGCACCCCCTCAAGTTGGTGCGCAAATATCAATCAGCCCCAACTTGCTTATACAAATATCAAAGTTAGGTTTAAACAGCCCCTTAGTAAGAATATCAGCCGTCTGTTGTGATGTTGGAACAAACAACATGCAAATGATTCCTTCCTCGAGCTTCTCTTTTATGAGATGTATGTCTATTTCGATGTGCTTGGTCCTATCATGTTGAACAGGATTGTGAGCTATACTAATGGCAGCTTTGTTGTCGCAGTATAGCTTCATTGGTTCACTTATTGACACTCGTAACTCAGTTAAAATATGTTGCAACCATAACAACTCGCACACTCCATTGGCCATAGCTCTAAATTCTGCCTCTGCACTGCTTCTAGCTACAACACTTTGCTTTTTACTTTTCCAAGTGACAAGATTTCCCCACACATAGGTACAATACCCTAGATGTTGACCTGCGATCTGTCTCAGATCCTGCCCAATCTGCGTCTGTGTAAACTTCAACACTTCTTTGTTCATTCTTTTTGAAGAACAAACCTCTTCCTGGTGAAGATTTTAAATACCTCGGAATCTGGTAAACAGCTGCTAGATGTTCCTTCTTTGGCGAGTGCATAAACTGACTTACGAGGCTAACTGCAAAAGCAATATCAGGTCTTGTATGGGACAAGTAAATCATCTTTCCAACTAAGCGCTGATATTGAGATCGGTTAACTTCTTCTTCCTCCTTGCTCTTACCAAACTTTATATTCGCATCAATTGGAGTATCCACAGGCCTACATCCACTCATCCCAATCTCATTTAATAAATCCAGGATGTACTTTCGTTGAGATACACATATTCCCTTCTTTGATCTAGCAACCTCCATTCCTAAGAAATGCTTGAGAGCTCCCAGGTCTTTGATCTCAAATTCTTTGGCCAAGTTTTCCTTTAACCAACCAATCTCAGCACAATCATTTCCTGTTAGGATAATATCATCAACATATACTATCAAAACAGTTACCTTCTCATTATCTGAGTGCTTTATAAACATTGTATGATTGGTTTGAGCTTGGCTATATCCCTGTTGTTTTATTGACTGGACGAATCTATCAAACCATGCCCTCAGAGACTGTTTAAGGCCATACAAGGATTTCTTTAGTTTGCAGACCTTTGAACCAAATTTTCCTTCAAAGCCTAGTGGGACATCCATAAACACTTCTTCTTCCAAGTCACCATTGAGAAAGGCATTCTTCATGTCCAGTTGTGGAAGTTGCCAGTCAAGGTTTGCAGCAACCGATAACAAGACTCTAATAGTGTTCCACTTAGCCCTTGGAGCAAAGGTCTCATTGTAATCAATGCCATAAGTTTGAGTGAGACCCTTGGCCACCAAGCGAGCCTTGTACCTTTCAAGAGTTCCATCAGCATTGTACTTTATAGTAAATACCCACTTGCATCCAACTGTCGTCTTTCCCCTTGGCAAGTCCACCAATTCCCATGTCTGATTCTTCTCTAGAGCATCCATCTCTTCAAAGACAGCTTTCTCTCTATTTTGGGATCTGTAGAGCAACCTGAACATCTTTTGGAATCTCCACAAGAGAAAGTTGTGAGGTAAAACAAAGAAATGATGGTGAGAGTTTGTTATACGAAACAAATTTGGACATAGGATATTTTGTACAAGTCTTGACACCTTTACAGAGAGCAATTGGAACATCTAAATCACTAGAGGAGTTTGACTGAGTACTACCTGGTGAATTCGGATTAGTTTCCAGTTCAGTTTCATGGCTTTGCAAGGAATCTTTGGCCTCCATTTCCTTTGTTGGGTACTTCCTTATGTAAACCCGTCCAAAAATATTTTTTAAGTCTGCATTTCCCATTCCGTTTTCAAGATTAGGAATTGGTGAAGAATTAAAAGGCTTGTTTGGGGTTTTCTCTTTTTGAACATTTTGATTTTCAGATCCTTTGTTTAGGAAAACAATTTCACCATGTTTGTCTACACTTGAATTCGGTGTACCTTGGAAAAAAATACTATCATCTACTAAACTCTGACCAGAATTCGAACCCATATCTGGATTAATATCCAAATTTTCCAAAATATTATTATCCAAATATATATTCGAATCTTGATCTATCTTCTCCCCCTAAAGATGAGAGCTAAAAAATTATTTATTTTCAAAAAATGAGACATCCATACTGACAAAATATTTTTTGGAAATGGGGTCATAACACTGATATCCTTTCTGTGTTGATGCATATCCTAGGAAAATGCATTTTATGGTTCGTGGATCAAGTTTCCCTCGGGTCTTGTCATTGTTATGCACAAACACCACACATCTGAATATCTTGATAGGTAAATTTGATGTAAGCCGAGAAGTAGGATATCGCTTATTAAAAACTTGTAACGGGGTTTTAAAATTCAAGATTTTTGAGGGCATTCGGTTAATAAGATAGGTTGTTGTAAGGATTGCATCCCCCAAAAGTGTTTTGGTACATTTTTTGCAAACAATAAAGCACGTCCTACTTCAAGAAGGTGTTTCTTTTTCCTTTCAGCAATCCCATTTTGTTGGGGAATATCATTACAGGAACTGTGATGAATAATCCCCTTTTCTAGGAAAAAATGCCCCAAAACTCTATTGAAATATTCTTTGCCATTATCACTTCCGAAACATTTGAATGTTTTTTTGAAATTGAGTTTGAACCATATTGTAAAAATTCTTAAATATCCCTTCTACTTCTGATTTTTCTTTCATCAAATATACCCAACTTACCCTACAGTGATCATCAATAAATGTAACAAACCATTTTTTTCCTAAAAGTGTGGGAGTCCTTGATGGCCCTCACATGTCACTATGTATAAGAGAGAAAGATTCAGTTGGTTGATATGGACAAGGAGGATAGGTAGAACGATGTAATTTTGCCAAGGCACAAATTTCACATTGAAATAATGAAGGATTTTTATTTCTGAATAAACTTGGAAACAATCATTTCAAATATAAAAAATTTGGATGTCCTAATCTGTAATGCCATAATAAAATTTCTTGATCATGTGAGTCAAAGATAGACTTAAAACAAACATTTTGAACATTATTACTTGGTGTTGATCCAACTTCAAGGAAATAAAGGCTTCCACATTCCCTAGCATTGCCAATCGTCTTCCCCAATACTATTTCCTGAAATTCATAGAATGATGGATAAAAATTAGCTTGACATTTTTGATCAATGGTTAGTTTACTTATGGACAACAAATTACAAGACAACTTAGGGACATGAAGAACATTATGGAGACTTAAGAAAGGTGAAATTTTTATTGAACCAATTCCTGCTATTGCCGAAAAAGATCCATCAGCAATTCTGATTTTCTATTCCTTGCACATAGACTATAAGATAAGAATAATTGAGAATAACTTGTCATGTGATCAGTTGCACCGGAATCAATGATCCAGGTGTTTTGAGGGTCTGTTTTGACACTAGAAAGGGCAATATTTAAAGGACTACCCTGGTGGGCTAAAGAGCTGGAAGGATTTATTGAGAATTGTGGAGATTTTAAAAGTTTGTATAGGTGCTCCAGCTGATCCTTTGTGAAAGGAGATGCCTCTGAATTGACAACTTGCTCTTTTGAATCATTGGTTGTGGTTTGGAGAGCTCGCCCTTCTGGTTTCTTCTTCCAATTTGCTGGTTTTCCATGTAATTTCTAGCACGTCTCTCTTGTATGCCACGGTTTTTTACAGTGGTCACACCATGGTTTCCCTAGCCTTTCTTTCTCCCTTTCTACACTCTGTGTCGCCAAGGTAGATTTTTCAGGTTCAATATTTGCAGCAGATGTCGAGCCCCTTGACATAATGTTCTTCCTTGCTTCTTCTTGTCTTACTTCGGAGAAGAATTCGCGGATTGATGGCAGAGGCTTGCGACCAAGAATCCTTCCTTTTATTTCATCAAGAGTCTGATTAACACCAGCTAGAAACATATAAACACGATCATTCTCTTCGCGTTTAGCATATCTTGCTTTGTCATTAGCATTCTCCCAAACATCATCATAACATTGATCCAATTCCTGCCATAAGGTCACCATCTCGTTGTAGTAAATAGTAACCTCGCGATCTCCTTGTTTGGATTGCCAAAGCTTGGTTTTTAATTCAAAAATCTAGTTTGAATTTTCCAGGTCTGAATAAGTTTCCTGGACTGCCTCCCAAATGTCCTTTGCAGATGGTAAAAACATATTTGGTTTGGCGACTGGCTGTCTCCATTGAGTTAAGAAGCCAAGCCATAACTAGAGAATTCTCAGACCGCCATACTCGGAACATTGGATCATCTTCGCTCTGTTTTTTTGCTTCACCAGTCAGGTATCCCAATTTTCCTCTGCCATCTACAGCAAGTTTGATAGATTGGGACCATTCCAAATAATTCTTCCCGTTTAACTTGTGAACGGTTATTTGTAAGAGGAACTAGCCGCAACCTAGTCAATACTGCTTGTTGCCATTGTTGTTGGTGTGGAAGAGGTGCCAGAGGTGACTTCGGAGAAGGTCTTCTGCTGTGAAAGAGTTGTCGCCATCTTTCAGAAATTAGGAAAACAGATTTTCTGGGGAGAGCCAAACTAGAACCTGGGCTTTGGAACCATGAAAGTTTCACTGGAAAAAGAAGACTAAATTTTATTCATTTTTGTTCTATTTTACAAACTTTTAGCATAAGGATTAAATAGGACTAGGTCAGCTACACACCCTTAATTGACTCCCTAATTTTCTGCTAAAGGATGAGGCTCCTATTTGTTGGAAACAAAGTACGCAGCGGAATTTTAAAAATTTTTCATCAGAGTAATTTCCAAAACACAAGTTTGACATGTTATATGTATAAATTAAACAGATCTTACTAACCTCAGTGTGCCGAAGAACCTCCGCAATCCTGTGTAGAGAAGTAACGTTCCAGAAGAGCCTCAACCAACTGGTCTTCTTTGCTATTCTCTATCCACAACTGGAGTGAGTGTGGGCTCACACGTACAGCTTCTTCCACCGGTGACTCTCCTTCCAACCAACAGAGAGAACCCAAAGCTAGTGTTTGTGATTTGTGAACAAAAGCTCTCAAGGAGTTTTCAGATGCTCACTAGAAGAGTATCACTCTTAATCTCTTAAATTGATCTCTATTGATCTGAGTAAATCATGTGACTCACTCCCTTTTTATACCTATTGGTCCTGGGGTCAGTCCATATCAGATTAGGTCTCAAAAACTCGAAAATAGAATCAAGTTCGGATCAATATTTGATAAGATCCGCGTGAAA
This sequence comes from Artocarpus heterophyllus, assembly GCA_025403435.1. NCBI lineage: Eukaryota > Viridiplantae > Streptophyta > Magnoliopsida > Rosales > Moraceae > Artocarpus > Artocarpus heterophyllus. Next base: position 31,427,968 of record CM046338.1, read on the forward strand.
ATGCGTAATCTTATCTCCGCTAATCGGCAGGTTGAACATTCTGATCGGCAGGCCGAACAGGCCAGTCCGGCAGGCCGAACACGTCATCTGTTAGACATGTATGCTCTAAGGAGTAAAAATGTAATACGTTTTTGGAGACATTTTTATCAATAAAGAATTTATTTATAAATATACCAAATATTGTCCTCTTTACGTTCATATTCGTTGAATGTATGATAAGCAAACAGTAGTCTGAGACTGTCAGTCTACACCTTAAGAGTTGGGCATATGATGGGATGATTATGCGGTAGACACGACTCTTAAGGTGATGGTCTAAAATATATGATCCGCAATCGAGGGAATAAAGTTGGGCGCTTTATTCATGTAAAGATTGTTATGTTGTCTATATCCCTTTTGGGAGATGGTTTGTCTTGGCCATCGGAGTTGGACTCCGTGAATAGAAACATTGGCGCGTTGTCATAGGTGACGATGTGTTGGATCGGGACATAAAGTGAATTGATTTGGATTAATAATTCTGTCTTGGCAAATCGATTCACTTTAGACAATCATTTGTATTGTATCTTAATCCTGAGATGAATAATGGGCCCGTTGTCTCGATTTGTGTCTTTTGATGTACCAATGGGTGACTCCCACATCTCTATAGTGGCATGCATGCCGGTACGTTGGAGGCATGACTCTTGGTAGCGTAGACTTGTTATTCATAGATATGGAATCCATAGCTCCTCTTTAGGAGTAATGATATCCTCTTATATGCGTTGTCCTGTAATTGAAAAAACTGGAGCGCTCAACCATTTGGATACATAGGTGTAACCGAATGGTATACTATCTTTGGATGGTAAGTTTTCTAATGGTGAGACAATGGAACGTAAGATAAAAATAATCGGGAAGGTAAGACAGAACTTGTCCTTAAGCCGATTATGGATGATCATATGGGGATGCGATACACTATGATATGTCATGGAGACTTAGCTACACGAGCTTCGTAATTCTATAAAGTTCGAGAGTGCAGCTCCAAGCTTTTAATGGAGTAGCGTTGGAGTTGATAATTGTGAAATGTATATCTGGGATATTGGGTTTCATAATTATCATGAGCTTGAACTTTATAGGTCCATTTTGGTCCCCTTTGCTAGCTCACAAAGTCCTGTAACGACACGGCGTGCTTTTCCAATAATTGGTGACTTATGTCGGATTTATCAGATTGGTTTAAAATTTATAAGAATCAAATAATTCATGTCTGTTTATCGGTTGAATTAATTATGTAAGAAATTAGTTCAAGATGAACTTGTTGAATTATGGCGTTCGGATAATTCTTGTCTGTTTATCGGTTGTTTTAATTTTGGACAATTAGAACAAGATAAACTTGTAGAATTATTGTGAATTGATTTATTTTCTTAGAGATTATCTTGATAAAGTTTGTTTTGATCAGATATCTTTTCTATTGGGCTATTTGAATCAAAACTGAGACTTTATCCTTTAGAATCTCGGGTGGAAAATAAAAGATTCGCGGAGATTTTTTCTCGGCAGTTCGGCCTGCCTATCAGAAAGTTCGGCCTGCCGAACTGGCCAGTTCGGCCTGCCTATCACACAGTTCGGCATGCCGACCGCGACAGTTAAGATTACGCATTTTTCACGCGTATCTTATCAGATATTGATCCGAACTTGATTCTGTTTCGATTTTTGAGACCTAATCTGATATGGACTGACCCCAAGGACCAATAGGTATAAAAAGGGAGTGAGTCTAATGATTTACTCAGATCAATTTGAGAGATTAAGAGTGATACTCTTCTAGTGAGCATCTGAAAACTCCCTGAGAGCTTTTGTTCACAAATTACGAACACTAGCTTTGGGTTCTCTCTATTGGTTGGAAGGAGAGTCACCGGTGGAAGAGCTGTACGTGTGAGTCCACACTCACTCTGGTTGTGGATAGAGAATAGCAAAGAAGACCAGTTGGTTGAGGCTCTTCTGGAACGTTACTTCTCTACACAGGTCGCGGAGGTTCTTCGGCACACTGAGGTTAGTAAGATCTGTTTAATTTATACATATAACATGTCAAACTTGTGTTTTGGAAAATACTCTGATGAAAAAATTTTAAAATTCCGCTGCGCACTTTGTTTCCAACATCATCTGGCAGGCCGAACTCCCGAGAAAAAATCTCCGCGAATATTTTATTTTCCACCCGAGATTCTAAAGGATAAAGTCTCAGTTTTGATTCAAATAACCCAATAGAGAAGATATCTGATCAAAACAAACTTTATCAAGATAATCTCTAAGAAAATAAATCAATTCACAATAATTCTACAAGTTTATCTTGATCTAATTTGTCCAAAAATTAAATCAACTGATAAACAGACAAGAATTATCTGATCGCAATAATTCAACAAGTTTATCTTGAACTAATTTCTTACAAAATTAATTCAACCAATAAACAGACATGAATTATTTGATTCTTACAAATTTTAAACCAATCTGATAAATCCGACATAAGTCACCAATTATTGGAAAAGCACGCCGTGTCGTTACAGGACTTTGTGAGCTAGCAAAGGGGACCAAAATGGACCTATAAAGTTCAAGCTCATGATAATTATGAAACCCAATATCCCAGATATACATTTCACAATTATCAACTCCAACGCTACTCCATTAAAAGCTTGGAGCTGCACTCTCGAACTTTATAGAATTACGAAGCTCGTGTAGCTAAGTCTCCATGACATATCATAGTGTATCGCATCCCCATATGATCATCCATAATCGGCTTAAGGACAAGTTCTGTCTTACCTTCCCGATTATTTTTATCTTACGTTCCATTGTCTCACCATTAGAAAACTTACCATCCAAAGATAGTATACCATTCGGTTACACCTATGTATCCAAATGGTTGAGCGCTCCAGTTTTTTCAATTACAGGACAACGCATATAAGAGGATATCATTACTCCTAAAGAGGAGCTATGGATTCCATATCTATGAATAACAAGTCTACGCTATCAAGAGTCATGCCTCCAACGTATCGGCATGCATACCACTATAGAGATGTGGGAGTCACTCATTAGTACATCAAAAGACACAAGTCGAGACAACGGGCCCACTATTCATCTCAGGATTAAGATACAATACAAATGACTGTCTAAAGTGAATCGATTTGCCAAGACAGAATTATTAATCCAAATCAATTCACTTTATGTCCTGATCCAACACATCGTCACCTATGACAACGTGCCAATGTTTCTATTCACGGAGTCCAACTCCGATGGCCAAGACAAATCATCTCCCAAAAGGGATATAGACAACATAACAATCTTTACATGAATAAAGTGCCCAACTTTATTCCCTCGATTGCGGATCATATGTTTTAGACCATCACCTTAAGAATCGTGTCTTCTGCATAATCATCCCATCATATGCCTAATTCTTAAGGTTTAGATTGACAGTCTCAGACTACTGTTTGCTTATCATACATTCAACAAATATGAATGTAAAGAGGACAAGATTTGGTATATAGATAAATGAATAAATTCTTTATTGATAAAAATGTCTCCAAAAACGTATTACATTTTTACTCCTTAGGGCATACATGTCTTACAATCTCCCACTTGCACTAAGTGAGTAAATACAGCAAATTTTGCATCCCCATAGCTTCCACATGCCTCTCGAAGACTCTCCTAGTAAGTGTCTTCATAAATGGATCAGCTAAATTGTCCTCTGACGCGATCTTGTACACCGTGACATGCCCGCTCTCAACGAAGTCCTTTATCACATGATACTTCTGATCAATATGCTACTCTTCTTGTAAAATCTTGGTTCCTTAGCATTAGCTATCGCCGCACTGTTATCACAGTACAGTGATACTGCCTTATCCATACCAGGAACTACCTCAAGATCCCCAAGGAACTTACGGAGCCACACTACTTCTTTCGAAGCATCACTAGCCGCCACATACTCGGCCTCCATCGTTGAATTCGAAGTGCAATCTTGCTTCGCACTTCTCCAACTGATGGCACTGCCACCCAGAGTAAACACAAACCCCGAAGTCGATTTCCTAGAATCCAGACAGGATTGAAAATCCGAATCAGTGCATCCTAGAGGAGTCAAGTCCTCACCCGAATACACAAGCATATACCCTCGAGTCTTTCTCAAGTACTTGAAAATATGCTTTCCCGTAACCCAATGGTTCGGTCCTGGATCCGCCTGAAATTGACTTACAATCCCGACCACATAGCTAATATCCGGTCGAGTGCAAAGCATGGCATACATGAGACTACCCATTGCCGAAGCATAAGGCACCTTCTTCATATATTCTCTTTCTTCATATGACTTTGGAGAGTCTTTCTTAGAAAGAGTAATTCCAGACCTAGATGGTTGCCCACCTTTCTTGGAATCCTGCATTGCAAACCTCCTAAGAATTTTATCTATGTAGCCGGCCTGTGACAAAGCTATCATTTTGTTCTTCCTATCCCGAAAGATCTAGATACCGAGAACAAAATTAGCCTTACCTAAGTCCTTCATGTCAAACTACTTGGTCAACCATAATTTGACCGATGACAACGCCCCAACATCATTGCCAATTAGCAGAATGTCATCTACATAGAGCAGTAGAAAAACCACCTTCCCATCCTTTATGTGTTTGTAAACACATGGTTCATCCACATTTTGTGAGAACCCATAAGTCTTGATCACTTGATCAAATCTTATGTTCCAAGAACGAGAAGCCTGCTTAAGTCCATAAATTGACTTTAGCAGCTTACAAACCTTACCCTATTGACCCACAACCTTGAACCCATCTGGTTGTTCCATATAAATGGACTCATCAAGATAGCCATTCAGAAAAGTCGTCTTGACATCCATCTGCCAAATCTCGTAATCGAGAGCGACAGCTATGGACAAGAGAATCCTGATGGACTTAAGCATGGCTACAGGCGAAAAGGTTTCCTCATAATCGATTCCTTCCTTTTGCGTATAACCCTTAGCTACCAATCTAGCCTTAAAGGTTTCGACCTTTCCATCCACTCCTCTTTTTCTCTTGTAGATCTACTTACACCCTATGGGTTTTACCCCTTTGGGAAGATCCACAAGCTCCTAGACCCGATTAGTCTCCATAGACTTTATCTCAATGGCCTCTGTCCAGAGTCTTGAATCAACATCCTTCATAGCTTCTGCGTAAGTATAAGGATCCCTGTCATGTTCATCCGGTTCAGCCAAAAAGACCTCCCCATTGAACATATACCTCTCAGGTTGACGCCCGATCCTCCCACTACGCCGAAGCCCCTAAGGTTGTTGTTCATGTTTGTTTGGTTTTTCTACACCAATCGGAATGGTTTCGTTCGGAACCTCTAGAGTGAACGGATCACCCCTTAATTCCTCAAGCACCACTTTGCTTCGAGGTTTAAAGTCGTCCATGTAACTCTCCTCAAGAAAAGTTGCATTAGTTGAAACCACGACTTTATTTTCCTTAGGGTTATAAAAATAACCCCCTTTAGTCCCTTTTGGATATCCTACAAACATGCAAACTTTTGAACGTGCTTCCAACTTATTCGGATCCTTAAACAGGACATGAGCTGGACATCCCCATATCTGAATATGGTTTAAGGATGTCTTCCATCTTTTTCACAACCCGTGAAGAGTTTTAGGGACCGATTTTGAAGGCACATTGTTCAAAAGATAACATGCGGTTTGTAGTACGTATCCCCAAAAGGATAAAGGTAATGATGAATAACTCATCATGGACCGAATCATGTCCAACAAAGTCCTATTCCTTCTCTCTGCTACGTCATTCTGCTGCAGAGTGCCCGGCGTAGTCAAATGGGATAAAATCCCATTCTCTAACAAGTGTCCCAAGAACTCATCAGAAAGGTATTCCCCACCTCGATCAAATCGAAGTGCCTTTATGGGTCTACCCAATTGTTTTTCCACTTCAGCCCGAAACTCCCTGAACTTATCATAAGTTTCGCTTTTATGGTGCATTAGGTACACATACCCATATCTTGAGTAATCGTCAATAAAAGTGACAAAGTACTCATACCCTCCTCGTGCCCGGATGTTCATCGGTCCGCAAACATCACTATGCATAAGTTCTAGAACCCCTTCGGCCCTATTGCCCTTAGACCTGTATGGTCTTTTGGTCATTTTACCCTCCAAACAAGATTCACATTGAGGTATAGATTCCACCTTTAAGTGACTTAAAGGTCTATCCCTTACCAACCTTTGAATCCTATTCAGGTTAATATGGCCAAGGCGCAAATGCCAAAGATAAGTCCTATTAGAGTGAGAAGTTTTAAGCCTTTTTGAGTCATTATCATGTATCTCAGCATTAAGCAATAAGTCGATCTTAGGTTTGATAAAATATAGATTACTTTGCGTCCATCTAGAACAGATAAAAGATTTGTTTTTACGAATCACCACTTTTTCATTAAAAGATACCATGTAGGAGTCTTTAAATAAAGAAGATACAGAAATTAAATTCCTTTTAAATTTAGGAACATAAAAACAGTCTTGCAAAATTAAACTCCTATAATTATCAAAATAAAGATGGACATCTCCCACTGCTTCCGCTGAGACCAAGGATCCATAGCCCATCCGAAGCGTTAAGTCTTCACGAAGTAGACTTCTCGTTTCTTTGAATCCCTGCAAAGAAACACAAACATGCTTAGTTGCACCAGAATCTATGACCCAGATGTCACTGGATTCCTCAACCAAACAAGTTTCTAAATATAGAAGATCACACCTACCTCCCTTGGAAAGGAAGTCCTTGCAATGCTTCTTTATATGCCCGACCTTACCACAGATGAAGCACTTAAGCTTCTTTGGGTTCTTCTTCTTCTTCTTGGTAGCAGGAGGAATAGATGACTTCCCACTCTTGGCCCGTTGCTTCTTTCCATTCCCAAAGTTAGGATTGGAACCAGAAGCAGCTACCATATTGGCCTCACCACCAGCAGGAGACTCCCTGATCAGCAGTTCAAACTCTTGTAACTGTTTCATCAGTTTTGTCAAGGTCATATCCCGTCTATTGCTTAAATTAAAAGTAGCTCTAAACGGAATAAATTCCTTAGATAGAGTCTCAAAGACCATAGTCATCTGAGTTTCAGCATCGATGTCGGCTCCATTGGTTTGAGCCACAGCGAGGTAACCCATGACCAACATCATGTGCTCTTTTACAGATGTCTCCGGTCTCTGTCTACAATTTAAGAGTTTTCGAAGCGCCCCTTTCCGCTTTGTTATGGCCTGGCCTCCGAACATATCCTCAAGATTATCCAAGATTTGCTTCGCAGTCTCATAATCCTGATGTTGAGCCTGCAGCACGTTGTTCATGCTAGCCATAACATAGCAGCGGGCCTGATCATTAGCATCTTTCCAGCGGTTGTACGCTTGGAATTGCTCATTACTTGAGTCTCTTGTAGGCTCGGGAGGACAAGGAGTTGTCAGTACATATTTCAATTTCTCAAAGGAAAGGACGATGTCCAGGTTCTGTTTCCAATCGTTATAGTTCTCACTGGTTAATTGGTTTTTATCAAGTATCGATGATAAAGCATTTTTAGACATTTTCAATCTACAATAAAGAATCATATACCAAACATAAGCAAACATATATAATAATTTAGTAAGATAACACAATCATGTAAGATAATACAAATGCGTTTATGTGTCAAAACCTTGAAAATATCACAACCTTACAACAATAATTCCCAACTCAGAATTCAACAAGCTCCTAGGGGAGTCATGCCAAATTCAATCAGGAACACAGATCCCCTCCTGAATAATATATGCCATCCAGGACCCGTATGATCCAGCATATACTAATAATCGTTTCTTTGGCCATTAATTTTATTAACAGAGCTCCTAGGTGAGGTTAATAATAAAATCAACGTGAGTGTATAACCACCGTTTCAATATTTTATCCATGATTTATAATCACCACCTAGGGGTGTGCAACCAAAAATCATACTAAAATACCTTATCCTTTTAGAGATCCAATCTGGTACATGATAGAAATCCCTTCCTAGGGGTTGGGACCACCATGTTCTTCCTATGGACCAACGATGGAGGCCTTAGGTTCTCTCTTCGAAAACCTTCTCCCACTCAATCTTTTGAAGTCAAGGTTTTATTTTAAAATTATGCATGAACAATTTTAATATGAGCGGCACTCCCTATTCTATATGACATGTTATCAATAGACATGGTAAATCATATTATAATGCAGACAAGCAAAGCTACAAGCAAAATAATAATAACCGTAATATTATGGTTCCACCCTAGAGAATAGAAAACTAAGATTACAAGAGAATAATCGAGACATGTATCGATTCTTCATCCTTGAATCCTCAAGCTTTATCCATCTTCATGTAATTTCCATCTTCAAGTCTTCAATCCCGTATGAATCGAATACTTCATATTTCCGGTCATATCCAAATTTAATGTTTCTCAGAATCGTCCCAAAAATAAAATTAAAACTGCACCGGAAAAATTGCACATTTTCTGGACACCTGGCAGCTCTCGGTCGGCAGGCCAATCTGGGTGATCGGCCTGCCAGTCTTGCTCCATCGGCCTGCCGATCTGAAATATCGGCCTGCCGATCTATGCAGATTCGGCCTGCCGAACATGAAAGTTCGGCCTGCCGGCAGAGCACCAAAATTTTTGCCCCACTGTCGGCCTGCCGGACCACAAGTCCGGCCTGTCGATCTGTGACCTTCGGCCTGCCGAACTATGAGGTCTGGCATGCCGACCAAGCAGAAAACCCTTAATCCAGAAAATACAACTTTAATGCAATTCATCAATTTTATTTTCAACAATTCAAAAACATAAAATTAGAGACTCATGAAATACTTGGAGGCGCCATCATCAATCTTCAAGATCCGACTTCTCGTTCCGTCTTCTCCGGATAATTATTTAATTACAAATTTTTACAAATTAAAAATTAAATAACAATTCTTAGACGGAGATGATAGTCCGCCATCTAATTACATGAAAAACCTAGATACACATTCTAACCCCTAAGGAACCATAACCGGTATTAATTAATTAATAAATAATTAAACAATAATTTAATCAACCATAATTAATTAATAAACATTCACCACATAATCCATGACAACATATATATTATATAGAAACCTAGAGTGCCATCTCTCTATAAAATTTAATTCAAGCATAGGAGAGATTAAGATCACAAAATTTATGCATATAACATGATCACAAACTTGCAAATTTATGTAAAAACCTCAGCTCTGATACCAATTGTTGGAAACAAAGTGCGCAGCAGAATTTTAAAAATTTTTCATCAGAGTAATTTCTAAAACACAAGTTTGACATGTTATATGTATAAATTAAACAGATCTTACTAACCTCAGTGTGCCGAAGAACCTCCGCAATCCTGTGTAAAGAAGTAACGTTCCAGAAGAGCCTCAACCAACTGGTCTTCTTTGCTATTCTCTATCCACAACCGGAGTGAGTGTGGGCTCACACGTATAGCTTCTTCCACCGGTGACTCTCCTTCCAACCAACAGAGAGAACCCAAAGCTAGTGTTCGTGATTTGTGAACAAAAGCTCTCAGGAAGTTTTCAGATGCTCACTAGAAGAGTATCACTCTTAATCTCTCAAATTGATCTCTATTGATCTGAGTAAATCATGTGACTCACTCCCTTTTTATACCTATTGGTCCTGGGGTCAGTCCATATCAGATTAGGTCTCAAAAACTCGAAAACAGAATCAAGTTCGGATCAATATCTGATAAGATCCACGTGAAAACGCATAATCTTATCTCCACTGATCGGCAGGCTGAACATTCTGATCGACAGGCCGAACATGTCATCCTACAGGGCGAACTCCTGAGAAAAATCTCCACGAATCTTTTATTTTTCACCCGAGATTCTAAAGGATAAAGTCTCAGTTTTGATTCAAATAACCCAATAGAGAAGATATCTGATCAAAACAAACTTTATCAAGATAATCTCTAAAAAAATAGATCAATTCACAATAATTCTACAAGTTTATCTTGATCTAATTTGTCCAAAAATTAAATCAACCGATAAACAGACAAGAATTATCTGATCGCAATAATTCAACAAGTTTATCTTGAACTAATTTTTTACAAAATTAATTCAACCAATAAACAAACATGAATTATTTGATTCTTACAAATTTTAAACCAATCTGATAAATCCGACATAAGTCACCAATTATTGGAAAAGCACGCCGTGTCGTTACAGGACTTTGTGAGCTAGCAAAGGGGACCAAAATGGACCTATAAAGTTCAAGCTCATGATAATTATGAAACCCAATATCTCAGATATACATTTCACAATTATCAACTCCAACGCTACTCCACTAAAAGTTTGGAGCTACACTCTCAAACTTTATAGAATTACGAAGCTCTTGTAGCTAAGTCTCCATGACATATCATAGTGTATTGCATCCCCATATGATTATCCATAATTGGCTTAAGGACAATTTCTGTCTTACCTTTCCGATTATTTTTATCTTACGTTCCATTGTCTCACCATTAGAAAACTTACCATCCAAAGATAGTATACCATTTGGTTACACCTATGTATCCAAATGGTTGAGCGCTCCAGTTTTTTCAATTACAGGACAACGCATATAAGAGGATATCATTACTCCTAAAGAGGAGCTATGGATTCCACATCTATGAATAACAAGTCTACGCTATCAAGAGTCATGCCTCCAACGTATCGGCATGCATACCACTATAGAGATATGGGAGTCACTCATTGGTACATCAAAAGACACAAGTCGAGACAACGGGCCCACTATTCATCTTAGGATTAAGATACAATACAAATGACTGTCTAAAGTGAATCGATTTGCCAAGACAAAATTATTAATCCAAATCAATTCACTTTATGTCCTGATCCAACACATCGTCACCTATGACAACGTGCCAATGTTTCTATTCACGGAGTCCAACTCCGATGGCCAAGACAAACCATCTCTCAAAAGGGATATAGACAACATAACAATCTTTACATGAATAAAGCGCCCAACTTTATTCCCTCGATTGCGGATCATATGTTTTAGACCATCACCTTAAGAATCGTGTCTTCCGCATAATCATCCCATCATATGCTCAATTCTTAAGGTTTAGATTGACAGTCTCAGACTACTGTTTGCTTATCATACATTCAACAAATATGAACGTAAAGAGGACAAGATTTGGTATATAGATAAATGAATAAATTCTTTATTGATAAAAATGTCTCCAAAAACGTATTACATTTTTACTCCTTAGGGCATACATGTCTAACACTATTGACCTGGATTTATTCCAATAAAAAAGAAACTAGAAATCAGGAAAAATAAAAACAAATTAGGAAACAAATCTCCTAACTTTCCGACACTTTCCATTCTCACAAATTCACAACATGAAGCTAACAGCAAAAAGAAACAGAGAAAAAGAAAAATGCTTAGGGGTTCTACTAACGCTAAGCACGTGGACGACGGATCCTCTGTTAGTGTATGTGGTGTTCAGCACCACGATACTAGAAAAAAGTATAAAACACAAAAAAAAAAAAAAACACCACCCTAATTAAGTATAGAAGTTGCATGGTTATATGAAACATATTTATGAACCGTTAATTAAAAAATTTCTAAGTTCCTAAACCCTTAAATTTTACAAAAATAGAAAAGGATAGCTAAAAGAGAAAAGAATAAGAGTTATGGCATATAGGAATAGCAAAATCCTGAAATTCTTTGGCCGTGAATTCCACATTTGGGCTCACAGTCCCCAACAGATGATGAGGAACTCCTACACAATTTCAAACTGATTTTGTTTGAACTTTCAAATTCCAAGTCGAAACGAGAATAGAGACAAGTGAGATGGTGCGGAGAAAAATTAAGAACCTTTTTGTTCGACGAGAGGAACCTTGTTTGTGAGAACATCCAAGCCTTGGTATACCTGCATGGAAGCGGCGTTGATCATCTCGACAGGAAAATGAGAGTTCAAATCAATGGCCAATCGCGACTTCCCTAAACTTGTGGGTCCCATTATCACGACTACTTTTGGCTTCGGCTTGCCTTTGTCGGCGGGTCCAACGCCATTGTTGGGGTTCCGGAGTCTCTTCGTTTCAGTTGGACTGTCCATCTTTGCGGAGTGCGGCAGTTGTCCCCGTCTTCCTTTGCTTATACGTTGTTTTTGGTACTTTAGGCCATTACTTCTTGGGCTGATACCAGCAATAACATTATACACATAGTTAATAAATAAATAAAATGATTTGTAAATGTTCGTTTTGATTGTTTATATATATATATTACTGAATACTTTTATAAATATTTAAAAAATTTAATAATTATTAATGTGTATAAATTTAATATTTAAATGTTATATGTTTAAGGATAAAATTTATAAATAATAATTTAAATAGTCTATAATAATCAATTAAAATTTAAAATCTTTAATTAAATATTATAAATATTGCTTAATTTTATCGATAGTAAAATATTTTTATTCAAGTTATTAATGTAGAGACACTTAGATTAAAAGTACTTTATATAATAATGAGATTATATGAACAATATTAATATATAAACAATATTAAAAAGTATTTTTGTTTTTTTGTTTTTGTTTTTTCTTTTTTTCCTTCAAATACTAAATTTGTCGTTTGGAACTGCTACCGGTGGGTGGGTGCAATGAGTGCTAAGTTACGTGCAAAAGATCCCACATATCCTAGTTACGACCAGGAAATCTATCACCGTCTTCGTTTTCGTCTTTGTCCTCGTCTTGTCCTCTTCGTTTCTCTGGCCTATTCAATCCGCACTCAAATACTTTCACAAGGATAACCTGCAAAGAAAATCTTTTAGATTTTTGAAAGTCGGTCTTCAAATGCGGTAAGTTCCTGAAATTTCCATTCTTTTTTTTTTTTTTTTGTTCGATACAACAAACCCCAACCCTAATTGTAATGAAGCGATCGATCGAGGTCCCTAGCCTCAACGGCAACGCAAAGAAGCCGGTTTTTCTCACCAAAGCGCAGCGCGAGCAATTGGCCCTCCAGCGCCGCCAAGAAGAGATCGAGGAGCAGAAACGTCGTCAGCAGCTTTTGCTCTCCCAGGCTCGTTCTTCTTCCGCCTCTGCCGCCGCTGCTTCTGATTCTCCTGCGAGTAACAATGACTCTCACAAGCCCTCCGATTCCGATCGCCGTGACCGCGACAGGGATCGAGAGAGAGACAGGGATCGGGACAGGGATCGAGAGAGAGACAGGGATCGGGACAGGGAGAGAGATAGGGACCGGTCCGGCCGTGACCGGGACCGTGATTCGGAAAGGAGGAATCGCGAGAGGGAACGTGAGGAGGAGGCGAAGGCTCGGGAGAAGGCGCGGCTGGAGAAATTGGAGGGGCGAGAGCGGGACAAAGAGCTCGAATCGATAAAAGAGCAGTATCTGGGATCGAAGAAGCCGAAGAAGCGGGTTATTAAGCCTAGTGAGAAGTTCCGGTTTTCTTTTGACTGGGAAAACACTGAAGACACTTCTAGGGACATGAATTCCCTGTACCAGAACCCTCACGAGGCTCAGCTTTTGTTTGGACGAGGGTTTCGTGCCGGCATGGACCGCCGGGAGCAGAAGAAGCTTGCGGCAAAGAACGAGAAGGACCTCAGAGAGGAAATCCGGCGGAAGGAGGGGGTTGAAGAGAGGCCTGAGGAAGCCGCTGCTCAAAAGCTTAAGGAAGAGGCTGCTGATCTCTATGACACCTTTGACATGAGGGTTGACCGCCATTGGAGCGAAAAGAAGCTTGAAGAGATGACGGAGAGAGATTGGAGGATTTTCCGTGAGGACTTCAATATTTCCTACAAGGGTTCGAAGATTCCTCGCCCTATGAGGAGCTGGGCTGAGAGTAAATTGAGTTCTGAACTGCTAAAGGCCGTGGAGAGAGTTGGTTATAAGAAACCATCCCCCATTCAGATGGCTGCTATTCCCCTTGGAATGCAGCAGCGTGATGTTATTGGGATTGCTGAGACAGGTTCCGGCAAGACTGCTGCTTTTGTTCTTCCTATGCTGACCTATATCTCGAGGCTGCCTCCGATGAGTGAAGAGAATGAGGCGGAAGGGCCTTATGCTGTCGTAATGGCACCAACTCGCGAATTGGCGCAGCAGATTGAGGAGGAGACTCTTAAATTTGCACATTTCTTGGGCATCAAAGTAGTGTCAATCGTTGGTGGGCAGTCTATCGAGGAGCAAGGGTTCAAGATCAGGCAGGGGTGTGAGGTGGTGATTGCTACTCCAGGGCGTCTGATTGACTGCTTGGAGAGGCGTTATGCAGTGTTAAACCAGTGCAATTATGTGGTTCTTGACGAAGCAGATCGTATGATTGACATGGGGTTTGAGCCGCAGGTTGTGGGTGTCTTAGATGCCATGCCTTCGAGCAATTTGAAGCCGGAAAACGAGGATGAAGAGCTTGATGAGAAGAAGATTTACCGAACAACTTACATGTTCAGTGCCACCATGCCGCCTGCTGTGGAGAGGCTTGCTAGAAAATACTTGAGAAATCCTGTTGTGGTCACTATTGGTACTGCTGGGAAGGCAACGGATTTGATCACCCAGAATGTGATTATGACCAAGCAGTCTGAGAAATTCAATAGATTGCAGCGATTGCTTGATGAGCTTGGTGATAAGACTGCCATTGTGTTTGTTAATACTAAGAAGAATGCAGATACTGTGGCCAAGAATTTGGACAAGGCAGGGTACCGCGTGACGACACTGCACGGTGGCAAATCACAGGAGCAGAGGGAGATCAGCCTTGAAGGTTTTCGAACCAAGAGGTACAATGTCCTTGTTGCAACTGATGTTGCAGGGCGTGGTATTGATATACCTGACGTGGCTCATGTCATCAACTACGATATGCCCGGGAATATTGAAATGTACACTCATCGTATTGGTCGTACGGGCCGTGCAGGGAAGACTGGTGTCGCCACAACTTTTTTGACTATGCATGACACCGAAGTGTTTTATGATCTCAAGCAAATGCTTATCCAGAGTAACAGTCCTGTGCCACATGAACTGGCAAAACATGAGGCTTCGAAGTTTAAGCCGGGAACAATTCCTGATAGACCACCTAGACGTCATGACACTGTTTTTACTCATTGAGAAATGGTTAGTTTTTGATCTTTTAAATGGGGCTCTAGCTTTAGTTGGTACAGCAACCAAGGAACTGATGCTCCTCTTAATGTGGCAATTAAATGCTGTTACATTTCTTCTCCTGTATTTTTGCTGCAGAACTTGATTGCATTTATAGTTAGGAGTTTCATATGGATACTACTATTAGTTGAGGAAACCTGTGATTGAGTATTTAGAAGTCTAATTTGATCTTGGTGTTGACATTTTTGTCATAGCAATAATTTTTGAAGTATTTAGTTGTCTATTTTCTGGTGCCATCCTTTGTTTATTTATTGTCGGAAATCTTATGTTTCCTTACACCATGTTTTATGATCTAAACAAAACGTACTTCACAATGGACTTGCAATTTCACTGCGGTAGATGGGTATTGTTTATTCAATAGATCCCCATGAAACTGTGCTTCCTAGGTGTCAACAAAGAGCATGTCAGATAGTAGAAGTTTACACTGTGATGGCTCTGAGACTTTTGGTGAGACCACCATGTCCGAGCTTTTGGTGAGACTTTTGGTCATTAGTTGAGGAACTGGTCTCATATGCTTTCAGTTTCTGTTATGTGAATGATATAAATTTAGTTGCCTCTTGAACAAAGAGCAGCCATATGGAGAAAGCATGTTTCTTGGTCCAAAACTTGATAAACCTCTAAAATTAAGGCGTTCTATGAAAGTTGGTGGGTTCTCCTTAGTATTAAAAGTGTTATCCTAAGAAAAGATGCCTTTTTAAGTCTATCATTGAAAGTCATGTCTTTGCCTGGATCCTGCAGGACATAAAGAAAACTGGTAAAACAAACCTCGGTATAGATATCTGGGTGTGATATTGACAACTTGGTGATGTGCCATTTAAGCCTGGAATCCCATGATCCAAATTAGAAGCCTTTTGTGTTCTGTATACGACGGGAAAACCAAAAAAAAAAAAAAAAAGGGCTTTCTGTTCGGTGTATAAAATTGCTTGACTCTAATAGTAGTCTTCATCACTTGTCCAATTCCTGTTTTGAGCAGCCTGCTAAGTCAGTTGTATTTGTTATTCAAGACTCTTTTGTTTTCTGTTTTACGTCTGTGGAGCAACGAGTTCCCCCCGAGTAAAATGAAATAAATATGATGAACATTGTGGTCTATCTTCATTATTGGGATTTGGGTGGTTATCCCTGCACCCCTGATTTTCATATAATCACCCGTGCGTGCACTTGTATGATATGTTAATGTAATTGCTCTACACCTTCATTAAGTTCAGTGTCGGTTCCTTTATGCAATTAGCCATAGTGCTCGTTTAACCACACGCATGAGAACTAACTTTCCCAAAATCGCCCAGTCCCTTATTTATAACCTTGAATAGAGGCATAAATTTGCAGTTTCTATCTTTCATTGTGACTGCCTTAGATTGGGCCTTCTTACTTGCATACAGCGGCCCCTTTTGTGGTACCTACGTGGGGCCCCGCTCTATATATGAGGGCAGCGGGGACAAATCCCAAGAGGGATGAATAGGAATGCTCTAAAGGAAAAAGGATTACGAAGTGAACGTTGGTTTTGTTGTTGCGTGTGGTGGTGCTGTTGTTGTTTTTTTTTTTTCAAAGACAGGACAATTTAGCACAGTTCACGAGGTGTATCTCAACCTAAGTACAGGTTTAAAAGTAGGATGGTCAAACTTGAACAGATTAATCCCAGAAAACGCATAGGATGCTATATACAATGAATAATATTATTCCTCACGAGTAGTAAACAAGAAGTTTCTCATAAAAATTTAAATTTTTATTCAAATACTATATTCAAATACTCGAACCAAACGGGCTCTAAAAAACTTAAAATACTGTCATCTTATAGGATTGAAGGTTGAATAGTGATCTTGTCCATTTACTGGGGTTGAATTTGAATTGAGTTGAATTGCCAGAAAATAACAGAAAGAGGGTTTTACCAATGCCTTATTAGGTGGTGGTAGTACTCAATGAAAGAGTACCAAAAGGTTGATGATCAAATTTCAATAATCAGCATTAGATAGACATAACATTTTTGGTAAGAAATCAATCCGGTGACTTGGAAAATACACACCAATCTGCAATTCATTGTAATTTTTATGACCTTGATGCTGACAGAAACTATCCTTATACATGAACACAGACAGGCCACGACGTTAAGGTGTTAACTACGGAGACAATGCTGAAGGGCTGTTTTTTTACTAGATGAAAAAACCTTTAGTACCAGAGATATACAATGAAGAGAAATCAGGAAAAGAAAGAATACCACAAATAAGAAAACAGGACTCTGATTAGCACAACACAGAACCATCTGCCTTTTTTTTTTTCTTTTTTTTTTCTCTCTAAAGCTTTTGTCTCAGTGAAGAATTGTTATGTTTTTGCTGAGATCCTCGAGTTTCTTCAGCCGCAATCTCTCGCTTTCATTCACCATCTGACCAAGGGAAACAAATGCAGACAAGAAACGATAAATATGATTCATTATTTCTACGATGGAAAGAAAATGGGCCTGTATTTGCACAAGAAAATGAATAGTCACCTCAACTAACTTGGCAACCAGTTGAGATTTTTCTCTGTTCTTCTCATTAAAAGCTTCAACAGCTTCCCTGTATTCTCTCTCCTGTGAGAAACAGAAACTTCAACTGGTTTTTCCTTTTTGTGTTTTCTCCAAAAGCAAAAAGCTTTTGTAGGGTTGGTTTGGTTTCAAAGCATAATAAAGAATCTTGATGAGGCTGTAGGAGCAATTCCACTTCTGAATTTAAATTAAAGCAGTTTATTACATGAAGCCAAATTATCACCTTAGCTTGCAAGGTACTCATATCATTTGAGCATACAATATTTGGGCGTAAACATGAAGTCAGATATATGAAAACTAATAATTAAAATGATATAAAGGAAGAACGAGAGAAAGATGCAAGTATAATGTGTGAAATTATGATGGGACTCTACCTTGTTTCATGAATTCACAATTAATACAGAAGAAAATGGCAATAAATTAAGCTTCACCTTCTTCTGGCAGCTCTGCCCCAGTGGCTTTAACTCTTTGTTAACCAAATCTATCTTTTTTCGAATCATAGATATGTCCTTCCTCATTGGATCTGTGAGTGCTTCAAGCTCCTAAAAAGTTTCCCAAGTTTTGAAGTAACCGTTACATCTCACCATTAAATAGGTACTTGAACATTTTCCATATTCCAATTATCAACCAAAAATGACAGAATCTTTAGGTTTGTTTATAATGTCGCAACAGAAAATACAACGTTCATGGAAAAATCGAATGATTTTCTGCTGCGCATTTTAAACTCAGAGAAAGATGCCGATTGAAAACAGCTAAAACGATTGCGTTATTTTACTACTTGCTGAAAGTTCTCAATGTTCAAAATTAAACGTTTTGGAGCCAGAATTTATTTTCAGTTAGGAACAATATGAAACACAGAAGAGATAAGTAGGGTACTGTTAGAATTTTCTATTATTAGGTGATGACACAAATACAATTTCCTAATAGCATACTAACTGTCATTTTTTGGGTTGCAACTACAGCAATGTGGTCACTTACTTCTCGAATGTCAGCCAAACGCTTAGTTGCTTGCTCTACTTTTCCCATCTGAGCCTGTACTATCTCTCTCACCTCCATCTTCTTCCTCTCAATCTCCTCTTCCTTTGCTTGGAACATAGCCAATGCCGACCTCGAGAGCTCCTCTTCTTTGTCATCCTTTGTTGGGCTGCCATTGCTGCTGATAATCCCTGAGTTCTTCACTCTTTGCACCTGTTGCCTGCTTGGTGTTGTCATTCTTCTACCACAACGTCCTTCACAATTATCTTCTTTCCTTTGTTTTGCTCCTTTTTCTTTTCCCCTCAGAATGATGGCTATCTTTCTCCTGTTGAAGGTGGTTAGAAACAAAAGTTGGCTTTAAAGCTATGAAACCAAACTTACTTTGCAACAAAAATATCATCACAATGAGCTTTAAAACAACTAAAATGCCTTCAATTTAGCCTTTCTCATCATAAAGTTTAAAAAAGGTGGATTTTACCTTTGTTGAATGAAGACCAACTCGAAAACTCTCCATGACCTTCTTTCCACCTTTACTCAAACGCTTACTTGATGACCACCCACTAAAGAAATAATTTAAAGTGAAGTTTAATATTTTAATGTTATAGAAAAATTATTGGCAATGTATGATTGTGTTTTCTTTCTACATACAGTTGCCTCTTAATACTTGATGTAGGATCTAACATGGTCCTCATTTGGTCAGATCGATATTTTCTTTAAGGTTAGGTATCCGGGCAAATTCAGCCAACTACTGTAGTTCTCCCGACTTATTGTATGGAAAGCTATAAGTACTTTATTAATGTTATATTGCCACTACTTTGTGTAGTTATCAAGAAATACACGTCTTTAGCTAACAGATCTTCTACTAGATCTAAATTAAGCCTTACTTCTACTTAGGGTGATTATTATTATAAGGGTCAATCACATAAACGGTTCTAAACTTTATCCTCAATTCTACCTTACTTCTTGACTTTTGAAAGTTTCAAACTTAGTCTTTGATCTATCAATTTGATTTATTTTTAATCCTTTTCCTCAGTTAAGAAATTTGTGGTAATTCTGACGGAAAATAGTATTGTACTACTAGAATACAGAATGGGCACATGACTAGCGTGCAAAATGATAAAATAACACTATGCTAACTATATATTATCCAGATTTGATCTATTTTTAATACTCAACTAATGAAAAGGAATAAAACTGAAATAAATTGATAGATCGAGGATTAAGTTCATAACATTTAAAAAATCAGGAATGAAAGTGAGATTGACGAAAAAAGACAAGAACCTTTTTTTTTTTTTTTTTTTAAATTAACCCTTATTAGGGTTAAGTGACAATTGGTTGAAATGTGCTCACGGGGTTTGATAATTACATTTCGTCTTTTCTTTATTTTTATTATTTTTTAGGTGCTTGGGATTATTTTATTTTTTCCTTTATTTTTTTATGTGGAGTGAACAGTAAGGCTTACTTACACAGTATGGGGAGGAGAATTAGGGGACAAGACAGAGTAGGAGAGATTCTAAGCAGCTAAGCTAGCTGCCTTTCATTTCATTGGTCTTCCAGCTTTGGTTTGCAAGAGAGAATCTCCACTTTTCAACTTAATTTTCCTCCTCTTTCAAAACACCCAATTAGCTGTACTGTAGGTATAGTTCAGCCCAAATTACAGCAAAAACATAATTCATGGAATCATGGTACTTGTAATATATTGGGCTTTTTCAAGATTCTACTTTTAAAAATAATTTTGAGTTTCCACTCTGCCCAAGAATACAATTTTAAGGCATATGGACTTGTGTACTAAACTGCCGGAAATAGAATTCATGAAACATCTTCAGGTTTATGGTTATCACAATGTAGAAGACTTGGGACCATATGAATACTAATTTTTTCATACTATAAAAATTTAAAAATGTTCATTCTAAAGAGCACATACTTTCCAGAATGACATCGAGTTCTGATTTATTCAAATTTGATAAACAAATTGTTGCATATTATAACATCTTTTGAGTCTTTTTGATGTTTTCACTTTTCTGGGCATGTGGCGAGGCATCATTATGTGTTTTTAGACCCACTTTGAAATGGCATTGAGAAAATTCTTTGAGCCAATCTGGACAGTACAAGAATTTGATTGGTGTGATCAGCCAATTGGTTGCAAGAATGTTATCGCTGGATTCGGATCGTTGAGGTTTCATCCAAAAATTATACACTTTTTGCGAGGAAAAACAAAACATCACACAAGAAGGAAACATGTTGGATTGGCCAATTTTAAACTGCAACTTCTGATGGGCCAGAATGGCCAGTAATATCAAGCCAACAGGAGTTATATAGGGTATTTGGTTTAATTGGTGCTGAGGCGACGAACAGCTCCTCGTACACTTGGAGGAGTATATTGTCTGCAAAGGAGTTACAGGGTGTTAGGGATTGTCGGTTTCAATCAAATCTTTTGATTACTACAGTGTAAAGTTCTCATATACTACAGTGTTAAGAAAAAGTAAGCGATAATATAAAGCTCACATATACTATAGTATTCTTAACTAATTGTTTCTAATCAATGCTTTCTAACACTGTTTTACTTAAGCTCGGGGCCCAAGGAAGGTGGGGGATGGCATGAAATTAGTTTCTTTTCGGACCCATGGATTCCTAGGCCTAGTATGTTTAGGCCTATTGGAGGATTCTGACGAGGAAAGTGGGAGATCTAATAGTGGATGGGTAATGGGATCATGAGCTAGTTAGGACAGTGCATATTGAGCTGGTACTTAGTATTCCTTTGGGCATGCGTGGATATGAGGACAAGGTGGTATGGCATTACAATGACAAGGTTCTCTACACAGTGAAATCTAGGAATAGAGTTGCCATGGAAGTGAAGGGAAACCCGACCTCAGTCTAATGTTAGACTTGAGAGTAAGTGGTGGCAAAAGCTATAGAGTCTCCAGATTCCTAGTAAAATTAAAATTTTCATGTCGCGAGCTTTTCACAATATCCTTTCTAGTTTTGATGATTTAGCTCGTCAAGGAGTGGATTGTGAGCAGATGCGTAGGTTTGTCGGGGGTATAAGGAATCATTGGAGCATGTTCTGTGGAGTTGTCCTTTAGCCATGACATGTTGGGAAGAATTGGCAATATGGTTATTGGTAGAAAAGTTTCAGCACCAGATGTTTACAATGTTTGTGTTTGGCCATGTTTAAGCTTCCCCAAATTGGTCATACTGATAAATTTTTTGTTATTGCTTAGTGCATATGGTGGAGCAGCAATCTATTGGTCCATGATCGTGTTAGCCTAACGTTTTTTTTTTGACAAAAATAGCAAAAACATGGTTATGGTGTAAAACATATATAGTAAAAATTTCTCAAAACTTTTGTTAAACATGATATAGATTATATTAATTGGTTAAATATATATATAAAAACTTTGCTTACCCGGAGACCGAAAACTTTCTAGCGGATAAGGAACATTCTCTATTTAAAACCACTATTTTTTTTTGTCTAGTCCTTGGATTGGAAGGACATACGTATAGGCATAGATGGAATTAATGGTTACTATTGATTAGTATCTAACTTGTCATCCGTTAATCTTAACGCATAAGCAAAATAGATCTTAGGACAAAAAACTTTTCTTCTCTCTTTCTCTCTCTACAAGCCGAGTGAATGGTTTTTGACAAAGTTCTCTCAGTCTCTCAAAGACTCACAATTGTTTATTAAATAAATAGAGGAGGTCTTTATTTATAAAGAAAAAAGACTCAATTAATTATGGAAGTTTTCTTTATTTTAATTTTAAATATCAAATATTTAATTAAAATAAAAGAGAGTATTTTCTCTTTTCTATCGATATGTGGTGTCACCTACATATATACTCTATTAGTGGGTGGCACCAATTCAAGAAGGAGGAGGAGAGCAAATCTGCTTGTTATCCATTTAATTTGTTTTCAAATTTAACTTTCTAAATGTGAATTAAATCACATTTATCTAAAAATAGAGATTTTAAATATGAAAACTTGACAATCAAGTTTTGGACTACACAAGGAACATTCTCTTGTGCAGTGTGGTGTCACACATTGTGGGTGGACCCCACTATATGTCTTCCAAAATTTATTTATATTAAATAATTTTGTTATTTAATAATTATGAACTAATTCATAATTAATTTATTTTGAGTGATGGTTAATTTAGAATTCAATAATTTTAAATTAATTATATAAAGTAATAATTTCACTTGTTCAAATAGTTTTTGCAAGGATGAGGAAGACTAAAAGACCCATAATTTCAAGCTCTAACAAAACCAATATATTAATTAAACTTTTTAATTAATATATTACTTTTTTACTAATTCCAATATAACCCTACAAAATACTTGAAATTGCACTCTTGAAATTATAAATATATCATTATTCATTTCTTAGAATCATCCATTTAATATAGTCATTACATTGAAATTATAAATATATCATTATTCATTTCTTAGAATCATTCATTTAATATAGTCATTACATATAAATTGATTTTCTATAAATAATTCATAATTAGAGTAAGGTAAAATTCGTTAATCTCTCTAATTACTACTTTATTCATGAGTGCCATTGATTCCCTAATAAATAATAAATTAATGAACTTGATCACAAGTTGACCACTCTTATTATTCAAGCTTCGAATCAATAATCAAGAGAATTATTTATCTATTTCTCATTAGAGAAGGAATGTATTCAATCTTGTAATATTAACATTCCCAGCCACTTACTTCATTATGACTCCAAAATACAAGGGATAGGATTAGATTTTCGAATTTATACTGAGTAAATCAAAAGACATAACCCATGAATAAGAGTTTGCTAATAACTCAGGATTAGGATCATCTTATATATAACCATTGGTTGATATGACTAGAACTTGCTATAATTAGTAGAAATTATTAACTATTTATATCATATCGTGTCCTAGTCCTACATAGTTTCACTATGTACAGTGCACTCATTTAATGACTCACCACATTAAAGGTTGGAATAAGAGCATTCCATTCTTAATAGAAATGACCTGCACTAGTAACGCTCAATTAAATATTTCATACTTTAATTGAACAATTAATTATATGTTACTAACTATTTTAATTATCATCTTTAAATATTTTCTCTTGTATATAATGCTTATATATAATATTTAAGATTATGTAGATAATGACAGAATTTTAATGATATTTATAACGCATTTTAAAACACATACATACAAATATAATGAAAATTCACTTTATTTAATTATAAATATATCTGTTACAAAACATTATATACTTTAAGGGCATCTATCCTAACAGATCTGATGGATTATAAATGAGTGCTGGAAACAACTGGGTAAGTGCTTGGTAACTATCATAACTATGCAAAGGCTCTTGGTGTAAAAACAATCGCATGTGGTTCAGAAAAAGGGATGGCAGCCTCCACTTGTTGGAATGCTTAAGTTAAATGTGGATTTTGATTTATAACAAAATATTGGGTTCATTGGTAGAGGTGCGGTTCTTCAAGACTCTGAGGGTGTTGATTAGATATGAATGTTACAGTTGATAAGTTATTTCGTGTTAATCACATGATGTAGCACTATATAGCACATTCTTGTGTAAAATATGAACCAACTTTAATTGTAGGCAGTCTCAAAAATGGCAGAGAGATCCCCTTAGGGAAAAAAAAGGGAAAATAATTGTATAGGATAATCCAATGTAGCAACAAAGTTGGAAAACAAACTCTGGATAATAGGTTACGGAATCCTTACAGTGAAGAAGTTAATTTTGCTTCACTAATAAAGCATAGGTGTTTTAGTCACATGTTTAACTTTGTAACAGTTTAGTTTATGACTAAAAGCAATTTTATATCATGTGCTATGAATTTTTCTATATGGATGACCACAAATTAAACCATTAAAATTCTAATTCAATGGCTAAAATATCCTGCTCTACCAGTGGAGCAAAATTGCCACAATTGCAAGTGCATGGCGCTTCAAGCTAGATTGGACTTTGTAAGGAGATTGATCGACAAGCTCGCATTATGGAATCTAATGTTGTAAACATGGTCTAGAGGCTAATTGCTCTATCAGTTGGGAAAAAGGGTAGAGTAGGGAAAATTAATGAGTAGGCAAAGCGTATACTAACATTATCGAGAAAAATTAAGTGTAGTGTAGAATTTTAGAGGAGGCAAAATATAATTTTAGGGGGACTGAAATATAAATTTAATATTTTATATAGAAAGTTAAAGAAAAAATAAGTTAGAGGGGCCTCTCACCCTCGTCCGTGTGCTATTCTACCCTTGGTTGGAAGGTCAAGCGATTAGCTTGTTAGTACATGGCGCTTCGAGCTAGATTGGAATTGACAAGAATGCATTGTGGAATTTGACGTTGTGAATGTGATTCAAGAGGTAATTGCTCCATCTGTTAGAAGGTTAAGTGATAACATCTTGTTGGAAAGTAACCCTTAATTTTCTTAAGGGATATTTTGCTGGAAAATGATACGCAGCAGAATTTTAAAATTTTTAAATCACAGTCTTTTCAAAAAAACAAGTTTGACATGCTAAGTACATAAATTAATAACAAATCTTATGTACCTCTTTTGTATACTAAAGACAGTAGAAAAGTCTGGAGAAGAACCTTCTAGAAGTGCCTCAACTAACTAGTCATCTTTGCTATTCTTTATCCACGATTGAAGTGTGGATGGTTGCACGTTGTATAGCCTTTCCTCCGATGACTCTCCTTCCAATCGCTTGAGAAAACCTATAGCTAAGATTCGAGATGTTGAACAATAGCTCTTTGAAAATTTCAAAGTTTCTTTTACTAGAAAACTCATTCTATACTTCTCATATTATCTGAGAAACAATGAAAATAGTTTCCTTTATATAGTGGTCAAATCTGGGGTTAGTTTTTATCAGAGTAGGCTTTAAAATTTGAGTCTGGATCAACTTATGATAAAAACACAAAAAAATGCGTAACTATATGATCGCATGTTCAGCATACCAATTTGGAAGATTAGCCTACCGAGCCAGCTGCATCAGCCTACCGAACTTGGCCATTGGCTTTTGAAAATCTTAGAATATCTTATTTTCATACGAGAATCTTAGATAGAGCTTTAGTTTTAATTCAAATAACCCAATAAAGAAGCTATCTGAGTAAAACAGTTATATATAGATAAACCCATGTCAAATAAAATACTATTCAAATAATTCAATATGTTTATCTTGAATTAATTTACAAAATTAATTCAACCAATAAACTAACATGAATTATTAAGTCCATTTTATTGAATTTAGTCAATCTAATAATTAACATAAGTCATCAATATGTAGGAAAAGTATGCCGTATCGTTACAGAAATTATTATGAGCTAGCAAATAGAACCAGATAGACATATATAGACTAAGCCCTTATAATTATAAAATAACATATCTCAGATACATATATTTTATAATTATCAACTTTAATGCTAGTCCACTTAAAGTTTAGAATTATACTCTTAAACTATATAAAATTACAAAGCTCCAATAAGCTGATCATCCATAACATATCATAATATGACATCCCTATAGGATATTTATAATCGGCTTAAGGATAAATTCCATTTTACGTTCCCAATTATTTTTACCTTATGTTCTATTATCTCACCATTGGAATACTTATTATCCATAAATAGTATGCCATTTGGTTACACCTATGTATCCAAATGGTTGAGCATTCTAGTCTTCCAATTACAAGATAATGCCTAAAAAAGAATATTATTAATTTTACAAAAGAGCTATAGATTCCATATCTATGAATAATGAGTCTACATCAATCAAAAGTCATGTTTCCAACATACCAGTATGCGCATCATCATCAAATCAAGATGTCACCTTTTGGTACATCAAAAGGCACAAGTCGAGAATATAGGCCCATCAATTCATTTCAGAATTAAGACATAACACATTTGATTGTCTAAAGTGAATGGATTTAAACAAACGAAATTATTAATCAAAATCAATTCAATTTTTGTCCCGATCCAATATATCGTCACCTATGACAATATATCAATGTTTCTACTCATGGAGTCCCATTTTGATGATCAAGACAAGTCATCTTCCATTAGGGATGTAGACAATATGATAATCTTAACATGAATAAAGCACCCTAACTTTATTCCTTTGATTACGGACCTTATCATTTAAACTATCACCATTAAGATTCATGTCTTCTGTATAATCTGTCCATCATATGCACAATCTTCAAAGTTCAGACCGATAGTCTCAAACTTTTGTTTGCTTATCATATATTCAACAGAAATGAACATAAAGAGGACAATATTTGGTATATAAATAATAAATAAACTCTTTATTGATTAAATGTCTCCAAAAACTTATTATATCATATAATCTTTTGGGCACCATGTCTAAAATATTTATCTTTTTATGTCCTATGTTTTATGTTTATTCAAATACTATATCTTCAATTGAAATTCTAGCAAATAGCAGATTCTATTATTCACTTAGTAAATAATGTCAGTTATTTCAAAAAGTAAAGAAAGTGTCATATTTAGGATAAATCAAGATTTCTTAAAAAAGTAGAAACCCCAAAATGTCCTTTTTTAGATCTAGTTTTTTCACTACCTATTTAGTCTCTCTCTCCAAATGACCTTCTCTCTTTGCTAGCGTACTCAGACAGCGACAGCAAGCACAGAAAACTAGTCTGCCATATCCACCCATGATGGTCGCAAGAACCCATTCGCCATATCCAAGTTCAGTGCGCGACGACGACATATGGTAACGAGAAGAGCAAAATCACAATGGTTTGGCATTGTGAGGCTCTCACATCCTTGGAGATCTTCACAACGATGTTACAAGCCTGGAATCGTGTTGGAGATCTAGTGGAGATCTCTCTTTGTCTTTGATGAAGATCTCGCTGAGTCGCCGGCGCTCAAGATCTCATCTTCGACGGAGCAGAGGCAGTGTTTTTACAGCTACGTTTGAGGTTGATGTTTTTGGTGTTTGGTAGATTGGAGTCCGGAGAAACGATCTGTATTGATGGTGTTGTCAGAAGCACATATTCGAGCAATAGAGCCGATGGTGCATGGCTGAAGTGAGCTAGTAATTGTTTGTTGTTGCTGTTGCTGTTGTGTTAGTTCAACCACATTTAATACTACAAAAGGTTGGAGAATGTTGATATAATGTATTGTGTTGGGATTACTCTGAAGAGGTTGAGTTGTTTGTTGTAAATTCAACAAAGCAGAGATAGGTTCAGGTGGGGGAAAGCAAGCTCGTAGATGCTGACTTGGGCATCAATTAAGTTCATTGAAGTTTGTAATTGATTTAGGGGCAATAGATAAGTTATTGTGAATAAAAGTTTCAAATGAGACAGGAACATATACCACAACCACTTGTTGTGTTTGTTTGTCTTTTTTTTTTTTTTTTTTTTTTTTTCTCTTGGTTTTTGGTGGCATTTATAGGTCATCAATGATGTCTCTGATGTCAATTATGTTTGGCAACGTTACCTGTAAATTTTTGTATTTACATAGAAAAGTAGTATTTTTATGTTAATATAGTATTTCGCGGCAACCAGTGATGTCGCCAATGCTAGCGACATCGCAGGTGCCAGAGATGGCTAGTGATGTAAATGCTAAAAATTTCTTTTTTTTTTTTTTTTGTTATACACAGTATTTACATGTAAATAATATATTTCATGGCTATCGCCGATGCCAACAAGGGAGGAGAGAGAAAGATGGAGAGGAAAAAGTGGCAAGGGTATTTTAGGGTTTTTGTTCTCAATTTCTCATTATATGCTATTTATTATATATTTTGAAAACATATGATATTAGTTACTAATTCTTAGCCAAAATATACCATTTGGCTCTTTTTCCTCATCAATTTTTGACCTTATCGAAAGTATACTTTCATATTACATGTGATGCATATATCTATACTTTACCTCGATCAATAATTCATTTTGATTTTTTAAATGAGTAGATTTGCCTTAAGTAAAAAACGAAAAAAAAAGAAAAAAAAAAAAAGAAACAAACAAACATTCTGAAATAAAAAGGAAAACAAAAAAAAAATACATACAAAAAAATTTTCTATAGTTATTTCGAACATTTTGAGGTCAGAACCCTTGATTCAAAGTTTTTTTTTTAAGTTTTAGTATTTTCTTATTTTTTTATTTGAGGATATTTTGGGTATTTTTGAAACCAAAATTAAGGGTTGGCTAGGAAAATACATAAATTCATTTATTAAATATGATGTGAAGATATAAATTAAATGAGATTAAAAACTGAAAGTTTAGTTTTTTAATAAATCTAAAACATAGGCTAGAAAAAAGGTAAAAGCCCTTTAATTTAGTTTATTTTGTTGATTTCCTGTCACGCCCCAAAATCCGTGGGGTGATGTGGTAGATTAATTAAATTAAATTAAATAAAAATCACCCTTAAAAGGTAATAATAATTGATTTAAAAAAATGTAAAATTATTAGAAATCCTGAAACAAATAAATAGAAAGGAAACATTAAATAAATAAACCCCATTGGGTACCACCGAACCAACTTTAGTGTGCACACATAGTACTAGCAATATTAAATATATAACCACAGTCTAAGGAGATATAAGTAAATTTAAAACATTACATGCCTTGTTATAAGTACCCTAAATGATAATGTTCTAATCCTGCAATTTCCTTCCTGGTTCCTTAGCCTCCCTAAGTTGAACTCCACCTAGTGGGGGGGAAAATTTTAAAACAAGAAAATATGAGCGAAAGGCTCAGTAGGACTAAAACTTAAATAAAACATTTAATTCAAACACATATACATCATATTTAATCACATGCTATAACATGGGGTAATTAAATGAAACAAATAATGAATTAGAACTTATTAAATTTGTTCACATAGGATTAATCCTTTACTCATCCATAGACAGACTCATTATTAGGTTATAGGCAAAGCCAAATGAATCACCACTGGAGTGGCCCAGCTGGGTTTCGGGACCTGCCCCTAAGGTCGCGCTTCCCACGACTCGATCTCTGTACATGGCATCATGCTCTATTTTATCATTCTGGACGGTACCCACCGACACGTCTGGTGTCATCACATCATCATGTTTCATTTTACAGAATGTTCTCATTACATTCGTTATTATCACCTATTATTTAACCAATAATGAAAATAAGTAATAAACTTCATTTCTTGAAAATCATAAATAGGTTTTATGATCAAACTTCTTTTCAGAACATGGCTACCAAGGAGAAGGGATAGAAGTCCTACCTCGATATCTGTACCAATGTCCAACACCACTGTCCCGATCTGTTATACGTTAGCTCCACAAAACTACGAACAACCTTAAATAGAAAATAAGTTTATCAATTCCTAGCTTAAGGTATCCTACATCCCTAAGCTATGTCATGGTGTTTTAGTATGCCTTTAGCACTCACAAAATCATTTTAAGAGGTCGAAAACTTGATCTAGGCTTTAAATAGTAAAAAAGGGTGAAAAAAGCCATTTTTCATGAGGTTTAGTTGGCTTGCCAGAACCCCTGGTCTGGCCTGCTGAACTCCACAGTCTGGCCTGCCGGCCAACTAGGATCGGCCTACCAAACTTTCCCAGGTTCGACCTGCCGACCAGATGAATCTGGCTTGCCAAACCTATGAATCTAACCTGCCGAACACTAAGTTTGGCTTGCCGAACACTAAGTTTGGCTTACCAAACTGGAAAATCATGGGAGGTTCGAGGCTTCGATTCTCGGCCTCCCCAAGCTCAAAATCAAATCAAAACCTATTTTTCCAAGTCCCAGAGCAAATATAGTGATCATAGATGATAAACAAACATAGTAGGATAGATTTAAACACATTTAAACAAGATTTCCATAGGAATTTCAAGAAAATCCAAAAATGAGGGAAAAAGAGGAAAACTTGATTCAACTCGAATTTCATGAAATTAAGCCTAAATTTTGAATGATTCAAGTCCTACCAACCTAGATTAGGAGTTTCCTAAGCTCAAGAAACTCGAATCACAAAATTTTAAGGAGATTAAAAGATTTGGGACAAAAATTTAAAAGTTTGAAATTTAAGAAAACAAACCTCAAATCAAAGCTCAAAATCATGTTTGTGGAGTCTGAATTTGTGTTCTTCACCTCCCAATCCAACTGAGAATCAAGCCCAAAGCTCAAAATTTTGAAATCAAAAATCAAAAATCAAAGAGGAGGAAGGGAGAGAGGGGTAGCGTGGGAGAGAGGCAGTGAAGAGAGAGAGAGTGGCTGAGAGATAGTGAGTGAGAGTGAGGGTGAGGGTGGTTAAATAGAGGGACGGGGAAACAACACCGTGCCCCCAACACATGGTTTCTTGCAATTGGGACACATCGGGCATTTGACAAACTGTTTTGTTTCATAATTCAAAATAACACATGAAAAAAATAAATGATGGAATAAATTTAAAATACCATAAAATACTTTAATTGACCTCAAGTTTTCATTAAAGCATACTAATTCACCATCTAATCACCATTTACGGATAATTAAATTTTCTAGGCGTTACAACTCTCCACCTCTAAAGGAAATTTCATCCTCGAAATTAAAAGTCAAATTAAAAATAGAACAAATGAGTGTACAACTCTCTCATAGTCGACTTTAATTCCCAAGTCGCTTCATCAGCTCTGTGATGCTGCCACACGACTTTCACTAGGGGTATCTCATGACGTTGCAAGCTTATCACTTTTCGATCGATAATTTGAACTGGCGCCTCCTCATAAGTCATGTCTTCCTAAAGCTACACATCATGAAATGAGATAATCTTGCTCGGTTTGGGTAGACATTTTTGAAGCATCGACACTTGAAACACATCATAAACATAAGAAAGCTTGGGAGGGAGATCAAGGCGATAAGCGACCATACCTATACGCTGAGTAATCTCAAATGGTTCGATATACCTCGGTCTTACGTAATCTCATATGTACAATGAACTCATTTAATGACTCACTAGTTTAATAGTATGGATAAAACCATTCCATTCCTAATAGAAATGACCTGTACTAGTAACGTTAATGAAAGATTTTATGTGTTAATTAAAAAATTAATTATATATAACTGACCTTCTTAATTATCATTCTTAAATATTATCCTTTTGTATATAATACTTAGTATACATTATTTAAGGTTACAAAGATAATTATGGAAATTTGATGATATTCATAAAGTATTCATAATAAATGTACATAAATATAATGAAAAATTAATTTTTTTATTTACAGTTATGTCCTTTACAAAACATCATATGCTTTGAGGACATCTATTCTAATAATCTCCCACTTATCCTAAAGCATATGGGACATGTCTCTTAATCCATAACCCTCCAGATGCTTCTAAAAAACTTTGATAGACAAGATCTTTGTGAACGGATCTACAACGTTGTCTTCCAACATGATCTTCATCACTGTCATGGCACATCTCTCGGCTATCTCCCTAATCAAATGATATCTTCTTTCTATATGCTTTGTGCTTTTGGGGTTTTTTGTTCTTTGATATTAGCGATTACACCATTGTTGTCACAGTACAGTTTAATCAGCATATCCATATCTGGAACAACTTTTAGATCGGTCAAAAACTTGTGGAGCCAAAAGGCTTCCATGGATGCTTCAAAAGTTGTCACATATTCAGCCTCTGTTGTCAAGTTAGAAACACGCTTTTGTTTCACACTCCTCTAGACAACGACTCCACTATTAATAGTAAACATGAAACCTGAGATCGACTTTCATCATCCTGATCTGATTAGAGATCAGAATTTGTGTATCTGTTGAGAGACAGATTTCTACTTGAATACATAAGCGTATTGTTTCTGTTGCTCCTAAGATACTTGAAAATGTACTTCATAGCCGTCCAGTGATCAAATCCTAGATTTGATTGAAATTTGTTGACTATTCTTACTGTATAGCAAATGAATACTGCATAGCATACATCAGACTTCTGACTGTAGATGAATAAGGAATCTTTGGACATTGTTCTTTAAGAGATGAATACCATACCTAGAAGGCAAATTCCCTCTTTTGAAAGTTTGCGTCCTATACCCGGCAAGCACGATGTCTATGTATGTAGCCTAGGATAATGCCAACAGCCTTTTCTTGCCATCATTGAGATGTTGGATCCCAAGAACATAGCTGGCCTCTGTCAATTTTTCATTTGGAGTTGGTTGGTTAATTATCCTTTTACTTGTGACATTGGTTCCTTATCATTTCTAATGAGTAGGATGTCATCAATATAAAGTACTAATAAGACACCTTCTTATCTCTTATGTACTTGGAGACATGTGGTCAATCATGGCTTTGTTCAAAGCCATAAGATTTAATAGCCTCATCTAACCTGATGTTACAGGATCTAGAAGCCTACTTTAGTCCATAAATGGACTTTTATATCTTATAGACTTTCTACTCTTAACCTTCAACTATGAAACCTTTTGGTTACACCATATAAATGCTGCCTTTAAGATAGCCATTTAGAAATGTCGTCTTAATATTTATCTGCCAAATTTCATAATCAATGTATCCAACAAGGGCAAGAGTATTCGAATGGGCTTCAGCATAACAATCGGGGAGAAAGTCTTTTCATAGTCGACTCCCTCTTTTTGGTTATAACCCTATGGCATTCCAAGTGTGGTGGATTGCAAAATTATTTTGCTCTCCATCAAATGCTCTTTTTGTGTCTAGATACTTACTATCTTGATTTGATTAAAGCACCTTAATTTGCTTTCCTAACTGTTTCTTAGCTTTCGCTCTAAATTCCTTGAACTTTCTAAAAGTTTCTGAATCCTTTTACATCAAGTAAGTATAACCATATCTAGAATAGTCGTCAATAGATGTGATGAAATATTTATACGCAACACTTACTTGGGCATTTAATGGTCAACATACATTGGTATGTATCAACTCAAGAGGTTCTTTGGCTTTTGCTCCTTTAGCTGAGAAAGGTCTTTTGGTCATTTTACCTTCTAGATAGGAGTCGTAGATTGGGATTTCACTAACTTTTAGTTCCCTTATTCTTTACAAGTGTCTCAATCCTATTTAGGTTAATATGTCTAAGTCTAAGATGCCATAGATATGTGTTCTTGTCATGAGAAATCTTTTTCCTTTTATTCTCAGGTTCAACAACTTTAAACATTTCAGTATTATGCAATGGTGTAGGACTAGATTTAAGAAAACACAAACCATCATTTAGCTTTTCAAGACATATATTTAAACTATTCTTTGAAATATATTCACTTTCATCATCAAAAGAAACTTAAATAATTATTCATTTAATCGAGAGACAAAAGTCAAACTTATTCTAAACCCTGGATAAAATAAACACTGTTGAGAACTAAATAATTATTCTTAAAGAGAAATGTAATTTCTCCTACAGCTTTTGTCGACACCCTTGCTCCATTGCCCACGACCATCATGTACTCCCCATCAGCAAGCTCGCACGAGGAACTAAGATTCTACAATAAAGAGTAAACATGGTTGGTTATCCCTGAGTCAACTACCTAGTTTGAGAACTCATTTTCTGCACCACATGTTTCCAAAACTAGTAAATCATATTTACCTTGGTTATTTTCTTTCTTAGTTTTGGGCTTTCCAACGTTCTCGTTCTTCCTTATGTTTTATCTTAAAAGAACTAGTAGGTTCAGCAATGTCTGCTTCACCACTCCTTGCACAATGAGCTGATTAATACTTTTGGAGTTCATTCAATAATTGAGTGAGCCCCATTCACATGGCATAGGACTACTAGAACATAAGACTTAGACTCTTTAAGATCACCTCCACCTATGTACCCATATATATTGTTGCCCCATTGCACTTAGCCTCATGAAAATGATCAATCATAATGAGCACATGAGTGTGAACAAGTGTGCCAGGCATCATCTTGTTGTTCATGAACAGCTTCATGGCATCAAGATCTGCCTTTTTGTTTGGTTGCCCAAAAATCCCATCGAGTGAGAACATTATCTCATAAACAGTGTTCATATTCTCATGCTTCTTACGTAGAACTTGTGACATGCTAGCTAGCAAGTAGCATTTGGCATTTTGGTTGGCTTTCTACCAACCAGAATATGCCTTTTAGGCGGCTCCCCTCACATTAGCTATGAGGGCCGGAGGACACTCCTCCAAGAGGATGGATTCATAGTCGTTGTTAATGAGTAGTAGGTTCATATTGCTTTTCCACTTAGCATAATTTTTTCCAATAAGTTCTTTAAGCAAAAGTAGGTTGATGATTGGATTAAACATATTGCTGGGATAATAAATATATAAATATTTAATTTGCATACTTGAATATCATATGCAAATATATGAGTTTTTAGGCATGGTAAATCTGATGCATGATGTACAAGAAAACACATAATAAATGTTTGCTAATCTAGCCAACAATAATTTGATTTACCAAAAACAAAGTGCTACCGTAGGGAGGTCAGATCATTTGTAAATCAAATTGAGACATTCTCAATTAATAATTGTTTTCAAAATATCTTAATAAATGCTTAATTTCACATAAATTTGTATTATTTTTCCTTGTATTTATTTTGTTTAGTTTTGATTTTTCTAGTGTTTTTATTGTGTTTTTGTGTTTTGTAGGTATTTTGTGGCAATGAAATGAAAAGCGGGTGAAAAAGGAGGATTCAAAAGCTTTGAGAAACACATTTTTATTTTTGGAGATCAGTCGGGCGTCGAGGCTTGAGTTTGAGTGCCGCGACTTGCAAAATCCGTTCATTAGGCCATCCAACCCAAGAAGGGCACCAATTTTGGGTGCTGCAGCACCTAAGAGATCATCAGTGCAGTGCTGTGGCACTAAGGCATAGCTAAAATCCAAAGTGTGCAAATTTTAGCATGTTTTGACCTAAATTTGGACTCTAAGTGCACCTAAAACTTCCCTTTTCAACTCTAGTATCATCTATTTATAAATACCTTATTCCAAAACATAATTAATTGTCCCTTTTCTCAATTTAGGAGACTAAGAAAAAGAGATAAAGGTGAGGCTCTGGAGAAGGTGAGGCTCCGATGGTGGCTTAAGTTTAAAATTTTTACTAAGAAGAAACATTCAAACTCTGTGCAATGTTGATAAGGTCAATTAATGATTTCCCTAGTTATGGAAATCTATTTGATAATTTGAAGAAAAATTATATTGGTTGTTCTATTTGTGTGAATGAAAAATCTCATAAACGGTTGAAGAATTGTACGAAAACCATTTATCTTGGCTATAAAAGATGGTTTCCTAAGAATCATCATTACCATAAACAAAAAAAAGCTTTTGATGGTGCCGAAGAAGGAGACCCTCCTTAGCCTTTGATGGGAAAACAAGTATTTTAAATGGTTAAGATTTGAGTATTATTTGGAAACAGAATACGAGCTAAAGGCAAGCCGCCGATGGATGGACCTTAGAAGAAGAGATCAATATTCAATGAAATTCCATATTTGAAGACACTTTTTGTTCGCCATTACTTAGATTTCATGCATATTGAAAAAAAAAAAGAAAAAGAAAAAGAAAAAACATTTGTGAATCAGTAGTGGGCATGTCACTTGACATTTAGGGCAAGACTAAGGATGGTGCAAAGCATGGTTGGATATCATAGAGATAAAGATTAGACATAATTTGTTTCATGGAAAAAGAGTGAAAAAAAAACTTAGTCACCTTCAGCAAATTACATATTGTCAAAAGAAGAAAAGAATGGCTTTGTGAATGGTTTACTTCGTTGAAAATACCAGACCGATGTTTTTTAACTGATGTTCTTTCAACATTAAACACTTGGTGTTGATGAAGAATTTGAAACTTATTGGCATGAAAATACATGATTGCCATGCTTTGATGCAATAATTACTACCCCTTGCCTTGTAGGGAGTTCTAACAAAAGATGTGAGATTTGCAATTAACAAGTTATGTTCCTTCTTTAATTCAATATGCTCCAAGGTAATTGATTCACTTATGCTAGATTCACTTAATCAGAGTTGATGAATGCCTTGTGTATGCTTAAGAAGTACTTTTCACCATCCTTTTTGACATCATGATTCATTTAATGGTGCAGTTAGTTTGCAAAGTTAAGTTATGCAGACCGGTATATTTGAGATGGATATACTCTTTTCCAAAGATATATGAAAGCTTTCAAGGGTTATAAGAAGAACCTAAATAGGCTGAAGGGATGCAAAGTAGAATAAGTTACATGGTAGAGGAATCAATCAAATTTTGCTCTGATTATTTTTTCGATGAGCATGCAATAGAGTTGCCAAAGGCAAAAAATATTGTGTCTAAGGGACTCTCTATTGATAACACTATCGACAAATCGAGAGGAATGGGAACAAGCATGTTTGTCTATGTTGCACAATTCTAATGAAGTAGCACTTTTCGTTTAAGTTCACATGAAGGGATATGAGAGACAAACCCCAAAAGAGTAAGAAATGAGAAATGGTTGCAAGATGAACATAATTTAAGAGTGGATTAGAAACATATTTGTCGATAGTTATAAGGTACACATCATATTCCATAAATAAATATACTTTCTACACTTGTAAAAGAGATAAGAAGCATCTTATCCAAAATAATCGTGTGATAATCCATGCTAAGGCTGTGCATATTTTCTCCACAAAGTATAAGAATCTGATATATGGGACTATGAACAACTTTTGTTTCATTAAAGATATTTGGAAACTTGATTATTGCCAATTGTGAATAGCATTTTTTAGTGTAAGTAGACTGACAATAACCATATTATAGTTGACAATGATGACAAAGTTTAAATGATTAGGATACAAAAATGAACCCTTCATTAAGGAATCACAAGCAATCCATGTCTTTTATACAATAGATCCTGAAGATTTGGAATTGTCTTAGTCATGCGGATGAAGCCAAGTGTAGTTCTTGACAGTGAAAAAGTTGCAAAAGATTACACCAACATCCTATCCTTCATGATGGGATTGTCACCGGTTGAGGACTTGAGGATAACATCTCTTACTTACTGTGTTTAGATGTTGATTGGACATATGTTAAGGAAACAAAGAAAAAAGAGAGAGAGAGAGAGGAAGAAGTGATCATTTGTTAATTAATTTTTGTCATTTTTTAAAAATGGGCAGTGCTGAAAGAAAGAAAAGGAAGTGGTCATTTGTTAATTTTTGTCATTTTAGTAGTTATTTTATATATTTTTTATAATAATAAATTGAATTTAGGCCATTGAATGGATAGAACACGTGTTGGACACCTTAGGCATACAAGAAAAAGGGACAAAGCTAGTCATTTAACCTAGGTTACACTCCACATACAATCATATAAATACTTGACCTTAATTAATGAGTACAATTGGCTAATAATGGTTGGAATAATAAGACAATTATGGATCAAGCATTCCAATCTAGCAATAGATTAAATTTAAGTCTTATTTAGTTGTGCACTCAAATAGAACATGAAAATAATCATGAACAACAATTATAGAAGAACATAAAAAATCTCAATTGAACAATTATAACAATCATATAGTCATGTCTAGGGTTTTGAGATTCCTTTCAACCAAAACAAAACTAAACTAAAAATATTGGAAAAGAAAAAAAGAAAGGAAAAAGAAAAAGAACGATTATAGTGTTGAGGAATTCTGTTAGTCATAAAAAAATCAAACACGATATTATCCTAGAAAATCCTTGACTTAAATATGTATATTACATAATTAAATTCTAGGATTTTCTCGGCTATTATTGATACGGACTAAGTTCTTAATGCTTGCAATGTTAATTACTTGATTTTACTAATAATAAGCTCTTTAAATTAAATATGAGCTTATTAATTTTACTTAACTACGTTAAAGTATCTATCTATACACCTTTAATGCAGTAGAAATTCTAATCTATTAAATCTAAGGTTCCTTGCTAATAAACTCCATTTATCTTTAACTTTAAGATGAAAAGTCTCCTGATCTTAAATTGTTTCCTAAAAATATCCCTGTAACGATTAATAGTATTATATAATACCAAATTTACTTTAATTATAGAATTGTGAAAATTTAAGTTGAATTTTCATGTTAAGTGTTCGTGTTTTTTGAGAAAACTATTGACTTAAATTCTTGAATTCTATGAAACTTAATTAATCTAATGCTCAATTATTGGACCAAAATTTTACTAGGACTATTAAAAATATATTGACTTGTCCAAAGTCAATCATTTCCTTAGATTTTCACACTCTCTCTTGTGAATGTCTTTCCTAATTCCTACCAAAACATAAACTTATAAGCTCTGAACTTATATTTTCCTATGTACTTAGCAGTGTAGTTATAGAAAAATCCTTAATTAATTATTTTTATTAATTTCTAGATTTTTACGGTCATTACATATATATTTGTTGGTTTTAATATGCTAGTTTTAGTTTTGTTATTTATTCAATGATTTTAGTAGATATTATTGCTTAAGAATTCAATATGTCAGAAAATGAATTCATTGATATAGAGGACGAAATGACCGGACAATAGGATGATTATGAGCTTCGAAAAAGGAAGGCATTTAACCTGGATATAAATGGAAAAAGAAGAGCAACTTTGATGAAATGTGTATCAAGGTTGAGATCGAAAGGTGTAAAAATACAAGTTCAATTCGATAAAAAAGATCAAAATGTGTTGGAAAAGAAGGGGATGAGCTCCAAATTTATATTGGAATTTTAGTTTGAGAGCACGTCCTTATAACAACAAAGGATTGGAGAGATAAGAGCAATAAGGACAATGTGGAATGTGTTTGGCAAGGTCTTATTGTATCCTTCACTATTCCTGACACCATGAGGAAGAAGTTGACCAAGTAACACTAAGATGGCACATGATTTTTGGTGCAATTTAAAGAAGGCTTTCATTGAAGGCTATAAAGATGACCCTAACGTTTTCAAGCTCCCTGCAAAATTAATTAAACATTATCCTTCTATTACTTTGGACCAATGGAGGAACTTTGTAAATACAAACTTAGTGGGAACAAAAGGAGTCATCAAAACAAGCAAAAGAGAAAAGAGATGAATTCAATCTCAAGCACTCGTGGGGTTATTCGGGACATAAGAAAGCAAAGCATCAATGGGCAAGTAAAATTGGTTTACTTAATTTATATAAACTTTGCAATCTTTCTACAAAATTTAAATAATCCCACCTTTTAATACATATAAGAATACATAGCACCACTATGCCTCCTCCTCGTGATGTTATTTGGAAGTTGATCTGACAAAAGAATAAAGGAACTTTTAAAAATCAAATACGTGGAGAGATTGGTTAAAGAATTGTGGGTTACTTAGTGTTTTTAACTTTTAATGCTTCAATTTTTGATTAACTATGATTGATTTTACCTTGTATTAATTTTGTGATTAATAGGATAAGTATGAGGAGCAAGCCTTCTAAAGCATATTCCAATCTTAGGGGGTGGATGATGTATAGACCTCCACATTAGGCAATGTTGTAAACTAGGATGAGTATGCAGTCAATCTTAGTTTGTCAAGCAATTCTAATATTTATATTCCACCTGAAGATCAAATTCCAATGCAGATTTGATCGAGTTGTGTAAGAAAGTGGAAAAGATAGAGTCTTAGTTTGTCAACTAGGAGGCAATTATGAAAAGTCCATCTCGAGAGAATTCCTCCTTGCACGAGGAGATAAATACAATGTTTATGGTAGAACAATGCACAAGTGTAAAAGTAAGTAACACAACTTATATCGCACTAGCACCACCTGTGGAGCCACCCTCATTAAGTCTTGGCGCGGATGAAACTTTCCTTCTTCTAACACCATTAACAATTGGAGAAAATGGTGTTATTCGTTTTATCATCGTTACGGGTAGAAGGGTGTGGATGGATACTCTCTCCATGCAAATGATTCATTGTCGTACAATTTGAGAAGGTAATGTACGTGTTAAATTTAATACTGTTATGTATGAGATGTGTTGTGACAGCTAGAATTCTTAAGTTATTGATTATGTATAGACTTGATTAATTAATGTGCCATAAATTAAATTGTCATCATATGCATTTATTTAAAATCCCATGCAAATTGACTTTATTTCATAAATGAAATAAATTCTAATTTAACATTTTTAACCCTAAAATTTTCCATCATTTTATGGATTTCCAAAGTTTAATTTGCATATC
Source organism: Artocarpus heterophyllus (assembly GCA_025403435.1). Taxonomy (NCBI): domain Eukaryota; kingdom Viridiplantae; phylum Streptophyta; class Magnoliopsida; order Rosales; family Moraceae; genus Artocarpus; species Artocarpus heterophyllus. The sequence goes on from CM046338.1 coordinate 31,468,653, forward strand.
CCTATATTTATAGTTTTGCCATTTCAACAATTCAAAAAAGAAAGAAAGTAGAGTCACTTCACGTGATTCCCCCTACTTAAGGACCCCAAGTATCCAGACTCTCTTTATTCCCCTAGTTTGGCCAAACAGAGAAAGCTAAACATGTATAGGCTATCCCTTTCTTTAAAAATTGCACCCTTTGATCAATTTTTCAAACCCTCTTCTCCCCTAGTCTTCTTCTATAATGATTTCCTCCCTCTCTTTCACTTTCTCTTTGCTTCAAAAGAAGTCTGGAGAAGACTCAAACCTTCCATCTTGCACAACTAGGTCCTTTCCACCAAACTTGATGAGAATCCAAGCCCTTTTCATGAATATTTTAGGTAAGAAAATTCAAAAATGAAATTTATTTCTTATGCTCTTCCCTAATCCGAGATTCTTGATTGATTCCTTACATTAATCTTGAGCAAAATCTGAGTTTTAATGAAATATCATCATGCAAGTAAATTTTGTGTTGTGTGTGTGTAAGTTTAGGTTAAAATGATAGAAGCAAAGACTTGGTTGATGTTTTGATCCCTTGTACATGTTAGATATAGGTTTAGCATTCTTAGATTGAGAATCCCTTGTTGCACGTTTGGTATTTTTATGATTTAGAGTTCAAAAATAGATTTTCTTCATGTTCTTGTAAAGCTTTGTAAAAATCAATGATTGATGATTTTAGATATGTTTTAGGCATGACAAATTAAAAAGAAATGTTTATTTATGTTTTGGCATGTTTACCTAAGTGTTTTGGATGAGTTTTATGCTATCAACTGATTTGAAGTAGAAAAATCGAGTTAGAGATGAATTTGTCCATGAAAGGACAAATTGGGCTTCGCCCAATTCTGATGGAGGGGGGACGATCGATCACACCCTATGTAATGAGGTCAATCCTATGGTGGTAGCCATGGGTTGCCACCTCTTTTCGAGCCCCTTGGGCCTCCCGACACACACGGTTCAGTTCCTTGATGTTTCGAGGTATAAAAGTGCTTCTAAAACCTCCAATAACATGTTTAAAACCTTAGAAAACCTTATTTGTATCCCATAATCATTTTTTTCACAAAAGGCACACTAATGATTAATGTATGCATAATGTGGGATTGTAGTTTTGATTTCGTTCTTATTGATTACAGTTGACTTTATTAAAAACCACTAAGGTTCAAGCGGCATTAGGAGCTTACGTGACCGCAGGTTTGATGTGAGACTTAGAAGTTATTTGTAGACTTATTTTCTAAAGAGGTAGGATTCTAATCCCTCATTTGGTAGCCATGTTTTGAATTATGATGTTTTGCTTTTGGCCAAATGATGAGACTGTGAAAATACACATTTCTTATGACTAAATATCATTATTTTACATTAACATTTCTTGTTAAATGCTCTAATTAATCAAATTTTTGTATTAATAAGTATTTTTGTGTCTTAGTGTGTAAATGTGTTTAAAAATATACTTTTACTGTGTTTTTATGTTTAATAGTATTTTTAGTAATTTTTAGAGTCGTTTTGGTGTGTAAAATATGTGTTTAGTTTGCAAAATAATTAAAATCAAAAAATAATTAGTGGTTATTTTATTTTGAGTCTTGAATTATTTATAAATAAATTTTTAGTTTGTAAATATGTTTTATAATATTTTTAGTAATTTTGAAAAATATTTTCAAGTCTTAAAAATCATATCTATGTTAAATCAAAAGATCCTAGAATTTTAGAAGTTTTTATTATTTTTAGCGTTCTTTGTGTGTTTTATTATAAAATATAATATTTTTAAAATTATTGTAAATATTTTGTTTGTAAAATAATTAATTTTAGTATGTTTATTAATTTTAGATTCAAAATATAGAGGAAAAACGGTGCAAAAAAGGGACAAAAGAGAACCTTAAATGCATAAGAAATCAGAAAGGAAATTAAAATTCAAAACGAGTGCCATGTGGTAGCTTCTAGGCTGTTGGATCATGCTTCCGAATTGATCCCTGCCATCCTCGTGCCTTGTTGCATGTCAGGAAAATCGACATCAGAGCCTTGGATCGTGTGCGGTCTTTCCCATGTGCTCCCGCTGCAGCTGTCGTTCGGTCAGCATATGTTAACCGATCCAATGGTCTAAGGCATGCGTTTGCTTCTCTCTACGAGGACTTCGATCTGTGCTATCCCTTCAGTCCAAGTAGCATACCCATGGGCTCTCATGCATCCGTCCTACACTAGCACCGCACCTAATTATATAGTAAATTTTACACAGTGAGGAACGCGTATCACGTAGAGAAAAAAGGAAAATTTTTTATAATCAGCTTTGAATGCTGATTAATTTGGTGGTGAAACAGAAAAATAAATAAATAAATAAATAAATAAAATATCATAAAAATATTAATAAAAATTGATAAATAGCACTTTTCCCCTTAACCTCACGGCCATTTTTGGCCTCCCTCACTTTCTTTTCATTGTTTTTCAACTACTGATTCTCTAACAAAACAGTACCCTATTTTGGGAGGAGATACTGTTAAGGTACTCCCAAAACCCCACTAAGAATAATAAAATAGTCTTGCATGTATAATACACTAATATGAATTTTAGCTCTATATCTGCTTTGTCATGTTTATGTTTTTAGGGAATAAATTATATTTTTAATGCTTTTAGTTACTATTGTTAATGTTGTTATGCAGCCCAATTCATGTTAGACATAGTGCCCTAAGGAGTAAAATGTTGTAATAAATTTTTGGAGACATTTTATCAATAAAGAGTTTATTTATTATTCATATTCCAAATGTTGTCCCCTTTATGTTCATTTCTGTTGAATGTATGATAAGCAAACAAAAGTCTGAGATAGTTGGTCTAACCCTTTAAGAATTGTGTATATGATGGATAGATTATGCAAAAGACATAAATTTTAAAGGTGATGATCAAAATCATGAAATCCGCAATCTAGGGAATAAAGTTGAGCGCTTAATTCATGCTAAAATTGTTATGCTGGCTACATCTCTAACAAGAGATGGCTTGTCTTGGACATTAGAGTGGAAGTCCACGAGTAGAAACATCCGTGCATTGTCATTGGGGACGATACATTTGATCGGACATAAAAGTTGAATTGATTTGGTTAATAATTCTATTTGTACAAATCAATTCACTTTAGACAATCATATGTATTGTGTCTTAATCTTGAAATGACTAATGAGCCCGTATTCTTGACTTATGCCTGTTGATGTACCAATGGGTGACATCATGACTTCATGATGGTACGCATACCGGTATGTTAGAGACATGACTCTTAATTCACGTAGACTCATTCTTCATAGATATGGAATTCATACATCTTTTTTGTAGAGTTAATGATATTCTTTTATATACATTATCCTGTAATTGAAAGATTAGAGCACTTAACCATTTGGATACATAGGTGTAACCGAATGGTATACTATCTATGGATAGTAAGTATTCCAATGGTGTGACAGTGGAACGTCAGATAAAAATAATCAGGAAGGCAAAATAAAATTTATCCTTAAGCCGATTATGAATATCCTATGGGGATATAACACATTATGATATGTCATGGACAGTTAGCTTATTGAAGCTTCGTAATTTTATATAGTTTGAGAGTACAGCTCTAAGCTTTTAGTAGAGTAGCATTAAAGTTGATAATTATAAAACATGTATATGGGATATTATGTTTTATAATTATAGGAGCTTAAACTATATATATCCATTGGATCCCCTTTGCTAGCTCATTATAAATCCTATAACAATACGACATGTTTTTCCTATATATTGGTAACTTATATTAAATTATTAGATTAGTTAAAATTTGATAAAATTAGATTTAATAATTCTTATTAGTTTATCAGTTGAATTAATTTTGTGAATTAATTCAACATAAAGATATTGAATTATTTGGATAATATTTTATTTTTATGGGATTATCTGGATATGACTGTATTAATCAGATTACTTCTTTGTTGGGTTATTTGAGTTAAAACTAAGGCTTTATATAAGATTCTCGAATGGAAAATAAGATATTTTTGATATCAAGATTATTGTAAGTTTGGCAGGCCGATAGGAAATTTAGTCTATTGATGGAGTAAGTTTAGAGATCGGCTTACTGATCATGCGATAATCTATATATGTGTTTTAGACACGTTTTTATCAAAAGTTGATCCAGACTTAAATTAGTGGTTATTTTATTTTGAGTCTTGAATTATTTGTTTAATTCATATTAATCATGTTTTAACTCCTAACCCCCTCCTTGAGGCGTTACACATGCCTTTACCTTTCTCGAATGAGGAAAATAAGGTCATGAAGGAAATGCTCTCAGAGGGTTTATTGCATGGGCCAAGGCATGGACTCAAATTGGGTTGTTACGTTAAATAAGCAATGCTCTAATTGAACAACCCCATCTTTTGGGCAAAGAGCCTATGGTGTCTATCGATGAGCCAATCAAGAGAGGTGACACAACCAAAAAATGATTTTTTGGCAAGCTTACCTCTAAACTGGCAAGCCTTAGTAGTTATTCAAAGAATTTCAAGGATGCCTCCTATAATGCCCGACGTTTTCTTTTATGGATACTTATGCTAATTTTAGAGTTGGAATGTGATATTTTAAGCGCTATTATTATTTATGTTAAGCAAATAATTTTTTTTGATGTGATTTTTTATATGATGTGTATTTATATGTTAGGAATTTCTAGAATTTTTTTAAATTATATTCAAAATATTTTTAGGGTTATGAGCTTTCAATCAAACACAGCTCACGAAATTCTATTTGTTGGTAGATTTGTATTTACGTATTGTAGAGTCCGTTTTATGGGACAAAAAAGGTCTTTTAATTTTGTAAAAATTTATGAGTCATTGTTACTATGTTAACTAAGTGTCTGTAAATATTTAGCTTTATATTTTTAGTATGTTTAAAGATAAAATTCGTTGATTGCCAAGTACTTAGTGACTATAAATGCCTGCATGATATGAGATAATTAATCATACTTTTATGTTTATTATGTTTAAAAATAAAATTTACTGATTGCCAAGTACGTAGTGGTTATAAAAGTCTGCCTGATATGCTTGAATTAGTGAATAAAAAAACTGACGTGTGGCGATGCGTAATACAAACAGAAACCACTCTAATACCATGTTGTACTCCTTACAAGAGCCACAGGGAACGTTGCCTTTACCATTAAACTTAATAATTACTGATAAGAAGTTTGAAACAATCAACAATACTCAGAGAAATATCCTAGGAAATACATCCATTTTTTTTACTATTTATCGAATTAACTTTTCTTCCTTAGTTAGCCTGATGGAACAACTAAGGTATTCAGCTAACCAACCACCTGCAGAAAACTTAGTTTATAAAAACAAACATTTAACAAATACAAACTCAAACATATAATGTAAGCATTGTTAACTTCAAATTAAACAACTAATTAAGACTCTATATAACGTATTCTTTAATAAATAACCCAAGAGATTAAATGTCTAAAATACAAATTACATTCAGTAAAACATAAGTTTAAAAGGACATATATCACAAATAGAACTAAGTCTCAAAAAATAAAAACGCGAAACATAATGTATTAAATTTTGTTTGAGTTTACACTCCTTTACTGATATAACTCCATTTCCAATCCAACACTCCTTGCATACACACCGTGTAACACCTACCATTTTTCATGTAATAGTTGATGAGAGATATTTAATGATGTCAAGTATTTTCTTTATGATATAATGTTACTGACCATTTATTCAAGAATTATGATAGGTGACGGTCACGTGGAATTGATGTGCTCGAGGTGTTCATGTTATTTATAATGCATGCATGATAAATATTTAATATTTTATTTTGGTATCTTTAAGTGGCACTTTGACAGCTGAATTTATTTTCTGGAATGGCATGCCAATGGATTTAATCAGTAGGCCGAACTCATAACTTCGGCAGGCCAGAGGCTGTTGATGGGAAATTTTCAGATAATTCCATAATTTGATTTGAGAATTCTAAATAATTGATATATTTTTTTATCTCTTTCCTTATCCATGTTTGGGAAGGTTTGAACTTTTCTTTTTAAAAGATAATTTGATTTGTGATAAGGTTTCCCAATTTAAAAAGATAAGATTTGGTAGTTATAGCAAATCATTGATTTTTTTTTCCTTGTCTTGCTCCATTCCCCCACATGTAAGCATCTTTTTCTAAGCACAAAATATTTTTTGATATTAAAGATACGAGTAGCCCATCTTATAATATCATTCACATAAATTTTTCTCTCTTTTTTTATCGTTTTTTCTCCCTCTTTCTCTCTAAAATTTTCTCAGCCACTCTCTCTTTTTTTCTCCATGTTTTCTTCCCCTTCTCTCTCTTATTCTTTGCAAAAATTTGAAAGAAATATTGAGTCTTTCCTTGGGAAAATTCAAAGAAAATTAGAGAGGAATCATTTCAAGGTAAGAAATCATTCTAAGTTACTATAGTAATTGTATTTTTTCCCTTTAATCCGACCCCTATTACTTTGTCTACGAATTTCTGTTTGCTTTGAAATTTTAATATGATATTTATGTATGTAATATTTGATATTCCTCAAAATTTCATGCCAATTGGAGTTTTCTATGCTGAGTTATGAAATTTTTTATTCCCTACTACTCATAGTTTAACTGTTACTGTTCAGTATATTGCACAAAAGTACATTCTTTGTTCATAGGGCAAACAAAATTTGATTTTAATGAAATTTTGTAGAAATATTCATACATATGTTTAATGAAATTTGATTTTCTCCAAATGACCTTCTCTCTTTGCTAGCGTACTCAGACAGCGACAGCAAGCACAGAAAACTAGTCTGCCATATCCACCCATGATGGTCGCAAGAACCCATTCGCCATATCCAAGTTCAGTGCGCGACGACGACATATGGTAACGAGAAGAGCAAAATCACAATGGTTTGGCATTGTGAGGCTCTCACATCCTTGGAGATCTTCACAACGATGTTACAAGCCTGGAATCGTGTTGGAGATCTAGTGGAGATCTCTCTTTGTCTTTGATGAAGATCTCGCTGAGTCGCCGGCGCTCAAGATCTCATCTTCGACGGAGCAGAGGCAGTGTTTTTACAGCTACGTTTGAGGTTGATGTTTTTGGTGTTTGGTAGATTGGAGTCCGGAGAAACGATCTGTATTGATGGTGTTGTCAGAAGCACATATTCGAGCAATAGAGCCGATGGTGCATGGCTGAAGTGAGCTAGTAATTGTTTGTTGTTGCTGTTGCTGTTGTGTTAGTTCAACCACATTTAATACTACAAAAGGTTGGAGAATGTTGATATAATGTATTGTGTTGGGATTACTCTGAAGAGGTTGAGTTGTTTGTTGTAAATTCAACATAGCAGAGATAGGTTCAGGTGGAGGAAAGCAAGCTCGTAGATGCTGACTTGGGCATCAATTAAGTTCAATGAAGTTTGTAATTGATTTAGGGGCAATAGATAAGTTATTGTGAATAAAAGTTTCAAATGAGACAGGAACATATACCACAACCACTTGTTGTGTTTTTTTTTTTTTTTTTTTTGGTGGCATTTATAGGTCATCAATGATGTCTCTGATGTCAATTATGTTTGGCAACGTTACCCGTAAATTTTTGTATTTACATAGAAAAGTTGTATTTTTATGTTAATATAGTATTTCCCGGCAACCAGTGATGTCGCCAATGCTAGCGACTTCACGGGTGCCAGAGATGGCTAGTGATGTAAATGCTAAAAATTTCTCTTTTTTTTTTTGTTATCCACAGTATTTACATGTAAATAATATATTTCATGGCTATCACCGATGCCAACAAGGGAGGAGAGAGAAAGATGGAGAGGAAAAAGTGGCAAGGGTATTTTAGGGTTTTTGTTCTCAATTTCTCATTATATGCTATTTATTACATATTTTGAAAACATATGATATTAGTTACTAATTCTTAGCCAAAATATACCATTTGGCTCTTTTTCCTCATCAATTTTTGACCTTATGAAAGTATACTTTCATATTACATGTGATGCATATATCTATACTTTACCTCGATCAATAATTCAATTTGATTTTTTAAATGAGTAGATTTGCCTTAAGTAAAAAACGAAAAAAAGAAAAAAAAAAAGAAACAAACAAACATTCTGAAATAAAAAGGAAAACAAAAAAAAAATACACAAAAAAATTTTCTATAGTTATTTCGGACATTTTGAGGTCAGAACCCTTGATTCAAAGTTTGTTTTTTAAGTTTTAGTATTTTCTCATTTTTTTATTTGAGGATATTTTGGGTATTTTTGAAACCAAAATTGGGGGTTGGCTAGGAAAATACATAAATTCATTTATTAAATCTGATGTGAAGATATAAATTAAATGAGATCAAAAACTGAAAGTTTAGTTTTTTAATAAATCTAAAACATAGGCTAGAAAAAAGGTAAAAGCCCTTTAATTTAGTTTATTTTGTTGATTTCCTGTCACGCCTCGAAATCCGTGGGGTGACGTGGCAGATTAATTAAATTAAATTTAATAAAAATCACCCTTAAAAGGTAATAATAACGGATTTAAAAAAATGTAAAATTATTAGAAATCCTGAAACAAATAAATAGAAAGGAAACATTAAATAAATAAACCCTATTGGGTACCACCGAACCCACTTTAGTGTGCACACATAGTACTAGCAATATTAAATATATAACCACAGTCTAAGGAGATATAAGTAAATTTAAAACATTACATGTCTTGTTATAAGTACCCTAAATGATAATGTTCTAATCCTGCAATTTCCTTCCTGGTTCCTCAGCCTCCCTAAGTTGAACTCCACCTAGTGGGGGGAAAAATTTTAAAACAAGAAATATGAGCGAAAGGCTCAGTAGGACTAAAACTTAAATAAAACATTTAATTTAAACACATATACATCATATTTAATCACATGCTATAACATGGGGCAATTAAATGAAACAAATAATGAATTAGAACTTATTAAATTTGTTCACATAGGATTAATCCTTTACTCATCCATAGACAAACTCATTATTAGGTTATAGGCAAAGCCAAATGAATCACCACCGGAGTGGCCCAGCTGGGTTTCGGGACCTGCCCCTAAGGTCGCGCTTCCCACTACTCGATCTCTGTACATGGCATCATGCTCTATTTTATCATTCTGGATGGTACCCACTGACATGTCTGGCGTCATCACATCATCATGTTTCATTTTACCGAATGTTCTCATTACATTCGTTATTATCACCTATTATTTAACCAATAATGAAAATAAGTAATAAACTTCATTTCTTGAAATCATAAATAGGTTTTATGATCAAACTTCTTTTCAAAACATGGCTACCAAGGAGAAAGGATAGAAGTCCTACCTCGATATCCGTACCAATGTCCAACACCACGGTCCCGATCCGTTATACGTTAGCTCTACAAAACTACAAACAAACTTAAATAGAAAATAAGTTTATCAATTCCTAGCTTATGGTATCCTACATCCCTAAGCTATGTCATGGTGTTTTAGTATGCCTTTAGCACTCACAAAATCATTTTAAGAGGTTGAAAACTTGACCTAGGCTTTAAACAGTAAAAACGGGCCAAAAAAGCCATTTTTCACGAGGTTTAGTTGGTCTGCCGGAACCCCTGGTCTAGCCTGCTGAACTCCACAGTCCGGCCTGCCAGCCAACTAGGATCGGACTACCAAACTTTCCCAGGTTTGGCATGTCGACCAGATGAATCCGGCTTGCCAAACCTATGAATCTGGCCTGCCAAACACTGAGTTTGGCTTGCCAAACTGGAAAATCATGGGAGGTTCGAGGCTTCAATTCTCGGCCTCACCAAGCCCAAAATCAAATCAAAACCTATTTTTCCAAGTCCCAGAGCAAATATAGTGATCATAGATGATAAACAAACATAGTAGGATAGATTTAAACACATTTAAACAAGATTTCCATAGGAATTTCAAGAAAATCTAAAAATGAGGGAAAAAGGGGAAAACTTGATTCAACTCGAATTTCATGAAATTAAGCCTAAATTTTGAATGATTCAAGTCCTACCAACATAGATTAGGAGTTTCCTAAACTCAAGAAACTCGAATCACAAAATTTTAAGGAGATTAAAAGATTTGGGACAAAAATTTAAAAGTTTGAAATTTAAGAAAACAAACCTCAAATCAAAGCTCAAAATCATGTTTGTGGAGTCTGAATTTGTGTTCTTCACCTCCCAATCCAACTGAGAATCAAGCCCAAAGCTCAAAATTTTGAAATCAAAAATCAAAAATCAAAGAGGAGGAAGGGAGAGAGGGGTAGCGTGGGAGAGAGGGAGTGAAGAGAGAGAGAGTGGCTGAGAGATAGTGAGTGAGAGTGAGGGTAAGGGTGGTTAAATAGAGGGATGGGGAAACAACACCGTGCCCCTAACACATGGTTTCTTGCAATCAGGACACATCGGGCATTTGACAAACTATTTTGTTTCATAATTCAAAATAACACATGAAAAAATAAATGATGAAAAAAATTTAAAATACCATAAAATACTTTAATTGAGCTCAAGTTTTCATTAAAGCATACTAATTCACCATCAAATCACCATTTACACATAATTAAATTTTCTAGGCGTTACAACTCTCCACCTCTAAAGGAAATTTCATCCTCGAAATTAAAAGTCAAATTAAAAATAGAACAAATGAGCGTACAACTCTCTCATAGTCGACTTTAATTCCCAAGTCGCTTCATCAGCTCCGTGATGCTGCCACACGACTTTCACTAGGGGTATCTCATGACGTCACAAGCTTATCACTTTTCGATCGATAATTTGAACTGGCGCCTCCTCGTAAGTCATGTCTTCCTAAAGCTACACGTCATGAAATGAGATAATCTTGCTCGGTTTGGGCAGACATTTTTGAAGCATCGACACATGAAACACATCATGAACATAAGAAAGCTTGGGAGGGAGATCAAGGCGATAAGCGACCACACCTATGCGTTGAGTAATCTCAAATGGTTCGATATACCTTGGTCTTACATAATCTCATATGTACAATAAACTCATTTAATGACTCACTGGTTTAATAGTATGGATAAAACCATTCCATTCCTAATAGAAATGACCTGTACTAGTAACGTTAATGAAAGATTTTATGTGTTAATTAAAAAATTAATTATATATAACTGACCTTCTTAATTATCATTCTTAAATATTATCCTTTTGTATATAATACTTAGTATACATTATTTAAGGTCACATAGATAATTATGTAAATTTGATGATATTCATAAAGTATTCATATTAAATGTACATAAATATAATGAAAAATTAATTTTTTTATTTACAGTTATGTCCTTTACAAAACATCATATGCTTTGAGGACATCTATTCTAACAATCTCCCACTTATCTTAAAGCATATGGGACATGTCTCTTAATCCATAACCCTCCAGATGCTTCTAAAAAACTTTGATAGACAAGATCTTTGTGAACGGATCTACAACGTTGTCTTCCAACATGATCTTCATCACTGTCATGGCACATCTCTTGGCTATCTCCCTAATCAAATGATATCTTCTTTCTATATGCTTTGTGCTTTTGGGGTTTTTTGTTCTTTGATATTAGCGATTACACCATTGTTGTCACAGTACAGTTTAATCAGCATATACATATCTGGAACAACTTTTAGATCGGTCAAAAACTTATGGAGCCAAAAGGCTTCCATGGATGCTTCAAAACTTGTCACATATTCAGCCTCTGTTTTCAAGTTAGAAACACGCTTTTGTTTCACACTCCTCTAGACAACGGCTCCACTATTAATAGTAAACACGAAACCTGAGATCGACTTTCATCATCCTGATCTGATTAAAGATCCGAATTTGTGTATCTGTTGAGAGACAGATTTCTACTTGAATACATAAACGTTTGTTTCCGTTGCTCCTAAGATACTTGAGAATATACTTCATAGCCGTCCAATGATCAAATCCTAGATTTGATTGAAATTTGTTGACTATTCTTACTGTATAGCAAATGAATATTGCATAGCATACATCAGACTTCTGACTGTAGATGAATAAGGAATCTTTGGACATTGTTCTTTAAGAGATGAATACCATACCTAGAAGGCAAATTCCCTCTTTTGAAAGTTTGCATCCTATACCCGGCAAGCACGATGTCTATGTATGTAGCCTAGGATAATGCCAACAGCCTTTTCTTGCCATCATTGAGATGTTGGATCCCAAGAACATAGCTGGCCTCTGTCAATTTTTCATTTGGAGTTGGTTGGTTAATTATCCTTTTACTTGTGACATTGGTTCCTTATCATTTCTAATGAGTAGGATGTCATCAATATAAAGTACTAATAAGACACCTTCTTATCTCTTATGTACTTGGAGACATGTGGTCAATCATGGCTTTGTTCAAAGCCATAAGATTTAATAGCCTCATCTAACCTGATGTTACAGGATCTAGAAGCCTACTTTAGTCCATAAATGGACTTTTATATCTTATAGACTTTCTGCTCTTAACCTTCAACTATGAAACCTTTTGGTTACACCATATAAATGCTGCCTTTAAGATAGCTATTTAGAAATCTCGTCTTAATATTTATTTGCCAAATTTCATAATCAATGTATCCAACAAGGGCAAGAGTATTCGAATGGGCTTTAGCATAACAATCGGGGAGAAAGTCTTTTCATAGTCGACTCCCTCTTTTTGGTTATAACCCTATGGCATTCCAAGTGTGGTAGATTGCAAAATTATTTTGCTCTCCATCAAATGCTCTTTTTGTGTCTAGATACTTACTATCTTGATTTGATTGAAGCACCTTAATTTGCTTTCCTAACTGTTTCTCAGCTTTCGCTCTAAATTCCTTGAACTTTCTAAAAGTTTCTGAATCCTTTTACATCAAGTAAGTATAACCATATCTAGAATAGTTGTCAATAGATGTGATGAAATATTTATATGCAACACTTACTTGGGCATTTAATGGTCAACATACATTGGTATGTATCAACTCAAGAGGTTCTTTGGCTTTTGCTCCTTTAGCTAAGAAAGGTCTTTTGGTCATTTTACCTTCTAGATAGGAGTCGTAGATTGGGATTTCACTAACTTTTAGTTCCCTTATTTTTTACAAGTCTCTCAATCCTATTTAGGTTAATATGTCTAAGTCTAAGATGCCATTGATATGTGTTATTGTCATGAGAAATCTTTTTCCTTTTATTCTCAGGTTCAACAACTTTAAACATTTTAGTATTAAGCAATGGTGTAGGACTAGATTTAAGAAAACACAAACCATCATTTAGCTTTTCAAGACATATATTTAAACTATTCTTTGAAATATATTCACTTTCATCATCAAAATAAACTTAAATAATTATTCATTTAATCTAGAGACAAAAGTCAAACTTATTCTAAACCCTGGATAAAATAAACACTGTTGAGAACTAAATAATTATTCTTAAAGAGAAATGTAATTTCTCCTACAGCTTTTGCCGACACCCTTGCTCCATTGCCCACGACCATCATGTACTCCCCATTAGCAAGCTCGCATGAGGAACTAAGATTCTACAATAAAGAGTAAACATGGTTGGTTATCCTTGAGTCAACTACCTAGTTTGAGAACTCATTTTCTGCACCACATGTTTCCAAAACTAGTAAATCATATTTACCTTGGTTATTTTCTTTCTTAGTTTTGGGCTTTCCAACATTCTCGTTCTTCCTTATGTTTTATCTTAAAAGAACTAATAGGTTCAGCAATGTCTGCTTCACCACTCTTTGCACAATGAACTAATTAATACTTTTGGAGTTCATTCAATAATTGAGTGAGCCCCATTCACATGACATAGGACTACTGGAACATAAGACTTAGACTCTTTAAAATCACCTCTACCTATGTACCCATATATATTGTTGCCCCATTGCACTTAGCCTCGTGAAAATGATCAATCATAATTAGCACATGAGTGTGAACAAGTGTGCTAGCCATCATCTTGTTGTTCATGAATAGCTTCATGGCATCAAGATCTGCCTTTTTGTTTGGTTGCCCAAAAATCCCATCGAGTGACAACATTATCTCATAAACAGTGTTCATATTCTCATGCTTCTTACGTAGAACTTGTGACATGCTAGCTAGCAAGTAGCATTTGGCATTTTGGTTGGCTTTCTACCAATTAAAATATGCCTTTTAGGTGGCTCCCCTCACATTAGCTATGAGGGCCGGAGGACACTCCTCCAGGAGGATGGATTCATAGTCGTTGTTAATGAGTAGTAGGTTCATATTGCTTTTCCACTTAGCATAATTTTTTCCAATACGTTGTTTAAGCAAAAGTAGGTTGATGATTGGATTAAACATATTGCTGGGATAATAAATATATAAATATTTAATTTGCATACTTGAATATCATATGCAAATATATGAGTTTTTAGGCATGGTAAATCTGATGCATGATGTACAAGAAAACACATAATAAATGTTTGCTAATCTAGCCAACAATAATTTGATTTACCAAAAACGAAGTGCTACCGTAGGGAGGTCAGATCATTTGTAAATCAAATTGAGACATTCTCAATTAATAATTGTTTTCAAAATATCTTGATAAATGCTTAATTTCACATGAATTTGTATTATTTTTCCTTGTATTTATTTTGTTAAGTTTTGATTTTTCTAGTGTTTTTATTGTGTTTTTGTGTTTCGTAGGTATTTTGTGGCAATGAAATGAAAAGCGGGTGAAAAAGGAGGATTCAGAAGCTTTGAGAAACACATTTTTATTTTTGGAGATCAGTCGGTCGTCGCGGCTTGAGTTTGGAGTGCCGCGACTTGCAAAATGCGCTCATCAGGCCATCCAACCCAAGAAGGGCACCAATTTTGGGTGCTGCAGCACCTAAGAGATCATCAGTGCAGTGCTGTGGCACCAGGGCATAACTAAAATCCAAAGTGTGCAAATTTTAGCACGTTTTGACCTAAATTTGGACTCTAAGTGCACCTAAAACTTCCCTTTTCAACTCTAGTATCATCTATTTATAAATACCTTATTCCAAAACATAATTAATTGTCCCTTTTCTCAATTTAGGAGACTAAGAAAAAGAGATAAAGGTGAGGCTTTGGAGAAGGTGAGGCTCCGATGGTGGCTTAAGTTTGAAATTTTTACTAAGAAGAAACGTTGAAACTCTGTGCAATGTTGATAAGGTCAATTAATGATTTCCCCAGTTATGGAAATCTATTTGATAATTTGATGAAAAATTATATTGGTTGTTCTATTTGTGTGAATGAAAAATCTCATAAACAGTTGAAGAATTGTACGAAAACCATTTATCTTGGCTATAAAAGATGGTTTCCTAAGAATCATCATTACCATAAACAAAAAAAAGCTTTTGATGGTGCCGAAGAAGGAGACCCTCCTTAGCCTTTGATGGGAAAACAAGTATTTTAAATGGTTAAGATTTGAGTATTATTTGGAAACAGAATACGAGCTAAAGGCAAGCCGCCGATGGATGGACCTTAGAAGAAGAGATCAATCTTCAATGAAATTCCATATTTGAAGACACTTTTTGTTCGCCATTACTTAGATTTCATGCATATTGAAAAAAAAAAGAAAAAGAAAAAGAAAAAACATTTGTGAATCAGTAGTGGGCATGTCACTTGACATTCAGGGCAAGACTAAGGATGGTGCAAAGCATGGTTGGATATCATAGAGATAAAGATTAGACATAATTTGTTTCATGGAAAAAGAGTGAAAAAAAAACTTAGTTACCTCCAGCAAATTACATATTGTCAAAAGAAGAAAAGAGAGGCTTTGTGAATGGTTTACTTCGTTGAAAATACCAGACCGATGTTTTTTAACTGATGTTCTTTCAACATTAAACACTTGGTGTTGATGAAGAATTTGAAACTTATTGGCATGAAAATACATGATTGCCATGCTTTGATGCAATAATTACTACCCCTTGCCTTGTAGGGAGCTCTAACAAAAGATGTGAGATTTGCAATTAACAAGTTATGTTCGTTCTTTAATTCAATATGCTCCAAGGTAATTGATTCACTTATGCTAGATTCACTTAATCAGAGTTGATGAATGCCTTGTGTATGCTTAAGAAGTACTTTTCACCATCCTTTTTTGACATCATGATTCATTTAATGGTGCATTTAGTTTATAAAGTTAAGTTATGCAGACCGGTATATTTGAGATGGATATACTCTTTTCCAAAGATATATGAAAGCTTTCAAGGGTTATAAGAAGAACCTAAATAGGCTAAAGGGATGCAAAGTAGAATAAGTTACATGGTAGAGGAATCAATCAAATTTTGCTCTGATTATTTTTTCGATGAGCATGCAATAGGGTTGCCAAAGGCAAAAAATATTGTGTCTAAGGGACTCTCTATTGATAACACTATCGACAAATCGAGAGGAATGGGAACAAGCATGTTTGTCTATGTTGCACAATTCTAATGAAGTAGCACTTTTCGTTTAAGTTCACATGAAGGGATATGAGAGACAAAACCCAAAAGAGGAAGAAATGAGAAATGGTTGCAAGATGAACATAATTTAAGAGTGGATTAGAAACATATTTGTCGATAGTTATAAGGCACACATCATATTCCATAAATAAATATACTTTCTACACTTGTAAAAGAGATAAGAAGCATCTTATCCAAAATAATCGTGTGATAATCCATACTAAGGCTACGCATATTTTCTCCACAAAGAAGAATCCGATATATGGGACTATGAACAGCTTTTGTTTCATTAAAGATATTTGGAAACTTGATTATTGCCAATTGTGAATAGCATTTTTTAGTGTAAGTAGACTGACAATAACCATATTACCGTTGATAATGACGATAGAGTTTAAATGATTAGGATACAAAAATGAACCCTTCATTAAGGAATCACAAGCAATCCATGTCTTTTATACAATAGATCCTGAAGATTTGGAATTGTCTTAGTCATGCGGATGAAGCCAAGTGTAGTTCTTGACAGTGAAAAAGTTGCAAAAGATTACACCGACATCCTATCCTTCATGATGGGATTGCCACCGGTTGAAGACTTGAGGATGACATTTCGTACTTACTTTGTTTGAATGTTGATTGGACATGTGTTGAGGAACGAAAGAAAAAAAAAGAGAGGAAAAAGTGCTCATTTGTTGACTAATTTTTGTCATTTTTTAAAAATGGGCAGTGCTGAAAGAAAGAAAAGGAAGTGATCATTTGTTAATTTTTGTCAATTTAGTAGTTATTTTATATATATTTTTATAATAATAAATTGAATTTAGGCCATTGAATGGATAGAACACGTGTTGGACACCTTAGGCATACAAGAAAAAGGCACAAAGCTAGTCATTTAACTTAGATTACACTCCACATACAATCATATAAATACTTGACCTTAATTAATGAGTACAATTGGCTAATAATGGTTGGAATAATAAGACAATTACGAATCAAGCATTCCAATCTAGCAATAGATTAAATTTAAGTCTTATTTAGTTGTGCACTCAAACAGAACATGAAAATAATCATGAACAATAATTATAGAAGAACATAAAAAATCTCAATTGAACAATTATAACAATCATATAGTCATGTCTAGGGTTTTGAGATTCCTTTCAACCAAAACTAAACTAAACTAAAAATATTGGGAAAGAAAAAAAGAAAGGAAAAAGAAAAAGAACGATTATAGTGTTGAGGAATTCTGTTAGTCATAAAAAAATCAAACACGATATTATCCCAGAAAATCCTTGACTTAAATATGTATATTACATTATTAAATTCTAGGATTTTCTTGGCCATTATTGATACAGACTAAGTTCTTAATGCTTGCAATGTTAATTACTTGATTTCACTAATAATAAGCTCTTTAAATTAAATATGAGCTTATTAATTTTACTTAACTACGTTAAAGTATCTATCTATACACCTTTAATGCAGTAGAAATTCTAATCTATTAAATCTAAGGTTCCTTGCTAATAAACTCCATTTATCTTTAACTTTAAGATGAAAAGTCTCATGATCTTAAATTGTTTCCTAAAAATATCCCTGTAACGATTAATAGTATTATATAATACCAAATTTACTCTAATTATAGAATTGTGAAAATTTAAGTTGAATTTTCATGTTAAGTGTTCATGTTTTTTGAGAAAACTATTGACTTAAATTCTTGAATTCTATGAAACTTAATTAATCTAATGCTCAATTATTGGACCAAAATTTTACTAGGACTATTAAAAATATATTGACTTGTCCAAAGTCAATCATTTCCTTAGATTTTCACACTCTCTCTTGTGAATGTCTTTCCTAATTCCTACCGAAACATAAACTTATAAGCTTTGAACTTATATTTTCCTATGTACTTAGCAGTGTAGTTATAGAAAAATCTTTAATTATTATTTTTATTAATTTCTAAATTTTTACGATCATTACATATATATTTGTTGGTTTTAATATGCTAGTTTTAGTTTTGTTATTTATTTAATGATTTTAGTATATATTATTGCTTAAGAATTCAATATGTCAGACAATGAATTCATTGATATAGAGAACAAAATGACCGGACAATAGGATGATTATGAGCTTCGAAAAAGGAAGGCATTTAACCTGGATATAGATGGAAAAAGAAGAGCAACTTTGATGAAATGTGTATCAAGGTTGAGATCGAAAGGTATAAAAATACAAGTTCAATTCGATAAAAAAGATCAAAATGTGTTGGAAAAGAAGGGGATGAGCTCCAAATTTATATTGGAATTTTAGTTCGAGAGCACGTCCTTATAACAACAAAGGATTGGAGAGATAAGAGCAATAAGGACAATGTGGAATGTGTTTGGCAAGGTCTTATTGTATCCTTCACTATTCCTGACACCATGAGGAAGAAGTTGATGCCAAGTGACACTAAGATGGCACATGATTTTTGGTACAATTTAAAGAAGGTTTTCATTGAAGGCTATAAAGATGACCCTAACATTTTCAAGCTCCCTGCAAAAGTAATTAAACATTATCCTTCTATTACTTTGGACCAATGGAGGAACTTTGTAAATACAAACTTAGTGGGAACAAAAGGAGTCATCAAAACAAGCAAAAGAGAAAAGAGATGAATTCAATCTCAAGCACTCGTGGGGTTATTCGGGACATAAGAAAGCAAAGCATCAATGGGCAAGTAAAATTGGTTTACTTAATTTATATAAACTTTGCAATCTTTCTACAAAATTTAAATAATCCCACCTTTTAATACATATAAGAATACATAGCACCACTATGCCTCCTCCTCGTGATGTTATTTGGAAGTTGATCTGACAAAAGAATAAAGGAACTTTTAAAAATCAAATACGTGGAGAGATTGGTTAAAGAATTGTGGGTTACTTAGTGTTTTTAACTTTTAATGCTTCAATTTTTGATTAACTATGATTTATTTTACCTTGTATTAATTTTGTGATTAATAGGATAAGTATGAGGAGCAAGCCTTCTAAAGCATATTCCAATCTTAGGGGGTGGATGATGTATAGACCTCCACATTAGGCAATGTTGTACACTAGGATGAGTATGCTGTCAATCTCAGTTTGTCAAGCAATTCTAATATTTATATTCCACCCGAAGATCAAATTCCAATGCAGATTTGATCGAGTTGTGTAAGAAAGTGGAAAAGATAGAGTCTTAGTTTGTCAACTAGGAGGCAATTATGAAAAGTCCATCTCGAGAGAATTCCTCCTTGCACAAGGAGATAAATACAGTGTTTATTGTAGAACAATGCACAAGTGTAAAAGTAAGTAACACAGCTTATATCGCACTAGCACCACCTGTGGAGCCGCCCTCATTAAGTCTTGGTAAGGATGAAACTTTCCTTCTTCTAACACCATTAACAACTGGGGAAAATGGTGTTATTCGTTTTATCATCGTTACGGGTAGAAGGGTGTGGATGGATACTCTCTCCATGCAAATGATTCATTGTCGTACAATTTGAGAAGGTAATGTACGTGTTAAATTTAATACTGTTATGTATGAGATGTGTTGTGACAGCTAGAATTCTTAAGTTATTGATTATGTATAGACTTGATTAATTAATGTGCCATAAATTAAATTGTCATCATATGCATTTATTTAAAATCCCATGCAAATTGACTTTATTTCATAAATGAAATAAATTCTAATTTAACATTTTTAACCCTAAAATTTTCCATCATTTTATGGATTTCCAAAGTTTAATTTGCATATCCCTATATTTATAGTTTTGCCATTTCAACAATTCAAAAAAGAAAGAAAGTAGAGTCACTTCACGTGATTCCCCCTACTTAAGGACCCCAAGTATCCAGACTCTCTTTATTCCCCTAGTTTGGCCAAACAGAGAAAGCTAAACATGTATAGGCTATCCCTTTCTTTAAAAATTGCACCCTTTGATCAATTTTTCAAACCCTCTTCTCCCCTAGTCTTCTTCTATAATGATTTCCTCCCTCTCTTTCACTTTCTCTTTGCTTCAAAAGAAGTCTGGAGAAGACTCAAACCTTCCATCTTGCACAACTAGGTCCTTTCCACCAAACTTGATGAGAATCCAAGCCCTTTTCATGAATATTTTAGGTAAGAAAATTCAAAAATGAAATTTATTTCTTATGCTCTTCCCTAATCCGAGATTCTTGATTGATTCCTTACATTAATCTTGAGCAAAATCTGAGTTTTAATGAAATATCATCATGCAAGTAAATTTTGTGTTGTGTGTGTGTAAGTTTAGGTTAAAATGATAGAAGCAAAGACTTGGTTGATGTTTTGATCCCTTGTACATGTTAGATATAGGTTTAGCATTCTTAGATTGAGAATCCCTTGTTGCACGTTTGGTATTTTTATGATTTAGAGTTCAAAAATAGATTTTCTTCATGTTCTTGTAAAGCTTTGTAAAAATCAATGATTGATGATTTTAGATATGTTTTAGGCATGACAAATTAAAAAGAAATGTTTATTTATGTTTTGGCATGTTTACCTAAGTGTTTTGGATGAGTTTTATGCTATCAACTGATTTGAAGTAGAAAAATCGAGTTAGAGATGAATTTGTCCATGAAAGGACAAATTGGGCTTCGCCCAATTCTGATGGAGGGGGGACGATCGATCACACCCTATGTAATGAGGTCAATCCTATGGTGGTAGCCATGGGTTGCCACCTCTTTTCGAGCCCCTTGGGCCTCCCGACACACACGGTTCAGTTCCTTGATGTTTCGAGGTATAAAAGTGCTTCTAAAACCTCCAATAACATGTTTAAAACCTTAGAAAACCTTATTTGTATCCCATAATCATTTTTTTCACAAAAGGCACACTAATGATTAATGTATGCATAATGTGGGATTGTAGTTTTGATTTCGTTCTTATTGATTACAGTTGACTTTATTAAAAACCACTAAGGTTCAAGCGGCATTAGGAGCTTACGTGACCGCAGGTTTGATGTGAGACTTAGAAGTTATTTGTAGACTTATTTTCTAAAGAGGTAGGATTCTAATCCCTCATTTGGTAGCCATGTTTTGAATTATGATGTTTTGCTTTTGGCCAAATGATGAGACTGTGAAAATACACATTTCTTATGACTAAATATCATTATTTTACATTAACATTTCTCGTTAAATGCTTTAATTAATCAAATTTTTGTATTAATAAGTATTTTTGTGTCTTAGTGTGTAAATGTGTTTAAAAATATATTTTTACTGTGTTTTTATGTTTAATAGTATTTTTAGTAATTTTTAGAGTCGTTTTGGTGTGTAAAATATGTGTTTAGCTTGCAAAATAATTAAAATCAAAAAATAATTAGTGGTTATTTTATTTTGAGTCTTGAATTATTTATAAATAAATTTTTAGTTTGTAAATATGTTTATAATATTTTTAGTAATTTTGAAAAATATTTTCAAGTCCTAAAAATCATATCTATGTTAAATCAAAAGATCCTGGAATTTTAGAAGTTTTTATTATTTTTAGCGTGCTTTGTGTGTTTTATTATAAAATATAATATTTTTAAAATTATTGTAAATATTTTGTTTGTAAAATAATTAATTTTAGTATGTTTATTAATTTTAGATTCAAAATATAGAGGACAAACGGTGCAAAAAAGGGATAAAAGAGAACCTTAAATGCATAACAAATCAAAAAAGAAATTAAAATTCAAAACGAGTGCCATGTGGTAGCTTCTAGGCTGTTGGAGCATGCTTCCGAATTGATCCCTGCCATCCTCGTGCCTTGTTGCATGTCAGGAAAATCGACATCAGAGCCTTGGATCGTGTGCGGTCTTTCCCATGTGCTCCCGCTGCAGCTGTCGTTCGGTCAGCATATGTTAACCGATCCAATGGTCTAAGGCATGCGTTTGCTTCTCTCTACGAGGACTTCGATCTGTGCTATCCCTTCAGTCCAAGTAGCATACCCATGGGTTCTCGTGCATCCGTCCTACACTAGCACTGCACCTAATTATATACTAAATTTTACACAGTGAGGAACGCGTATCACGTAGAGAAAAAAGGAAAATTTTTTATAATCAGCTTTGAATGCTGATTAATTTGGTGGTGAAAAAGAAAAATAAATAAATAAATAAATAAATAAAATATCATAAAAATATTAATAAAAAATTGATAAATAGCAATTTTCACTACTACATAGACCCCTTTCCCCCTTAACCTCACGGCCATTTTTGGCCTCCCTCACTTTCTTTTCATTGTTTTTCAACTACTGATTCTCTGACAAAACAGTACCCTATTTTGGGAGGAGATACTGTTAAGGTACTCCCAAAACCCCACTAAGAATAATAAAATAGTCTTGCATGTATAATACACTAATATGAATTTTAGCTCTATATCTGCTTTGTCATGTTTATGTTTTTAGGGAATAAATTATATTTTTAATGCTTTTAGTTACTATTGTTAATGTTGTTATGCAGCCTAATTCATGTTAGACATAGTGCCCTAAGGAGTAAAATGTTGTAATAAATTTTTGGAGACATTTTATCAATAAAGAGTTTATTTATTATTCATATTCCAAATGTTGTCCCATTTATGTTCATTTCTGTTGAATGTATGATAAGCAAACAAAAGTCTGAGACAGTTGGTCTAAACCTTTAAGAATTGTGTATATGATGGATAGATTATGCATAAGACATAAATTTTAAAGGTGATGATCAAAATCATGAAATCCGCAATTCATGGAATAAAGTTGGGCGCTTAATTCATGCTAAAATTGTTATGCTGGCTACATCTCTAACAGGAGATGGCTTGTCTTGGACATCAGAGTGGAAGTCCACGAGTAGAAACATCCGTGCATTGTCATTGGGGACGATACATTTGATCGGACATAAAAGTTGAATTGATTTGGTTAATAATTCTATTTGTACAAATCAATTCACTTTAGACAATCATATGTATTGTGTCTTAATCTTGAAATGACTAATGAGCCCGTATTCTTGACTTATGCCTGTTGATGTACCAATGGGTGACATCATGACTTCATGATGGTACGCATACCGGTATGTTAGAGACATGACTCTTAATTCACGTAGACTCATTCTTCATAGATATGGAATTCATACATCTTTTTTGTAGAGTTAATGATATTCTTTTATATACATTATCCTGTAATTGAAAGATTAGAGCACTTAACCATTTGGATACATAGGTGTAACCGAATGGTATACTATCTATGGATAGTAAGTATTCCAATGGTGGGACAATGAAACGTCAGATAAAAATAATCAGGAAGGCAAAATAAAATTTATCTTGAAGCCGATTATGAATATCCTATGGGGATATAACACATTATAATATGTCATGGACAGTTAGCATATTGAAGCTTCGTAATTTTATATAGTTTGAGAGTACAGCTCTAAGCTTTTAGTGGAGTAGCATTAAAGTTGATAATTATAAAATATGTATGTGGGATATTATGTTTTATAATTATAGGAGCTTAAACTATATATATCCATTGGGTCCCCTTTGCTAGCTCATTATAAATCCTATAACAATACGACATGTTTTTCCTATATATTGGTGACTTATGTTAAATTATTAGATTGGCTAAATTTTGATAAAATTAGATTTAATAATTCTTATTAGTTTATCGGTTGAATTAATTTTGTGAATTAATTCAAGATAAACATATTGAATTATTTGGATAATATTTTATTTTTATGGGATTATTTGGATATGACTGTATTAATCATATAACTTCTTTGTTGGGTTATTTGAGTTAAAACTAAGGCTTTATATAAGATTCTCGAATGGAAAATAAGATATTTTTGATATCAAGATTATTGTAAGTTTGGCAGGCCGATAGGAAATTCAGTCTATTGATGGAGTAAGTTTAGAGATCGGCTTACTGATCATGCGATAATCTATATATGTGTTTTAGACACGTTTTTATCAAAAGTTGATCCAGACTTAAATTAGTGGTTATTTTATTTTGAGTCTTGAATTATTTGTTTAATTCATATTAATCATGTTTTAACTCCTAACCCCCTCCTTGAGGCGTTACACATGCCTTTACCTTTCTCGAATGAGGAAAATAAGGTCATGAAGGAAATGCTCTCAGAGGGTTTATTGCATGGGCCAAGGCATGGACTCAAATTGGGTTGTTACGTTAAATAAGCAATGCTCTGATTGAACAACCCCATCTTTTGGGCAAAGAGCCTATGGTGTCTATCGATGAGCCAATCAAGAGAGGTGACACAACCAAAAAATGATGTTTTGGCAAGCTTACCTCTAAACTGGCAAGCCTGAGTAGTTATTCAAAGAATTTCATGGATGCCTCCTATAACGCCCGGCATTTTCTTTTATGGATACTTATGTTAATTTTAAAGTTGGAATGCGATATTTTAAGTGCTATTATTATTTATGTTAAGCAAATATTTTTTTTGATGTGATTTTTGATATGATGTGTATATATATGTTAGGAATTTCTAGAATTTTTTTAAATTATATTCAAAATATTTTTAGGGTTATGAGCTTTCAATCAAACACAGCTCACGAAATTCTATTTGTTGGTAGATTTGTATTTACGTATTGTAGAGTCCGTTTTATGGGACAAAAAATGTCTTTTAATTTTGTAAAAATTTATGAGTCATTGTTGCTATGTTAACTAAGTGTCTGTAAATATTTAGCTTTATATTTTTAGTATGTTTAAAGATAAAATTCGTTGATTGCCAAGTACTCAGTGGCTATAAATGCCTGCATGATATGAGATAATTAATCATACTTTTATGTTTATTATGTTTAAAAATAAAATTTACTGATTGCCAAGTACGTAGTGGTTATAAAAGTCTGCCTGATATGCTTGAATTTGTGAATAAAAAAACTGACATGTGGCGATGCGTAATACAAACAGAAACCAGTCTAATACCATACTGTACTCCTTACAAGAGCCACAGGGAACGTTGCCTTTACCATTAAACTTAATAATTACTGATAAGAAGTTTGAAACAATCAACAATACTCAGAGAAATATCCTAGGAAATACATCCATTTTTTTTACTATTTATCGAATTAACTTTTCTTCCTTAGTTAGCCTGATGGAACAACTAAGGTATTCAGCTAACCAACCACCTCAGAAAACTTAGTTTACAAAAACAAATATTTAACAAATACAAACTCAAACATATAATGTAAGCATTGTTAACTTCAAATTAAACAACTAATTAAGACTCTATATAACGTATTCTTTAATAAATAACCCAAGAGATTAAATGTCTAAAATACAAATTACATTTAGTAAAACATAAGTTTAAAAGAACATATATCACAAAAAGAACTGAGTCTCAAAAAAATAAAAACGCGAAACATAATGTATTAAATTTTGTTTGAGTTTACACTCCTTTACTGATATAACTCCATTTTCAATCCAACACTCCTTGCATACACACTGTGTAACACCTACCATTTTTCATGTAACAGTCGATGCAAGATATTTAATGATGTTAAGTATTTTCTTTATGATATAATGTTACTGACCATTTATTCAAGAATTATGACAGGTGACGGTCACGTGGAATTGATGTGCTCGAGGTTTTCATGTCATTTATAATGCATGCATGATAAATATTTAATATTTTATTTTCGTATCTTTAAGTGGCACTTTGACAGCTGAGTTTATTTTCCAGAATGACATGCCAATGGATTTAATCAGTAGGCTGAACTCACAACTTCGGCAGGCCAGAGGCTGTTGACGGGAAATTATCAGATAATTCCATAATTTGATTTGAGAATTCTAAATAATTGATATATTTTTTATCTCTTTCCTTATCCATGTTTGGGAAGGTTTGAACTTTTCTTTTTAAAAGATAATTTGATTTGTGATAAGGTTTCCCAATTTACAAAGATAAGATTTGGTAGTTATAGCAAATCATTGATTTTTTTTCCTTGTCTTGCTCCATTCCCCCACATGTAAGCATCTTTTTCTAAGCATAAAATATTTTTTGATATTAAAGATACGAGTAGCCCATCTTATAATATCATTCATGTAAATTTTTCTCTCTTTCTTTATCGTTTTTTCTCCCTCTTTCTCTCTAAAATTTTCTCAACCACTCTCTCTTTTTTTCTCCATGTTTTCTTCCCCTTCTCTCTCTTATTCTTTGCAAAAATTTGAAAGAAATATTGAGTCTTTCCTTGGGAAAATTCAAAGAAAATTAGAGAGGAATCATTTCAAGGTAAGAAATCATTCTAAGTTACTATAGTAATTGTATTTTTTCCCTTTAATCCGACCCCTATTACTTTGTCTACGAATTTCTGTTTGTTCTGAAATTTTAATATGATATTTATGTATGTAATATTTGATATTCCTCAAAATTTCATGCCAATTGGAGTTTTCTATGCTGAGTTATGAAATTTTTTATTCCCTACTACTCATAGTTTAACGGTTACCGATCAGTATATTGCACAAAAGTACATTCTTTGTTCATAGGGCAAACAAAATTTGATTTGAATGAAATTTTGTAGAAATATTCATACATATGTTAGGTTATGATTTGGAAAATTTTGTGATGATTTGATGAATATTTAATGAGTTCTTGAATTTTCTTTAAGATAGGTCTTTATGACTGTTAAATCAGTGAATTTTGGACTTCTTGCTTGTGTGACCTATTTGTGTGATGAAACAAATTAATTTGAATGGGACTTTCTGCGGTACTATATTTTTATGTTTATAGGTTGTCATAAAAATTTTAGGGTCAAAATAATTTTATTTTAATTATTAAACTATGATGATCGTGTGTTGCTCACTGCTTTATGTGTTTAAGGTTTATTTTGTCTCTAAATTCTAATGCATGTTTTGAATTGTTTTGAATTTATTTGAAGCTAATTTTTGGATGTGTTATAGTTTTAAGTGTCTATTGTATGCAAAGTTTTTATGAAATTATTTTAGGATATAGATAATTTATATCATGAATGTAAGTTAAGGCTGCTCACTATTTTGTTATTGTTGGTTAATTCTGTGTTGTGTATTGTGTGACTTGTTTTAGTTATCTAATGGAATTTTATGGCTAAAGAAAAATAAGGTAATTCATATATATGGTAATTATGCCCTTGCAAAATTTCATGTCCTAATTGTGTATGAATTGTGAGTTATTGAATTATGAATACATAAGGGTCAGGCAGGTATTAGCACTACGGTGTTTGCATGAATATTTATAAATTAGTAAATAGTATTTGTGTTCTTGTAATTCTTGAGACGGAGTATGAATAATGTCAGATGGTTTTGAAAGATTTCATGAGAATGAAATTTATTTTCATTTGTATATGGATGTATAACATGAACATAGCAAGAAGTGAGCACATGAGATTGCTGCGACGTAATCTAAGATAAGGTTTAAGTAAGCAAGTCAAGTAAGTACATTCTCACCTGTAACATGATAAAAGTTTACAAAAAAGTTTTGAGGACATGTTTTATGATAATTTTTAAAGTTTGTTTTTACATGTTGTTTTCTCATGACGACTCTTGTTGCAACAAGAAAGTTTAACGAATGTTTCAATGATGAAGTATGTTGAAAGTATATCTATATATATGTATCACTTAATTAAGTGTTGCACACCCTATGTTTATGTCTTTGTTTATGATATCCAAAGTTGGACTTATCATGTTTGGTTTGGGATTAGCTACCCCTCTCTTCCCATGACGGTGCGCCTACGATGATGATAATGGTGCAACACTGGGCGCCCAAAGATAAAATGAATGAAGTTTTAGTATGGATAATGATAATGAAAGATATGTTCTATATGAAATTATGCCAAGTGTACTACTATGTTAATGATGATTATGATTGTGATGTTTCATAAAGGTGTTCATAAAATGTTTTATGTTGTGAGATAAGAAAGTGTACTTACTAAGCTTTTGCTTACTTAGTTTATGATCATGTTGTAGATAAAGGTAAAAGGATCATGGAATAGGTGGAGGCAAGGATGGATGTGCGAGCAAGGAATGATGGATTGAAATGCAAGAATGCCAAGATAGAATTTTTTTTAAGTTTCTGAACTATGTTTTTTTTTTATCTTTTTGTATGTTAAATTTCTACACTATTAAGTAAAAAGACTTGTTTTACATTTATATTGATTTTGCATAAGATCGGCCTGTCGATTACCCTGTATCGGCCTGCTGGTCTAAATGTTTTGAAACCCCGAATTCTATAGAGCCTCGGATGGGCTGCCGTTGGTTAAAGTTTGGACTTTCAGTCATGTTCGACCGGCTGGTGTTCAAAGTTTGGCCTACCGAACTTTTTAAACAGATTTTAAAGTTTATTTGAAATTTTATTTGAATTATGGTTTTATTGATTTGGCATTGATAAACTATTTAAATAAATATAAAATAGTTTTTAAATAAATGTTTAAAAAAAATGTATGCATGGATCATGGGATATGTTTAATAAACCTTACTTTATTGAATGGTTTATCTTAAATATTGTTAACAAGGATGAATGTAACAACATTTGTGACGTCTATAAGGGGGCGTTACAGGCTTTGATATCAGAGTGGAATTCTGTTTCCAATTTACATCGCCACACATTAGTTCAAGTCCTCCAAGTAAGTATATTTAAGTTATATGAATGTGGATGTAATTTTAACGATGAATGTAAGGTCCTGTTGTAGAATGATTAAGGCCTTAGGGCATAAATGTACTAGTGAAATCCTATCTTATTCCTACAATTAGAAGTTCCTTCCTAAGCTTGTGATTTTTTTAGAAAGAACTCAAAACCAATTGTCATTGTTAGATTAATTATATGGTTGAGTCTGACTCAAGGAACAAAACAATATAAAGGAACAGAATGAGGAAAGAAAGTATTAAACTTCCTTTATGGAGAATAAGTTTCTAATCGTAAGTTAATGGAAATTAAGATATAGAATGACCTAAATGAATTTGCATGACTATGAGGATTTGGAAGTCTTCAATCATGTAAGAAATAATGTGGCATAAAAGGCTAGAGTTGTCGATATTAAGAGCGAATATGCCTATGATAAATTCTTGGTGATGCAACTCATAAAATTATCATAAGTGGGCTAGACTAATATGGAATACGAAGTGCTAGAAGAAGATACTAATTTCTTGAGGTAATACGAGAGAGCTTAGGAATCCAATGATATGGTGTCCAACATAGTTTAAGTGATGATCTTTTTGGTCAACTAGAAATATTGCTAAGTCAAGGAATTTGTAAGTTGACTTATTTAGGTTTACATATACTTTCATATGGAAATAGCGATAGTTTTACTATTGATATAAGATGTTTGGAAGAGTTGATTTGACAAGGATTTTAAGAATATCTATAGTTCGATTATAAAGGAATTCATTAATAGATGTGTTTCATAATTTGAGTATTAAACATGGAATGTGAGCATGTATATTATTGGATGAGGTAATTGTCTGTATTTAAATTATTGGAGTTGCTAGACGATTTTATTGCTATAGAAAGAGAAATAAAGGGATTTGAAGTCTAAGTTACTTCATGGTTAGAACTGGACCCATTGTATTCTAATGGAAATCAAGTTAGTCAGATGACATGTTATAGTAATCTATTATTGGATGAATGATATGCGATAATAACTTGATGAATTTTCTTGAGGTTAGAATAGGAACCATGATGTTAATATTTTTAGGACTAAAGAATTTGAATGGTGTTGAAGTAAGTATTATGATGAAAAGAGAGTAAGGATAGTGGAATGATGTGAAAGTAGAAAGAAATAAGGAACCTATGAGATAAGGATTCACTATGACAGTACCCTCTGGGAAATGATAATGTCTACGCATTAATTGTGTATAGTTCCTTTATAGATTACCGAAAGAGAACTTTTCACCGATTGTATTGTAATTGACGTGTATGACTTTGATATGGTTCTAGAATGAATTTCCTAAGTAAGTATAATGTTGTATTGAATACCTTAGACAAAAGATGATTCTTCATCCAAAAGGTGAATTTTCATCCAAAAAGTGAAGTAAGATTCGTATTCGTAGGAGATTCAAGAAGAAGCCAAATATGTTTTTGTCAGCCGTGAAGGCAAAAAAGCTGTTAGCAAGTGGTTGTATGAGTTATTCAGCGAACATCATAGATAAAAGTTAAGAAGAAAGAAAAAGATTGAAGATGTTCTAGTGGTTCAAGAATTTCTAAAAGTAATTTCCGAATGACCTGTCAAGCTTATCTCCAGATAGAGAAATCAAAATTGAGATCGAATTTGCTCTAGGTACATATCCAATTTCTAAGGCATTGTAAAGAAATGGTTCTAGCTGAATCAAAAAGTTGCATTCCTAATAAAAGAAAACGTCTTAGCAAGGGTTTCATTCGACCAAATCACTCACCATGGGAAGCACTAGTTTTGATTGTAAAGAGGAAGGATAGTTCCATGAGATTATGCATCCACTACCGAGAGTTGAACAACGTGACAACCAAGAACAAGTACCCATTGCTCAAATTGATGATTTATTTGAATAACTTAAAGTTGCGTCTATATACTCGAAGATAGATTTACGGTTAGGATATCATCAGTTGAAGATAATAGAAGGAGACATTTTTAAGACAGTCCTTTAGATTGAGATATGGTAATGAATTTGTCGTCATACCTTTGGTTTAACAAATGTACCAATAGCCTTTATGGACCTAATGAATCAGGTAATCAAGGCTTATCCCGATGAATTTTTTATAGTGTTTATCGATGATATTTCGATGTATTTGAAGAGTGGGAAAGAGTATGTTGAGCACTTGAGCATTGTGCTAGAGTCCTAAAGACACGTAAGATGTATGCAAGGTTTTCTAAGTGTAAGTTTTGGCTAGATAACATATCTTTCTTGGCAGATAAGCATCAAAGGACGGAATAATGGTGGATCCTTATATAGTCAAAGTTGTTTTAAATTAGAAGCAACTAAAGAATGCAAGTAAGATAAGAAGTTTTGTAGGATTAGTTAGTTATTATTAGAAGTTTGCAGAGGATTTCCTAGGATAGCAACGCCCCTCATGAACCTAATGCACAAAGGAAAGAGTTGAATGGACAGATGTATGTGAGAAGGACTTTCAAGAATTGAAGAAAAAGTTGACTATAATTCCAGTCTTGGTTACTTCAGAAGGATATGGTGGATTCGTGACTTACAACGATGCTTCTATGATGGACCTTGGCATTGTATTGATGCAGAATGATAGAGTGATCATTTATGCCCCAAGACAATTGAAGGATTACTAGATGAATTATCCCACTCATGACCTCGAGTTGGCAGCTGTGGTTTTCACGCTAAAGATCTGGAGGCACTATTTTATGGAGTCCAATGTAAGACCTTTATCGATTCTCAAAGTTTAAAGTATTTCTACACCCAGAAGGACCGAATATAAGGCAACAGAGATGGTTAGAACTAGCAAAGGAGTTTAATTGTGAAATCTTGTATCATCTAAGAAAGACGAATTGGATAGTTGATGCTTTAAGTAGGGAGACTATTGTAGCATTGATGCCATTGCAAACGAGGTCCCAACCTTTAAGGAAAAAAGTTATGGTCTTCGATTTAGAACTTATGGTAGGACAACTCTCAGCGTTGATTGATCAGATTCGAAGTAATTGAAATGAAGACGTAAGTCTAGCAATGATCAAGCGAGAAATAAAGGAAGAAAGATGTGCGGAATTTTGGGTTACTGATGATGGAACGTGATGTCTCAAAGATTTCTTACTTGTTTTCAATGTTAATGGTTTAAGGAAAGGATTTAGATTCATGATACTTTCTTATTCAATTCAACCAGGTGCAACAAAGACATACAATGAGTTAAGGATCAGTTTCTAGTCGTTTGGATTAAAGCGTGATATTACAAGGTATGTAAAGAAATGTTTGACGTGCTAGCAAGTTAAAGCTGAACATCAACGGCCTGGTGGCGAATTGCAGTCAATACAGACACCGAAATGGAAATAGAAATAAATTTCAATGGATTTCGTCACAAGATTGCTAAGAACTACAAATGGATTTGATGCTATTTAGGTCCATTGTTGATCAACCGGCAAAGACGGCGCACCTCATTTCCATCAAAATCAAACACTCTATGGAGTGGGTACCGGAACTTTATGTCAATAAATAGTGAGACTTCATGGAATTTCTAAGCCTGTCATTTATGATCATGACGGCAAGTTCACATCCAAATTTTGGAAAAGTATACAAACTACAAAGGGAACTAAGTTACACTTAAGCACAACTTTTTCATCTTTAGACTGATGGCCAAACAGGCAAGATGAATTTGAGTTTAGAGGATATGCTTCGTGCTTATACCCTTAGTCACAAGACTAGATAGTGTAAATGTTTCCATTAGCAGAATTCGATTATAACAACGGTTATCAGGTGACGATAGCAATGACACCTTATCAGGCTTTATATGGATGAAAATGTTGATTGTCTTTATGTTGGCATGAAGCTGGTGAAACGAAAATGATGGATAGTGATGATAATGAAAAGACTGATTTTGTTAACGAGACTTCTAAGATGATAAAGTTGATACAAAAGAGAATAGAGACCATTCAAAGCCATCAAAAGTGTTGTGTTGATGAAAGAAGAAAACCCTTGGAACTCATTACAGGCAATGTTGTATTCTTAAAAGTTGCACCAATGACGGAAGATATGAGAATTGAAAAGAAAGACAAGCTGAACTGAGGTTATCAAAATTTGTGAAATTGTGCAGCGGATAGGCAAGGTAGCTTATCAATGGAGTTTACTATCAAAGATGTCATCCACTCATGATGCATTTTAAGTTTTGATGTTTAGAAAGTATGCCTTAGACTCTACGCATGTGATAAAGCCATAAATGATTAAAATATGAGAAGAACTCAGTTATAAAGAAAAGCCAGTTGGGATTTTAGATTGAAAGACTTAGGGGCCATTTGGTATTGTTTTCAAAATAGATGAAAATGTTTTTGTTTTGAAAAATAGAAAGTTTTTAAGAATTATGCTGAGAGTATTTTTAACATTTTTGCCTCAAAAAGCGTGCAAAAACATTTCTAAAAATTTTGAGAACAAAAACAAACAGAGCCTAAAATATTAAGGAATAAAGATATACCTATGGTCAAGGTTTTATGGCAAAATCACAAGGTCAAAGAAGCTACATGGGAATGTGAAGATGAAATAAAAGCCAAGTATCCTCAACTATTTTGAGTTTTGAGGACGAAACTCTTATAAGATGGGAGGAATTGTAACACCCACCATTTTTAATGTAACGGTTGATGAGAGATATTTAACGATGTTAAGTATTTTCTTTATGATATAATGTTACTAACCATTTATTCGAGAATTGTGACAGGTGACGGTCACGTGGAATTGATGTGCTCGAAGTGTTCATGTCATTTATAATGTATGCATGATAAATATTTAATTTTTATTTTTGGTATCTTTAAGTGGCACTTTGACAGCATAATTTATTTCTCGGAACGGCATGCCAATGGATTTATCAGTAGGTCGAACTCACAACTTCGGCAGGCCGGACATTGCTAATGGGAAATCAACAAATAATTCCAAAATTGTCGCATTGATGATTAATTTAATTTGATTAGAGAATTCTAAATAATTGACATAGTTTTATCTCTTTCCTTATCCATGTTTGGTAAGGTTTGACTTTTTCCTTTTAACAGATAATTTGATTTGTGATAAGGTTTCCTAATTTAAAAACATAAGATTTGGTAGTTATAGCAAATCATTGATATTTTTTTTTTCCTTATCTTGCTCCATTCCCCCACATGTAAGCATCTTTTTCTAAACATAAAATATTTTTTGATATTAAAGATACCATTAGCCCATCTTATAATATCATTCACGTAAATTTTTCTCTCTCTCTATCGTTTTCTCTCCCTCTTTCTCTCTAAAATTGTCTTAGACACTCTCTCTTTCTTTCTTCACGTTTTCTTCCCCTTCTTTCCCTTTTTCTTTGCAAAAATTTTAAAGAAATTTTGAGTCTTTCCTTGGGAAAATTTAAAGAAAATTAGA
This sequence comes from Artocarpus heterophyllus, assembly GCA_025403435.1. NCBI lineage: Eukaryota > Viridiplantae > Streptophyta > Magnoliopsida > Rosales > Moraceae > Artocarpus > Artocarpus heterophyllus. The sequence continues at coordinate 31,502,995 of CM046338.1, forward strand.
GAAGAATCATTTTGAGGTAAAAATTCGTTCTAGGTTACTAAAGTAATTGTATTTTTTCCTTTAATCCGACCCCTATAACTTTATCTACGAATTTCCGTTTGATCTAAAATTTTAGTATGATATTTATGTATGTGTTATTTGATATTCCTCAAATTTCATGCCAATTGGAGTTTTCTATGTTGAGTTATGAAATTTTTATTCACTGCTACTCATAGTTTAATGGTTGCTGATCAGTATGTTGCACAAAAGTACACTCTTTGTTCATAGGGCGAATGAATTTTGATTTGAATAAAATTTTGCAAAATATTCATACATATGTTAGGTTATGATCTGGAAAATTTTGTGATGATTTGATGAATATTTCACGAGTTCTTGAATTTTCTTTAAGATGGGTCTTTATTATTGTTAAATTAGTGAATTTTGGATTTTTGCTTGTGTGACCTATTTGTATGAACAAACGAATTTATTTGACAATGGGACTTTTTGTGGTGCTATATTTTTATATTTATAGGTTGTCATAAAAAATATAGGATCAAAATAATTTTATTTTAATTATTTAAGTATGATGAACTTGTGTTGATCACTGCTTTATGTGTTTAAGGTTTATTTTGTCTCTGAATTCTAATGCATGTTTTGAATTTATTTGAAGCTAATTTTCGGATATGTTATAGTTTTAAGTGTCTATTGTATGCAAAATTTTTATGAAATTATTTTAAGATATAGATAATTTATTTCATGAATGTTAGTTAGGGTGCTCACTATTTTGTTATTGTTGGTTGATTCTGTGTTGCTTATTGTGTGACTTATTTTAGTTATCTAATGGAATGTTATGGCTAAAGAAAAGTTAGGAAATTCATATAATGTTAATTATGTCTCTGCAAAATTTCATGCCCTAACTGTGTATGAATTGTGAGTTATTGAATTATGAATACATAAGGGTCAGGTAGGTATTAGTATTGTAGTTTTTGCATGAATATTTATAAGTTAGTAAAGTGTATTTGTGTTTTTGTAATTCTTGAGAAGGAAGTATGAATAATGTCATATGGTTTTGGATGATTTCATAATAATGAAATTTATTTTTATTTGTATATAGATGTATGACATGAACACACCAAGAAGTGAGCGCATCGAGATCACGGTGACTTCATCTAAGATAAGGTTTAAGTAAACAAGTCAAGTAAGTACATTCTCACCTTCAACATGATAAAAGTTTATGAAAAAGTTTTGAGGACATGTTTTATGATAATTTTTAAAGTTTGTTTTTACATGTTATTTTCTCATGAAAACTCTTGTTGCAACAAGAAAGTTTAACTAATGTTTCAATGATGAGGTATGTTGAAAGTATATCTATATATATGTATCACTTAATTAAGTGTTGTACACTCTATGTTTATGTCTATGTTTATGATGTCCAAAATTGGACTTGTCATGTTTGGTTTGGGATTAGCTACCCTTCTCCTCTCATGGCGGTGCGCCTACGATGATGATAATGGTGCAATACTTGGGCCCCCAAAGATAAAATGAATGAAGTTTTAATATGGATAATGACAATGAAAGATATGTTCTTTATAAAACTGTGCCAAGCGCACTATTATGTTAATGATGATTATGATTATGATGTTTCATAACGGTGTTCATAAAATGTTTTATGTTGTGATATAGGAAAGTGTACTTACTAAGCTTTTGCTTACTTAGTTTATGATCATTTGCAAATAAAGGTAAAAGGATCATGGAATAGGTGGAGGCAAGGACGTGCGTGGAAGCAAGGAATGATGGATTGAAACAGAAGAACGCCAAGATAGAATTTTTTTTAAAGTTTCTAAAATATGTTTTTTTTATCTCTTTGTAGGTTAAATTTTCGCAGTATTAAGTAAAAAGAACTATGTTTTTTTTTTAATCTCTTTGTATGTTAAATTTTTGCACTATTAAGTAAAAAGACTTATTTTACATTTATATTGATTTTGCAGAAGATCGGCGTGCCGATTACCCTATATCGGCCTGTCAGTCTAAATGTTTTGAAACCTTGAATTCTACAGAGCCTCAAATGGCCTGTCAGTTGTTGAAGTTTGGACTGTCGGTCATGTTCGACCTGTCGGTGTCTGAAGTTTGGCCTACCAAACTTCTTAAACAGATTTTAAAGTTTATTTTAAATTTTATTTGAATTATGATTTTATTGATTTGGCATTGATAAACTATTTAAATAAATATAAAATAGTTTTGAAATAAATATTTAAAAATATATATATGCATGGATCCTAGGATATGTATAATAAATCTTACTTTATTTAAGTGGTTTATCTTAAATATTGCACTTAATATTAAGTCATTAAAATGCCTCCCATAATTAAACACTTGTCAAGACTTGGATTGCTAAACATAGGTTCTGCCAAAGTAGGGTGTGTTAAGCCATCTATGTAAGACAAGATGGATAATAGTGATATCCATATGTTTGAAATGGTTAGACTTAACTAGGTTATCAAAATGGTGTTGGACCTAAGGCATTAGATGAGATTTTAATTTGCTACGACATGTGATGTCAAATCCCATATTTACCCAAGAGTTACATAAGATGTAATTGGTAAGGTGTTACCGACCTAAATAACCATACTTTAGGTGATAAGCCAAAGCTTACTTAAAGTGAGGTGAAATATGGATCTTGGCCCACTAAAATTACAATTGTTGTGATTGCCAGATTGATAGTGAGGGTTATTAATTTGATAAAATTAATGGGATTTAAATTATACCTCGTTAAAAAGTGTTTAATAAAATACTAAGCACTTTGTGTATATATGTAGGAAAAATAGTACGCAACGAAATTTTAAAATTTTATATCAGAGTATTTTTCAAAACACAAGTTTGACATGCTATATGCATAAATTAACCAGATCTTACTAACCTTTGAATGCTGAAGAACGTTTCACATGCTATATACATAAATTAACCAGATCTTACTCCTGCAATCTATGAAGAGAAGTAACGTTTCAGAAGAGCCCAACTAATTGTTCTTCTTTGCTATTCTCTATCCACGATCGGAGTGAGTGTGGGCTCACACGTATAGCTCTTCCACTAGGTGACTCTCCTTCCAACCAATTGAGAGAACCTAAAGCAAGTGTTCATGATTCATGAACAAAAGCTCTCATGGAGTTTTCAGATTCTCACCAGTAGAGTATCACTCTTAATCTCTTAATAGATCTAAATAACTCTTAAGACTTACTCCCTATTTATAGAGGTTGGGTCTAGGGTCAGTCCTTATCAGGTTAGGGCTCAAAAATTCAAATCAGAATCAAATTTGGATCAATATCTAATAAGATCAGCGTAAAAACACGTGATCTTATCTTTTGCTCATCGACAGGCCAATCAGAATGATCGGCAGGCAGAACTTTAGGATCGGCATGTTGAACTTGAGGATTGGCATGCCGAACTGCCGATTAATATCTCAGTGAATCTTTTATTTTTCCACTTGAGATTCTATAGGATAAAGTCTCAGTTTTAATTCAAATAACCCAATAGAAAAGTTATCTGATCAAAACAACTTCATCTAGATAATCTCTAACAAAATAAATGAATTCCTAACAATTCTACAAGTTTATCTTGATCTAATTATTCAAAAGTAAATCAACCGATAAATAGACAAGAATCATACGATCCTTATAATTCAACAAGTTTATCTTGAATTAATTTTTATCTCCAAATCAATTCAACTAATAAACAGACATGAATTCTTGGATTCTTCTAAATTTCAACCAATTTAATAAATCCGACATAAGTTACAAATTATTGGAAAAGCACGCCGTATCGCTACTAGATGTTATGAGATAGCAAAGGGGCGCAAATGGACCTATATAGTTCAAGCTCCTGATAATTATAAGACCCAATATCCTAGATATACATTTCATAATTATCAACTCCAACGCTACTCCACTAAAAGCTTGGAGCTGTATTCTCGAACTACATAGAATTACGAAGCCCGTATAGCTAAGTCTCCATGATATATCATAGTATATCATATCCCCATACGATTATCTATAACCGGCTTAAGGACAAGTTCTGTCTTAGCTTCCCGATTATTTTTATCTTACGTTTCATTATCTCACCATCGAAAAACTTACCATCCAAAGACAGTATACCATTCGGTTACACCTATGTATCCAAATGGTTGAGTGCTCCAATTTTCCAATTATAGGATAACGCATATAAGAGGATATCACTACTCCTAAAGAGGAGCTATGGATTCCATATCTATGAATAACAAGTCTACGCTATTAAGAGTCATGCCTCCAACGTACCAACATGCATACCACTATTAAGATGTGGGTGTCACCCTTTGGTATATCAAAAGACACAAGCCAAGATAACGGGCCCAGTATTCATCTCAGGATTAAGATACAATATAAATAATTGTCTAAAGTGAATCGATTTTTTGAGACAAAATTATTAATCCAAATCAATTCACTTTATGTCCTAATCCAACACATCATCACCTATGACAACGTGCCAATGTTTCTATTCATGGAGTCCACCTCCGATGGTCAAGGCAAACCATCTCCCAAAAGGGATATAGACAACATAACAATATTTACATGAATAAAGCACCCAACTTTATTCCTTCGATTGCGGATCTTATGATTTAGACCGTCACCTTAAGAATCATGTCTTCTGCATAATCTATCCATTATGTGCCCAATTCTTGAAGGTTTAGACTGACAGTCTTAGACTATTGTTTGCTTAACATACATTCAACAAATATGAACACAAAGAGGGCAATATTTGGTATATAAACAATATATAAATTCTTTATTGATAAAAATGTCTCTAAAAACTTATTTCATTTTTACTCCTTAGGGCATACATCTCTAACAATCTCCCACTTGCACTAAGTCAGTAAATACAACAAATCTCGCATCCCCATAGATTCCACACGCTTCTCGAAGACTCTCCTGGTAAGTATCTTCGTAAATGGATCAGCTCGCGATCTTGGACACCGTGACATGCTCACCCTCAACGAAGTCCTTTATCACATGATACTTTCGATCAACATGCTTACTCTTCTTGTGAAATCTTGGTTCCTTAGCAATAGCTACCGCTGCACTATTATCACAGCACATTGATACTGCCTTATCCATACCAGGAACTACCTCAAGATCCCTAAGGAACTTGCAGAGCCACACTGCTTCTTTCGAAGCATCACTAGCTGCCACATACTCGGCCTCCATCGTTGAATCTGAAGTGCAATCTTGCTTGGTACTTCTCCAACTGATGGCACCGCCGCCTAGAGTAAACACAAAACCCAAAGTTGATTTCCTAGAATCCAGATAGGATCAGTATATCCTAGAGGAGTCAAATCCTCACCCGAATATATAAGCATATACCCTCGAGTCCTTCTCAGATATATGAAAATATGCTTTACCGCAACCCAATGGTTTGGTCCTGGATCTGCCTGAAATCGACTTACAATCTCGACTGCATAACTAATATCCGGTCGTGTGCAAAGCATGGCGTACATGAGACTACCCACTGCTAAAGCATATGGCACCTTCTTCATGTATTCCCTTTCTTCATAAGACTTTGGAGAGTCTTTCTTAGAAAGAGTAATTCCAGACCTAGATAGTTGCCCACCTTTCTTGGAATCCTGCGTTGCAAACCTCCTGAGAATTTTATCTATGTAGCCTGCTTGGGACAAAGCTATATTTTTGTTCTTCCTATCCCGAAAGATTTGGATATCGAGAACAAAATTAGCCTCTCCCAAGTCCTTCATGTCAAACTTCTTGGTCAACCATAATTTGACCGCGGACAACGCCCCAATGTCATTGCCAATTAGCAGAATGTCATCTGCATATAGTAGTAGAGAAACCACCTTCCCATCCTTTATGTGTTTGTAAACACATGCCTCATCCATATTTTTTGAGAACCCATAAGTCTTAATCACTTAATCAAATCTTATGTTCTAAGAACGAGAAGCCTGCTTAAGTCCATAAATTGACTTTAGCAGCCTACAAACCTTACCCTCTTGACCCATGACCTTGAAGCTGTCTAGTTGTTCCATATAAATGGACTCATCAAGATAGCCATTTAGAAAAGCCATCTTGACATCCATCTGCCAAATCTTGTAGTCGAGAACGGCAGCTATGGACAAGAGAATCCGGATGGACTTAAGCATGGCTATAGGTGAAAAGGTTTCCTCATAATCGATTCCTTTCTTTTGCGTATAACCCTTACCTACCAGTCTAGCCTTAAAGGTTTCAACATTTCCATCCACTTCTCTTTTCTTCTTGTAGATACACTTACACCCTATGGGTTTTACCCCTTCGGGAAGATCCACAGGCTCCCAGACCTGATTAGTCTCTATAGACTTCATCTCTGTGTTCATGGCCTCTGTCCAGAGTTTTGAATCAACATCCTCTATAGCCTCTACATAAGTATAAGGATCCCTATCATGTTCATCCAGATCAGCTAAGAAGACCTCCCTATTGAACATATACCTCTCAGGTTGACGTCCGATCCTCCCACTACACCGAAGCCCCTTAGGTTGTTGTTCAGATCACTCCTTAACTCCTCAAGCACCACTTTGCTTCGAGGTTTAAAGTCGTTCATGTAACTCTCCTCAAGAAAAGTTGCATTAGTTGAAACCACTACTTTATTTTCCTTTGGGTTATAGAAATAACCCCCTTTAGTCCCTTTTGGATATCCTACAAACACATAAACTTCCAAACGTGCTTCCAACTTATTCAGATCTTTAAACAGGACATGAGCCTGACATCCCCATATACGAATATGGTTTAAGGATGTCTTCCTGCCCCTCCACAACTCATGAGGAGTTTTAGGGACCAATTTTGAATGCACATTATTCAAAAGATAACATGTGGTTTGTAGTGCATATCCCCAAAAGGATAACGGCAATGATGAATAACTCATCATAGACCTTACCATGTCCAATAAAGTCCTATTTCTTCTCTCTGCTACGCCATTCTACTGTAGAGTGCCTGGCGCAGTCAAATGGGATAAAATCTCATTCTCTAATAATTGTCCCAAGAACTCATCGAAAGGTATTCTTCACCTCGATCGGATTGAAGTGCTTTTATGGGTCTACCCAATTGCTTTTTTACTTCAGACCAAAACTCCCTAAACTTGTCAAAAGTTTTGCTTTTGTGTTGCATCGGTACACATACCCATATTTTGAGTAATCATTAATAAAAGTGACGAAGTACTCATACCCTCCTTGTGTCCGGATGTTCATCGGTCCGCAAACATTACTATGCACAAGTTCTAGAACCACTTCGGCCCTATTGCCCTTAGACCCGAATGGTCTTTTGGTCATTTTAACCTCCAAATAAGATTCACATTGAGGTATAGATTCCACCTTTAAGTAACTTAAAGGTCCATCCCTTTCCAGCCTTTGAATCCTATTAGGTTAATATGACCAAGACGCAAATGCCAAAGATAAGTCTTATTAGAGTGAGAAGTTTTAAGCCTTTTAGAGTTATTATCATTCATCTTAGCATTAAGCAATAAGTCCATCTTAGGTTTGATAAAATATAGATTATTTTGCATCCATCTAGAACAGATAAAAGATTTGTTTTTTACTAATCACCACTTTATCACTAAAAGAAACCAAATAGGAGTCTTTAAATAAACAAGCAACAAAAATTAAATTCCTTTTAATTTAGGAACATAAAAACAATCTTGCAAAATTAAATTCCTATAATTATCAAAATAAAGATGGACGTTTCCCACTGCTTCCGTTGAGACCAAGGATCCATCGTCCATCCGAAGCATGAAGTCTTCATGTAGCAGACTTCTTGTTTCTTTGAACCCCTGCAGAGAAACACAAACATGATTAATTGCACCAGAATCTATGACCTAAATGCCACTGGATTCCTCAAACAAACAAGTTTCTAAATACAGAAGATCACACCTACCTCCTTTGAAAAGGAAGTCCTTGTAATGCTTCTTTATATGTCTGACCTTCCCACAGAAAAAGCACTTAAGCTTCTTCGGGTTCTTCTTCCTCTTCTTGCTCTTGGTGCTAGCAAAAATAGAAGACTTCCTATTCTTGGCCCGTTGCTTCTTTCCATTCCCACAATTAGGATTGGAACCAGAAGCAGCTACCATGTTGGCCTCTCCACCCGCACCAGATCTTGAGTTAGTCTTGGCTACTGGAATTCTTGTAACACCCATGAATGCAACCCTTCCTTTGCATATGCTCAATGTCTACAAGAGATCTGTTTTCTGGACGCATGTTAAAAAATACACTACAGCGATCATTCTAGTGGCGGCCTTAATAGTTCTGGTATTTTGCTTAATATTTCCACAAGCACTGGCCTGGGATTCCTCTGATTACATCTGCGAGAGTTGCAAAGATCCTATGGCTCCAGCTGTAAGGAGTGTAGGAAAATGCCCTCAGGAGTTTAACCTAGGTAGTGGTAAATTTTCTTTGACTAATATGGAAAATTTGATAGACAACAGCACACCGCAGGCATGTCTTGGGAACAACCCTAGCGATCCGGTTTGGCTGCCAGACCAAGGACCACAATATGTGAAGTCAGTTTTGGGAAATCATTGGCAATCTTGTGACTCTTCAGATAGCCGGAAAGAGAAAGAATCTTTGCTGTCACAATCTATACATGTTGACAATTCAAACATACGAGAAACATTCCCGCCTGGAGACCATACAATCGAAACTGAAAAGGAAAAAGGGAAGAAGCGAGGGAAGAAGCGAAGGAAGAAGAAGGGGGCTGGTACCAGGCCTTTTTGAAGTTTCAAGTAGTCAGAGCGGAAATTCTACACCTTCATCTCCGTCATCCCCAGTCACATCTATGATGCCAAAACCAATGTGGCTGCAAGCTCCTGATCCAGACCAACCCATTGAAGATGGGAATCAACAAACTCAAATGGCTAACCAACATCCTCAAACAGAAATGGCCATAAAAACCGTGTCCAAGGCAAACTTATCAGAGTCCAAGGTTACCGGAGAGCACAAGCGCGATGGCTTGTGTGTTTCCAATCAAGAGCAGCGTTCATCTTCAGTGCCGAGGAAAACATCTACTTATAAACCTGTTCTCTTGCCTTCAGCCACATTTCCTTCTGCTAGTAAGCCTGCACTAACTCATGTGCTTTTCTCATCCCCTTTTTTGGCCTAAAGCTCCCCTATTGCTCCGCATGGTCGAGCTCCTGGGTCCAAACTGTGTGACCAGAAAAACAGTAAAGCAGAAGAAAAGGCATCGGTTGGGGATGAGTACACGTATGATATATGGGGTGACCATTATTCTAGGCTTCATCTGACGGGTAGGTCAAAGAACATGTGCTCTTTCTTCTCCAAGAACCCAGATAATGACTCTGATAGTTTCTTTGTGAAGGGTCCTCAGACCCTCGTGACCAAGTCTCAACCAAAATCTTTAGGTTTCTGCCAAGAGGATTAATAATAAATTATCAATAACTTATTATATATCTTTCTTCTTCAGCATCCTCTTTTTTTTTTTTAAATTGTTTTGGCATGATTAGGTTGGAGGAAGCATGAACTTGGATTTTAGAAGGGAAAAACAAAAAAAGCTTAAATAGGAAAAAAGGAGAATTAATGGAGCCTTTGGTATTGTTTTCAAACGTTTTCTCTTATTTTCAAAAACACAAAAAATGAAAATGTTTTCAAAACACTTTTTAATCAAAATAAAAATTGTTTCCAAAATTCTTAAAATTTGCTTTGATCTTGACAAAAAAAAAAGTTTTCATTTTTATTTTTCCCTCATTCTCTCACTCATCCTTGTTTTCTCTCTCCTCGATCTAGACCAATGACCCTTGTCCACCCCACCTTTTGTCAACGAGAGCCCCAACCAAGACCTTCGTCTCGACGCCCTTGTCGTCTTGCCCCAAGCCCCTCCTCCTAGTGACCTCACTGTCGAACCTCAGGCCCTGCCTGTTGACCCTCCTCTCACCCGGTCTTGTTTCTTTGGCAAATCATCGACAAGCCAATGACCTAACCCTCACTGACGAAGCCCAACAACTCCTGACACAGTCGGAGAACACATGATCCTTGTTTGATCTAACTAACGAAATCCATGCTTAAGCCAACATGGTCATCGAGAAAGAATCACCTCTGACCTCACCGTCGAACGCACACGTTGATGTCGACAACCTGGGCGGCAAAGAACTTTGCCGTGAAAATGAGAACAACAACATGAGAGAGGGAAGAGGGAAGAGAGAGGAGAGAGGAGAGAGAAAAGAATAAAAGATGTGGTTTTTTAATTTTTCAATTAAAAATCAATTAAAAAATAAATTATCGTATACAACCAAATACAATTTTAAAAATAGTCCAGCACATTTCTTAAAACATTCTTATTTTCAAATTTTTCCAAAAACACAAACCATTTTGGAAACACAATGGAAGTGATCTTTTCCCCAAAAGAAAAAGAGAAAATAGGTTGAATATATATATATATATATATATATATATAGAATAGGCTGAATATATATATATATATAGATATAGATATATATATATGTGGCAATTGTTTTTCAATCTTACCATTTTTATGAGGAAGTTTGAAACATATTTCTTCTAACGAGTATAAAGACATATTGATCGTAAGTATTTTGGAATAGGATTAAGCAAACAAGTGTTATCTGAGGTATTTTTTTGAGTAAAAGAAGTGGTGTCAAAGAAGAATAATAAGGGTTAGAACACAATAGTGATAGTGGAGAAGTGATATACCACTTAATTTATTCCGTTATTTAGCTGTTGGATTTATTTTTGAATGGCTTCATCTGTGAATGTCTACATTAAAAATTAACATTTTCTATCACAAAACTACTCTTAATTCACAGATTCGATCATTAAAAATTAATGCGACGACTAAATGCAACATACCGGTACTTGGAAAAAGAAATTCAAGTACCAGACACTAGAATTGTGGTAAAATTACTTAATTAGCCAAGTAAAAGAAAATTAATATACTAATCCCACCGATGGTCATGTATTGGTCTAGTCTCTTGTTGCAGCACGCGAAGCAACCAAACAGATTCTCAAGACTGACCCGGGTATTCAACACAATTTAAGGCAAGACCATTTCCTATATCCGTTGATCTCTCTAGGGACTGGATCAAATAGGAGTGAGAAGAAACATGATTGCCAAAACCTGTGCCACGTGGGGCCCAGTAAAGTGGATCTACCGGAATAGAAATATTCCTATCACTGATGTTTTCTTTGAAACTAGCCCTGACAAGGTTAACTACCATAACACTCTGGTTTTTGAAGCCTTCCGTTCTCAAGGTCACCTTCTTCACATTGAGGTAACTAGTTTCCAATTCAACGAATTAATCTTAATTTCTTAACAAGGAGATTTCTCCGCCTGTTATTATAATTAATTAATCGTTGTACTTCAATAAAATAGCATGACTTAGCTTGTAATTTGTTTAAGAACATTCTATTTGGTCAATTTTGGATATACAAACACTAATCATTTCTTCGCTTTATATCGAAGAACTACTTATCACTTGTAAGAGTATAAAAAATGATGCATAGGTCCTTGTACTCCTAAGGAATTGTTCAACTACACTTATTCTTCTTTTGGCGCTGAAGAAAGGGTTAACTATTGAATAGTGGTATATATTGTCATTTGGTTTAATATATTGTGATCTTCATTGGTGAAATAGGTGAAGGGTGCAGAATGAGAGGGATATATTTTAAAAATTCAAATACTTAATTTGGAAAAATCATATTCTTCAAGATTAGAAACTTTTGAATTTTCAGAACAAGAAATTTGGAGAACAAGTCAACGCTGCACATTGTTCCTTTCGTGTGTTGGGCGTGCACCATACATAGTATCGATCCCACCCACATTGTATTATCTAAAATTAATTATTAATTGAATAATCCTAGTATTTAATATTTATAAATTTATTCATAATTAATTAATTTTGAGTCATATAATTTAGAATTCCATGATTCTAAATGAATTATTGGAACCAATAATTCTAATTGTTCAAACAATGTTCGCAAGGATAGTGGGAGCTAATGGACCTATAATTTTAAACTCAAATAAAATCAATATATTAATAAAATTTTATAATAATATATTATTCTTTTATTGAATGCAAAGTTACTCCATTAAAAATTTAGAATTGCACTCCTAAAATTACAGGTATATATTTGTTCATAAATAGAGTTGTCCATTTAATATAGCCATTGTATATAATTAATCTTTTATAAATAATTCATAATTAGAGCTAGGTAGAAATTTATCAACCTCTCTTATTATATCTTTATCTTTGAGTACCATTGATTTTCTGATGAATAATTAATTCATGAATTTAATCACGAATTTGAGTGCTCATATTATTTAAGCCCTGAATCAATACTGAAGAAAATTACTTATCTACTTCTTGATAAATAAGGAATAGATTCCATCTTATAATATTAACATTCCTAGCTATTTACTTCATTTTGCCTCCAAAATACAAGGAATAAAATTAGCTATTTTGAATTTAATATTAAGCAAATCAAAAGACACAATTCCATAAATAGGAGCCTAATGATAGCTTAGGATTAAGAACATTTTATATACGATCGTTGATCGATGTGATCAGAATTTGCTATATCTTGACAAAAATTATACACCTATTCATATTACATTATCTCTCGGTCCTATATAATCACATTATATACATTACATTTATTTAATAACTCACTACATTACTGGCTCATATAAGGTCGTTCCATTCTCAATGGAAAATGTCCAGCACTAGTTACACTCAATTAAAGATTTCATACTTTAATTGAATAATTAAATATATATTATTGACTATTTTAATTATTATTCTTAAATATTATCTTCCTTTACATAACACTTATATATAATATTTAATGTCACATAGATAATTATAGTATTTTAATGATATATTCATAAAGTATTCAAAATATATAAACACAAATATAATAAATTCAATTTATTTTATTCATAAATAATATATAATACAAAATATCTTATGCTTTAAGGGTATTTACTCTACCACCTTCAAATGAGATAGAAGTGTTAAGAAGTGCCTACTTTGCCAATATAGTCTAATAGGGTGTTTGGAAGCATTTTTGTTAAAATCACTATAGCATGTGAGAACTTTATACTACAACTTACTTTTTCTCGTCACAATAGTACGTGAACACTTTATATTGTAGTAATTAAAAGTTTTAGTTAAAATTAAGAATGTCAAACACATAATAAATAACACAAACTTTTACATTTGGATCCTTTTAGTGATAAGAGAAAATTTGAAGTACGTAAAATTTTAATTTCATATTTACTCTCACGTTGACTAAAAAATTAAAAACTGAATAAACAGATGAAAAAAGAAGAAGCCACAAAAAATGAATGAACCAATTTTAATTTTTCTTGTTCCCCTCTTGCGAGGAAGAACCCAATGGGGTTATTTATTAGAGAATTAATCAAAAAAAAGATTTTCCTGTATTTTTTAGATTTTTGTAATTAGTTGAAATCTCCTAATTGTAGGATAGTAATTAGTTGTAATCCTCTAATTCTAGGATAGATCCTTAATTTCGTGCTTTTGTATAACTTACCACAATGCCTAATTCTCTGTGTATATATATATTACCCCAATCAATAAGAAATACACGAAGCCATTATTTCCTCAATCTCCTCTCTCTATCATTATTTACCATTATTCATATTTTTTACACAATCTAATGATTAACCATCGATCAATTCAGAGATTAGAAAAAAAAAATTAAAAAGATTAACCATCTCTCTCTCTGATTTTCTCATCCTTCTTTGTTTAACCAGTCACCACTGTATCCCATGGCTAACGATATCCTCTTCTTAAAACACTCTAATTAGTCTTGGACCGCCATAGGTATCTCGTTGTTGAACTTCTTTTGTTGCCTATTCGATTTGATTGTGCTTTTGGAAAATCAGGGTTTTCGATTTCCTTTTTTGTGGATTTGTTGCATTCGGAGCTAATGTGAGGTTGAGAAATTGGTTCATTCATTTTCTATTGTAAATCTCACCACGTGTAGCTACACCCTGACTTTATCAAATTATTAGCTTGTTTGGGAGGGTTGTTTAAATATTGCGGTTTCAATTTTAAATAGTGTAAAGTTCTCACATACTACACTATAATGTAAAATAATGTTATAATGTAAAGCTCTCACATATTATAATATACGATTCAAACTTTACGGTTTTAACTCTCCTTCCAAACATTTTAAATATTGCCTCCTTCCTTATATCTACCTTCTTTCTCTCCTTCCCCATCTACCTTTTTTGTCTACTTCCTTCCTAGTGTAATCTTCTTCAGCGCTGTTAAAGTAAAGACAACCAATTTTTTTGACCATATCCTTAATTACTCTTAATAACTAAATAAAAATATAGTATAAGTGGGCATATGCGTACTTCAACCTATTTATTTTTTTTTCTTTTTGTTTTGTGTTTATGCATGCTTTATTTTCTATTTTTTTTATCCACATGCTTGTTGCTTTTTTTAGATGTATATTTTCCCAAACCCCTTCTTTTATTTGTTATAAAATATTTCTTTTATCTTTTTTTTTGTTCGCATCCGTTTTATTAAATTGTTTTTCATTTTTTATTTGTTCTTGTTAAAATAATTTTCTTACAAAAATATCCCTTTTAAGTATTTTCCTTACATTTATTGTCCACTAATTAAAATATTTTTCCTCAAAATGTGACCATGTAAGATCTTTTCACTTTTTCTATACATCACTAAGTAGTTTTCCACCTCTTAATCCAATCAATTTGTTTCGTCTATGGTTTTGGCACAAGCAAAAATGCTTCATCCTTTATATTTATATCTATATTTATAATTTTGAAGTTTTGGTAGAAATTTCTCTAATATTTTTTGTAATTTGAAGGTCCTAAAATATCTTTTAGTGTAAAGGAATTTCTTTGATATTTATCGGAAATTTTTCAAAAAATTGCGAAGTATTTTTACACCCAAAGGATGTTTTGGGACTTTAGAAATCTAAAATTTGAGAAATGTCAAAGAAATACTTGTTTAGAGACTATAAATTTTTGAGAAAATCTTAGTTAATATCAATAAAAATCAATAAAACTATAGATTTTTCAGAGGTTATAGTGTCTTGTATAATGCCTCAACCCCCATGGGGCCCATCTTATGGAACCTATGGCATAGTCGAGTCTTATACTTGTTACTCATATGTACTGTCCCCTCTGGGCACCTAATGGCCTTCAGGGATTTCTTCATGTCTGCCAACACTTGCTCAGAGGGGACAATACGTAAGAGTAATGAATATAAGAGCTGACTATGTCAGGGATCCCACATGGGGGTTTAGGCTTTACATCTTGAATTTGCAAAACTTCTTTTTATATCATATTTTCAGTTTAAAACTAATATTCACAATTTTTACATTTTTTATATTTCTACCGATTTTAACTTTTTTTTTTTTGAAATTTCTTTGTATTTAGAGTGCTGATATTTTTACTGATACTGATATTTTCTGGAAGTTGACAATGGTATGTGTGTTTGTGGCTACAAGTTCTCTGTTTAAGGATACAAGAAACAAGGACACGTGTTCTTTGCATGTGCCATATCAGTTCTTAGAATTTATAAGGTGTTTGAAAGAGTAGTTAAAACTAATGGTTGAATTATAAACAATATAAAGCTCTCATATGTTACTGTAAAAAGCTACAATGTAAAACTCTCATATGCTATAGTTCTCAAACTTAAACTGATGGTTTAAACTACTCTCCCAAACATCCTATTAGCTATCATATTTATACACCAATATTTTCTCAAAAGAAAAAATTTTAGATATGACCAACAAAAGTTGATTTGGATTTGATTTTTCTCGGACTGTAAGTGTAAACACAATGCACTGTTTGATGTATAGTCGATGTGGTCCGATGATTACTCGTTAAGGATCACTTGATTTATTAACATTTCCTTGATTTCTTTTTTCTTTTTGGAAATATTGGTATTATATAGTCTAATGGTTGCAATTAAGTAAAAGAGATTTTTGGAATTTTAGTGTCAACTCATTAGCTATAGTATGATGCTCTCGACAGTTATAGTCAAAAGAAAAAATTGTAACAGTATAAAGTTTTCACACACGATCATTTTAAATTTGTCTCACATTTTAGTTGTTTTACTAAAAGATATGAAAGCTTTATATTGTTTAAAGTTATAACTAATAGTTGTTTTTTCAAATGGCCCATAACTGTCATATTTATACATTCCATTGTTTTCTCGTAAGGAAAAAATTTAAGAGATGACCAACAGAGGTAGATATGGATTTAATTATTCCTGGAATTGTTGACGTAAAGAAAATGCATTATTTAGCATGTCGTCTCTATTGTCTCATGAATTACTCGTACTTATGGATCACTTGATTTATTAACATTTGCTTGATTTCTTTTTCTTTTCGAAAATATCTGGATTAATAATCTAGTGGTTGCAATTAGACCAGGTCTTAGGATCATTTTACACTCGTGTCTAATCTATATAGGTGGTTTCAACTTTATGGTTTCAACTTTTCTTTTCAACATCTTAAATATTGTCTCCTTTTTTTCTTTTTCTTTTTTCCCTCAAGATATTGTCTCCTTCCTTGTATCGACCTTCTTTGTCTCCTTCCTCATCTACTTCTTTGTCTCCTTCCTCGTCTACCTTCTTTGCCTCCTTCCTCATCTACCTTATTTGTCTACTTGATAACCAGTGTAGTCTTCTTCAGCATTATTAATGTAAGAACAACCAACCATTTTTTTAAAATTCATCCTTATTTAATTATAACTATATAAAAATATCGTATAAGTGGGCATATACGTATGCCTCAACCACCCTTTTTTTCCTTTTTGTTTTTTGTTTTTGTCTTGTTTATTTATTTTTTTTATCCAATGCTTGTTGCCTTTTTTTAAGATTTTTTTAGTCTAAACCTCTGCTTTTATTTGTTATATCATATTTCTTTTATCTTTTTCTTCACATTCACTTTATTAAATTTTTTCCATTTTTATTTGTACTATATAATTACTTATATTAATTATTTTATAGTAATATTAACTTTTGTTATATCTACAATATTCTGAAAATTTTTCTATATTTTGACTCTATTACTGAGATTTTTGTAAGGTTTAAAAATTCCTATAATTAATAGGAGAAAAAAATTACAAAGTATTGTTGAAGTAAAAAATGAAAAAAAAAAAAAAAACCCTATCCATTGAGCTAAGAAGCTAGGGCTAAGGCCGGTATCTCTTCCCATTAAATAGAGTCAAAACTCATTAAATATCTTTTAGTAAAACTCATGAAAAAAGAATATATTTTTCTTATTTTCCTTCGTATTGAATTTAATACGCAAATTTATACTTTGTCTAGGTCAATAATTGATTTTTATCTTAGAAATGACCAAATTAATATTAAGTAAAAGAGAAAGAAGCTAAAACATTCAAAAATAAGAAGAAAAAAAGACCAAAAAAATTCATTTTGAGGGTATTCTAGAATTTTTTAGGCCAAACCCTTAGTTTAAAGTTTTTTTAAAGCTTTTTAAATTTTCTTTTTTTTATTTGAGGGTATTTTGGGCTCTTTTGCTAGTCAAAATTTAAGATTGACCAAAAAAAATATAAAATTATATATTAAATCTAATACGAAAGTATATATTCGATGAGATATAAAATCAGTAATTGTAACACCCCTATGTAGGGGTTAACAGTTTTAAATAAATAAAAAAAATTTTAAATTTTATATTATTTAAATCAATTAAACAATGCCCATGGGTCTTTAAACAACAAGAAAAATAAAAATAAACGTTTTAAATACAAACCACAGTTTTTAGTGTAGCACCAAATATATATAATTACAGTCATCATCACCATAGTACAATTCCCAAATAACTTAACACAGCCATAAAAAAAATAATACAACTCTTACATGTTGTAGATAAGTTGTAATTAAACAGGGTCTTCTAACACGAAAACAGCAAGATTGTTTTCGCTTATTCCTCTTCAAATATGTTGCACTGAGTTCCACCTGAGATATGAAGATATGATAGGGATGAGCATCGACATGCCCAGTAGGGAAATCATGACTCACCTTATGGTTTATCCATTACCACATTAAAAACTGCATGGTTAGTAGGTTACATCATATTCCAGATTATGAGGTTTATTATGATCACATCTTATGGATACCGTAGTTAATCATTACCAAGTGTCATAATTACACATTTATACAAATATTACCAATCATCATTGTTCCTAGGTATCCATGTTAAATTGAGTATCACTCAACTCATCGAAACCCAAATGGGCGTACTTGATCACTCTATAAACATTTCAAGGGTGTTCCGGTGAGGGGACATCAAGCCCCGAGTCCTCACCAAATCGATTCCTGTACAGTGTGTTCTGGGACTTTCAACCCAAGGAAGCGTCATCACCTTCCCCCTATTTTTCCTTTTAGGGTATTCGTGCCCAAGGACGTAACCGTCGCCCTTTTTACATCTCACTATTCCTTTGTATTCAATTTATATTTATAGAGTCAATTTCCTAACCATGCTTCTCAATTTATAACATATGTCAAATCATTATATTTATCGCTATACAATATACATATTTTACAATATAAAACAATCAAATTTAATTTACCAAAACCTCACAAAAGATGAGTAATAGAATCCCTACCTTCAAAGCTTAACAACAAACTTTTATTCTCGGAATTAATCAACGTTAGCTCCACACATCCTTGACCCTAAGGCATGCATAAGGACAATTAAAACTAAAGCACAACGTATAATCACATTCATAAGTGAATTATGTGTAAACCCGTCTACTAGTGCCATTAAAGTATTTTTATGCAATTGTTCTTTAAATACCAAGTAAACAATTTTTATCTTAAACGCAATATAAAATACATACAAGCAATTTTTATGTTTTAGTCTCTAATAAGAATTCATAAATCATTTAGGGTAGTATTGGAAAGGTTGTAAGACATTAAGAGACTAGAAGGTGAGCAAAATTGGGTTTTTGGTTCAAGTTAACAGCTAGTATACCATGGCAACTTGGTGGTATACTTTTGTAAAAAGGCGGGTTCACTATCTACAATTAACACACGGGTTAACAGGTGGTTTACTTAAGATAGACGGGTGGTTTATTACCACTGGCAGGTTTACTAGTTTCTAATCCGAAAATTGAAAAATTCATAGAAATTAAAATACAACTCCGATTTAGGGTCATGATAGCTCATTGGAAAGCTTAGGATGTCTACTTTTTAAATATGCAAACCAATTTACAAAATTGATTTTCATTTAACTCCAGAATTTTAAGAAATAGCCACTGCCCATAGAGGTATTATAAAGTTTATGGGATGTCAAATTTTTCTTTAACTTAAAGCATATTATCCTTGTTTAAAATCTCAAAACCATTCCAAAATATGCAACATGCATTATATAATCAGAATAAACATATTCTCATGAGTTTTATACCAAAATCATTATCAAATTATATCTCTAGCCTTTCTTGTAAATAATGATGAAAACATGCTTAAATTTGCTCTTTAAGCTCAAAACATTAGAACATCAATCTTAAAGTTATGGAAACCGGTTTTAAACATTCCTAACATGTTTCTAACATTGTCATCAAACCAAAATAAAAGTTGGTTGTGGGTTGTAACTCAAGACTCAAGTTTTTGTTCATAAATGTTTAAGGATGCATGTTAACTTAACTAGAAATTTGCATGAATTTTGAACACGAAAATTATGCATTAAACATGGAGAAAATACATACTAAAAACTAAGTTTAGATTAAAGAAAACCTACCTCAAAACTTCTTTGAAAAGCACCAAAGTTCGGGTTAACAATCAAGCTTGAATTAACTCTAAAACCGCCTCGATCATGGTTGGGAATTATAATTGTCTTGGCCACAAAGAGAGCTTTGTGCTCTATGTCTTTAGTTAGAAATTTGAAGTGAGAAAGGGAGAGAATGAGAACTAGAGAAGAAGGTGGTGATAGTTAAATAAAAAGATATCAAAATGCTTAAGAGGAATGGGATGTTTACGGGGGAAAGTTGTAAGAAGAAACAAAAGAGTCTTAAAGGAAAATATCATCTTGTCTCCCATGAAGATTTTTAGCAAATCATGCTAACATAATTGAGGGGACAATTGGAGTGAATTATAGAAGAAGATAAGGAAATAATTAAAGAGGTGGTTGAGAAAATATCTCCATGTCTTTTATGAATTGAGGGAAAATAATTCAATGTCCCCTTCGGATACCTTTAGCAAAATAAGAAGAAGGCTATATAATTGAGCAATAATTTAGGGAGACAAGATTGGTAGAAGTGTTGGTAAATTTTGAATGTTTCTTAGGAAGACTTGGTAAGAAAATACTAAAGTGGTATTTTTTTTTTTTTAATGATCGTAAACAACTTAGTAATTTTAAATAGTCACATTTTATTCATTAAATTTTACAAAATCATGCCCGTTAAAAATACGGGTGTTACAGCTCTCCCCTCCTATAAAAAATTTCGTCCTCGAAATTTCTTATACTGATTACAATGTTAAAACAAATGTGGATACTTTTCTCTCATTTCAGATTCAAGTTCCCATGTGGCTTCCTCCACATCATGGTGTTGCCACATCACTTTCACCAGAGGAATTTCACGACGACGTAATATTTTTATTTCATGATCCAGTATTTGAACTGGAATTTCTTCATAATTCGTATCTCCTTGAATCGGAACATCTGTCCACATGATCACATGTGAAGGGTCAGGTTCATACTTTCTCAACATCGATACATGAAACACATTATGTACATGAGACAATTGTGGTGGTAGGTCTAAACGGTATGCCAACGTTCCAATGCGTTCCACAATCTCAAACGGTCCTGTATACCTTGGTGCTAACTTTCCTTTAACACCAAATCGAGATACACCTCGTTTTGGTTTCACTTTTAAGAACACAAAGTCTCCAATCATGAACTCTAAAGGTCGCCTCCTCTTATCTGCATAACTCTTTTGTCGACTTTGAGCTGTCTGAAGACGTTCGCGAATAATCTGGATCTTGTCCGTTGTTTCTCTGATAAACTGAGGCCCAAGTTCAAGACGCTCTTCCTTTTCAGCCCAACACAATGGAGATCTACAAGGTCTACCATATAAGGCCTCATATGGAGCCATTCTAATACTTGCTTGGTAACTGTTGTTATATGCGAATTCAACATATGGCAGCTGTGCAGCCCAATTTGTTCCAAAGTCCAGCACACAAGCCCGAAGCATATCCTCAAGAATCTGAATGACACGTTCAGATTGTCCATCTGTTTGAGGATGAAAAGCTGTACTAAAATTCAATTGAGTTCCCAAGGCCCTCTGCAATCCTCTCCAAAATTTCGACGTGAAACGTGTATCTCTATCGGAAACTATTGACATTGGCACTCCATGCAATGTCACTACCTTTTCCACATATAATTAACATAATTTTGAGACACTATAACTAGTTCTGATTGGGATGAAGTGGGCTGTCTTAGTTAAACAATCTACAATTACCCAAACGGCGTCATGCCCTATTTGAGTCTTAGGAAATCCAGTAACAAAGTCCATTGTCACATGATCCCACTTCCATTCTGGAATAGGTAAGCTCCTCAACTCGCCTCCAGGCTTTTGATGTTCCGCTTTAACCTGTTGGCACGTCATGCACTTAGAGACAAAGGTTGCTACATCTCGTTTCATTCCTCGCCACCAGTATTGTCGTTTTAGATCCATATACATTTTTGTGCTTCCAGGATGAATAGCAAACTTTGAACGGTGAGCCTCATCTAGCACCGCATGCCTGAGATATGGATCATCTGGAACAACTAATCTTCCTTTGTAAAGTAAAAATCCTTCTGGCTCAATCTGCCATCCATCCAGTTGTTCTCCATTTTGTATTTGCTCCCAAACCCTACGTAATCCTTCATCGTGCCATTGTCCTTGTTTTACTTTCTGAATTAACGTAGGAGTTGCTATCACATTGAATAGGAAAGCTCTCTCGTCATCTTCATAATATTGCAAGTTGAAGTCGGCGATGGTGACTCGTCTCCAATCTTCCAATGCTAAACTGGCTATACGTCCGTTGTTCTTACGACTTAGAGCATCTGCCACGGCATTTGCTTTTCCAGGATGATATTGGATACTAAAGTCATAGTCCACCATGTACTCAGTCCATCTTCGTTGCCTTAGATTGAGATCCTTTTGAGTAAACAAATATTTCAGACTTTGATGATCTGAAAATAGCTCGAACTTTGCGCCATATAGATAACATCTCCAAATTTTGAGTGCGAAAACCACAGCAGCTAACTCAAGATCATGTGTGGGGTAGTTCCTCTCATGGGGTTTCAATTGGCGTGAGGCGTAGGCAACTACTCGTCCATGCTGCATTAACACACAACCCAAACCGTTTCCTGAGGCATCAGTGTATACTGTGTAAGGCTCCTCGTTGTTAGGTATGATTAGCACAGGTGCACTAGTGAGTCTTTGCTTCAGTTCCTCAAATGCTTCTTCACATTTATCATCCCACACGAACTTGACATTCTTCCTTGTGAGTTTTGTTAATGGAGAAGCAATCTTTGAAAAATTCTCTACGAAGCGTCGATAGTATCCAGCTAGTCCGAGGAAACTTCGAATCTCCGACACGTTCTTTGGTCGTTCCCAATTTAGCACTGCTTCAATTTTGGAGGGGTCCACTGAGATGCCTTCTTCAGAGACAACGTGTCCAAGGAACTTGACCTTCGTCATCCAGAAATCACATTTTTCTCTTTTTACATAAAGACCATGTTCTCTCAACGTTTGTAGAGCGATCCTCAAATGCTCAGCATGTTCTTCTTCGTTTTTAGAATAGATCAAGATATCATCTATGAAGACAATGATAAATTGATCTAAGTACGGTCGAAAGACACGGTTCATCAAGTCCATGAAAGCCGCTGGTGCATTAGTCAACCCGAAAGGCATGACAAGAAACTCAAAATGACCGTAGCGAGTCCGAAAAGCTGTCTTTGGAATGTCCTCTTCTCTTATCTTCAGTTGGTGATATCCGGATCGTAAGTCAATCTTTGAGAAATAGCAAGATCCTCCTAACTGATCGAACAACTCATCAATTCGGGGTAGAGGGTACTTGTTCTTGATAGTCAATCGATTAAGCTGGCGATAATCGACACAGAGCCTCAACGATCCGTCATGTTTCTTCACAAAAAGTACTGGAGCTCCCCAAGGTGATGTACTTGGTCGAATAAATCCTTTTTCCAGTAATTCGTCCAACTGCTTCCTCAATTCCACTTTCTCAGCAGGTGCCATTCGATACGGAGCGATAGAAACAGGCGTTGCTCCTTGAGTTAGGTCGATGACAAACTCAATTTCTCTATTAGGCGGAAGTCCGGGCAATTCATCTGGAAAAACATCTGAAAATTCATCCACCACAGGAGTGTGAGAGGATAGGTCACTCTTCTTTAGTTCTCCATTTGAAGCAAAGATCGTCCCAAGATTGGTGAAATTCCTTCGTCCTCCAATACAAGCCTTTAGCACCGGGGCTGGTGTCACTGTTCCTATTTTTGCCTGAAATTCGACGACTTGTCCATTCTTGGTGAATAAAGAGACACGTTTCCTATGACAATCTACTATTGCCTGGTATTTAGTTAGCCAATCCATTCCTAAGATTACATCAAACTCTGTCATAGTTATTACATATAGGTCAGCCGATAGTTTATGTTCTCCTATAACAATACACACTGATTTACAAATTATGGATACTTCAGCTATCCCGCCCATTGGTGTACTAAGGGTTAATGATGAACTACATGTCTCAGTTTCTAATTGTAGTACGGAAGCAAATAACATAGATATAAATGAATGAGTGGCACCAGTGTCAAATAATACATGAGCCCAAGAATGAGACACGTGAATCATACCGTCTACAACTGAGTGATCAGCCTGTTTTGCTTGTCCAGCTGTAGCCGTAATTGCATAAGCTTGTGCTGGTGCTTTTCCTTTATCACTTTTTCCTCGGTTTCCTTGGCTACTACTAGCCTTATTATTATTTCTCCCAGAAAAATATGGCCTTTGATTCATTGAGCCTTGTGGAGTCGGTTGGAAGTTCTGATTAGCATAAAAATTGGAACCCTGTGGCCGCTGTTGATAGTTGTATTGAGGCTGGAACCCTCGAGGTTGAGTTACTGAGACTTGGGAAGCTGGAGTGTTTTGCTGAGGCGCTCCACGATTTTGACTCCCTCCCCAAACAGTGGAGCCAAAATGACTTCCTTGTGGCCTTGGTGCAAAGGATGATTGTGTAGGGTGGTTAGGGCAATTTCTCCTCAGATGTCCCACTTGTCCACAGTTATGACAAGCATACGGTTGGAAACGACCACTACCAGAAGATCCACCACCAATAGTCACTCCACTATGCTGAATGACTTGCCCTTGTGACTTCTCTTTCTTACTTATTTTCCTTTGACGCCCACCAGAACCCTTATACTCTCCATAGGAGTTATTTAGTTCTGTCTCTGCCCGCTGTGCCGCAGCTACAAGATCAAGAAAATCTGTTGATGGAACAGTAGCTATCATTTGTCTGATTTTCGGCCTCAGGTTATTTCTAAATTTTTCGCATCTCGCCATTGGATCCGATACAGCCCCGGGATTGTAGCGAGACAATTCTATAAATCGAGCATGGTATTCAGCAACTGTTGTATCTCCCTGCACCAGGTTTTCAAATTCTCGCATCATTGCTTGCCTATGGCTCTGAGGAATATAGGTGTTGCGAAAAATGGTTTCGAACTGCTCCCATGTAAGATTCGGCACGTCATAGTCGTCTTTCTGAAGATCCCACCATTCTTCGGCTTTACCCTCAAATATATATGTTGAAAAGCTAACCCAATACTCCCGTGGAATCCTCAAGGTGTCCAACTTCTTTTTGACTGCCTTTAGCCATTGTTCTGCTATGACCGGGTTAGGTTCTCCACTAAATGTGGGTGGTTTCTGCTTCATAAACTCCTTCAACAGAGTTAGATGTCGTTGTTCGGGATCACGAACCTCCACAGGTCTTTGCACATTTTGTAATGCTTGAAGAATTTGTCCTAAATTATTTACTTCTGGTGCAGCTGGCGGGGATTGTGTTGCATGTTGTAGTTGCTCATCTTCTTGAGCTTGTTCCATCGGTTCCGGTTGCTCAACTTCTTGAGCATGTTCAACCGGTTGTGACAGCTCAGACGATTGCATTTGACGTCTTGGTGGCATAGTTTCTACTGGCTGCGAAAATTTAACTAGGATCAGTACCAAATGATGATGACATTAACACCTAACTTTAAAACCATTCCCAAAGATTAATTTTTAAGGTGGTGCTATACCCCCTAGGTTAATCGAACCTAGGCTCTGATACCAAAAATTCTGTAACACCCCTATGTGGGGGTTAACAGTTTTAAATAAATAAAAAAAAATTTTAAATTTTATATTATTTAAATCAATTAAACAATGCCCATGGGTCTTTAAACAACAAGAAAAATAAAAATAAACGTTTTAAATACAAACCACAGTTTTTAGTGTAGCACCAAATATATATAATTACAGTCATCATCACCATAGTACAATTCCCAAATAACTTAACACAGCCATAAAAAAAATAATACAACTCTTACATGTTGTAGATAAGTTGTAATTAAACAGGGTCTTCTAACACGAAAACAGCAGGATTGTTTTCGCTTATTCCTCTTCAAATATGTTGCACTGAGTTCCACCTGAGATATGAAGATATGATAGGGATGAGCATCGACATGCCCAGTAGGGAAATCATGACTCACCTTATGGTTTATCCATTACCACATTAAAAACTGCATGGTTAGTAGGTTACATCATATTCCAGATTATGAGGTTTATTATGATCACATCTTATGGATACCGTAGTTAATCATTACCAAGTGTCATAATTACACATTTATACAAATATTACCAATCATCATTGTTCCTAGGTATCCATGTTAAATTGAGTATCACTCAACTCATCGAAACCCAAATGGGCGTACTTGATCACTCTATAAACATTTCAAGGGTGTTCCGGTGAGGGGACATCAAGCCCCGAGTCCTCACCAAATCGATTCCTGTACAGTGTGTTCTGGGACTTTCAACCCAAGGAAGCGTCATCACCTTCCCCCTATTTTTCCTTTTAGGGTATTCGTGCCCAAGGACGTAACCGTCGCCCTTTTTACATCTCACTATTCCTTTGTATTCAATTTATATTTATAGAGTCAATTTCCTAACCATGCTTCTCAATTTATAACATATGTCAAATCATTATATTTATCGCTATACAATATACATATTTTACAATATAAAACAATCAAATTTAATTTACCAAAACCTCACAAAAGATGAGTAATAGAATCCCTACCTTCAAAGCTTAACAACAAACTTTTATTCTCGGAATTAATCAACGTTAGCTCCACACATCCTTGACCCTAAGGCATGCATAAGGACAATTAAAACTAAAGCACAACGTATAATCACATTCATAAGTGAATTATGTGTAAACCCGTCTACTAGTGCCATTAAAGTATTTTTATGCAATTGTTCTTTAAATACCAAGTAAACAATTTTTATCTTAAACGCAATATAAAATACATACAAGCAATTTTTATGTTTTAGTCTCTAATAAGAATTCATAAATCATTTAGGGTAGTATTGGAAAGGTTGTAAGACATTAAGAGACTAGAAGGTGAGCAAAATTGGGTTTTTGGTTCAAGTTAACAGCTAGTATACCATGGCAACTTGGTGGTATACTTTTGTAAAAAGGCGGGTTCACTATCTACAATTAACACACGGGTTAACAGGTGGTTTACTTAAGATAGACGGGTGGTTTATTACCACTGGCAGGTTTACTAGTTTCTAATCCGAAAATTGAAAAATTCATAGAAATTAAAATACAACTCCGATTTAGGGTCATGATAGCTCATTGGAAAGCTTAGGATGTCTACTTTTTAAATATGCAAACCAATTTACAAAATTGATTTTCATTTAACTCCAGAATTTTAAGAAATAGCCACTGCCCATAGAGGTATTATAAAGTTTATGGGATGTCAAATTTTTCTTTAACTTAAAGCATATTATCCTTGTTTAAAATCTCAAAACCATTCCAAAATATGCAACATGCATTATATAATCAGAATAAACATATTCTCATGAGTTTTATACCAAAATCATTATCAAATTATATCTCTAGCCTTTCTTGTAAATAATGATGAAAACATGCTTAAATTTGCTCTTTAAGCTCAAAACATTAGAACATCAATCTTAAAGTTATGGAAACCGGTTTTAAACATTCCTAACATGTTTCTAACATTGTCATCAAACCAAAATAAAAGTTGGTTGTGGGTTGTAACTCAAGACTCAAGTTTTTGTTCATAAATGTTTAAGGATGCATGTTAACTTAACTAGAAATTTGCATGAATTTTGAACACGAAAATTATGCATTAAACATGGAGAAAATACATACTAAAAACTAAGTTTAGATTAAAGAAAACCTACCTCAAAACTTCTTTGAAAAGCACCAAAGTTCGGGTTAACAATCAAGCTTGAATTAACTCTAAAACCGCCTCGATCATGGTTGGGAATTATAATTGTCTTGGCCACAAAGAGAGCTTTGTGCTCTATGTCTTTAGTTAGAAATTTGAAGTGAGAAAGGGAGAGAATGAGAACTAGAGAAGAAGGTGGTGATAGTTAAATAAAAAGATATCAAAATGCTTAAGAGGAATGGGATGTTTACGGGGGAAAGTTGTAAGAAGAAACAAAAGAGTCTTAAAGGAAAATATCATCTTGTCTCCCATGAAGATTTTTAGCAAATCATGCTAACATAATTGAGGGGACAATTGGAGTGAATTATAGAAGAAGATAAGGAAATAATTAAAGAGGTGGTTGAGAAAATATCTCCATGTCTTTTATGAATTGAGGGAAAATAATTCAATGTCCCCTTCGGATACCTTTAGCAAAATAAGAAGAAGGCTATATAATTGAGCAATAATTTAGGGAGACAAGATTGGTAGAAGTGTTAGTAAATTTTGAATGTTTCTTAGGAAGACTTGGTAAGAAAATACTAAAGTGGTATATTTTTTTTTTAATGATCGTAAACAACTTAGTAATTTTAAATAGTCACATTTTATTCATTAAATTTTACAAAATCATGCCCGTTAAAAATACGGGTGTTACAGTAATATAATATTTAAATAAACCTAAAACATATGGTATAAAAAAATAAATAACTTGAAAATAAAATCTTAAGAGGAAAACAAACCACGCATATTTTTTCCAAAAATAAAATATTTAGAGTAATAACTGAAAAGAGCAGCCATGTTACAACCAACAGCTTGAGCACAAAAGGTTGGGATAATGAACCACTAGTCTTGGGCATCTGCATGAATCCCGTGGGCAACAAGTTAATCTATAGCTTGATTGCATTCCCCAAAAAATGTAATACTAGAAGGAGATAATGGTCGAATAGTGAAGGGTCGACATCCATTTGCTCTTAAAGCGCTAAGAAACATTAGATGTCTTCCTTTAATATAAATGGGCGTTAGAATAATATTCTTTTAATTACAAAGTTTCCCTTCAATTATAACATTTGTAACTATACTCTTAAATTTCAAAACATAACATGTGATCCCCTTGATCCATGAAATATTAACAAAAAAAACTCCCTTTATGATTCTTAACATAGATGATGCAATATCACATAAACAATGAGGCTTGTTGAATTGTTGAACAGTTGAGTTTACTATACATTGTTAGCATACTCTAGTATAGTAACAAGAAAGTAAAAGAAAGGGTTTTTTTAACAAAAAAAATTGTTTTTTAGTTTATTTTTAACAATTAAAATTTTTAAATTATATCAAATTTTAAATTTAAATTAGTTTTAGATACGATAGATATCCTTCTTTTATTTGTTATATAATATTTCTTCTTTTTTTCACGCCCGCTTTATTAAATTGTTTTTTTCTTTTTGATTTGTCTCTGTTAAAATAATTTTCTTGCTAAAATAACACTTTTAAGTATTTCCTTATAGTTATTATCCACTAATTAAAATTTTTTTCCTTGAAATGTGACCATGTAAATGTCTTTTCACTTTTTCTATGCATCACTAAGTAGTTTTCCACCTCTTAACCCCATCAATTTATTTCGTCTACGGTTTTGGCACGTGGAAAAATGGGTCATCCTTTATATTTATATTTATATTTTTTTTATTTTAATCTCTCCTTTACTTTTAGGCATATACGTTGGTCCTCCATTCATGTAATTTATCCATGTCTTTTCTTTATTTTTACAGACATTTTTTTAAAAAAATTGAGGGAAATATTTTACACCCAAAGGATATTTGGGACTTAAGAAATTTTGAAATTTTGGTGGAAATTTATCCAATATTTTTGTAATTTGAAGGTCTTGAAATATTTTTTAGGTATAAAGGAATTTCTCTAATATTTACCTAAATTTTTCAAAAAATTAAGAAGCATTTTTACACCTAAAGGATGTTTTGGGACATTAGAAATCCAAAATTTCAAATATGTTAAAGGAGTTTAGAGACAAAATTTTTGAGAAAATTTTGGTTAATATCAATATGAATGAAAAAAACTATAGAGATTTCAAAGATTATAGTGTCTTGTGTAATGCCTCATCCCCCATGGGGCTCATCTCGCAGGACCCTTGGCATAGTTGAGAGTGATACTTGTTATTCATATGTACTGTTCTCTCTGGGCACCTAATAGCCTTCAGGAATTTCTTCGCGTCTCTCAGTACTTGAAACCTAAAAGACCTCCTTCTTTATAAGGTTCTTAAGTCAAATGTTGGTATCAATGAGCTAGATTTCTTCGCATCCCTCAACATTTGAACTTAAGACCCCCTTGTAATAAGGTTGTTAAGTCAAATGTTGGTACCAATGAGCCACTATGTGCCTAGAAAGGACAATATATATGAGTAAGAAGTGTAAGACTCGACTACACTGAAGACCCCACATGGGTGGCTGAGGCATTACATCTTGAATATGCAAAACTTCAATTTATAACACATTTTCAATTTAAAATTAATATTTATAATATTTATATCTTTTATATTTCTACCAATATCGTTCTTTTTTTTGAAATTTCTTTGTATCTAGAGTACTGATATTTCTATTAATACTGATAATTTTATCCTTGATTGGAACCTGAATGGTATGTGTGTTTGAGGCAACAAGTTCCCTGTTTAAGAATACGAGAAATAAGGACACGTGTTCTTTGCACGTGCCGCATTAGTTTTTAAAATTTATAGGGTATTTAGAAGAATAATTCAAACCAATGGTTTGAATTGTAAATACTGTAATACTCTCACATATTACAGTAAAAAGCTACAGTGTAAAGTTCTCACATGCTACAGTTTTTAAACTAAAACTGATAGTTTAAATTACTCTCCTAAACACCCTTATAGCTATCATATCTATACACTCCAATATTTTCTCAAAAGAAAAAAATTTTAGATATGACCAACAAAAGGTCGACATGGATTTGATTCTTCTAGGACTGTCAGTGTAAACACAATTCACTGTTTGATGTATTGTTCATGTTGTCCTATAAATTACTCGTTATGGATCACTTGATTTATTAATATCTCCTTGATTTCTTTTTTCTTTTCGGAAATATTGGTATTATATAGTCTTGTGGTTGCAAAGTGAAAAAAAAAAAGTGATTGAAACTTCAGTGTCAATCTATTAGTTAAAACTATGAACAATATAATCCTTCCAACAGCAATAATAAAAAATAAAAAGTTGTTACAGTATGTAAAGTTTTCATATATGATTATTTCACACATGTCTCTAGTCTATACAGTATACGATTTAAACTTTGTGGTTCCAACTATTTCTTCCAAACATCTTAAATATTGTCTCCTTCTGATATCTACCTTCTTTCTCTCCTTCCTCATCTACCTTCTTTGTCCACTTCGTTACTATCGTGTAGTCTTCTTCAGCACTATTAATGCAAAAACAACCAACCTTTTTTTTTTTTTTACTATATCCTTTACTCTTAATAACTGCGTAAAAAGATCGTATAGGTGGGCAAACACATATTACTTCAACCTGCTTACTTTTTTTTTTCTTTTTGCTTTTTGTTTTTGCCTGCTTTATTATTTTTTTATCCACATGCTTGTTGCCTTTGTTAAAGATATATATATCCATATATATATATATATGTATATTTTGTTTAAACATACGCTTTTATTTTGTTATATATTATTTCTTTCATCTTTTTCACATCCACCTTATTAA
Source organism: Artocarpus heterophyllus (assembly GCA_025403435.1). Lineage (NCBI taxonomy): Eukaryota > Viridiplantae > Streptophyta > Magnoliopsida > Rosales > Moraceae > Artocarpus > Artocarpus heterophyllus. The sequence goes on from CM046338.1 coordinate 31,534,246, forward strand.
ATTGTTCTTCGATTTCAAATTTGTCCAAAAAAATTTTCTTTTAAATATTTTCGTTATGTTTATTATTCTTTAATTAAAATACTTTCCCCACAAATGTGCCTATGTAAATATATTTTCACCTTTTCCATGCATCCTTACCCCAATGAATCCATTTCGTTGTAATTTTGGCACAAAGACCAAATATTTCATCCCTTTTTTATATTTTTCTTCTTGCTTTTAATTTTGTGTCTTTCCTCTTTTTTAATTCACATCTTTTGGTCCCTTTATTCTTGTAATTTAATTGTCGAATTAATTTCGCGTGCACACATATATAAAGAAAAACAAATGTTTTGATTGAACATGCATTTCTGTCTATTTTTTATTTTAATTTTAAATCTTGTCCTCTAAAATTTATCATTTTAAACTTTTTTCCCAAGACCTATTCTTATTAAAATGACTTGTCTCAAATATGTGATTGCCGAACATTTCCTTTGTAGTTAATTTTTTTCCCTATGAACCGGTCCCTGTAGGTAATTTTTTTTTCCTAATTATCCAATTGAAGCAATTTACTCCCCAATGTGTCACGACCAAAACATTTTCCCATATTTGCCTCAAATAATATTTTTTAGATGTACCACATAAATAATTTATAGTATCATTTGCTCCATTATTATTATTATTATTATTATTTTGAATTTGCTTGCTTAATATTTTTCAATGCTAAAAATAATGGGAGGCGAATGTTAGAAGAATCAAAACAAACAAAGCAGAGGCATGTATAGACTTGTGAAACTGCATAAAAAAAGGAAACTTGGTTTGGAATTATTTGTAGCCAGATATACGAAGTTACGAGTACTCGGAGAAGTGCCTAAAGTAAAGTCAATCAGGCCCACGCTTGAAGTACTTATAGAGGCCATTTGGTGCAATTAGATATAATAGTTTTAAAGAATTAGATTGAATTGTATTGTAAAGGATTTGATAAAATTTTAGCTAATTCAATGTTTGATGTTGTATTATTAAGATAGGGGTTTTTTTGTAAATGTTTTTAAAAAAATTTGAATCAAATTGTACTTTTTTAAAATTAGAGGGACAAAAATATAATTATTAAAAATTATTTCTATCACATAAAAATTACATTCCAACCCTTTAGTTTTTGAAAAATTTTATGTTGCATTTTTAACTTAAAACAAATATTTAGAATATGTATTTTTTAATATTTTTATTGATATCGATATTTTTTTCTTTTTTTTAATTTAAAGTATTTATATTTTTATTGATATCGATGTTTTCTCTTATTTTTTTTTAAAAAATTTAGAGTATTAATATTTCTACAGATATCGATATTTGCATCCTTGTTTGGAAGCTCACAATAATATGTTTGCCTGCGGCTACAAATTCCATGCAATACTAGAAACAAGGATATGCATTCTTTGCACGTACCACATCGGTTCTAAAACTTTATTGACCATTTGGAAGAATAGTTATAATTAACCGTTTTAGTTTAAGAGCTATAGCATAAGAGAGCTTTACACTGTAGCATTCTACTGTAGCATATGAGAGCTTTACACTCTTCATAATTATAACTGATAATTATAACTGATGGTTAAAACTGCTTTTTCAAACAGCTCATAACTGTGATATTTATACATTCCAGTGTTTTCTCAATGGGAAATAATTTTAGATAAGACCAACAAAGGTAGATATGGGTTTAGTTGTTCTCCGAATTGTCGATGTAAATAAAATGCATTATTTGGCGTGTCGTTGTTGTCCCGTGAATTACTCGTACTTATGGATCACTTGATTTATTATCATTTCTTTGATTTCTTTTTCTTTTCGAAAACATCGGGATTATATAGTCTAGTGGTTGCAATTATTGTCTATACAATATGTCCAATCTATACAATATGTGATTTCAACTTTATGGTTTCAAACTTTCTTTTGAACATCATAAATATTGTCTCCTTTCTTATTTATTCTCTCCTTCCTTCTTTGTCTCCCTCCTTATCTACCTTATTTGTCTACTTCTTAACCAGTGTAGTCTTCAGCGTTATTAATGTAAGAACAACTAACCATTTTTTTTAACTTTATCCTTAATTAATTAATAACTATATAAAAATATCGTATAAGTGGGCATATACGTATATTTCAACCACCCTTTTTTTTTTTCCTTTTCGCTTTTTGTTTTTGTCTACTTTATTTATTTTTTAATTCACATGCTTGTTGCCTTTTTAGATTTTTTTTGGTCTAAACCTCAGCTTTTATTTGTTATATCATATTTCTTTTATCTTTTTTTCACATCCACTTTATTAAATTGTTTTTCCATTTTTATTTGTGCTATATTATTGCTTATAATAATTATTTTATAGTGATATTAACCTTTGCTATGTCTACAATATTCTGAAAAATTTTCTATATTTTGTCTATATTACTGAGATTTTTGTAAGGTCTAAAAAGTCCTTAATAGGAGAAAAAATTACAAAGTGTTGTTGAAGTAAAAATGAAAAAAAAAAAAAAGAAGAAAAAAACTATCCATTGAGCAAAGAAAACTAGGTCTAAGGCCGGAAACTCTTCCCATTAAATAAGTCAGAACTCATTAAAGATCTTTTAGTAAAACCCATTAAAAAAGGATATTTTCCTTATTGTATCCTCTATTTTATATTTATTTAAAAACTATATATTCAATTTTTGATCTCATCAAATATATACTTTCATATTAGATTTAATATTCATACAAATATATACTCTATCTTAGTTAATAATTGATTTTTATCTTTAAAATGGCCAAATTGATAATGTCTAGAAAAATCCAAAAATGAATAAGTGTGATTAGTTAAGGATTTTTCTATAACCACTCCGTTAAGTACATGAGAGAGTGCAAGTTTAGAATTTATAAATACAAATTTATGTAAAAACTTAGTTTGAGGAGAGAAATTTTCTATAATACCTAGAAAACTCACAAGTTTAAATCGTTATTTAATTACGATTTATGATTATTAACTTTCTCAATTAAAGCGCATTTTGAGAGTCTTAATAACTATATGACTTTAGAAATAAATAATATTCATAACTTTATGTACTTTATGTATGAAATATATAACAAAATGAATTTTATGATAGTACACTTGGATAATTAAGATAATTATCCGATGTGCTACATTAAGCTTTTATGATTCAAAAACTCCATTTACGTGTCAAAGTAATGACCTTTATAAGAATCTTAAGTAAAATATTTAAATTGAGATTGATTGATAAAAATGAATTTCTGATTTATGACAATCATATAGAATTCCTATATGATACCAGTTTAACAAGAAAGATCAGGATCATAGTGATGAAACAGTTCAACACCATAATTTAGAAATAGTGAGCACAAAGTTGATGAAAACAAGATTGATCTCGAAATTTAATGAGATTATAGAGTAAGATGAGAATTTCATAAGTCATAAGGATTATTAGAAATTCTAAAATTTACAATATCCTATATGTGCACACTTAGTTATTTACAAGTGTAAATAATTACGTGAAAATTTATAATAATAATAATAATAATAATGATAATAATAAATGTTAATGGAGTTCACAAACATTGCATGAGCCTTAAGGCAATACAATATCACAAATGGATAGAATTCAAATTCATAATGTGATTAAGAAAAATTTAAGAGTATCCATAAATTGGATACGGACCCATAAAGCTTTTATTATGAAATAGTTTGGGTAATACCTGTAAAGCATGAAATTTTGCTAGGTTTAGAATTTGAATTAAATTGACTTACAAATAGTCAATTTAATATATGAAAAATTTTATAAATTATGACTATTATTTTCATGATAAAAATAGAAGGTTAAATATGTTTTCATATTACATATGAAAATATAGCTAATAAAAGAAGACAATTATAAAGAAAATACATGTTAGCATTTTGAAGTTTTAGAATTTACAAAATATTATTTTTATCAAGAAATTGAATTTTAAAGTTTTGATAAAAGTAAAAATGGTTAATCATAGGTTTTAAGGACAAAAGTGTTACAGTTTATCGTTTAGAACAAAATCATGAAATCCATAACATATGAACAAATTCATGAAAATGATTTTATGACAGTATGGAGATTTTAATAAGGTAATGATACAGTAAGAGAATTAGAATTTATGTAATTATTTTTAAAGAGCAAGAATATCACAGTTTTAAAATTACAGCTTTGTTTATAGAAATTTCAAGCTTCCGGATCAAATTTGATTAACCCGACGTGACACATATTAGACTATGAGGACTCATTATCTATAAATACATGGACACAAAAAACTTCAGCAAGTAGAAAATCAACTCTCACCTTCTCTTTCTACTTTCTCTCTCTGCTCTCACTCTCCTCCAACTCTGGTGTAGAATCCAATGCCTGTTTCGACACCTCCCATACTAATTGGAAGATCTCGACGAGCTAGTTTAAACGAGGTCTTGTGCCGCCCACAACTTTGTCAAAGTAGCTCACACTTGCCAATTAAAGCTCACAAAAACCCATTTTTTTGACATGATTACTCTGTCATCCGAGCACTAAATTGATATGATCTTGGTGTCTATAGACTCAGATTGAAGAGACTACAAGAATGGCATGGATTTTTGGGTCGATTCTTGTCAAAAAAGCCTCACCAAAGCCGCCCTTTTTCTTCACCGTGTTGTCGCTTGATGCTGTCATTTACAGCAGCAATGAGGTGCACCTCTGGCCCCATTCGGTTTAGAAGGCAATAGGGAGTAAAACTCCTAGTTCAATTTTTCCTTAGCCAAGCCACTGATTGGAGATCGACGAAGCCCGTCGCCGCCACCGTGAGGAAGCTCAATCTCACCATTTCCAGTGATGGTGAGTCAAATTGACTGCACTAAAAGCTTTAGAACATCATGATGAAGGATTCCCCTCCTTCAATTGCACAAAAAATGCACAGAATAATGGAGAACCACTTTTTGCCATTGTGCACTACCACGAGGAGCTTTGGACCACCATTCTAGGTCATGGTGAAGCACACCACCGCCACAAGCATGTTCAAAGAACCTTGGTGAACAAAGGGCACAACCTAATTGTGGGCTACGCTTGACGGAGAACCACCATCCACGCCGCCTGTTATGGCTAAAATTCCCAATTTTGATCTACTATATTGGAGGCTAAATCAGGTGAAATTGAAGTTAAAAATCTACCCAAGAGGCCAAAATAGGGTAGATCCAAAGTTTCAGTCCTAAACAATCACCAGAGCCACCGCATGCACCGCACATGCTACCACGAGTAGTCAGGCTCTAGCGACCTCAAGCTTCGTGCTTTCGGACCTCTGATGAGTGATCCAAGACCAGTTCATAACTTGTTTCAATGTTTCAAACGTGATGGTTCCCTCTGTTAGAGCTAATTTCACTCCATTGAAAATCATCCGTAATGACTGCACATGGATTGAAGCGACACAAATTGCAATAATAGAGTTTGGAATGACATTTCCAGCAATTAGAAATCTCCATGAAGCACTTTTAACCATCCATAATTCTCTAAGACCATTCCCAAGGATGCTTCGCAGACTATAGATACAACGAGATCTGATTGGAACCGCTTAGCTCAGAATCTAGGTAAGTAAGAATCTTACCTACAGTATGAACAGTTTTTAAATTAATTGTTTTATGTGTTTTCATAAAAAATTATGGGTTGCATGATTAGTAATTTGTCACACCATGTTATGTTATGATGTTTTATTATGTTATGATATGATTAAGATTTAGTATGTTTATGTGTTGCCATGCTATGTCATGTTGTGATTATGTAATGATCAATATGTGATGTATGCAATAATATAACTATATTGTATAGTCACTTTCAAATTAAGCATGTTTATGATTTATGGCTTATTATTTATGTAATTGTGATACTATGTTATATTGCATATACACAATAAGATAAGTGAAATTAATAAAACAAGTTAAGGGTGTCGTATCAATCTCCTGACCTATAGGAAGGCTCAAATATAGATTATGATCTTGACGTTGTTAGGGACCTCACGTACCCTGACTTCCCAAAGATCACTCAAAACCGGTACAATCACCCAGGCTCAATTAATAAGATAAGTTAAAGCTTAAATGATTAAGCATAAATCAAGTTGATAAGCAAGCATAAAATGTTCATGCATGTTTCTATTAGATTTTAATTATGTTTTGCGAGTCTAATTTCCTACTTGTTGAGCGAAAGCTCATTTAAGTATGTATATGCTGTAGGTAATAAACTTGTCAACTACACTTGATGGGCAATGACGAGCAGCGGACAAACGGTGAAGTTGGGAATGGATTCTGCTCACATAAAGGTAACATTTCTGCATTTTTAGTCTAATTTCTTACTTGCTGAGTGGAAGCTCATTTAAGTATGTACATGCTGTAGGCAATAAACCTATCAACTACACTTGATAGGCAGTGACGAGCGGCGGACAAACGGTGAAGTTGGGAATGGATTTTGCTCACATAAAGGTAACATTTCCTCATTTTTAGTCTAATTTCCTACTTGCTGAGTGAAAGCTCATTTAAGTATGTACATGCTGAAAGTAATAAACCTATCAACTACACTTGATGGGCAATGATGAGCGGCGGACAAATGGTGAAGTTGGGAATGGATTCTGCTCACGTAAAGGTAACATTTTCGCATTTTTAGTTTATGAAATTATGTCTTGAAAACCAAGGTTGTAATCATACAACTTGGTTTATAGAATTTTTAGTTTTAAAAATATTGCATTAGAAAATGTGACAAATCCATGAAAGTTTTCAAGTAAGAAAATTATAAAATTATTTAGAATTAGAAATGTTTATAGGAGTTTTACTTTAAATTAAGAAAGGATTTTAATGAATATGTTTTATGAATTTGTTATTATGAAAGTTTAAAATATTATGCTTCAAGAAAACTAATATGTTAGATTGTGAATAAATTATAAAAAATTATTATTATGTTAAGTTTAAAAAGGATTAAGTTTTAAGAAATCACACTACTAGAAGTTTGAGATTATACTAACCTCATTTAACATTCTTTTTTTTTTTAATTGTCGTGGTAAGAGAGGAAAAAATGCAAGGAGCTCGCTTGAGAAAATGAAAACCGTCGTGGTAGGATGCAGCTTTTTTCATGATGATTTTTCAAAACCGTCATAGTAGGTTAACTTTTACACGATAGTTTTAATAAAACCATCATGCAATATGGTACTTTCTACGACGATTTTCCTAAAATCTGTCATGCAAGGTGCGTTAAAATCCCCACTTCAGCTCAACAATTAGACATGAATCATGAACCCAGCACTCAAAAACAAATCTAGAGCCTCCCAAAACTACAATCATTGTCTCTCTCCGCTTCTATTCTCCTTAATCTCCTTCCTAATCGTAAGTGTTTAATTAGGTATATTTATAGGTTTTGATTTTGTTGTTGAGATTTTTGGTATGTGAATTTATAATTATGATTAGTTATTTAGATATATTGGATATGATTAATTTGTATATCAATTAGTATTATTGATCAATATTTATTGTTTTGTGGATATGATTAGTTATTTGGATATGGGTATAATTAATTTGTTGATTTTTTAGTATGATTAGATATTTGGATATGATGCGTATGATTACTTTGTTTTATGAATATGATTTATTCTTTGAATATGATGGGTATGTGTAATTTGTGGATATTTAAGTATGATTAGCTATATGGAATTTGATAGGTAGAAATAATTTGTGAAATTTATGGATTTATGATATGATTTATATATGATATATTAATTAATTTATGAATTTTTTTAATTGAATTGCATTATATATTTTTGATTTAGAACTAGCGAAATGGATAGGAAATGGATGTGGGATTTTCGATTTACTAGAGAATATGTGAATGGTGTGAAAGAATTCATAGATTTCCAAAACTTATGCCGAAGGTGATAAAATTCAGTGTCCTTGTGTTCAATGTAAAAACCATAGGTCTCATTCAATTCCAATTGTTAGATAACATTTATTTCAAAATAGGATTATAAGTAGTTACACAACGTGATATTTTCAAGGCTAGTCTCAGTTCAATCTAACTTTAGTAAGTACAGAAAATTAACCTATTGTGGAAGACAATATGAATGATCATGACAATATGGTTGACATGGTCAATGCCTTGGAAGAACACTTTTTATACCGTTTGAAATTATTTGAGACAATGATGAATGATACTGAGACGCCCATGTATGAGGGATGTATCAATTTCACCAACTTGTCCATTTTAGTTATATTATATAATTTGAAAGCATCAGATGGGTGGTCAAATTCTAGTTTCACAAATTTTTTTGAATTTCTAGGAAGGTTTCTACCAAAAGGTAACAAAATTATTAACTAGCATGTATGAAACTAAAAAGACTTTGAGCAATTTGGGAATAGAGTAAGAGAAAATTCATGCTTGTGAAAATGATTATGTTCTTTATAGAAATGAGTATGAAGACGAGAATTATTGCTTGGCTTGTAAAGAGTCAAGTTAGAAGAAAGGAAAGGAGCCAAAAGAAGGTAAGAAAAGAGTGCCGACGAAGGTGTTGTAGTACATTCCATTGGTACCATGTTTGAAGCATTTTTTTGGAAATATAGAGCATGCCAAAAATTTGACATGACATCATGACAAATGGGTCAAGGATGGTACGCTTAGATATCCAATGGATTCACCACAATGGAAGACTTTTGAAGCCAAACATCCCAAGTTTAGTGCAGATCCAAGAAATATACATTTCGCTTTTTCGACAGATGATGGAATGAACCATATGGTAACATGAGTAGTAGACATAACACTTGGCCCATAATACTTGTCAACTACAATCTTTCTCCAAAAATATGCATGAAGCGAAAGTTCTTAATGTTGTCTTTATTGATTTCGAGAACTTACCAACTAGGGAATGACATTGATGTGTACTTAGCACTGTTAATCGATGGCCTAAAGAACTTGTAGGAAAATAGAATCAGAGTTAGAGATGCTTATCAAAAAGAGACATTCACACTCTATGCAATGTTAATATGGAAAATTATTGACTTCCCTACATATGGCAATTTATCTGGTTATTGGTGAAGGAGTTTCATCGATTGTCCTATTTGTATGAAGGAAACGTCTCATAAACAGTTAAAGAATGGTAAGAAAACCATTTTCTTGGTCATAGAATATGGTTTCCAAGAGATTATCATTACCGAAAACAAAAGAAAGCCTTTGATGTCAACATCTAATAAAGAGACCCTCTTCAACCTTTGACGGGTGAACAAATATTTGAAATAATAAAAGATGTGAAAGTAGTACTCAGGAAGAGAAGGTGAAGTAAGGATGAGCCGCCGATAAAAAAACCATGGAAAAGAGATTAATCTTTTTCGAACTTCCATATTGTAAGACACTTTTTGTTTGTTATTGCTGGGATGTTAGGCATATTGAGAAAAACATTTGTGAGTCAATAGTCGGCATGTTGCTTGACATTCCGAGCAAGACTAAGGATGGTGAAAAACCATGGTTGGATCTCATAAAAATGGAGATTAGGCCTAATTTGTTTCCTAGAAAAAAATCAAATCGTACTTACTTATGTTATGCATATTGAGAAAAACATTGTGAGTCAATAGTCGGCATGTTGCTTGACATTCTGAGCAAGACTAAGGATGGTAAAAAAGCACGGTTGGATCTCATAGAAGTGAAGATTAGGCCTAATTTGTTTCCTAGAACTGCATTTACTTACCTTCGGCAAAGCACATGTTATCAAAAGGGAAAAAAAAGCTTTGTGAATGGCATGTTTCATTGAAAGTGCTAGACAGCTATTCGTCGAACTTTAAAAGGTTGGTGTCGATGAAGGATTTGAAACTTATTGACATAAAAAACATGATTGTCATATGTTAATACAACAATTACTACTACTTGCATTACGGAGAATTCTAATAAAAGATATGAGATTTGCAATTACCAAGTTGTGCTCATTCTTTAATTTAATATGCTCCAGGATAATTGATCTGCTTATGCTAGATTCACTACAATCAGAGTTTTTGTAGACCTTGTGCATGCCTGAAAAGTATTTTCCACCCATACTTTTTGACATCATGATTCATCTAACGGTGCATTTAGTACATGAAGTTAAGTTATGTGGACTAGTATATTTCAGATAGATTTACCCATTAGAAAGGTATGTGAAGAACTGAAATAAGCCGAAGGGATGTATAGTAAGATATTACATAGCGGAGGAATCAGTTGAATTTTGCTCCGAGTACTTATACAATGCGGAAGTAATTGGGGTGCCAAAGACAATAAACATTTAGGCTAGGGGACTATCTATTGGTAATCTTCCTCAGTAAATCGAGGGGAGTAGGAGTGAGCTTGTCTTTATTTCTTGCATAATGCTAATAAAGTGGAGCCTTCCATTGAGGTGCACATGAAGGAATTAAAAAGATGAACCTAAAAAGAGCAAGAAATGAGAAATGGTTGCAAGATGAACACAACTGGACCTTTTTGGGAATGGATTAGAGCACACATCTATGCCAAGTGCTTCACATCACAAGATATAAGCATACCACAAGACTTAAGGAACCTAGCTAGAGGACCATCGTTAGTAGTTACAAGGTATACATCATATTCCATAAATGATTACACTTTCTATACACGAAAGAGATGAGAAGCATCCCATCCAAAATAGCAGTGTGACTCTTTGTGCCAAGGTTATGCATATTTCCTCAGCTAAGGACAAGAATCTGGTATATGAGACCATGAACTACTTTAGTTTCATTGTAGATATTTGGGAACTTGATTATGGGGGATTATGCATAGCACTTTTAAGTGCAAGTAGGCTGACAATAACTATGTTAAGTCCTATAATGACGGTGTTACGATAGTTGACTTTAGGAGATTAGGATACAAAAATGATCCCTTCATTATGGGATCACAAGTACTCCAAGTTTTTAATACAACGGATGGTGAAGATTTGAAATTGTCCCTAGTCGTCTCGATGAAACCAAGAATAGTTATTGACAGTGAAGAAGTTGTCGAGGATTACATGGACATTTCCTCATTCATAAAGGGATTGCCACCGGTTAAAGAGATTAATGACTTTGACGATGATGTTTTCCACTTGCTTCGCGAAGATGTAGAATGGACATGTATTGAGGAACCAAAGAAAAAAGAGGAAAAAAATGAGCATTTGTAAACAAATTTATGTCAATTTATTTCAATGTAGTTTTTTTGTTTTTGTTTTTTCTTCTTTTCTAAGTTAAGAGATTTATCTATATATAGTTATTTTTATCATAAAAATAGCAAAAAGTAAAAACTCTAGGTCATTGGATGCATAATACACAGGCTGGCTACCCTAGGCAGACGAGAAAAAGGTCTGAGAATTTTGACCAATTTTTCATGACAAGTCTTTTGTTAAAACCATCATGAATTATTCTTTTACATGAAAGTTTTTTTTAAAAAAAAAACTGTCGTTAAGGGTACATATTCCACGAAAATTTTTCAAAAAAAAAAACCTGTGAGCAAGCAGCATAGGCCAACGACCCAAACCCATGTCGTCGCATAAATCCTTTCTCTTTCTCTCTTGCCTTTTCTCATCCCTCAAATCTGACGATAGTTTTCCTCGCGCCACATCCTTTGCCATTGTTGTCGAGGCAGCCCTCCAGCGAGCCCGCCACCGTTGACCCAACCTCGTCGGAGCACATTAGTACGTAATAGTTTTGAACAAGTATTTTGCTGTTTATTTTTTATTTTTTAGTTATATAGTTTTGCAATTGTATTTACTATTTATTAGTTATATAGTATTGCAATTATTAGTTAGTTTTAATTTTAATTAACTTCAGTGTAAGTGTTAGTTCTAAACTTAGTGTTGTTTAGCTTTAGTGTTTAATGAGTTTTATTGTCATATTTAAACTTAGTGTTATTTTATTGTTAGTTCTAAACTTAATTGTAGTTCTAGATTTGGTATTGTTGTGTTACTCACCAAATGTTTGATGAAAGGCCTATATACCATCACTAGCAATTAGTTTTGTAATTTAGTTTTGTTATTTTAGTGTTCTTTAGGTTTAGTTTATGTTATGTTATGTTAATTAGTTTTATTTTCATTATTATTGTTAATTCTATTAATTTGTTATATTAATTAACTATATTAGTCGATATTTTGTTTTAATCACTATCACTAGTAATTATAGTTTACCTTTTGTTTTCAAAATAAATCTATTAATTTGGTTGATTGGTTTATGTCAATTTATGTGTTTCCCTTTCCATGAGAATTTGTTTAGATTAAGTAAAAATATCACAAGAGAGTGATAATGAAAACTACAATAAAGAGTATGAAAAGTGCATGCCATCTTCTTCTCAACGTAGCAAGGGAAAACAAGTTAGCAAGCCCAAAAGAAAAACCGAATTCGATCCCAAAGTTGATTTTGAGCGGATACTTTAATTGAAAGAGTTCATCGGATGAAGAAGAGAGGATTAAGAATAGAATGACATTTGATGTAAAAGGCTAACCAAAAGGCACAACCGGAAGTGAATTAAGCAATTGGATTGGAATTCTTAGTCGAGAGCATGTGCCAATATAGATTAAAAATTATATAATGGTATACTTGAGGTAATATCTCTATCCTTAATTCCTACTCTTTTAAATCTAAATATAGTTGTAAGATGCGTTTGAATAAGTTTGTGCATTGTTTTCATTGTAGTTTTTTGGCAAGATATTGTGAACATTAAGGCAAGGCTTAAAATTTCGGCTTCATAACATCAGCCCTTGTCCAAGTGTTGCAAGAGACCCACATAGTGATGTTAGAGAACGTGTCAAGTCACTCCTCAACCTTTTAGCTCAAGCACAAAAAGGGAAATTATTCTTTGTGCTATACAATGTTGGAGAACATTAGATGTTGGTACTTGTTTCACCATGGACGGACCAAATATTTTGATTTAATCCCCTCAAACACCAACCATGTAATAATTTTGTATCACTCACAAGATTGTAAGTATCAATTTTTATTATAAAATTAACTATATTAAGTTTTACATAATTTTGTTTTTTAATTCATTTTAATCATGACTCATTCTTAGGGAGCTTGACAATTGGAAAATTCAAGTTTGAAGCGGTGTAACAATGTGAGCGAATGGAATGTTATTTTCCCACTATAAGTGTCCTAGACAAGAAGGAAACATAGAACGTGGTTTTTTAGTTTACATTACATGTGGGACATAATTAATTATGGTATACAAGGGTATGAAAAAAGAAATTTTATATACATAAAGAAATAAATGAGATTAGAGTTAAGTTGGTACAATTTGTAAGTAGGTATCTCACATATAGCTAGATAGATAAATGATTATGTAAAATAGTTCAATATATGATTTTGTAAAGACTTTGTATTTCAATATACATATCTTCTTTTACAATCAGGGCCTTGTAGTAATAAATAACACACGAGACTGGTCATTCTGGGGCAAATCAGAAATTCAGGGTATTTTTTTAGCCCACGACCAATTTTCTACGACAGTTTTTATTAAAAAATGTATGGAAACACAACTTTACATGATGGTTTTTCACAGAAACCATTGTGTAAAGTTCAAGGAGACGTCATGTAATGAAAGCATTCCACAACAATATTTTTTGAGAAAACTACCAAGATAGAATGGCGCCAACTGATCGTATTTGGCGCCTAAACGGACGTTCTACGACGGTAAAAGAACGATAGTGAAAACTAAAGATGATACCATGATGGACGTTTTCCAAACCGTTGTGAAAGTTTTCCACTATGTTTTTTAAACCGTCGTAGAAGGCTCGGTTCGTAGTAGTGTCAATATGTTAATTTTAAGATAATAAATTAATGTTTTAAGAAATTAACGTTATGATGTATGTAAAGAATTAAATCTTTAGAAATCATGATTATCTCAAAACATAACAATTATTATTACGTTGTTATTATGTTTAAAGAAATCAATATTTCTTTAAAAGAAATATTTTAGAAATTCATTATCAAGGTTTTGTTTTAGAAAAAATTTATTCCGCAATTTAAGTATTTTACGTTGAAGCATATTTAAGATCGAGATTAAGTAATTAAGTAATGGCTACATAGGTAGGGTCATTACCAAATTATCATTAGATAAAGGGAAAAGAAACTAAAACATTCATAAATAAGAAGAAAACAAAAACAAAAACATACAAAAAAAATCTATTTTTGAAGGTATTCTATATATTTTAAGTTTATTTAAAAACTATACCTTCAGTTTTTGATCTCATCAAATATATACCTTTATATTATATTTAATACATAAATCTATATTTTATCTTAGACAATAATTGATTTTTATCTTTAAAATGACTGAATTAAGCTTAAGTAAAGGAGAAAGACACTAAAACATTCAAAAAAAAGAAGAAAACAAAAACAAAAATACACAAAAAATCCATTCTTGAGGGTATTCTAGACATTTTTTAGGCCAAACCTCTTAATTTAAAGTTTTTTAAAGCTTTTTAAATTTTCTTATTTTTTATTTGAGGGTATTTTGGGCTTTCTTGCATGTCAAAATTTAAGATTAACCGAAAAAAGGTATAAAATTATATATTAAATCTAATACAAAGACAAGTATTTGATGAAATATAAAATAAGTGGTATAATATTTAAATAGACCTAAAATACATGATATAAAAAGGTAAATAACCTGAATATAAAATCTTAAAGGAAAAAACCACATATTTATTACAAAAATAAACTATTTAGAGTAATAACTGAGAAGTGCAACCATGTTACAACACAAAAAGTTGGAATAATGAGTTGCAAGTCTTAGGCATCTGTATGAATCCTGTGGGCAACTGTAACGCCCCTATATGGGGATTAACAGTTTTTAATGAATTAAAATAAAAATCAGAAATAAAAGTAAAACCTTAAAAATAAAATTACCCGGGGCTTAAATAAAAACTCTCAAATCAAAAATAAAAATATAAACGACAATTAAACCACAGTTTAATGTAGCACCTTAAATTTAATAATATAAACTGTCGTCATCATCATTTTAACCCTCAATGCATTTTAATACAGTCACAGAAAGTAACAATTAATGCTTACATTAACATGAAGAAAATTCTTAATAATTGAAGCAGTCCTAATGTAATATAGCTACATCGCTTCCTCAACTATTTTTCTCGTAGCCACCTCACACTTAATGAGTCCTGAAAAGATAAAAATATAAGGGAAGGAGCAACAATATGCTCAGTAGAGAAAACCATTACTCACCTTTAGGTTTTTATCATTACCACATTAAAACCTGCATGGTTAGTTAATACTCATCATTATTCAGATTATGAGATTTATTATAATCATATTCCGTGGATACCATAGTTAATCATTACCAAGTTTCATACATATACATATATACAAATATTATAGTTCATCATTATTCCTAGGTACCCACGTTCAATAGAGTATCACTCAACTCATCGAAACCCAAATGGGCGCGCTTGATCACCCTCTAAACATTCCAAGGGTGTTCTGGTGAGGGGACATCAAGCCCCGAGTCCTCACCAAGTCAATTCCTGTACAGTGTGTTCTGGGACTTTCAACCCAAGAAAGCGTCATCACCTTCCCCTTATTTTACCTTTTAGGGTATTCATGCCCAAGGACGTAACCGCCACCCTCTTCACGTCTCACCATTTCTCTATATTTAATCATTATTAATAGAGTCAGTTTTCCTAACCATGCTTCTCAATTTATAACATGTGTCAATTCATTATGTTCCTCGCCGTACAATACAAGATGAGTCCATGTCATAGTTTCATATGTGATACTTATATAATATCAGTTCAATATAGATATATTTATATCTTACGGTAAAACAATCAAATTTAATTCTATAAAAACCTCACAAAAGATGAGTAATAGAATCCCTACCTTTCAAGCTTATCAACAATCTTTTAATCCTAGAATCAATTAACGTTAGCTCCACACTCCCTTGATCCTAAGGCGTGCATAAGGACAATTAAAACTAAAGCACAACATACAACTACATTCATAAATAAATCATGTGTAAATCTATCTTACTAGTATATCATTAAAGCTTTTATTTAAATCTCTTTTGAATACTACAGTAAACAATTTTTGTCTTAACACAATATAAAATGTAAACAAGTAATCTATATGTTTTAGTCCCTAATAAGATTCATCAATTACTTAGGATAATATTGGAAAGGTTGCAAGACATTAAAGAATTAGGTGGTGAGCAAAGATGGGTTCTTGGTTCAGGTTAGCAGTTAGTATACCATAACAAACTGGCAGGTTTATTAGTTTCCAATCCAAAAATTGAATAATTCATAGAAAATAAAATACAACTCCGATTTAGGTTTATGATAGCTCGTTAGAAAGCTTAGGATGTCTACTTTTTAAATATGGAAACTAATTTATAAAATTCATTTCAATTTAATCCCAGAATTTCAAGAAATAGCCACTTCCCATAGAGGTATTACAAAGTTTAGCAATATAAATTTTCTGTCTAGGGCATATACACTTAGACTTTATACATATGCTCCAAAATAGCAATAAACATATACTTAGGTTTAAGAATGCAAATTTGAATAATCCTTGAGTATAAAAGAAAATTTATAAATGAAAGACTAAATTTGTTCATAAGATTCTAACCTCAGATTATGGTTAGTTGGAAGTTTGAAATGGCTTCAAAACAGGTTCCTTGACTTCGGTATGACTGAAATTCTTGCTCAAATAGGGTGATGGTGGCTGATTTTTATGGCTGCCTTGAAGAAGTTCTCTAAGTATTTTGCTTCAGCAAAGAAATGAGAAGAAGAGTGTGGGAACCGTGAAAGAAAAAGAAAGAAAAGATGAAGTCTTTGAAGAGAAGTGATAGAAGCAATTATGGAGGAGACATGTTGAAGCATGTCACGGAGGAAATAAAGAAAATGAGGGTCAAGAGTAGTTGGAAAAGATATCCTTATGCCTCATCTGGAGACTTTAAAGCACATAATGCCAATATGACATTTTTGAGATTTGTTAGAAGTTCTAAGGCTTTTCAGTAAACATACTAAATAAATATAAGAGAATTTTAGAAAATTTAAAAATAGATAAAAATAACTATTGTAAAATAAATTTTAAATGAAGCAATTTTTTTTTGATACACTAAAAATTAATTTAATTACCTTAATACCCGTTAAGAGAATAACGGGTGTCACAGCTCTACCCCCTTAAAGAAAATTTCGTCCTCGAAATTTCAATTCTAGCAACACTAGTAAAAATTTTGATTCCATTATGATTCCAATTCTGAGTCTAAACCGTTAAGGTTGTTTGTTCTCCAAATTTTAGTTATCATACCTCCACTTATTTACTTGCATGATAAATCTTACTTTAAATTCTAAATCTCTCAATGAGAGTATTTCTGACAAGTTTCAACTAATAACACCGTATAATGGTCTAGGAATCTGATCAGACATACATATTGACCATACCATGATTCCAGTCCTTCATTGTCCATGGACTGTGATTTACAATCACATTTAAGGAGATTGCCAGAGAAATTTTATATACTTCATCTTTAGGTTCCTTTTCCTTTCTGAGTAAGGAAAAGTCAAATATAGTTGATTTCATATGTCAACTAATAAACTAAAACATAATCATAAAACATATATCACAAACACTTCTATTCAAAACCATACATTAAACTTATTCATAGAGATATTAAACGGAATCTCAGAGTTGCAGACAAACCCGACATATTTTCATTAAACAGCTATCCTCACGACACAAACATTCAACCTAAATAATATACCCATATTTCCTATAGAATATCCCCATAACTGACTTTGGTACTTCTACATAATATTATCAGAATATTACACATTACAAACATGATACGGATACGTTTCGAGAGTACAAGGCACTCCGTATACCAGCTATCCATATCATGCATGCTTAGAGAATACAAACACATCGATAAACAAAAGATCGAACCTTAAGTAGGATGCATTTCGAGAGCATCAAGTACTCCGTACCTAGCCATCCTGGCGTTAGGCTCAATGAATCTAAAAGATTGAACAACGACGTATCACAAGAAACATAGAATACAAGGTAAACGATTATTCGTGACACACGAAATACGGACACACATGCCTACATGCCATAGATAAAACCAAAAGATTACAGATGGAGATTCAAATCAATTGGCCGCTCCTGGCTTTCCCTTTCCCATTCAAGCTTGGATGTTGCAGTGTCGGATTCTGGATGTATGATTTGCATTTTATCTATCAATTCTTCAGCTGTTGAAACAGTAACAAAGATTTGTCTCTCCGATTCTACAATGATGTTTTCTTCCACATCGTAATCTAGAAATTTCAAAAGACCATTATAAAAACCATTTACATTCAAAAGTCCAAAGGGTTTGGAATGAAAGCCCAATAATTGTTCACAAGCAACTACGAATATTTCCTCAAGAGTACCTAGACCACCAGGTAATGCTATAAAAGCATCAGAATTATTGATTATGGCTTTAAAATTTCTAGGGATGCTCCTGACTCCTTTTCCCTTACCTATGGCTTCCTTATAAAAGTTTCCTTCAGCTAGAATATGAGGCCAAATTCCTACAACTGTAGCGTCACTAGACCTAGCTGCTAGCGTCATATTTTCCATCATTTTTATACTACCACCCCCATAGATTATGTTAATCTTCCTGCATGCTAGGACTTGCCCTAAGTGTTTTGCAGCTTCTAAATAGGCTTTATCTTTTCCAAGGCTGGAACCACAAAAGACACAAACATTCTTTATTTTCTTGGTGGACTGGGAGGTAGACATATTTGGTTTATATAAGTGATTGCTTAATGTCTGCTCCACTTAGACTTCGGGTTCTACATGAGATTTTAAGGATGAGGAATACACAAAAAGAGCTAAAGAGACAGACGAGTAGGTAATGAAAAGGTAATCTAAAGATTTAAACAAAATCTTGTGCGGATAAGAAAGTAAGATAAGGTGATGGATAATTTATAGAAAATCTGATTCACTTTTTGAAAAAGATTAGACTTTAATTGTATAACTTTTGACAATTGAGAATAGTTTGACAAAAGATCCTCTTGACACAACTGTAAACCTTTTGACAAATATACACCGAGTCTAGAAATTCAATATAAATGACAAATACTATAGAACTTTTGAAATTTGAGACACAAATCTTGAAATATTTGAATAAGTTTTTCAAAATTCAAACATGTTACTGTACAGTATGTGACGTGTCTGATAAGATAATATATTTATATATATATATATATATATTTAAGAAAACCATAAATTAAATGAGATATTAACACTTACTGTATCAATCTAATAATCACAATTATTTCAAACACAAAAGCAAATATTCTAAGTAAAAGAAAAACACAAACTGTTGAACATCAGCTAAAACTGTTTCAAATAAGCAAAGACTAAATAACCTTTATAGAGCGATGACTTATTCCCCATCCAGTTTTCTTATGGCTTGGCAAACAAGATCTAGAAATATCATATTCCTGAGGCGTTGTCTTTCTGCATAAAATTTAGGCCAGAGTATAAAAATAGCTCCTTGAACATATCCACTAGGGTGACCGTGAAGAGGAGGATGAATGCTATCCAAGTTCTCCTTTGAAAGTCCATCCCTACAAAATTTTATTTTATCCTCTCTATTCGTAGACATATAACCAGGTGAAGTACATTTACCGTTATAATTTTGTCTTCCACATTTGTTACAAGTGACCACGATGGCACGAGCTCTTCTTTTCATTGCACTACGACTGGTACCCGTTCCTGGTAAACCGACATCTTGACTGAAGTCACTCGGACGGATCTTCCCCTCTATCAACATTCTCACATCACAAGGGATGCCAAAATGCATAAGAATCCACAACCGAGTAATTCTAGCCTTGTATTTCTTTATGAGAATCTTTTGGGAGAGTGATGGGAAATACTTTCTCAGGTGTTGGTACTTTGGGTCCATGATGAGATGAAAGAAGAGTAAATAGAAAGGAAAAATTGAGATAGTAAGTTGCAGAATCCTAGAATTCCTTCTTCTTTTAGAGGGAAAGAAGAATTTCTAGTGAAAAAGAATAGGATTTGCGATTTAGAAAGAAAATAACAAATTAAGAGAGAAAAAGTGAGCTCGGATAAATAAACCCCTATGCACAATAAACGTATATGTAAACAATAATTAAACCACTGTATATGACACGTATAGAGACCACGTGGGAGAGACAGTGTGAGTCAAACTGATTTAAGATTTGGACTAGGCTCAAATGTTCTAAGTTGAAAAGGGTCAGGTTGTTTCGGGCCTTAACACATTTAGAACGAGTTAAATAACAAACATAAAATTGAAAATCAATTTGTATAAATCTTAAACCCAATTCAAAGCTCACTATAGATAAAGTTAACGATGAACAACAAATCTAATTTAACGACAATCAAGGATCTTCCTGAATGGTATTTAAAATCATTTCATAACAACATAATCTTCTAAAAACTCAAATGATTTTGTTTTAATCAAAACCTCATTGAAGAATGCATACACCCATATGTTATTCCTAATACTCAATATCTATCAATAGATTCATCATCATTACTACCAAGGGTTTAGAATGTGAGTAACCTTGAAATCAATACGATTTACGTCTTCCAACATAGACCATATCAATGAACAAAGACACTTGATGTTACTACTTAAGAACATTTATAATCCCCACAATTCTACTTATACAATATCTAATTTCCTCATATAACAAAACCTTAGGTAACCAAAAGATTCACATCTAAACATCTAAAACTTAAACCTTTTATCGTAATTATCCAAAATTATTATAAGTGCCTTAAGTCTTATGATTTACTTAAGGAAACTCCTATTGGCCATTTTTATATTGCATCTATTCATTAAGATTCACTGATACACTTAAATATAATGTACGTAACAAAATATTATAACTTTGAGATTCATGCATTCTTGCCTTTACACCGTCTCAACAGACCAAAAGTCTAATGTTTATCTCACTCAATATTCAATACCATGGATTCCTAACTTATCTCATATTCCTCAAGAAAATAGAACTTTCAAGAAAAGTTATTAACACTTATGTGCTCCACTGAATCTACACATAATCATTACTTAGGTCTGAATCAATTATGAAGAATTTGACATATCTATGCCAAACTTTAAAATCAATAAATCAAGCCTTATATTTCTTATTCTTTTTCATGAAACAAAAGGCTCTTAAATCCTCGTATCTACACGAATTTGTCATCGTTTTATATGAATTAGATATGCTTATAGATCCTAATATTATATGAATCTCTCATAAGTATTCTACTTATAAACTCATTCCATATAATTATTATTCCCTCATAACTATTAATACTTTCCTTCTATATAATTATTGTACTCATACAACCGTTAGTATTTTCATTCTATGGCCTTTCCATGTTATATCCTTCTAGACTATATAAATCAATGTGAAGGTTCATTTTGATGATGACAATGAAAATTCAGCTTCAAAACCATCTCAAATATATATATATATATTTTAAAGTGGTGCTACACTCCCTAGGTTAACCGAACCTAGGCTCTGATACCAAAAATTCTGTAACGCCCCTATATGGGGGTTATCATTTTTTTAATGAATTAAAATAAAAATCAGAAATAAAAGTAAAACCTTAAAAATAAAATAGGCTGGGGCTTAAATAAAAACTCTCAAATCTAAAATAAAAATATAAACGACAATTAAACCACAATTTAATGTAGCACCTTAAATTTAATAATATAAACTGTCGTCACTATCATTTTAACCCTCAACGCATTTTAATACAGTCACAGAAAGTAACAATTGATGCTTACATTAACATGAAGAAGATTCTTAATAATTGAAGCAATCCCAATGTAATATAGCTACATCGCTTCCTCAACTATTTTTTTCGTAGCCACCTCACACTTAATGAGTCATGAAAAGATAAAAATATAAGGGAATGAGCAACAATATGCTCAGTAGAGAAAACCATTACTCACCTTTAGGTTTTTATCATTACCACATTAAAACCTGCATGGTTAGTTAATACTCATCATTATTCAGATTATGAGATTTATTATAATCATATTCCGTGGATACCATAGTTAATCATTACCGAGTTTCATACATATACATATATACAAATATTATAGTTCATCATTATTCCTAGGTACCCATGTTCAATAGAGTATCACTCAACTCATCGAAACCCAAATGGACGCACTTGATCACCCTCTAAACATTCTAAGGGTGTTCCGGTGAGGGGACATCAAGCCTCGAGTCCTCACCAAGTCGATTCCTGTACAGTGTGTTCTGGGACTTTCAACCCAAGGAAGCGTCATTACCTTCCCTCTATTTTACCTTTTAGGGTATTCATGCCCAAGGACGTATCCGCCGCCCTCTTCACATCTCACCATTTCTCTATATTTAATATTATTAATAGAGTCAGTTTTCCTAACCATGCTTCTCAATTTATAACATGTGTCAATTCATTATGTTCCTCGCCGTATAATACAAGACGAGTCCATGTCATAGTTTCATAGGTGATACTCATATAATATCAGTTCAACATAGATATATTTATATCTCGCGGTAAAACAATCAATTTTAATTCTATAAAAACCTCACAAAAGAGGAGTAATAGAATCCCTACCTTTCAAGCTTATCAATAATCTTTTAATCCTGGAATCAATTAACGTTAGCTCCACACTCCCTTGATCCTAAGGCGTGCATAAGGACAATTAAAACTAAAGCACAACATACAACTACATTCATAAATAAACCATGTGTAAATCTATCTTACTAGTATGCCATTACAGCTTTTATGTAAATCTCTTTTGAATACCACAGTAAACAATTTTTGTCTTAACACAATATAAAATGTAAACAAGTAATCTATATGTTTTAGTCCCTAATAAGATTCATCAATTACTTAAGATAATATTGGAAA
Organism: Artocarpus heterophyllus; assembly: GCA_025403435.1. NCBI lineage: Eukaryota > Viridiplantae > Streptophyta > Magnoliopsida > Rosales > Moraceae > Artocarpus > Artocarpus heterophyllus. The sequence goes on from CM046338.1 coordinate 31,557,177, forward strand.
GGTTGTAAGACATTAAAGAATTAGGTGGTGAGCAAAAATGGGTTCTTGGTTCAGGTTAGCAGTTAGTATACCATAACAAACTGACAGGCTTATTAGTTTCCAATCCAAAAATTGAATAATTCATAGAAAATAAAATACAACTCCGATTTAGGTTTATGATAGCTCGTTAGAAAGCTTAGGATGTCTACTTTTTAAATATGGAAACCAATTTATAAAATTCATTTCAATTTAATCCCAGAATTTTAAGAAATAGCCACTGCCCATAGAGGTATTACAAAGTTTAACAATATAAATTTTTTGTCTAGGGCATATACACTTAGACTTTATACATATGCTCCAAAATAGCAACAAACATATACTTCGGTTTAAGAACGCAAATTTGAATAATCCTTCAGTATAAAAGAAAATTTATAAATGAAAGACTAAATTTGTTCATAAGATTCTAACCTCAGATTATGGTTAGTTGGAAGCTTGAAATGGCTTCAAAACAGGTTCCTTGACTTCGGTATGACTAAAATTCTTGCTCAAATGGGGGTGATGGTGGCTGATTTTTATGGCTGCCTTGAAGAAGTTCTCTAAGTATTTTGCTTTAGCAAAGAAATGAAAGAAGAGTGTGGGAACCGTGAAAGAAAAAGAAAAAAAAGATGAAGTCATTGAAGAGAAGTGATAAAAGCAATTATGGAGGAGACATGTTGAAGCATGTCACGGAGGAAATAAAGAAAATGAGGGTCAAGAGTTGTTGGAAAAGATATCCTTATGTCTCATCTGGAGACTTTAACGCACATAATGTCAATATGACATTTTTGAGATTTGTTAGAAGTTCTAAGGCTTTTCAATAAACATACTAAATAAATATAAGAGAATTTTAGAAAATTTAAAAATAGATAAAAATAAATATTGTAAAATAAATTTTAAATGAAGCAATTTTTTTTTATACACTAAAAATTAATTTAATTACCTTAATATCTGTTAGGAGAATAACGGGTGTCACAGCAACAAGCTTATCTATAGCTTGATTGCATTCCTGAAAAATGTAAGAGTAGAAGGATATAGTGGTCAAATAGTGAAGGGTCAATATCCATTTGGTCTTAAAGCGATAAGAGACATTAGTTGTCTTCGTTCAATATAAATGGCCGTTAGTATGATATTCTATTAATTACCAAAATTTTCTATCAATTATAACCCTTGTAATTACAAACTTTAAAATGTAATATGTGTTTCTCTTGATCTATAAAATATTAACAAAAAAACTCTCTCTATGATTCTTAACATAAATGATGCAATAGTATATAAACAACGAGTATTGTTGAATTGTTGAGCAGTTGAGTGAACTATACACCGTTAACTTACTCTGATGCAGTAACATAAAAGTGAAAAAATGGATTTTTTTACAAAAATTTGTTTCTTTAGTTTATTTTTAAACAAATTTTTTAACAATTAAAAATTTTAAATTACATCAATCTTTAAATTTAAATTAGCTTTAGACATAATAGAGTTGTCAAAATACTTTATATATCATGTACGAAATGTTAACTATGTACTAATTTTTATTAAAAATTCTATCAAAAAAGAGTTTTTTCGTTAATATTTCAAAAATTAGGGGAACATATGTTATGTTTTAAAGTTCGAGAGACACACCGTTATAAGGGCCGTAGTTGAGGGGAAATTTTTATAATTAATCCAACATTATGTCGTTATCAAAACCTGAATTTAAACCACTGGTGATAATCACATAATTAAAAGTTAGTTCTATAGTAAGATGCTAACAGAACTTATTTCATATTTAAAAGTAAATTATAACAAAAGGCAACAAAATAAATTATAACAAAAAGCAACAAAACTTTTGTGTAGAAAAAAGTGCAATATAACTTGTTAATTAAAAAAGTGTTTGGGAACTAGTTAGAATCAAAACACTGTAACATGTGATAACTTTACATTGTAACAATTTGAAATTATTAGTTCCAAATTGGTTGCTAAACCAAACTCAAACTTTGAATTGGGTGCACTGCACACATGGGTTCTGTTTTAGAAAAAGAAAAAATTATACAACAATATCAAACGAGTACTATCTATGCCCCATTCAACCAATCAAATGATTAGAGATATTAATATACTTTCAACATGAAATGTCGAAAAATCTTAATCCAAGCTGAAAACTCACAAAAAGCGCTCGTGGGTGTCATTTTCCAACTTTCCTTGTATACAGAAGGGGGCAAAAATTCGTAGAATACTATTGGTATTCTGAAAATAACATTAAAAAAAAAAAAGACATCATAGAAGTTTCCTTGATGTTTTTTCAGCACTGGTGGAAATAGATTAAGCACATGTGGACAAGAAATTAATACACGGCCTTAAGCAATCTATATAAGTAAGGGCTACCTTGATCAACTTGTTAACAAGCAAATATAGCAGCTCTAAGAAACAACATAATAGTACTATACTTCTACGTCGAATTACTACTTATACTCATCACCCCCAATGGATCAGCAAATCTTGACCCCAAAGACCCTGTACCCAAAATATGGAAAACTCATTACCATTCTCAGCATTGATGGAGGAGGCATTAGAGGAATAATCCCCGGAGTTCTTCTGGCTCACCTGGAAAAAGAACTTCAGGTAAGATTCCACTACAACATGGAATAGATTTCATGCCGGTCCGTAATTGACATTAAAAACATATGACGTCATTCAAAGAGCTAATGTGGTGTCTAGCGACGACATAAGTTGCCAGACACCACGTTAATTGTTGACCGACGTCGTAAGTTTTCAAGTAGGCACTACAAAAAATAGACTTTTAGTCCAAACAGCTTTTCATAAAACTTTTACTTACAACAAATTAAGTTAAACTTTTAGTCACAACAAAAGTGACTAATATGTATTTAGTCACAACTTTTTTGTTATGACTAAAACTTTTAACCACAAGGTTTTTAGTCGTGGTCGTCCATAACTAAAAACCTCGTGGCTAAAAGTTTTACTCATAATAAAAATTAAATTAGAAGTTGTGATTAAATACATATTAGTCACAATATTTTGTAGTGACTAAAAATTTTATTTTCTACTGTAATGATTAAAAGTTTAATTATTTTTTTTTAGTAAGGTTAGAAACCAGCATGGAAGACTTTCAACGTCGGCCATCTAACAACCAACGTTCAAAGTCAAAAAAAAAAGGAAAATTATCAGTGCCTAAACTTGGGCATTATTAGTGTCAGCCTAAATCTAGGGTTGTACGCCATTGGGCTTCTTCTTAGATTGTTGATCTATCGTTTTTGCGACCCAAAGGAGATGGACATGCAGACACTGTTGGGCGGCCCTGGGTTAAGAAAGGGCGGTTGGATCTGAGATCTGCGGAAACATGCTTTTAATATATTTAATTTTGTGATAATTTTATGTTCAGAAATGTCCTCTACTAATGGACTTTTTATATACCTGTGACATTATGTACGCAGGGCCTTGATGGCAAGGACGCAAGACTTGCAGATTACTTTGATGTGATTTCAGGAACCAGCACGGGTGGTCTAATTACCACCATGCTGACAGCGCCATCGAAAAGCAATCCCAATAGGCCCATGTATGAAGCAAAGGACATCGTGCCATTTTACCATGAGCATTGCCCCAATATTTTCCCACAAGAGCCAGCAAAATCAGCGAACGAGGATAGAGGTTTCTGGTAAAACAGAATTTTGCGGGGTGGTGAAATAAAATTTCTATAAAATTTTATATATAAAATTATAAGAAAAAATGTTTAGAGGGAAGCCGTTCACCCTCATTCGTATGTGGCTTCACCCTTGAACAACATAAGTAATCAAGGGCAGAGTCATCTAAGGCCCCCCGGGGAAGCTAGCCCTGGCCAAGGGGATCATTTTTTAACTTTTGCCTCCAAAAGTTCTTTTCTCACATATTTTCTTTTAATTTGCCCATCTCAAATTTTTAAAATTGCAGTCTTTTACGTGGATTTTTTTTTTTTTTTAAGTTTACACTGTCTACTAAACTTTTAATTGTTAAGCATACTTATAATTAATAACTACTTTTTTAATTTATTCAATGACAACCTAAATGTTAACTTTAGTTATACGCGTATTTGATGCTTAAAATTTAAGTAAAGAAAAAATCAACCATACCACTGTATAAATTAATAATTTGCTCCTGAGGAGGAGGGGGGGGGGGGGGGGGGGGGTGGGGTGCCCCTAGTTGTCCTGGGGTGCCCCCAGTTGTCCTGGGAGCCCCTAACCCTTTATCCCCACCCAACCAATGGGCTAGCCCTAGTGGTATTTAATATGACGGAAAGTTCATCTAACGTCCATATTTCTTTGCTTTTCAACAAATTTAGGGCTATGTTGGGACAAGGGTCGGAATACCTCGCTAAAAAATTTGCGCCAACATACACTGGAGAGTATTTGCATGACCTATTAGCAAAGTTGCTTGGAGAAAACAGGTTGCATGATACATTGACAAACGTTGTTATTCCTGCTTTCGACATTAGGTGGTGTTTGGAAGGTGGTGGGAACCGATGGTGGGAACCACTTTTACTGTAGCATGTGAAAGCTTTACACTGTAGCAATTTTTTAAATTGTTACTATAGCATATGAGAGCTTTACACTGTTTAAAACTGGTTCCCACCACAATGCCAAACAGGGGGTAAGAAACTCCAGCCTGTTATCTTCTCCTCCTACATGGTACATTTTCTTTATTTATTTACCACTATTAGCACGTGACACCTTCTGTAAAGAGTAGACGTATTGTATTTTATAAGCTTCAATAAATATATGTTCATGTTTTAATTTTAATGTCTAGTTTGTATATGGTAATTTTTGCCTTGCTTTCGAGCTAATTCTTTTTTTTATTTTACAATATTTCATTCAATAAATATATTTAATGGGGACTTAGTAGGATGAGTACTTTAGGGACAATTATTTATCTCCCATACCATTCTGTGAGTAGGACTCCCGCCCGATGGATTATAAAACAATTATTCATGTTTTAATGGGTGCCAAGATATTATATCTTTTTTTTTTTTTTTGGTAGAGGGAAAAAATGCTTTTCTTAGTATTTGTGACTACTTAATCCATGTAGGTGTCAGACATTAAAGAACTGGATGCACCTCTTTCCGACATCTGTATTGCCACCTCAGCCGCCCCAACTTTTCTTCCTGCCCATTATTTCACGAATGATGATGAAAATGGAAAACCTCAAGAATTTGATCTCATCGACGGGGGTGTATGTGCCAACAATCCGGTAATTATATATATATATATATATATATATATATATATGTATATAAAGCCATGCACTTTGAAAAAAAAAATTGAATGTTAATTCTATGCGTGTTTGATTTGCTATGGCTGACAAATTTTTCTTTCCTTTTTCCTAAGTGCAAAAACTAAACAGTATTAAATGTTTTTAACGTGAAGTTCCTAGCGAGTGTACGGACAGTGTTCTTGCATTTAATTAAATTCTAGTCCCAAGACTTTTTTTTACTTGTTTGTTTTATATGTTTGAATCATAGTTTAAATTATTTTATACAATATTTTCCTTAGTAAAAATTTAAATTTTCGTTCCTTTTTCGTTCAAACGAATAAACCAAAAAGATACTAACAACTTCCATGTATCATGATTTAAGGACCAAACCCTAATATTATACTTAAAATAATTAATATTAATAAGGGTGATCTAAATATAAAAATTATGAACTAATCCATTTGGTCATGTTGATGTAGTCGCTTGTTGCTATAAGCGAAGCAACAAAACAGATTCTCAAACAAGACCCGGATTTCAGCACAATTAAGGCAGAAGATTTCCGTTTTCTGTTGATCTCTTTGGGGACGGGCTCAATTAACAGCAATGAGAAAAAATATGATGCCAGAACCTGTGCCAAGTGGGGCCCTGTAAACTGGATATTAGGGGAGGGAAATTGTCCTATTGTCGATGTTTTGATGGAAGCTAGCTCTGACATAGTTAATTACCATAATTCCCTGGTCTTTGAAGGCTTCCGTTCTCAAGATCACTTTCTCCGCATTGAGGTAACTAGTAATTTCCAGTTCTTTTATTAAAAAGATGATGATGATGATGATGATGATGATAACAATAATAATAATAATAATAACTAGTTTCCAATTCAATAAAACAACCTTTTATTTTTCTTTCTTAACAATAATTATGTGGTTTACCTTGAGGTTGCGATTATATTATTTGAGGATAAAGACGTTTTATCCCCAAGAAAGGTAATGTATTTTTTTTATTCGGAAAAAGCAGATTCAAGTGTAAATCTCTTTTCAAAGCTTTTTTTTAAATAAATGTCCGAAGTTTTTAAAAATTAGGGTAATCGTTGTTTTTGTACAACAATGATGTATTGATGTACACCAGTATATCAATAATGTACTGATTTGTAGTTTCTCATTAATTAACTTAATAATTTATTCACTTAATAATTTTTCGATTAATTTGTCAATGATATTAATAGAACAATAATAAACCAGTTTATTACTGATAAATTATAGTCAATAAGTGATATACTAATGTTAATAATCAATACTGTACATCAATGATGTATTAGTGTTTATCAACGATATATTGCCGTAAAAAAGAGCATTTTCTTAGTTTTTAAAAAGTTTGATCGCTTTTTTTTAATTTTTAAAAAGGTAGACTATTTTTTAAATTTTCTGAAAAAAAAAGGTAATATGTTAACTCAAGTTAACAAATAATTACCCTATTGAAAAATTAAAGGCCATGAGGGTCTATCATTTTATTTAAGCCGAACTCCATCATATTCAATTTATGTGTGCTCCATAAAAGAGGCCATTTTTAATTTGCTTAATTAACTCATACACACACACACATATATCAACGTAAAATAAAAGAAAATATGTAGCAGGGTCATAATTAGAATTCTCTATTATTAAGGGAGCCACAATATTTATAATTTTTTATTGAATCGATACATTTATAATTTTCTTTATTAAGTAATGTATAATTAAAATTGTTTAAAAAGGATCTGCTGAAATTTGAAAATGTCAACAGAAAGCGTAATCAGAGATGAACGGTGTTCCAGCATTATATATGCATATATTCAATTTTTTTTGGTAGGATTTTCACACTAATTGACTCTAATTTTAGTTTGTGTATCAATTACGTACTTGAGATTATTTTTCCTATATAACTTGCAACTATATATGGCACCATATTTTGGGCAGCTACTTTATTTTTCTTTTTAATTTGGACGAGAATTGAAAACGACATTTTCCATTTAATTTGTTGGCTTAAATAAAACTAATATTTGTAAAATATTTTGGCTTGAAGGATGAGACTCTAAGTGGGGATTTAGCTTCAGTGGACAAAGCCACTCCTGAGAATCTGCGTAATCTGCAGAATATTGGCGAGGAATTGCTCAAAAAGCCAGTTTCACGCATGAATTGGAGAACTGGTCGCAATGAACCAATTCCATATGCTGGCACAAATGCTGATGCACTCAAAAGGTCAGGCTTAATTACATTTTGGTAAAGCTATTGTTTAGTTTGAACACTTCATTCTGATTAAAAAAAAAGTCAAATATATATATATATATATTTATTTATTTATTTTGGAATAGATATACTATTTTTCCCCTTCAGTCTTATTCCTATTGGGTTTTGGCTTGATTTAATGAGGCGTATTTGCAGTCTATTAACAAGTTGTGTAAGTTTTGGTTCTATCTTTTAGGGTAATTTTGATTGGTTTTCTTTGAAATCTCTTTGCATTTTACAAACTTTATTGTATTTTTTTATTTCTATTAATAAATGGAGCGGACGGGTTTAATATGAAATAGTTAGTAAGTTAAGTGTCTACTTAATTGGAATTTAATTTGTTATTTTGATGCTAATTGTCTGCTCTGGTCAATTCAATAAAAAATAAGCCGAAACTCAATCTTACAACGCTAATATAAGTCATATATCTTAGCAAATTAATAATTTAATCGAAAATTAATATAAAGCAAAAGGAAAAGAATTTTAGAAAGCGGTTCAAAAAGTACATGCATTTTAGCTTAAGCTTATACCCTATTAAGTTCTCATTATCGGTGAAGTAAACAAGTGGTCATGATAGGAAAGTCTTTGAAAACGCGTACAAACATGGAGCAGCACTCCTACACATTCTAATCCGGATTGGGTGTCAGACAAATGTGGGACCCATCGCATAAGAATCATCAGGTGGGCCCGCAGGTTATGACACAGAGGAAAGAGGAAAGAGGGAAATAAGTAACTTATTTTTAAAACGATTAAAGTAAACAGCATTTTTACTGGTAATCATTGTATTTACTCAACATAAATAAATCATCCATCGGCGCATAAATTTAGTTACACTGAGTGTTTTTTACTTCAATTATTATAAAATACACTATTTACTCCAAAAAAAAAAAGTTTCAAATGTGTGTTATTTACTACACATTACAGTATTTTTTTTTTTATTCATTCACAAATGAACCAGGATGTAAGGATTTTCTGCCCAATATTCTGGTTATGTATATGCAAATACTCCATTAATTTTTATCATGTGGAGAGACCCTTTCATTGAATAAACTAAAAACATATACCAGGAATATTATACCTACATAATATAATTCCTTGCAGGTTTGCAGAGATGCTTTCCGATGAAAGAAAACTGCGTTTGTCCAACGGCAAGGCCGCCGGGATATAAAGATGATGATCAGTCCACCTAATGCTGTTATGTTTGAATTTGGATATTAATAATTTTCCTAAGTATTCCCAACTATGTGGTAAATGTCTCAAAAAAAAAAAAGGAACTATGTAGTATTTAATAATGTGTAGTCCAATAAGTGAGCTTGCTCTATTGTTATATTTGGCTGAGTTTGGGGCCTAGTGTCTGTGTTTTGAAATTTGGGCACTTTCATTTTCAATGTAAAGTTCTCAGATTAGTCCAACAGTTGTTGTAGTTTAATGTGACCTGTGAATGTTTCTCAGTTGACACTGTAGTGTCCTATAAATGTTTTTCTTTAAGGGGCGGTCCTATAAGTCTTGTTCAAGTATATTAATGTAATGGTTATTTGAGTCCTCTTCTTGTAAGTTCTATGTTCAATCTTTGCTAGTGTGATAATTGTGATGATTGGGAGAAGAATTGAAATCACAAAGTCTTAACTGCGCATAGTAGCATATGAGAGTTTTATGCTGTAGAAAATTTTTACTTTATATTGTACATGCAAAAGCTTTACACTTTTATGGTTGAAACCGTGTAGTTGAAACTACAACCTAAATACTCTAAATATATATGTTGAATACGTAGCTTCTTTAAAAAAAAAAAAATTGTCTTTGAGGACTGCATCATTTTTTTTTTATAAGAAGAAAGAAAATAAAACAAGGTAGATACAAACCTAATCCATTAAGTTCTAATAGGAAAAACAACCAAGCAAAAATAAACCAAAAATAAGAAGAAGAAACAAAGACTATTTCTTCTATTTCTTCAATTTGAGTCGTTTTCCCGATATTGCTCTGTAGACGTCTTTTGATATTGGCTATGCAGCGGTCAATATAAACAGTGGCCCAGCGTATGAGGTTCAATCAGCATGAACTATCCCTTTAGTAAACCTACAAATTAAGTTTTCAACAATGAAAAAAGCATCGGCTTTTGCGTTGTGGCCTAAGCCCAATTTTGGAAACACTCGGTTGCTCTTGAAATTTATATCTTTCCTGTAAAAGGTGGAGATAGAGGAGAAATTAAGAACCCATTTCAGAACATAGGTTCGAACCAAATTAGGTTTAAACTTAAAATATTGTAACAATTTAAATTTTGTAATGATAGGCTTATTGTCTGTGTGAAATATCCATAGGGTACAAATACAATGTAGAACAATAACAAAAGCTTGAATTTGATTATTGAATGTCTAACAATTATGTGCATTCAAATGCATCTTTTTCCATTATAGGCTAGTAATATTCAATTATCAATATCTCTTTGTATGGTTTTCGTCTCACTTCATGTACTTCTCGTGATTATTCAAACATCTGAGAATATCACCACCATAACCATTTTTGTATAAGATTTTTCCGTTCATGAAGTACCTTTTTTAACTTAATAACTTCTCTCACATTATCAAGCAATGTCCATGAGATAGATACTCAATGCATGGATTTCTTTAATCATCAATTTTGATGAACAATATGGCTTCCCGGGAGCGGAGTGAAGCAAGGCCCGGGGGGGATTATGCCCCTTCTGTATTTTTGAAAATTTATGTTATTCCACATAGTTTCCAACACTTTTCATATATGTCCCCCTCATCCATAAAATTATATATATGCCCAACAAATTTTTCTTTAATTTATTCCTACTAAAATTATTCTTTTACATGTGCCTTGCTATTTTTTCTTCTAATTTGCCCCCTATTACAACAATGTTTCTCAAATGTATAAATATTTGTATTTTTTTTCCTCTTAGTTCTTGAAAATAATATGTTTTTTTAAAATAAATATGGCTTTCATGAATACATTTTCCTATTTGCCTTGCTAAATAAATTTTTTTCTACTTTTCATGCAAACTTTTTAAATACTATTTTCTCTTTTGCACTCTGTAAATACTTTATTGTTTATGCCATCAAACCCCATATTTGGAAAAATATATTTCAACCAAAATGTTTGGTTGGTATAGGTTAAAACTCTCACATGCTATATTGTTTTTAATCAATTTGTTTAACCAATAAAGCTCCCAAATATCCTTCAAAAAAAATAATAACAATGCTCCTGAACATCTTAAAAATATTTCTTTTCAAAATTGTTCTATTGTTTTTACTAACTAAGCTCAAAAAAGAATAGTAAATTAAGAAGAAATTAAACTTTAAAAAAAAAATGTTACACTCACGTAGCAAAAAAGTTAACAAATTGAATATGCATGCATTTCCTACTGTTTTATGGTGCTAAGAGCTAATAAATTGATGGTTTGTAAAGTTTTTTGCATTCTTAGCTTATACTCCCACCGAAAGAAAATCCTAATTTCGCCGTTATATGGCTTCACAGTCTCCATAACTAAAGAACATGTGAGGGCATTCTCTTTATGTCTGGCCGCATTACTTTCTATATGTTCCTAATGATATCTAGCAATTTACATTCGTTGTAACGGTAACAAGTCTTTCATTAATAGGATTCATCATGTATTTTACGAAGTCAAACCTCAAAAATTTTAACACGAGTTTTGTAGTAACGTATGTCATCCAACATGAAAAAACAGTTTTTTTTTTTTTTGTTTGTAAATCACCAATTTCATCCTTTTGTAATTCCTTTTCATATCTTTGTTTTTCAGGCCTCCGTCGGCGCTTCTATACGTGTGACTTCCTAATATTCTTTATTTATTTTGGTCAGTAATTGTAAGTTAAAACACAACATCATCTAGAAATTGTTGTTCTAACTGCTATAGTGTAAATCTGTCATATGCTATAGTGTAAAGCAAAAATATACTACAGTATAAAATTTTCACATGCTACAATAAAATCGTTATAACTTTTGGTTTTGACTGCGTTGTCAAATACATTCTTTATTAGTATCAGCCTTGAATGTTATACATATCTATTTTGCGATCTAGGTACGTACACGTTCTTGCCTATATTTAGTGAATTTACTCGACAAATATTGTACCACGGTTCTATGAGCGGCGAAAGAAGGATCTTTTACAACGAAGTTTTCTTTCATTAGTCGGTTTATAATGTTAGAATATCCTTTAAAAGCAATTGTTTCGGCTTTAGCTCCCAGGGCTTTGTTCGTTCCAAATATCAAAATCTCGTATAACTCCCAAGACCATCTTATTGACTCTTTTACCTGCGCAATGTTGTGATGTCTCAAATCTAATTAATTAAAATTAGTGTGTAAAATGATAATTAGTATGCCTAATTAAAAATTTAATTACCAATTGATCACATTTTAAAAATTTGTTTTTTTTTGTTTTATTATATTTTATTTCTGCTATTTAAAAATTTAAAATATTAATTTATGGTTATTATTTTAATATTTTACTACTTTAACTAAATTACTTCACTTCACACAACTTTAGGGTGTTTGGCAGGGTAGTTAGAACAATTGGTTAAAACTATTTTTATTGTAGCAGCGTGAGAGCTTTACACTGTGGCGATTTTTTTAATTGTTACTATAGCATGTGAGAGCTTTATACGGTTCATAATTGAGAAAGTGGTCCAGACCACAACTTGACAAACACCCTATTAGTCTATTTATTTTTGAAAGCCCCCAGTTTTGCGAAATAGCAAATCCACCCCTCCACTACTTTCACTTAGAATTCATGTGATAATTCAGACCTTGAACCCCCAACCCCCTAGTGACTACTTGAGATCGTATACTGAGGTGCTCCGTGTTGATTGTTTGAACGACGCAAGCCGAGCCGATGTGTAGACCATGTCTTTAGTCTAAAAACCACCCTCCATTTTTGAATAAAAGACCTAAGGCTACTCATATTTCTCAACTTCACTCACTCACTCACTCTCTCTCTCTTCCTCTCACACGTTCTCTCTCTCTCTCAATTTTTGCTTCACCAAAAATAGAAACAAAACAACCATTTTCAAACCAAAGGAAACATCATCAATTCCAAACCTTAATCTTCAGCAAATTGAGGTAAGAAATCTTACTAATCAATTTATTTTCTCAAATTTCTAAATTTATTTTCTCTTTGACAGTTGTAAATTCGTATTTTTGGGTCTGGAAATTTGTATCTTGTTGATCAGTTTCTATTTTGAAGTTTTGGATTTCAAAGTGAGCATGCATATATGAAATTATGAATTTGAATGTGGTTTTGGACATCTGAGATGAAGGAGAAATGTTTAACAGAGTATGGACATGATTTGTATGAGTTTGTGCATTAAATTTTACCATTCTTATGCTCACAAATTCGGATTAGGACCTAGTTTCAATTCTATTTTTCTTATTTTTGAGAAAACCATGAGTTTTGATTTTAAATGGTTTAATAAATTAAAACTACTGTAAAATAGGTTTTATTAAGTTCATATAGTGATTTTGTGATGCCCCGAAATTTATTTAATGTTAATGTAATATAAATGATGAATTAGTGTGCTATAATTAATGTTTTAACATTAATTTGATTACTTGGTTGGATTTTGAATTTTAGGTTGTTTTGTTAATTTAATGAATTCAAATGATTTCTTATTGTCTTAAAATGATGTTTTGAGTTTTAAAGCATAACAATTTGTAAATTGTTAAAAATATTCCGTTTTACAAAACCGTGGGTGGCATTCGGTTTTCGCACAGTAAAACCGCCCACAAATTTCCTCTATTTATTTCCTTTTTCCCCTCCTCTATCCTCACTCTCCCTGATCTCACTCTCTCTCTTTTCTCTCTCCTGCCCGTGAGCTATCTCTCTCTCTCTCTCTCGGTTTCTCAATTCTCTCTCAATTCTCTCTCAAATTTTTGAATCAAAATTCAAATCCAAGCTTCATATTAGTAAGGAGGAAGCTCGGGAACGTGATTTGGTAACCGAAAACGTGGATTGAAGCTTCGATTCGAGGTTAGTTTTGAAATTTCTAAACTTTTTCTAAAATTTTCAATTTTGTGCATTTTTGAAATCTAGGTTTGTTTGAGCTTAGAAAACCTTTGATTTGAGTTAAATGAACTTAGAACAACTAAAATCTAAGCTTAGATTGAAGAAAAACATATTGGATTCAAGATTTTTCATTTTTCTCCTCATTTTTCCATTTTCAGATTTTTGAGATTTTTGAGTTTAAATCTTGTTTAAATGAGTTCAAAAGGGTTCAAACATGTTTTTCTATCATCTATGAATGTTTTCCATGCCTGAGATTTGAGAAAAATAGGTTAGAATCAAGATTTGGATTTTGGGGATCGAAAAACCCGTGGCTGAAATTTCTGGGTTTTTCTAGTTCGGCAGGCCGAACCTGGAGATGTCCGACCGACCGGACCTGGCTTCCGGTAGCAGTTCGACCGGCCGAAGCTGGGAGTCCGGCAGGCCGGTCGGGCATGAAAAATTTTGTGATTTTTCATCCGTTTTCAATGTTTTGAACCCCGATTTAAATTCCAACCTTGTAGAATGATTTTAAAGATACAAATGGCACACTAGGACATCATGAAATGGTTTAGTAACATAGAATGTCTTGAACTAGATATTGTTCGACTTAGTGTGTATCTAGGATTGTTCGTGGTTCTGCGGAGCTGACGTATAGCAGATCGGGATTACAGTGTGGGGCACCGGCACGAGTATCGAGGTAGGACTTCTACCCCATTCCTTGGTAGCCTAGTTTCAAAATGATTTGGCTTTAAAAAGGATTTCCATTAAAATATTTTCAACGATTGTTTGAAAATGAATTTTATCGGTTATATTTTAACATACCGTGAATTGAAAATGAACTTCATAATGAATGTAAATGACAATACTCGATAAATGGGTTTTGAATGATGATAAAAATGAACACCTAGGCATGATACCATATCAGAGATCGAGTCGTGTAGCGATCGACCTTGGGGGCAGGTCCCGAAATCCAACTAGGCCACTACGGTGGTGATATTCTTATGGTTTGCCTAGGAAAAGAAAATGATGTTTTTGGTTGTCCGAGTAAACTGTTCTGGGTAAGAATGGTTTTATTTAAATTTATTTATTTATTTAGTCAAGGTTTCTTTCAAATAATTCCTGAATAATGAAATGTTTCTTTAGATTAAATTATATAGTAAAATATAGTCCTACTGAGCCTTTCGCTCACGTTTTATTTGTTTTAAATTTCCCCCTTTCTAGGTGGTTTCCCATTTAGGTCTGGAGAGGATTCGACGGACCAAACTCAGGAGCAATAGAAGAATTAATTTATCTTTTGTATCATTTAATCAAGGCATGTAATGTTTTTAACTTTCTTTGTGATTGGACTGTAGTTGTATTATTATATTGTCAGTACCATATGTGTGCACAAGTTGTGGGTCTATGGGACCCATACTCGCTATGTTTAATATTTATTACTTATTTTCGTGTAATGGCTTTCTTTGAATTTTTCACATTTTATTATTTAATTCAACCCCTAAACTCGTGATTTTTAATTAAATTCTCTTTTAATTAATTCAATTAACCGCCATGTCACCTCCCATACTCCGGGGCGTGACAGAATGGTATCAAAGCTCAAGGTTATGAACCTTGGGAATTGTGCACACATAGGTTTGACAATGAAATACCTCTGACAGTCCAAAATTTTGTTTTCAGAAGTGAGAGAATGGCACCTAGACGTCGTTTGACAACTGACGCCGAGTTCGGAAACGATGAGGGCATATGAGGTCCATGTTTACGGCTTTCTGGCAGATGGCAGCCAGGGCTAGACCGGAGGATTCTGATGTTGGCCGTTGGCACACATACTTTAAGGAATTTTGGCGTGCGTTTATTCTGACTTTTGATGGTAATGAGGATCCGTAGTTGGCAGAGTATTGGCTGGATTCGATCGTGAAGCACTTGGATACCTTTGGTGTGCCTGATGAGTATCATGTTGAGTTTGCTACATATAAGCTTGAGGGTGTTACTAACACTTGGTGGAAACAGGCTAAGCGTTTGGAATGTGGTGGCGATATCAGTTGGAACAAGTTCGAGGAGCTGTTCTATGATCGATATTTTTCGTAGGGGTATAGAGACTAGAAGGCAGCTGAGTTCTTTTGATTACAGAAGGGTGATTTGACAGTCCAGGAATATGAGGTAAGGTTTAATGAGTTGGCCAGGTTTGCTCCATCGACAGTGGCATTGGAGCGTGAAAAGTGCATTAAGTTTCAGGAAGGGCTCAAGGCTCCCATTCAGCGACAGTTGGTTGCTCTGCGACTTAGGAGTTTTGGAGAGCTTGTGTCGTCAGCAATATCCGTGGAAAGTGATTATGCACAATATTATGAGGATTGAGCGAAGGCTTCAGGAGGACCGCAGAGGAATGGTAGGAAGAGCACCAGTAGCCGTCCAACTCCGAGGAAGAGCAAGCAGGGTGGCGCAAACAGCGGTAGCAGCAGTTCGTCTGGCAGCAGGCGCAACAATCCCTACAACTTCCATTATCATTTATGTCAGCGGCCCAGACACATCAAGAGGAATTGCCCAATCAGGAGTGCCCGTCTTGGATCTCAGACCAGGGAGGATGCCAGTCGTCAGTCTCAACCTCAGACCCTACCTCTGCCTCAGTAGTATCCGTAGTTGCAGTATCCCCAGTTCTCTCCTCAGCAGTTTTCATATCCGTCACGAGGACAGCAGCCGCAGCATTTCCAACGCAACATCCCTCAGTATCGAGCACCGAGTACAGCTAGTGTGCAGTCGTCTCCATCTCAGCAGCATCGGCAGAATAATCCCGGACCCAGCAATGTTGGTAGAGGAAAAGGAAAGGCATCAGTGCAGGTTCATGTGATGGCATCTGGAGGTTCAGATTCTCATGTTGGAAACGCGATTGTCGATGGTACGATCTTAGTTTCTCGATCTTTAGTTCACGTTTTATTTGATACGGGTGCCTCTCATTCTCTCATTTCGAGTTCTTTTGTACATGCCTTGGGATTAGAGATAGAAGAGTTTAATGAACCCCTTGTCATAACTTCTCCCTTGAGGCGGGTGTGTGTAAATTGTATGTGTAAATCTTGTAAAGTAAAGATTGGGGATGAGATTTTGAAAAGTGATTTGATTATACTCCCCATGAGCTCATATGATGTAATTCTGGGAATGGACAGGTTGTCCAGGTATAATACAGTCGTGGACTGCCAACTTAGAAAAGTGACCCTAGTGTCTGATAGGGGGACGAGGATCACCTACCAGGGTGGTGGTGATTGGTTAATGAGTGAGCGTCTCATGAAGTCGTGTCTAGGAGGGCAAAGGAATCTGGGTTGTTGTGCTTTTCTTGCAAACCTAGAGTGCGAGCCCTATGCTTTGAGAGAAAGTGTAGCGATTCCGGTGGTTGATGAGTTCGAGGATGTCTTCCCCGATGAGTTGCCAGGATTACCATCGCATCGAAAAATCAAGTTTGGTATTGAGTTGTTTTTGGGGACAACACCGATTTCTATGGCACCTTATCGGATGGCGCCGACAGAAATGAAAGAATTGAGGAAGTAACTTCAGGAGCTTGTTGATAAAGGGTATATTCGGAATAGCACATCTCCATGGGGAGCACCGGTTTTGTTTGTTAAGAAAGATGATGGGACTCTCAGGTTATGCATGGATTATCGGCAGCTGAATCGTGTCACAGTAAAGAATAAGTATCCCTTGCCTAGGATTGATGAGTTGTTTGATCAGTTGGGAGGTTCGCGGTACTTCTCAAAGATTGATTTGCGGTCGGGTTATCATCAGCTCAGGATTAAGGAAGAGGATATTCCCAAGACAGCTTTTAGGACTCGGTATGGGCACTTTGAGTTTCTGGTTATGTCGTTTGGGTTGACGAATGCTCCGACAACTTTCATGGATTTGATGAACAGGATATTTAGGCCGTATCTAGATCAGTTTGTGATCGTGTTCATCGATGACATTCTTGTGTATTCTAAGACTTGGGAGGAGCATGAGCAGCATCTCTGAATCGTGCTTCAGACTCTACGGGAGCGCCAATTGTATGCTAAGAGGGAAAAGTGTGAGTTTTGATTGACTGAGGTCAAGTTTCTAGGTCATGTCATCTCGGAGCATGGTATTTCTATGGACCCGTCCAAGATTGAAGCCATAGTGGAGTAGGAACGACCGAGAAATGTAGCGGAGATTCGCAGCTTCTTAGGTTTTGCTGGTTATTACAGGAAATTTGTAAAGGATTTTTTGAAGATTGCAGCTCCGTTGACGAGATTGATCAAGAAAAATATCAGGTTTGAGTGGAATGAAGATTGTGAGCTTGCTTTTCAGGAATTGAAGAACCGGTTGACTTCAGCTCCAATGTTAGTTATTCCTAGCAGTGACGAGCCATATGAGGTTTATGCAGATACTTCAGGGCGTGAACTTAGATGCGTATTGATGCAGCATGGACGTGTGGTTGCGTATGGATCGAGACAGCTACGACCTCACGAGCAGAATTATCCTACTCATGATTTAGAGCTTGTGGCGGTGATTCACGCGTTGAAGATTTGGAGGTGTTATTTGTATGGAGCATCGTTTCAGGTCTTCTCCGATCACAAGAGTTTGAGGTATTTGTTCACTCAGAGGGATCTTAATTTGAGGCAACGTAGATGGATAGAGTATATGGAGGATTATGATTTTCCGTTGTAGTATCATCCTGGGAAAGCTAATGTGGTCGTGGATGCTCTTAGTAGGAAGTCTTCAGGGATTCTCGCTTGTTTGGCTTTTGAGGACTGGAGCAGGAATGCGACAGTGAGTGAGTATGGGTTACGGTATCATGAAGACTATGATCGAGTTTCGGTATATCATGTGGAGGCGACCCCAGCTCTTATTCAGATGGTGAAGCAAAGTCAGTGGCAGGACCAGCATTTGCGGGTGATTTGGACGCGAAATCAGAACGGGGAGCAGTTTGAAGAATGGAGCATGCATGCAGATGGATCGTTGTATTTTCGGGAGCGTCTTGCAGTTCCAGCTATCGTCGAGGTGACGAAAGCCGTTTTGGACGAAGCTCATAGGTCTCAGTTTGCTATTCATCCGGGGAGTACAAAGATGTATCATGATTTAAAGAGGCAGTATTGGTGGAGAGGCATGAAGAAAGATGTTCGAGAGCACGTGGCCAAGTGTACGATGTGTCTTCAGGTGAAAGCCGAGCATCAGAAGCCTGTAGGTCAGCTTCAACCGCTTCCTATTCCAGGGTAGAAATGGGAGCATGTGACAATGAATTTCCTCACAGGTTTGCCAAGGACGGAGCAACGGCATGATGCAGTTTGGGTCATAGTCGACAGGTTGACGAAATCGGCGCATTTCATTCTGTTCAGGTTGACATGTTCGAGGAGGATTCTCAGGGATTTGTATCTGCAGAACATAGTGAGGTTGCATGGAGTTCCTTTCTCCATCACTTCTGATCGAGACACCAGGTTTAATGCTAAGTACTGGAGGAGTTTTTAGGAGGCTTTAGGTACGGATTTAAACTTTAGTACGGCATTTTATCCTCAAACTAATAGGCAGTCTAAGCAGGTTATTTAGATTCTCGAGGATATGTTGCGTGCCTATGCGTTGGACTTCGGCGAAAGTTGGAAGCAATGTTTACATCTGGCGGAGTTCGTATACAACAATAGCTATCAGGCGAGTATTGGTATGGCACCGTTTGAGGCATTGTATGGGCGACAGTGTCGGTCACCTGTATGTTGGGCCGAGCCGGAAGATAGGGTTATTCTTGGGCCGGATGAGATCCGTGATAGCAACAAGAGAGTCGCGGTGATTCGAGATCGATTGAGGACAGCTCAGAGTCGATAGAAGAGTTACGCGGATAGGAGACGTAGACCCTTAGAGTTCGTGGTTGGAGATTTTGTTCTCTTGAAGGTATCGCCTCGTGAGGGAACTATGCGGTTCGGAGTGAGTGGGAAGCTCGCGCCGAGGTATATTGGGCCGTTCGAGATCACTCAGCGTGTTGGTGTGGTTGCTTATCGGCTTAATCTTCCGCCCAAACTTTCTCATGTTCACGATGTGTTTCATTTGTCGATGCTTAGGAAGTGTCCGCCTGAGCAGGGTAAGATAGTTTCATTTCGCGATGTGCAAGTTCGAGAAAATACGACGTACGAGGAAGTACCGATTCAGATTATCGACTGGAAAGTAATCAGTTTGCGTCTTCGTGAGATACCATTGATTAAGGTCGTGTGGCAGCATCACAGGGTTGATGAAGCCACTTGGGAACTAGAATCGAGTATGCGGGAATTGTATCCGCATTTGTTTTGTTTCTAAAATGAGATGTAAATTTCAAGGGCGAAATTTATTTTAGGGGTGGAGAGTTATGACGCCCCGAAATTTATTTAATGTTAATGTAATATAAATGATGAATTAGTGTGCCATAATTAATGTTTTAACATTAATTTGATTACTTTGTTATATTTTGAATTTTAGGTTGTTTTGTTAATTTGATGAATTCAAATGATTTCTTATTGTTTTAAAATGATGTTTTGAGTCTTAAAGCATAACAATTTGTAAATTGTTAAAAATATTCCGTTTTACAAAACCGTGGGTGGCATTTGGTTTTTGCATAGTAAAACCGCCCACAAATTTCCTCTATTTATTTCCTTTTTCCCCTCCTCTATCCTCACTCTCCCTGATCTCACTCTTTCTCTTTTCTCTCTCCTGCCCGTGAGCTATCTCTCTCTCTCTCTCGGTTTCTCTCTTCTCTCTCAATTCTCTCTCAAATTTTTGAATCAAAATTCAAATCCAAGCTTCAGATTAGCAAGGAGGAAGCTCGGGAACGTGATTTGGTAACCGAAAACGCGGATTGAAGCTTCGATTCGAGGTTAGTTTTGAAATTTCTAAACTTTTTCCAAAATTTTCAATTTTGTGCATTTTTGAAATCTAGGTTTGCTTGAGCTTAGAAAACCTTTGATTTGAGTTAAATGAACTTAGAACAACTAGAATCTAAGCTTAGATTGAAAAAAAACGGATTGGATTCAAGATTTTTCATTTTTCTCCTCATTTTTCCATTTTTGGATTTTTGAGATTTTTGAGTTTAAATCTTGTTTAAATGAATTCAAAAATGTTCAAACATGTTTTTCTATCATCTATGAATGTTTTCCATGCCTGAGATTTGAGAAAAACAGGTTAAAATCAAGATTTGGATTTTGGGGATCGAAAAACCCGTGGCTGGAATTTTTGGGTTTTTCCAGTTCGACAGGCCGAACTGTGTGTTCGGTAGGCCAGAGTTCATCCGTCCGGCAGGCTGAACCTGGAGATGTCCGGCCGACCGGACCTGGCTTCCGGCAGCAGTTCGGCCGGCCGAAGCAGGGAGTCCGACAGGCCGGCCGAGCATGGAAAATTTTGTGATTTTTCACCCGTTTTCACTGTTTTGAACGCCGATTTAAATTCCAACCTTGTAGAATGATTTTAAAGATACAAATGGCAGACTAGGACATTACGAAATGGTTTAGTAACATAGAATGTCTCGAACTAGATATTGATCGACTTAGTGTGTATCTAGGATTGTTTGTAGTTTCGCGGAGCTAACGTATAGCGGATTGGGATTACAGTGTGGGGCACCGGTACGAGTATCGAGGTAGGACTTCTACCCCATTCTTTGGTAGCCTAGTTTCATAATGATTTGGCTTTAAAAAGGATTTCCATTAAAAAGTTTTCAACGGTTGTTTGAAAATGAATTTTATCGATTATATTTTAATATACCGTGAATTGAAAATGAACTTCATAATGAATGTAAATGACAATACTCGGTAAATGGGTTTTGAATGATGATAAAAATAAACACATAGGCATGATGCCATACCAGAGATCGGGTTGTGTAGCGATCGACCTTGGGGGCAGGTCCTGAAACCCAGCTGGGCCACTACGGTGGTGATATTCTTATGGTTTGCCTAGGAAAAGAAAATGATATTTCTGGTAGTCCGAGTAAATTGTTCTGGGTAAGAACGGTTTTATTTAAATTTATTTATTTATTTATTCAAGGTTTCTTTCAAATAATTCTTGAATAATGAAATGTTTCTTTAGATTAAATTATCTAGTAAAATATAGTCCTATTGAGCATTTTCCTTATGTTTTATTTGTTTTAAATTCCCCCTCCCCCCCCTTTCTAGGTGGTTTTCCATTTAGGTTCGGAGAGGATTCGACGGACCGAACTCAGGAGCAATAGAAGAATTAATTTATCTTTTGTATCATTTAATCAAGACATGTAATGTTTTTAACTTTCTTTGTGATTGGACTGTAGTCGTATTATTATATTGTTAGTACCATGTGTGTGCACAAGTTGTGGGTCTATGGGACCCATACTCGCTACGTTTAATATTTTTTACTTATTTTCATGTAATGGATTTCTTTGAATTTTTCACATTTTATTATTTAATTCAGCCCTTAAACTCGTGATTTTTAATTAAATTCTCTTTTAATTAATTCAATTAACCGCCACGTCACCTCCCGTACTCCGGGGCGTGACAGATTTCAAACCCCTAGAACATGTTTTAAATGTATTGAAACTGATTAGAAGTGGTTAGAACATAGATTGGGTTTAGATGCTCGAAACAGATCTGCGACATGACAGTCGACTGCAGTATGTGTACCTTGGTCGACCTTTATGCCCAAACAATTGTTGTTTCAACCACTCAAGCTCCTCTTGCTTGCAATTGTGTTTTAAACAAGTTCTTACCTCTTATATTGACCAGAAATAATTAACAAGTCATTTTTAAGAATTGTTTATATTATATGAATGAAAATGGAATTTATCATGATTAATGGTACATTAAGAACTATAGTTAATACACTAACTAGTTATAAGTTTAATTTCGGTGTTAAAGGCTAAGTTAATCTTATGATCAGTTGTTGTTCTTAAGGAGCTAACGTTATTGGTTCGGAACAAAGTTTCGAGTGGTACTGCGTTGTTCAAGATACATAATAGGATTTTATACTATTCCTTTGTAGCCGGAGTATTTAAACTTTTTGCCTTAAATATGTATTCCTAAATGTTGTAAGAATTGGACTATGTTTTAAAGTTATTTTCCCAAGTTTTGAATATATTTTTCTAAAAAAGAAAATTATTTTTAGAAATAGTCGATATCTTGGAATAAGCACTCCCAAGTGAGATAGTATTTTTGGAAAGTTTTCAAACATCAACTGGTGTGAGATTCCTCTAGTTGGTTGTGTTTTTTTAAAACATGGTGCCATAGAGTTCAGGTCCTGCAGAGAGCGACGTAGAGGGTAGGTCCCAAAACTCTGATTGGGTCACTTCGGTGGTGATTTCTATGTCTTGCAATAAGTAAGTAATTAATTATTATTTTTACAATAAATGATAAATCATATGAAGCATTTGGTAAGTTTTACTTTATTCAAAAGATCATATACTGCCTTTTAAATTCCATGTAATTTATTACTATTGATTTTACTGCTTCATTGAATACTGTTTCGAACTTGGCATCCTACTGAGCCTTTTTCTCACAATTTCTTACATGTGTTTTAGTTTTAATCCCCCCTTGAAGGTTCGCAGTAGGCAACGGTGTAAAGTGCTACTAGATTGCTTGTGGAGTCCATGAGTTGAAATGTTTATCTGTATTTTTAGCAAGGCATGTAATAATAAGGTTATTTACATGCTCTATGATTTATTTCTATTGGACTGTGCTTTAGATTTCATTACTTTTGTCTGAATTACGTATGTACTACTATGTGGTCTAGTGGGACCCAAATAATATTTGGCAAAATTTTTAGATTATCAATATTATTTTAGAATTTCCCATTTTCTCTTCCTCCGTTTACTTTAATTTATTTAGCTGTTTAATTTCTTTCACTTTATCTGGCTTTCATAGAAATTTCAGAAAAATGGTTAACCTTTATTATTTTTTTTCTAAAAATTTTTGAGGAAATAAAGTCTTAATTAAGGGAGTTTAAGTTCAAGTTCAATTTTAGTTAATTATTTCAATTAAACTTCTATGTCACCACCTTAGTTTGGGGCCTGACAAATGTTATCCATCCCCCCTTGGTATCATGTTGAGTAGTTGCTCAAATCTCCCCCATGCAGGGGACGAGCAATCGTAGTAGATATCCCACATCACACTATAAAAAACTGAACTACTTTTAATCATTCTTTATTGTGATTAATGTATATATAATCACAACTTTAATTAAATTTAGGAAAATTTTTAGTGATAATATTTATTGTAACTTATATGCATTCAGGACATAGATCATGGATAAGCATGCAATAATTAAATGATTTTTTTGTTTTTTGTTTTATGAAAAGCATACATTCAACCACAAAAGAAATGAACAGGAAGCCACATAAGATAAAGGAAAGCAACAAGGCCCGTAGAAGAGCCACCTAGAATAGATAAATAATAATAAAAAAAAAGAAAAAGATATCACATGGGATAATAGGGATCTTTCACTGATGGAGACACATAGCAATAGAGTATTTTTTTTATTGTTAGAGTTAAAACAACAATTTTTGATATACATTTAACAATTTAAAATAAAATCTATTCGTAAATTACTTTTTTGGTTTCTAACATATTGCCAACAAAATGATTTCTATCCAACCAACTACAATACAAAACTCTTAATGATTATAATAAAAAATAAAAAATTATTATAATATAAAATTTTTATATATTATAATTTTATAAAAAAAAACTTCAGTTACAACTTATTTGTTAAACGGTCTATAAATTTCCATGCTCCTCTCCCGCTTAAACTTAGTTAAAGTCTCAGTCTCTTTGTTAAAACTAATAAAAGAAGGGCACGTAAGGCATAGCAAATTTAATTAACTGTTTTTTTACAAGTATAATCCAAATAAAATAGTAAAAAATACCTTTAAACATGATAACTACAAAAATGCGTGGGTAATAATTTTCCACATCTCACATAAATTTGTCATTAAAAAAATAAAAAATAAAAGACTTTTACTTCAGTCACGTGTTTTAAATGTATAAAAGAAATTCCCCTCCGAGTACAACCACCCCTATAGTGCTTTAACTGTCTTTAAATAAAAAAATATCAAAAAACAATCATCCACGTAACCTTATCCTTCTACATATATGCAAATTTTTGTTCAAACGTGTTTAATTATTAAAATATTAATTTTAAGCCCACCTACCTTATGCTATCAACCACCATCCAAATTCCAACGTGCTTTACATGTGTAAATATAAGTCACCAATCTTTGTACATTTTCTAAATCACATGAAAGTAATTGGGTTTCTTTATGTGTAAGTTAATTTGGTCTAGCTAATTAGGCAAGCTTAGTCCACTCACATAATATTAATAATAATAAAAGTTGTGAATCATTATGCATTGAGAATATCTTCAATAGTTAGCTTTCATGTTGCTTGGGTTTAGAATATTAGAGAAGTCAAATATCATTATTTTTGTGACTACTTCATAAAGGCAATCTAGCAAAAGATATAAAGCAAAGCTTTCCCAGCCTAATCATTAGTAACCTAACTTGATCTTTTGGAATATACATGGAAAAATTTTCCCGTTTGTTTGTTTGGCCTGGTTGAAGATGAACAGTTTTCAGCTTGATGCAAACAACAGTTTTAACGAATTAGTTAAGTAAGTTCATCCTCTGCTTGGAACACCTGTCCAAACTCTCTAATATAAATTATCTATGGTGTAAAACTCTCAACAATTATAATATAATTTTTTCATATATTATAATTTTTAACCTTTTTTTAAGTTTAAACTGTTTTTTCAAATACTCTATCAAATGATCCAGTACACCATATAATGACAGGCCACAACAAAACGTCGCCCCTTACAGTAATTCTTAATTAATCAAGTGTAATTGTTGAGGAACATCATTATGATTTATACCACAAATAATCAATGAGAGCGAGCTTGTACCGTAATTAAAATATGAAAGTGGGGCCAAAGTATATTAATGATAGCCAAAAGAAAAAATATCATCCATTAAATAGCAGTAGGTAGGCTAGTACACCACTCCTACAATCATAATAATTTTATATTATTTTATTACCTAGACCGAATGATAACCAATATCCAACTAAATTGGAACTCTTTACAAACTCGAAAGCACCGTATAACCACTGAATTTATTAATATAAAAACAAATCACGAAAGAGCGATAAAAATTATTATTGTTAGGTTTCGATCACGACAAGTAGGGTCGACAATATAGGTTATGATACGATAATACGACACAACACGATACGAATTTGATATGTTTTTTTACAGGTTAGTGTCGAAAAATTTGACCACGGGTCATTTTAATGTTGACCCGAAACTGACCCGTAAAAAAACGAGTCGTGTTCGGGTCAACCTGTCTGACACTAAAATGACCCGTTTTTGACCCGTATTTAATTAATTAACTTTAAAAAAATTAATATTATTTCATATATAATATAAGCTCTTAAAATATCAAATCTTGCCTCTCTTATCACTCATCTTATTATTGAAGTAGTATGAAACTCTTCTAATTTTTTTTAATATTATATATATTAATGTGGGCGGGTTAGAGGCGGGTTGCAGGTCAAAATTGGGTCACGAGTCATTATTTTTTGACACTGTGCATAAGAAACGGGTTGACACGAGTCGTGTTCGTGTCAACCTGTGTCAAAACGGGTCATGTTAGGGTTGAGAATTCTCAACCCGTTCGTGTCACGGGTCGGGTTAGTATCGACCTAATTTTGTAAAAATTAACTCCAACCCGACACAAACCCGACCCGTTAACCCGTTTTGCCACCCCTAACGACAAGGTATCCCATAGCACGATTTTGATGTTCTTAAATCCGAAGACTGTACTAATGGGTGTCCCAATTAATTAATAAGATCTTAAATTATGATCCTTTTTGAAAAATGTACGGACATATTTCTCTGAAAATTCTCAGCAGTAATTTAAAGAGAAAATTTTTAGTTTTTAGGTGATAATGATCATGGACAAATAGTAGCGTCAAAATTGGCGAAAGAAAATTAAACCGATTAATGTTTAATTTAACTAGACCAAATATTGCAACATTTTTAATTTCGGACCATGTAAGTTTTTATTATTTGGTAGACCTAATGTCAGGGGTATTTTGTTTCGACTTCAATACTATGTCATTCATATTTCATAAGATCCTTTTCGTAAAAAAAACTTCAAATTTGGGGCTAATAAATGAACTAAAGTAACATATGTAACTGACGTTTTAGAAGTGTAATTAGGGATGCTGTTTGGAGGAAAAATCATGAACCACATAGAATATATCCCATCTATTTTTTATCAGTTTAAAATTTTTTGGAGAAAACAAAACACATATAAATGCCTTGGTTTAGACCAAATACATATATATATATATACACACACACATGTATGGACTTATTTTCAATGGTTATATTTTCAATAAGGATATATATTTTTAATAAAAATTGATGATGTGACGTATAAAAATTCAACCTTATTAATTATTATATTTTTTTTTTTGCATCAACCATCCATCTCGTTACAACTATTAGATTTATCTCAAATTGCCAATAATAACAATACTCATCAAAGACGTAACCATTAAGCCTACATATTTGTTTTAGTTGGTTTTTACCGTTTTCAAAAGTTATAGACATAGAGTAAAGTTACGGTTGATTTAGTTTGGTTTCAAAATTTGTAGATTTTTTTAGATCCTGAAATAAAGTTGTGGATAGATATGGCGAATTAGATAACACAACTCAATAACTTAAGTTTCTTTTTGGCTGATTTAAATAACTGATTCTTATTCCTGAAGAGTTGATCTAGATATGGAAATATCTCACCTAAAAAAAAAAAAAAAAAAACCAAAGGTATGGAAATATCTCAACTAAACTAGTAACCTAATTAGCTAGCAATATTCTTAGCTTTTTTTTAGTCCCTCTGAACATTCTTAAGTTCACCTCTTGTACATATCGTACTTCTCTAATTAATAATTACATACTGATCAATTCCATACTAGTTACATTCTTATCATTTATATTTTGAGAATTTTTACGGTAGAAAAGACAATTTGCTTCATCATTAGAGCAGGATGTCTAAGATGTCGGATTAAGATTTTAATGGTTTGATTAGCATTTGTCCACATTAAAAATATACACTATACATTAAAAAATGGCTTTCGGTCACAACACTGACCATTAAATCCAACATATAAAACACCTATGCTCTACCGATAGAGCAAAGTTACATTTTTCATCATAAAAGTGCCTTACTTTGTTATAATAATCTTTCGTTCTGCCTTTGTCCGCTATTTTTTTAAAGGCTTATCCATGGGGACCAAATTAAAGCCACATTCAAGAGGTCGGTTCTTATCATTGCCGTGATATACTAGAGCGTTGACGAAGTAGGAAACAGGTACACAGTCTTTCCAACGTGTTAAATATGTCGAGAGAGAGGAAAATAAAATATAAATAAATATATATATATATATATATATATATATATATAGAATATGGTCTCAAAATACGTAGAATCTAAACAGACACACACACACACACACATATATATATATATACACACATATTTTAGAAGGATTTTGAAAAATAGACTTAAGAAAAATTAATTTTAGCAAAATAGTCTTTTTTTGACAGTTTTTTGACAAAAAAAATATGCTTTTTGGACATAAAAATAGTTTTAGTTTTTTTTCTTTTCACTTCTTTGAGGTTCCTCTCCTCGTTACTATTATTTTTGTTTTTTTTTTAAAAAAAAACTAAAACAGTTTAATTACTTAAAAAAAACATGTTTTTTCTATTAAAAAAAAACTATTTCTTTAATTAGGATTTTTTTTTGTCCTTTCATCAAAATCTCCCCGTATATTTTCTACTTGTTAACCGTTTTATAAGACCATAAGAGTACAAATCAGACCTTTTATTTGCAGTCAATGTAAAAAAAAAAAAAAAAACAATTTTTATAGACAAAAGTGAAGAAGCCGTAGAGCTTTAAAGTACTAATAGATTGGCTTTTCCTGCTTTTTTCGCAATTGTATTTCTTGTAAATTTATATGTAATTCACACCGACATGCCAAACAATTACAATGTGGATACAGTTGACAACGTGGATGGAAAAGGGGACAAAGTGAAAAATCATTAAGAAGTGCACCTTTTACATTTGGCATCATTGACAATCTAGTAGTCATCGCTGATGCTTGACATTGCTAATAGCCTAGAAGTTGATGATATTGAAGTAATTGCAAGTCGTTGCAGGAACATAGTAGCTAAAAGTTTTTCTCACAACAATGGTGAAACTTTCAGTGATGATAATATCGTCTCTACATTTTCAAAATATCGTCACTTACGAGTTGCTAACGTTATACAACAACTTTAATATTTCTATTAGTGCCACCTCTTGAATAAAAAAAAGTTCAAACAATAAATTTGTGTCAAAAACATGACAAGCAGATGCTAATGTTTTATCACTTTTTTTTTCCTACCTGGCATTTGTTTAGTTTATTAGTTCGAATTATGTTGATTTGAACTATTTTGTTTGAACTTATTAATCCAAATTGGTGTACTTTAAACATTCAAATTAGCATTTAGATGTATAGTTAAAATGTTAATATGATTTGAAAATCTGATCTGAATTTGTATTTGAATGGGTATTGATAAATCTAGTTTGAAGTATGAAAAATTATTTAATTAAAAAATAAAATGTAAAAAGAAGTTATTTAGGGTGCGTTTGTTTCGTGTTTTGAATCACGGTTTGAATCATTTTGCTACAGTACTTTCTCTCACAAAAATTTAAATCTTTATTCAAATTCTCTATTCAAATACTCGAACCAAATGGACTTAATAAAAAATAGTATGAAATAATAGTATTAAATTATAAATATAATATATAAAAGTGAAATCAATGTTTAATATTAGTTTAAAATATTAAAATAAAAAGGTTTATGATTTTAATTAGACAAGCCAACTTAATTAAAGTGACAATTTAATTTAAATTAAATATTTTACTAAATATAAATTCAAATTGTAATGATCAGTCTGATTGAGTTAAGCTAAACTGAACCAAGTCATATAAACACGCCTTATATAATTCGAATGTAGTTGTGTTTAATGTCGATGTGACATATAATCTGTCAAAAATACAATATTATCATTGCAAGGCTAACAAAAGACAAGTCACATGGCGGAGTGGAGAGGGAATTGAATGACATCTCTACCCGAATTATGATTACTCAGCAGAATGTGGTGTAAAAAAGAAAATAAAATAATATATATATATATATATATATATATATGTTGATAGAGCAATAAAAGATAGAAAAATCTTTTTATGCTGGAAGGGTTAAAATTCTAATAATCACAGAACAATAGAATTAAATTTTATTTATAGTATATTTTTTAAATTAAATAGTTACTATTTTATAAATAATAAGATTTTAACGTTATAGGTTGAGTTGGAAAGCTGGCAAAGAAAAGGTCAGAAAAGAACACAGCGTGACTATTCATGTGTTTACCTATCAACATAACTAGAGTGTACACGTTTTTATTTTTATATTTATTTAATTTTTTCCCTGTTCTATACCAAGCTTCCCATTCACTGCTCACCCCAGGTCTACAACTATAAATAGGACTACTTTCTTCGGGAGCTTCCACCACAAAGCAACGCAAGCTCTAATCTCTCTCCTTTTCTTGTAATATTATAACCCTTTTCCTAATTAACTTTCTTTTTCAACTTCCACAAACACTTCAATGGCCTCAGAGAGAATTCAGCCTCCAAAATATGGAAACCTCATTACAATCCTTAGCATAGATGGAGGAGGGATTAGAGGAATCATCCCCGGGGTTCTTCTTGAGTACCTTGAATCTCAACTTCAAGTAAGATATACCCAAGAAACCCCACTTTGATATCAATTATTCTTTCTTATTTTTTTTTACTTTTATATATATATATACACACACACGGATGCGTATGTCAATATAAAAAAGTAAACTTTTAATTATAATAATTTTCAGTAATATTTTTAGTCACAACAAAATGTTGTGATTAATATGTAATTAGTCATAAATTTTAGTTTAATTTTTTCTGTTACTAAAACTCTCGTGGCTAAATATTTTAGTCACAACAAAATAACTTTTGCTAAAAATTACCATGATTAAAACTCCATTTTTTAACGGTCTACATCAATTCTAATAAGGTTGAAATGTGTTGTAATATGTACAGGAACTAGATGGGAAAGATGCAAGGCTTGCGGATTATTTTGACGTAATTACAGGGACTAGCACAGGTGGTCTTATTACGGCCATGTTGACGGCGCCCAACAAAGATAACCGGCCTTTGTATGCTGCCAATGGCATTGTGCCATTTTACCTTGAACATTCTCCCAAAATTTTCCCACAAAATAGGTGTGTACAAGATTTGATAAAATATATATCATTAATTGAACGTAATATCATTAGCGATTGCTTAATATGTGTAGAATATGCTTTTGCTTAATTAGTTATGTGAAAAATTATAGTATTGTTCTAATTTGTTTGTTCAATATATATATACACACACACCCCTATATACAGTGGCCTTTTTGGCAACATTTTCGGCTCGATACAAGATGCGTTGGGACCAAAATATGATGGAAAATATCTCCACAAGCTAATCCAAAATCTACTGGGAACTTCAAGGTTGCATGAGACCTTGACAAACGTTGTCATTCCTACTTTTGATATCAAGAAGCTTGAGCCTGTACTCTTTTCAACCTTTATTGTAAGTACATTTTTTTAAATTTTTTCTTTTTTATTTTAGTTTTCCTTTTAATATTGGAATGACATTGACTAACCATGAAAATGGACTTTTTCTTCTGTATGTAGGCCCCACCGACTCACCCCTTAGATGCTCATCTGTCCGACATCTGTATTTCCACGTCAGCTGCCCCCACATACCTTCCTTCTCATTATTTCACCAATCAAGATAAGAACGGAAAGACTGAGGAGTTCAACCTTATCGATGGTGGCGTGACGGCTAACAATCCGGTAAAAAAAAAAAGAAAATTATAGTAAATAATAATTTTTTAAATTTTTTTTGAAGTAAATAGCTTGTTTTGATAAATAAATCATTTACACTTAAATCTGTTTATTTATTGCAGCTATTTTTAAAATATGATATTTGTTTCAAGAATATGTTATTTTATATATTCTCCCCAAAAAATAACCCTATACAGAATACTATTTTTTTAATACGTTTTTACTTTTTTTTTTCCCCAGTCTTTTATTGCTATCAGCGAAGTCACCAAACAGGTTACCAGAAAGAATCCAAATTTCAAGGAAGAGCCAATGGATTACACTCGTGTTTTGGTGATCTCACTAGGAACTGGTTCAAACAAGACTGAGCAAAAATACAATGCTAAATTGTCTGCCACTTGGGGGCCTCTTTCCTGGATATACTATAATGGATCAACTCCTATTATTGATGCTTTCTCAGAATCAAGTGTAGACATTGTTAATTACTACAACTTTACGTTTTTCCATGCCATGGGATGTGATAGTCACCATTTCAGAATTGATGTAAGTTTCTTGTCGCTTTTTCTTTTTTTCTTTTCATTACCAATTATATTCTATGAATATTGAGGACTAATTTGCTGATAATATAACAATTATTGGAATATTATGCAAACGAGTTATAAGTGGTATCTTAAAGATTACAGAAAGTTGAACTTTGTAGCCATTTTTTTAAAACTTTCATAACACACATGGCGTCATCAAAAGAGTTAAAAATGTTATATTTATAAAGATTATAGAAAGTTCATCAACGTATGCATTCAACAACTTAAATTAAAAGAATAATTTGTCATCTAATCAAACATTTAAAAAACAAGTAAAATTATTATCAAATTACAACTTGGCATTCATTGTGGCATTTTGCCTATTGATGCAACTGGTTTGAAAAGAGCAAACATGTCATTTAGTCAATTAAAAAAATCTTTCTATAATTATTTTCAGTATTGTTGATGTTAACATTTTTTGCTAATTAAGTCACCATATTCTTAATGTGTAACTAAAATTTTTATATGTATATGTATATGTGTATTTTTAAAAAGGATGACACATTACAAGGGGATCTTGCTTCTGTGGACGTTGCTACCACAAAGAACTTGAAGAATCTTGTGGAAGTGGGAAAAAAGTTGCTGAAGAAGCCTGTCACTCGCATCAACTTCGCCACGGGTCGCTACGAACCCATTAAAAATGGTCCCTCCAACGAGAGCGAACTCAAAAGGTAAGACTTCACTCTTTCTATTAGTACTATGATGAAAATCGTTCGGTTTTTTTTTTTTTTTTTTTTTTTTAATACCGTAAAAGAAATCTCAATTTTTATTCATTTCTATTTATTTGATCACCTTCCTAATACAAGTAATTGCTCGATCTGAAATTACTTTCTTACCCTTTTGGTCTAACAGATTTGCAAAGCTACTCTCTGACGAAAGGAAGCTCCGACTAGCCAATGCCAAGGCCGCAGCATAATTATTTTCAGCTGGAATGTCTCCTCAAGTCTATTGACTGCCAACAAAAATGCGAAATAAGGCCAGCTTAATAAGGTCTTCCGTTGTGAATCAATAATTTGTATTTTATTTCAGTTTAGTCCGATATGTTGGACCTATGTACTTGTTGTAAAATTTGGTTTTCTACTTTTCTTGTACTTGTTATTGAAGCTACATCAAAGTGGCAATAAATAAGTGTGCTCTATTTGAATTTGGATATCAATGCATTCTAAATCATACGTTTAATCATTGTTGTTGAACATAAGCCTTGAAGAGCAGTCAAAATACTTGTCACTTTTATAATATTCGGTAAGGGTTAACGAAATAAATGACCTAATTATGTTTGTTGAATTAAAATATGATTTCAGTTTGTAAATATTTTATACACGTCCTAAAATAATATAATTATGATAATTGTTATGTAATTATATAGTACAAAATATAATATTATTAAAATAATTACTACGTAGTTAAAGAAATTTTTAAGATATTCTAAATATTGTGTTGAATTTTATTTTCATAACAATAACTGAGTCATGTATGTGATTTTTTTCAAATTAGGTTATGAACCTTTTAGGCTTATTTTCTATTTTTTAGTTATTTTTAAAAACTACAAAGTTATTTTTTGATTTTTAGAAATGGGTAGGAGAAAAAAATAATGAACAGAAGAATTACTATTGAATATTTATTTGAAAAATAAAGAAAATGAAAATTTCTCAAAAACTGAAGCCAAATTTTGGAAAAAAAAAAGATGATGAGTTTGAATTTTTTAATTGATTCTAAACTTTTTTTTCTTGAAAATCAATATATATATATATATATATATATATATATATATATATATGAGTTTAATTGATTGTACTGACATGTTTCTCTGTGAAATTTCTCAGCAATAATTTAAAGATAATATTTTTAGTGTTTAGTTGATAATAATCATGGGCCAATAGGAGAGTCAAAATTGGCGAAAGAAAATTAAACAGATTTAACGTAATTTAACTAGACCAAATTATGCAACATTTTTAATTTCGGACCATCGTAATTTTTTATTATTTGGCAGACCTAATTTCAGAGGGCATTTTGTTTTGACTCCAGTACTATATCATTCATATTTCATATGACCCGTTTCGTTAAAATCTTCAAGTATGGGGCTAATAAATTAACTAAAGTAACACATTTAAGAGACGTTTTAGAAATTTAATTAGGGATGTTGTTTGAAGGGAAAAATCATCAACCAAACAAAAAATGTCCATCTATTTTCTGAGTCTAAAATTTTTAGGAGAAAGCAAAACATATATATGGTTTGGTTCAAACCAAATACATAAATGTGTCTCTCTTTCTGGTTACGTTTTCCATAAGAATTATTTTAATTAACAAGATTTGGTGAACATAAATTTGTTTTGGTTGGTTTTTACAATATATCATTTTTTTAAATTAAGTAGAGTTAAGGTTTTTAGATTATGAATTAAAGTTGTTGAGAAATACGGCAATCAAAGATAACACAACTCAATTGCTAATTTTTTTTTGACTGATTTAATCTTATTCAGTAAGACTTGATCTAGATATTAAAATATCTCAATTACAAACCAATAACTTTAGAAAAATGTTTAGAGACATCACCGATGATAAGCATCATCATTAATAAAAGATAGGGTTAACTGTGAATCGCACAATTCTATTAGTGGATGGTGTTTATAGCAATGCTCGTCACTTTAATAGCAAGCAATATTCTTATAATTTTTTGTTTTTTTATCTCTCTAAACATTCTTAAGTTAACCTCTTGAACATTTTTAATAATCATGATATTTCATTCTGCATTTGTCTGCAATTTTTTATTTTTATTTTTTTTAAGGCTTGTCCATGGGACCACATTTAAGAGGTCGATTCTTATTATTGCCGTGGTATACTAGAGCGTTGACGAAGTGGCAAACACTTACACAGTATTTTCAACGTGTGAAATACGTCGAAGGAGGAAAATATATATGTATACATATATATATATATATACACATAATATGATCTAAAAATACATAAATACAAGCATATATATATATTTTTATAATTAATCTACGGCCGTTTTATAAGACCCAAAAGTACAAATGAGACTTTTTCTTTACCATCAATGTAAAAGGAAAAAAAATATATAATTTTTTATAGGCAAAAGTGAAAAAGGTGTCGAGCTTCAAAGCACTTATATATCGGCTTTTCGTGCTTTTATCCCCGGAATTTCAGTTACTTTGACACATTTATCACCTGTTTCTCACTAGCATGTCAAACAATTTAGATGCGGCTAAAGTTGATATTGCGTATGAAAAAGCGGGTTAAAACTTCCTTAGTAAAGTGCAAAATAATAAGAAATACACCTATTATATTTGACAACGTTAAAAATCTAGAAGTCGTCGCTGAAGATGTTGAAGCCACTGTAAGCCATTGTCGAAATATAGTAGCTAAAAGCTTTTTGTAATAACGTTAAGCTACGACAATATCATCGTTACATCTTAAAACGTTGTTGTTTTAAGACCTTCGTCTTAAAAGTTGCTAATGTCAATACAAACGACTTTTAACGACGATTTGACTTCACTGTAACTAATCAAGATCATATATGTTTTAATTTATATTTTTTAATTGTTTTTCCGAATATTAATATTTAACTCATTTTTAATGAATGTACAATAATATTAACTTTTTGAGTACCTTATAGTATTGTTGAGAATTAAATGTAGTTAAATAAAAACATATATTTAGCATTTTATACAATCACTCACTCCAAATAGTCATTAAACAAAATATTCTGCCATTTCTTGCAGTGCTACTTCTTAAATCACGAAAACATCAAGCAGTAAATTTGTGCTAAAAACGTGACGAGCAGGTGCAAATTTTTTTATCAACTTGGCCCACATTGTAATTATTTGACTATATATTGAGGAAAATAGGC
Organism: Artocarpus heterophyllus; assembly: GCA_025403435.1. Classification (NCBI taxonomy): domain Eukaryota; kingdom Viridiplantae; phylum Streptophyta; class Magnoliopsida; order Rosales; family Moraceae; genus Artocarpus; species Artocarpus heterophyllus. The sequence continues at coordinate 31,593,069 of CM046338.1, forward strand.
GATGATCAGGTGGAATAAAAACTAATAGCACATTTTTAAGAGGTAGAAAAATAATAGTATAATTTTTTTTGAAATTTTAAAAATTCAATGGTTTGTCTTCTTCTTTCTCACCGACGGCGGCATATTCCCATCTCCAATCTTGACAACGTTGGTCACAAAGAGTAATCAAGAATCAACATCCTAAGCTAAGAATTTCCCTAATATCTATCCAATTCGACTCTAATCTATTTCCAATTCTCAGATTTGAGCTTAGAATTTAAGAAAATTTTACAAATTGACAGGAAAAACCAAACTTACCAAGAAAGAAAGAATCCTTCATCCTAGTCAACTTGGATTTTATCTTTATCTGCATCATGATATAAACTAAGTAAATATAAGCTTAGTAACTCATTCCTATCTCATAGCATAAAACATTTCATAGAAATCATTACATCACATCATAATCATAATTATAGTAGTGCATGAGGCACATGTTTATATAGAATATATCTTTTCATTTAAACTTTCATATTAAAACATATTTCATTTTATCTTTAGTGGCCTAAGCGTTACACCATAAACATAAATATAGTTGTATGAGAGGAGTGAGGTAGCTAATCCCAAACCAAACGTACAAGTCCACCTTGTGGAACAGTCCACCTAGCAACACAAACATAAACATAAGGTGTACAATGCTTAATTAAGTGATACATATATATAGATATACTTTTAACATGCCCTATCATTGGAACATTCGTTAAACCTTCTTGTTGCAATAAGAGTTTTCATGAGAAGACAATATGTAAAAACAAACTTGAAAATTATCATAAAACTTTTTCTTAAAACTTTTTCTTAAACTTTTATTATGTTACATGTGAGAATATACTTACCTGCCTTTCTTGTTTACTAGACCTTAAATTGGGTGACGTTGCCACAGTTCTCAGTGTGCACGCCTTTTGGAGTACTCATGTCAATCGTTCATATAATAGATGAAATTTATATTCATATGCATGATATCATTTAATACTATATTATATTATTATACATCATTCTTAACAAAACAAAGCATCTTTGAGTCACAAACATGCACGTAGAGTCAAGAAACATAAAGACAAAAAACTTGACATTTAATCACTTAGAGAAATTAATCTCAGCTTATAAGTATAAATAAAGTGTAAGAATTATTTTACAACATAGCTAACATATATAAATATCAGTCAAATTTTCTTCTCTTGAAAATATTAATCCAAAATACCTTTTTCTAACTTTCCAAGACATTCAAATAAATCTATAAGTCATAAAAATTAACTGACCTTTAAGGATTCATAACCCTATAACTTTCAATTCACATTCAATTAGAGTATAAAACTTTGCAGGAATAAAAGTAACACATACATATAACATTTAGATTTTTCTTTATCCATAAATATTTCATTTGATAAATAAAATAAATTACACAATCAATACTACAAAATCTGCCAACAAAGCGTAGGCAGTGAGTAGTCTTATTAAAAATTATGGATTAAATTATTTATAATATAAAATAATTTATAAAAATTGTTATGTATAATGGACACTTAAAATCATAGCATATCCAAAATTCAACATCAAATAAATTTGGAATAATTCTTAATGCACATTCGAATTCAGAGTTAATATTAACATTAGACATGCTAAATAGCAAATGCATTTCATTCAAACATTTTGATAAAATCAAATATATATGATAGAATTTTGTAATTTTTATGCGACATGCTTCATATATAAATAAGTGTTAGAAAAATAATGAATCATGTAAAACATGTTTAAAAAAATGATTTATTATTTTACGAATTATATAGAGCATATTTGATAGATATTTATAACTACTAAGTACTTGGCAATCAATGAATTTTATCTTTAAACATAATAAAGATATGAAACTAAATATTTACAGACACTTAGTTAACATATCAACAATGATTATAGTTTTTTAAGAATCAAAAGATGCTTTTTGTCTTATAAAATAGACTCTAAACGATGCAAATGCAAATATGCTAGCAAATAAAATTTCTTAAGTAGTGTTTGATTGAAAGCTCATAACCCTAAAAATATTTTGAAAAAAAATTATAAAAAATCCCAAATATTCATAACATATATATACAAATCATATCCAAAAATCATAGCAAAATAAGATCATATGTTTTCAAAACATTACTAGCAACCTTATTAACTAACAAAAAACCCTAAAATTCTCATATCACAATCCAATAACAAAATAACAAAACATTATGTCAAATTCCTACATCCCTAAAAATCAAAGATAACATGAACATCATAAAATTAAACATTCTCAAAAATTAAAATCGTCAAGTTCATGACATATTACAAGATTTCAACAATTGAAACCAAATCTGTATATTCTAATTTAACAACATACCACAAATTTCAAACCTTAATAATATCAAACACTCCTAACTATAAACACATTCATTAAAAAAAATAAAACATCATACACATAAGTAAATTCATACCTTGTGTTCTTGAATTCTTTGAGAGAGAAAATCTTGAAGCAAACAAAATTCCAAACTAATGATGTGTGAGGTTTAGGGAAGAAAAGAGAAAACATAGAGGAATATGAGAAAAGATAGAGACAAGAAAAAAGGATAGGAATAATATGTGTGCTTAAAGTAATATCTTTATAGGCCTAAGTAACTAGAGTCCTAGTCTAATTAGGTTTTCTTTTTTTCCTTTTCTTCCTTTTTTTTCCCTTTTTCCCTAAACACAGTAAATGCCATGTTATTTATTTATTTTTTAATCCACAGCAACTGGTGTTTACTTATAATATCTTTATGTTATATAATATATATATATAATATATCCATACAAGATATATCCTTTACACGCAAATTCAGTTTACATATAATATAATATAAACGATTATATGGTTATTATAATATAATATAATATAATATAATTATAATATATAATTATTTATATGCAACAATAATACTTGCTCCCATGACCCCAAAAAATATTAATTTACACATTATTCTTTTGGATACTCTATATTATCGAGTTTCTTAATGTCATAATAAAAATGTTAGATAGGTAATTATCATGAAATTATAAATATTATAAAAATAAGAAAATATGCTATGAAATTTATATCATTGTCAAGAATATAACTTTAAGGCATATATAACTCTAGATTATTATAAATGTTACAAATTTAGAGCAAGTTGAAATTCTTAAAAAAACAATGAATAGTTTATGCGTATTATCATTTTTTTACGTGAACAACTGAGCACATCGATCCATTGCAGCCATCATCTCTGACATTACTAAACCAAAAGTTAATTTACTTAATAAAAATAATAATGGCACTTAAAATATCGCATTCTAATGTTAAAATTAACATAAATATCTATAAAAGAAAACAGCGGGCGTTGCGACTCTTCACACCTTATAAAAGTTTTGCACTTAAAACTTAAAATAGCTACAGATACTAGGCTTCACATAGCCTCCTCCTCTTTGTGGTTACACCATAAGACTTTAACTCATGCGATTTCCTCATTTCTCAAAGTCTTGGTCCTAATCTGATATCTCTTTTCTATGTAGCTTCCTTAATCTTTTGATTTCCCCATCTCTTTGACTAGAGAAATGTCTTTGTTCTCTAATATCTTCCTTTACAACCAAAGATATAGTCTGTAAATTATATTCCCTCAAACTTCTTATTCTTTCTTTATGGGCAAAAGAACATGGACCCGATATGTACTTCCTTACCATATGAACATCAAAAACGTAGTGTAAAAATTCAGGGTTTTACATCCTCCCATCCTTCTAAGGGTTTTGTCCTTGAATATGTGTAGAGAAATTTCTAATCTTTTTTCTAAACATTCTTTCTTTTCACATAAAAATTTCTTCAAAAATCATGTCTAATTAAAGTCGTCATACATCCAACTAACAATATCATCTGCAATATTAGAATTCTATTTGTGCCTCTCTATCTATCATCCTTTATAGAGGTATAAATCTAAGTGCAACATTAGTACTCTCTCTTTTCTTTATATCTCACATTTCATGTATGTAAACTTGTCTTTAATCACATGTCAAAAGAGATTTGTACTCTAGGAACTCTTTACTCCAAAATAAACAAATGATTCTAAAATATTTTAATTTAACTCCAAAATACAGAAAAACATCATGCACTCTAATAAATCTGCTAGTACATCTCCTCATTCGTGAAATAACCAATCTTGCTTATATTAGTGAAAATACACCATACTTCAAGCTTGACTTTCTTTTCTATAATTTTCACAATAGAATATTAAACATTTCTTTTGAAATATCATTAATAATTCTAGGATACTCCAGTGAAGTCTCTACTAATCAAAGGTCATCCATAAAAGGAACTATTGTATGTGATCTCTATCATATCATGTTATGGACCATTTAATTTGCTAAAATATTATCATAAATAATTTACTCCTAACATTAATCCTCACTAAGCCTCAAAAATCATATAGTCAATCTTATTGATAACATGCACATTTTCAAAATATCCATCACTAAAGAAAATTACTATAGAGATCTCACATGTGACCTTACAAAATCCTTTTATTAACCTTATATAATTCTTAAAATTGTTCATTAAAAAAGGAACTACTTTTAGACCCTAAAAAGTAAAATGTTGTAATATGTTTTTGGTGATATTTTATCAATAAAGAGTTTATTTATTATTCATATATCAAATATTGTCCTCTTTATGTTCATTTCTGTTGAATGCATAATAAGCAAACAAATGTCTAAGATTGTCAGTCTAAACTTTTAAGAATCATGCATATGATGGACAATTGTGCGAAAGACATGAATCTTAAAGGTGATGGTCTAAATGAAAAGATCTACAATTAAAGGAATAAAGTTAGGTGCTTTATTCATCCTAAGATTCTCATGTTGTTTACATCCCTAATAGAGATGGCTTATCTTGGTCATTAAAGTGTGACTCCGCAAGTAGAAACATTTGTGCATTGTCATAGGTGACGATGTATTAAATCGGGACAAAAAGTTGAATTGATTTGGTTAATAATTCCGTTTGTTCAAATCAATTCACTTTAGACAATCATATTTGTTGTGTCTTAATTCTAAAATGACTAATGGGCTCGTTATCTTGACTTATGTCTTTTGAAGTATGAAAAGGTGACATCATAACTTAATGATGGTATGCATACTGGTACGTTGGAGGCATGACTTTTGATTGACGTAACAAAATCCATAGCTCTTTTGTAGAGTTAATGACATTCTCTTATATGCATTATCCTGCAATTGAAAGACTGGAGCGCTCAACTATTTAGATATATAGGTGTAACCAAATGGTATACTATTTATGGATAGTAAGTTTTCCAATAGTGTGATAACGGAACATAAGATAAAAATAATAGGGAAGGTAAAACGGAATTTATCCTTAAGCCGATTATGAATATCCTATGGTGATATGACACATTATGATATGCCATGGACGATTGACTTACTGGACCTTTGTAATTTTACTTAGTTCGAGAGTGCATCTCTAAACCTTTAGTGGAGTAGCTTTAGAGTTGATAATTATAAACTATGTATATAGGATACTGTATTCTATAATTATAGGAGCTTGATCTATATATGTCCATTGGGTCTTGTTTGCTAGCTCATAATAAATCCTATAAAGATACTGTATATTTTTCCTACATATTGGTGACTTATAATAAATTATTAGACTGACTAAAATTTGAGGTAATTAGATTTAATAATTCATGTCACTTTATTGGTTAAATTAATTCAGGATAAACATGTTGAATTATTTGGATAATATTTTATTGGTATGGGTTTATTTGCATATTTTAATTATACAACTTTTCTATTGGATTATTTGAATTAAAATTGAGACTCTATAAAGGATACCCGGGTCAAAAAAGATGGAATTTATCCAATTGGTTGAGATTGGATCTATCAGACCAACTTGAGGAGTTCAAATTCGATTCAAACTCCAATATCACGGCCACGTGGTCGATCGCGATACATTAGGCACGGTCAACAGCGACAGTTAGAGTCAGATTCTATTTTGAGGCCTACTTTGAAACTGATCCAAACTTGAATTTTGAGGCCTAATCTAATAATAATTAACCCTAGGTCCGACTACTATAAATAAGGGGTAAGTTTTCTTTATTATTTAGATCACTTAAGAAGCATAGAGTTATTTCTCTAGCTTAAGAAACTTTGAAACTCCCAAAGAGCTATTGTTCAACATCAAGGACCTTAGCTCTTGGCTTTCTCTAGTAGTTGGAAAGAGAGTCACTGGAGGAAAGACTATATGGCATGCGACCACCAGCACTCCGATTGTGGATAGAGAATAGTAAAAAAGAACAGTTGGTTGAGGCTCTTCTAGAACATTCTTCTGTACATGGATTCGAGCCCACTTTGGTATACAAAAGAGGTTAGTAAGATCTACCATTAATTTATGTATTTAGCATGTCAAACTTGTGTTTTGAAAATACTCTAATTTAAAAATTTTTAAAATTCCACTACATACTTGTTTGTCAACAGTAATAATAATCATTACACTTCTCTTGAGCTACATATTATTCATCTACTCCTCCATAAACTTTTTCTCTAAGAAAAATAATATAATCACATAATTAACCTTCACAAAACTTCTTGATTATCAACTATTCTTCTACATATAAATAATGAGACAAAGATCGCTTCTTTCTCTAAATAACATAAGTCCATGTTTCATCGACTAGTAAGATAATTATAATGTAGTCATAGGTAATGTAACTTAACATTTATATATTAGAAAGTTAATAATTTCTATACTTACTTGGAGGACTTAAAACTGACGTGTGGCTATGCGTATTAGAAATGGAAACTGCCTTGATATCATAGCTGTAACGCCCCTTTACGGGTGCCACAGGGAATATTGCCTTTACCATTAAACTTAATAATTACTGATAAAAAGTTTGAAACAATCAACAACACTCAAAGAAATATTCTTTTCTTTTTCGTTTCTTGTGTACGGTTATCTTAATATATATATATAATATCCATATAAAGGATCCTTTATATGCAAATTCGGTTTACATATAATGTAATATAATATAACATAATATAAAAGGTTATACGGTTATATGTAATACAATATGATTTAATATTATTATAATACACAATTATTTATATGCAACAATAATACTTGCTCTCATGACCCAAAAACATACTAATTTACACATTATTCTTTTGGACACTCCATATTATTGAGTTTCTTAATGTCTTAATAAAAATGTTACACATGTAATTATCATGACACCATAAATATTATTAGAATAAGAAAATATGCAATAAAATTTATGTCATTAACAAGAATATAACTCTAGAGCATAAATAACTCTAGATTATTATAAAGGTTATAAATTTAAAGCAAGTTGAAATTCTTAAAAAAACAATAAATACTTTATGCTTATTATCATTTTTCTTGACATGAACAGCCCATACACATCGATCCCTTGTGGCTGTCACCTGTGACATTACTAAGAAAAAAGTTAACTTACTTAACATATATAATAGTAGCACTTAAAATATCACATTCTAACGTTAAAATTAACGTAAGTATCCATAAAAGAAAACGGCGGGCGCTACACCTCCAGCATAATTACAATTATGTTGTCTTTTGACATCAACCACAACAATGATGAACCCCTATATCTCCCTACTGAGGACATTGATTAGTTCGTGGATTTCACTTAAATTTGTATTTTATGTATCATGGCATATGTGAGATATATACACTTTTCATTAATTGAAACCAATATGGTTATTTGTTTTTGGTTTTTTGTTTTTACTTTTTACTTGTTACTTATCCTCGTCTAACCATCTTTGTTTCTTATAGAACTACTGCCATACCAACAATTTGCTCAATATGTATGGCTTTGTCAACCCCAACATCACCTCTTACGTGTCAAGCAATGCTGAGCTCTCGATTGAAGATCAAGCAATAGTGTTCTACAACTTTTTAGAGAAAGAAAGGGCTAACAAAAGTTAATTCATACCCAATAATGGTGGCGGTCATTGGATATGGGCTCTTATTACTCTTGAAAAGCATAGGAATTTATGGTTCATTCCACTTGGCCATGAAGTACGTCCCACCTTGAAATAATTGATGACATTAAAAGTGTATTCTTCATTTACAATATTATTTATTATTGCTAGTTCATAAAAGTTATCTTTTGATTGAATGCAATTTATCGAATTCACTACTACAGACTGGGCATTCCACGAAGGTTTAAAACCGTCGTAGAAAATTTTCATGAGGGTTAAAAACTATCGTGAAAACCTTCATCGTGATACAAAATTGATTTTTCACAATGGTTTGTTATCGTTATAGAACATCCGAATGGGTACCAATTTTAGGTGTTTCGGGGGACCTCTATCATGACAGTTGATAGAGTCAATTTTCCACGACGGTTTTTGTAAAAACCGTCATGAAAGGTCATGTTTCGACCACTGTTTCTACAAAAAACCATCGAAATCATCATGGAAAGTTGGTATACCATGACCTTACATGATGGTTTTTATAAAACCGTCATGCAAGGTTTTTTTCACGATGGTTTTTGACTAAAATCATCGTGGAAAATTGGTTTTGGAAAAAAAAAAAAAAAATTGCCTTAATTTCTGATTTCCTACGAGATGGCCAATCCTATGTGTTATCCATTACTACAAGGCCTTGATTCCATATAAACAAATGATGTATATTGAAATTACAAGGTATTTACAAGATCATTTACAATTGAACTATTTTGTATATTGTTTATCTACTGTCTCTATCTACACATGACATACCTATTTACAAATTGTACCCACTCCATTCTAACTTCATTTATATCCATATGTATATAAAATTCCTTTTTTGCTAGGGCTTGTATACCACTATTAATTATATCCTGCATGAAACATAGAATAAAAGACAATATTCCATGTTTCTTTGTTGTCTTGGACACTTACGTTTGGAATATAGTGTTTTGTTCGATTAGAATGTTACACCGCTTCCCGCTTGAAGTTTTCAATTATGTAAAACTTAACATAGTTAATTTGATAAGAAAAATTGAGACTTACAATCTTGTGAGTAATACGAAATCATCATGTGGTGGGTGTCTGAGAAGATTAATCCAATATATTTGTTCCTCCCATGATAAAATAAGTGCCAACATCCAATGTTCTTCAACATTGTATAGCATGAAGAATAATTTCCCCCTCGGTGATTGAGCTAATAGGTGGAGGAGTGATGTGGTGCAGTTTCTGCAATCACTCTGTGAGTCTCTTGTAACACTTGAAACAATTGTCGGAGATATGAAGCCGAAATTGTGCGCCATGCCTTGAAGTTTACAATATTCTGCCAAAAAACTATAATAAAAAATAATGCACTCAATTATTTGACAGCACCTTGCAACACTATTACAGTTCGCCCAGATTTGATCAAAGGTGATAAAATTAGTAAATGTTTTCATATCCCACATAGACAGGCAATTCATTACTAGTAATATTTTTTGGTATCGGGCATTGAATCATTAACCCATTGTGCATGAAAGAATGCATGTACAAAGCCAGCTGCATAAATTCTAGAGGTAATGAAGAGAAGTTAAATGCAGGTAGTGGCTCATTTGCAACGGGATGTTCTTGTTCTTATTCTAGCTCAAATTGTGATTGTCTTACTTTTGTGGAACTTTTCTTTTTTCAGAGTTTCTTTCCCCTACATCTTGTGGAACGTGGCTAGGCGCTTGACTCCTCATCATCGTTACGACAACTCCAATTAACCTCTTTGGCTATGCGACAAAGCTTTCGACAGTTGCACCCACAATTGTTGCTTTGAATGTCGGAACAAGCAATTCAGCTGTTCTTGTTGGAAAAACAATGTGAGGTGCGCAGCGGGAATTTTAAAAATTTTAACATCAGAGTAATTTTCCAAAACACAAGTTTGTCATGCTATATGTATAAATTAAACAGATCTTATTGACCTTTGTGTATCGAAGAACCTCTGCAACCTGTATAGAGAAGTAACGTTCTAGAAGAGCCTCAACCAACTGGTCTTCTCTGCTATTCTCTATCCACGATCGGAGCGAGTGTGGGCTCACACGTACAGCTCTTCCACCGGTGACTCTCCTTCCAACCAATTGAGAAAACCCAAAGCTAGTGTTCGTGATTTGTGAACAACAGCTCTCAGGGAGTTTTCAGATGCTCACTAGAAGAGTATCACTCTAAATCTCTCAATTGATCTAAGTAACTTATGAGACTTACTCCCTTTATATAGCGATTGGTCCTGGGTCAGTCCTTATCAGATTAGGTCTCAAAAACTCAAAACAGAATCAAGTTTGGATCAATATTTGATAAGATCCGCGTGAAAATGCGTAATCTTATCTCTCGCTAATCGGCAGGCCAAACAGCCTGATCGGAAGGCTGAATAGGCCCCATTTGCAGGCCAAACACGTAGATCGGCAGGCCAAACTACCGCGCAAATATCTCCGCGAATCTTTTATTTTTCACCCGAGATTCTATAGGATAAAGTCTCAGTTTTGATTCAAATAACCCAATAGAGAAGTTATCTGATCAAAACAAACTTTATCAAGATAATCTCTAAGAAAAAAGTTTATCTTGATTTAATTTATCCAATTAAATCAACCGATAAACAGACAAGAATTATCCGATCCCAATAATTCAACAAGTTTATCTTAAATTAATTTTATTACAAAATTAATTCAACCAATAAACAGACATGAATTATTTGATTCTTTCAAATTTTAAACCAATCCGATAAATCCGACATAAGTCACCACTTATTGAAAAAGCACGCCGTATCGTTACAGGATTTTGTGAGCTAGCAAAGGGGACCAAAATGGACCTATAAAGTTCAAGCTCACGATAATTATGAAACCCAATATCCTAGATATACATTTCACAATTATCAACTCCAAGGCTACTCCACTAAAAGCTTAGAGCTGAACTCTCGAACTTTATAGAATTACGAAGCCCGTATAGCTAAGTCTCCTTGACATATCAAAGTGTATCGTATCCCCATATGATAATCCATAATCAGCTTAAGGACAAGTTCTGTCTTACCTTCCCGAATATTTTTATCTTACATTCCATTATCTCACCATTAGAAAACTTACCATCCAAAGATAGTATACCATTCAGTTACACCTATGTATCCAAATGGTTGAGCGCTCTAGTTTTCTAATTATAGGATAACGCATATAAGAGGATATCATTACTCCTAAAGAGGAGCTATGGATTCCATATCTATGAATAACAAGTCTACGCTATCAAGAGTCATGCCTCCAATGTATCGACATGCATACCACTATTGAGATGTGAGAGTCACCTTTTGGTATATCAAAAGACACAAGTCAAGACAACGGGCCCACTATCCATCTCAGGATTAAGATACAATACAAATGATTGTCTAAAGTGAATCAATTTGTCGAGACAGAATTATTAATCCAAATCAATTCACTTTATGTCCCGATCCAACACATCGTCACCTATGACAACATGCCAATGTTTCTATTCAAGGAGTCCAACTTCGATGGTCAAGACAAACTATCTCCCTATAAGGATATAGACAACATAACAATCTTTGCATGAATAAAGTGCCCAACTTTATTCCCTCGATTGCGGATCATATGTTTTAGACCATCACCTTAAGAATCGTGTCTTCCACATAATCCGTCCATCATATGCCCAATTCTTAAGGTTTAGACCGATAGTCTCATACTACGATTTGCTTAACATACCTTCAACAAATATGAACGTAAAGAGGACAAGATTTGGTATATATAAATGAATAAATTCTTTATTGATAAAAAATGTCTCCAAAAATGTATTACATTTTTACTCCTTCGGGCATACTTGTCTAATAATCTCCCACTTGCACTAAGTGAGTAAATATAGTAAATCTCACATCCCCATAGCTTCCACATGTTTCTCGAAGACTCTCCCAATAAGTGTCTTCGTAAATGGATTAGCTAAATTGTCCTCTGACGCGATCTTACACACCGTAACATGCCCGCCCTCAACGAAGTCCTTTATCACATGGTACTTTCGATCAATATGCTTACTCTTCTTGTGAAATCTTGGTTCCTTAGCATTAGCTATTGCCGTACTGTTATCACAGTACAGTGATACCGCCATATCCACACCAGGAACAACCTCAAGATCCCCAAGGAACTTACGGAGCCACACTGCTTCTTTCGAAGCATCGCTAGCTGCCACATACTTGGCCTCCATCGTTGAATCCGAAGTGCAATCTTGCTTCGCACTTCTCCAACTGATGGCACCGCCGCCCAGAGTAAACACAAATCCCGAAGTTGATTTCCTAGAATCCAGACAGGATTGAAATTCGAGTCAGTATATCCTAGAAGAGTCAGGTCCTCACCCAAATATACAAGCATATACCCTCGAGTCCTTCTCAGGTACTTAAAAATATGCTTTACCGTAACCCATTGGTTTGGTCCTAGATCCGCCTGAAATCGACTTACAATCCCGACCGCATAACTTATATCCAGTCATGTGCAAAGCATGGCATACATGAAACTACCCACTGCCGAAGCATAAGGCACCTTCTTCATGTATTCTCTTTCTTCATAAGACTTTGGGGAGTCTTTCTTAGAAAGAGTAATTCCATACCTAGATGGTTGCCCACCTTTCTTGCAATCTTGCATTGCAAACCTCCTGAGAATTTTATCTATGTAGCCAGCTTATGACAAAACTATCATTTTGTTCTTCCTATCCCGAAAGATCTGGATATCGAGAACAAAATTAGCCTCACCCAAGTCCTTCATGTCAAACTACTTAGTCAACCATAATTTAACCGATGACAACGCCCCAACGTCATTGCCAATTAGTAGAATGTCATCTACATAGAGTAGTAGAAAAACCACCTTTCCATCCTTAATGTGTTTGTAAACACATGGTTCATCCACATTTTGTGAAAACCCATAAGTCTTGATCACCTGATCAAATCTTATGTTCCAAGAACAAGAAGCCTGCTTAAGTCCATAAATTGACTTTAGCAGCTTACAAACCTTACCCCCTCGACCCATGACCTTGAACCTGTCTGACTGTTCTATATAAATGGACTCATCAAGATAGCCATTTAGAAAAGCCTTCTTGACATCCATCTGCCAAATCTTGTAGTCGAGAGCGGCAGCTATGGATAAGAGAATCCAGATGAACTTAAGCATGGCTACAAGCGAAAAGGTTTCCTCATAAACGATTCCTTCCTTTTGTGTATAACCCTTAGCTACCAGTCTAGCCTTAAAGGTTTCGACCTTTTCATCCACTCCTCTTTTCCTCTTGTAGATCCACTTACACCTTATGGGTTTTACCCCTTCGGGAAGATCCACAAGCTCCCAGACATGATTAGTATCCATAGACTTTATCTCTACGTTCATGGCCTTTGTCTAGAGTTTTGAATCAACATTCACTATAGCTTTTGTGTAAGTATAAGGATCCCTGTCATGTTCATCCGGTTCAGCCAAGAAGACCTCCCCATTGAACATATACCTTTCAGGTTGACGCCTGATCCTCCCACTATGCCGAAGTCCCTGAGATTGTTGTTCAAGTTTGTTTGGTTTTTCTACACTGATCGGCACGGTTTCATTCAGAACCTCCGGAGTGATCTGATCACTCCTTAACTCCTTAAGCATCACTTTGCTTCGAGGTTTAAAGTCGTCCATGTAACTCTCCTCAAGGAAAGTTGCATTAGCAGAAATCACGACTTTATTTTCCTTCGAGTTATAAAAATAACCCCCTTTAGTCTCTTTTGGATATCCTACAAACATGCAAACTTCCGAACGTGCTTCCAACTTATTCAGATCCTTAAACAGGACATGAGCCAGACATCCGTATATGCGAATATGGTTTAAGGATGTCTTCCTTCTTGTCCACAACTCGTGAAGAGTTTTAGGGACCGATTTTGAAGGCACATTGTTCAAAAGATAACATGCAGTTTGTAGTGCATATCCCCAAAAGGATAAAGGTAATGATGAATAACTCATCATGGACCTGACCATGTCTAACAAAGTCCTATTTCTTCTCTCCACTACGTCATTCTGTTGCGGAGTGCCCGGCGCAGTCAAATGGGATAAAATCCCATTCTCTAACAAGTGTTCCAATAACTCATTAGAAAGGTATTCCCCACCTCGATCGGATCGAAGTGCCTTTATGGGTCTACCCAATTGCTTTTCCACTTCAGCCCAAAACTCCCTGAACTTGTCAAAAGTTTCACTTTTGTGGTGCATCAGGCACACATACCCATATCTTGAGTAATCATCAATAAAAGTGACGAAGTAATCATACCCTCCTTGTGCTTGGATGTTATCGGTCCGCAAACATCACTATGCACAAGTTCTAGAACCCCTTCGGCCCTATTGCCCTTAGACCCAAATGGTCTTTTGGTCATTTTACCCTCCAAACAAGATTCACATTGAGGTATAGATTCCACCTTTAAGTAACTTAAAGGTCTATCCCTTACCAACCTTTGAATCCTATTCAGGTTAATATGACCAAGGCGCAAATGCCAAAGATAAGTCTTATTAGATTGAGAAGTTTTAAGTCTTTTAGAGTCATTATCATTCATCTCAGCATTAAGCAACATGTCCATCTTAGGTTTGATAAAATATAGATTATTTTGCATCCATCTAGAACAGATAAAAGATTTGTTTTTACGAATCACCACTTTTTCATTAAAAGATACCATGTAGGAGTCTTTAAATAAACATGATACAGAATTAAATTCCTTTTAAATTTAGGAACATAAAAACAACCTTGCAAAAATAAATTCCTATATTTATTAAAGTAAAGATGAACATCTCCCACTGCTTCCACTGAGACCAAGGATCCATCGCCCATCCGAAGCGTGAAGTCTTCATGTAGCAGACTTCTCGTTTCTTTGAACCCCTGCAGAGAAACACAAACATGATTAGTTGCACCAGAATCTATGACCCAAATGTCATTAGATTCCTCAATGAAACAAGTTTCTAAATATAGAAGATCACACCTACCTCCTTTTGGAAGGAAGTCCTTGCAATGCTTCTTAATATGCCCGACTTTACCAGAGAAGAAGCATTTAAGCTTCTTTGGGTTCTTCTTCTTCTTCTTCTTACTCTTGGTGTTAGCAGGAATAGAAGACTTCCCATTCTTGGCCCGTTGCTTCTTTCCATTCCCAGAGTTAGAATTGAAACCAGAAGCAGCTACCATGTTGGCCTCACCACCCGCAGAAGACTCCCTGATTAGTAGTTCAAACTCCTGTAACTGTTTCATTAATTCTGTCAAGGTCATATCCTGCCTATTGCTCAAATTAAATGTAGCTCTAAATAGAATAAATTCCTTAGACAGAGTCTCAAAGACCATAGCCATCTGAGTTTCAGCATCGATGTCGGCTCCTTTGGTTTGAGCCTCAGCGAGGTAACCCATGACCAACATCATATGCTCCTTTACAGATGTCCTTGGTCTCTGTCTACAGTTTAAGAGT
Organism: Artocarpus heterophyllus; assembly: GCA_025403435.1. NCBI lineage: Eukaryota > Viridiplantae > Streptophyta > Magnoliopsida > Rosales > Moraceae > Artocarpus > Artocarpus heterophyllus. The sequence continues at coordinate 31,608,586 of CM046338.1, forward strand.
TTCCGAAGCACCCCTTGCCACTTTGTTATGGCCTGGCCTCCAAACATATCCTCTAGATTGTCCAAGATCTGCTTCACTAGTCTCATAATCCTGATGTTGAGCCTGTAGCACATTATTCATGCTGGCCATAACATAGCAGCAGGCCTGATCATTAGCATCTTTTCAGCGATCATACGCTTAGAATTGCTCATTAGATGAGTCTCCCATAGGCTCGGGAGGACAGGGGGTTATCACTACATATTTTTAGTTTCTCAAAAGACAAGGCGATATCCAGGTTCCGTTTTCAATCATAATAATTCTCACCAGTTAACAGGTTTTTGTCAAGTATCGATGATAAAACGTTTTTAGACATTTTTAATCTACAATAAAGAATCATATACCAAACATAAGCAAACATATCATAATAATTTAGTAAGATAACACAATCATGTAAAATCATACAAATGTGTTTATGTGTCAAAACTTTGAAAATATCACAACCTTACAACAATAATTCCCAACTCAGAATTTAACAAGCTCCTAGGGGAGTCATGCCAAATTCAATCAGGAACACAGATCCCCTCCTGATTAATATATGCCATCCAGGACCCGTATGATCTAGCATATATTAATAATCGTTTCTTTGGCCATTAATTTTATTAACAGAGCTCCTAGGGGAGGTTAATAATAAAATTAACGTGAGTGTATAACCATCATTTCAATATTTTATCCATGGTTTATAATCACCACCTAGGGGTGCGCAACCATAAATCATGCTAAAATACCTTATCCTCTCAGAGGTCTAATCTGGTACATGATAGAAATCCCTTCCTAGGGGTCGGGACCACTATGTTCTTCCTATGGACCAACGATGGAGGCCTTAGGTTCTCTCTTCGAAAACCTTCTCCCACTCAATCTTTTGAAATCAAGGTTTTATTTTAAAATTATGCATGAACAATTTTAATATGAGCGGCACTTCCTATTCTATATGACATGTTATTAATATACATGGCAAATCATATTATAATGCAGACAAACAAAGCAATCAAGCAAAGCTACAATCAAAATAATAATTACCGTAATATTATGGTTCCAACCTAGAGAATAGAAAACTAAGATTACAAGAGAATAATCGAGACATATATCGATTCTTCATCCTTGAATCCTCAAGTTGTATCCTTCTTCACGTAATTCCTATCTTCAAGTCTTCAATCCCGTATGAATTAAATACTTCATATTTTCAGTCATCTCCAAATTTAATGTTTCTCAGAATCGTCTCAAAAATAAAATTAAAACTGCACTTCAAAAATTACACTTTTTCTGGAAATTTTCTAGCTCTCGGTCAGCAAGCCGATCTGGGTGATCGGCCTACCGATCGAAAATATCGGCCTGTCGACCCATGAAAGTTCGACATGCCAAATTGGAAGTTCGGCCTGCCAACAGAGCCAGCCGATTTCTGCCCCACTGACGGCCTTCCAAACCACACGTTTGGCCTGCCGATCTGTGACCATCGGCCTGCCTAACTGAGGGTTCGGCATGCCGATCGAACATAAATCTCTCATTTCAGAAAATACAATTTTAATACAATTCATCAATTTTATTTTCAACAATTCAAAAACATAAAATTAGAGACTCAAGAAACACCTAGGTGCGCCATCATCCATCTTCTAGATTCGTCTTCTATGAATAATTATTTAATTATAAAATTCTTACAAATTTAAAATTAAATAACAATTCCTAAAAGGAGATGATAGTCCGCCATCTAATTACATGAAAAACCTAGATACATATTCTAACCTCTAAGGAACCATAACCGGCATTAATTAATTAATTAATTAATAATTAAATAACAATTTAATCAACCAGAATTAATTAATGAACATTCACCATATAATCCATGACAACATATAATTATATAGAAACCTAGAGTGCCAACTCTCTATAAAATTAAATTCAAGCATAAGAGAGATTAAAATCACAAATTTATACATATAGTATGATAACAAACTTGTAAATTTATGCAAAAACCTTTGTCTCTGATACCAATTGTTGGAAAAACAATGTGAGGTGCGCAGCGGGAATTTTAAAAATTTTAACACCTGAGTAATTTTCCAAAACACAAGTTTGTCATGCTATATGTATAAATTAACAGATCTTACTAACCTTTGTGTATCGAAGAACCTCTGCAACCTGTGAAGAGAAGTAACGTTCTAGAAGAGCCTCAACCAACTGGTCTTCTTTGCTATTCTCTATCCACGATCGGAGCGAGTCTGGGCTCACACGTACAGCTCTTCCACCGGTGACTCTCATTCCAACCAATCGAGAGAACCCAAAGCTAGTGTTCGTGATTTGTGAACAAAAGCTCTCAAGGAGTTTTTAGATGCTCACCAGAAGAGTATCACTCTTAATCTCTCAATTGATCTGAGTAACTCATAAGACTTACTCCCTTTATATAGCGATTGGTCCTGGGCTCAGTCCTTATCAGATTAAGTCTCAAAAACTCAAAACAAAATCAAGTTTGGAACAATATCTAATAAGATCCATGTGAAAACACGTAATCTTATCTCTAGCTAATCAGCAGGCCGAAGAGGCCCAATCGATAGGCTGAGCACGTAGATTGACAGGCCAAACTACTGCGTAAATATCTCCGCATCTTTTTATTTTTCACTTGAGATTCTATAGGTTAAAGTCTCAGTTTTGATTCAAATAACCCAATAGAGAAGTTATCTGATCAAAAAAAACTTTATCAAGATAATCTCTAAGAAAATAAATCAATTCACAATAATTCTACAAGTTTATCTTGATTTAATTTATCCAATTAAATTAACCGATAAACTGACAAGAATTATCTGATCCCAATAATTCAACATGTTTATCTTAAATTAATTTTATTACAAAATTAATTCAACTAATAAACAAATATGAATTATTTGATTCTTTCAAATTTTAAACCAATTCGATAAATCCGACATAAGTCACCACTTATTGAAAAAGCACGCCGTATCGTTACAGGATTTTGTGAGCTAGCAAAGGGGATCAAAATGGACCTATAAAGTTCAAGCTCACGATAATTATGAAACCCAATATCCCAGATATACATTTCACAATTATTAACTCCAACGCTACTCCACTAAAAGCTTGAAACTGCACTCTCGAACTTTATAGAATTACGAAGCCCGTATAGCTAAGTCTCCATGACATATCAAAGTGTATCGTATCCCCATATGATAATCCATAATCAGCTTAAGGACAAGTTCTATCTTACCTTCCCGATTATTTTTATCTTACGTTCCATTATCTCAGCATTGGAAAACTTACCATCCAAAGATAGTATACCATTCGGTTACACCTATGTATCCAAATGGTTGAGCGCTCCAGTTTTTTAATTACAGGATAATGCATGTAAGAGGATATCATTACTCCTAAAGAGGAGCTATGGATTCCATATCTATGAATAAACAAGTCTACGCTATCAAGAGTCATGCCTCCAATGTACCGGCATGCATACCACTATTGAGATGTGAAAGTCACCCTTTAGTACATCAAAAGACACAAGTCAAGACAACGGGCCCACTATCCATCTCAAGATTAAGATACAATACAAATGATTGTCTAAAGTGAATCAATTTGCCGAGACAGAATTATTAATCTAAATCAATTCACTTTATGTCCCGATCCAATACATCGTCACCTATGACAATGTGCCAATGTTTCTATTCACGGAGTCCAACTCCGATGGTCAAGATAAACCATCTCCCTATAGGGATATAGACAACATAACAATCTTTGTATGAATAAAGTGTCTAACTTTATTCCCTCGATTGCGGATCATATGTTTTAGACCATCACCTTAAGAATCGTGTCTTCCACATAATCCGTCCATCATATGCCCAATTCTTAAGGTTTAGACCGACAGTCTCAGACTACTATTTTCTTAACATACATTCAACAATATGAATGTAAAGAGGACAAGATTTGGTATATATAAATGAATAAATTCTTTATTGATAAAAAATGTCTCGAAAAACGTATTACATTTTTACTCCTTATGGCATACTTATCTAACAGTTCTAACTCTAATGGTAATGATGCTAACGTGCACATTTTCGTCCCCTAAGGGTCTTCCATGGACTGTATCATTTGGAAGACTCTCCATGCACACCTTCCCAAGCGCAACAAGTGCACATCCACCATTAATTCTATTGTCAACAAAGATCCTACATTCTTGATGTTGTTCGAGCTCTTGATAATGAGGCAACAAGTAGACTTCTGGAGCTTTAGAGCTTCTACTACATTGTCGGGAGGGTTACAACTAGCCTTGAAGAGTTGTGTTGTGAGATGCTCTCATCCATCAGTTTAGCACGTCCTTGGGAAATGAACTCGGTCACAAGACCTTGCAATTTTGTAATTTCCATCTACATCTTCGACATTTAGGAATTGAATTTTGAACCTAGTTGGAGGTCAAAGTATTGAAACTACTTCACATACTTTGATCGACTACGAATATGTCCTGAATGTTCTGGTTTCCCTAGTGCCTTCATCAATATGTAATCTTTACCAACAAACTGAAAAGTCCCTTGATTTTCTTGCATCGTGTATTCATCCTGTAAAATAATAAACCAAGTTATTCTTAATATCCTTCAATGGGTATTAAATTACAAATTAATCATTTCAATGCAATAAACTTACAATCAAGTTCCCAACTTGTGCTACTCTTAGATTTTTAAACTGTCCATTGGGACCTTGACGTTATTTTAGCCACAACTCCTCCCGCGTTGGTAGCACGGCTGTCTCAACTAGCTGTATTATGCTATGTTAATAACATATTAATGATAGAATAATTGATATATGTAATACGAGTAAGATAATAATGTACCAATGATTGCTCGAGCTTTCTATATCTGTCTCGGCCAACCATAGAACCATATTCATTTTCTGCTCTTATTTTTCTTTTGTTATATAATAGTAGTTGGAATTGGCAGAACGCTAATACTACACAAAAGCTTCTCAATCGTCATCGTTTATAAAGGGGTAGTGTATTACCATAAGACGTGTCTTAAATACATTTTCATTGTCCTCTAGAATGGGTAGGTTGGGTTTTACAAAAGTAACATAGAGGTTGGATCTAAAGCCCTTTGCTAATTCACCACAAACCTTCAAAGACTTTTTCCTATACCACCCCTCAACTGTAAAAGCTTCGTAAATCTCTCTCCAAATCACATCTTTTACTTGGTCCAAATCCTTAGTCCTCCAATCTTTAATCCATATAGGAACGTGTTCTCAACTAAGGACTCCAATCCAACTGCTTAATTCACTTCCAGGTATGCCTTCTGATTGATCTTTTGAATCAAATGTCGCTTCTATTCTTAAAATGTTGCTTCATCTTCTGATGAACTTTTTTCATCAAAGTAGCTCTCTACTCAAAATCTACTTTGGGATCGAATTCTGTGTGCCTTTTGGGCTTAATAGCTTGTTTTGCCTTGCTACATTGACACGAAGATGGAGTGCACTCTTCATACTCCTTCTCATAGTGGTCATTATCGCTCTCTTGAGACATTTTTACCTAAACTAATGACCACCAAAATCACAACATCATATAATCACATATTGCACAAAATCACATATCCAAATTACATAACCAAAATCACAACATCACATAATCACATGTCCATTTCTCACAACATCATAAACACTCATAATCAAAGTTAACAAAATCACATTTCACAAATTACATAACTAAAATCACAACATCACATAATCACATATTGCACAAAATCATATATCTATTTCTCACAAAATTACAAAATCTCATAATCAAAGTTAACAAAATCACATTTCACAATTTACATAACCAATCTCTTCAAAACATCACATAATCATATATTTCATAAAATCACATATCCATTTCTCACAAAATCACAAACTCTCATAGTCAAAGTAAACACAATCACATTTCACAAATTCAAAATCACATTTCACATTATCGAGATATCGTGTTTTGAAAAAAAACTTTAAACCAAGTCGTTAGTTTCCCATATCCATATATATATATATATATATATATTATATGTCATCAACATGAGTCTTGCGGGGCGGGGGAGGGGCGAGGCAAGGGAGGGGTGGGGCAAGGCGAGGCAAGGTGAGGGCAAGGTAGGGGCAGGGGTGAGGTAGGGTGAGGTAGGCACTCGACGAGGTAGGGGAAAGGTGCGGCGGGGACGGGGCATGGGGGACAAGGCGAAGCAGAGGCGAGGGAGGGTTGGGGCGAGGCAGGGTAGGGGAGGGGCGAGGCAGGGAAGGGGAGGGGCAAGGCAAGGGAGGGGCAAGGCGAGGCGGAGGCAGGGGAGGGGTAAGGTGGGGGTGGAGCGAGGCTAGGGTGAGGCGGGGGCAGGGGAGGGGACAATGGCATAGGAGAAAGAGGGGCAAGGATGTAGGCAGGGACGATGGTGAACGAGAGAGAGAAAGAAAGGAAGGAAACTTACACAATGGCAACGGCGAGGGGCGAGGTGACACCGATGACGATGGAAGGGCGATGGTGATGACGACAACAACTTTATGTCGAGGGAGTTTGAGAAAGAGAGAGAGTGAGAGTTTGAATGTGTGTGTGGGGTGGGGGGGGGGGGGGTGAGCGGCATGCAAGTTTCAAAACTTATAAAACCTTAGGGCCCATATTACACGGCAGTTTCTATAAAAACTATCGTGTAATGTGCTACTCTTACGCGATGGTTTTCATAAAAAGTGTCGTATAAGCTTCACATTCCATGACAATTTTTATAAAAACCATTGTGAAATATTAATTTTTATGAGGTTTTTTGAAAAACCGTCATAAAAATTGGTCTTCAAGCACCTATTGCATAAGTTTTTCTCCTCTGTCTAGGGTGGCTAGCCCGTGTGTTAAGCATCCAATGGTCTAGAATTTTTACTTTTTTTTTTAATCATAAATACAACTATAAATAGATATCATTTTGCTTAGAAAAAAGGATGTAAGATGAAATTAAAAATATATTAAAATAAATTAACATAAATTTGTTTACAGATGCTCATTTTTTCCTCTTTTTTTAATTAGTTCCTAAATATATATCCATTCCACATCTTCATGAAGCAAGTACAAAATATCATCATTAAAATCATCTATCTCTTCAATCGGTGGCAATTCTTTTGTGAATGAGGTGATGTTCGTGCAATCCTAGCAACTTCTTCACCATCAATAACTACTATTTTCTTCATCGAGATGACTAGAGACAATTCCAAATCTTGGGGATCTGTTGTATAAAAACTTGGATTTCTTATGATGCCATAATGAAAGGATCAATCTTGTATCCCAATCTTCTAAAGTCAACCACCATGATGCCGTCATTATCGGTCTTAACATAGTTATTATCGGCCAACTTACACTTAAAAAGTACTATGTGCAATCCCCTATAATCAAGTTTCAAAATATCTTCAATGAAACTAAAGTAGTTCATCATCCCATATACTGAATTCTTATCCTTGGCGAAGGAAATATGCATAGCCTCGGTATGAAGAATCACACCGCTATTTTGGACAAGATGCTTCTCATCTCTTTCACGAGCATAGGAAGTGTATCCATTTATGGAATATGATGTATACCTTGTAACTACCGACAACGGTCCTTTAGCTAGGTTCTTTAAGTCTTGTGACATGCCTATATCTTATGATGTGGAGCACTTGCCATAGATGTGTGCTCTAATCCACAACCGAAAGGTCCGGTTGTGTTCATCTTGTAACCACTTCTCATTTCTTGCTCTTTTGGGTTTGCCTTATTTAATTTGTTCATGTGCACCTCAATGAAAGGCTTCACCTCATTAGCATTGTACAAGACATATAGACAAGCTTGCTCCTACTCCTATCGATTTACCGAGGAAGGATTGCCAATAGATAGCCCCCTAGCCTCAATGTTTATTGTCTTTGGCACACCAATTCCTTCTACATTAGACAAGTACTTAGAGCAAAATTCAACCAATTCCTCAGCTATAGAACTTTCTACGATATATCACTCTAGCCTATTTCAGTTCTTCAGATAGCCCTTCAAAACCTTCATATATCTTTCAAATGGGTACATCCATCTCAAATATACTGGTCCGCATAACTTAACTTCACGTACTAAGTGCATCGTTAGATGAATCATGATGTCAAAAAATACTAGTGGAAAATACTTCTTAAGCATACATAAGGTTTGCACGAACTCCAATTGTAGTGAATCTAGCATAAGTGGATCAATTACCTTGGAGCAAATTGAATAAAAGAACGAACACAACTTGGTAATTGCAAATCTCACATCCTTTGTTAGAATTCCCCGTAATGTAAGTAGTAGTAATTGTTGCATCAACACATGACAATCATGTGTTTTCATGCCAATAAATTTCAAATCCTTCACCAACACCAACATTTTAAAATTTGAAGAATAGCCGTCTGGCACTTTCAATAAAGCAAGCCATGCACAAAGCTTTCTCTTTTCCGATCTTGATAACGTGTGCTTTGTTGGAGGTAAGTAAGTGCGGTTCCCTCTTTTCTCAGGAAACAAATTAGGCCTAATCTCTATTTCCATGAGATCCAACAGTGCTTTTTCACCATCCTTAGCCTTGCCCAAAATGTTAAGCAACATGTCGACTATTGACTCACAAACATTTTTCACAATATGCATAACATCCAAGCAATGATGAATAAAAAGTGTCTTCCAATATAAAAGATCGGAAAAGATTGATCTCTTTTTCCATGGTCTATCTATCGGTGGCTCGTCCTTATCTCACTTTCTCTTCCCGAATGCCATTTTCATATCTTTTAGCATTTCAAAAATTTGTTCACCCGTCAAAGGACGAGGAGGGTTTCTTTCTTTGATGTTGCCATCAAAGGCTTTCTTTTGTCTGCGGTAATGATGATCTTTTGGCAACCATCTTTTATGACCAAGAAAAACGATTTTCTTACCATTCTTCAACCATTTATAAGACATTTCCTTCATGCAAATAACACAACCAATAGAACTCTTCACCGAATAGCCAGATAAATTGCCATATACAAGAAAGTAATTAATTGTCTATATCAATATTGCATAGAGTATGAACGTCTCTTCTCAGTAAGCATCTCTAACTTCAATTCCATTTTCCCACAAGTTTTTTAAGTCATCAACTAACGGTGCCAAGTAGACATCAATGTCATTACCCGGTTGGTGAGGACCTGAAATTAATAAAGAGAACATTAAAAACTTCCACTTCTTGCACATCTTTGGAGAGAGATTGTAGTTAACAAGTATTACGGGCCAAGTGCTATGCTTACTACTCATGTTACCATGTGGGTTCATTCCATCCATGGACAAAGCGAAACGTATATTTTTTAGATCCACACTAAAGTCGGGATGATTAGCTTCAAAAGTCTTCCATTGTTGTGAATCCATTGGATTTCTAAGCATACCATCATCGACCCATTTGTCATGATGCTATGTCAAATTCTTGGCATGTTCTGTGTTTTCGAATAAACGCCTTAAACGTGGTACCTATGGAATGTACCATAACACCTTCATTGGCACTTCATTCTTACCATCTTTTGGCTCCTTCCTTTCTTCCACCTTGATTGTTGACAAACTGGACAATAATTCTTGTCCTTATACTCATTCCTATAAAGAACACAATCATTTTCACAAGCATGAATTTTCTCACACTCCATTCCCAAAGCGCTCAAAGTCTTCTTAGCCTTATACATACTGGTTGGTAATTTATTATCCTCTGGTAGAAGCCTTCTAAGAAATTCTAAAAGCTTAGTGAAACTAGAACTAGGCCACCCCCCCCAATGCTTTCAAATTCCATAATCCAACTAAAGTGGACAATTTGGTGAAATTGGTGCACCCCTCATACATGGGTGTCTCGTCATCATTCATCATTATCTTAAATAAATTTGGACAGTGTAAGAAGTGTTCTTCCAAATCATTGATCATGTCAACCATATTGTCATAATCATTTATATTATCTTCTACAATAGCTTTCTTTTCTTTACTTACTAAAGTTGGATTGAACTTAGGCTCGTCATGAAAATGCCACGTTTGATAACTACTAATAATTCCATTTCAAAGTAAATGTCCTCTAACAACTAGAATTGAATAACATCTATGGTTTCCATATTGAACACAAGGACACTGAATTTTATCACCATGGGCATGAGTTTTGGCAAAATCCAAGAATTCTTCCACACCATTCACATATTCTCTAGTCAATCAAAAATCCCACATCCATTTCCTATCCATTTTGCAAGCCCCAAATCGAAATAATAAATAGCAATTCCATTAAAAATAATTTCATAAATTACTCATACCCATCTTATTCTAATCATAAATCATATGTATAAAACAAATTAATCATATCCATCCACAATACAATAAACAACAAAATCAACACCAATTTATTAATTTCTAATAAAAACTTACAATTAGGAAGGAGATTAAGGAGGATAGAGACGAAGAGGGGCAGCTATAGCAGTTTCGGAGGGTTCAAGATGTGTATTTGAGAGCTGAGTTTATGATTCGCTTCTGATTGTCGAGCTAGAAAAAGGGTTTTTAAGTCATCTTCCACGACCCTTTTTTTCTCAAAAACCATCATGAAAAGTCTCTACCTTCTATGACGGTTTTTTAAAAACCGTGGTGGAAGGCCAAACATACCACTATAGTTTTTAGAGAAAATCGTCGCGGTAGACACCCTTCCTATCACGACGGTTTTTGTTTTCTCGGATGTAACTCCTCGCATTTTTTCCCTTATCACGACAGTTTTTGAAAAAATGTAGTTAAATAAGGGTTGTATAATCTCAAATTTCTAGTAGTGATTGTATTTAGGGCCTTAAATGTGTGGAAGTTGAAAATAAAAAATAAGGATGTCTTCAATCTGCCAAAAGGATATACTAGATTTATATTGCCAATTAAGGTAAGCATTCAAGTATAAATATAATATAATTGTCGAATTGTAATTGAAAATGCATGAATTTATTTAAACTAATATATTCTTAGCATCCTCTTTTAGAAATCTCCAAATAAGAGGGGAGACAAAAAAAAAGTGGATATTTTGTACTCAGGTACATGAGAGATATAACTATGGACAGGGGAACACTAGCTGTGAGAAGACAAGATTTTTATACTAATGATCATTTGAGTGAGGTGATAGACGAATGGGAAGAGTATGTAAAACGATTCATTAATTGAATGTAATTAATTGTTATTGTTATGTTTTATTTTAATAAATTATTGCTAATGTATGTTATCGGTGAATTGTAAGGCCAATGAAAACAAATTGAATATGGGAAGGCCACCCGGAGGTAGAGAAAATATAAGCTACAATTTTGTTGTCCAGGAACAATATTAGATGATGGTGTAAAGAAAAATCTGTCATCTGATGTCCACAACTACTACGACTCTAGATTAGATGATGGTTTCTGTGACTATTGTATAATCTTTAGACGATGGTTTTTAACCGTCATCTAATGTCTTGTCTGTACTAGTGATGTGGCATCAGTCCTGTCATTCCACTCTATGCACAAGAAGAAGGAATTGGCACCCACACTGTTCTATTCTTTTTGAAAAGGGGCCCACTTCATAGAGTAAGTTGTCACCATTAAGGAAATCAATTTACTAGATTTTTCTTTATGGTGTATTGTTACATAAATTGAGTAGGTAAAAAAAAAGGTAATCTCATCAGGTCCCTGAAAATCTTTTAAAAAAAAAAAGGTTATATTTTTTTCTTTGTTTTCTTTGTTGCTTTTTGCAGTCAAGACTTGTTGCAATTTAGGAAATTATGCAATGTTTTAGATTTGATCATATTTCTTCTTCTGTCACTCCGTAACTTGATTTTCTTCTATACATGCATTATGATGTTGCAAAAAAGACAGATCATCTGAAGAAAAAGAAAAGTAAACATTTTCCTTTTCTGCTTGATAGTGGCATAAACGTTAATTTACATATTCCAGATGGTAATTGCATAAGGTACCATGCTAAACTCATGGCAGACTTGAATAAATTGTCCTTATCTACAAGTCATTAGTTGGAAACCTGTCAATAAAGCTGTCGTTTTTCATGCAAAGTGATTTTGCCACATTAGCTTGAATTAAATCTCTCTCCTTCCAATTCCCTTCCCCCCCCATCTCGCCCCCACCAAATCCTCTATTTTCCAGTTTCAATCAATTAAAGTTTGCTGCTTTCATATCTTAATGGCCTTGTCCATTCTTAAGGAACTGCTTGAAGGATATCTGCAGTCACTGTTTGATGAGGTGATATCTTGTTGCCAATTGTCATTTGGTTTTAAATATTAGGGGACTTTAGTATTTATTAAATAGTTATCCACCATAAGTGATTTCGACTTTATTGTATTTATGATGTGATAGTAATTTTTTCGATTCTATGATTGTAACTTGAATTTATATGGAGCCTTATTTATAGTTCTCCTTACTATACTAGTAATGGATATAGCACCTTACCGAACTAAGTTAAATCTGGTTCTCTTCTTCTATCTTTTATGTTTTATTTTCTTATTCGATTTTCTATACTGGAGTGCTTGCGGTTATGTTCTGTTTGTTAAATACTTCTTGGATTTTTGAAATGGATTTCTGTTTGTGCTTGTGTCCCTTGTTGGATTTGTTCTTGATATTGCTGTGCCTTTTAAATCTTTCATATTTATTCTTGTTGTGGAATTTTATCAAGTCACTGAGTTCTTACTTTTCTACGCCTTTTTTGCATGGGACGTAGCTGATAGCTTCACAGGTGTTAGATGAATATGTTTGTTTCAACCGTATTCTGGGTTTATTCCATTCCTTTCAGGGGGTTGTAAATGATCAGTTCTCACAAATCCAGACTCTAAAGGTTATCAAAGGACGTGATTTTGTTGTGCAGTTAATCCATACATACTTCACCGAGATGGAAGCAATCTTATCAGAACTTTCAAGCCACAAGTATATATAGTTGTAACCACCTGTATAATTATATGGAGTTTTTGTTATTTTTCCAGTTTCACCATCTATACATCATGTTATGCCTGACTCGTGCTATCATACATGTAGTGATTTGCCTGCGGTCGAGTTCTCAAAGTTGGCTCTGCTGGCTGGAAAAATAAAGGATTTAAGCTCCCGGTAATTTAATATTTTTATCTTTTTGTACAAAATCCTGTTTGTTCCATTAATTTATCAATGAATATTCCCGTTATTTCTTACCCAAAAATATAAATATATTATCATTTGTATGTCTAAAAGATATAAATTAGGGTTTAATAAGTGCAACAAATTGCACTATTTTTCAATTAGGATCTTTGTTTTAGTCTTCTAGAACTGGAAAGAACATGATCATAATGCCTTGAAAGTTGAAACAAAGCATGCCATCACTAATCTCTATTTGAACTTCCCCAAAAGTTAAAATCTCACGTTCAATAGAGTATGTTATGGCCTTCAGCCAAATAACAGTGATAATAATTACATAATGACAGCAGTAATGTTAACAATAATAATATGAATATAGCACGTGTTGTCACTCAACTTTCAAAGTTTTGATTTTTTGTTTGAAAATTCTTAAAAAAATTAGTTGTATTCTTATTTTATATAAAATTATAATTGTGCTCTCATGAAATATATCATTGTCCTTCTATTTTTTTTAAAAAAATTATGATTTGTATCGTTACTGTAACAAAAACTGTGAGCATAGTACTCCATTGACAAAAAATTATAGCTCTGCCGGTGATAGAATACTAATAACACATCCTTATTAGTTCCCAGTTCCCTTTTGCAAACCATAAAGGCATACACACTACACACGAATGGAAGTATCGCAAACAGACATACCCTCCAATGCAAGTTGAGTCGCGATGCGGTTAGAAGTTTCTATTAACCATGACGAATTTGAAAAATTCTTAGGATTCTCTTTGTTAGGTGACTAGTGATTATATATATATATATATATATATATATATATATATGTATATATCTTTTCGTTTTAAGGGAAGGGTGAAAGCTCATTTTAGAAATCTGGTCATGAACCTTCAGAATGGTCGTAATTCTTTGTTTTACACGTAATGCAATGGTGAATAATAGCCTTAATTTCTTAATCTGATCTGTCTATTATGATAATTTGTGATATGTATATTATAGGTTCCTTAACTTTTCCTTAAACAATTGAGGCATTACAAATCGGATCTTACTTTTCAATTTTGGGTTGCAGCGTGGGTGCTGAGCACGTGAGGCTTTCTTGTGCTGATCTCATTCAGGCTTGTGATCAAATGAACAGACAAAAGTAGGCCATTTTATTGTTCATGCTCTTATTTATTTCATATGTGACAATAAATGTTGGAGTTTTATTGCTTATAACTTTCTACGAATATTAGCGTCATGCTTGTTTAGTTTCCAACTCTTGCCTTGTATGATCATAAAATTCTGATCTAATATCAATAAAAAAAAAATACCCAAAACATCTCACGTATTTTATCTAAATACCACTTTTGTCTCTCTCATTATGAAATATCCAAAACACCATTGTACTTTTAAACATGCTCTAAACAACCCCCTCCCCTTCTAAAGCAATTAATTGATTTAAAATACCCAAATTTGTAGTGACCCCTTACGGATGTCACAATAATCGTTACTTTTACCCTTTTATCATTATTTAGAGCTAAACAATTCAAATAAAATCAGATATCTCAGGAAAACATACATAATTTTTAAAAAAAACTACTTATTGGATTTGCTTCTTTCACCTCGATTAGCCCAATGGAACACTTACAGTGTTCGGCTAATCGATCACATGTAGAAACGGTTAGTTTACAAATACAATCATTTACTGAATTATAGACACACAAAATTTCAAACAATATTTAAACCTCTCGAGAAAAATACTTATATGTCCAAATAATTTAACCATACCAAAATAAAGAAACATGGCATGGTCCTTAAGAAACCACAATCAAGGAAATATTAAACAGTCTCAAAGTCTATATGAGAATAAATCAAGTCCTAATTCAACATCAGTGCAAAAAGTAACATTAATAATAAAATCATTGTTCAAGTCATTAATTCTTTGCATGGCGTGATTTCGTTTCCAATCAACACTCCTAGCGCACACGCCGGTCCCCGTCCTCCACCTATTTCATATGCCTTTTATGTTTGTCTGCAATATGATATAAAACTAAGTAAGCATAAGCTTAGTAAGTATACTTTCTTATCGCATAACATAAAACATTTCATAAAAATCCTTACATAATATTTTAATCATTATCATAGTAGTATACAAGGCACAAGTTTATATAGAACATATCTTTTCATTTAAACTTTCATATTAAGACATTATTCATTTTACCTTTAGGGGCCTAAGCATTGCACCATTAACATCATAGGCGCGCCGTCATGAGAGAAGTGGGGTAGTTAATCCCAAACCAAACATGACACATCCAAACCTTTGGGACATCATAAACATAAACATAGGGTGTGCAACACTTAATTAAGTGATACATATACATATAAGCTTTAACATGCCTCGTCATTAAAACATTTTTTAAACCTTCTTATTGCAACAAGAGTTTTCATAAGAAGACAATATGTAAAAAAAAAAAAAAACTTAAAAATTATCATAAAATATATTCTCAAAACTTTTTCGTAAACTTTTATTATGTTGCAGGTGAGAGAATGTACTTACTTGACTTGTTTGCTTACTAAATCTTAATTCAAGTGATGTTGCCACGGTTCTTGGTGTGCTTGCCTTTTAGAGTGTTTATGTCAATCATTCATATAATACATGAAATTAACATTCATCTTCATGATATCATTTAATACCATATTACATCATCATTATATATCATTCTTAACGAAACAAAACATCTTTGAGTTACAAACATGCACTTAAAGTCAAGAAACATAAAGACAGAAAACTTGACCTTGAATGATGTGGAGAAATTAATCTCAACTTATAAGCGTGAATCAAGTGTAAGAATTATTCCATAACATAGCTAACATATATAAACATCACTCAAATTTTGTTCTCTTGAAAATATTAATCCAAAATACCTCTTTCCAATTTTTAAAACATTCTAGTAAATCTGCCAATAATAAAAATTACCTGACCTTTAAGGATTCATAACCCTATATCTTTCAATTCACATTCAATTAAAGCATAAAAATTTGTAGGAATAAAGTTAACATATATACATATATATAATACCCGCATTTTTTTTAGCCATAAAAATTTCATTTGATAATTAAAATAAATCACATATTCAATGCCATAAAATCTACCAGCAAAGTCTGGGTAGTGAGCAATCCTAATTAAAAGTTATGTATTAAATTATTTATGCCATAAAATAATTTATAAAAATTACTATACTAGGCACATAAAGTTATAACATATCTAAAATTTAGCTCCAAATAAATTTAGAGTAATTCAAAACATACATTCGAATTTAGAGTTAATATTAATATCAGACATACTGAACAACAAACATGTTTCATTCAAACATTTTTATAAAATCAAATATGTATGATATGCTTCTGAAATTTTTATACGACATACTCAACTTCTAGATATAAGCTAGAAAATAAGAAATCATGTAAAACATATTTAAAAGTGTAATTTATCATCTCATGAATTACTAAAAGCATATCAAGTAGACATTTATAACCACTGAGTACTTGAAAATCAACAAATTTTATCTTAAAACATAATAAGGATATGAACCTAAAAATTTACAGACATTTAGTTAACATATCAATAATAACTCATAATAATTTTAGAATCAAAAGACGTTTTTTGTCCCATAAAATGGACTCTACAAAATACAAATATAAATCTGCCAGCAAATAAAATTTCGTGAGCAGTGTTTGATTAAAAGCTTATAACCTTAAAAATATTTTAAACGAAAATTTATAAAAAAAAAATCTCAGATGTTTTTAGCATATAGAAACACATCATATCTAAAAATCACAACAAAATAAAATCATTTGATTTCAAAACATTACCATCCATCTTACCCACGAACCAAAAACCCTAAAATTCTCTTATCACACTCCAACAACAAAACCTTATTTTCATGAAATCTCATGATAATCATATGGATATAAATACTTTCGACCATAAAATAACATTGTTATAATCCAAGTAATAAACAAAATAATTTATTTTCCATAAAAGCATACATGCATATACATTCACAACATGAAAGAATATTTTTCTAACAAAGTTTGTCACAAAATAATATATATCAATCATAAAATTCAAAACCATGAAAACCTTTATACTATACCCTAAATTCTTATGTTTTCTTCAACAAATTCGAAGATTTGCATACAAAATCTCCAAAAAGAATTCTTTCTACTTTGGCTTGAGAGAAAAAAAAATAATCAATTTTTGGCTTTGAGGATTAGAGAGGTGATGGAAGCTTTCTTGGACAGATTTTTGAGAGGGGTAAGGGCGAAAATTTTCTTTAATAATTTGCTTACATACTTTATAATACTAGTAAAAAGCATGCACTCCTCATGTACATATTAAACATATTAATATGAAAAACTAAAAGAATTGAGGAAAAAAAAGAACAAATATGTACAAAAAATGACAAGAATATAAAGAGAGAGAGAGAGAGAGAGAGAGAGACAAGAATGGGAAAAAGTGAGATAAAAGAGGAAGAAGAAAAAGCAAAAAAAAAAAAGATACAAGAAACGCTTCACCAGAGCGAATATTGAGAAATGCAAGATTCTCTATTTTAGGATTGGAGAGATTTTGGGCCCGTTTGTTTTTGTTCTCAAAATTTTTAGAAATATTTTCGCACACTTTTCAAGGCAAAAATTTTAAAAACACTTTAGCACAATTCTCAAAAAATTCTTATTTTTCAAAACAAAAACATTTTTACATATTTTGAAAACAATACCAAACGGCCCTTCTATGTTTTGTGTTGTTCTGTTTTCCATGGTCTTGATATTCATCAATCCTTTAATTAACCATGTGTGGTTCATTGTTTATTATAGGTTTAGAGAATGATTTCTAATAGCCATGTTGCACTATATTTTGCTTAAACGTTAATGTAATTTGAGAAAAAGATCTTTTATTTATTTTTTCGTGGAAATATCATTTCAGTTTCTCCCGAGCCCTACTTTGGATGAAGAATGAATTTGAACAGACTCGTAACAAGCTTGAAGCCTATGCTCAGGTACTGAACAATGTTGACTTTGATTGAATGTTTACGGTTATTGGTTTTCTGTATAAATAGGACTTGAAAAAACATATAGTTAGAGATTGATATCATTCATGGATTGGATATATATGTAACTATGTTGAGAAATAAATTTAATCTATGAAAAATGTTGTTTAACATCCATTTCGAAGAGTGAGAAAAAATTAAAATATCTGAAGGCTTATGTATTAAACATCAGGATATATCTCAAATCCTTTTACACACTACTTAAAGTGCATTTCTTTTACTCCACAACATCTCCTACAGTTCCCGTATTAGTTTAGTGAAAAAAGGATTAAGCTCTACCTTTAATAGCAATATCATTTAATATTATATATGACCAGAAAAATGCACTGAAGAACTTTGAGCCTCTATTGTATTTTTAAGATAGTTACGTGGAAAAGTGCTTTTAATTCACGACTTAATTATTGAAAAAATCCTTGTAATACAAAAGAATAATCTAGTGATAAATTCAATAATTCAAAGGTGGCATGGCTCAGTAGATGATGATTTTCCTTGTATGTGTGCGCTCGCACGCGCGCTTTTCCTTCTAAGGTCTAGAATTGAATAAATAACTCGACACATTGATCATGTGCAGATGGAGCGTAGGATTATAAGAGTACAGAGAAGCCAACAAAAGTAATATTGCTTATTAGCTAATCTCTTGCACATATCAATTTGGCGAAAGTTCAGGTGATCGTGGGGAAGGCGTCTGTGGATTCTGTGTTGCCTTTTGGGACTGATGTGAACTCAACTAATTATCCTACTATTTTGGGACTTTATGCTCGTTGGCACTCCGTCTGTAACTGATGTTTTAGTCAAGGAGGGCTTGTTTGTTGATATATTCTTTAGAAACAATTTTTTTAAAAAAAATAATAATTATCAGAATTTTATGAAAAATAATTAAGTAGTTAATTTTGGACTTCATTTTTGCCTCCCATAAAAGTGGAGTATTGCGTGAACTAAAATTGGCACTGTTATTTTCATCTGAGCGTATATGAAAGGTTTAGGCATGGTCCTTTTACACAAAAAAATGGTGAATATCACAATTATATGCTAACCTTTTATTAAATGATAAATATGTAAAAGTGTGTAATTAGTTGCCTTACTATTATGTGATACAATTAGAATGGACTAAAGTTCAGCGTTGTTCACACTACAACAAACGGTTATTAGCGACGACTTTTGTGGAAGTCATCGCAAAAAATTTATTTGCGACCATAAATGTTCATAAAAATATTGTCGCGAATCATTAGTCACAAAAAAGTTATTTGTGACTATACATTAGCGATGACAATCATCGCAAAAAAGTAGTTGCAATTATGTCGTCAGCAGTTTTGTTGGGCTGACATGGCTTCAATTCTTAACAACGACATTTTGAAAAATTGTCATCGTAAATACTTGATGCTGACGTGACATTTTTTTGCAATGACTTTTTCAAAATGTCATATTTTTAGTTTTTATATTTTTTGCGATGACATTATCTTCCTTGTTCTAAATTAAATATTTATAATAAATTTATTTCTTGTATTTTTTATAAAATTTTAATTAGTTATTTTTATTAATAGATTTATTACAATATATTCAAATTCAAAATTAAATAGAACTAATCGAATTATATAATAAAATGGAGGAGAAAATGAGAGAAAAATGGGAGGAAACCTCCTTTTAACTGTCACAGGTCGGGTCCAAATTGGCCTTCCCCGACAATGCAGTCGGCTGTGTTATGCATATCGCGGTCGACCGCAGCTGCTTGAGATGCAATCGGAGCTACTGCAGTCAAATTCTGAGATTTTGTTTTTAAGACTAAAATGAATGTTTTGAAAATGATGAGAATGATTTAGAAAAATGTCAAAAACACATTAAACAATCTTGTGAAAAAAAAAATCCATAAAGTTTAAAACTAAGAGAAATGAAATATTCAAGAAACAAAAATAATGCTCAAAATGCCAAACAAAAAAATGCAAGAGTAATCAAAAGAAAAATGTCATACAATTTATCACTATAATGTAAGCATAAAATAACAAGAAAATAATCAACCATATATTGCAAAGATTTCAATTTTCAAGACATATAAATATCCAAAAAAAAATAATACAAATGAGACCGTCATGTAAAGTCTCCGAACTCATGTGAATGGTTCCTCATTATATGTTCTTGATCTTTTTATTCTAGAAACCTCTCCAAGCTCACTACGACACAATTCAAGTTTTGGTTTCTAGTACCCACATAACTTTGGGTCCATTTTTGTTAGCCCTTGAGCTTTTTGGAATTCATCATTTTTTAACTCTAAAATTTGTGCTTTTCTTAATATGGCAATAAGATGTAGTGTGACCATCTTGATTGCAATATGTGCATACATATTTTGGATTTTGAGGATAAGTTGAAGTTTTAACAATATAAGTTTTGAAATAATTTTGCTCAATGTGTGTTTTATATCTTAAACCACCTTTGTTAAAAAACACAACATTGATCACCAAGCATTAAATCAAAATTTTTCTTTCCGTTGGTGAATTTTAAAAGAATTTTTGTTAAATCATCAACTTTTTTCTTTCAAAGATGCATTCTCTTTAATCAAAGAATCAATCTTAGTTTTATCAATTTTCAACTATTCTATTTCTTTCATAAGAGTGGACATTCTCTTTTTAAGCATCGAATTTCTAATAGCCAATTTTTCATAGTCATCATGAAGTTCATTAAAGGCTTTACATAATTCTTTAAAATCAATTTCATCACATTCATCATTCGAAGAGTTTGAAATATTTATCTTATTGTTGTCAAACACCATAAAGCATATATTGACTGCTTCTCTTAGTTCTTCTTCGCTTGAATCTTCCAATTTAAGTCCATCCCATGTTGCTTGAAGAGCTTTCTTAAATTTTTCATTTCTTGAATTTTTCATGTTGCTTTTCTCTTTTTCTAGAGCCTTTCCCGCGATTAAATTTCCTATAGAACCTTCTGTACTCTTTCATTAGGAAAGCCATTTCATCAAAATCCTTGTGCATTCCTCTTTGCCCTCATCATCATCATCTTCTTCTTCTTTGAGAATAGATGCCTTTAAAGAAAGCCCAAATTTATTTTTGTTGTCTTGTTCTTCTTTGTTTTGTCTCCTTGTAATCTCATGATTCATAAGAGAACTCACCAATTCTTCAAGCGATAACATTGATAAGCCTTTAGCTTTTTCCAATGTTGTTCTCTTGACGTGCCATGATGGAGGTAATGATTAGACAAGCTTCCTGACTAGTTCACTATCATTAAAAGTTCTTCCAGGAGACCTTAATTCGTTAACAAAATTTGTGAATCTGCTGTATATTTCATTTATAGTTTCATGTTCTACCATCTTAAACATTTCGTAGTCATGAAGAAGGAAATTTATTTTAGTTTCCTTTACTAGATTAGTTCATCAAAAAGGAACTACATTTAAAGTGTGCCAAATTTCTTTGCGGAAATGCATGAAGTGATTCTATTGAACTTATTCCTATTTAAAGAACAATACAAAATATTTATGGCATTGGCGTTTAAAGACAATTTTCTTTTATCATCGCTATTATATTCTTTAGGATCTTTAGGTACTAAAATGTTGTTCACTTCTTTGGTCGGTTTATATAGACCATTTATAACAATATCCCAAAGATTATAATCAGTAGATTGTAAATAAATTGTTATTCTAATCTTCCAATAATTGTAATCAACTCCATTTAAGAAAAGAGGTCTAGTAGTAGATTGACTATCCATATTTTGAAAAATTTGAGTAGCTAAGCTCAAGATTGATAAATCTTTTTCAAAAATCAAATCGAGCTTCTCACTCTGATACCAATTGTTAGCCCAAGAATAGCTACCCAAGAGGTGGGTGAATTAGGTTTCAAAATTTTTTTCACAATTATTGAAATTTACTATATTAAACACATTACTAAGTGAAACACACAAATATCAATTATAATAAACTTCAATAGAATATAAATGCGTTAATGTAAGGAGGTAGGGATAGAGAAATACAAATTATAGTAGTTCGATAATACGCCTAAGTCCACTGTTACCAAGCAAAGACTTCGACTTGGCCTTTTCCACTATCATGACCATCTTTTCAATACAATCACTCCTTGTACAATCCAGTGAGTTTTTCTACCCGAGGCTTACCATACCTTCTTGCAACTGTCAATTTTATATGGAGATTGACTAACCAAAGTGACCCGTCAATTTTATATGGAGATTGGCAGACCCAAAACAACCCCAAAATAGGCTTTGAAAGGCTAATTCACTTGGCTTATAATGATTGGAAGTGTTTAAGCACTCTCTTTTAACTCGTAGAAATGGATAAATTACAATTTAGAACAAACTAGGAGATGATCAAACACACAATGAGAATGTTTAACAAGTTTGGCACAAATATTGATCAAAAACTTATAGAAAACTTGGAGAATGAGACAAGGTTAATTATAAGTGTTGTTCATAACTTACTAAGGCCATCAATGAGACTATTTATAGTTAAAAACACAAAAGTAGCCGTTTATGGCCATTTGAGGCACCTTTCTAATGGCTAGAAATATAGTCGTTGGACATCACGGTCAAACCCAGCATACTGGACGCGGTCAACAATGATGCCGGAGAACTAACCCCCTCAAGCTGGTGCAATCGACCATATATGCCTATGCGCGATCGACCATGCCTCTCCAAGTGGTCAGGCTCCTCAAGTTTTCCTTGAAGGTTGTTGAGTTTAAAAACAATTTTAAACATCTTCAAAACCTTTCTTAAATTAATTTTAAGTCTTGAAAACAAATGCAATGATATAGAAACAATTTTGAGTATAATTTCAAGACTTCAAATGTTTTTAACTTAATTTTGAAATCTTTTAAAAACGTTTGAAATCAAGTTTAAATATAGATCAAGATTTTGAGCCAATTAAACTTGATACATATATTGACCATGCTCTAACATCAAACAACCTAAGAAATAAACTTAAACCTATTCTTCATGCTTGTTGATGCCATATCCTCAATCTTTAAGTTCTCAGTAGGTTGTTTGTCTTCATTAATTTCTTCCAAGTCTTGATGGAAACTCCTTTTGATTCTCTTGAGATGTAATAATAATAATAATACTAAATGGCTCTACACACTCAAAATAAATCATTAGCGTTTAAGAAACTAATTGTTTGTTGTCATCAAAACAAAAATAAATATTTCCTTTGAAACATAGGACCTAACACTAAGAACAGGAAATCTTCTGTTCCAGCAAAAGGCAAGGACAAGAAGAAGAAAAAGAGGAACTTGAAGAAGCTAAAGTACTTTTTCTGCAAGAAGGTTAGGCGTATTAAGAAGAATTACTAGGACTTCCTATCTCAAGGAGGTAAATGCGAACTTCTGATTATTGAAACTTGCTTAGTTAAGGAATCAAATGACACTTGGGTCATAGATTCTAAAGAAACTAATCATGTTTGTGTTTCTCTTCAAGGGTTCAAGGAAACGAGAAGTCTACTGCATAAGCACTTCATGTTGCAGATGGGCAAGTGTTGGTTGAAGCAGTGGGAGATGTCCATCTTTACTTTGATAATTATAGGACTTTAGTTTTGACTGTTTTTTTATGTTTTTAAAATTAAAAGGAATTTAATTTCTATTGTATGTTTATTTAAAGACTCTTGTTTAGTTTCTTCTAATAATAAAGTTGTGCTTTATAAAAACAAATCTTTTATCTGTAGTGGATGGATGTAAAACAACCTATACTTTAAACATGGTTCCTTAAATATTATCATCAAAACATTTCATACATTAAAAACATGAAAATCTTTTGAAAACATTTTCTAATAATTTAAAATACATTCATTTTAAAATTCATACAAACATCTTATTATCATGTATTTCAACGTCATATAAATATTTCATCATAAATAAAAATCATTTAAACATATAAAACATTTTATAAAACAAAATCCAAAAATAACATTATCAAAACAGTTTTCTCATAGAAATTTCGTAACATAAAATATACTCATCATAACATACACATGCACATTCTTGACAATTTTCATGAAAAACATCATTCATTTACCCCTTAAATAACACTACATTTTTTTTATGCATCATAGTCAAACAGTAATATTTTACTGTGAATGGTATAGGATAGAAAATTTATATTTTTCATAAAAACACTGAAATGACATGAAACTTGGAAAAGCGACACCCAATACACACATGAACATCATATTAAAAACTCAGAGCAAAATACAATACCTAGAGGAAGATATTGTAAACGAATTGAGGAGGAGAAATTCTTTTCAAAACAACAAAAAAACTTAGTTCTTACCTTGAAAATTTCTTCTCAAAATTCTTGAATTTAACCAATAAAATATAACTTTTTCTTTCAATACTTGGAGAGAATTTTTGAGAGAGAAGGAGATGGGATTCGTGGAGAAGAGAAGAAGAATGAGGAATCGTCTCAGAACTGAGAGAGAGAAGATAAGAGAAAAATGGGGAAGAAAGTGAAAGAACGTTAAAAATTTTTAACGTAAGTTAATGGCATAACGTACAAAGAAGGAGAGTCAAAACTCTTCATTAAGTCAGAAATTTTCTGACTCAAATGGTGCTAATTAGCGTGGTGGTAGGAGAGCAAAGAGGGAAAGTCAAAACTTTAGTCTCACTTGCCATATTTTTGCCCCCTTATAATAGGAAACCATTTAAAATCAAACAAATCAAAGCGAAGTCAAACCTTTTAATTTCCTTAACTGATAAAACATTCCATTATTATGCCAATTAATCACAATAAATCACCCTTTTAACGTAATTATCTCAGCTATAAATTTGGAGAGATTTTTGCTGACTGCTTGTCAGCCGTGTTCGGCCTGTCGATTTTCTCCTTCAGCCTGCCGGTTCCACCAAGTTCGGCCTGCCGATCTTGGGCAGACATTTCGGCCTGTCGAACTCAAAAGTCTGGCCTGTCGAACTGTCCATAAATGCCATACATTAAAACATTCATACATCATCGCATCATAATTACACATACATTAAAATAATCATGAACACTTGAGCACAACGATTCCATGCGGTCGTCACCTATCATAAAACTTGACATAAAAAGTTAGTAACATTAACATCATATATCATTACATATAACATAAATTATTAATAAAATATCATTAACGCCGCTACTAACTTAACGTGATTTATTACATAAAAATAGGCGGGTGTTACAATTCTCCTCACCTTATAAAAGTTTCATCCTCGAAACTTAGAATAAATATGGATACATAATCTCATGTCATCTTCACGTTCCCACGTGGCTTCTTCAACTTGCTGATTTTGCCATAACTCCTTGACTAATGGAATTTCTTTATTCCTCAAGGTCTTGGTTTTTCGATCGAGTATCTTCGTTGGTGTTTCTTCATAACTTAAGTCTTCTCGTATCTCGATCACTTATGGCTCAATCACATGCGTAGGGTCTGGAACATACTTCTTGAGCATGGAGACATGAAATACATCGTGCATTGCGGACATCATAGAAGGCAACTTCAGCTGGTAAGCTACTTTGCCTATTCGCTTCACAACTTCATAAGGACCGATGAATCTTGGACTTAATTTGCTTTTCTTCCCAAATCTCATAACTCCTTTCATTGGTGCAACTTTCAAAAACACATATTCGCCAACGGCGAACTCTAAGGGTCTTCTTCTTCTGTCAGCACAACTCTTCTGACGACTTTGAGCGGTCTCTATTCTTCTTCTTATCAACTTTATCATCTCAGATGTTTCATTAACAAAATTAGTTCTTTCAGCATCGACGTTTTTCATCATCTTCTTTTAACCAACTTCGTGCCAACATATAGGCGATTTGCATTTTCGTCCATATAGAGCCTCATATGGTGCCATCCCAATTGTCACCTGAAAGCTGTTGTTGTAAGCAAACTCTGCTAACGGGAACATTTTACACCAGCTGGTCTTAAAATCGAGAGAACAAGCCTGTAGCATATCCTCTAAAATCAAGTTCGTCCTCTCCGTTTGGCCGTCTGTCTGAGGATGAAAAGCTGTACTAAAATGTAGCCTAGTTCTCATAGCAGTCTGTACACTCTTCCAAAACTTAGATATGAACCTGCCATCACGATCTAAGATGATCGACTTGGGAATCCCATGAAGTCATACAATTTCCTTAACATAGAGTTCCGCTAATCGTTCCATGGAGTAAGTGATCTTGATAGGAATGAAATGCGCCATCATAGTCAGTCGATCAACCACTACCCAAATTGCATCATAACCATTCGTAGTTATGGGCAAACCGGTAATGAAATCCATTGCTATGTCCTCCCACTTCCATTCTGGTATTTGGATATATTGCAATTCACCACCAGGTCTCTGGCGTTCAGCCTTTACTTGTTGACATGTCATACATTTCTTCACATACTTTGCAACATCACATTTCATTTTAAACCACCAGAAGTTACCCCTTAGATCATTATACATCTTTGTTGCACCTGGATGAAGAGAGTAAGGAGTATCATGAATTTTTGCCAAGATCTTTCCCCTTAAGTCATCAACATTGGGAACACATAAACGGTCCTTGAGATACAGAGTTCCGTCATCCACGATACAAAATTCTTGACATTTCCCTTCTTTCATTTCTTGCTTGATCCTTGCAAGACTTACATCTTCATCTTGTTTTCTCTGAATTATACATCATCGGAGCAAGAGTGAGTGCTGATAGCTAGCCTGCTATAAGTTCCAAACCAAAGTCTAGAATTTCTTTTCTTAAAGGTAAAGACATTGCTTGCATTGACATCAATGTGGCAACTGACTTCCTACTTGGTGCATCAGCCACTCGGTTAGCTTTTCCAGGATGATAAAGGATTTCACAATCATAATTCTTCACCAACTCTAGCCATCTTCGTTGTCTCATGTTCAAGTCCTTTGCGTGAAGAAGTATTTCAGACTTTGATGATCAGTGAAGATCTTACATTGGACCCTATATAAGTAGTGTCTCCATATCTTCAATGCAAAAATGACTGCTACTAACTTGAGATCATGAGTAGGATAGTTCTTTTCGTAATCCTTCAGTTGTCTTAAAGCATAAGCAATCACTCTTTCATTTTGCATCAATACAATCTTGGATGCATCACTATAAATAACGAACCCGTCATTTCCTTCAGGAATTGCCAACACTGGAGCCGTCAGTTAATCTTTTCTTTAGTTCTTGAAAACTTTTCTCGCATGCATCTGTCCATTCATACTTCTTTCCTTTGCGAGTCAGGTTCATAAGTGGAGCTGCTATCTTGGAGAAATCTTCTGCGAATCTTAGATAATAACCTGCTAAACCCAAGAAGCTCCTTATTTCACTTGCATTCATCGGTTGCTTCCAGTTGAGAACAGCTTCTACTTTAGCAGGATCAACCATAATCCCTTCCTTCGATATAACATGCCCCAAGAATGACACTTTATCCAGCCAAAACTCGCATTTGGAGAACTTAGCATATAGCTGGTGTCTTCTTAAAGTCTCCAGCACAATCCTTAAATGCTCCTCATGCTCTTCGTGATTCTTAGAATAGATAAGAATATCATCGATAAATACAACAACAAATTTATCGAGGAAATCCTTGAATACCCTGTTCATCAAATCCATAAAGGCAGCAGGTGCATTCGTCAGACCGAAAGGCATAACCACAAATTCATGGTGACTATACCTCGACCTGAAAGCAGTCTTGGGGATATCTCCTTCTTTAACCTTCAACTAATGATATCCTGATCATAGATCAATATTTGAAAACACCGATACACCCTTGAGCTAATCAAACAAATCATCGATTTGAGGCAACGGGTACTTGTTCTTGATCATCACCTTGTTCAACTCTTTGTAGTCGATGCAGAGTCTCATAGTGCCATCCTTTTTCTTCACAAACAAGACTAGAGCACCCCAATGTGAGTGACTTGGCCTGATAAAACCTTTGTCAAGTAGCTCTTTTAATTGTATGTGAAGCTCATTTAGCTCTACCAGGGCCATTCTGTAAGGTTCTTTTGAGATTGGATAGGTGCCTGGAGCAAGCTCAATCTCGAATTCAACTTCTCTTTCTGGCGGTAGACTCGTCAGATCATCACAAAACACATCTTCATATTCATGAACAACATGCACATCTTCAATTCTTGTCTTTCCTTCTTGGCTTTTGTCTACAACGTTCGCCAGATAGCCCATGCAACCACTTGCTAATAGCTTCCTGGCTTTTCATTGCCGATAAAAACATGCTGGGTTTCTTTTTGGACTCGCCAACATAAATGAACTTCTGATCACCTTCTGGATGGAAGATCACCTTTCATTTTCGGCATTCAATAGAGGCATTGTACTTACTCAGGAAATCCATGCCAAGAATCATGTCGTAGTCATGCATGTCGATCACAATAAGGTCGACGAACAACTCCCTATCGGAAATCCATAGGGGTACTGTACATAAACAGTGCGTAGATAATATCACTTCCCTGGAGGGTAGTGTCGTAGTGAATCCCTGTCTCATAGGTTCTAAACGTACCTCTAACTTCTTAGCATATGACATAGATACAAAAGAATGCATGGCACCCGTATCAAAAGAACATAAGCATCATTAGATAAGCTTATTATCTGACCTGTGACCACATTGGAAGCTTCTGCAGCCACTTGTTCTTTCGTCATGGCATAGATTCGGGAATTTGTCGGCGGGGCTTCAATTCTCCCTTGACTAATAAGTGGCCCTTCAAGGGAGGCTTGCATCTGATGAAGCTGGGCTTGAGGAGGAGCTCTCTGCGGGGCATTGGCATTCATCAGCTTGGGGCAGTTCTTTACAAAGTGGTCTTCATGCCCACAGATGAAACATTGGTTTGTTCCCAAGCGACATTCCCCGGGATGCTTCTTTCCACACTTGGCACACGGTTGAAATCGTCTATTATTATTGTTAGGTTGACCATCATTATGCCTCTTGTTGTCTTGACCATGCTGGTTTTGAGGATTACCCTTCCTCTTGTTATTCCTCTAGTTTTGGTTGTTGTTGTTGCTGCTGCTGTTGTTGTTGTTGTTCCTGTGGGGAGGGCGGTTCTGGTTGTTTGCATTGTTGGCCTGCTGATTGGGCTGAGGCTGGTTCCTTCTTAGCTTGGACAGATGAAACTCAGCACGTTGAGCCCTCATAATAACCTGCTCTTGAGTCCTTGGTGGACTTACCCCATCAACGATTGCAACAATATCTGGCCTAAGGGCTCTGATCAGTCTTCTGACCCTTTCACCTTCATCCATAACCATCCCTGGACATAAATGAGCTAGCTGGTCAAACTTCGTCACCACATCAGTGACTGACATATCCCCCTGGCGCAAGCTCTCAAACTCCTCATAATGTTTCCTTGTAACATTCATGTGGAAGAACTTCGTGTTGAATTCATGAACGAAGTCAGCCCATGTCATTTCTTCAACATTCTTGCTCTGTTCAATGCCATCCCACCATATCCTGGCCTCCATGGTGAGGCAGTACGATGCACAGAGGACCTTTCATTGTCTATGAAATCCATGAGTCGTAAGGTGGTCTCAATCGTCTTTAGCCATCCTTGAGCTACTAGCAGATCCTTAGAACCTTCGAAATCCGCTAGCTTAACTCTCTTCCATCTTACCAGTAGGGGTTCCTGATAGGCTGCTCTTGGTTCAGCAGCAGGAATTGGGACTTCGTTTACTTGTGGCTGCGGAGGAGGAGGAGGCTCATCATTGCCTCGACGTTCGTCATTCTGGCCGTTGGCCCTTAAAGCAGCAATTTCCCCTCTTTGGTCCTTCAACTGCCTTTGCAGTTCAGCAATCATTGTCATGAGTCTTTCATTGGTTTGGGTGCGAGTCTGTATTCTTCTGTGGCCGTCCATCGTTAATTTCCTAAAAGAATTAGGACTTAGAAATAATCTTCTATTTATGAGACAAGTTTTAACTACTAAATTGTAAATCATTAAACATTTAAACTTTAATCTTATCATCATACTTGCATCAATACATCCAACTTCATAACATACTTACTTGGAGGACTTGGATTGACGTGTGGTGATATGCATTATAATCGGAAAAATATCTCTGACACCAAAGCCTGTAACGCCCCTTTTTGGACATCATAGATGTCGTTACATTCTTACATTCTTACTTATTTAACTCAAAACATATATATTAATACAAAACTTAAACGATACTTTTAATAGTAAAAGTAATTAAACATACTTAACCAGGATACATTCATACATTTTATTTATTATTATTTTTATAATAACTTAACATTGTTAATTCACATGTTAAACCCATTCCATGTCATAATTTATTTAATTAAACTTAAAATTAATCATAAACTTATTTCAATAAAATAGATAAACTAAGTTGTAAAATCAGGACTTATAAAAAAAACATCACATCATATCTCAAAATTATCACATCATATCTCATAAATCATCACATCATTTAAAAGTCATTAACTCCCACAGTTCGGCAGGCCGAACTTGGGACTTTGACAGGCCGAACATGATCGGCAAGCCATAGTTCCCTCAACCGGCAGGCTGGTAGAGGCTCTGTAAATCTGGCTTAAAAACTCATCATTGTCCGGCAGGCCGAAAACGTGATCGGCAGGCCAAACTTCTGGACATCGGCAGGCCGACCAAGATGTTCGGCAGGCCGACCGAGCCAAATTTCCTTGGGAATATTTAATTTTTAAAAACAAAACCATCCTTTCATAAAAATGTAGAAGTTCATAATACTTAAAATAATGAAATAAAAATATAAAACGTAGTTCAGGAAATCCTTTAAATATTTATCATAAAAATTGTGTTCAAAATATGAAACTTAATATAAAATATAAGAACGTTCTTCTTGGCGTGCTTCCGGTTACAATTCATCGTGCTTAGTGCTCACACGCCTTCCCATGTCCTCTGCCTAATCCATGATTTTCTTACCCTTATCTGTAACATGACATAAAACATGATTAAGCTAATGCTTAGTAAGTACATATAATTCTCACAATTTAAAACATTACATAAACATCATCATCGTCATTGTCATCATATTATAAAAGTGCCTTAAGCACAATTTCATAGAAACATATCTTTCATTGTGTTGACCATTTAAAAACTTATTCCATTTTAT
Source organism: Artocarpus heterophyllus (assembly GCA_025403435.1). NCBI lineage: Eukaryota > Viridiplantae > Streptophyta > Magnoliopsida > Rosales > Moraceae > Artocarpus > Artocarpus heterophyllus. Next base: position 31,639,836 of record CM046338.1, read on the forward strand.
CTTAAGGGCCCAAGTGTTGCACCATGAACATCATTGTAGGCGCGCTGTCATGAGAGGAGAAGGGTAGCTAATCCCAAACCAAACATGACATCATAACATTTCATTTCATAACATTGGTGTGCAACACCTATTAGGTGATACATACATATATAATTTTCATGTTATAAAACATTTCATCATCATACTTATCATCGTGAATACCATAAAATCATGAAAATCATGAAAATAACCATGAAAATCTTTCATAAGAAGTCCTTAAAGGAAAATAACCATAAAATCATCGTGAATACCATTGTGAACATATCATCAAACCTTGAAAAAGGTGTCATGTTGCAGGTGAGAATGTACTTACCTTAAAGCTAGCTTACTTAACCTTAACGTGATTTGGTGACGATGCCGCGGTCTCGAAGTGCTCGTTCCTTTGAGTGTTCATGCCATTTATCCATTTAAAAATACAATAAAATTAATACTTATCATAAAACATTCATTCATATAACATTGATATATACATTCATCTCATATAATAAACATAACTCATAATCATTATTGTGAAAACATAACATTATCATCACATATAAATATTATTTATAACATGCTTCCTTAACTATTATCATCAAAACATTTCATACATTATAAACATGAAAATCTTTTGAAAACATTTTATAATAATTTAAAATACATTCATTTTAAAATTCATACAAACATCTTATTATCATGTATTTCAACGTCATATAAATATTTCATCATTAATAAAAATCATTTAAACATATAAAACATTTTATGAAACAAAATCCAAAAATAACATTATCAAAACAGTTTTCTCATAGAAATTTCGTAACATAAAATATACTCATCATAACATGCACATGCACATTCTTGACAATTTTCATGAAAAATATCATTCATTTACCCCTTAAATAACACTACATTTTTTTTATGCATCATAGTCAAACAGTAATATTTTACTGTGAATGGTAGATGATAGAAAATTCATATTTTTCATAAAAACACCGAAATGACATGAAACTTGGAAAAACGACACCCAATACACACATGAACATCATATTAAAAACTCAGAGCAAAATCCAATACCTAGAGGAAGATATTGTAAACGAATTGAGGAAGAGAAATTCTTTTCAAAACACCGAAAAAACTGAGTTCTTACCTTGAAAATTTCTTCTCAAAATTCTTGAATTTAACTAACAAAATATAACTTTTTCTTTCAATACTTGTAGAGAATTTTTGAGAGAGAAGGAGATGAGATTCGTGGAGAAGAGAAGAAGAATGAGGAATCGTCTCAGAACTGAGAGAGAGAAGATGAGAGAAAAATGGGGAAGAAAGCGAAAGAACGTTAAAAATTTTTAACGTAAGTTAATGGCATAACGTACAAAGAAGGAGAGTCAAAACTCTTCATTAAGTCAGAAATTTTCTGACTCAAATGGTGCTAATTAGCATGGAGGTAGGAGAGCAAAGAGGGAAAGTCAAAACTTTAGTCTCACTTGCCATATTTTTGCCCCCTTATAATAGGAAACCATTTAAAATCAGACAAATCAAAGCGAAGTCAAACCTTTTAATTTCCTTAACTGATAAAACATTCCATTATTATGCCAATTAATCACAATAAATCACCCTTTTAACGTAATTATCTCAGCCATAAATTTGGAGAGATTTTTGCTGACTGCTCGTCAACCGTGTTCGGCCTGTCGATTTTCTCCTTCGGCCTGCCGATTCCACCAAGTTCGGCCTACCGATGCTTTTCTTCGGCCTGCCAATCTTGGGCAGACATTTCGGCCTGCCGAACTCAAAAGTCTGGCCTGCCGAACTGTCCATAAATGCCATACATTAAAACATTCATACATCATCGCATCATAATTACACATACATTAAAATAATCATAAACACTTGAGCACAACAATTCCATGCGGTTGTCACCTATCATAAAACTTGACATAAAAAGTTAGTAACATTAACATCATATATCATTGCATATAGCATAAATTATTAATAAAATATCATTAACGTCGCTCCTAACTTAACGTGATTCATTACATAAAAATAGGAGGGTGTTACACAACCAAACATTTGTTATGCGGTTGGGATAGTAAATCGATTTCAATCGGTTCTAGGGCCAAACCATTGGGTTGCAATCAAGCATATTTTCAAGTACTTGAGAAGGACTAGAGGATATATGCTAGTGTATTCTGGTGAGAATCTAATACCTCTTGGATGCACGGATTTGGATTTCCAATCTTGTTTGGATTCGAGAAGATTGACTTCAAGATCTGTGTTTACTTTGGGAGGAAGGGCCATTGTTTAGAGAAGTGTCAAGCAAGGTTGCACTTTAGTTTCAATGATAGAGGCTGAATATGTGGCAGCTAGTGAAGCCTCGAAAGAAGCTCTATGGTTTTACAAGTTCCTTGGGGATCTAGAGGTAGTTTATGGTATGGATAAGGTGATGTTGTTGTATTGTGATAACACTATAGTGATAGCTAATGCTAAAGAACTATGATTAACATATACATCAAAAGTATGATGAGATAAAGGACTTCGTTGAGGGTGGACATCTTGTAGTATACAAGATCGCGTCCGAGGACAATATAGCTGATCGTTTCATGAAGACACTACCAACGAGGGTTTTCAAGAAACACGTAAAGGCTATTGGGATGCAAGACATGTCATATTTACTCACTTAGTGGAAGTGGGAGATTGTTAGACTAGGTGTCCTAAGGATTAAATGGTATAATAAGTTTTTGAAGAAATTTAATCAATAAAGAGTTTATTTATTATTCATATACCAAATGTTTTTCTCTTTATGTTCATTTATGTTAAATGTATGATAAGCAAATGAAAGTCTAAAATTATCAGTCTAAAATTATCAGTCTAAACCTCTAAGATCATGCACATGATGGATAGATTATGCAAAAGACATGAATATTAAAGGTGATAGTCACAATGATAAGGTCCGCAATCGAGGGAATAAAGTTGGGTGCTTTATTCATGCTAAATTGTTATCTTGTATACATCCCTAATGGGAGATAACTTGTTTTGGTTATCGGAGTGGAAACTCCACGAGTCGAAACATTGGGATATTGTCATAGGTGACGATATATTAGATCAGGACAAAAGTTGAATTGATTTGATTAATAATTCAGTTTGTTTAAATCAATTTACTTTTGACAATCATTTGCATAATGTCTTAATCCTAAAATAAACAATGGGCCTATATTCTTGACTTGTGTCTTTGATGTAGCAAAGGGTGGCATTCTGATTTGATGATGATACGCATACCGGTACATTAGAGACATAACTCTTGACAGACGTAAACTTGTGATTTATAGATATAGAATCCTTAACTCTTTTGTATAGTTAATGATATTCTTTTATAGGTATTATCCTATAATTGAAAGACTGGACCACTCAACTATTTGAATACATAGGTGTAACCGAATAGTATACTATTTATGAATAGTAAGTATTGCAATGGTAAGATAATAGAACATAAGATAAAAATAATCAAGAAAGTAAAACAGAATTTATCCTTAAGCCAATTATGAATATCTTATGAGATGTTACACATTATGATATGGCATAGACGATTAGCTTATTGGAGCTTCGTAATTTTATATAGCTCGAGAGTACAGTTCTAAGCTTTTAGTGGGGTAGTGTTATAGTTAATAATTATAAAAATATATGAGATATGTTATTTTATAATTATAGGAGCTTGAGCTATATATGTCCATTAGGTCCCCTTTGCTAGCTCATAATAATTCCTGTAACGATACAATATGTTTTTCTTACATATTGTTGACTTGTGTTAATTATTAGGTTGGTTGAAATTTGATGGAATTGATTTACTAATTCATGTTAGTTTATTGGTTGAATTAATTTTATAAACCAATTTAAGATAAACATGTGAATTATTTGGTTAATATTTTTAAAAATTCATCGGAGGAAGGAGAATCATAGGAGGAAAAGCTCTATAATGTGCGATCACTCGCACTCCAATCGTAGATAGAGAATAGCAAAGAAGACTAATTGTTGAGGCTTTTCCAAAACATTATTCTCTACTCATTTTTTCGTAAACTTCGATATACAAAAGAGGTACATATGATCTGTTATTATTTTATATACTTAGCATGTCAAATTTATTATTTGGAAAAGACTTTGAATTAAAATTTTTAAAAATTCCACTACATATAGTTCTTTTAACATCCAATGCATGTAATAATTTATTTTACTTTCATCACTTTCTTTAATTTCTGTTGGACTATGGTTTGTTCTTTATTTCTGCTATTTTTTGTATTTTAATTATGTATGCTAGGATTGTGAGGCTTGGGGATTCCTAATCATGCTATGGTATTATATAAACTTTGTTTGTTATATGTTCGGTGTGTTTTCATGGATTTTCTCAAAATTGTGTTTTTCATAAATTTAGTCTTTTCTTAAAATGATATTTTAAAATATATTTAATAACTTGTAACTTAATAACGGTTTTTAAATTAATCATCTTAATTAATCTACTATGGCACCTTCCCCTGCTTTGGAGCATACCAAGACTCTATTGTTCATAGCTCTATATTTTGCCTAAGTGTTACTCCGAGCTAGTATATTTTGCTTCTTACTTCTCTAAGAGATAAGATTGCCCCAAAGAAAGGTATAGTAACCTAAAGTTGATCTCATGTCCATGATTGTACCGTCCTAATTCGCATCAAATAAGACTTCTATAATTTGCTGCTCATTTTTCTTTAACAATAGACACTACAATAAATTTGAGATCATACGACCCTAATTTAACAACTTTTTCTCAAAAACTATAGTGATAAGAGAAAAAAAACGCAGGGAGTTACACTCGAGAAGACGAATAATGTCAAGAATGTAAGCTCCATGTTGACGATAGAATTAATGGTGGGTGTACACTTGTTGCGCTTGGGAAGGCATGGATGGAAAGTCTTTCAACTGATACAGTCCATGGAAGACCTATAGGGGAAGAAAACGTGCATGTTAGCATCACTACCATCAGAGTTAGAGCAGCTAATTGCCTGTTTTGACATTTGAAGCAACAATTGTGGGTGAGGCCACCAGAATCTTCATCACACGGCTAAAGAGGTTAATTGAAGTCGTCGCAATGACAAAGAAGAGTCGAGCACCTAGCCACATTCCACAAGATCTAGGGGGAAAAAAACGCCAAAAAAAGAAAAGCTCTGTAAAAGCAAGACAATCATAACCAAGGTAGAACAAGAATAAGAACAGCCCGTTGTGAATGAGCTACTGCTTGCATTTTACTTCTCTTTAGTACCTCTAGAATTTATGCAGTTGGCCTTATACACACATTCTTTCATGCGCGATGGGTTGATGATTCAGTGCCCGATACTGGTAAATGTCACTGGCAATGAATTGCCTATCTATATGGGTATGAAGACATTTACAACTTTATCAACTTTGATCAAATCGGGCTGAACTGTATCATGGTATACCTCAAGTAATAACTTTATCTTTAATTTATAATTTTTAAAATATAGATAGAGTAGTAAGGTGCTTTCAAATACTTGGCTGTATTGTTTTTTATTGTAGTTTTTTGGTAGAATATTGTGAACTTCAAGGCAGGGCTCATAATTTTGGTTTCATATCTTTAGCAATTGTTTTAAGCACTACAAGAGACCTACAAAGTGATTGCAAAGAGTATGCCACATCACTCCTCGACTTATTAGCTCAAGCACCGAGGGGGAAATTATTCTTTGTGCCATACAATGTTAGAGAACATTGGATGCTGGCACTTACTTCACCATGGAAGGCCCAAATATATTGGTTTGGTCCCCTCGGACACCCACCACGTAATAATTTTGTATCACTCATGAGATTTTAACTATTAATGTTCTCTTATAAAATTAACTATTTTAAGTTTTATATAATTGTATTGTCTATTAATTCATTTAATCATGACACATTGTTGGGGCGCTTAATAATTGGAAGCTTCAAACGGGAAGCAGTTCACATTCCGACCGAACAAAACACTATATTCCAGACGTAAATGTCTAAGATAACAAGGACACATATAATGTGGTTTTTTTATTCTACGTTTCATGCGAGATATAATTAATAGTGGTACACAAGCCATAGCAAAAAAAAGAATTTTTATACATACGGATATAAATGAAGTTAGAATAGAGTGGGTACAATTTGTAAATAAGTATGTCATTTTTAGATAAAAATAGTAGATAAACGATTGTGTAAAATAGCTCAATGTAAATGATCTTGTAAATACCTTGTAATTTCAATATACATTATTTTTTATATGCAATCAAGGCCTTGTTGTAATGAATAACACACGGGATTTGCCATTCCATGGGAAATTAGAAATTTTGACAATTTTTTTGTGCAATACCAATTTTTCATGACGGTTTAAGCAAAAAACCGTTGTGAAAATGTTGTACGTGGACCGTCATTCCACAATGGTTTTCTAAAAAACCGCCGTAGAATGTGAAGTTTCCACGATGGTTTTCTCAAAAATCGTTATGGAAACTTCAATCTTTCATGACGGTTTTCTTGAAAAACTATCATGAAAGAGGTCCTCCCACACCCCCCAAATTGGCGTCTATTCTGAGGTTCCACGATGATAAAAAAGAGTCATGAAAACTTATACCATAACTGAAGTTTTCACGACGATTTTTTAACCGTCGTGAAATTTTTCATGTCAATTTTAAACCGTCGTAGAATTTTCAGTCTGTAGTAGTGAGACCTCTTCCAGGTACGCCTTTTAGGAAGTTTTGATTCTATCAAAAGCCTCAAGATGATCTTTATGTGGTAAGTGCATAAATAGTAGGTTTTGATAAATATTTGGAGTAAATAGAATATTTACGTTGTAAATAGTTTATTGACTGTATGAATAATTTTTATTTACACTGTAAATAATGAGATATTTAAATTATTTACACCTTAAATCTATTTACTATATTAACAAGAATTATTTACACTGTAAACTGTAAATGGGGTAACGAAATTATTTACACTACAAATATGTTATTTACTGCAAATATTTTCATAACATTATAGTTTTTAAAAAGTAATATTTATTGTAATTTTTTTTTAAAATTATTATGCTAAATGAAAGCATGAAAGGAAATAAATAGGCTAAGAATCAAATCTTAAACCCCTAGTCAATAACCCATAAATCTAGGATTTATCAAAGCAACCTACTGCTAGATATCCAGACCTGATCACGGTGATCATTCTTGTGTTTTTTCAAATTTAAACAGAAAAATATGCCTAATCTTTCTACAACTATCACGTAACAAATTATGGATAAGGGTTAGTCACAAGAAAAGTATCGCTTTCGACGGACCTGAAAAAAGGTTTTCTTATGGTTGATGTACCCAAGCGATAAAAGAGAAGTAAATGACCTTTGCCAATTTTAGTATCGCAAGGAACTTTACATAATTTCTTACTTGGGGATAACTTTTGCGAGAAATAATGCATTTGGCCTTATCTTACTGCAATACCGACAACATATGTTACAATCTTTTTATTTTTATTTTTATTTCTATTTTTATTGCTGTCTCCAACAAAGGCGTTTGTTCGTTCAATCCATTCTTCATCGTTCTTGAATAGACAGAAGAGACTAATTAATGCCCTTTTCTGCCGAAAAATGCTCATTAAAGTGTGATTGCACACTTTTACGACGTCAGCTAGACTTGGTATTTAATTTACCATCGATTTTAAATGCACAGAGAACGAATAAGTGGAATTCTAAAAATGTCACTGAGAGCCATCACGATGCTGTCACAGCGCTGCAACACACGAGATTCATCCTTATCTCTTGCTGCATAATCTAGCTGCAGATTCCATTAAAACATGATCACTCTCAAAGAAAAAAAAAAAAGTTATTGAGAAAAAAAAAAGGAGAAAAAAACACACACACAGAGGAAGACTTAAAACTTGTTTCTAATTTTTGGGTTCTTTTTTTTTTTTTTTTGGTATAAGGTGCTATATACTTGTAAATTATAAAGATTATAATCAAGTGGCTCACAAGTTAGATAAATTCGGTTTGGACCATAATCCAGCATCAATCCTTCCTTCCTTTTTTTTTTTTTTGTTTTGTTGGCAAGTTCGAATCCCATATGTTGCACTCAAGACAAAACTACGTCGACCTTGATAGTATATATATATATATATATATACATAGATATATGTACAGTTAAAACCCAACCCCGGCAGAGGAGGAAACTTATTATTCTTTTTTTTATTATTATTTTTCATTAAAGGAAACTTATTATTCTCGTACCCTGTTGTATTGCACTTTACCAAAATAGTAGCTCCTATTGGTTTTCAAAAATAATCTTAATGAAAGTACGAAATATATATGATAAATTTTCAAAAAATTTGTACAAAACATGTTGTGGATTATATTAATTTAATGCTATATATATATATATATATATATATGATTTGTGTTTATTGATTAACACAATTTGAAGGAAAAACTTTTATCGGAGATAATTGTTCTATAAAAGAAACCATTATTTTTCTCACCTAGTCCTCAACACCAGATCCACAAACGGATGCACATAGAAGGAATTAGATGTTTATAAAAGATCACTCAGTCTCTTTTATCACCCATAAATCTTAACACGTAAGCAAAATAAGTTTTGAGATGAAAAACGCTTCTTCTTCTCTCTTTCTCTCTATACACGTCTAGACACTCCGGTAGAATATTAGCCATCTAGCCAAGACTCTTAATCGTGTGGATGATGAATAGAGGAACTCTTTATTTATAGAGAATAGGTAGCTCCAATTAATTTTGGAAACTTGCTTTATTTAATTTTAAAAATCAAATATTTAATTAAAATTAAAGTGAAAATATTCTCTTTCCTTATGCTGCTTGTGGCGCCACACATAGATAATCTATGTGCATGTGGTGCCAATCTTCATACAATGTAGAAAGGAATACTGCTTGTTACCCAGTCTCATTTATTTTCAAATTTAATTTTTCAAATTTGAAGTTAAATCACATGTATCTATAAAAGAAATTTTACATATGCAAACTTGTGAACAAGTTTTGGACTACACTGGTAACTTTTCTCTCTAGCAATGTGTGCCAACCACAGTGGGAACACTCGGTTGTGTGTCATTCAAAATTGATTATTAATTATTAAACTATCTTATTTTTTAATAATTATAAATTTAAAAATAATTAATTTATTTTAAGTAATATTTAATTTAGAATTCTCTAAATCTAATTTAATTAATTAATCTAATAATTTTACTTGTCCAAACAGTATTTACAAATATGGCAGGAAGGTTGATGAATCCATAATCTCAAGTTCCAACAATACCAATGGAGTAATTAAACTCTTTAACTAACATATTATACTTTTATTAGTTCCAATTTAACTTTACTAAATACTTGAAACTACACTCTTAAAATTATAGATGTAATTACTCAATTCTTAAAAATCGTTTATTTGATATAATCACTATACATAAGTTGATCCTCAATAAATAGTTCATAAGTAAAAATAAGTAAAATCCATTAATCTCTTTAATGACTTCTCTATCTTTGAGTGCCATTGATTGTCAAATAAATAATAAATTCATCAACTTAATCAAGAATTAAGCGCTTATATTATTTTCAAGCTGAATCAATACTTAAAAAGAATAATTTATCTGGTTCTTATTTACTTACTTTATTATGCCTTCAAAATACATAATTCCATAAATAAGAGTCTGTTAATAACTCAAGATTAAGATCATCTTATATATAACCATCAGTCGATGTGATTAAAACTTAATATATTTAATGAAAATTATTAACCTTCTATTTCATATCATGTCCCGAACCTAGATAATTTCATTATGTACAATGCACTTATTTGATGATTTACTATATCAATGGTTCAAATAAAAATCGTTTCATTCTTAATGGAAATAACATACATTAAAAACCCTCAAATAAAGATTCTATATTTTAATTGAATGGGGTAAATTGCTCAATTGATCTCTAACTTTTTATAAAAGTAAATTTTTGATCCTTAATATTTTTTATTGATCAATTATTTACCTTTTATTTTAATTACTAGATGATAAATTTAATTGATAGACGTTAAAAAAAGGGGATAATTTGAAAAAAGGGCAAAAAAATTCCTAATTGAGGAAATGACCTCTCTTTTTTTACACAAAAAAAACACGTTTTTTTAGGCAGGTAAACTGCTCTAGTTTTTTTCAAAAAAAAATAAAAATAACTATAATGAGGAGAGGAACCTCAACAGAGTGGAAAGAAAAAAAACTGAAGCAGTTTTCATGTCCAAAAAGCATGTTTTTTTGCGTCAAAAAACTGCAAAATAAAAAAGGGTTATTTGCCCAAAATGACTTTTTCTTAAAGTCATTTTTTAAAATGCCCCAAGGAAGAATTTGACGAAAGGACTCACCAAAAACTTGAATTAGAGAAGTAGACCTTTTTTTTTGTACAAAAAAAAATGCTGACATGTCTAATTCTCTCCAACATGTCTAATTCATCCCTCCACATTCTCTCCTACATGTCTAATTCTTCCTTCCACGTCTGCTTCCTTCCTTCCTAGACCAACTCCATCTCTGCCCTAATCCCCTCATTTTCTTCCTAGTTCTTCCTCCTTCATTCATTTCTACTCTGCCGCCCAAGCCCAACTCTCCCAGTTCTCTTTCCTTCCTTTCTCCGCCGAGGCTGAGGCTCTCTTCTTCTCCCAGCTCTCTCTTACTCCATTGTTGACCCTTTGTCTTTCCTCTTCCAGCTCTCTCTTGATCGCCTCCAAACCAGAAGCCCCTGAGCATCAGCGTCGGCCACCCTTCACCGTCATTCCCTTCACATTGTTCCACGCCGCAAGCCATGAAAAGTCCAATGGAGGTAACCCATTACATAGATATGGTGTAGTGTTTTTTAATTCTCCCTGTTTACTCTTCAATTTGCTTGAACATAATCTCTCTGTTAAATTATTTTGGGGCTACACAAGCAACAAGAAGAACCTAGGAGAATGTGAATAGGTAATCGCTACTTGTCTTGTATGCCGAGAACTTCTCCAAGAATGACATATGCAGGGAATTTTTTTCTCTCGGATCTGCAGAGGACTTTCAATCACCCTCTCTTTTTTGCATAGGAAAAAAAGTAAGAAAATAGAAATCATCAAGAAATAATTATATTTTCTCCTTAAGATTTCCTAGATTTTGATCATAGTTAGCAATATCAGCTGCTGTATACTTGATGGTTCCATTCTTGCTGTTATGAATATATCAAAACTTCTACTTTAATTTTATTTGTCCTAGGGACATTTTTTATGGTCATTTGTTGTATTTTATCTGCAAGAGAAAATGGATAAGTTTGCATAAAGTTGTTCAGTAAAAAAAAATGTTAAAAAGAACTAGAAAAGGCAAATTTTAAAAGTTAAAATTGTCAAAGATGACTATAAAATGTTTCACAAGGAATCTGGAGGCATTCCCTTTTTGGATCTTAGATTCTACACACATTGTGCTTGATCTCTTGTTTAACCACATTACTTCAGTTTTTTTCTCTTCTTTTATTTTTTTTCTCTATGATATGAAGAGTGGATAGTATAGGAAGTACCCACATTGTAAATTGCACATGAAACTGTAGGATACCTACTTTACAATGGGTGAAAAGTTCCCCATTGCATCAGTTATGAGGCGAGAAGAGAAAAATTTCCCTTCGGCAAGGACCGTGACCTATTGTGAAAAGTGGCTAAAAAAAAAGCATTCAAGTTATTTAACTGTTCATTAACTACTTAAAAATCTACAACTTAAAACATGTAAAAATTCGTGTTCTTATTCTTTTGCAATGAAATTAGAGTCCAAAAAAGCCAACACCCCATATATATACTGATATGCTCACAAGTAGGATATATTTACAACATAGTTGGCATTCCTATTTCTATATAGGCCAAGTCAAATGTTGATGTTAGCAAAAAAAAAAAAAAATGCTTGTTTGTTTTGGTCTTGATAGGTTACCTTTTGTTTTGTTAGTTGGGAGTATGTTTTCGTTTTCTCTAAATTCCTCATGGTTATTTTTTATTTAGGCAGGGTATGCCAAACGGGCTAATTGCCAATAAGAACTAAAATGTGCTGAATTGGTTTAAGTTGACTAATTGATTTCTAACATGACCACTTTCTTTGACTAATATCTAAATTTTACTCTCTGTTTGTATCTGTATGGTTATTTCCAATATTCGTCTTTTCTAATTCCCTTGTCGTCATATGTTTTAGGATTACCAACAAACACATCCAACAGTCACTGTTCTTGATCCTCCGAATGCCATAAAAAGAGATTTAGATATCTGTATGCTTGTTTTCTTTATATATATAAAGAGATTTAGATGCACATTACTCTAAGTAAGAACGTTTTGTTGTAGAGTCAAATATGTTTAGCATTGCATTGGTTATACTATCAATTACTGTTTCTGTGTTTTCTTAATTATTCAAGCCTATTTACAGTTATGATTCAGATTGTTGTTGGATATCTCTTTGCCACCGGTAGAAAATAAGAAATCTTAAAAGGGATTTTATGGATGATATGCATTTCATGCTTGTTACCTTGGACGTTCATGCTGAATTTTGTTTCCCTTAATTAAATGGTTTCAAGAAAATGTTGGAAAGTTTATGATTATTTTCATTTCCTCTCTTATTTGCGATACAAATTCACAGGTAAATATTATATTGCGACTAGAGTTGGAACTGATATATTATTACCCGTTTAATGCAGGATGCTCAATTCACAATTGGTATCCGCTCGAGGGACTACCATGGCATGGCTCCAGACGCTTTTTTGTCGGGTGCGACTAGCTATCCTTGGAATTATAGGTGCTTTTCATACCCAAAACAGTCCCCTTCACACCAATGAAAAATCTGTAGGATAGCACTATAGGGTGTTTTTGGAATTGTACTATTATTAATTTTGATTGTAGTTCTTATCTTTTCTTTTTGTTTTTTACCTCTCATTCATTTTGTGTTATAATACCTCACTGTTAGATGTAATAGTACTTTTTTTCCCCCTCATGGTGTTGGAGACTTAAGAAATACAAGACTTTTTTTTTTTTTTTGGCCTTCTTTGGACAAGAATATGTCTTGGTTGTTTGCTGGAATTCTTAGTAGAAGCAGAGCAATCTCTCTACTTGCCCCAAAATGGGAAGTAATGCAACAAATAGTAAATATTCCCTCAGTGGCATGCCCATAGATGGTTAATTACATGTTTTAGGGACACCAACTACACAACAAAGAATTTTTTTAACCATCTAATGAAATAGCCTTCGACGTATCTACGGACATTATAAGTTACTCCAATCCTATTAAGAAATATTTACATTGTAAACAAGAGTGCAAGTACATTATTTACATCATAAATCTATTTAATATATAGATAAATATTGTGCAACTTTTGCTAAATTTTGTGCAAACTGGTTATGGAGAATTGACACACTTTGTAAACTAATATTCCAAATGAAAGTACTGATTTTTCTTAATAACTTTTTATCTGTAAACTAATATTCTTTGGTTATGGAGAATTGATACACTTTGCATAATGAAAAGATCAGTTGGGCCATTTGATGTGCCCTAGCCTAAAATTTTGACAATATCCCTTCAATTTATTCAAACTTTAAGAAACGCACCCGGGTCTTAATTAATTAGACCCTTACAAATTCAAAAAAAAAAAAAAAGGTCGATAGGGGGTCGATATGAGGTCTACATATGTAGACCGTAGACCCCATGTCGGACCTATGTCGACTCATATCGACCCCTTGTAATTCAAAAATTTTGACAGTATCCCTTCAGTTTATTCAAACTTTGAGAAACACACCCAGGTCTTAACTAATTAAACCCTTACAAATTATTAAAAAAAAAAAAAAAGAGGTCGATATGAGGTCCACATATGTACACACTATGGGTCGTGATATACGATGGGGGTAGTGATATACGATGGGGTGAAATTTAGACCAAAAAGACACCGGGGTCGATATGGGTCAACATAGGGTCGACATGGGGTCGACCACATGTCAATCCATGTCGACCTAGGATTTATAGTGGCCCGCCTCTTGACATTTTCATCTCCCATGTTATACTTGTACATATTTAAATTTCATGTGTGAACTCTCATTCTCGTAATGGGTTGACCATTAAAGACAATGAAGATAATGTTTCATCTTTAAATATGATACATGGGTTGAAGACAATAAAGACAATAAAGATAATAGGTTGAACATTTTTCTTTAAATATGATACATGGGGGTAGTGATATACGATGGAGAACATTTTTTACCAAAAAGACACAGAGGTCGACATGGGTCGACATGGTGTCGACTCCAAGTCAACCCCATGTCGATCCCATGTCGACTCATGTCGACTCAGGATTTATAGTGGCCTGCCTCTTGACGTGTCCATCTCCCATGTTATGTTTGTACATTTTTAAATTTAATGTGTGAACTCTCATCCTCATAATGGGTTGACCATTAAAGACAATAAAGATAATGTTCCATCTTTAAATATGATAGATGGGTTGAAGACAATGAAGACAATGAAGATAATGGGTTGAACATTTTTCTTTAAATATGATACATGCGGGTAGTGATATATGATGGGGAACATTTTTTACCAAAAGGACGCCGAGGTCGACATGAGGTCGACATGGTGTCGACTCCAAGTCGACCCTATGTCTATCCATGTCGACCCAGGATTTATAGTGGCCTGCCTCTTGACGTGTCCATCTCCCATGTTATATTTGTACATTTTTAAATTTCATGTGTGAACTCTCATCCTCGTAATGGGTTGACCATTAAAGACAATGAAGATAATGTTCCATCTTTAAATATGATACATAGGTTGAAGACAATGAAGATAATGGGTTGAACATTTTTCTTTAAATATGATACGTGGAGGTAGTGATCTACGATGGGGAACATTTTTTACTAAAAAGACACTGAGGTCGATATGGGTCGACATGAGGTCGACTCCAAGTCAATCTATGTCGACCCAGGATTTACAGTGGCCCGCCTCTTGACGCATCCATCTGCCATGTTATATTTGTACATTTTTAAATTTCATATGTGAACTCTCATCCTCGTAATGGGTTGACCATTAAAGGCAATGATGATAATGTTTCATCTTTAAATATGATACATGGATTGAAGACAATGAAGATAATGGGTTGAACATTTTTCTTTAAATATGATACATGTGGGTAGTGATATATGATGGGGAACATTTTTTACCAAAAAGACACCGAAGTCGACATGGGTCGACATAGTGTTTATTTAATTTTATTTAATTTTGCTTACTTTTATATATGGTATTTTATTATATTTTACTTTGTTTTTTTTGATAATTTGATTTCACTTGTTTTTAGTTTAACTAGATTGATCATCATCATCATCATCATCTTCTCCATTTATTTTATTTTCTTCTTTGGTGTAAGCATAGGGGCAAATATGTAAATCTGAATCATAAAGAGGTCAAAAAGTAAAGAAAAAATTAAATTTAGCAACACATAAAAGGAAACCATCGCAAGTTCTCGCAATTCAGACTGTCAGATCAGCTCTAAACTGCTCTCAGCCACACGTACAGCTCAATCCCAACCACGATGTATGTGAAGCAGCATTCGTAGACCCCAACCTCTCCTGCAACACCACGTGTACCCGCATGTCAAGGCACTAATTCTAGCATTAAAAATCTAGCGCTTTGCGCCCACTGAAGCTCCTGTGCTCCCTCGTGCACCTTCCAGCCCAGATGCAACATGCGTCCTGAAGTCTCAGCGCCCCACCAAGAATGGCCACATGTCCGTCTGTGTGAAGCCTACTACACTCTATTTTTTCCCCTTATTCAGGTTGGGTTTTTAAGGAAATAAGGAGAAGCACACCACTGGAGATGAGACGAGCACAGTGCCCGAGCTCCAACTTTGGGGGATTTTTAAAATAAATCCCAAGAGAGAAAATGAAAAAGAAAAAGAAAAGAAAGAAAATAGATAATTAGTTTAGTTTTTAGTTTAGAAAATAAATTAATCCTAGAGCCTAATGAATTCTAATTGATTAGTAGACATAGTAGTATAGTTTGCTAATTAATATGAGATATTTCCAATTGACTACCTAAAGGGACTTTTGGGAAGTTTAGGAGGTTTCAACTATTACTCAACTAGACAACACAATTAAGGCAACTAATGGATGCTTAGTGACTTGTTTAGGTGAAATTGAATCTCTAGAGTTTTTTCTTTCATTTTATTTTATTTCATTAGTTTCATTTAGTTTATTGAAATTTTATTAATTTAGATTTTGTTTTCCTTTTTATTTTTAATCGATTATTCAAAAAATCTTATAGTCAATACTGTTGGAAAACGTAAATGCAATAGAATTTTAAAAATTTTTGAAATCAAAGTATTTTTCAAATAACAAGTTTGACATGCTAAGTACATAAACTAATAACAAATCTTATGTACCTCTTTAGTAGACCGAACACTGTAGCCAATGCAACTAGAGAAGAACATCTCAGAAGAACTTCAACCAATTAGTCTTACTTTCTATTCTCTTTCCACAATCAAAATGCGGGTGGTCGCATGCCATACAGCCTTTTCTCTGGTGACCTCTCCTTCCAACCACTTGAGAAGACCAAGAGCTAAGATTCAAGATGTTAAACAATAGCCCTTTGGGAATTTCAAAGTTTCTGTCACAAGAATACTCTCTTTATACTTCTTAAATGATCTAAAGAACAATAAAAAATAGTTCCCTTTAAATAGTGATCGAATTTGGGGTTAGTCCTTATCAGATTAGGCTTCAAAATTTTGATTTTGGATCAACTTCTGACAAAGAACACGTGAAAACGTGTATCAGGATTATCGCACAATTCGCATGCCGAACACATCCATCGGCCTACAGAACTCAACCACCGGCCTACTGACCGAGTGATAATCTAGAAATCTCAAAATATCTTATTTTACACTAGAATCTTAGATAATCTTAGATAAAGCCTCAGTTTTAATTCAAATAAACTAATTGAGAAGTTATTTGATTAAAACAGTCATATACAGATTATCCTATATCAAAGAAAATATTATCCAAATAATTCAACAAGTTTATCTTGAATTAGTTCACATAATTAATTTAACCAATAAACCAACATGAATTATTAAATTTAATCTATAAAATTTTAACCAATCTAATAATTAACATAAGTCACCAATATATAGGAAAAACATATTGTATCATTATAGGAATTACTATAAACTAGCAAAAGAGACCTAAGGGACATATATAGATCAAGTTCCTATAGTTATAAAATAACATATCCTAAATACATATATTTTATAATTATCAACTCTAACGCTATTCTACCAAAAGCTTAAAGCTGCGCTCTTAAACTATATATAATTTTAAAGCTTCAAAAAGCTAATCATTCATTATATATCATAGTGTGTAACATTCCCATAGTATATTCATAATCAGCTTAAGGATAAATTCTATTTTACCTTCTTGATTATTTTTATCTTATGTTCTATTATCTCACCATTGGAATACTTACTATCCATAAATAGTATACCATTTGGTTACACATACGTATCAAAATGGTTGAGCACTTCAATTTTCCTATTACAAGATAATACCTATAAGAGAATATCATTAACTTTACAAAAGAGTCATAGTTTCCATATCTATGAATAACGAGTCTACATCAATCAAGAGTCATGTCTCTAACATACCGGTATGCATACCTTCTTCTAATTTAAGACATCATCCTTTGGTACAGCAAAAGATACAAGTCAAAAATACAAGGCCATTAATTCATTTCAGAATTAAGATGCAACACATATAATTGTGTAAAGTGAATTGATTTAAACAAATAGAATTATTAATTAAATCAATTTAACTTTTGTCCCAATCCAATATATCGTCACCTGTAACAAGATACTAATATTTCTACTCACGGAGTCCCACTCCGATAACCAAAACAAATCATCTTCCATTAGGAATGTAGACAACATAATAATCTTAACATGAATAAAGCGTCTAACTTTATTCTTTCGATTGCGGACCTTATCATTTAAACTATCACCTTTAAGATTCATATCTTCCGCATAACCTGTTCATCATATGCATGATCTTAAACGTTTAGATTAATATTCTTAGACTTTTGTTTGCTTATCATATAAGTAAAAGTAATAAACATAAAGAGGACAACATTTGATATATAAAAATAATAAACTCTTTATTGATTAAATATTTACTCACTTGCCCTATGTGAGCAAAGATGACATGTTTTGCATCCCTGTAGCCTCTACGTGCTTTTCGAAAACCGTCATTGGTAGTGTCTTCATAAAAGGATCATCTATATTGTCCTTAGACGCGATCTTGCATACTGCAACATGTCCACTCTCAATAAAGTCCTTTATCACATGATACTTTTGATGTACAGGTTTACTCTTCTTGTGAAATCTTGGTTCCTTAGCATTAGCTACTGCTGCAATGTCATCACAATACATCGACATCAGCTTATTCATACCAAGAATTACCTCAAGATCCCTAAGGAACTTGAAGAGCCACACAGCTGCTTTTGAAGGTTAACTAGCTACCACATACTCAACCTCCATCGTTGAATCCGAAATGCAATCTTGTTTGACACTTTTCCAAACAATGGCGCATCCTCCCAAAGTAAACACAAAACTTGAAGTCTATCTTCTCAAAGCCAAACAAGATTGAAAATCCAAATCAGTGAATTAAAGAGATGTTAGATCCTCACCAGAATACACTAGCATACTACCTCTAGTCCTTCTTAGGTACTTGAAAAAATGCTTGACCGCTGGTCTTAGATCTGATTAAAATTGATTCACTGTCCTGATCGTGTAACATATGTTAGGTCATGTGCAAAGCATAGCATACATGAGACTACGTACTGTCGAGACATAAGACACCTTCTTCGTATATTCTCTTTCTTCATCAGACTTTGGAGAGTCCTTCTTAGAAAGAGGAATTCTAGACCTAAATGGTTGCCTGCCTTTCTTCAAATTCTACAATGTATACTTCTCGAGAATCTTATCCATGTAGGTTTATTGGGATAAAGCTATTATTTTGTTCTTTCTATCTCGAAAGATTTGGATACATAGAACATAATTAGTTTCATTTAAGTCCTTCATGTCAAACTACTTAGTCAACTACCACTGGAAATGTCCCAACATCATTGCCAACAAGCAGAATGTCATCCATATAGAGCAGTAGAAAAACCACCTTCCCATCCTTAATGGGTTTGCAAACACATGGTTTGTCCATATTTTTTTCAAACCCATAAGTCTTAATTACTTGATCAAATCTTATGTTCTAAAAACAGGAACCTTGCTGAAGTCCATAAATAGACTTTAGCAACTTACAGACCATACTCTCTTGACCTTTAGCTTTGAACTCATTGGTTGTACCATGTATATGGTCTCATTAAGATAGTCAATTAGAAAGGCCGTCTTGATATCAATTTACCAAATCTTGTAATCAAGAGCGGCAAAAATGGACAACAGAATGCGGATAAACTTAAGCATGGTTAAAGGCAAAAAGGTTTCCTCATAATTGATTCCTTTCTTTTATGTGTATCCCCTTGTTACTAGTCTAGCATTATAAGTTTCGACTTTCGCATCTGTTCCTTTATTTCTTTTGTAGATCCACTTACAACCTATAGGTTTTACCCCTTCGGGAAGGTCCATAGGCTCACAAACTTAATTAGTTTTCATAGACTTCATCTCAGTGTTTATAGCTTCTATCTAGAGCTTTGAATCAACATCCTCTATAACTTATTTGTAAGTGTAAGGATCTCTATCATGGCCAGCTAATTCAGCCAAGTAAGCTTTATAATTGAACCTATACCTTTTAGGTTTGCGCCCGATCCTCCCACTACGTCGAAGTTCTATAGGTTGTTGTTTGGTCAATTTTTCTATATCAATTGGATTGGTGTCAACTAGGACCCCCGTCGTGACCAAATCACTCTTTAACTCCTCGAGTACCACTTTACTATGAGGCTTAAAGTTGTTCATGTAATTTTCTTCAAGAAAAGTTGCATTCTTTGAAACCACAACTTTTTTTCTTTTAGGTTATAAAAATAACCCCCTTTAGTCCCTTTTAGATATCCTACAAATACATACACTTCTAAACGTGCTTCCAACTTATTCGCTTCCTTGTCGAGGACATGAGCAGGACATCTTATATGCGAATATGGATTAAGGATGTCTTCCTACCCATCCATAAATCGTGAGGAGCCTTAGGAACTGATTTTGAAGGCATATTATCAAAAAGATAACATGCAGTTTGTAGTGCATCTCCTCAAAAAAATAAAGGCAACTCCAAAGAACTCATCATGGACCTAACCATGTTTAACAAAGTCTTATTTCTTCTATCAGTCATGACATTCTACTGTGAAGTGCCTGGCACAGTCAAATAAGATAAAATCTCATTATCTGATAAGTGTCCTAAGAACTTATTGGAGAGGTATTTACCACCTCAATCGGATCGAAGTGCCTTTATGAGTTTACTTAATTTCTTTTCTACTTTAGCTCAAAACTCCCTAAACTTGTCAAAAATTTCATTCTTATGATGCATTAGGTAAACACACCCATATCTTGAGTAATCATCAATAAAAGTAACAAAATACTTACACCCTTATAGCGTCTTGATGCTTATGGGACCATAAACATCACAATGCATAAGTTCTAGAATTCCTTCTACTTGACTGCCCTTAGACCCGTATGGTCTTTTGGTCATTTTGTACTCCAAACAAGATTCATATTGTGGTATAGATTCCACCTCGAAATGACTTAAAGGTCCGTCACTTACTAACCTTTAAATCCTATTCAGGCTAATATAACCTAATCGCAAGTGCCAAAGATAAGTCTTATTAGAATGATAACTTTTAAGTCTTTTAGAGTTATCATTAATCTCAGTGTTAAGTAGTGAGTCTATCTTACGTTTGATAAAATATAGGTTGTTTTGTCTCCATCCACTACAAATAGAAGATTTGTTTTTACGAATCACAACATTATTATTAAAAGAAACTAAAAAAGAGTCTTTAAATAAACAAGCGACAAAAATTAAATTCCTTTTAAGTTTAAGAACATAAAATCAATCTCTCAAAACTAAGCTCCTATAACTATCAAAATAAAGATGGACGTCTCCCACTACTTCAGCAAACACTAAGGATCCATTGTCCATCTGAAGCATGAAGTGCTTATGTAGCAGACTTCTCATTTCCTTAAACCTCTATAGAGAAACACAAACATGACTTATCGCTTCAAAATCTATGACCCAAGTGTCACTTGATTCTTCAACTAAACAACTCTCAATAACCAAAAGTTCCCATTTACCTCCTTTAGATTGAAAATCCTTGTAATTCTTCTTAATGTGCCTGACATTTCAACAGAAAAAGCACTTTAGCTTCTTCGAGTTCCTCTTTTTTCTTCTTATCCTTGCTTTTTGTCGAAATAGAAGACTTCTTGTTCTTAGTCTTTTGCTCCTTTCCATTCTTAGAGTTGGAATTAGAACCAGATGTAACCGCCAAGTTTGCATCACCACCAACCGAAGCTTCCCTGTCTGTTGCTTAGTCAAAGTCATATCTTGTCTATTGCTCAAATTACATGAAGCTCTAAATGGGATGAACTCCTTAGAAATACTCTCAAAGACCATAGTCATCTGTGACTCAGCATTAATGTCGGCTCCATGGGTTTGAGCTTCAGCGAGGTAACCCATGACCAATATCATATGCTCCTTCATAGGTGTCACTGATCTTTGCTTATAGTTAAGAAGCTTCCAAAAAGCCCTTTGCTACTTCATCAAGGCTTGGCCTCCAAACATGTCCTCAACATTATCCATGATCTGCTTAGCAGTCTCATGATCTTCATATTGAGCCTGTCGCACATTATTTATGCTAGACATGATACAGCAGCGGACCTGATCATTAGTATCCTTCTAGCGATCATATGCTTGAATTTTTTCATTAGTGGATTCGCCAATAGGAACAAGAGGACATTGTAATTCCTCTACGTAGGGGTTAAAAGTTTTAAATAAATTAAATAAAGATAAAAAATAAAAATAAAACATCAAAAGAAATTTAACTAGGTCTTTGAATGAAAACTCTCAAATCAAAATAAAAACATAAACAACAAATAAACTACAGTTTAATGTAACACCTTAAAATTTAATAATATAAAACTGTCATCATGATCATTCCAACCCTTAACACAACTTAATAAAATCACAGAAAGTAACATTCGATGCTTATATTATCATGATAGACATTCTTAACAATGAAGCAAAACCAATGTTATACTACTACATAGCTTCCTCAACTATGTTTCTTGTCACCACCCCACACATTATGAGTCCTGAAAAGATAGAAATATAGGAAAATGAGCGATAACATGCTTAATAGGGAAAACATTACTCATCTTTAGGTTTTTATTATGTCCACATTAAAAACTGCATGGTTAGTTAATTCTCATTCATTATTCATCAATGTTATCATGTTCAATTCCGGTGGATACCTTATGATTATTCTTACCAATTTCCATACATACATGTATACATATTAATTCAGGATTCAATTATGCTCATCTATATCCACCGTGCAATAGAATATCATATCACTCAACTCAACGAAACCCAACTAGGCACGCTTGACCACCCTACAATCATTCCAAGGGCGTTTTGGTGAGGGGACACCAAGCCCCAGATCCTCACCAAGTCGATTCCTGTACAGTGTGTTCTGGGACTTTCAACCCAAGGGAGCGCCATCGCCTCTCCCCTATTTTACCTCGTAGGGTATTCGTGCCCAAGGATGTAACCGCCGCCCATTTCATGTCTTACCATTCCTCTATAATCAATCATTATTTATATAGTTAGTTTTCTTAACCATGCTTTGCAATTTACAACAACATATGTCAAATCAATTTATTCCTCGTTGTATAATACATGACGAGTTCATGTCATTGTCACATATGTGATACTCATGTAATAGCAGTTCAACATACATATATATCTTACAAAAACAACCAATTTTTAATTTCATAAAAACCTCACAAAAGATGAGTAATAGAATCCCTACCTCTTTGCAAAATATCTGCTGATAACTTCCACCTTACACAATCAAATTCACCATGTAAGCTCCAAATACTTCGTCATCATACGACGTATAAAATATCTATACTTTAACTTAATTCCTAATCTATAATCATATTAATTTACCATCTATTTTTATTAGTGTGCCATCATATTAATATGAAATCCTTGGAACATTTCGTAACACAAAACAATGAAAAACAAATGAATTTGGCCTGTCCGCACGGCCTATCGACCTATCGATTGGTGGAGTTTGGCTTGTTGACCAAGGCAAAACCTAGAAAACTCTAAGCTTCAAAGCTTAACCCTACCTGTTTTAACAAATCCCAGAACATAAAAAATATACAAAAACTATAGATTATCATACCAATAAAACATGTAAATCTTTTTCCCCAAATTTTTATGCATAAAACGTATTAAAAATTCTTAACATTGATTTTTACAAAACTTTGCAAAAACATGATCTAATAGGAAACTGTTCAAACCTAAAACAAACACAATTCAATTTCCATGTATATAAAAGCACAAGCCCATATCACGAAATGAAGACCAATTACAAAATCTAAACATAGAAACTTGAAATAAAGGGAAGGCAGAGAAGAATTTGGGTTCTCAGTTAGAAACTCTAACTTGTTTCCTTAAGAAATTGTTATTAGGCTTGATCTTTACTTAAGAAAAGAGATCCTGAGTTGAGATGGAACTTTTTGATCTAATTGAGAAGGTGAAGGAGAGAGACGAAATAGAAAGAGGGAGAGACATGGTGAGTGGTGTGAAATGAGGGGGAAAATGGGTTGACTGATATGTTTTAGGAGTTGGTGGCTTTGGGCATATGAGTGAATAATCTTGTTGGAAGACTTAGAAAAAGAAAAAAAGAAAAAAAAAACGGGAGAATGCCTTTATGAGGAACCAAGGTATGTGACTTGTTTGATTAAAGTCTTGTCTTTTCTTTTCTTTTCTTTTTTTTTAACCATTACACATGAAAGACAATGAAGGAGGGGTGGAATTTTGGTGATTATGGAAAAGTATAGGCAAAAGTGCCATTTGACATTTAACAACTAAGAAAAACAAGATTTTTAAATTGACCTTATAAAATATGCAACAAAATAATAAAACTCTTTTAGGTAGCACACTAATAATCAATTTAATTATAATGGTACCCGTTGGAAAAATAACAGGGTGTCACAAACACAGTGTTATTAGCACAAATTTTACTTTCTCATAGAGTAGGACAATAGTTAGGTTTGGTTTCCAATCATTATAATTTTCTCTAGTTAATGTGTTTTTATCAAGTATCAAAGATAAAGTATTTTTAGACATGTGTATCTACAATTAAGAATCATATATCAAACATAAGAAAACATTCAATAACAATTTAATAAGGTAACACAAAAAATTAAGCATACAATGTGTTTATGTGTCAAAACATTGAAAAATCACAACCTTACAACGATAATCCCTAACTCAAAATTCAACAAGCTGCCTACGGAAGACTTGCCAAATTCAATTAGGAACACAAATCCCCTCTGATTCTGATCTAGCAGATACTAATAATCGTTTTCTTTGGCCATTAACTTTATTAACAGAGCTTCCAAGAGAGGTTAATAATAAAATTAATCTTGAGTGTATAACCATCGTTTCAACTATTTTATCCATGATTTATAAATGGCACCTAGGGGTGAAGAAGGATAAATCACGTTAAAGCAAATTATCCTTTCAAAGATCCAACCCGGTACATGATGCAATCTCTTGGAACCACCATGTGTTACCTATGAATCAACAATGGAGGTCTTAGGTCCTCTCTTCAAAACCTTCTCCACATAGTATTTCAAATGTCAAGGTTTTATGTTAACATGCACGAACAATTTTTAATGAACGGCACTCCCTATTCTTCATGGCATGTAATCAATGTACATGATAAAACATATTATAATGCTACTAGCAATATAATAAACAACCGCAATATCATGGTTCGATACTAGAGAAAAGAAAATAAAGATTAAAATTGATCAATCGACATATATCGATTCTTCATCTTTTATCTTCTTATTGTATCTTTTTTCATATGGGGTCTGTCTTGAATTTTCAATCTCATATAGATCAAAAAATTATTTTTCTTGTTATCATAAAATTTTATGTTTTTTAGAATTGTCTTAAAAACAAAAACAAAAACCGCACCGGAAAAACCCACAATTTAAAAAAAAAAAATTGTTCTGCTCGAGATTGGCCTACCGGTCTGTGACCATTGGCTTGTCGGTTCCAGATAACTAGCTTGCCGACCAATGCAGAACTAGCATTTCCCCAACCTTTTGAAACGAAAACAATTTTTAAGCTTTTTTTGTTTTATTTTTCAACAATTCAAAAACGTAAAAATTCATAAATATAGAAAAAAAAAACACATAAAATTGTAATCATCTCCATCTTCTAAATCCATCTTCTATTTGAATAATTATTTAATACAAATTTACAAACCATGATTAAAATAATAAATACTAGACAGTGATGATATACTGTCATCTAATTACTTGAAAAACCTAGATACACATTCTAACCTCTAAGGAACCATAGCTGAAAAAAATTATTTGTTAATATAATTATTAAAACAAAAATTTAATTGATAATAATTAATTAATAAACATTCGCGATATAATCTCATGACAACATATAATTCTATAGAAACTCTAGAGTGTCAACTCTTTAAAAAAATTAATTTAAGCATAGGAGAGAATAAGATCACATAATTTATGTACATAACATGATCACAAACCCATAAAATTAACGAAAAATCATGACTCTGATAACAATTGTTTGAAAAAGTGAACGCAATGAAATTTTAAAAATTTTTTAAATCAAAGTATTTTTCAAACAAGAAGTTTGATATGCTAAGTACATAAATTAATAAAAGATCTTACATACCTCTTCAATAGACTAAAAATTATAGAAACTGTAAACTGGAGAAGAACGTCTCAGAAAAGCCTCAAACAATGGGTCTTCCTTACTATTTTCTTTCCACAATCGAAATGTAAGTGGTTGCACATTATACAGCTTTTTCTCTAATGACCTCTTCTTCCAACCACCTGAGAAGAACAAGAATTAAGATTCCAGATGTTGAACAATTATCCTCTAGGAATTTCAAAGTTTTTGTCACTAGAATACTCTCTCTATACTTATCAACTGATCTAAGAAAAATTAAAAAAAAAATAGTTCTCTTTATATAGTGGTTGAATTTAGGGTTAGTCCTTATCATATTAGGCTTCAAAATTTGAGTTTGGATCAACTTTTGACCAAAAATGCTTGAAAAACGCATATTAGGATTATCATATGGTCGGCCTACCAAACTCGGCCATCAGCTTAATGACCGAGAGATAATCTGGAAATCTTAAAATGTCTTATTTTACACAGAAATCTTAGATAGAGCCTTAATTTTAATTTAAATAACCCAAGGAAGAAGTTATCTGATTAAAACAGTCATATACAAATTATCTCATATCAAATAAAATATTATCGAAATAATTCAACATGTTTATCTTGCACTAGTTTACAAAATTAATTCAACCAATAAACCAATATGAATTGTTAAATCTACTCTATCAGATTTTAGTCAATCTAATAATTAACATAAGTCACCAGTATATAGGAAAAATATGACGTATTATTATAGGAATTACTATGAGCTAGCAAAGAAGACCTGATAAACATATATAGATGAAGCTCCTATAATTATAAAATAATATATCCCATATACATATATTTTATTACATCAACTCTAATGCTATTCCACTAAAATCTTAGAACTGAACTCTCGAACTGTATAAAATTACAAAGCTTCAATAAGCTAATCATCCATGACATATCATAATATGTAACATCGCCATAGGATATTCATAATCGGCTGAAGGATAAATTATGTTTTACCTTCATGATTATTTTTATCTTATGTTCTATTATTTCACCATTGGAGTACTTACTATCTATAAATGGTTGAGCGCTCCAGTTTTTCAATTGTAGGATAATCCATATAAGAAAATATAATTAACTCTACAAAAGAGATATGGATTTCATATCTATGAATAACGAGTCTACATCAATCAAGAGTCATGTCTCCAATGTACTAGTATGCATCCCTTCATCTAATTCAAGATGTCACCCTTTGATACATCAGAAGACACAAGTCAAGAATGCAGACCCATTAATTCATTTTAGAATTAAAATGCAACGCATATGATTGTCTAAAGTGAATTGATTTAAACAAACGGAATTATTAGCCAAATCAATTCAACTTTTGTCTCATTCTAATATATCATCACCTATGCCAATATACCAATGTTTCTACTTACAAAGTCCCACTCAGATGACCAAGATAAGTCATTTCCTGTTAGGGATGTAGACAACATAACAATCTTAGTAGAAAGCATCCAACTCTATTCCCTCGATTATAGGTCTTATTATTCAGACTATCACTTATAAGATTTACGTCTTCTATATAATCTGTCCATC
This sequence comes from Artocarpus heterophyllus, assembly GCA_025403435.1. Lineage (NCBI taxonomy): Eukaryota > Viridiplantae > Streptophyta > Magnoliopsida > Rosales > Moraceae > Artocarpus > Artocarpus heterophyllus. Next base: position 31,667,429 of record CM046338.1, read on the forward strand.
ATATGCACGATCTTAAAGGCTTAGATTGATAGCCTCAGACATTTTTTGCATATCATATATTCAACAATAATGAATATAAATAGGACAACATTTGATATATGAAAATAATAAACTCTTTATTGATTAAATGTCTCCAAAAGCTATGGCATAATTTAACCCTTAAGGCACCTGGTCTAACAAATACAATTTTGGTAATTAACAAAAATTAGACATAATCACGATAGGAATGATATCCGTACTCTTGGTAAATTTTATTACTTATATAATTCCACGTACTTACGTATTCCATCCTAACAAGTTTTGGACACCATTGTTGGGGATTGTTTTGTTTAGCTTTGGTTAATATCAATACCAATTAGTTCTAGGATTAATTTGAATCTTTTTATTTTGTTTCATTCTTTTTTTGTTTTTAATTTTGTTTGAGTTCTGTTTATTTGATGCAAGCACTTTGAGATGTTTGATTGATAAGTGCTCTTGAGTTTTTCCTAACAACACTTGGAACCATTGTGTATTGCTTGGTGGAGGTACAAAAGATTGCTAACTGAGTTTTCCAACTACGATTTCTCCAAGGAGTGTCATTTGCAAGACCTCCTCAATGGCTTATGTAAAATAACAAGAAATTGGCTGAAACATGGAGATGATAGTACCACTTTTTACCAAAGACCCATCAATGAAGCCTAGTTTTTATTGGAAGACATGGCCAAATTTGATTGTTGTAATTGGAATTGTCTATGGAACAACCAATGTTAGAAGGACAATTCCAACACTATAGAGCTATGACACTCAACCTCAAGAGACAAAAGCATCCCCTCAATGGAGGATATGCTATGGGAGAGGTTGAATATTATGGTAAAGGAATCATTTGAAACCATGCAACAAACGGGGGCAGTGGTGGACCAGTTTGAGAAATTGAGAGCATCTATTCCTACCATAGATGCTACAATGGAACATATACAAGACTACCACTTTGAAGCACCGATACCAAGAAAGGAGCTCTTGGAGACGTTTAACAAGGGATCTCCAAGTGAAGAAGGGACATGTCCCACCTATGTTGGCAACACCGCTCATCAAAGATTGCATCTATAAAGATCCAATGTAGCCAACACCTCCTCCATATTTATTAGCATCACTACTTCATGCCCACTAAGCCCATCATTCAAAGCCAAGTTATGTTGGAGCAATGTGCCAAACTTTTTCACATCTTGCCAAACTTGAGGGCATCTAGACACAAAACCCATATGTGGTGTTGCATGACACCTACTATGGGTGGCAGCCGCTCTTTAATGAACGCTTCTTCAAAAGTCAAGTTGACAACTTAAAATCAAGAGTTTCTTATGAGGCAACCTAAGTTCTCTAAAACTTTTTATTTTGTTTTGAATTTTGAGTCTTACTTTTAAATTTTTAAAACTTTTTACTTTCTTTTTCTCTCTTTCTTTTGTAGGTGCAAGTGGTGGAGCTAAAGAGAGTTTGACCGATGGGAGTTGGAGACTTGGGAAGCGCCTAATGAGCTTAAAGGACATCAAGTCGCCATGCCTAAGCACCATTGAGCATCAACGAGAGGAGTTTTCTCAAACATTCCTATTTTTTGTGCTTTTTATTCATTAAGGATTTCATGCATATTGAGTTTGGGGGAGATCAAAATTTTGTTTTGTTGTTTTTTTTTTCTTTTTGAAAAAAATAAAATTTAAAAGTTTTGAATAATTAGAGTTTTTAAAGCTTTCTTTGGTGATTTCTCTCAGACCAATATTGAGAACTATGAATGGAAATTGTACATTGCATGTGGAAAAATGTGAATATTGTCTAGGATTTGTCTTTAGTTCTTGAGTTGATTTCATTTTGATTGAGACTACCCATATTTGAGCACTATGCCTTGATTTTGAGTTGTGTATATTTTTGGATTATTTTTGTGTGATTATGTAATTGCCAAGACCTCCCAAGTCCTAGAATTTGTTTGATTTGCTCTTGAAGTAAAATCCTAGACCTCACCTCATTAAGGAAATGACTTAGGCCATTCTTGGAACGCTTGAGCCTTTTTGAGCCAACCTTGACAAATTTGCATCCCTAGTATACCCCTTTGAGCCTTATCTATCCTTTCTTCATTAGCCATATCTATCCTTTCTTCATGAGCCACTTTTTTAGCTTCATCATTTAAATAATTTCTATTCCTTTAACCTATTTTAAGCATGTTGAGCTTTCTAGGAACAATTTTTAAGCTATGCTAAGTTATGGGAGGAAGGGTGGAGTTTAGGAAGTTTTCTTTTTTGTGTTATGTTCTATGTTTGAAAATAAACAAAAAAAAAAAGGTGTTTCACCTTTGTTTTGTACAAAGAAAGAAAGAAAGAAACAAGCTGGGGGGGGGGGGGGGGCGTAGTAACAAAAAAAAAAGACAAAAAAGAAGAAGAAATCAAAAAGAAAAGAAGGGGAAAAAAAAAGAATAAAGTGGTTAAGAGGAAGTTCAAACTAAGTTTAGGGGTGCCACTTGAAGAACAAAATCAAGCTCTACAAAGTTCCTACAAGATTTATGTGCTTAGGATGTTTTGAACCACAAATTTTTCCTCATCCTATTCTTCACTTAAGCTATTCATTACAAGCTTAATGAAGCCCTAAGGATCCATAGTGTGGTGTTGGTCTACATTAGTGGAGAAAGATATGGAAAACAAACCTATGAGACTTGTTTGCGTTTTTTAGATTGTCGCTAATTTCATATTTGCATAAACTTATCCTAATTGCACACAATAAAAAGTGAAAAGTTTCATACACACCCATAGAAAATCTAATTAGAACGTAACACACTCTAGAATTAATCACAATACTTAGTCAATGTTTATATTTTTTTCTAAGTTATGCTCTCTATTCAATCTTTGAGAAATCCATTGAGAAATCATCAATTTAGTACAATTCACCTTCAAGTTATTTTTATTTTGTTTTTACTATGTTCTTGACATTTTTATTTATTTTTTATTTAATTTTGCTTATTTTTATATATTTTATTTTATTATACTTTATTATTTTTTGATAATTGCATTTTATTTGTTTTTAGTTTAATTAGATTGAATTTATTATCATTGTTGTTGTTGTTGTTTTAATTTATCCTCCATTTATTTTCTTTTCTTTTCTTGTGTAAGCAGAAGGGAAAATATGTAAATCTAAAGCAAAATGGGGCCAAAAAGCAGAGAAAATTTCAAATTCAACAACACATAAAAGGATGCCTAGTCTCGCAAGTAAAACCTTACAAATACTCGTAATTCAGACTGTCAGATCAACTCCAAATTGATCTCAACCGTGCGTTTCGCTCAGTCCCAACCATGGTGCGTGTTGAGCAGCATCTGTAGAACCCAGCCTCTCACGCAAAGCCACGTGTACCCACGTGTTAAGGCACTAACTCCAACATTGAAGATCCAACACTTTGTGCCCACCAAAGCTCCCGTACTCCCTCGTGCACCTTCTAACCGAGATGTGACATATTTCCCACCTTACCCAACACCCCACTAGCAATCGCCATGTGAAGCTTGGTGCACTCTTTTTTTTTCCTCTTATTCAGGCTGGGCTTTTAAGGAAATAAGGAGAAGCACAGCACTGGGGAAAGATGAGAGCCTCCTGAGACGAGCATAGTGCCCGAGCTCCAACTTTGGGTGATTTTTAGAGTAAATCCCAAGAGAGAAAATGAAAAAGAAAAAAAGAAAATAAATAATTAGTTTAGTTTTTAGTATAACTTTATAGGGTGTTTGAAAATATGGTGGGAACTAATGGTGGGAACCATTTTACTGTAGCATGTGAGAAGTTTTATACTGTAGCATATTTTTTTATTGTTACTGTAGTACGTGAGAGCTTTACATTGTTCATAACTGAGATTATAATGGGAACTGAGTGGTTCCCACCACTGCCAAACACCTCATTAGTTTTATTTTTATTTTGGTCTTATATTTAGATTTAGATTTTATTTTTCTTTTGAAACACCATTGAAGAACACCCTGAAGCTTCATATAAAAGGAATAAGGAAATTTAGAAAGATGAAATTTTGGAGCTTGTGACGACTCCACTTTGGTAATTTTTTTCCCATTTTTCTATTTCTAATTTTTTGTATATTCTAAGGATGCTTGAATATTGGTGTTGTTTAATTTTAATTTTAATTTTATTTATATATTAGTTTTGTGTTCAAGGGATTTCAATGTAGTTTAATTTTTGTTGCTTTGATTTTTCATTTGTTCAAATTAATTGTAATTGTCTAAATTATGTTCGATATTTATTCTACATGTCATTAATACTTCTAGTCGAGTGATTGCCAATTAGTCAATTAGGAAGCCATGAATTGTAATCGGAAGGCGGATTTACGTGCTAAGACAATTATAGAGTAACGTAATCTTAACGAGATAGGAATACACCCACTATGATTATGAAGACATTAGTGAAATTTTTAAAGCCTATGAATTCTAATTAAATATTAGACATAGGAATATAGTTTATTAATTAATATGGGATATTTCCAATTGACCACTAGAAGGGGGCTTTTAAAGAGTTTAGGAGGTTTTAGCTATCATTCAACTAGACAACACAATTAAGGCGACTAATGGATGCTTAATGACATTTTTAGGTAAAACTGAATCCCTAGAGCGTTTTATTTTATTTTACTTCATTAGTTTCATTTAGTTTATTTAAATTTTGTTAATTTATTTTAGTTTTTCTTTTTATTTTTAATTGATTATTCAAATAATCATAGAATTAGTACAATTTTGGTAATTAACGAAAATTAAACACAATCTCCGTGGAAAACGATATCCATACTCTTGATACACTTTCTTACTTGTATGATTCCGTGCACTTGCAAATTCCACCCTAACAATATCCCAAAAATTTACTTTTACAACTTCCAAAGTTGAAGCATTATGACAAAAAGTAAACATGACATTTGGAATAGTGTTTATGCATTGAAGCTATGTGTTTCATTTGGCAATGTTGCTCCAACTATATAGTTCTACTTACTACAGTGTAAAGCTCTCATATGCTAGTGTTTAAAGCAAAAGTAGGCTACATGTAAAACTCTTACATGTTACAATAAATTGGTTTCAACTATATAGCTCCAACTGATTTTTCAAATACACAACATATAAATTATGACAATTTTACATCTTAAGTGTCATATATAATATTAGCATTAACATTTAAATTGGAGATAATGTTACATACATAAATACATGCACACGCATAAACCTACTGTTATAAGATAAAGTAGAGATGATCAAGAAAAACCATACATTACAAACATATGTTGGAACTAAGAGTATCTTTAAAGCAATGCTAAATTGATGTGTTAATGACAAATTTAACATTTGAGTGTAAGAATACTCTCTAATGTAAATTTGCCACTAAGTTTAATACATAGCAAATTTGACATTTGATTCTTATTGGTTAATAAACTAACTTTTTTGCTTTAATAATTAAAACATTCTTACTTTTAACTATTTTAATATTAAAAGTCTACTTTTATAAATTTCAAGATTTAATAATTTTGATAATAGACAAATATGACATTTTAAATAGCATTATGTATTGAAACATTAAATAAAATCACACATTAAATATGTTATTTTTACACTTTTCAGTAACAAATATAACATTGGCATTGATATTTGTATTAGAGATTGTCTAAATTGTCATTCCACCTGTAAAGGTGTCACGTTCTTAGCAGCCCGATTTAACTCATCTTATTACGAAGTGCCTTTATATTCCCGTCAATGGCGCTTTTTCTACAAAGTGCCTTCGTATTCTTGTCAATGGCGCTTAAAATGGTTTCGAGTTGGTGACTCCTCCCAATGTCAAATGCAGACCATTTCGGGACATTAACCAGCCTTCTCCAAAGCTAGTCCAATCTTGATGTCTAGACTAATCTAAAGTAGGACTTAGAATTGGTAGTGTTAAAGAGGAGATTATAAACTCATCATGGAATTCATATTACAACACAATAATGGTACCAAACCACCCAAACATAAATGCAACGACTTGTAATAGAAGCAAATGCTGCACTGAACATTCGTCAATGTTGCAAACGCTACAATCATTGGTCGTGTCTGAAAATTCAAATAAACAATTGCAAAGAATTGCTATTTGGTGAGAAGTGAAAAAAATGAACATGTGATAACGTAAAGAGAAGGGTCAACTCTGCCCTTGTTAGATTACAGTAAAACATCAGATGTCCTCCGCCATTTTTGTTTTTTTTGAGGGATGTCCTCTGCCATAAGTAGACATAATAAAACATTAATTTTCCGCTGGAGAGTTAAAAGAAAAAAATTGTGAGTATCTATCATTGAACAATGAAATAAAGTTCTTTCTCTTCTCTTCGCCTTTCCTTTTCTCCGTGAAAGGCCAGGTGGGAGGTAGCAGGTCGTGCAGAGGACCACCATTTCTAAATATCAGAATCTAAAGTCCGGGTCTACATCCATAGCCCAAGCAAACTTTGACAGGAGAGACTTGTTGAAAATCTAGAAGAATGGCAGATCAAGTTTTCAGTAGCTAGAACCAACTAGTCATAAATGGTTTGCAGAGAGTTAGAAATCCACAGCTAAAAAATTTATAAACCATTTTCTCGTCATGATCGACAAAATGCGGCTAATTTGCTTTTCAATGAGTGAAAAACAAATGCAAGTAGACCTTTACACAACGAAAAAGAAAAGCCGGGATGTTTGTCCACACCTTCTCAATGGGAACCTCATGTCTTTTGCACCACGCAACCGTGATTCTAGGGTCAAGGTAATTGATCTTAGACGTGCCTAAAGCCACAGTTTTTGTGTCCTCTTTGTTGTGCATATCCCGTTTTATTTTCTCAATCCTCGTGTTTGTTTGAGCTATCTTTTTCTCTAACCTGTTATAAATGAATTCACTGCAAGTATTGAGAAGCAAATTGACAAGACATGGAAAATAATATATAATTTAACAAAGAGAGAACAATAACATTACGCTTCAGGGCTTAAGTTCCTCTTGCTCTTCCCATCAGCATCTTTCAAAGGGGGCTTTCCTTTCTTTGCCCTGTCCAAATCTGTTTTCAGCTCTTTCAGGACGTCCTGCGACCAAAAAGATGAAGTCAGCTCAAATATTTCAAGACAGAGACGCATATGACTACATATAACACCATGCCTCCATGGAAATTCATCCCCTCAAAAAAAGTTTTCTTTTTCTGAAAAAATTTTGCAGCGAGAAGTAAAGTCTAACTCCCAAGTCCCAATCCATCACTATATTTTTCATTTCTAAGACCTTTTTTTTAAATTTATTTTTTCCTAATGTTCCAGATACTATCATTACCTCCAGTTCCTGGAGTTTCTCCATCAATCTCGACATCTGAGCCTCGTGAGATTTGGAAACAGTGCGCTGATGATTACAAATGATTGCAACCTGAAATGGAAATCCAAAACTCCGAAGGTGAAATTACAAAATGGAAGGGGAAGAAAACACAAGTAAAACTTCTCCAAGTACAAAATAAGTTTAACCTCCTTGTTTGCTGAATTATAAACAGCCTTTTTTTGTTCCACATCTCCCTCTCTGGTTTGCCGATTCAACTGGCATCAGGGGGGAAAAAAAATAAAAATTCTAGAAGAAAACATATTCAGAAAGAAGATATCGAAATGAGAACACCAGAGAATTGCAAAAATCATACTCTGAAACAAGACATAGAACGTGCATAGCAGATGACTATGGTACAAACATGAATACAGATGTGGGGATGGAAACTACAAGCTCTGAATTGTCTTACCATCTCATCCAACGTGATAGATGCATTATATGTACGGAAAACTTTTGCTGTAAGTCCAGGCATGAGCTCCTTTAGATGATTATTTAATTTACTCGTATCCAGCAAGTCAAAAAGATCATCACCTCCCTTTTTCTCTGAAGCAACAGATAACAGATCCTCATTTGCCTATGCTACATAGTTAAAACACAGCCCTATACAAGCAAAAAGAAATACTCACTGGCCTGGAACCCAATAATTGCGTTGTAAACAAGAGGCTCAACGGGAACGGTGTTTTCATATCTGATTGAATCCTTACCAAGGAAGTTAAACTGCATTTAACAAGAGGAAGAGTCAATAGTTTCTAAGTAAAGGAATTGTATGAGATTGATATAAACCTAACAAATTAAAACCATCGTACCTCCAATTTATTATCAGGTAGTGCTTTTACATTCTCTACTTTCAGAGTGCAACAACCAACAGTATCTGCTTCATCATCATCCTACAGACGGTGAAACGCGAATGTCAATGTTAATGTTGCCTTGAACTAACCATAGAAGAGAACTTAAACATCACCCCACCAAAAGCTAGGCAGCATAAAACAAATGATGAAGTGAATAAGAGCAATAGGGATAGCAATTACCACCCAAGGACAACAGCTTTTAGTTCCATTAATAACAATATATAAAAACAGGTAAGCTGATTAATAATAGAGAAAAAATGCCAACTGCAGAACTGTCGCAGACAGCTCCAAGCTTAGATCAGTCTAAGGTAAATGAATTTTATTTTGCACTATGCAACAGATTAAATCCAACACATAACCAGAAAGTATTACACATCTTCCTGTGTATTCTGATCACTTCTGTGTCTTTGGACGACTTGCCGTACCTTCTCATTGCCAGCCCTCAGAGCAAGTTTATCTATGAGATAGGTAGCAACTGCTATTTGCCGCGTTGTAACATCTTTGCTTGTAAAATTCTTTGTGTATGTAGCACGAATTTTGTGTATATGGTCCTATGCAAGAGAGAGAAAGAGAGAGAGAACACAAAAAGAAAAGGAATTAGCCCTGTCTCATCCCAAAGTATCACAATGCCCTTATCAAAATCTTATAAGAAAGTTTCCATATAAGAACCTTCAGCTTCCTTGCTTTCTCATATTTCTCCCTGTCACTCTGGCCCTTCAGAGAACTACTAGCTGCCAGAAACACGTACTTGAATTCTTTGGGATTGATTGGATCATTCCAGAAAGCCAACCATGTTACTGTATTGTCATGCCTTACTTCTTTCCATCTGCAAAAAAATAAATAAAATATTTTCTTGAAAAGAGTCAGGGAAAGAGAAAACAGAAACAAAAATGTATAAATATTTTTTCATCTGAATGAGGTTATGATAAGCAAAACCTTTCTCCGGGGATAGGGCATTCTGGAATTGGGGCTTCTTTTCCTATGTTAATAGTGACATCTCGAGGGTGAATTCTTCTTTTCAGCTTTCCCGACTGAAACCACAGTCAATAACAAAAGAATGTAAATAAACTCAAGGACTAGAGCAAAATTTCGCACAAGACCACAACTCCAACTTCTTGAGGGTATTTGGAAGGGAAAACAATGTAGAAAAACCTTTGGATGCTCGCCACGGCCACGGAATAATCCAGGTGGTTCAACTCTGAAATTTCCAACCTGAAATGGTAAACACAAGAATAATAGATATTAAATAAGTATGCCATATCCAAAGAAATAGATGAATAAGCTCTCTGCCCAATATCTATGATCACCCCCCATGAAATGAAAGACTAGAAAGTCAAACTATTAGCAACGCATGATAGCTCCAAATCACCAATCATGACCGTTCCATCCCCTACCAAAAGAATCAAAGAAGAGGGTAACCTTCTCTCTAACGCCATCAACCATAGCCCACATATACTTCTCCTCTTGATTCAGTTTCTCTTCCTTCAATGCCTTCTTCTCCTGCATCAACAGAATTAACATGTTATATTCTAAATAACAGAGAAGAGAGAAAGACAATAATAATAATAATAATAATAACAACAACAATAATAAAATGAACCCAAATTTTTTTACTTGTAGAAGCTGAAATTGAATAATAAAGTATGTGTTTTATGAATAGCTCAGAGGTAAATAAAAAATAACCCAGATGAATGCACCAATTAAGTTTTATGTTAACATGTGAATACATGACATGCTATTTTAAACAACAAAACTTGGCAGCAGTGTAAGCTCAAAATCAGCCGAATTAAGTTCCTACATTATCAAATCATAAAAACACATAAATTTGAACAACTTACTTCTGTACTCATCTGTTTCTTCTTTTCCTTTTCATCCTGATACCAATTATAAATTGGGGTGAAATCACAAGAGTCCAATTTCTGGATTACATGGTTTTTTCCAAGTAACTTCCGCCAATCATTCCAGAAATTTTCTCTAAATGTTTGTTTCTGCACATACTCTGTGTCCTGCATAACTGCAAACATGGCTGCAACCTGTGAACAAGAAAGTGAATGGGTACGTTATATAACAAGTAACGGAAAACTAATAATCATTATAGTAAGAATACTGAAATACAAGAATGTGAATAGGAAGACATGATAGAGAGGGAAAAAACCCACCTCCTCTTGTTCAGGAGTCAGGTCAACAGGCTTTCCATTATAGAGCATCTTTACCCCGTGTGGATTGTAGGGAGGTGGAAAAATAACACCATTGTGACTCAAGGTAGTCCATTTTTTCTGCCCATCACCGGAGCTAGGAGAAACTTTTGTTGACTTGGAATATTTTGAATTTTTTGCTGTTTTTTTAAACTTCTTGGTTATTTTCTTCGATGAGGAAGAAGCAGATTTCTTTATGTTTAGCTTTGGGGTGGATGGTTTACTATTTGATGCAGGTGACTTCTTAATTCTCTGTGAAATCGGAAGATGGTCATCATCATCTGCCTTCGATTCAGACTTGACTGGTTCTTGCTTGCTTTTCATCAGTGAAGATGAATCTGAAAACTTTTGCTTTTTAACTGAAGACACGTCTAGCTTCTGCTTATCTAGAGGTCTCTTAGTACTTGTGTCCAAAGGTTTTTTCTCGTATTTTATGGTGGAACCATTCTGCTTATTCATAGATGATAAAGGTTTCTTATCATCACAATCACTACGGTTACTCCCTGATGTTCCCACATTAGACTTCACCTGAAATCTTGATGATAAAGGTTCATCATCCGAGTCTTGAGATTCTTTCTTTTTCACTGGCGGCAATGTTGAGCCAGTTGTAGGCTTTCCAGGACCCTTATCTCCTACAATAGACTTGCTAGGGCCTTTATCGGCCTGATTTACATTCGGCTTGAGTCTAGCACTTAAAGGTTTATCATCGTCAGATTCAGAATCTTCAGAATGAACTTCAGATTTAGAAGGTTGTCTGATGGGACTTTTTTCTTCCTTAACGGCACTGCATTTATTTTTTACTGATAAAATCTTTATATGACCATCTAAGGGCGTCGATGTTCTTGGATTTTCTACTCGAGATTTCAGTGTTGAAGCCTTTGCAGATGATGTTGAAGCTTTAGGACTAGCTAAAGGAGATTTTACTGGCGATGCTTTGCTAGATTGAACCACCTTACCTTTTTGAGAATAGGAGTTCATACCATTGAGAGAAACCCCATCAGAATTTGGCCTCCCCAACTGTCCATCCGGCCTCTGTGATAAAGGTTTCTTTAACTCTGAGCTTAATTGATTTTGCTTGGATGCTGTATTTTTCCGCTTCACAATTAAAGGCCCTTCCTCTTCGTCAAATTCATCAAATGGGCTTTGTTTAGCAGAAGCCTGAACAGCCATTTTCCCTAATGTACTGTTTTTGCATGTACATCACATCAAATCCTGCAGATAGTACTTTCTTAAGAAAAACAATGAGGCCCTAAACTTTAAAGCTGAAATGCAGTAGCCCTTTGTTATATAAAAGACAAAAAATAGTAAAACAGTCAACAAAAAATCACAAATAGCTAAACACACAAACTAATCAAAAAAGCAATGTTCACCGATACCAATAAAAAATCGCAATAGCAATTTTCAACAATCAAACAAATTCCAAAAACCATCAACAAATTCCACAATAAAAAGAATTCCATAAACTAATTTCTATTTCATAAATTAAACATCAAATAAAATATTAAAAATTTCAAACACAGAGAACAACCAAACTTCAACTTCAAACAAAATCACAACCACAATTAATTCTCTTTTCATACTTATGGTCAACACAGGAAGCTCGGGCGTAACATTAATAAAAATCTCCCTCTCCTTGGCACTCTAATATTCTCTCTTTTCCCCTAATAGGCGTTTTCACTCATAAATGTCTCAATCTCCTTTTCACAAACGCAATATCTATTTTGCAAATTTCGCAACAATCACATAATAACCCAATCGGTAAAACTCTTACCATAACCATTACCAACCAATGAGCTAAGATTTACATTCCAAGGCAACCAATTTCGAGAATTGTAAAATCCACGAAATCCTAATCCCATTTTAGAATAGAAGCAAAGGGTAAATAAACAATTATAATAGAAACAACGCTCACATCTGCTCAAAGACTTGGTTTAAATTGGAATCAGAATTAAGCAAAAAAAAATACAAACAGAAAACCAACCATGGATGAGGAGCTTGGCTTACATGTGGCTTGAAATTGGCTTGGAAGGAGGGCGGAAAGATTCGGGGGACGGGCTCTGGTACTTGGGGGCTTTCTTTTGCGAAAGAAGGCACAAATTCTCTGCTGGGGGATCGCACAGGGGAGGCTTGGTCGACGGCTGGAGATTGGGGCCGGTGGTCACTGATAAGCTCGAGGGTTCTTATTTTTTATTTTTTTCCTCGTCTAAAGGCGCTTAAAACCAAGGCTGAGATGGATTTTTTTTTTTTTCTTTGTTAATTACTTAATTACACCTTTTAATTTTAATTACTTCTTAATTTGACCTTTTATGTTTAAAAATTATAAATACATTCTTTAAGATTGAATAATTTGTTTCAATTTTATTTTTTTCAATTTTTTTTGAATAAAAAAATAAACATAAAATAAAAATACCTTTAATTTAATGTAATTTACTTATAAAATACATGTTTTTTCTTGAGGAAAATTTTTACAAATATTTTCAAATTTAAAAAGTCATAAAGGTTAAGATCGTTTTTCAAAATTTAACGCTTTGTTTTAGATTTTTTTTTCATGTTTTTAGTATTTAAAATAATATAACTATTTATAGGTAGTTATGCTGTTTTGATCAATTTTTTTATTCATATGGATGAAATTGAAATAAGTTTCTAAAATTCAAATGATATCCTTTATAGTTTAAAAGAACAAAATGACAAATTGAGAAATAATCAAAACTAAGAGGTAGAATTATGTAATTAACCTTTTTTTTTCTTTTTCCTCTCAAAAGGCAGAGATGTTTGTTACATGCCTCAAATATATTTTTGACTTTTATTTAGATTAAATTGCCTATGTAGTCCTCAAATTTTCTAGCAAGTGACATTTTGGTTTAGAATTTTTTTAATAGTCATTAACTCTTAAATATATGCAAAAAGACCGAAATTAACTGAATACTATTAAAAATTGTATCTAATAGACCACATGATAGTATATAGTTGAAAATCAAGGGCATTTTAGTAAGATAATAATTTCTATTTTTATATAGAAATTGAATTTAAAATTGAAAATTGAAAAAAAATGAACTTTCTCACTGTAAACACCAAAAAATAAATAAATAAACACCACCCTTCAAATATGAAAAGCCAACCACCACTAAGCAACCCTATATAACCTAAATCGTCATCCAACCCTATATAATAATAAAATCACGATTGCATTAGAGGATTTTCTCTACATTAAAGGCTTATGCAATAGTGGATCTATGCAACGAAGCTGGGTTAGGCTTATGCAACAGCATGGGTCTTGACAAAGGAGCTAGCGAGGAATTTCAAACTCAATGAAGAGACTTAAGACGGCTAGGTTCAAGAAAAGGTGAGGAGACAGGTGGGGTTACACTTGTGGTGGCAAGGTATCTCAACTGATCTTGACTTGTCAACCTTACTATGACACTATTCTAATTTATTGATGACCTCAGCTTTAATAGTGACCACAGCCTCCTTTCAAAAAAAAAAAATAGTGACCATAACCTAAGATTATTGTTTCATAAACTAGTTGGAGGTCCGCATGTGCTTATTTAATTTTTTTTATATAGAATTTTTCTTTTTAAAAGTTTACTTTTTTGTTCTCAATTTATTATTTTCTATGGAGTCTAGCAGAATTATAAGATCAATTAATAAAAGACAAATTTTCAAAAATAAATCATGAATTTTTATTGGTTATTTTCACTTAATATTAATTATCACACAATTTTTTTTTTTTTGGAATTGTGCATATGTCCAATAATTTTATACAAACTTTAAGATGTTAATAAATTTGTACATGCCTCAATGCATTAACTCCACGGTAAATAATGTTAAAAAAAAATTGATTTGGTGATGTAACATAATTTTAAAATTTTCATTTAATTACTCAAAATTTGACTCAAGTTACTATAAACTATAAATAGAATTCTAACTAATTGTACTTACTCATGACCTGAAATAACACTTTTGATTGATTAGAACTTCAGGAAGGTCTCAACCTTTAGACCTTTAATGCTATGTCGCTTCCTTCAAGCTGTTGTGTGTGTGAGTACTGTAACACCCATCGTTTTTTTCTACAAACACTTATATTAATTTAACGTTATAATGTGATATTTTAAGTTCTATTATTATCTGTGTTAAGTAAATTAACTTTTTGTTTAGTAATGTCACAGGTGACGCCATGAGGGATCGATGTGCCTAGGATGTTCAAGTCAAAAATGATGATAACCTTAAAGTATTTATTCTTTTTCAAAGAGTTTCAACTTGCTCTAAATTTATAATCTTTATAATGTTCTAGAGTTACGTATGCCCTAGAGTTATATTTTAGATAATGACATGAACGTTATTGCATATTTTCTTATTTTTATAACATTTATGACATCATAATAATTACATGTGTAACCTTTTTATTATGGCGATAAGAAACTCGATAATATAAAGTATCTAAAAGAATATTGTGTAAATTAATATTTTCTGGGTCTGGGAGCAAACATTATTGTTGTATATAAATAATTATGTATTATATTATATTATATCATATAACCATGTAATTATTGGAAAATTTAAAGAATGGGGAAAAAAAAGGGGGTGCCATGAAGGCAAAAGAAAAGGAAAAAAAGGGGAAACCTAATTATATTAGAACTAGGGTTTTCTACACTAACTTCTTCTCTTATAAACCTATAAATATATCTTTAAGCCACCAAAGCCATCACATTCTCTTAATTTCCAACCAAAGAAAATTCTCTCCCTTATCTCCTCTCAAATTCATGTTCATAGACCTCCACCGTCGCTCAAAATTCTCCAAGTCTCCATCATATCGGTACCCCCCGAAGCCGATATCTCATTATTCATCCTTCTTTTCTTTCCAACAGTTGAAGGCGAGCTTATTTTCTAGAGATTGTATGTGCAAGCTTTTGTGGTTGTGGAAAGATAACATATGAATTTAAGGTATGGTTTAAAGGTTTTCATGGTTTTTAATTTTTATGATTGATATGTATTGTTTTCGTGACAAACTTTGTTAAAAAATTGTTTTTTATGTTGTGAATGTGTACACATGTATGTTTTTATGAAAAATAAATTATTTTGTTTATTACTTTGATTATAACAATGTTATTTTATGGTTGAAAGCATTTATGCTCATATGATATCATGAAATTGCATGAAAATAATGTTTTCTTGTCAAAACATGTTGTAACTATTTCAAGGTTTTCGATTATTTGGTAAGATTACCGATAATGTATCGAATTCAAATGATTTTATTTTGGTACAATTTTTAGATATAATATTTATATATATATGTATGTTAGGAATGTCTGAAATTTCTTATAAATTTCCATTCAATATATTTTAAATGTTATGAGCTTTTTATTAAACACTACTCAGCGAAATTTTATTTGCTAGCAAATTTGTATTTATGTATTGTAGAGTCCATTTTATGGGACAAATAACGTCTTTTGATTCTATTAAAAATTATGAGTCATTGTTGATATGTTAACTAAATGTTCAACTTTATCTTTTTATTATGTTTTAAGATAAAATTTGTTAATCGCCAAGTACTTAGTAGTTATAAATATCTACTTGATATGCTCTATATAATTCATGAGATAATAAATAATATGTTTAAATGTGTTTTAAACGATTTATTATTTTTGTAGCATTTATTTAACATGTCATATAAAAATTCTACAAGCATATCATGCATATTTAGTTTTATAAAAATGTTTGAATGAAAAGTGTTAGCTGTGTAATATGTCTAATGTTAATATTAACTCTGAATTCAAATGTGTGTTTTGGATTATTTTGAATTTATTTGAAGCTGAATTTTATGCTATGATTTATTGTGTCTATTATGTGTATTAATTTTTATAAATTATTTTATGACATAAATAATTTAATCCATAAGTTTCAATTAGGATTGCTCACTACCCAAGCTTTGCTGGCAGATTTTGTAGTATTGATTTTATGATTTATTTAAATTATCAAATGAAATTTTTTGTGGCTAAAGAAAAATCTAAGAGTTCTATATATGTTAACTTTATTCTTGTAAATTTTAATGCTTTGATTAAATGTGAATTGAAAGATATAAAATGATAAATCTTTGAAGGTCAATCAGTTTTTTGTGACTGACAAATTTACTTGAATGTTTTGAAAAATTAAAAAAAGTATTTTGGATTAATATTTTCAAGAGAAAAATTTGAATGATGTTTTTTATATATTAACTATGCTATGGAATAAGTTTTAGATTTTATTCATGCTTATAAGTTGAGATTAATTTCTTTAAGTGATTAAAGGTCAAGTTTTCTATATTTATGTTTCTTAACTCTAAGTGCATGTTTATGACTAAAAGATACTTTATTTCATTAAAAAATTATGCATAATGATGTAATATGGTATTAAATGATATCATGAATATGAATATTAATTGCATGTACTATACGAATTATTGAATGAACACTCCAAAAGGTGAGCATACCGAGTACCATGGCTACATTACTCAATTTAAGGCTTAGTAAGCAAGCAAGTCAAGTAAGTACATTTTTGCCTATAACATGATAAAGTTAATCAAAATATTAAGCAATGTTTTATAAGTAAAGGTTTTTGATTTAATATTCTTATTTCAAGACCTTTTACAATGAATTTTCCTAAGGATGTTTTTATGTTTATGTTTTTTATGGTTTATGATAAGTTTTCAAAGAAAGTTTATAATGTATCACATAATTAAGTGTTACACACCATGTGTTTATGTTTATAATGTCCCACAAGGTCTAGACTTGTCATGTTTGATTTAAGACTAGCTACCCTACTTCTCTCATGATGACGCGTCTACGATGTTAATGGTGCAATGCTTTAATACGCAAGTTAAATGAAAAATATGTTATATATATTAACATGTGTCTTGTGCACTATTATATTTATTTTTATGATCTTATATTATGTTTTTATGAAAGCTCATATTTTATTTTGTGAAATAGGAAAGTGTGCTTACTTAGTTTTATATCATGTTACAAACAAAGGTAAAAGGCATATCTAATAGGTAGAGGATGGGGACGGGAGTGTGTGCATGGAGTGTTAGATTGGAAACGGAATCATGTTATAAAAAGAAGTAATTACCCGAGCAATTATTAATGTTATTTTCTGCACTAATGTTGAATTAAGACTTAGTTTTTTTTTTCCTACGGACTTTTGAATGTTTTGAGACTCTTTAATATTTCTTTAATTGTGATTCCTTAAGGACTCTGCCATGTTTCTTTATTTTGATATGATTAAACTATTTGAACATATAAGTATTGTTCTCAAGGGTTTTCAACATTATTTGAATTTTTGTGTGTGTCTATAATTTAGTAAATATTTGTATTTGTAAACTAACTGTTTCTACAGGATATCAATTAGCCAAACACTGTAGGTATTTCGTTAGGCTAACCGAGGTGAGGGAAGCAAATCCGATAAGTAGCTTTTTTAAAAAAAATAAATATGCATGTATTCCTAGGATATCTACGTGAGTGTAAATGTTTTATTTGAATCATTTATATATAAATAATGATTTTAACGGTAAAAGTAACTATTATTGTAGCATCTATAAGGGGGCGTTATAGCTATGGTATCAAAGCCAGTTTTTTTTTCCAATACACATCGCCACACATCAGTTTCAAGTCCTTAAAGTTTGTTTTAAATAAATTAATGTTTATGTAAATTTAACATAAGTATAAGGTTCAAATTTGATTAATGCCTTATTGCATAATTTTAATAGTGAAATCCTGTCTCATTCTTGAAATTGAAAGTTCATTCCTAAACTTAAAATCCTTCTAGGAAATCAAAGATGAACAACCGTAGAAAGACTCAAGCTCGTGCTCAAGCTGCTGTTGACGCTGGCAACTCAGCCAATGCTAATCTAATGGCAATGATTGCTGACCTACAAAGACAGCTTCAAGATCAAAGAAGAGATATTTAGAGCTTAGAACTAATGGTCATGGAGGCGAAAGACAAGGTGAAAACATACCACCTCCTCTGCAACAGCAAGGAGGGGAAGCCCTAGCCCTTATACCAAAAGCAAGACCTACTTATCAAAAACCATTATTAGTCAGGTGGAAGCGCATTAAGCCTGCTAATTTCGAAGGTTCCAAGGATCCTTTGGTTGCTGAAGTATGGTTGAAAACGATCGAGGCCACTTTGAAGTTGATGGGTTTTACTAAGAATGAGACAGTTCTTTGCGCCTCATACTGCCTAACAAGGGAAGTTAGAATCTAGTGAGATGGGATAGAGCAGAGTAGGAATGTAAACGAGATAACATGGGCTGACTTTGTTCTTGATTTTAATGTAAAGTTCTTCCACATGAACATCACTTGGAAATATTATGCTGAGTTTGAAAGCCTTCGTCAAGGAGATATGTTAGTTACTGACGTGGACTTCTAAGTTTGATCAATTGACATGCCTTTACTCGGGAATGGTTAGTGACGATGGTAAAAGGGGTCAAGAGGTTTATAAGGTCTCCGACTTGAAATTGTAGCAATCGTTGACGGGCGAGTCTAGCTAGAGATCAGGAACAAGTTTTTTGAGGGCACAACGGGCTTAATTCCACCTATCAAAGCTGAAGAGAAACCAGCCCTAACAAAGTCATCTTATGAATAACCTAAACACTTAGAACCGACCTTATGATAATAATAACAACAACTAGAACTAGAAGAACAATAAGAGAAAGGGTAATTTTCAGAACCAACAAGATCAAAGCAACAAGAAAGGGGGTAATGGCCAGTATAATAATAACAAGAAGATGTAACCCTATGCCAAATATGGAAAAAAGCACTTGGGTGAATGCTATCGTAGAACAAATCAATGCTTTATTTGTGACTACGAGGTTTACTTTTCCAAGAACTGCCCTACCCAGTTCAATGCTCAAGGTCAGCAAAAAGCTCCTAATGCTTAACTCCACCATATGCAAGCTATCTTAGAGGGACCACTCATAAACCAGAGAAGACTTGAAGCTCCACCTACCAATGCTCGTG
The DNA here is from genome assembly GCA_025403435.1 of Artocarpus heterophyllus. Taxonomy (NCBI): domain Eukaryota; kingdom Viridiplantae; phylum Streptophyta; class Magnoliopsida; order Rosales; family Moraceae; genus Artocarpus; species Artocarpus heterophyllus. Next base: position 31,686,797 of record CM046338.1, read on the forward strand.
TCTATGCAATGACAAAGGAACAAATGGCAGTCGAAACCTCTAATGTTGTCATAAGTCAGATCTCAATCCTTTCTTTTAATGCACATGCTCTTTTTGATATATGTGCTACTCATTTATTTGTATCCTTCTTTTTTGCTAAGAAGTTAGAAGAACATCATGAGCCTATGAGATAAGGGTTCACTACGACACTACCCTTTTGGGAAGTGATGATGTCTATGCATTATTTGCATATAGTTCCTTTGTGGCTTTCTTGAAGAGAACTTTTTGTCGATCTTATTATAATCGATATATATATATATATGACTATGATATGATTCTTGAGATGGATTTCCTGAGTAAGTATAATGCTTCTATCGAGTACTAGAGATAAAAAGTGATTTTCCATCTAAAAGGTAGGGAAAGATTCGTGTACATGGGTGAGTCAAGAAAGAAGTCAAACATGTTTTCTATCACCTATGAAGGCAAGAAAGTTGTTAGCAAGTAACTGTATGGGTTATTTGGCGAAACATCGCAGATAAGAGTCAAGAAGAAAAGACAAAGATTGAAGATGTCACAATGGTTCATGAATTTCCATAGGTATCTCCAATAGACTTGCCAAGCTTATCTCAAAATAGAGAAATCAAATCTGAGATCGAGTTCGTTCCAAGCACTAATCCAATTTTCCAAGGCACCATATAGAATGGCCCCAGCCGAATTGAAAGAGTTGCACTCCCAACTAAAGGAACTTCCTGATAAGGGTTTTATCTGACCTAGTCACTCACCATGGGGAGCACCAGTTTTGTTTGTGAAGAAGAATATAAACATTAACATTAAGATCTCTAATAAAAATTAAAAACAAAAAGAAGCAAAAAAAAGGGGAGATACTTGTGTGAACGTGAAAGAAGGGAGAGAGATGAAAGCCTACTTCTAATCTCTAGCTTGATATTTGAAGGTTTTGATAAAGTTTCTTTCATTGTTGATCAATTTCATAATGAAATCTCATTAAAGTCCATCTAGTTATTTGTTTTAAGAAGCTTTACATCGAAACATTGAAACTAGGGATTTGAAGGTATGTTAATTCCTTATTAATTTTGATTTTTGCTTTAAATTTTCTTAAAAACATAGTTGTTTTATTTTTTTTCATTTTTACAATTTATTTATATTAAAAACATAGTTTTTTTTTCATTTTTGCAATTTATTTCAAAGAAATGGAGCCATTTTTGCATTTTGGAGATCAAATTTGAGTTTTTAGAAGTTCAAATCAGATGTTAAAGATGATGTTGTGATATCTAGTACTCGCAGTAGAGATCACTACTATATAGTAGAGATATGATGCAGTAGAGATCTACTACCACTGCTAGAGAAAATAGATGCACACTAGAGATACACTATGAAAAAGAAAAAGTAGAGGCTCTACTTTAAAAACAAAAGTAAAGTTTAAAAAGTAGTAGGATTCTACTATAAAAGATGTAATAGAACTTCATTGATAGTTGATCTCAAACAATTTGTTTTTTTATATGTTCAATGTAATTTTTTTTAATCTTCATTATCTCTATTGTGAAAGCAACAATAAAGCTCAAAGGGTCAATATAGATTTCTTGTAAAAATATGGTAGAACTTTATAGAGTACTTTCGTGTCACTATTTTTGCTTTTAGTGGTTTTTTTTTTTTTTTTTTTGCATGATGCATTGATTTGCTCGCGGTTGGAGGTCACTACTATGATGTAGAGATATGATATAATAGATATCTAATCCTTCTGATAGAGCCAATGGATGCACAGTCGAGATAAATTATGAAAAGAAAAAGTAGAGACTCTACTTGAAAAACAAAAGTAAAACTTAAAAGACTAGTAGGATTCTATGATAAAAGATGTAACAAAACTTCATTGATAGTTGATCTTGATTATTTTTTTTATATGTTTTATGAATTTTTTTTTTATTTTCATCAACTCTATTGTGAAAGAAATAATAAAGAGACAGTAGAGAATTCGTTCTAAAAATATGATAGAGCGTTATAGAGCACTTTCGTATGATTTTTTTTTTTTTGGTGGTATTTTTTTGAATGATTTGTTCATGTTTTCAAACTTCTTTACTCATTTATATTATCTCTCTTGTTGATTAACATATTTTTAATTGTTTCTAGGAAATGACTCATACAGTAATCATGGTTTATTATGGTGGAGAGTGGAAGGAAAATAATGGGTCATACCAATGCGTTAAGGGCATAATGATAAGCCTATGGCCATTGTCATTGATTTGTTACATTGGTAGATTTGGTCGACAAATTGCATTTGAAGCTTAGAGTAGATCGAAGTAAGACGAACATGAAACTTAGTTTCATGTCCATTGCATGGGATGCGTTGGATCCCATTTATATAAGAGACAATGAAGATGTTTCTGCTTTCCCGATGGATCGTGATGATACAAATCATAAGGGGTCATTGCGGGTAGAAGTCATTAAGAAACATGAAAATGACGACCAAGTACCAATCAATGCAGACGTTTTGGGTCTCGATGATTTAGAAGAAGGATTACATGCAAGGGATGAGAACCAAGATTGTAACACCCGAAAATTTCTAATGCATTAAAATGTAATAACTTAAAGATTATGTTAAGACAAAAGTACAGTATAAGAAAAATACTATATAAAATATGAAAAATTATACAGTGTTAAAATAATACAGTGTAAGAAAGTACATTGATAAAGTTATGTAGTATAAAAATTAACTGCAAAAGTAATACAGTGTAAGAATTTGACTGTTTAAGGTTAAGTAGTATAGAAATTAGACTTTTTAAGTTAAAGTAGTATAAGAATAATACTGTTTGGAGAATATGGATGAATAAAAATAATACAGTGTAAGGAAGTACATTGATAAAGTTATGTAGTATAAAAATTAACTGCAAAAGTAATACAATGTAAGAATTTAACTGTTTAAGGTTAAGTAGTATAGAAATTAGACTGTTTAAGTTAAAGTAGTATAAGAATAATACTATTTGGAGAATATGGATGAATAAGGAATGCTGTAGCAGTATAGAAAATATACCGACAGTATAAAAAATACTGTCAGTATAAATTTAGATGTACAAAGTTAGATAATGTTGGAATTACATTATGTGATGGATGTAAATAAGTATAAGAGATTATGGGACTTCATGAACAGTATAGAAAAGAATACCGATAGTATAAAAAAATACTGTCAGTATAAATTTAGACTGTGTAAAAAGTTTTGTGGGACCCACCAAGGGGACACCTTGAGAGTTTTGATTGGGCCACCACATTTACTAATGTGGCCCAACCATAAAAGGCCAAGTTAACCCTAATAATAATTAGGGTGATTAGTCACCAAAAAGAAAAGAAAAAAAGGGAAAAAAAGGAAAAAAGGGGGGGACACTCCATGGGTGGAGAAAAGGCCACCTCACCCCTTTGTTTCCTTTATATTTAGCTTCAAAAAGAGACCAAAGGTTGGTCTCCACCATGCAAAATGTGCAAATGAAGGAAGGAAGGAAGGAAAGAAAGGAAAGAAAAATTCCCATTTTTCCCCCATGGATCCAGCAGCCTTTGGGCAATTTTTCTATCAAAGTTTGATGAATACAAACTTCCAACCAAGCTTAAAGCAAGCTCTAGTGTTTTAGTGTAAAGTTTTGCAACTTTGTAGGTAAAATTCTAACTTTTTTCTAAGGGTTTTAGTGATTTTTTTTTCCAAAGTTATGGATGGGAATTTTGTCATGGTTTATGACAAAGGAATCTAAGCAAGTTTAGTCTCACAAGTGGAGGATCAAAAAGGTTGGCAAAGTTTAGGTAAATCTCTAAACTTTTTACTTGAAAATTTATGCTAAAAATATGCATACTATGTGTTTGATGAAATGTTTTGGTATATGGCATGTAAATGGATATTGTGGCATGATTGGTTTATGTTCTATGATGATGGTGATGATGATGGAAAAGAAAAAAAAGTAGGGTTTTGTGCAAAAGAATGAAAAAGTTACTAAACTTTGTTAAATTGCAAAGTTTAGCTAGTTTTCAAGAAATGATGATTTAGAGGGCCTTAGAGGCCAATTTATGTTTCAAAGATGGTATAAAATTTACCAACACAGTGAGGGAAATAACTTTTGTGAATAAAGTTTTGTAAAATTTAAAAAGGACTAAATTGCAAAGTTTGGTAAAAGTTCGGTAGATTTGAAAATCAACCAAAAAGTCCCTTGTAACATTGGAATTTGAGGAAAGTTAAAACATGAAAGTTATAGAACGCATTAAAGCTGTTACGAGAATGTAGACAATTTTTCAAAATTCTGCTCGGTTTAGGAGCTATGAATTTTATGAAATTTTGAGCATAAAATTTCAAGAAATGGAAACATTATGAAATGTATTGAATTTGACCATAGTGTTTTTGTAAGTTTTATTTCCTATGAAAAACTGGAAATTTTGGTATAAAGTGGTCGCTTTTGGTTCTAGGGCAAAAATGTAAATATTTTTGTATTTTGGGACAAAACTGTAAAATTGTGTGAAATAGGGTTTTCACCAAGGAACATTAAGTTCCTGCATTTCTGTGGTTAGTAAGTAACCATGGGGATTATGTTTTTAAAGGATTCAAAGTTTAGTCAAGTAAAGAATGAAAGAAAAACGTTAGGGGCAAAATGGTCATTTTATGAAAAAAGGTCAAAACGGACCCGAAACACTCGATGTCAGGACACACTCCTTCACGGGAAATTTAACTAAGAGATGCTTAAGAATAAAAGTAACTCGGTAAGTTACAAGGTCAAGTAAAGAAAGAAAGGTAACTTGGTGGGTTATAAGATTAAAGGGAAAAGTGACTCCAATGGGTTACAAAGTTAAGTAAAGGAAGGTAAACTAATAGTATATAAGCTAAGTTAAAAGGAAAGAATAGTTAATATTTACTTTATTATCAATCAAGTAGATTAATAAAAAAGAAGTTAATTAATGAGTCGGCTGTCATTTGATCAGGACACAAAGGCCGACTAATGAAAGGAAAAGGAACTAAATAAAGAATGCTAGAGCGTAGTCCAGGTAAGTTCAGACCTCACCTACAGCATGAAATAAATGATTTTTAAATGCTTATATATATGTTTGCAAATGTGTTTGCAATTGTTATGCAAGTTGTTTTTAAAGTATGTTTGCGTTCGCTATGCAAAAAGTTTTAAAATTTAAATCAAGAGTTGCAATGTACTTGCAACTATTCTGTTTAAAGCATGATTGCATTTAATATGCATAAAGTTTTAAAGATTAAGTAAAAGTTTGTAATGTATTTGCAACAATTATGTTTAAAGTATGTTTTGCATTATGTCAATGCATAATGTTTTACAGTTTAAGTTATAAGTTTATTGATTGCATTTGTTATGCAATCAATTTTAAAGAGAACAATTATGATTTGCAAATGTGTTTGCATATAATATGATTACATTTGACATGCTCACTAAAGTTAAATAAAAGGTAAGAGTAAAGATAATAAAAAGAAAGTGTCGTACCAACCTCCTTGTAATGAGGTACTGAAGTAAAGCTAAAGTTGTGACCTCCAAAATGTGAGGTACAAAAGTAAAGTCAAAGTTTGACCTCCTAGATGTGAGGTACATGACCTCAGTGTTCAATGGTCTCAAGTCTTCTGCAAGGGAAGCATCATGTTTATGATCTCATGATTAATGATGTTGGTATGAACACTAAAGTAAGATAAGAAAAGTTAAGGAACAAAGATAAAAGTTAAAGTAAGAAATGAATATTCATAAGATACTCATAAATGAGCATAAATGGAATCATGCATATTGATTATGCTTGTATTGCTTGTCACAAAATATTTATGTGTTATATTTATGAAAAGCATTCTGAGGACTGTTTTATGTTAAGTGTTATGAAAAACATTTTCATGTTTACAAGAAAGGTTTATAAATGACGTTTTATGAAAACATTCAAGAAATGTTTTATGAAAAACGCTTATGAAAAATGTTTTCATAAATGTTCATGAAAAATGTTTTCATAAATGTTCATGAAAAATGTTTCCAAAAATGTTTATGAAAAACATTTTTCATAGACATTTTAAGAGAAAAGTTTTTAAAGCATTTTTTGATTGTTTATGAGTTTATGTTTGAACTTATTGAGTGAAAGCTCATAAAGAGTTCCTTCATGCTATAGGTAGTCCTATGGGTAACCAATAGGACCTATTTGGGAAGGTTGGTGCTACAAAGGGCAGATGCAGATATTTGGGTATAGATACCACCACAGTATGCTTCCGCTGTTCAAAGAAAATGTTTTTTCACTATATAACATAGTGTTTCCAAAGTTTTAAAATAGTCAAAATTTTAAGAAATGTTTGCAAAGTTTTACAATATATTTACTAAATGTTTTATTTACTTATAAAGTTAAGTTTTGATTAATGATTTAATAAGTGTTTCTTAATAAGTTTTAAGAAACGATTCGAAATGGTTTTAAAATCAAGTGTTGAGCAATGTCTCAACTTGAATGGCGACAGAGGTCGCTATAGTTTTTAAGTATGTTTTTCAAGGATGTTAAAAGGAAAAAAAATTATTTCAGTACTTTTCTTACTAAGTAAGAAAGACTAATGTTTAAGTAATGATGTTTAAGAAAGTTAAGTGATTGCTCAAAAAGATGGGTCATCACAAAGATTGTGATAATGGTAATTTAGAAGAGCAATTTTGTGACTAATACTTTGATTGTATTTTAATAGAGGGGATGAATGTCATAAGAGCCGAGGGGTCCACTGTACCACCCGATCACATAGGCACATCAACATTAACATTGAGTCAAGAAGAGTTGTATGTTGTCAAAGACTATGAATTGACCCAAGCTGAAGAATCTATGTCATATAGTTTTGAGCATGGTACAAATTTTGAGCGATCTCAAAATTTTGAGAGCAAGGATGAGTTGAAGAATAACTTACATGAAGCTGCATTGAAGAATTGCTTTGAAATCAAGATAATAAAATCATGTATGAAACTATATGTGATTAAATGTGTCAACAAGAGTTGCAAGTAGTAATTAGGGCAATTAGACTGCCAAACTCAAACTTCTTTTCCATGCAAACGTATAATAAGACTCATACTTGTAGCTTGAAGAAGCGAAAGAAGAGACACTGACAAGCAATTGTAGTAGTGGCTGCAGATACTGGTGGCAAAAAACCTCAAAGATATTAAGGAAACACTGAGTCCTAAGGGACTAATGGGAATGATGGCCAATGCAAGTGTCGAGATTACTTATTGGAAGGCATGGAAGGGGAAACAGATTGCTAACAAGTTCAGGAAGGGTTCACCAAAGGAAAGTTTTAAGTTACTTCCTAGTTACCTTTACATAACAGAGAAGGTTAATCCTAGCACTATTACACATTTGGAGGTGGATGAAAGCAATGGGTCAAATATCTTTTACTAGCATTTGGGCATCCATTAAAGGGTTTTCATGCATGAGGAAGGTTATTTCAATAGATGGAACATTCTTAACAACTAATTACTAGGGTTGTATGCTTCTTGACGCGGTACTAGATGGTAATCATCCTTGTTATCTATTACTTGGGCTGTGGTGGACTCAAAGAATGATAGGTCTTGGACATTGTACTTGACGAAGCTTCAGGAGCTTATACCAGACAAGGATGAGTTAGCTATCATTTTAGACAAAAACCAAAGCATCAAAAATGCTGCAGGCAATGTTTACAAGAATACACATCATGGATATTGTATGTGGCATATTAAAAAAAAAATCTCAAAGCATGCTACACTTGTAAGGATGTTGTTAGTCTATTCGAATCTGCTGCTCGGGCATATGAGGTTTCACACTTCAACCAACTTTGGAATGAGATTCAAATTATATATCCAGGAGTTGCTGCTTATTTAACTACAAAAATGGATGTGTCATTGGTCAAGAGCTTACTTCGGTGGTAATAGATACAATATCATGACCACAGGTGTCGTTGAATCACTTAATAATGTTATAAAGTAGGCAAAGGCATATCCCTTAATTTCCATACTTGACACAATCCAAGAGATGGCATCCAAATCGTTTTATAAGCATAGAAATGAAGCGGCAAATTGCATTACTGCTTTAACACCAAGAATAGAGATGACAATGCGAGAAAGGTTCATAGAGGCATAAAAAAATGATGGCAACACCCCTTAACCTATTTAGGTATAATGTAATTGGAGGTACACTCTCAATGCTGCTATTGACTTGGGTCAAAAGAGTTGTGGTTGTCGTGTCTTTGATATTGATGGAGTTCCATGCTCACATGCCTTGGCAGCTATGGAGGACTTAGAAACCATATGTAAGCTTACCTCTCATTTTTATAAAGTAGAAGCTTTTGCATTGGCCTATGCCAAAACCATCTATCCAATTCCTCCAATATCTGAGTGGGAAATACATTAAGCACTTGAGTTTATTGAAGTATCACCCCCAACCAATCTACAACGAAAAAGGCAGAAGAAAAATGAAGAGGATCCCTTCAGTTGGAGAAACTATATGGAGAAACAGGTACGCCTCATTTGATCAGCTAGGACATAACAAGTTGAGTTGCCCCTCACAGCAACACCATTAAAAGTGAACACAGCAAACGCTAACAAGAACAAAGCCAAAAAGCGAAGAAAGACTAAAAAGGATGCACCAATTGGTCCACAATGAGATTTCATTTATTTTTTTTATTTCAAACATTGTGTTATAGTATGTGAACATCATTTGTGTTTTGTTATTAACGCATATTTGGATTTATATTTTAGAACATCAGATATTACAGGAAAACTACGATGACAGTAGAGAAGCTCTACTCAGCTGTGGAGATCCACATTCATTCTATTATAAAGCATAGATACTCTACCAAATAGTAGAGATCAATGTTAAACAAAAATTAAAAGGCATAATATCTTCATTTTTTTATTAAAGTTTTGATATAACAAAGTTTACCAAGTTATAAAAATTAAAGATATTGTACGAAATTGAATTACTCTACTGCATAGTAGAGATTCTCTACCCCAGTAGAGATGTTTAATTTTCAACTCTACCATCAATAGAGCGTCTCTCCTGGCAATCAAGACAATCTAAAAATTCAATTGAAGGGTACCAATTTAGAAAAAAGAATTCTTAACATTAATAATTGATGTTTTAACCAAACAAAAGTTAAAAAGTTCACTAAGTTCAAAAAATCTATCATTTTTCAACTTGCCAGTTTTGTTTGACTATGCAAGAAATATGAAGAAGGCAATCGCATGTATTTGTAGTTTGCGATTTGAACATCTAGCTCAAAAAATTAAAAGGCATAATATTTTCATTTGTTTTGCTAAATTTTCCATATAACAAAGTTTACCACGCTATAAAAATTAAAGATAGCACGCAAAATTAAATTACTCTACTGCCTAGTAGAGATTCTCTACTTAATTTTCAACTCTACCATCGGTAGAACATCTCTCTTAATAGTCGAGACACACTAAAAATTCAATTAAAGGGTACCAATTTAGAAAAAAAAAATATTCTTAACATTAAGAATTGATGTTTTAACCGGAAAAAAAAAAAGTTTAAAAAGTTTACTAAGTTGGAAAAATTTATTTTTAAACTTGCTAGTTTTGTTTGATGAAGTATACAATGCAAGAAATGTGAACAAGGTATTTGCATGTACTTTGTAGTTTACGTATTTGAACATCTAGATCAAAAAATTAAAAGGCATAATATTTTCATTTATTTTTATTAAAGTTTTGATATAACAAAGTTTACCAAGTTATAAAAATTAAAGATAGTGCACAAAATTGATTTACTCTACTACCCAATAGAGATTCTCTACCCCTAGTAGAGATATTTAATTTTTAACTCTACCTTTAGTAGAGTAGTTCTTCTGGCAGTCGAGACACTCTAAAAATTCTATTAAGGGGTACCAACTTAGAAAAAAAAATATTCATAACATTAATAATTGATGTTTAACAAAAAAAAATAAAAGTTTACTAAGTTAGAAAAATTTAATTTTCAACTTGATAGTTTTGTTTGATGAAGTTTACTATACAAGAAATGTGAACAAGGCATTCGCATGTACTTGTAGTTTACGTATTTGAACATCTAGCTCAAAAAATTAAAAGGCATAATATTTTCATTTGTTTTGATTAAAGTTTTGATAATTGGGTCACAAAATTGAATTATTTTACTGCCCAGTAGAGATTCTCTACCCCTAGTAGAGATGTTTAATTTTCAACTTCACCGTCAGTAGAGCATTTGTCACAACCCGCCTTTTCGAACTGTGATAAAAAAATTTCTTACTTACTTTAAGGCAAAAATTTAGGAATTTTTTTTTTCAATAAATACTTTACATATACTGGTCTAACAACTTCTGAAATACAAATATATACTTGTATTTACATAACCACCTTTCCTTTGCAATGTAGTTTATCAAACATTACTTTTCAAAATATCTTAAAATACAATACAGCGGAAACATACTGCGGCAGAAACCATACCTAATATGCACACATCATCTATCCGGCAGCTCATCATTATGATTTATTCTGACCTTCTCATCGGAATACCTACAGCATGAAAAACTTAATGAGCTAACGCCCAGTAAGTCCCATAAATCCCACATGGACATTCAAATAAATGCATGAGTCAATTATGCTTTCTAATAAACTTTTCTTATCTTCATCATTTCTTATCTTTACTAGGGCCCAAGTGTTCGTCCCATTGTGCAATTTCATTTAGGTCTACATAACGCCGTGACCATACTATATCCTTTAAACTCCCCTTGAGTCAGGAGTCGGTACGACACTTTTCTTAATTTCTAGGTGACATATTTACCAGTTCATTTATTATGGTTGACATACCATGCATGATGTGATATTCACATGTTATCCATGACACATAAATTTGTTGCGTAGCATAGTACACACAAGTACTTACTTTATATACACACATGTATTCATCATTGTACACACGGGTACGTAACATTCAATATACATATGTATTCATCATTCATCATTGTACACACAGGTACATAATATATTGTATATACTAATACATAACATGTTATATACTCAGGTATTTTAATCGTATACTCACAAGTATCCACACATGACTATACCCCTAGGTATTCATATCATTGAAAACATACAAGTTTATACTTTATTATACGTACAGGTACATGTATACATACATTTCTTTCTATACCTACATTTCACACTGTAGAAGGGAAGGGTACTTATTTGATTTTGTGTGTCGCGTAAATCGACTTCGATTCTCCTTTATCCTAGACTCCTAGGATCCTAGTTAGCGAATTTCAAAACTTTTAGCCAATTTTCACTACGTTTTGTTACAAAACGTTCGTTACTTAACTAGTCGAGTTGCATAACCGTATACAGCTCTGAAATTACTGATTCTCTTATTCTTGTCTTATCTTATACCATTGCCCTTTACGAAGAGCGAAATTCTTTTTAATCACTCTTTTTCCCTCTTGGGGTCGTGTTAAAACAATTCGGTCTACTCATGAGAAAAATGACGATTTTGTCCCTAGCGAGCCAACTAACTTCCCGAGCTTGGCTTCGCTCTTCTACTGAAAACGATCACATATTTATTTCAAAATAACACCCTAATGGGTCGGGTCTCTTTATTACCTCTCTATATCCCTTTTTTTGTAAAAATTTGTAGTTCAGTGCTTGACTGAAAATTTTGACAATTTTACCCCCGAGTCTAAAATTGTCCTTTTTATCCCAAAATTTCCTATTTTTCTCAAGGATCATTTTTGCTCAAAGTACCATATTCAAAATCTTTTGGGAAATGACATTTTTACACTTTTAAAAAATTTTCACAATTTTCGTAAATTCTTTGAAAAATCAAAATCTCGCAAACGATTGAGTTTTTTGATGAACCGCCTCGCAAAGCCTAACATTTTCATTAAGATTTACAACTTTCATGTTTTAACTTTTCCCAAAATCTCACTGTACAGGGGTGTTTTTGGGCGTTTTTCAAATCTACCGAGAGAGAACATTTTCTTTCAATTTAGTCCTTAGGGTATTTTTATAAAAATCCATTTCAAAATTACAAATCTACCCCTGCAGAAACCGTTCCATGCCTTATTCAAATCATTCTCATGCTCAAACATCATTTTTTACTAATACTAACATCAAATTTACAAAAATAACACTTTTTGCAAAAATTAATATTTTGCATCATAAACCAAAACTTCACAACTTAAACATGCCATACATCACTTATACATGATATTTCATCAAATACATGCTCAAGAACCCACATGGGTTTGAAAGAATAAAAATCAAAACAAAATTCATAAAATTCCAAAACTTTGAAATCTAAACTTACCCAAATAGCACTCTTTTGATTTCTAACCTTCAAAGTTCCTTTGAACTCCCTCCTAGGCTTCATTTTCATGCAAAAACACCATGGGTTAATTTCCCCCAAGAAAAACCTTAAAAACCCTTAAAAAGTTTAGGTTTTTACCTTAAAACTTGTAAAATTCCCTTGAATCTTGCCTCTTGAACTTAAGTGGGGTGGGTTGTTTTTGCAAAGTTTTGGGCTTGAGAAAATTTTTGAAAGCCTTCTCTAATGGTTGCCGGAACTAGAGGAGGATGAAGAAAGAAATTTTTTGTGATAACTTGCCATAAATGCATCATTATCTCATTAGGTGACTCATGGTAATCCATGAGTATACCCCTAGGTGGCACAAGGTAATTGGGCCACTTTTCTAGACATGTGGCCCAATAGAAAACCAAGGAGTGTACACTTTGTGGAGTTAAAAATTTATACTGTGTAATTTTTTGTCACGCAGTATTTTTTCTATACTGTCGTGGTCAAATCAGTGTACTTTCTATCCTTAGATTGTATAAAAATATTTAACTTACTTTTCGTTCACTTTTAAAGGCCAAATATGACATTTTTTGTATCTACGTTCTCACTTAGCAGTATTCTTATACTGCATTGGCCTCTTTCTTACACTGGATTAGATCTCGGAGGACTCTATATCATATTTGTATTCTATGTACCCATGTGTTTGTATCATAATTTTACAATTAATTGTGATATAAAATTCAGCTTATTGATATTATTTACAAATTTTTGAGTAATTAAACTCATAAAATCTGTATTCGGCAATATCCAACATTGCATCACATTTGCCATGAAATTTGCAATCAATGCCGTTTATTCATACTTTATCGTAATTTTTACAAAAATTTACATTTTTTAAGAGTAAATTCATTAATTAAACCTAATTAAATATTAGGTTTTATTAATGAAATTTTCTCGGTCATTACAGCATTTCTCCTAGCAGTCGAGATACTCTAAAAATTAAATTAAAGGGTACCAATATAGGAAAAAAAATATTCTTGGCATTAACAATTAATGTTTTAACAAAAAAAAAAGTTAAAAAGTTTACTAAGTTAAAAAAATCCATCATTTTTCAACTTGTTAACTTTGTTTGATGAAATTTACTATGTAAGAAATGTGAATAAGGCAATCGCATGTACTCATAGTTTATGTATTTGAACATCTAGCGCATGAAACTGGCATAATCATATAATTAGTACTAATATAAATATGTGTAAAAAAAATAAAAATATTTTTTTAAGGGCCCTAATCATTAAAAAATTGTCAACAGCCATCTTTTGTCTCAAGAACGAAATAGTGTCGTCGCTTAGGACGTCGAAACTAATCCCTATGGAGTCCAACTCTATATATTTGATTGTATATACTGCACATTATCCCCATTTAAGATTTAGTTAGTAAACACAATAACCAATAAACCAAACACATAAAATTATAGTTTTATTATTAAAATGAGAAGTTTTAAGTCTTTTAGAGTTATTATCATTTATCTCAGCATTAAGCAGTAAGTCCATCTTAGGTTTGATAAAACATAGATTATTTTGCATTCATCCAGAACAGATAAATGATTTGTTTTTACGAATCACCACTTTATTATTAAAAGAAACTAAATAGGAGTCTTTAAATAAACAAGCTACAGAAATTAAATTCCTCTTAAATTTAGGAACATGCAAAATTAAATTCCTATAATTATCGAAATATAGATGAACGTCTCCCACTGCTTCAGCTAAGACGAAGGATCCATCGTCCATCCGAAGCATGAAGTCTTCATGGAGTAGACTTCCTATTTCTTTGAACCCCTGCAGAGAAACACAAACATGATTAGTTGACTGGAATCTATGACCCAAATGTCACTGGATTCCTCAACCAAACAAGTTTATAAATATAGAAGATCACACCTACCTCCTTGGGAAAGGAAGTCCTTGCAATTCTTCTTAATGTACCCGACCTTCCCGCAGAAGAAGCACTTAAGCTTCTTTGGGTTCTTCTTCTTCTTCTTCTTGCTCTTGTTGTTAGCAGGAATAGAAGACTTCTCATTCTTGGCCGTTGTTTCTTTCCATTCTCAGTGTTGGGATTGCAACCAGAAGCAGCCGCCAAGTTGGCCTCACCATCAGCAAGAGATTCCCTTATCAGCAGTTTAAACTTTTGTAACTGTTTCATCAACTCTATTAAGGTCATATCTCGCCTATTGCTCAAATTGAAAGTCGCTCTAAACGAGATAAACTCCTTAGACAGAGTCTCAAAGGTCATAGTCATCTGAGTTTCAGCATTGATGTCGGCTCCATTGGTCTGTGCCTCAACGAGGTAACCCATGACCAACATTATGTGCTCCTTTACAGATGTCCCTGGTCTCTACTTATAGTTTAAGAGTTTAGAAGCGCCTCTTGTTGTTTATTTAAGGCCTGGCCTCCAAACATGTCTTCCAAATTATCAAAGATCTGCTTAGTAGTCTCATAATCATCATGTTGAGCCTGCAGCACGTTGTTCATGCTGGCCATAACATAGCAGCGGGTCTGATCATTTACATCGTTCCAACGATCATATGCTTGGATTTGATCGTTGGCAGAACTTCCTGTAGGCTCGTGAGGACAAGGGTTGTCAGCACAAATTTTAGTTTCTTAAAGGAGATGACGATATTTAGGTTCCGTTTCCAATCATTATAATTCTCTCTAGTTAATTGGTTTTTGTCAAGTATCGATGATAAAGCATTTTTAGACATTTTTAATCAATAATAAAGAATCATATACCAAACATAATGCAAATATACAATAATAATTTTGTAAAATAACACAATCATGAAAAAACATGCAAATGTGTTTATGTGTCAAAACCTTAAAAATATCACAACCTTGCAGCGATAATTTCCAACTTAGAATTCAACAAGCTCCTAGGGGAGTCATGTCAAATTCAATCAGTAACATGGATCCCTCTACTAATTAATATGTGCCATCCAAGACATGTATGATCCAGCATATATTAATAATCATTTCTTTGGCCATTAAGTTTATTAACAGAGCTCCTAGGGGAAGTTAATAATAAAATTAACATGAGTATATAACCATCGTTTCAATATTTTATCCATGATTTATAATCACCACCTAGGGGTGTGCAACCATAAAACATGCCAAAATACCTTATCCTCTCGGAGATCCAACCCAGTATATGATGAAGTCCCTTCCTATGGGTCAAAACCACCATGTGTTACCTATGAACCAAAGATGGAGGCCTTAGGTTCTCCCTTCGAAAATCTTCTCCCACTCAATATTTTGAAATCAAGGTTTTATTTTAGAAACATGCATGAACAATTTCAAATAAGCGGCACTCCCTATTCTATATGACATGTTATCAATATACATGGCAAATCATATTATAACACAAACAAGCAAAGCAATCATGCAAAGCTACAAGCAAAATAATAATAAATAACCGTAATATTATGGTTCCATCTTAGAGAATAGAAAATAAAGATTACAAGAGAAAAATCGAAATATACTATCGATTCTTCATCCTTGAATCCTCAAGCTGTATCCTTCTTCCCGTAATGCCCATCTTCAAGTCTTCAATCCCACATAGATCGAATACTCCATATTTCTGGTCATATCCAAATTTTAATGTTTCTCAGAATTGTCCCAAAAATAAAATTAAAACTATATTGAAAACTACACCTTTTCTGGAAAAATTTCTAACTCTCTGTCAATAAGCCGATCTATGTGATAGGCCTGTCGGTCATGATAGTTCGGCCTGCCGAACTGGAAAGTTTTGCCTGCCGCTAGAGCCACCTAATTTCTACCCCGCTAAGGGCTTGTCGAACCCGAAGTTCGGCCTGTCGATCTTGCGACCATCGGCCTACCGAACTGGAGGGTTCAACATGCCGACCGAGCAGAGATCACCCTTTTTCAAAAAATACAATTTTGATGCAATTTATCAAATTTTTTTTTAACAATTCAAAAACATAAAATTAGAGACTCAGGAAATAACTAGGAACGCTATCATCCATCTTCTAAATCCGCTTCTAGATCCGTCTTCTCTGAATGATTATTTAATTACGAATTTCTTACAAATTTAAAATTAAATAATAATTCCTAGATGGAGATGATATTATGCCATCTAATCACATAAAAAACCTAGATACATATTCTAAGCTCTAAGGAACCATAACCTGTATAAATTAATTAATTAATAAATAATAAAATTATATAGAAACCTAGAATGTCAACTCTCTGTAAAATTAAATTCAAGCATAGGAGAGATCAAGATCACATAATTTATACATATAGCATGATCACAAACTCATAAATTTATGTAAAAACCATGCTCCAACCAATTGTTGGAAAAATAGTACTCAGTGGAATTTAAAAATTTTATATTAAAGTATTTTCTAAAAGACAAGTTTGACATGCTATATGAATAAATTAACCAGATCTTACCAACCTTTTGTGTGTCGAAAAGCTCCTGCAATCAATGAAGAGAAGTAACGTTCCAGAAGGACCTCAACTAATTGGTCTTCTTTGCTATTCTCTATCCATGATCGGAGTGAGTGTGGGCTCATGTCGTTCAGTTTTTCCACTAGGTGACTTTCCTTCCAACCAGTAGAGAAATACTCAAAGCTATAATTCGTGATTTGTGAATGATAGCCTTTTGGGGAGTTTTAGAGTCTCACTCTAGATTTCTCAACTGATCTTAATAACTTATGAGACTCACTCTCTATTTATAAAGGTTGGATCTAGGATCAGTCCTTATCAGATAGGGTCTCAAAAATTAGAATCAGAATCAAACCAGGATCATAATATGATAAAATCCGCGTGAAAATGCATGATCTTTTTATCGCTCTGTCGGCAGGCCGAACTAGTAGATCAACCTGCCGAACCTCCTTAATCGGCATGCCGAACTTAAAGATCGGCCTACCGAACCTCTGATAAAAGATCGCTGCGAATCTTTATTTTCCTCCTGAGATTCTTAGGACAAAGCCTCAATTTTAATTCAAATAATTTAATAGAAAAGTTATCTAATTAAAACAGTCATATCTAGATAATCTTTAAGAAAATAAATATTCCTAATAATTCAATAAGTTTATTTTGAATTAATTCAAAATTAATCCAATCAATAAACAGACATGAATTATCTAATCCCAATAATTCGACAAGTTTATCTTGAATTAATTTTATTACAAAATTAATTCAATCAATAAACAAACATGAATTATCTGATTTTACCAAATTTCAGCCAATCTGATGAATTTGACATAAGTCACCAATTATTGAAAAAGCACGCCGTATTATTGTAGGATTTTTATGAGCTAGCAAAGGGGACGTGATGGACCTATATAGTTCAAGCTTTTCGATAATTATGAAACCCAATATCCCATATATACATTTTATAATTATCAACTGCAACGCTACTTCACTAAAAGCTTGGAGCTGCACTCTCAAACTATATAGAATTACGAAGTCTATATAGCTAAGTCTCCATGACATATCATAATGTATCGTATCCCCATAGGATTATCTATAATCGGCTTAAGGACAAGTTATGTCTTACCTTCTTGATTATTTTTATCTTATGTTCCATTATCTCACCATCGAAAAACTTACCATCCAAAGACAGTATATCATTCGGTTACACCTATGTATCCAAATGGTTAAGCGTTCCAGCTTTTCAATTACAAGATAACGCATATATAAGGATATCACTACTCCTAAAGACAGTATGTTATGTCTTACCTAAAAACAAGTTATGTCTTACATTCTTGATTATTTTTATCTTATGTTCCATTATCTCACCATCGAAAAACTTACCATCCAAAGACAGTATATCATTCGGTTACACCTATGTATCCAAATGGTTAAGCGTTCCAGTTTTTCAATTACAAGATAACGCATATAAAAGGATATCACTACTCCTAAAGAGGAGCTATGGATTCCATATCTATAAATAACAGGTCTACGCTATCAAGAGTCATGCCTCTAACGTACTGGCATGCTTACAACTATAAAATATGGATGTCACCCTTTGGTACATCAAAAGACATAAGTCAAAACAACGGGCCCACTATTCATCTCAAGATTAAGATACAATACAAAAGATTGTCTAAAGTGAATTGATTTGTAGAGATAGAATTATTAATCCAAATCAATTCACTTTATGTCCCGATCCAACACATCATCACTTATGACAATGTGCCAATATTTCTATTTACGAAATCCACCTCCGATGGTCAAGACAAACTATCTCCCAATAAGGATATAGACAACATAACAATCTTTGCACGAATAAAGTGCCCAACTTTATTCCCTCGATTGCGGATCTTATGATTTACACCGTTACTTTAAGAATCATGTCTTCCGCATAATCTGTCCATCATATGCCCAATTCTTAAAGGTTTAGACCGATAGTTTCAGACTTTTATTTGCTTAACATACATTTAACAAATATGAACATAAAAAGGACAAGATTTAGTATATAAATAATAAATAAATTCTTTATTAATAAAAATATCTCTAAAAACATATTATATTTTTACTCCTTAGGACAAACACGTCTAACAGTTTGGGAGTGATACACTCATGATCTCTTGAGTAAAAGAGTACAAGTATGTGATCTCTTCTCCCTTGTGAACATGGAGCCTTTGCTTCGAGTCCTTTTGTTGGACAACTTAGGAATTGTTGGCAAGTTGATCGACCATTGGGATTCTAGTTCTACCCTAGAAATTAGCTTGTTGGGCACATAGGTGATCCCTCAAGTCGTCACCATTCTAAACTAATACTGAGTCTACATTTGCTACATTTTATCTCAACGGTAAATGTGGGAGACTCGATGGGTTTCTCCTTTGCCTACATATGCCCCGATTTTGGCTTTAAGTGAATCACCTTCTCCTTTCATGGCTACCTGCAGAGTTGGTTTGCTTGTTTTGATTGTTCCCTATAATCTCACATGTTCTCACGCTGTTCACTTGCTAGCCACAATTATTACGGTTATTGGTGGCATTCTATTGTTTTGTCGGGTCGTTACTTGCATTATTTCCTCTGGGACTTTGAATCTGGTCAAGGGCAACAGTTATTCTTTCCAGCATTTCGATCATCCCTTCCACCTTTTCCTCCAGAAGGGTGGTTGTAAGGGAGGTTTTCCTTTCCCCCTGTTCGATGGTTCTACTGTACATTGACTTCCTCTAGTATAAGGATTATTGTTGTTGTCGCCTTCATTGGTAGAGTTATCGCCTGTTTCGGTGTTGCCAGTGCTCATGGTCACCATGGTTAAATTCCTTCAAGAACTTTTTTTTGCTGGTTTGTTGAATTCGGATTAAGAAGATCTAGGGGCCGTCGTTTTGGCATCAATTGTAGGCGTGTAGAAATTCGCCAATAAAACATTCAAGAGTAAGTTCTCACTACTGATGTAAATCTCTCTTGAATTAGGTGTAAAATAAATGCATAAAAGAAATAAAGACACAAAGAAGTTATAGTAATTCACTTTGTGAAGAGCTACATCCACTTTAGAGAAGTGAAGAAAATTCACTATTCTCTAGGAATCTACACACACTAATACTCAGTATGAGACTTAGGGCAAGTTTGTGGGTCTAATCATCTATTTATAGCCCCTTTACAATTAATTCAAGTAAATAAATAATTTTATCTCTATGAATGGAGTAACTCCAAGATACTAAAATCTGGTAGTTTCCTAGCCTCGACCTCACGTCCACTGATTGTTCGTCTAAAGAGGCAAACAAGCTTCGTCTGTTGTGTAGCCTCGACCTCCATGTTGACATTGCATTTGTGGACCCTAATTGGCCTTCGAGCTAGGCCTATTGGACCGTCAAGACTACTCGACCTCCATGTTGACATTGCATTTGTGGACCCTAATTGGCCTTCGAGCTAGGCCTATTGGACCGTCAAGACTACTCATAATAGTTAAAAACCATTGAATTGACTTTTTTAAATCAAATTAAGAATGTACTTCAATTAATATGTTTTTTTTTTTTTTTAAGTTTCCACTAAGGTTTGAACCTTCCGTGCTTTTGTTAATTTTTATGTTGCTCTTAATTCTTTTTTTTTAATTTTATATTATTAAATATTATTTTTCTTATTTTTTTTGTCCTTTGAAAGCAAATAATATGCAATCAAGAAAATAAAAATACCGATTCTAACTCACAAAGGGACAGACAACATGGTGATGTTTGGTTCATCAATTCAAATTGAAAAAATTCCACTTTCAACAGGTTTTTGCCGGTGTTCTCACAAAATTTAAATTTCTACAGCTTTTTTAATTCGAACTAGCAGTTAGAACAAGCAATCCAAACACCTTCAAAGATATGTTATATGTTCCTCCAATGAGGAGTTATTCCCCTAGATTTTCCAAAGTTGTATGGAACAAAATATTTATGGCAAGGAAGCACAAAATTTATGTCTATGATTTCACTTTTCTCTTGATATATTAACTCTAAAACAGGTAATATTCTAGGAGAATTTCACAAAACAAAATGGATGCATTAAGAAGAGTATAAGCTCTGGTTTTTTCAAAATAATTCTGCAAGATGGTTGGTTTTCACAAGTGTGAAGGAAATGGCCGATTTTCACGGGGGAAAAATGCCAAAATTGGATATGGGGCGGCTATAATTGCAACCTTCCTTGTTCAGGGACATAAATAGGCCCACGACGAAGAAGCAACGAAGCTCATCACGACATTTGAAGCATGCGGAGGGAGCCGGTGACGGGGCTAGGGGCATACAGCAGTAGGTAGAAGTACAAGGTTTTTTATTGTGGGCGTTACAGGTTTGGGCAAAAGAAGAGGCTTCCACATGGGAATTTCACGGTTAGGATTTTCAACTACACTACTGCAATTTTTGTAGCAAGACATTTCAAATATGTGGATGAGTTTACCCCCACTAGCGTGAGGAAAAAGGCCTGGAGTCCTTATGTAGGAACCTCAAATAAAACGGCCTTTTCACAAATACCTCTTAATTATTACTGGCTAAAAAGAATGCTGGCAAGGGTGTTTACCTCAGTTACTAGGTTGATCTCAACTACTAAGGATGTACACTTCCATCTGATTGTAATTTTACATCTTACCACCTCGTAAACGCAATCACATGAACATGGAGTACAACCTCTCTAGAACTTGAACAGCGATGACAAGATATAAATTTCATGATATGCATAAAACGCACTGAAATGCATAGTATCTGTTGGCAAAAATGAAAGATGAAATCTGCAGTAATCTTGAGAAGAAACAACAAACAAAAAACTTAAATATAAGCAGTATTACTTAAAAGCTACAGAGTTCACTGCAACCACAATTCAAAAAGATAAATTCAATGATATAAAATTATCTCAGACATGTCTCAAATTACTCTCATCTAATCTAAAACCAAGTTCCACTACAGACCAAAAACTTGTAACAAAGCACCCATCTACACCTCCAAGCAAAAATGAGATAGCTGCCGCTAACAAGAAAAAAAGAAAACGAACATCTTAAGCTTTTAGTCAAAAAGACTGAAACCCATATCCTGCAGCAAAGAAAATAATAAACCCATCAGAAGGAAAAATAACACCAACGAATCTTATTCAAAGTTTCAAAGCAATAACTTAAGCAGCAAATATTGTAGGGAAAAACTTACATCATCCGACTCCTCTTTCTCTTCAACCTTCTCTTCCTTCTTCGGCTCAGCAGCAGCAGCCGGGGCGGCAGCAGCACCAGCACCACCTGCGGGTGCTGAGTAAGCAACTGCACCACCACCAGACGGCACTGATGCCAACTTCCCCCTTCCACAAGCAATCAACTCTGTGATGTCCTTTCCCTTGACTTCAGTCAAGAGCAACCGAAGCTTCTCGTCATCAGCCTCAACCCCAACTATATTTAACCAACAAAAAACATTAACCCACTGATACTCACATAACCTAAAAAATTTGTGGGCAAAAGACTAAATAAATACTAAGACAACAACATTCATAACAAATCATCAACAGTCTCTTCTCCATAGCAACTATTCCAGCTGAGATTTACAAAGTCTGCAAAACCTTTTTTGAAAAAGACGAAATCCAGCTGCGATTTACAATCCATCCCTAGCAACTATTCCATCTCTACCGCAAAGAAATTTTCTTTCCAAAATAGAAAACCCATTTACACTTATGTGGAAATATTAATTAAAAATTAAAGATCTCCAACCATAAATATTCAGAGGATCAAAACCAATAGGATGCGTACCAAATTCCTTCCAGAAAAGGATCAAATAAAACAAAAAAAAATTAAATCCAAACTCTAATGAAAACGAAAGAATATAATATGGACAAGAAAAAAATCATTACCAGATGAAAGAATGTCCTTCAAATCCTCCGCGGAAGGGCTGGTGTTGCCTCCCAAAACGGCCAACAAGTAAGCAGCGATAATCTTCATCTATGTTCAACAAAAGCAACAGCGAAATCAGATCCGTGTATGAATATAGACAGAAATATAGATTTATATAAATATAAAATTGATTGAAAGTGAAGGAGATTGAGAAAGCATTGGTACTTGGAAGAATTTAGATCCGATGAGACGGGAAGGCGAAGAAGAGAGTTGCTGGATGCAGGTTGCTCTAGGGCTTCGTAGAAGAGAACGCTGGGATTTGGTGTTAGTGTTATATATATAGCTAGCGATTAGGGTTTTCCTTTCTTGGTCCGGGTGTTTGGACGCGTATGAACTGTTTTCCTCCAATGCGGATTAGGATTTCTTGAAACCGCGATTTCTTTTTTTTTTAAGCGGATTTCAAATTTCTTTTTTATATATATATATTTCTTGTTTGTTTCATCAACCGAAAATGAATTTTCCTCTTCGAACAAAAAAAATCAACTTTTAAATTGTAATAAATAAAAAAAATCCTTTTCATCTAATAGGAAAGGAGTTTCTGTAAAAAAAAAATTATAGACACCATTTTTCCTTCATCTTCATTTAATAGGAAAGGAGCTTCTGAAAAAAAAATATATATATATAGATACTTTTTTCCTTCGTCAAAAAAATATATGTCCTTAAAAACCAACGTTTACAAATATATGATTAAGAAAATTAAAAAATCCTCGTGCTTAAAGGGCCATGAAATATTCATCATTATTCAATCATTTGATAATTTGATAAAGGTGCGTTTATTGGCACCTCTCATTTTACTTCTCACACATCCCTATTTAATAAGATTTATTTATTACTATATTATTTATTAATAAAATTATTCTTAAGGGTGAAAGTGTTTTAAAAAAGTACTCATTACACACTGTTGGGGTAGAATTTGGTCTGACCCAAATTGTTTTTCGGGCAAAAAACAACGGCTTATTGTTACGATTAGAGTTTGTCAAGTAGAGCGAAGCGACTCATCTATTTGAAGTAGAGAAGTGTGTACAAACCGAGTTGAGGCTTCATTTTGTTCAATCGGCTCAATTCTATACCTAGATTACATCTGCTGCTGAAGTTTGTCCAGATTTGTTTCCAAGTGTTCGTTCAATAGGATCGATCAGTACGAACTGACGGTTATTAGCACATCCAACTGTGAATTGGAACGTGGGGAGAACGTGATTCTTGAGGCCTATCGCAGACCGACACATGTCCTATTATTGCAGTTACCTCCAACGCTATTACACTAGTCCGCCAGACAGTTAGAAGCCACAACTCTCCTCCTCTATATAAGGAGATATCGTCTTCATTGTAGAGACACGAAGAACACAATATATAGAAACCTTGCCAAATTTATTTCTCATTTTGATGCTCTTATATTCTGTACTCAATTCTTACAGTAGTGAAGAACAGTGGACGTAGCTCTTTTAACAGAGTGAGCCACTATAAAATCTGAATGTGGTACCTTTTATTTTTCCAGCTTTACTACATTTTGTTTGGTTCCAATGCATTAGTTATCTTCTGTAATTCAGTCTAAAAGATTTGCATTGAAGCTAACAGATCTAAAAAACGATGATTTGAGGGCCTAAATTTATTAAACAGAACTTATTAACTTGAATTGACATATTTTATATTTGATTGTAGATCTTGTTGGGTTTGGTGCCCTAAAAGCTGTGACATTGTACATATTGTTAATAAATAAATAAAATGACATTTATTATTATTTTGGTTGATTAAATGTATTATGAATACATTTATAAACATCAAGAAAATTTCATGATTATTTATGTGACTATAAATTTAGCATATAAGTGTTATTTGCTTAGGGATAAAATTTATAGATAATAATCTAAATAGTCCGTAATAATTAATTAAAGTTTGGGATCTTTAATTAAAAATTACAAGTACGGTCCAATCTCATCTAAAATGAAATAGTCATTATCCGGACTATTAATGTAGAGACATTGGATTGGAGGTATTTTATATAATGAGATTATATAGGACTGGACCAGATAAATTATGAATCTCTAATAATCATCCGTTACAAATAGAGTATTCAAATTTATCACTATGATGATCATATATTTGACAGTCTTAATCTTGAGTATTTATTAGACTCCTATTTATTACATTATGTTTTTTGACTTGCATGGTAAGATTTGTCTAAGCACAGATTATAACTTAGCATCTTGGAAACATAAAGTAATAAATGGTTGGGAATAATATTATACACATATGGAATCCATTCCTTCCCTATGGAAGTTAGAAAAATAGTTCTCTTGAGTGATAATTCAAGGTTTAAACAATAGAGCGCTCATTCATAATAAGATTATGAATTAATTGTTCATTAGAGAATTATTGAAACTCAAGGATAAAGATGTAATAAGAGAGGTGAACGGAAATTGAACCTAGCTCTTATTATGAACTATTTATGGAGGACTGACTTATATGTAATGATTATATCAATGGACTACTCGCTAATTTTCTTTGAGTAATTTCACTGTAATCTCAAGAGTTCAGTTTCAGGTTTTTAGTGGAGTAACACTGAAATTAATAAATTTGGCACATTAATTAAAGAGTTTGATTAAATGTCAAATTTATTGGAGCTTGGGTTATAGGTCCATAGGTCCCCAATACCACCTCTGTAACACTATATTGGATTTTTGCATAGAATGAATTATACATGTTTAATTCAGAATTTTTGAATTCTGAATTAATTTTTTTTTCACACTTGAATTATTAACGTGACATAGAAAAATGTTCTCTGTGACACATAATTTAATGTGATAAATGTTATCACATTTAACTGAGCATTAGTTAATTAATTGATTATTGTTAAAATATATTCTTAAATAAATGTGATTTATTTTTGAATTGAGATTTATATATATATATATGGTTTTGAACCAAATCTTTACATATATATATATAAGATTTTATAATATATTAATATATATATATATATTAATATAATATTAAAAAAAAAGGTGCAGGCGTGAACCTTTCACGTTTCACTTATATATATATAAACCGAATCACAACATGTGATTCGGTCAAAGTCAAAAAAAAAAAAAACTTTATGTAAACTTACGAATAAGGATTCGGGAAACAAGACAAAAAGAAAGAAGAAAACAAAAAAAAAAAGGAAAGGAAAAGAAAAGAGAAAGTAAAATTACTAATGGCTCAGTTATAAAAAGGAAAAGATAACAGTTATCTCAGTAATTTTTATTCACATAATTTTTAGAGAGAAAACTGAGAGTTCTTCTCTAAAGAAAAAGGTCTGCTATCTCATGTGTTGAGTACATAGCAAATTCTAAAAAGTGTGAGGAAAATTCATTCTTGCAGTTTGACGCCCACTCGTCTTTCTCTTAGTGTGGAGGCCTGGTTTGGAAGATCGTGGTGTCGAAGAGGAAAGCTAGGATACCCTGATAGTCTTCAAAAGGTTAGTAAAAATTCCTAAAGCTTTTTGTAATTAAAATTATATATCTATTCCCGATGAACAAAGTTTTCAGAAATTTTTTGTTTGTCAACGATCTGTTCCTTCCGCTGCATTTCATGTTTCAATTCCAACAAATGGCATCAGAGCGGGTTATAGCATATATAATTTTAATTAAACATGATTTTATTTTGATGATATCATGTTTTTGATGCATGTTTGTGGGCACTTTGCATCTTTGTTAATTTTTATTCATGTGATGAATGGTTGTTTAATGAAAGGATTTTTGGTCGTTAATTATATGGTCCTTTTGGATTAATAATTTTATTTTCAGTTTGATTAGATCAATCTGTGTAAACCCATAAAAGGGTATAGGCTTTTTGTAATTTATTATTATTATTTTTTCTTCTCTCCTCTCTTTCACTTGCTACACGTGGAGCGATGAAGAAAAAGATGTCCATTGTTTTTTTGGCCCAGTTGAGAACTGTAGGCCTATCAGATTTCAAAGGTAATCCAGCAAATTGATGCATAATAAACCACTTGATGAAGACTGCAAAATTAGAGCAGGAAATTATGTATAAATTACAAGAAGACCCCTGTAATTTTATTTTTTATTTTTTATTTTTTGGGTTGTAATTTTAATTATCCAAAAGGACCCGGTCAAAAATTCATTGTTTATTTT
Source organism: Artocarpus heterophyllus (assembly GCA_025403435.1). Classification (NCBI taxonomy): domain Eukaryota; kingdom Viridiplantae; phylum Streptophyta; class Magnoliopsida; order Rosales; family Moraceae; genus Artocarpus; species Artocarpus heterophyllus. The sequence continues at coordinate 31,713,565 of CM046338.1, forward strand.
CATTTTTATTTTCATGTGATGATTGTGATAACATGTTCATGCATGATAACATGTCATCTAGGAAAGTGCCCACTTATAGTTATTGTAACATGACATGCATACACTTAGCATATTATTTTTATAAAGGAGTTTATAAAATGATTTAATATGTGTTAGCATTAATTTAATGAGATTACATTAATTGGGTTGGTTTTATAGAATCTTAATTTATTAATCAACCAAATAATGTGAATTTAGTTTTAACAGTTAAGACTTAGTAAAATTCACATTAATTCTAAGTTATCTAATTTTAAATTGTTTAATATTTGGTAACTTAGACAATTCATAATAAATTTAGATTTTTAGAAAATCTGGTAATTTATTTAAGTGTAAATAGAATGAGATTCTATTAACACATAATATAATCTAGTAATTAAAAAATTGTTTTTATCTACTAGAATTATGAAACATATGATGTTTTATAAGATAAAACACATCTTTTAAAATAATGAGTGGGAGAAGGTAATATGACAATATAACCTGCGGTCTCCACTATTAGTACAACACCGTGAGATTTAGGTGGCGCCTCGCGACGCTTTGACTTCGTCCTCCCTACGGAGGGTGTCCATTTAAATCAATATCATGGTTGGCTTCCTTGAGATAGGATTTTATAATGTATTTCAAAATTGACCTACCCTACGGCGGCAATTTTGAGTTAAGTTGTTAAAATCCAAAATAATGGGTTACACTCATAAAGACATAATTAAATTGTTAATTATATCTTGACCAAAATAAACGGTTATTAATAAATATAGAAAATATAAGATATTTTGAATATATTTATTAATTGAGAATGTCTCAATCCAATTCATAAATAATTTGACATACCCTACGGCGGCACTTTATTTATTAAAATTGAATAATTGTGGAATTAGTAAAATATTTTCTGTGTTTTTCATATGCATCATGCATCACGTTTATTATTCCAAAACATATATTTATGATGTTTATGCAACCATTTTAATTTATGCTATTCTATTTATTTATTACAGCAACAATGTCTAATCCAATCATCACAATTCTCTCAAATGAAAAATTAACTGGAGATAATTTTGTCAAGTGGAAGAGTAACATGAACATTGTACTAATTTACAAAAGTTACAAGTTTGTCCTGACGGAGGAATGTCCTCCAGAGCCTGCTACAAATGCTCCTCATAATGTACGGGGAAGCATATGATCGTTGGATCGAGGCGAATAATAAGGCCCGCTGTTTTCTTTTGGCTGGGATGTCTGACATGCTTAGGATGAAGCACGAAAGCATGGAGACCGCTTACGAAAGCATATGGTTTTGAACCAAATCTTTTTATATATATATAAGATTTTATAATATATTAATATATATATATTAATATAATATTAAAAAAAAGGTGCAGGCATGAACCTTTCACGTTTCACTTATATATATATATATATAAACCGAATCACATGTTGTGATTCGGTCAAAGTCAAAAAAAAAAACTTTTGTAAACTTACGAATAAGGATTCGGGAAACAAAACAAAAAGAAAGAAGAAAACAAAAAAAAAAAGGAAAGGAAAAGAAAAGGAAAGGTAAAATTACTAATGGCTCAGTTATAAAAAGGAAAAGATAACAGTTATCTCAGTAATTTTTATTCACATAATTTTTAGAGAGAAAAACTGAGAGTTCTTCTCTAAAGAAAAAGGTCTGCTATCTCATGTGTTGAGTACATAGCAGATTCAGAAAAGTGTGAGGAAAATTCATTCTTGTAGTTTGACGCCCACTCGTCTTTCCATTGGTGTGGAGGCCTGGTTTGGAAGATCGTGGTGTCAAAGAGGAAAGCTAGGATACCCTGATAATCTTCAAAAGATTAGTAAAAATTCCTAAAGCTTTCTGTAATTAAAATGATATATATATTCCCGATGACCAAAGTTTTCAGAAAATTTTTGTTTGTCAACGATCCGTTCCTTCCGCTGCGTTTCATGTTTTAATTCCAACATATCCAACATCTACACACAACCTAAATTTTATATTTGAGGGCCCTATTTTATATTTTATGTTTGGTTCCAAAGCTAAAAGATTTGCATTGAAGCTAACAGATCTAAAAAATGATGATTTGAGGGCCTAAATTTATTAAACAGAACTTATTAACTTGAATTGATATATTTTATATTTAATTGTAGATCCAACATATACATACAACCTATTTTATATATATATATATATATATATATATATATTTCATTCTAAAAAATTACTGTTTTTTTTTTCCAAAAGAATATAGATAAATTCCAACACAAAGAGTCTCCTGTAAAAAGAAAATATGTGTGCTTTATTTCTTTTTCAAAATTCTTATTTTTATAATTGTTTGATTCATACATACTAATTATAATTGCACGAGCCGCTAGCGCAAATAAATGGAGAAGATGACCGGCAAGAGGCATGACAATGGCGCTCTGAAGTGAATAGGTCGATAGTGGAGAAGACTGGAACAAAATTGGGATTTTGATTTTTTAAAAGAAAACCTGCTATTTTTTCGTTTCTAAAAGTTGTATCTATACTTCAATGAATTTCAAAAAAAAAAAAATGCTATTAGATGCAAATTCTCATATAAGAACACAGTTCAAACAAAAGTTTAAAATAAATTTTTTTTTGAGAAAAATAACATAATAAAATTGGTTTGAACCATAATTTTATGATTTAAATTAATACTCTATAAATCCAACTCAATAAAATTTGGTGAATTGTCTCTCTTTCGTTCATTCCAGTACTTAGCTAATAATTCTCTGTTTTTTAATCATCAATCAAATCTCTATATTATACTTGAGATTTTATTTTCTCATCAATCCATTGTTCACCTGTTTTATATGAGTTTTTTTTTTTACTCCTTTTATATGAGTTAGATGTCTCATGTTTCTCCAAGAAAAAAAAGTTATTTGACTTATAAGAGTTCGCATGATATTCCAAATATTTTTTCTTACAACGTATCCACACTCCAAAAAATAAAATCACCACCCATAACATATTGCTGCTAATGCTGCTGCTAAGTATGACCCTACAAGTGCTTTTGGAAAATCTCTGAATTGTGTTCGAGCAACTAAAATAGATCTTTTAACTAAAAAGAAATTGATTTAATAGGATGTTTGAAAAGGTGGTGGGAATTAGTAGACTTTTATTGTAACATATGAGAGTTTTATATTGTAGCATATTTTTTTATTGTTACTGTAACATGTGAAAACTTTACACTATTTATAACTGAGATTGTGATAAAAACTAAGTGGTTCCTACCACTACCAAACTCCTCCTAAATGTACATTACCGAACCAGAAATTTCTGTAGCTCAATCATTATGACATAACCGACAAATATTTGATTACGTCACTTTTTGTAACACGCTATGGTTTAAAGAAACAAAAAAAATGTGTACAAACAATAAATCTAACAACAAAAAGAAGGGAATGATTCTTAAAACCAAAAAAAAAAAAAGAGAAAAAGGGATCTTTCCTTTTTTAATATTTTTTTCTCAATTTTTATTTATTTTTAGTTATATGTTTTTAAGATTAATGTATTCAAAAAATGCATTTTTTATCCCGAAAAACAATCTCAAGGTAATTAAAACACATATACTAATTTCATAATGTCAAAAACTACGTAGTACCAAAATAATAATTTCTCAAAAGAAAATTACGGCTTTCAACGAAATATGGTAAGTGAGATTTCCGAGTAAGCATTTATATTACCCTCTATTATCCAATGAAATGATTTAGTAAAATATTGAGTTGTCATTGATATCAATCCAATTGTTTTAGTAATTAGACATCTAATTCCGTCGATGGGGGAGTACTCAAATGTTTCATGCATATTTTAGTAAAGTAATGGGCTTCCTTAATGTCATGCTAAGAACAACAAGATTTTTTAACTCATAAAATAAAAATAAATATTGAAAATTCGAGTCTTTCAAAATAACAAGAAAAAAGCAACAATTTGGAGTGAGAAAGCTAAAGTCAATAAGTGGCATTGTCACTTATTTTTCTCATTCAATTATTGTATACATCGTTAATATTATCCTTACTTTCGTAGATGCTATCTATAATAACGGCTCTTTTTCACCAATAGATTCGTTGTTGCTTACCTTACTTCACTTTAACTGTTATATGAACAAGTAGAGGTTATGTCTTGGTTCTATTAGGGAAATCATTTTTCTTATGCATGTTAGAGTCAATTTTTTTCTTTTGTTTTCTGTTTTTTGTGTTTTAGTAAAAAAAATAATTAAATGTTTAAAACCCTTGATGTATTAAGTGTTAACTCTTTATACTATTAATTAGTTGGAAACGCATATTATGTAATGAATATTCAATTATTGATTTTTTTTTATACATAAATTCAAAATTTTATTAAGAGTTTTTAGTTTCGAATGCATTATTCGTCAAGTTTAGAATACACTGAAATGTGCATATTAATCAAATCATATTTTCGATTATATATCTATATTTAAATAAACACGAGTAGATTATACTTGTTAACAAAGATTATTTAGTAGGCATACACGGAAAAATAGTAGTTGAGAATACCGCAAGGAAAAAAGAAAACTGTTAAGCAAAGACACATTGGAGATAAGAAAATACCTAAGTTGGTAGAAAAAATAAAAAATAAAAACCCGTCCAATTGTTCTTGAGAATTTTATTTACAAAATTAACATCTAGACCATCGTGGAAAGGTTGAGAATTTTATTTACAAAATTAACATCTAGACCATCGTGGAAAGGTTGGGGCTTACTGCAGCTAAGATTGCCGTCTTTCAATCATATTGGAACATCCATGGATCTGGATGTTTGCCTTAGCCTGTGTAAGCTGTTTGATCGGCTGACATTTTCACAGAGAATACAAAACCACCACCTTTTAAATCATGGGCGTAAAGGAAGTCTCAATATAAAACACATCAATAATTAGAGTACTTGTGGCGTTTGCGAATCCAGACTTAGTTATAACTTATTTTTTGTTCAAATTTTACGAAGAAAAATACTGAAGCAATTTTGATTAGTCCAACTTATGCCATAAAATCATGTTAAGGGGAGTTAAAAGCAAAATGAATTCTATAGTTGCCATAGTTCTAAAGACGTATAAATTTGTGAACAACAAATACGTGCAGTCTATTTTCTAGCAGAAATGGGCGGACATTTGGAATTGTTCAAATCATCCACCCAGACGTACAAGCATTATGCGAGAGTTTAGGAATCGCAAATGGGAAGTTAATTGGTTTTGTTTTTTTTTTTTCTGAGTTGAAAAAAATAACAGATTTTTTAGCATATTTGGAAAATATTTATGTGAAAAGAAAATTTACCGGTAAATCTTATTTGCTCAAAGTTAAAAAAATCTATCTAAGTAAATTTTTTATATACTGTTAATTACTATAAATATTTTTAAAATGTACAATTTACTCCAATAGGTTTTTTTAAAAAAAAGCAAATTTTTTATATACTATTAATTATTTCAAATATTTTTAAAATCTACAATTTATTTCAATAAGTTTTAAAAGTGCTATTTACTATTTTTTTTTGTTTTCTTGAAACAAGAAAAAAAAAGGAAAAATAACATGAAACAACACATTTCCATGCATTTCTTAAAATATAATAATCATTTGAGTATATAAATTTTCAATTTTACCCACTAGTTTTCCCTTCTTTTTTGTCCAGATAAATATTGATTTATTACCAATAAAAAGTAATTATTTTTTGAAACAAAAAGCCCCAAACTAAAACCAAATTCTTGATCTACCCAGTCAACTTGTATCCTATAGTCCTCGTCGCCGTTGTCTGCTAGGTCCTCGTCGCCGTTGTCTGCTTGGTCCTCATCGCCATCACTACGTTCCTCGCCGTCGGAGAAGACCAGCCAACTAGACGACTCGAACAATTCCCGAATGTTGAAGATCTCGACTATTCTTCTCCTTTGAGAACCACTGCCGCTAACAGTGGTTTTGGACTCAATGGAGCTTCATTGCAGGCAATGACGTTTGAGAACGACGACGATGCAACACGCATAGCAAGAATGACCAGTAATCATATAGTCGCGACTCCCAACAATTGTGCATGAAGAGAAAAGGGAGAGCGAGAAAAAGGGGATGACGAACGCGTCATTGCTTCCTTGTGATGAACTTGTTTTCGCTTCCCTGTGACAACCTTGCCGTTGTCGGTTTCGGACGAACTCGCCGCGGCCGCCTTCCGACGAACTTACCATCAGTGTCCCCACTGTAGAGAGGGAGGGAGGGAGGAGAGAGATTGTGAGAGATGAATTGGTTTTTTTTTTTAATTGTAATTGCTGATTTTTTTTTTTTTGAGAAAACTAATTACTTGGGGTTATATTTGTAATTCACCTCATTTAAAAAATGAACTTACAGTTTTTGTTCTATTTATTAATTTCTTTAAAAATTGGCCTATTATTTTTATGGGTTAGTTATACAATTATATCTTTTAGTTTTAATTATTTTTTAATTTATTTTTTAATTTTTTAAAAATTACAAAGATATCTTTTAAATTTAAAAATTTTGTTTCAAATTCACCCTCACAAGTTTTTTTAATAGAAAAAATATAGAGATAAGACAAAAATACTATTAATTAGGTTGAATTTGTTTTTGAAATATATTTTTTTTGTTTAAAAAATTTTTTAAGAAAATATTTTGATGTTTAAAAAGCCATCAAAATTTAGATACTTATTTGAAATTTGATCTTTTGTTTTAAAATTTTTCCACAACCCTTTAAAGATAATTATATTGTTTTGTTTAATTTTTTCTATACATAGAAATAAATTTGAAACAAGTTTTTTAAATTTAAAAAATAAAAAAATAGATTAAAAAATAATTAAAACTAAAAGGTACAAGTATATAATTAGCAGTAATTTTTATTCTTTACTTTATTTAGACCATTTCCCTCACTGTACACAAAAAAAAAAGAAGTTCAATGGTGCTACAACTTGGATTATGGCGGCAAGAAGAAAAAAAAGATTAAAAACTGTAATTGGTGGTTGCTCTGATACCGCCAGTAATGCACTAACCTGCTTGACTTCTTGTTAGGCATTTTGCCCATTTAAAAAAAAAAAAAAAGGAAAAAAGAAGAAGAAGAACAGGAAAAAAAGAAAAAAGGGACTTATTCCATTTAAGATCCTAAATTTTATGTTTGTCACCACTTTACCCCTATTCTTTAAAACTCCCATTGCACTAATCCAAACTTTAAAGTAGTCCCATTTAACTCATACGTTAAAAACAAACAATGGGAATAGGATTTCAATGAGACATTTTGAGGTTACACACACGCACAGACGCTAAAATTCAAGTTCTAGCTTTGTTAATTGTTTATAGTTGGATTAACGCACACGTACACACGCTAAACCAAGAGACACGGTAAAATACCAAGGACACCAACTCTAATACTAATTTGTAAACCAACTCATAAGTTGTTTTGTTTTTATTAATAAATGTTTAAAAAATTGCCACATCAATAAGTTGTATTTACCAATGTATTAATAATAACTCAAAAGTTGGTACAAAAGTTAGAGTTAGAGTTGATACCCTATCATTACTCTTCTACCAAAGATTCTAGTAAGGGGTTAGATAAGACTAATTCAAGTTCGAAGTTTTGAAACTAAGTGTACTAACCATGGAAGGATAGAAATAAGATGGGCGTAAAGTTGGAAGGCACAAATAAGAGTAAACAAAAAAAGAAGAAGAAGTAAAATTCGGCTTCAAAGGCCGGATCAGATTGTCACTTTTTGTATCTCCGAGTCTTTTATCTAGAGTTTAGCTAAAATCTCTGTCCTCAAGCTTCCTTCCTTTGACATCACTCGTAGAGTGTTTAATATGGTGGCAAAAATTACTAGTTAAAATTATTTTTTTATAATACATAAAAATTTTATGTTATAGTAATTTTTTATTATAATATATAAAAATTTTATATTATTTATGACTAAAATAATGATTAAAATTACATTCTCATAATCAAAGTGCCTCAAGAATGACAAAATAATCAAACCTTCACAGTTTTAATCGAAGAGAGACTGAGAATAGGAAAGTGGATGAAATGCCTGAGCACAATCTTTGTCAGAAAAGGGGTAAGGGCATAAAGCATAATTAGACAGACAATCATAAAAGGGGGAGAATTCAAGACTTGGGGACAATCACGTTCAGGATTTTGACATCTTGATAGGGTTTGTCCGTCTTGTCTGTCTTGACTTTCTCGATAGCCTGGCAATAGTGCACGGGTCTTTAGGAGTTGAATTCAAATAGATCAATAGAAAGGTGCAGAAATAGAGATATCCACATCGACAAAAATGGGCATGCATAAAGCAGTGACGGTTATGTAGAAGCCAGGACTTTGTAAGTTTGAATCATTATTTAGCCAAAGAGAGATATATAAAATGAGAAATATAAAGCTACTTCTTGCCATCGTTCAATTCCTTTTTTCCATATACAAACAAGTAAAGACGCAAAATTGCAGGCTGAATTATACCTGAACATCCGTTCCCTTTATAACCCTGCCAAAAACTGTGCGCTTATTAAATAGCCCAGGAGTAGCCGCTGTGGTGATAAAGAACCGAGATCCATTTGTATTTGGGCCCGCATTAGCCATTGAAACAGTGAAAGGTCGGTCGTGTCGGAAACTGCAGCGCCGAATAGACACGGTTATGGAATTAACACTCGCAAGGGGTCAAAACATACTGTTCACAAAACAAAAATACGACAGCAAAAATAAGATGTAGGAGCCAGAGAAGGACAATCAATTTTAGAAATACTCCGTGTTTGCAAGATTACTTGATCTTGCAACAATGAATTATACAACAGGGACAATTAAAAAGAAATAAAAAGTCTTGAGTACCCCAAATTGAGATATATAGAAATTGAAAAGGAAAGGATCTTTGATGCATTAAAGATAAAGATATATTTTTTGTTTTAAATTAAAAGAAATCAATACTTCTTGTGAAATTCATCCTCAAACTCCCTACCCCAAATAGATTGGCCACCAGTACCATCTCCTAAAGGATCTCCTGTTTGTATCATGAAGCCTTCGACGACCAGGCGGAAAATGAGATTTTCATAATAGTCACAAATTCTCCACAGGTTTTGGACACTCCTCTGGGTATAATTTCATGTGTACATCTCCCATTGTGGTATGCAAAATCTGGATAAGCACGAGAAAAACGATTTTTTTTTTTTTAAGTAAAAAGAGGACAAACAGCCAAAAGATAATCCATGATCTATATTTAGAAAGGGATTCCAGGGATAAAATCCTATATTAAATAAAAGAAATGAATCTATTTGATCGAAATACAAGTAATTTTATTCCCCAAGTTGGTCTTGAGATTACTAGCTGACATTTTTTGTCCAAAAAGTAATGGAAAAACATGATTGGTTTTCACACTGTAAATTTTGTTATTAGGTGATTCGTTCGTTTAATCAGTAGAGAATACTTAAACTTGAAAATATCACGAAAATAAATTTTAAAAAAAGAGCATAAGTCCCATATAATTGACAAAAATCAACCAACTTCATGAAAAGGGAAAGAATTTTTCCAAGCTATATGAATTTTACAGCGTTAAGTTTCAGAATTCTTCATTCCCAAGGCCTTTTCAAGGAAGGCTAGAAAACTCGATTCTCGAATTGTCTTTGACTTCTACTCCAAAAGTTCTGCAACTCTGGAAATAAAAAATTAAAACCAACCAAATACTGATTTCTCCTACCTTTCCTTTCTCCTTCCATGTTTTCTCTTTTACAAGTCATATGATGTTCATTTGCAGAAACATTCCGATAGTGCAGGTTTTCATGAAATGAAGAATACATGCATGTGAAGAATAGAATACTTACTACATTGTCAGGCAGAGATGTTGTGAGAGACTTGCCAATATCTGATACAGCCAAGATTTCATCAGGGGGCGGCTTTTCATGAAACACATCTCTTCCCTTAGTTGCATCTTCAGGTTCCTCTGGTTCTCTCCGACTTAAAAAAAAATAAAAAATAAACCAGAAAGTTGATCAAACTAAAAATATGCAACTCCATGATTCATTCCAAGTAATCTCAGATGTAAAGGGCAGTAGACATTCTGAGGTAAATATGTGGCAACAGACCTATAACTCTAAAAAGTAAATAACAACTCCTCAAGCATCAATGTTCTAGAAACATCTAAATGCAACAATAACGCATGCCCTAAGAAAAGTACGGGCGTAAAAGACGTATATTTACTTATATAATATATATATATTGTTATTTATTATTAATTATTTAGTTTTTTAAATGGTAATAAATAAATAAAAATAAATAAATTTAATTAGTCCAACAAACGTATTTTTCTCAAGGGTATCAACCAAAGGTTATCTCTGAACTAATATAAAGTTTCAGAAAGAATGCCTTGTTTTAGATATATCTCTTGATGGTAACACGTCTTGATGTTGGGTGCCTATAAATATCACATAAGGGAGGGTCCCTATGCCTGTGCAGTTTATTTCAGAAATACACCATCTCTAAAATTGCAGAAGGTTTAAAAGAGCCTTTTCTTTCACAAGTTTTGTTTTCTTCAGGAATTCTTGTAGAAAAATTCTCTATTTATTCTTTAGAATATCAATGGCTGGAGGTCAATTTTTCGTTTTTTATGTTTTCGCATTTAGATGATTTTCATGTAATTTGGTTTATGCATATATGAAAATCATAACTCTGTATATATGCAAATTTCTTACATTTGGGATTAGAGCGTGGCTTTTTCTCTGCCTTGATATATCTGAATGAAGTTTTAATAGAGTTTTTCAAAATACCCAAAACTTTGTTGAATTTGAAATCATTTTTTTATTTTTTATTTTTATGAAAACCAACGTTAGAAATCATTAGGAAATTGATTTTCTAACATTTTTAAGTTTTTAAAACATCAATTTTGATACCCATAAGGTATAGAAACGACCGGGTCTACAATTGGACCCATTTAGGTCAAATCGGGCAAAGAAGACCCAAAATAACGAAAAAAAAAACAAAATCAAGGGCAAAAAAAAAACACGAAATCAAGGGCCAAAAATGACATGTCGTTTGGCCCCTCAGGGCCGCGTTTTGTAACCTCAAAATGACATGTCATTTTTCATTAAGAAAAATGACACGTCGTTTTGCTGATGGGGGTGGCCATCGTTAGTGAAAACGACACGTCATTTTGGGGCTTAATGCCCAAAATGAGATGTCATTTTTCAAGGGCGAAAAATAAAAAAAAATAAAAAAAAGGTTTTAAATTTTTTAGATTTGTAATTTGGGTATTTTGGGAAATTATTTTTTTAATAAATCTAAAATTAATTATAATGAAATCCAAAATTTTATTATTTATGTTTAAATAAAATTTTAGAAATTAATTTTAGATATGTTATTGAATTTATGCATAGTTTATTTTGCATGTATTCTTTAGTTGTTATTCCTTTTAATACATGCAAATTCATGAATATTTTATGCATGAAAAATTAAATGTCTTGAGTGATTTATATAATTTTAATTCATTTAAGAGTAGCCACAGCATCTTAGACACATTTAGTTAAACGTGCATTAATTGTAACTAATTATGATTAGTATAATGAAATTTATCCCACATGAAATTTTATTATATTAAATATGATTGGTTAGGATGAAATATTAAACTATTTTCTTAATTTGCCCATATGGATTAAGAAATAGAATATAGTTTAATGGTTTGATCATATGGTTGTATGTGAATCAATGTGAATTAGAAACTTAGCCCAATGGCAGTTTTTTATGTCATATGTTTCATAATTTTGTTGCATGATTTACATTGGTAAAACATGACATATAATTATTAGCTTCAAATTTTTGACATGAGCATGTATATTTGATGTATTGTAGTAATTCAACCTATTAATTATCTGATATAAAATGTGATATTCTCAAGCTTAAAGGTGATAACTATAAAGTTTGGAATGAGATGATTCTCCTTCATTTGGGGTGGATGGACATTGACTATGCCATAAAGAAAGATGAACCGCTCTCTATTACTGAGACCAGCACTCCAGATGATGTTAGTCGATATGAAAAATGAGAGCGATCCAATCGTCTCTCAGTTATGTTCATAAAGACTAAGATCTCTACTGGGATTAGGGGTTCGATTGATCAATATGACAATGTTCAAGCATTACTGAAGGCTATTGATGAGCAATTTGAGTCTTCAGATAAGGCATTGACAAGTACCCTGATAATGTAGTTTTCATCCTTAAAGCTTACTAGTATAAAAGGCGTGCATAAGCATATCATACGCATGAGGGACATTGCGGCTCAATTGAAGACGCTTGAGGTTGAGATGTCTGATTCGTTCTTGGTACATTACATTTTGAACACTCTACCCTCTGAGTATGGTCCCTTTAAGATCTCCTATAACACACATAAGGATAAATGGTCAATTAATAAGCTATTGACCATGTGTGTTCAGGAGGATGATAAAGAGAAAGTAAATTTGGCAACTCAAGGTAATAAGAAAAAGTCTCAGACCAAGCAAAAGGGGAAAGACAAGGCTCCTACCCAGCTGGATATTAAGAAGGAGTTCAAGTGCTTCTTTTGTAAGAAGAAGGGGCACATGAAGAAGGACTGCTCCAAATTCCAAGAATTGCTTGATAAGAAAGGTACTCAACTCTCACTTGTCTGTTATGAATCTAATATGATTGATGTTAATTATAACACATGGTAGATTGACTCTGGTTCTACAATCCATGTTACCAATTCTCTACAGGGATTGCAAAGCCTGCGGAAGCCAGTGGGAAGTGAGCAGAGCATCTATTATGGAAATAAGATGTGCTCACATGTGGAGGCTATAGGAATGTGCAAAATGTTCTTGAGTAGTGGCTTTATTTTGTATTTGGAAAAGACATTCTATATTCTTAGTTTTTTTAGAAATTTAATTTCAGTTTCCAAACTTGTATCAGTTGGATATTCCTTTAAATTTTTAGAATCTTCTTTAAATTTGTTTTATAAATATGATTTTATTAGAGATGGTACTTTATCTGATGGTCTTTTTTGTCTTAATTTGCAAAATGATGCCAATTATACTACTATGCACATTCATGAAAATGTTGGTATTAAGCGATATGTTATAAATGATGAATCCTCTATGTTGTGGCATCGGAGATTGAGACATATTTCCATTGAGAGAATTAAAAGATTAGTAAATGATAGAGTGCTCAGTACTTTAGATTTTACTGATTTTGATACTTGTGTGGACTGCATTAAGGGTAAGTAGACCAACAAGTTAAAGAAGGGTGCCAAGAGGAGTTCTAATTTATTGGAAATCATACATACAGATATTTGTAGTCCAGACATGGACACGTACTCTCAAAGATACTTCGTCTCTTTCATAGATGACTACTCACGATACATGTATCTCTACTTGCTTAATAATAAACACAAAGTACTAGATGCTTTTAAGGTCTTTAAAGCAGAAGTAGAGAAACAATACGGAAAGCAAATTAAGATTGTGAGATCAAATAGAGGTGGAGAATACTACGGTAGATACACTAAGTATGGACAAGCACATGGTCCATTTGCTAAGTTTCTTCAAGAACTTGGGATTATTTCCCAATACACTATGCCGGTTCTCCAAACCAGAATGGTGTAGCTGAAAGAAGAAACCGAACATTAATGGACATAGTGCGAAGTATGCTTACTAGCTCCAAACTTCCTGAGTTCTTGTGGATTGAAGATCTCAAGACGGCAGTATACATATTGAACCGAGTTTCAACCAAGGCTGTCCCCAAGACACCTTTTGAGTTATTCAAAGGTTGGAAACCGAGTTTGTCACATGTACGCGTTTGGGGGTGCCCGTCAGAGGTAAGAGTTTATAATTCACAAGAGAAGAAGCTAGACCCAAAGACTATAAGTGTATATTTTGTTGGTTATGCTGAATGGTCTAAGGGATACAGATTTTATTGTTCATCTCATAGTACTAGATTTGTGAAATCAAAGAATGTAAAATTTCTTGAGAATGACTTAATTAGTGGGAGCGATCGATCCTGGAAAACTGTTCCTGAGAAAGATCATATAGATACTCAACCTTCCACTTCTTATGATAGATTGATTGTTGTGCACAACACGCCTAAAGTTCAAATGCGTGATGAACAACAACAAGTCATCCAAGTTCCATAGACTGCTGATCATGAAATAGATCCAACTGAACAACAAATACAAGAATCTGTTGAACAGTTTGTTGAGCAACATGCTCCTTAGGAGAATGTTGAACCAACATTAAGGAGATCTACTAGAGAAAAGCGATCGGCGATACCTAGTGACTATATTGTGTATCTATAAGAGTCTGACTACAATGTTGGAGCTAAAAATGATCCTGAAACGTTTTCACAGGCCATAAGTTCTAAGGAATTTAACTTATGGTACAGTGCCATGAAAAATGAAATGGATTCTATGGCATCTAACAGAGTCTGGGATCTTGTTAAGTTGCATGATGGTGTAAAAGTCATTGGATATAATTGGGTCTTTAAAACAAAGAAAGACTCATTGGGCAACATTGAGAGACATAAGGCAAGACTCGTTGCCAAAGGATTCACTCAAAGAGAAGGAATTGACTATAGGAGACTTTTTCTCCTGTATCTAAAAAGGATTCTCTTCGAGTCATTATAGCATTGGTTGCGCATTTTGATATGGATTTGCATCAAATGGATGTGAAAACAGCCTTTCTTAATGGTGATCTAGAGGAAGAGGTTTACATGAAACAACCAAAAGGATTTTCCTCTAATGATGGTGAGCATTTGGTTTACAAGCTTAAGAAATCCAAATATGGATTGAAACAAGCCTCTCGTCAGTGGTATTTAAAGTTCCATGACGTTATCTCTTCATTTGGTTTTGAAGAGCATATCATGGATCAATGAATATACCAAAAGGTCAATGGGAGTAGGATTTTGTTTCCTTGTGCTATATGTGGATGACATATTACTTGCAACTAATGATAAGGGTTTGTTATATGAGGTGAAGCAATTTCGCTCAAAGAACTTTGAAATGAAGGATATGAGAGAGACATCTTATGTCATTGGCATTAAAATCCATAGGGACAGATCTCGAGGCATTTTGGGTTTGTCTCAAGAGACCTATATCAACAAGGTTCTAGAGAGGTTTCGGATAAAAGATTGTTCACCAAGTGTAGCACCCATTGTGAAGGGTAATATGGTCAATTTGAACCAGTGCTCGAAAAATGAGCTCGAACAGGAACAAATGGAAAACATTCTATATGCTTCAGCTGTTGGAAGCCTAATGTATGCTCAGGTCTATACAAGACCTAACATTGCATTTGCTGTGGGAATGTTGAGGAGATATCAGAGTAACCCAGGTGTTGACCACTTGAGAGCTACAAAGAAGGTGATGAGATACCTTCAAGGGACTAAAGATTACATGCTCATGTATAGACGGACTGATAATCTAGAGGTGATTGGATACTTCGACGCAGACTTCGCTGGCTGTGTTTATTCGAGAAAATCAATATCTGGTTATGTTTTCATGTTTGCCAGTAGAGCTGTATCTTGGAGGAGTGTGAAGCAAACTTTGACTGCTACCTCTACTATAGAGGCCGAGTTCATTTCTTGTTTTGAAGCTACTTCGCATGGTGTATAGTTGAAGAGTTTCATATCCGGGCTTAGAATTATGGATTCAATTTCTAGGCCTTTGAGATTGTATTGTAACAATTCAGCTGCTGTATTTATGGCCAAGAACAACAAGAGCGGTAGTCGAAGTAAACACATCGACATTAAGTACTTGGCTATAAAAGAACGTGTTAAAGAAAAGAAAGTGGTCATTGAATACGTTAGCACTAAGTTGATGATTGCCGATCCTTTAACTAAAGGCATGCGACCAAAGTTTTTTAAGAATCATGTAGTACGAATGGGACTTAGTTCCATGATGTAAATTTCATTGTACGTACATATGGTTATTTTTTATAAAATTCTTATTTAGTTGTGGTGTTTTCTCATATTCAATTATGCAAATATTCAATTATTTTGAGAAAATTCAATTAAGTTGGACCTGGAATAAACATAGGGTTTATTCATTAAGTTATGTTACCATTTATGAGTTAGTATTAAGGGATATAATGCATTGTAATATATGGAAGATAATATTCATTATAAGAGGACCTATCGCCAGATTCATGTGTTTATTCCTTAAGTTTGAAATTGGTTGTTTTTTTGGTTATTTAGAAAATATATGTGGACCAAGTGAGAGAATGGTATTTATTATTATTTATTTGATTTTTTAAATGGTAATAAATAAATAAAAATAAATAAATTTACTTGCTCCAATATACGTATTTTTAAAAGGTATCAACCAAAGGTCATCTCTAAACTGATATAAAGTTTCAGAAAGAAGGCCTTGTTTCAGAGATACCTCTTGATGGTAACACACCCTGATGGTGGGTGTCTATAAATATCATGTAAGAGAGGGTCCCTATGCCTGTGCAGTTTATTTCAAAAATGCACCATCTCTAAAATTGCAAAAGGTTTGGAAGAGTCTTTTCTTTCATAAGTTTTGTTTTCTTCAGGAATTCTTGCAGAGAAACTCTCTATTTATTCTTTAAAATATCAATGGTTGGAGGTCAATTTTTCGTTCTTTATGTTTTCGCATTTAGATGATTTTTATGTAATTTGGTTTATGCATATATAAAAATAATAGCTCTGTATATATATGTAAATTTCTTATATATATATATATATATATATATATATGTCAAATGACCCAAAAAATACCACTACCTGAATAGGTGGATTCTGTGCTTCTTGAAGGCGTAACATACAAGAGTAGGATCTGTCAGAGGCTCTTTGCTTTCATTGGCATTTGCTGCAGCTGTGGGAAGTTTCCTAACTTTTTTTACTGCTCCTGTCACCTTGATACAAGGCTATTGTCAAGAACCTATCATTGTTCTCCACCTTTCCAAGTATTCGGGCTACTTTATTGGTGTAAAGGTTTACCACCTACAAGTACAGAGCAGAAGAAACATGTCAGTGCCCTTTTCCCCTCTAGCACTGGTGTGCCAGGAAAGAACAAAAGAGAAAAAAAAAAGCCTTTTCCTTCCAAGCATGTCAAAAAATCCAAAAAATTAAATAGATAGTGCTGGTTTGCAGGTTTTGTTTTTTTTTTAATAGTATAAAGAGTTGGGGTGATTGCACATTGGAGTCCAAATTTGATGATAACATAATCTTTACTTTTATCCCAAGCAGGGTTGCGTATATAAGAAAATTGGAGCTTTCATCAAAAATAGCATTTGGCTGTGGTGCAGTTTCTTTTTTCTCAATTTCCTTCTCAACAGCCATTCTTCGCCCAAAGTCAATAGCTTCCAGCCGGTACACAGGGACATCGCTTCTTTGGAGATCTTGGGCCACCTAATTAGCACAGAACCAAAATCAGAACCATTTCAAACAGGGAAAAACAAAAAGGAAACAAGAAGAAAACAAGCATCGTAAAACACACACCCTTTCACCACTTTCTCCAAAATTTTCAAGAAAGAATTCACATCAGCTCTAGAGATTCATCGTAAACGAGTCTTAGTTTACCAGTTGCAAACGACAATACACGTATCCGTCTGTCAGGTGATGTAATTGCAAATTGCTTACCATCTGGGCACACCATCAGGATAGAATATTATGATTCATCATGCATAAAAGTGGAAAAAAATTTCCTTAGCAATGCAAGCTTGTCAAGAATTTAAGGATGTAAAGCTGTATAATAAAAAGGTCAAGAAATCCACTTGAAGAAAAAATTGTAGCAAGATAAATTGCAGGCACACCTCAATAGAAGAGACAGCAGTTTTTCGTTTTAAAATTTCAAAAAGTTTAGTGTCACTTTCCAGTCTAAACTTGACCCTGCAAGCATGAAACAACATTGTTACATCTTACTGATCATTAAGAAACCATACAATGTCATAACAATCTTGTATTCAAATAAAAAGAGAAAAGCAAACTGAGATAAAGACGACTATTAGTTTTTACCCGTATGCGGAAAAAAGATATGCAATAAAAGCACGTTCGTAATGAAAAAATCATAAGCAAATCATAAAATCGACTTTATTTTTTCCCTGAAAAAAAAAAAAAGCATGAGTTGATAGAGCACATACTTGTCCTTTGGGAACTGAAATGTTCCAGGGCTGCAATACTGGATTATGCCCTTTGTGTCAGCTGAAATTACAGTATCAAATGCATGATTGTGCCTCATAACTTTGACAGGTCCCATGTGCATCTGAGTAAAGAGTCAGAAGTGCAAAGAAACAATGACAGCACGAAAGATTTTTCCCTCAAACACATTGATTATTGAGACGGTATCAGGAATTTAAAAATCCAAACAGCCACTAAACTGCAAATATACCCCTTTGGAATTGATAGGTTTCATTTGCACCAGCTCGTGCATCATATATATGCACAAAAGATGATTTCCGATCACTAACAGTGAGCCTGCCTTCTGTTGGGTTTGGTGCCCTAAAAGCTGTGATATTGTACATATTGTTAATAAATAAATAAAATGACATTTATTATTATTTTGGTTGATTATATGTATTATGAATACATTTATAAACATCAAGAAAATTCCATGATTATTTATGTGACTATAAATTTAGCATATAAGTGTTATTTACTTGGGGATAAAATTTATAGATAATAATCTAAATAGTCCGTAATAATTAATTAAAGTTTGGGATCTTTAATTAAAAATTACAAGTACGGTCCAATCTCATCTAAAATGGAATAGTCATTATCCGGACTATTAATGTAGAGACATTGGGTTGGAGGTACTTTATATAATGAGATTATATAGGACTGGACCAGATAAATTATGAATCTCTAATAATCATGCGTTACAAATAGAGTATTCAAATTTATCACTATGATGATCATATATTTGACAGTCTTAATCCTGAGTATTTATTAGACTCCTGTTTATTACATTATGTTTTTTGACTTGCATGGTAAGATTTGTCTAAGCACAGATTATAACTTAGCGTCTTGGAAACATAAAGTAATAAATGGCTGGGAATAATATTATACAGATATGGAATCCATTCCTTCCCTATGAAAGCTAGAAAAATAGTTCTCTTGAGTGATAATTCAAGGTTTGAACAATAGAGCGCTCGTTCATAATAAGATTATGAATTAATTGTTCATTAGAGAATTATTGGAACTCAAGGATAAAGATGTAATAAGAGAGGTGAACGAAAATTGAACCTAGCCCTTATTATGAACTATTTATGGAGGACTGACTTATATGTAATGATTATATCAATGGACTACTCGTTAATTTTTTTTGAGTAATTTTACTATAATCTCAAGAGTTCAGTTTCAGGTTTTTAGTGGAGTAACACTGAAACTAATAAATGTGGCACATTAATTAAAGAGTTTGATTAAATGTCAAATTTATTGGAGCTTGGGTTATAGGTCCATAGGTCCCCAATACCACCTCTGTAACACTATATTGGATTTTGCATAGAATGAATCATACATGTTTAATTTAGAATTTTTGAATTCTGAATTAATTTTTTACACTTGAATTATTAACATGACACAGAAAAATGTTCTCTGTGACACATAATGTAAAGTGATAAATGTTATCACATTTAACTGAGCATTAGTTAATTGATTGATTATTGTTAAAATCTATTCTTAAATAAATGTGATTTATTTTTGAATTGAGATTTATATATATATATATGGTTTTGAACCAAATCTTTTTATATATATATATATATATATGATTTTATAATATATTAATATATATATTAATATAATATTAATTTAATATTATAAAATAAAAAGAAAAAAAAAGGGAAAGCCGTGAACCAAGTTTCACGCTTTCCCCTCACACACACATATATATATATTGACCGAATCTTGATTCGCTCAAAGTCAAAAAAAAAAAAAAGGCAAGTCTCTTCTTTTCACGGCAACTTTGATATACATATGTATATGTGTGTGTGTTAACCGAATAAGGGATTCGGGTAACAAGGAAAACGGAAAAGAAAAGAAGAAAAAGGAAAGGAAAAGAAAAAGGAAAGAAAAATTACTAATGGCTCAGTTATAAAAAGGGAGAGATAACAATTATCTCAGTAATTTTTATTCACATAATTTTTAGAGAGAAAAACTGAGAGTTCTTCTCTAAAGAAAAAGGTCTGCTATTTCATGTGTTGAGTACATAGCAGATTCAGAAAAGTGTGAGGAAAATTCATTCTTGCAGTTTGACGCCCACTCGTCTTTCCATTGGTGTGGAGGCCTGGTTTGGAAGATCGTGGTGTCAAAGAGGAAAGCTAGGATGCCCTGATAGTCTTCAAAAGGTTAGTAAAAATTTCTAAAGCTTTCTGTAATTAAAATTATATATCTATTCCCGATGAACAAAGTTTTCAGAAAATTTTTATTTGTCAACGATCCGTTCCTTCCGCTGCGTTTCATGTTTTAATTCCAACAAATGGTATCAGAGCGGGTTATAGCATATATAATTTTAATTAAACATAATTTTATTTTGATGATATCATGTTTTTGATGCATGCTTGTGGGCACTTTGCATCTTTGTTAATTTTTATTCATGTGATGAATGGTTGTCTAATGAAAGGATTTTTGATCGTTAATTATATAGTCCTTTTGGATTAATAATTTTATTTTCAGTTTGATTAGATCAATCTGTGTAAACCCATAAAGGGGTATAGGCTTTTTGTAATTTATTATTATTATTATTTTCTTCTATCCTCTCTTTCACTTGCTACACGTGGAGCGATGAAGAAAAAGATGTCCATTGGATTTTTTGGCCCAGTTGAGAACTGTGGGCCTATCAGATTTCAAAGGTAATCCAGCAAATTGTTGCACAATAAACCACTTGATGAAGACTGCAAAATTGGAGCAGGGAATTATGTATAAATTACAAGGACCCCTGTAATTTTATTTTTTTATTTTTTATTTTTTGGGTTGTAATTTTAATTATCCAAAAGGACCCGGTCAAAAATTTATTGTTTATTTTCATTTATATTTTCATGTGATGATTGTGATAACATGTTCATGCATGATAACATGTCATCTAGAAAAGTGCCCACTTATAGTTATTGTAACATGACATGCATATGCTTAGCATATTATTTTTATAAAGGAGTTTATAAAATGATTTAATATGTGTTAGCATTAATTTAATGAGATTAAATTAATTAGGTTGGTTTTATAGAATCTTGATTTATTAATCAACCAAATAATGTGAATTTAGTTTTAACAATTAAGACTTGGTAAAATTCACATTAATTGTAAGTTATCTAATTTTAAATTGTTTAATATTTGGTAACTTAGACAAATCATAATAAATTTAGATTTTTTGAAAATCTGGTAATTTATTTGAGTGTAAATAGAATGAGATTCTATTAACACATAATATAATCTAGTAATTAAAAATTGTTTTTATCTACTAGAATTATGAAACATATGATGTTTTATAAGATAAAACACATCTTCTAAAATAATGAGTGGGAGAAGGTAATATGACAATATAACCTGCGGTCTCCACTATTAGTACAACACCGTGAGATTTAGGTGGCGCCTCGCGACGCTTTGATTTTGTCCTCCCTACGGAGGGTGTCCATTTAAATCAATATCAAGGTTGGCTTCTTTGAGATAGGATTTTATAATGTATTTCAAAATTGACCTACCATACGGCCCAATTTTGAGTTAAGTTGTTAAAATCTAAAATAGTGGGTTACACTCATAAAGACATAATTAAATTGTTAATTATATCTTGACCAAAATAAACGGTTATTAATAAATATAGAAAATATGAGATATTTTGAATATATTTATTAATTGAGAATGTCTCAATTCAATTCATAAACAATTTGACCTACCCTACGGCGACACTTTATTTATTAAAATTGAATAATCGTGGAATTAGTAAAATATTTTTTGTGTTTTTCATATGCATCATGCATCACGTTTACTATTCCAAAACATATATTTATGATGTTTATGCAACCATTTTAATTTATGCTATTTTATTTATTTATTACAGCGACAATGTCTAATCTAATCATCACCATTCTCTCAAATGAAAAATTAACCGGAGATAATTTTGTCAAGTGGAAAAGTAACATGAACATTGTACTAATTTGCGAAAGTTACAAGTTTGTCCTGATGGAGGAATGTCCTCCAGAGCTTGCTACAAATGCTTCTCGTAATGTACGGGAAGCATATGATCGTTGGATCGAGGCGAATAATAAGGCCCGCTATTTTCTTTTGGCTGGGATGTCTGACGTGCTTAGGATGAAGCACGAAAGCATGGAGACCGCTTATGAGATAATGCAGTCTCTACAAGACATGTTTGGTAAACCTTCTGAAAAGGCACGCCATGAAGCCGTTAAGGCAGTAATGAATGCAAAAATGAAGGCAGGGATTTCGGTCAGAGAACATGTTCTCAACATGGTTAACTATCTCCATGAGGCCGAGGTCAACGGGGCTATGATAGATGAAGCCACACAGGTGGGGATGATTTTAGAAACCCTTTCCCCTGCGTTCCTTTAGTTCAAAAGCAACTATTTCATGAACAAGCTGAAATATAACATGACTGAGTTGCTTAATGAGCTTCAAACCTTCGAGTCTATTTCGAAAGAAAAGACTAAAGAAGCTGAGGCAAATGTTGCAGAAGCTCAACCTTCCTCTTCTACCCAAAAGAATAAGAAGAGGAAGGGGACTGAAGGAAGTGGTAAGTCTAAGAATGGAGGGCAACCTAAGAAGAACAAAAGCAACAACAACAAAAGGAGCTCCAACCAAAAGAAGCCTAAAGGAAAATGTTTCCCCTGCGGCATAGTTGGGCACTGGAAGAGAAACTGCAAGAAGTATCTTCAGGAGCTCAAAGAAAAGAAGAACAACGGTAAATCAGATTTACTCGTTTTAGAAGCTTGTTTAGTTGAAGATGATTCTTCACCTTGGATAATTGATTCAGGGGCAACTAACCATGTTTGTTCTTCTTTGCAGATGCTTAGTTCTTCAAGGGAACTTGCCGACGGGGAACAAACGATGAGAGTGGGAACGAGAGAGGTTGTTTCGGTAAGAGTAGTGGGAGTTGTTAAAATTTATTTTAGAAATAAGTTTTAAATTTTAGACAATGTTTATTGCATTCCTTGTTTTCGCAGAAATTTGATTTCTGTTATGTTAATATTTCTAGAAATGGTTTGGATATTTGTTCTGCGCATCTGGAAAATGGGCTTTACACCTTAAGGCCCAACGAAAAGGCACTGCTCAAAATTGAAATGTTCAAAGTTGAACAACCTAAACCCAAGAAGCAAAAGATTTCTTCTAATAATGAAACATACCTATGGCACCTTAGATTAGGTCATGTCAACCTTGACAGAATTAACAGACTGGTAAAGGAAGGTCCTTTAAAAGAGCTAAAAGTTAGTTTTCTACTAGTTTGTGAATCTTGTCTTGAAGGTAAAATGACTAAGAGGCCTTTCTCTGCAAAAGGTGAAAGGGCCAAGGAACCACTTGAGCTAATACATTCAGATGTCTGTGGTCCAATGAATGTACAAGCCCGTGGTGGTTACGAATATTTCGTCACATTTATTGACGATTATTCAAGGTATGGTTACATATACCTAATGCAAAGGAAATCTGAAACTTTTGGAAAGTTCAAAGAATTCCAAGCGGAAGCTGAAAAGCAATTAGGAAAGACGGTGAAGAGTCTTCGATCTGATCGAGGAGGAGAATACCTTGATACTGAATTCAAGGATTATATGATAGAACATGGTATTCTATCACAACTCACCGCACCTGGAACACCACAACAAAATGGTGTTGTAGAGAGAAGAAATAAAACGTTGCTTGATATGGTGAGATCCATGCGTAGCTACTCATCATTACCCACTTCATTTTGGGGATATGCACTACAAACTGTAGTATATCTTCTAAACATAGTTCCATCTAAGTCTATTTCAAAAACACCTCTAGAGTTATAAAATGGTCGCAAACCTAGTATGCGACATATTCGTATATGGGGGTGTCCAGCACATGTGCTGAAAGGTAAGACTGGGAAGTTGGAACCACGTTCTGAAATATGCTTATTTGTGGGATACCCAAAGGGAACGAGGGGAGGTTTGTTTTATAGTCTACAAGATAAAAAAGTATTTGTATCGACAAATGCCACTTTTCTCGAGAATGATTATATGACAAACTATAAACCTCGTAGCAGAATTGTACTTAAAGAGTTACTTTCTGATCAGATCAGACCGCAACCAACAACTGTTGTCGAAGGACAAAATGAGGAGGCCACATCTTCCTATTAGAATGTCATACCACCTCGACGTAGTGGGAGGGTTGTGAGACCACCTGCCCGCTATAGGGAACTTGGAGAAGCAAATGTTGCTATCTCTAATAATGGTGAAGATGATCCATTGACATATCGTGATGCAATGGAAGTTTCTGAGAAGGAAAAATGGCTGGAGGCTATGAACCTTGAAATGGAGTTCATGTACTCCAATTCAGTCTGGCATCTTGTAGACCTACCTGAAGGGATAAAACCCATAGGGTGCAAATGGATTTACAAGAAGAAAAGAGGAGTGGATGGGAAAGTTGAGACTTTCAAAGCTAGGCTTGTGGCAAAGGGTTATACCCAAAAGGAGGGAGTTGACTATGAAGAAACTTTCTCGCCTGTAGCTATGCTTAAATCCATTAAGATTCTTGTATCCATTGCTGCTTGTCTTGATTATGAGATATGGCAAATGGATGTCAAGACTGCCTTTTTGAATGGCTATCTTGAGGAAAGCATCTATATGGTGCAACCAGAAGGGTTTGTAGTTAAAGGTCAAGAGCAAAAAGTTTGCAAGTTGTAGAGGTCCATCTATGGACTCAAGCAAGCTTCAAAATCTTGGAACTTGAGATTTGATGAAGCGATCAAATCTTATGGTTTCGATCAAAATATTGATTAACCTTGTGTTTACAAGTACATCAAATATAAGAAGGTGGTCTTCTTGGTTCTTTATGTAGATGATATCCTACTCATTGGGAATGATGTAGGCGTATTATCTGATGTAAAGAAATGGCTCGCCAGCAATTTCCAAATGAAAGATTTAGGAGAAGCAAGTTATGTTCTTGGAATCCAACTCATAAGAGATCGCAAGAACAAACTGTTGGCGCCATCTCAGGCATCGTATATCGATAAGGTGCTTATCAGATTTTCGATGCAAAACTCCAAGAAAGTTAATTTGCCTACACGTCATGGAGTTTATCTTTCAAAAGGGCAGTGTCCTAAGACACCTCAAGAGGAAGAAAATATGAGACGGGTACCCTATGCATCTACAGTAGGAAGTCTAATGTATGCCATGTTGTGTACAAGACCTGACATTTGCTATGCAGTGGGTATAGTCAGTCGGTATCAATCCAACCCTGGATTAGATCATTGGGTAGCGGTTAAACATATTCTCAAGTATCTTAGGAGAACGAGAAACTATATGCTAGTTTATTCTGGTGAGAATTTGATTCCCATTGGATACACTGATTCTGATTTTCAATCAGGCAAAGAGCTTTGAGGGAAACTTGGAAGGCTTAGGTCTTAGAGACATGTCTCACCTGCTATAGGGCAAGTGGGAGATTGTTGGATTTGGTGCCCTAAAAGCTGTGACATTGTACATATTGTTAATAAATAAATAAAATGACATTTATTATTATTTTGGTTGATTATATGTATTATGAATACATTTATAAACATCAAGAAAATTCCATGATTATTTATGTGACTATAAATTTAGCATATAAGTGTTATTTGCTTGGAGATAAAATTTATAGATAATAATCTAAATAGTCCGTAATAATTAATTAAAGTTTGGGATTTTTAATTAAAAATTACAAGTACGGTCCAATCTCATCTAAAATGGAATAGTCATTATCCGGACTATTAATGTAGAGACATTGGGTTGGAGGTACTTTATATAATGAGATTATATAGGACTGGACCGGATAAATTATGAATCTCTAATAATCATGCGTTACAAATAGAGTATTCAAATTTATCACTATGATGATCATATATTTGACAGTCTTAATCCTGAGTATTTATTAGACTCCTGTTTATTACATTATGTTTTTTGACTTGCATGGTAAGATTTGTCTAAGCACAGATTATAACTTAGCGTCTTGGAAACATAAAGTAATAAATGGCTGGGAATAATATTATACAGATATGGAATCCATTCCTTCCCTATGAAAGCTAGAAAAATAGTTCTCTTGAGTGATAATTCAAGGTTTGAACAATAGAGCGCTCGTTCATAATAAGATTATGAATTAATTGTTCATTAGAGAATTATTGGAACTCAAGGATAAAGATGTAATAAGAGAGGTGAACGAAAATTCAACCTAGCTCTTATTATGAACTATTTATGGAGGACTGACTTATATGTAATGATTATATCAATGGACTACTCGTTAATTTTCTTTGAGTAATTTTACTATAATCTCAAGAGTTCAGTTTCAGGTTTTTAGTGGAGTAACACTGAAACTAATAAATTTGGCACATTAATTAAAGAGTTTGATTAAATGTCAAATTTATTGGAGCTTGGGTTATAGGTCCATAGGTCCCCAATACCACCTCTGTAACACTATATTGGATTTTACATAGAATGAATCATACATGTTTAATTTAGAATTTTTGAATTCTGAATTAATTTTTCACACTTGAATTATTAACGTGACACAGAAAAATGTTCTCTGTGACACATAATGTAAAGTGATAAATGTTATCACATTTAACTGAGCATTAGTTAATTGATTGATTATTGTTAAAATCTATTCTTAAATAAATGTGATTTATTTTTGAATTGAGATTTATATATATATATGGTTTTGAACCAAATCTTTATATATATATATATATGATTTTATAATATATTAATATATATATTAATATAATATTAATTTAATATTATAAAAAAAAAGGGAAAGCCGTGAACCAAGTTTCACGCTTTCCCCTCACACACACACATATATATATATATATTGACCAAATCTTGATTCAATCAAAGTCAAAAAAAAAAAAAAGGCAAGTCTCTTCTTTTCACAGCAACTTTGATATACATATGTATATGTGTGTGTGTTAACCGAATAAGGGATTCGGGTAACAAGGAAAACGGAAAAGAAAAGAAGAAAAAGGAAAGGAAAAGAAAAGGGAAAGAAAAATTACTAATGGCTCAGTTATAAAAAGGGAGAGATAACAGTTATCTCAGTAATTTTTATTCACATAATTTTTAGAGAGAAAAACTGAGAGTTCTTCTCTAAAGAAAAAGGTCTGCTATCTCATGTGTTGAGTACATAGCAGATTCAGAAAAGTGTGAGGAAAATTCATTCTTGCAGTTTGACGCCCACTCGTCTTTCCATTGGTGTGGAGGCCTGGTTTGGAAGATCGTGGTGTCAAAGAGGAAAGCTAGGATACCCTGATAGTCTTCAAAAGGTTAGTAAAAATTCCTAAAGCTTTCTGTAATTAAAATTATATATCTATTCCTGATGAACAAAGTTTTCAGAAAATTTTTGTTTGTCAACGATCTGTTCCTTCCGCTGAGTTTCATGTTTTAATTCCAACACTTTCGGCATCCCCTTGTCTGTAGACCCACTCAACAGCATCAGGAACAAATAATAGGCAAATCATGACCATCATATCATAGTTGACGACGTATATCTTGACAGCATGATCATTAGAACTTGCACAGCAAAGCAAACCATCAGCACTGACCTGTGTTGGGGAATTAGATGACTCCTAATTCCAAGGTTCGTAAGAACGAACAATTGCAGAAAATAAATAGGAGAAAAGAAGAAAAAGAGACACCAAATTTTTATACAGGTTCGTCCAAAATTGAGACTACGTCCTGTTTCTGCCGCTTGTAGATTTCACTATGATGAAGGAGATTACAGATTACAAGAGTAGTTTCTTACACACTCACAAACTTGTGCTTACCAAAACTCTATTCTATCTAACACCCTGTGGGAATTTTTCTCTCTCAAGGATGGAGCTCTCAAGAATTATGCCTCTCACAAAATTATGCCACTCATAATTTTTACACACACCCAACACTAGCCACTTTGTGTCTATTTATAACCAAAGGAGGAGAAAAATAGCAACTAATGGGAAACCCTAGTGGTTTCCCCTTTTTGGGGCCTTTGAGTCCGACTCTAACTCAAAAAACATCGCGCGTCAGCGTCGCGGCGCTCGAAACGAGCTCTGCGGCGCCTAGGCGCTCCTCTCCTGGCGCCTAGGCGCCATCCATACAACACTTAGGCATTTAGCCTTGGCGCCTAGGCGCTTACCACTTGGCGCCTTGGCACCCTTGTCCTGGCGCCTAGGCGCTCTCCACTTGGTGCCTAGGCGCCCTCGTCCCAGCGTCGCGGCGCTCTTCTACCAGAGCCGCGGCACTTGCTCCCTGCCTCCGAGGACTGCTTTTTCTCCCTTTTCCTTCC
The DNA here is from genome assembly GCA_025403435.1 of Artocarpus heterophyllus. Lineage (NCBI taxonomy): Eukaryota > Viridiplantae > Streptophyta > Magnoliopsida > Rosales > Moraceae > Artocarpus > Artocarpus heterophyllus. The sequence goes on from CM046338.1 coordinate 31,742,015, forward strand.
TTTTGTTGGGTTGTCGACTTGATTTGGCTTCACATCTGCAACAATCTCCCACTTGGAGACTAATCAATCACCATGTCTCCCACTGCAGCGGCATCGACTTCTCACGCTTCATGGAGAAGTCCAACTAAAGTTGCGCACAACTTCAGTTTCTTGATTGGATCCATCTTGGTAAGCATATCTCTGGATCCTTTTACCACCCACCTTGCCTTATACCGTTTGCTGCCAGCACTTTTATCTTTTACCCGATATACCTGCTTGTTGTACAAGGCCTTTTTATCCTGTGGTAACTTTGTCAGTTGCCAATGTCCGATTAGACATCAAGGAATCCATCTCATCCTCATGGCTAACTCCCACCTGACCGAATCTCTAGCCTTCACGGCTTCATCATAGCTCTATGGCTCACCTCTGTCGGTCAACAAGATGTAATGCAGAGATGGGGAGTATCTCTGCGGCGGTCTAATGGTCCTGCTAGACCTCCTGACTGGTGTGGCAGGAGTCCTCTGGTTTCCTTCTGGAGCTGTGTCTTCTTGGTCATCAACCCTTGGATTTTGCACCTCCACTTCAGGAAGATCCTTCAATGGAATCACCTCAGGCTTCTTGTCTTCAGAACCTGAACTTCTAGAGTCAGTGCTGTCTCTGTCCTTGTACAAAACACCTTCATTGAAGATCACATCTTTGCTCCTGATAATCTTCCGACTTTGGTCATCCTAGAGACGATAACCAAACTCAAGTCCATCATAGCCAACCAGAAAACACTTCTTTGACTTGGCATCCAGTTTACTTCTAGCAGCAAAATCAATGTGTGCATAGGAAACACAACCAAATACTCTCAAGTAAGAGAGATCAACCTGTTTATGGCTTCAGACTTCTTCTGGTAGCTTGAACTTCAGCGGTGTGGATGGAATTCTGTTAATCAGATGAGCGGCTGTGTTAATTGCCTCAGCCCAAAACATCTTTGGCAGCCCCACATGCAACCTCATGCTTCTAACACGCTCGTTTAAAGTCTTGTTCATCCTCTCAGCTACCCCATTCTGTTGTGGTTTTCTTGGAATGGTCTTCCTCATCTTTATCTCATTCTCAGCACAGTACTGCCTGAAATCTTCATCTAAGTACTCTCCCCCATTGTCAGACTGCAAGCACTTTACCTTCAAATCTGTCTCGTTCTCCACCATGGCTTTCCATCTCTTGAAAGCATCATAGACATCAGATTTGTTTTTCAGAAAGTAAACCCATACCTTCCTGCTTGAGTCATCTATGAACGTCACATAATAGTTAGCGCCACCAAAAGAAGTCACCGGCACAGGCCCCCACACATCTGTGTGAACTAGCTCCCATTTCTTGGACTTAGGCTCTCTACCCATTTTTGAGAAACTGATTCTCTTCTGTTTACCAAAGATGCAGGCTTCACATAAACTGTGATCAACAGTTTTCAAACCCAGCAGTTTTCCTTTGCAGTGAAGCACCTTCATACCCTTCTCACTCATGTGACCGAGCCTATAATGCCATAGCTCGGTATTGGTAGTAGAATTAGCTACTGCTAGGGTATCTCTGCAGCTAGAGTTCATGTAGAGAGTTCTAGCCTTGCGTCCCCGAGCAATAGCCATCGCTCCTTTAGTGACTTTCCAACCTCCACAATTGAAGGTTACTTTATGTCCTTCATCATCCAGTTGTCCCACCGAAATCAAGTTGCACATTAATTTAGGAACATGTCTCACCTTATGAATCTTCCACACCGACCTATTAGGCATTTTTAAACTGACATCTCCAATGCCAACAATATCTAAAGGTTCTCCATCAGTGAGATAAAGCTTACCATGATTTTCAGCAACATAGTTCTCCAGGACATGACGATGTGTAGTGGTGTGGAATGATACTCCTGAATCTATCACCCACAAATTAAAAGAAATGTCTACAGACAAGATTAAGGCATCCTGTTGCTCTTTAGTGGCGGCGTTAGTTACGTCATTAGTCTTGTCTTCGTTCTTCCTTGGAGCCCTGCAGTTCTTTTTCAAGTGGCCCATCTTCCCACAATTTCAACACTCTAGAGTCCTACCGTTCCTTGACTTGCTTCTCTCATTCCTCGACTTGCCTCTCCTGCCATTATCCCTGTTGGATTGCCTGTCAAGTTTCCTGCCCCTATTATCAACATTAAGGGCCGAGTTCGACGAAGAGGCTTCTCCTGAGTCCTTCCTGCGAACTTCTTCCGCCAGAATGGAGTTTCTGACATCAACAAACTTCAGTTTGGCATTCCCAAGTGAGTTTGTAATGGCCACCCTCATGGGTTTCCAGCTATTAGGTAACGAGGCCAAGAGGATGAGAGCATTGATCTTATCATCGAATTTAATCTCTACTGAGACTAATTGGTTCAGGACGGTGTTGAAACTGTTCAGGTGCTCTACCATCGAGGCACCTTCAGGCATCTTTAAATTAAAAAGCTTCTTCATGAGATGTACCTTGTTATTGGCTGAGGGCTTCTCATACATCTCTAACAGAGCCTTCATCATCCCTGCAGTAGTAGTCTCCTTCGCAACGTTGTGGGCAACATTCTTTGACAAGGTCAAACGGATCAGACCGAGCACCTGTCTATCAAGGATATTCCACTCCTCATCCTTCATGCCTTCGAGCTTATTACCCAAGGGCAAGTGCAGTTTCCTGCTGTAGAGGTAGTCTTCTACTTGCATCCTCCAATAGGAAAAATCTGAACCATCAAATTTGGTGATACCAGCTGCCATACCTTCTTCTCCAGTCATCGTTCTTGATCAAAACCTTCGCTCTGATACCAGTTGTTGGGGAATTAAATGACTCCTAATTCCAAGGATAGCAAGAATGAACAATTACAGAAAATAAATAGGAGAAAAGAAGAAAAGAAGACACCAAATTTGTATACAGGTTTGTCCAAAATTGAGACTACTTCATGTTTCTGCCGCTTGTAAATTTCACTATGATGAAGGAGATTACAGATTACAAGAGCAGTTTCTCACATACTCACAAACTTGGGATTACCAAAACTCTCTTTTATCTAACACCCTGTGAGAATTTTTCTCTCTCAAGGATGGAGCTCTCAAGAATTATGCCTCTCACAAAATTATGCCACTCACAATTTTCACACACACCCAACCCTAGCCACTTTGTGTCTATTTATAACCAAAGGAGGAGAAAAATAGCAACTAATGGGAAACCCTAGTGGTTTCCCATTTTTGGGGCCTTTGAGTCCGACTCTAACTCAAAAAACATCGCGCGTCAGCGTCGCGGTGCTCGAAACGAGCGTTGCGGTGCCCCCTGCGGTGCCTAGGCACTCCTCTCCTGGGCCTAGGCGCCATCCACACAACGCTTAGGCGTTTAGCCCTTGGCGCCTAGGCGTTTACCGCTTGGCGCCTAGGCGCCCTTGTCCTGGCGCCTAGGCACTCTCCACTTGGCGCACCCATCCCAGTGCTGCGGTGCTCTTCTGCCAGAGCCGCGATGCTTGCTCCCTGCCTCCGAGGACTGCTTTTTCTCCCTTTTCCTTCCTTTTGCTGGGTTGTCAACTTGATTTGGCTCCACATCTGCAACAACCTGCATAGTTGAAGCGAGTCATGGTTGATGAATGCACTAATAGCAAGATTTTCCAATCATAAAAACAAACAAAAGCTGACCAAAAAAGCTCAATAATATGCTCTCTCTCCATTCACATCACTTATAAGTGGATAACAGATGGAACTCCTGCAAACCAAAAGGATGCACTTCTCAATCCCAAAAGCTAACAAGTTCCCAAATGTCTATACAAAAGAGATAATAACAAACACAGTGGTCCCAAATAGTCGAATGGCATTCGTTAAATATGCGTCCAAGACCATAGTTGAATGAATTACAAACACTATGTTTCTAACAATAATATTCAAAATTCTAACTAAAAATCATTCTTGTTGGGGGAAGATACCTTTCCCAGTGCCTAATGTGCTCATGCATGCATGTTTGGGAGGTAACACATTGCAATTACTTAGTCTAATCTCCAAGACAGCCACAGGCCTTGCACTTTTCTTCCGAATGTAAATTGAAGCCTCAACGTACTCTATAAAAAAGTTGACCCTTGATTACAATGTAATTCATAAAGTGAAAGACCATAGACCTATGTCCTGGCTTGTGACATGAGTTCAAGGTGTAATTCCCACTACGTAAGGTGATATTATTACTTATTTGCACATAGAATATAAAAGTAAAAAAATTCCCACACATGCTCTACGACATGAAAGGAAGCACTCACAGCTAGGTCTTCAATTGGACCAAGGTGTGATTAAAAATGCTTAGTAAACTCGATGCCAATAGCGTTTTTCTTCCAAAACTTTAAATGTCCTGGCGAAAAGAATACAAAAGAACAGGAGAATGTAAGCAGACATGTTTTGAGCTAGAGAAGATTTACTCCCTCAAAATGTCACCACCAATATAATACACCTGCTATTTTTTTGCCGTTTGTTTGCTTTGAATCATTATGTAGAAGTTAAAATAAAGCTTTATATTTCAGAAACTCGATACCGTAGATAACCATCAATGAAGACTGTGTATCGTCATGAGGGGAAAAAAGGAGCAAATACTTAACTACTAGCAACATCTTTACCAAACAGGCAAGGCCTGGCCAACATGCATCACATTGGTAGCAAATTCATAATTCTAGTCCAATATGTCAGCATGATGGTTAGAACTATTGGTTAGAATTGTAAACACTGTAGCATGTGAGAGATTTACACAGTAGCAACTTTTTTTTTTTACTTTTATTATAGCATGTGAAAGCTTTATACTGTTGTTAACTGAAAAGTTAGTTATAACTAATTAATGCCAAACAGGTCATTAGTTATTTCATTGTTATCTTTATTTTCATCTAATTTTATGTCAAAAGATGACTTTACCCTTTTTAAAATTTAACACAAACTCATGCAGCCCTCCTCTTTTTGCCATCCGAAACACGTTTTAAAAAAAATCTCAAAATTCTGTCCCTATTGATGGTTGTCATCGGCGTTGCCCCCTCCTACGCCAGCACCCCTTCGATGCTAGCCTCTAACGCAGCCTATCAAGCCGGTGTACTACATTGTTCAAACTTCAATCTTCATTCAAGTTTGAGCAAAGTTTTTCAAATCCTTAAAAGTTTGTGAAATCATCCTCCAAAATTAGTAATTTAATCTTAAACTTGTTCTTTATTATGATAGATGCCTTTAAAATATATAATGTTTTATAAAAGACATATTTACAAATAAATAAAATGAATTATTAATTATACTTGCGTGTATGTATTTTGAATACTTTATTAATGTTATTAAAATTACATAATTATCTACATGACCTTAAATATTATATATAAGTGTGCATATAAAAGAGGATAATATTGAAGGTTAATAATTGATGAGTGAGTATTTTACTCACAAATCAATTATTCCTTAAGTTTAAATATCATGAAAATCCTCAAATATTTGTGATATTTTGATTTTTTTTGTGTTATTTTGTAAGATAATAATAAAATGAGGCTTAAAACAAGCTTAAAATGTGATTTTCATGTGGAAATGACCATCACCGCATGCCTTAGGGGCACTCTTGAGACCACATAGGCTTGCATGCATGCCCGCGTGCACTAATGAATGCTGTAGGCCATCAAGCAGAACAGACTGCAGTCCAGCATAGCCACTAGTGTGACCCACGCGCTTGCGAGGCCCCCTACTACATGGCCCTAAGGGGCTGCTGGCATGCTGAATGCATTTTTGAGGGCTGATTTTAGCCCAAATTCTATCCAACGGTTGTGAATTCACCCTAAATGAAACCTAATGTCTTAAAACACTAAAGAACCCCATTGTTGGAGGAGGAGGCACATTTTCCAAGAAGGATTTGGAGTCTCAAATTTCTATAGAGGAAAAGAGCTTGGAGGAGGATTTTCTTGAAGCATATCTTGAAGATTCTTGGAGGATTGAAACTTTGAAGACTATCTCAACTAGAGTTTCCTCTTAAACTCTTTTTTATTTTGATTTTTATTTTGAAATTTGTAATTTTGAATTTGTCATGAATATATTTGCACTTATGGATTTCTTGATGATGTTAGCTATGGATTTTCTTATGCTTGGCTAGGTTTGTACTCTAGAGCTTGATGTAGCTCTGTTTTGAATATGTTTAAATTATTAAGTTAATTATTAATATAGCTTCGTTTTAATTCATTTATGTTTTTCTATGCTTAAAGCTTTTAATTTGTTGGGAAAAGAATTAGTTGATTTGATTTATGAATTTCAATACTCGAGAGATATTGACTCATTTATCACCTTTGGGAAGCATAGTCTTGGCTGTTATTGAGACTCGAGAGGGCTGAGAACACTTAGATAATCCTATAAAGTTTGCTTAATGAATGTGTCGGTAGACAAATTAGATTGAGATATTACTTTGATATTTACACATATTATCTTATTTGACGCTTGAGAGAGGTAGTGAGGTTAGTTTTTAGCCCTTGATTAATGAATTGATTGAAGCTAATTAATGATTATTAAATAGGAAGAACATAGGAGAAATAAAGTGAAATCAAGACCTTAAAGAATTCATTGCATAGAGTTTCCATTTTGTGAAATCGCCTTCTTTCTTTATTTTCTTAATAATCACTTTCATTAATCTAGTTTGTTTAATTTTCTTTTATTTTTTGCATCTAAACCAAATTCAATTTTCCTAGATAAAATTAAGTTTTGAAAACCCATAATACTTAGTTAAAATTCCTAAAAATTCAATCCTCATGGTATGATACTCGACCTTTTGATCACTTTATTACTTTTACAACCCGTTCACCTGCAGTACAAGCGTAACAATAATTAAAATAGCCAGTAATATATAATTAATTATTTAGTTAAAGTATAAAATTTTTAATTGAATGTTACTAATGCAATCATGTCCATTAAGAATGGAATGGTCTTATCCAAACTATTAATATAGTATACGTAGTGAGGTTATGTAGCACCAAGATATGACATGATATGGACAGCTAATAATTTTCATCAAATATAGTAAACTCTAATCATATCGACCGATGGTCATATATAAAATGTCTTAATTCTATGTTATTAGAAAAGTTCTATTTATGGATTTATGTCTTTTGATTTATTCGGTATGGATTTAAGAATCCAATCTTATTCTTTATCTCTTGGAGACATAATGAAGTAAGTAGCTGAGAATGTTAATATTACAAGATATAATCCATTCATTCTCTAATGAGAAGAAGGTAATAATTCTTTTGAATATTAATTCGAAGCTTGAATAATAAGAGCACTCAATTCATGGTTAAGTTTATAAATTTATTATTTATAAAAAAAATCAATGACATTCAAGGATAAAGAATTAATTAGAGAGGTTAATGAATATTACCTAGCTTTAATCATAAATTATTTATGGAGGATCGACTTATATGTAATGGCTATAATAAATAAACAACTCTAATAAATGAGTGATTATATATTTATAATTTTCAAGAGTGCAATTCTAAGTATTTAGTAGAGTTACATTGGAATTAATAATAGAGTAATGTATTAATTAAAAAGTTTAATTAGTATGTTGGTTTTATTGAAGCATGAAATTATGAATCCAGTAGACCCTGCCATCCTTGCAAACATTATTTGAACAAGTGAAATTATTGGTTCAAAAAATAAATTTAGAATTATGGAATTCTAAATTAAATATGTCACTTAAAATAAATTAATTTTGAATTAATTTATGTTTATTAAACAATAAGGTTCTTTAATAAATAATTTATAATTATTAAATAATAATATTATTTAATAAAATAATTAATTTTGAAAGACACATAATGGGTGGGACCTACTGTACAGGTGGCGCACAAAGTGGGAGGGTCTCACTATGTGTATGGCACCTATAGCACAAAGGGAAAGTACCTAGTGCACGTCAAAGCTTGTTTTTAAAGTTTTCATATTTAATATTTTTATTTTTTAAATAAATATAATTTAATTCCAATGTGAAAAGTTGAGTGTAGAGACAAATGAGATTAGGTAACTACGACGACTTGCCTTTTCGGGCATTCATCTAACTTTTTTAAATATCATTTCTTAAACATTTTATCTTACTTAGTAAGAAAAATACTGAACAATTTTTTTTCTTTAATGATATGAAACATTTCGTAAAATATAACATAAACTTTGAAAACATATCTTAAAACTTTAACTTTCTTAAACTTTGAAAACACTATATCAAATAGTGAGAAAACATTTTCTTAAACTAGTGGAAGCATACTGTAGTGGTATCCATATCCAAATCTCCGCATCTGTCCTCTGTAGCACCAACCTCTTCAAATAGGTCCTACTAGTCACCCATAGGACTACTTACAACATAAAGGAATTTTAATGAGCTTTCGCTCTGTAAGTTCAAACAAAATCTCACAAATAATTTTCACATGCTTAAAAAGCTTTTCCCATAAAAACCTTGTTCTTAAAACGTTTTTCATAAACATTTTTCTTTAAATATTTCCAAAACGTTTTTCATAAAACATTTTTTAAAAGTTTTTCTTAAAACATCCTTCATAAACCTTTTCTTGAAAACATAAAAATGTTTTTCATAAACATTTAACATAAAATATTTCTCAAAATGTTTTCTGTAATCATTTCACATAAACACTTCATAATAAGAAATACAAGCAAATTCATTATGCATGATTCTATTTATGCTCAATTATGAACTTTCAATTATGAGCACCTTATGAATATTCTTTTCTTAATTTAACGTTTTTTATCTTTGTTCCTTAAATCTCCTTATATTGTAAATTTTAGTGCTCATATAATCATGAGATCATAAACATGATGCTTCCATTGTGGAAGACTTGAGACCATCGAACACCAAAGTCATGTACCTCACATCAAGGAGGTCAAAACTTTAACTTTACTTGTGTACCTCACATCAAGGAGGCTAGTACGACACTTTCTTTTTATCTTTACTTTACTTTCTTATTAACTTTAGTAAGCTTATCAAATGCTAACACGTCATATGCAAACACATTTGCAAATCCTAGCTTGTGCTATAAAACTTATTGCATAACAAATGCAACATAAAACTTATAACTTAATTTGTAAAACATTATGCATTAACAAAAAACAAGCATACTTTAAACATAATTATTACAAACACCTTGCAAACTTTTATTTGATCTTTTAAAAGTTTATGCATATCAAATGCAATCCTGCTTTAAACATAATAGTTGCAAGTATATTACAAATCTTGATTTAAACTTTAAAACCTTTTGCATAACAAATGTAAACGTACTTTACAAACAACATGCATAATAATTGCAAACACATTTGCTAACATATATATAAGCATTTGAAAATCATTTACTTTATGCTATATGTGAGGTTTGAACTTACCTGTATATAGCTATAATGTTCATTTTTTCTTCCTTTTCCTTTCATTAGTTGGCTTCTGTGTCCTGAACATATAACACTTGATTTATTAGTTAACTTTTTTTTTTTAATCAATCTACTAGATTGATAATAAAACATAAACATTAATTGTTCTTTCCTTTTAACTTAACTTTGTACCCTATCGGTTTTCCCTTCTCTTTACTTTGCACCCTATTGCTTTTAACCTTGTAACCCAACAGGTTACTGTACCTTTCACTCTAGTTAACTTTATAAACCATTGGTTTACCTTGCTCTTAACTTTGCAACCCACCAGGTTACTTTTCCCTTTACTCAACCCCATAATCCATCGATTATCATTCTTGTACTTGAACGTCTCTAATTAAATTTCCCGTCTCAAGTGTCGGTTTTGTTACTTAATCTATTACAGAACATTTTTTATCTAAGAACATTTTGCTAGTTCGGAGTATTCGACTCCGCTTTAGCCTTTTTTAAAAATGAATATTTTCCCCTCAACGGGTTTTTTGTCAACTTCGTAACTTATTAAACTCTTTGCTTAACTTTTCCTCTCATTTCTTACATGCTATGAAAAAATTCCCGCTATGGGGCATTTTCCAATATCGGGCATTTCGAGTCCATTTTTGCCATTTTGACAAAATGACCATTTTGCCCTTGACGGGTCTTTAAAAACCTTTCAAAACCTGTTTTAAAACATCATACATTTCTTTATGTCTCATAATATTATAGAAAACAAAACAATGATTTTCCTTTCAATTAAATCTATTTTGTCAAAACTTTACAGTTTTGACCCATAATGCAAAAATCATGACATTTTTGCCCTTAATCTCTTTTTCTTTCATTCATTCACTGACTAAACATTAAATCCTTTAAAAACATAATCATTGTGGTTATTACTACACATAGAAATGCAGGAACAAAATGTTCCTTGGTGAAAACCTAGTTTTCACACAATTTTATGGTTTTGGCTTTAAACACAAAAATTTTATATTTTTGCTCCTGGAACCAAAAATGACCGTTTTATACCAAAATATCCAGGTTTTCATAGCAAATAAAACTTTTCAAAGTTCTATGGTCAAATTCCAAATATTTCCTAATGTTTTCATTTCATGAAATTTTGTGCTTAAATTTTCGTAAAATTCATAACTTCTCAATTGAGAAGAATTTTGACAAACTTTCCACGCTGTCTTAGCAGTTTCGATGAGTTCTAAAACTTTCTTATTTAATTTTCCTCAAATTCCAACATTACAGTGGACTTTTTGACTCATTTTCAAATCTACCGAAATTTAGCAAAACTTTGCAATTTAGTCCTTTAGGAATTTTACAAAACTTTATTCACAAAAGTTGTTTCTCTCACTATGTTGGCAAATTCTAAGCCTTACTTAGAACATAATGTGGCCTCTAAGGCCCTCAAAACTCTATTTCTTAGAAACTAGTTAAACTTTACAAAGTTTAATAATTTTTCACTTTTAGCCACAAAATCCTTGCTTTCTTCCTTTCCATTATCATCATCATCAATATAAAACATAAACCATTCATACCATAATGTCCATTTTTCATGCTATAGCTCAAAACATTTCATCAAACACTTAGCATACATAAAAAAAATAAACTTTAGCTTGATTTCAAAGACTAGGATTTTAGAATCTTACCAAGAATTCCTCCAAGATTTTAATCCTCCACGTGTGTGATTAAACTTGCTTAGATTCCTTTGTCATAAACCATGACAAAATTCTATTAAAAAACTATTCATAACTTTGAAGAAAAATCACTAAAACCCTTACAAAAGTTTGGAATTTTACCCTCAAAGTTGTAAAACTTTACACTAAAACACTAGAGCTTGCTTTAAACATGATTTGGAGGCTTGAATTTCATCAAAATTTGAGGGAGAATTGCCTTAGGAAGGGATGGTTTGCTAAGGAGGAAATGGAAGAAAAAATGAAGAAATTTTCTTCATTTTTTACTCTTTGTTCTTTGATTGATTTTTGGCAACTTGGTGACTCGTCAAGATTAGTCACCATTTCATATTAATTAGGGCTAAAGTTTGCCTAATCTTGGCAACATTTGATTGGCCACGTCAAGGCGTATTTTGTTAATTTTGCACCATATTTGATGACTACCAACATTAGTCATCTTTGCTAAAAAGTTGGGGTAATATTGGCATGGTGGGATTGGTCTACATCAAGGGGGTGTGGTGGCAAATTCTCATCCATTTGAGTGTCCAATGGTGGGTTTCACATTTTTACACAGTCCAACTTTATACTGACAGTATTTTTCTTATACTGTTGAATTCCTTTCAATATAATCATGAGGTCCCACAACCTCCTATACTTATTTACATCCACCACGTAATGTAATTTTTATAAGGCTTAACTTTATATAGTCTAATTTATACTAATAGTATTTTTCTTATACTATCGGTATATTCTCTATACTGCTATAGCATTCCTTATTCATCTATATTCTCTAAACAACATTATTCCTATATTGCTTTAACTTAAACAGTCTAATTTATATACTGTTTAATCTTAAACAGTCAAATCCCTACACTATATTACTTTTGTAGTGTCATTTTCATACTACATAACTTTATCAGTATACTTCTTTACACTGCATTATTCTAATACTGTATAATTTTTCATATTATTGTATAGTATTTTTCTTAAACTGTATTTTTGTCTTAACATAATCCTTAATTTATTGCATTTTTAATATACTTAAAATACTCGGATGTTACAATCTACCCTCCTTAAAAATTTTCGTCTTTGAAAATTAAAACTTTCATGGTAGTTCATTTTCTTATCATTTTCTTACTTCCATATTGCTGACTCTACTTGGTGCTTTTATCATAAAAACCTTGACAAGAGGCATGCTCTTATTTCCTATCATCCTTTCAGTTCTCAATATACTTTCTTACATTATCACTTGCTTGATTAAACTAAGTCTCCAATTTGGAACTTCATAAACCTTACATTATTTTATTGATATATTTCCTTGAATTGTAACACTACGCATCTGTTGCACAACTCTGATCTTTCAGTGTTTAGGTGCAGTTTATATTCATTTAAAGGTTTAGCATTCTACCAATGAATGCTATTCTTGAAAATAGGTTTCATTTCATTCAAATCGCATCATGACTGTTAAAAGATTAGGGTCATCCGACCATAAATCCATAATTTTTCGGTCCTATATCCATTCTAAAATTACATTTTTTGTGATTTTCCTCATAACGTATAAATTTCTCGCTTCCATCCTCCAACCCGTGAGGTTTTCGCTAACAAATTTGGCGTCATTGTCTTAATCATGACTCTCATCTGGGTGGTTATGAGCTCATTAGCATGTCTCAGCTTAGTTACAAAATGCTTAAGCTCGAAAGAATCGCATAATTAGTCATCTAACGTCTGGTTGCTCTCAAGCACTCTTGTTCCACATGACACCGAAAATCACCTTTGGACCTCCATTATTCCATTATTTTGATCTATTTTTCCTCATTATACGTGTAGCCAATACCAAATGACTTCTAATGGGTAAAATTTGCTCAAATGGAAAACATCATTAAGCACAGGAACATCAAAAAGTGTCATGAGCCCATCTTCTTGATTTTTGAGCCATCGGCCATCTGTTGACCATCATTGACTTATTACCGCTGATGGACAATGACAACCATTCACTTGTGGAAGCATTATAACATATAGCAGTATGTTCATCCTCTGAGCTTTACCTTCTCGTTGCTCGTCCAGAAATGCCGATATCAAGGCTATGCCTAGCATAAACATGTAATCATTAAATACTAACTTTTCTTCTTACTTAACTTAACTTACTTGCTTAAGCTATGGTGTAGCGGACATATGACAGCATAAAATGGGATGGCAAGATACCGCTCTGATACCACCTGTGACGAACCACCTTTTCAGGCAGTCACCTAACTTTCTTAAATATCATTTCTTAAACATTTTATCTTACTTACTGAGTAAGAAAAATACTATAATTTTTTTCTTTAATTATATGAAACATTTCGTAAAATATAACATAAACTTTGAAAATATATTTGAAAACTTTGACTTTCTTAAACTTTGAAAACACTATATCAAATAGTGAGAAAACATTTTCTTAAACTAGTGGAAGCATACTGTAATGGTATCCATACTCAAATCTTTGCATCTATCCTCTATAGCACCAAGCTCTTCAAACAGGTCCTACTGGTCACCCATAGGACTACCTACAGCATAAAGGAATTTTAATGAGCTTTTGCTCAAGAAGTTCAAACGAAATCTCACAAATAATTTTCACATGCTTTAAAAGCTTTTCCCATAAAAACCTTGTTTTTAAAATGTTTTTCATAAATGTTTTTCTTTAAACATTTTAGAAGCGTTTTTCACAAAACATTTCTTAAACATTTTTCTTAAAATGTCCTTCATAACCTTTTCTTGAAAACATAAAAATGTTTTTCAAAAACATTTAACATAAAACATTTCTCAGAATGTTTTCCATAATCATTTCACATAAACACTTCATAATAAGAAATACAAGCAAATTCATTATGCATGATTCTATTTATGCTCAATGATGTACTTTCAATTATGAGCACCTTATGAACAGTCTTTTCTTACTTTAACTTTTTATCTTTGTTCCTTAACTTTCTTTATCTTGTAAAATTTAGTGCTTGTACCAACATCATTAATCATGAGATCGTAAACATGATGTTTCCCTTGTAGAAAACTTGAGACCATTGAACACCAAGGTCATGATCTCACATCAAGAAGGTCAAAACTTTAACTTTACTTGTGTACCTCACATCAAAGAGGCTGGTACGACACTTTTTTTTTTATCTTTACTTTACCTTCTTATTAACTTTAGTGAGCTTATCAAATGCTAACACGTCATACGCAAACACATTTGCAAATCCTAGCTTGTACTCTAAAGCTTATTGCATAACAAATATAACATAAAGCTTATAACTTAATTCGTAAAACATTATGCATTAACAAAATACAAACATACTTTAAACATAATTATTACAAATGCCTTGCAAACTTTTATTTGATCTTTTAAAACTTTATGCATATCAAAAGCAATCATGCTTTAAACATAATAGTTGCAAGTATATTGTAAATCTTAATTTAAACTTTAAAACCTTTTGCATAACAAATGTAAACATACTTTAAAAACAACATGTATAACAATTGCAAACACATTTGCTAAAATATATATAAGCATTTGAAAATCATTTACTTCATGCTGTAGGTAAGGTTTGAACTAACCTGTCTATAGCTCTAACATTCCTCTTTTCTTCCTTTTCCTTTCATTAGTTAGCTTATGTGTTCTGATCGTATGACACTCGACTTATTAGTTAACTTTCTTTTTATCAATCTACTCGATTGATAATAAAACTTAAACATTAACTATTCTTTCCTGTTAACTTAACTTTGTACCCTGTCAGTTTTTCCTTCTCTTTACTTTGTACCCTATTGCTTTTAACTTTGTAAACAACCAGGTTACTATACCTTTCACTCTAGTTAACTTTATAAACCATTGGTTTACTTTGCTCTTAACTTTGTAACCCACCAAGTTACTTTTCCTTTTATTCAACTCCATAACCCATCGGGTTATCATTCTTTTACTTGAATGTCCTTTATTAAATTTCCCATCTCAAGTGTCAGTTTTGTTACTTAACGTATTACAGAATATTTTCAGTCTAAGAACATTTTGTTAGTTTGGAGTATTCGACTCCGCTTTAGCCGTTTTCTTAAAAATAACTATTTTACCCTTAACGGGTTTTTCGTCAACTTCGTAACTTATTAAACTCTTTGCTTAGCTTTTCCTCTCATTTCTTACATGTGAAAAATTCGCGCTATAGGGCATTCTCCAACAATGGGCATTTTGGGTCCGTTTTGGCCTTTTTTACAAAATGACCATTTTGCCCTTGATAGGTCTTTAAAAACTTTCAAAACCCATTTTAAAACATCATATATTTCTTTATGTATCATAACATTACGGAAAACAAAACAATGGTTTTCCTTTTAATTAAATCTATTTTGTCAAAACTTTACAGTTTTGACCTGTAATACAAAAATCATGACATTTTTGCCCTTAATCTCTTTTTCTTTCATTCATTCCTTGACTCTTTAAATCCTTTAAAAATATAATCCTTGTGGTTACTTAATGCTCACAGAAATGCGGGAACCTAATGTTTCTTGGTGAAAACCTTAGTTTTCACACAATTTTATAGTTTTGGCCTTAAACACAAAAATCTTTACATTTTTGCCCCTGAAACCAAAAATGAATGTTTTATACCAAAATATCCATTTTTCATAGGTAATAAAACTTTCCAAAGATCCATGGTCAAATTCCAAACATTTCCTAGCGTTTTCATTTCATGAAATTTTGTGTTTAAAATTTCATAAAATTCATAACTCCTCAACTAAGCAGAATTTTGACAAATTGTCTATGTTGTCTTAACTGTTTCGATGAGTTCTACAACTTTCATGTTTTAACTTTTCTCAAATTCTAACGTTACAGTGAACTTTTTGGTTGATTTTTAAATCTGTCAAACTTTAGCAAAACTTTGCAATTTAGTCCTTTAGGAATTTTTCAAAACTTTGTTCACAAAAGTTTTTTCTCTCACTATGTTGGCAAATTCTAAATTCACAAAAGTTGTTTCTCTCACTATGTTGGCAAATTCTAAACCTTACTTAGAATATAATTTGGCCTCTAAGGCCCTCAAAACTCCATTTCTTAGAAATTAGTTAAACTTTACAAAGTTTAACAATTTTTCGCTTTTAACTACAAAATCCTTACTTTCTTCCTTTCCATCATCATCATCATCAATATAAAACATAAACCTTTCATACCATAATGTCCATTTTTCATGGCATAGCTCAAAACATTTCATCAAACACTTGGCATACAGAAAAAAAAAAAAAAAAACATAAACTTTAGCTTGATTTCAAAGACTAGGATTCTAGAATTCTTACCAAGAATTCCTCCAAGCTTTTAATCCTCCACTTGTGCTATTAAACTTGCTTAGATTCCTTTGTTATAAACCATGATAAAATTCTATTAAAAACCCATCCATAACTTTGAAGAAAAATCACTGAAAGCCTTACAAAAAGTTTGGAATTTTACCTCCAAAGTTGTAAAACTTTGCACTAAAACACTAGAGCTTGCTTGAAACATGATTTGGAGGCTTGAATTTCATCAAAATTTGAGGGCAAATTGCCTTATGAAGGGACGGTTTGCTAAGGAGGAACTGGAAGAAAAAATGAAATATTTTTCTTCACATTTTGCTTTTTATTCTTTGATTGATTTTTGGCAACTTGGTGACTCGTCAAGATTAGTCACCATTTTGCATTAATTGGGAGTAAAGTTTGCCTAATCTTGGGAACATTTGATTGGCCACATCAAGGGGTATTTTGTTAATTTTGCACCATATTTGATGACTACCAACATTAGTCATCTTTGTTAAAAAGTTGGGGTAATTTTGGCATGGTGGGATTGGTCCACATTAAGGGGGGTGTGGTGGCAAATTCTCATCCATTTGAGTGTCCAATGGTGGGTCTCATATTTTTTACACAGTCTA
Organism: Artocarpus heterophyllus; assembly: GCA_025403435.1. Classification (NCBI taxonomy): domain Eukaryota; kingdom Viridiplantae; phylum Streptophyta; class Magnoliopsida; order Rosales; family Moraceae; genus Artocarpus; species Artocarpus heterophyllus. Next base: position 31,758,965 of record CM046338.1, read on the forward strand.
AATTTATACTAATAGTATTTTTCCTATATTATCGGTATTCCTTTCTATACAGTTTATGAGGTCCCACAACCTCTAATACTTATTTGCATCCACCACATAATGTAATTTTTATAAGGCTTAACTTTATACAATCTAAATTTATACTGACAGTATTTTTTTTATACGATTGGTATATTCTCTATATTGTTATAGCATTCCTTATTTATCCATATTCTCCCAACAGCATTATTCCTATACTACTTTAACTTAAATAGTCTAATTTCTGTACTGCTTAACTTTAAACAGTCAAATTTTTCCACTGTATTACTTTTGCATTGTCATTTTCATACTACATAACTTTATCAGTGTACTTCTTTATACTGTATTATTCTAATAATGTATAATTTTTATATTATTTTCCAGTATTTTTCTTAAACTGTATTTTCGTCTTAACATAATCTTTAACTTATTACATTTTTAATATACTTAAAATGCTTAGGTGTTACAGTAACAAGCATATATTTCCTCTCCTTTCTCCTTTTATTGGCATCACATGAACATATATGGTATCTTGTGTGGCGCCTATTATAGTGTAAGGAATGAGAAACTTGTATTTTTTATTTTCAATTAAATATCTAATATTATATTAAAAAAAGAAAACTTTTCATAATTAATTAGCTGTCTCATTCTCTCTAAATAAAGGCCTTCTCTATTTATTTGATACATGTGTGAGTCTTGGAGAGACTGCAAATACTCTACCAAAATCCCCTCTAGTAGGCGTGTAAGACAGAAAAGAAAGTGAAGAAAAGTTCTTCATCACAAGACCCGTTTCGTTCACGTGTTGAGATTTACAAGTGACTAAAATAAATTGAGTGATCCTTTAAAAACCATGTTTTTTCTACGCTCACAAGTTCTTCCATCCTAGTGTCGAGGACTAGGTGAAGAAGGCAGTAGTTTCATCTAATAGAGATTGTCCTTTGTAATATGTTTGATTCCTATTCTCTCTTTATCTAGGTAAGCAAAGTTTGATGTATTTTTATTTATGTGTTAAATTAATGTAATCTACAACGTTTTTACAAAGGTTTGAGAAAAATTTTTGTTAGACACGATCCGCGTCATTACCATGTTTTCGCTATATTTTGTGAAAAACGTTTTCCAAAACCAATAATCTTTTCCCTTTAAAATGTTGTTTATAGATTGGGCATTAATGTTTAGGTTTTCACTTGAAAAAATAATAAGATTAAAGTGATTTCAACATTTTTTCAAGTTGGAAAACTAAAAATTTGAACAGAAGATGAAAGATCAGCATCAAGCTAACCATTTGGAATGTTTAGTATGGTCTAAAAATCTATGACAATCAAAACGGTCTAACCATTATGAACTATAGAACTAGTCAAAATTATGGGAAGAGTTTAAGACCTATAGAATTTTTTGATCAATATCGGTTGATCATGGTGAGGATCGGTCTGAAGTCATATATCTTACACCCTACTGTCTTAACATTTAGAAGGTTTTGACTAATGCTATTGTCCCATCTCCGGTGATGTAAAAGCCTTACTGGCGACATCTACACAATCAAACCACCAGTCTAATCTTTTCGGACTGCCCATTTCTCACCTTTCCTACTGGCCTATTCCAACCTAGTAATGGTACAATGCCAAGTCTCTCAAGCCTCTAATTCTCGACCCACAATGGCATGAAACCGGACCTTGCTACCCTTTTCTCCTTGTGCTGATCAATGTCGTTGATATACAAAACTAGGGTTATTCATAGATCATACGAATTAGGGGTAAATCCATAATCTAATCCATATATATCATATTGAGAAAATCTCAATCCGATACCAATCTATGAACACCCTTAATCTAAAAACCACGTATTTTATGGATTGAATTCAGTGAATTCATGGATTGGGCCTTTAAATTTATTAAAAAACTAACAATTAACATTAACATAGTATAATATAACATAATTTAATAAAATGCAATATATATTAGCTTAATAAAATGCAAGTCTGTGATAATAAACTAAATTGTAATATTACAAAATATTACGACTAACAAATTTAAATAGGCTTTAGACATTTGCAAACAATATTGGTCTTTGTAATTGGGCTAACCTTCTTTTTTCAAAACATATAAACTTTGGACATACTACCTTAAGTGTGTAGGTTTATATATTTATTAAAATTTTGTGTTGCATATATATGTACATGTATATATAATTTATATGATATATATAAAATTTGGATTCATGGATTATACATATTGAGAGGTACTCAATGCATAATCCACTATGTATATATTAGATTAGGAAAATCTCAATCCAAAACTAATCTATATTTTTTATAATCTAATCCAACCTGGTGGATTGGATTGGATTGAACAGATTGGGAATTCTGTGAACACCACTATACAAAGGCATCAAAGTTAGGCTCCATCTTAAACAGTTGGTGCGAACAACTCATCACCCATGACACCACTACAATAGCTGTTGACAACTCCAAACATGCTAGGATGCCACAATTACAACCCTTGAAACCATCGATAAATTTTGTTGCTAAAAATAAATTAATATGTGAATTAAATTTTGTATAAAATTTAAATTTTACATGGAGTTAAAAAGCAATTATTTATATTTTTTTTCTAGAAGTTGGTCCATATGTTTAATGCATCATGGGAACAAGAAACTTAAATTTCATTTGGTGTTATTCTTAATTATGTAAAATATTATGGATTAAATAGTGATGAAATTAGGAGATGTGAGGTTTTGATAAGTACCTTTATTTTCTATTCTAAAACAAAGTTTCCTTCAATATCATTAGAATAATTATATAAAAAGAATGCTCTTATATAAAAACTAGAGTTATTTAGGGACAATAATTTTAGTTTGAAGTTTGTAATTTGATCTATTCATTAAGTATCAAAAAGCTTAGCAGATAAGAGAAATGTTTTAACATATCATTCTCACTGTTCAGATCGGTATTGATAAGCTTACTAGACCATTCTGAATTTGTGAATCGAATAACAAGTCACTTTTAAATAAAGTTGAATTTAAGAAATTATGGTTACTAAGTCTGAAGTAAAGATAAACATAACTTGTAAATTGAATGATAATTGAAGTACAATAAAGTGGATTAACTAATTTGTGGAATAATAACTGTTATTTCTAAATTGATATTGAATTTTTGAAATTATGGCTATCAAATCTAAATTATCTTGGTCAACTAGTTTTGTGAAATTATTATTATTACTTCTAAATTTGTGGAATTATATAGACTTGTTAAAGTATGACTATTAATCTTAAACTAGAATTGAATTTGTGAAGTTGTGATTGTCAAACCAAAAATAAAAATAAATTGATAAGCACTTTATTTCATATATTTTTCCATCATGTTTCTTTATGTTTTTATTTGTTAGTGTCTTGATACCCTTGTGTTTTTATGTGGTTCTTATGTTTTGTAGGTGTTTTAAAGTCAAAGGAATAAATTAGAAAAAAGGCATCATTTGGAGCACTAAAATACACATATAAATATATTTCATCTCACCGTGCACCCGGGCCTTGGAATCCTAGCACCACAACCTTAAAATCCTGGCAATGTGGCCCTAGAATAGATTGGACCTAAGAGGAGAGAATCACAATGCCAACTTTTAGGTGCCACGGCATTGGGCGCTGGGATATTTAAAACGTGTAAATTTTAGCACGTAGGGCTAGAAAATTAGGTCATGGCGCTATGACGCGCTGTTACTTGATATTTTAGGTCCAATGCCCTTTGAACTTTCTTCATTTAACCTTAAGTTTGGAAGCCTATAAATACATCAACTTGGAACATGAGAAGGGTTTTATTGATTAGCTTTACCTTTTATAGTTCCCTAGAGGTTAAAATGATTGTATCTAGGTTTTTTATGTAATTAGATGGCTATTTATCATCATTATCTAGGATTTGTTATTTTTATTTTATAGAAATTTTGTAAACCAAAAGCGGTATACATTTTGGTTTCTAAATTTCCAAAAAAATATTTATTTTAATTAAAGATAGATATTGAAAATGGAGATGATAGCGATTCTATGATTTTTTGAGTTTATAATTTTTTCTCATGTTTTTGAATGGTTATAAAAACTGTAAATAATTGAAAACCACACTTTAGGAATGGTACAATAGCGAACCGATAGACTGATCCTTTGTTGGGCAACCGAATATGGGCAGAAGCCATTTTTGTCAGGACAAAACTGATCGACTGGTCTTAGTAGATTTAGTCGATCGAACGACGATAGTGTAGGAATTCTTCCTTTATTTTTGAGCTTTTTTGAGGCAATTCTGAGAAACATAATATTACGGTTGATTATTATATTGACTGTAGCTTTTATATTGTTTGCTTGTTTGCTTTATAATATGTTTTGCCGTGTATGTTGTCATGTATGATAAGGAGTGTTGCACATTAAAAATTTTCCATGCATTTTCTAACATAAAACCTTGTTTTATAGAATATTGAGTGGGAGAAGGTTTTCAAAGAGAGGACTAAGGCTTCAATTATTGGTACATAGGTAACACATGATGGTTCCAACCCCTAAGAAGGGATACATCATGTACCGGGTTGGATTTCGAGTAGAATTATTTACTTGAATAGATTTTATTATTGTTCACCCCCTAAGTAAGGATTATAAAGGATTGATTAAGAAGTTGAAACGATGGTTATACACTCAAGATTAATTATATTATTGACCTTCGTTGAGAGTTCTATTAATAAAAATTAATGGCCAAAGAAAGCAATTATTAGTATATGCTAGACCAAATATAGTCTTAGATGGTATATATTGATTGAATAGGATCCGTGTTTCTAATTGGTTTAGCAAGTAACCCATAGGCGACTTATTGAATTCTAAGTTAGAAATACCATTGAAAGGTTTTGATATCTTTAAAGTTTTGACACTTAAACATATATTATATTGTTTTTTTTATATGATTGTGTATTCTTACTAAATTATCATCATGTATTTGCTTATGTTTGATATATGAATCTTTATTGTAGATCAAAATATCTAAGAATCCTTAATCTTCAATACTTAACAAAAACACACTTAATGGTGGGAATTTTCATGATTAGAATAGGAACCTGAATATTGTCCTATCCTTTGAGAAACTAAGATTTGGAGTAACTACTCCTTGTCGTCCTAAGCCTACCGATGAATCCATTAATAAGCAAATCTAAGTGTATGATCACTAGAAGGATGCTAACGATTAAGCTGGCTGCTGCATCATGACTAGCATGAATAACGTGTTTCAGGCTCAACATGAAGATTATGTGACTACTCAACATATAATGAATAATCTTGAAGACATATTTAGAGGCCAACCTTTAAAGAAGTGGTAAGGAGCTCTTCATTAGCTACTGAACTATAGGCAGAAACTAGGGATGTCTGTAAAGGAGCATATGATATTGGTCATGGGTTACATTGCTGAGGCTCAAAATGATAGAGCTGATATCGATGCTGAGCCACCAATGACTACAGTTTTTGAGACTCTTTCTAAGGAATTTATCCTATTTAGAGCTTTGTTCAATCTGAGCACTAGATAGGATATTACATTAACTGAATTAATAAAGTAGCTATAGGAATTTGAGAACATGATCAAGGAAGTCCCAACCAGTGGATAGGAAAACCTGGTGGTTGCATCTAGTTCTATTCCCAACTTAGGAATGGAAAGAAGCAAGAGGTCAAGAATGAGAAATCTTCTATTCCACCAACTAAGGGCAAGAAGAAGAAGAAGAAAAGGAAGAGGAGGAGAAGGGGGAACCCAAAGAAGCTTAAGTGCTTTCATTGTGGAAAGGTTAGGTGTATGAAGAAGAGTTGTAAAAACTTCCTAGCTAAAGGAGGTAAGCGTGAACTTCTTATTATTGAAAGATGCTTAGTTAAGGAATCAAATAATACTTGGGTCATAGATTTTGGAGCCACTAATCATGTTTGTGCTTTTTTACAAGGGTTCAAGCAAACAAGAAGCATACTAAATGAGCATTTCATGTTGAGGATGGGTGATGGAACCTTAATGCTGGCTAAAGCAGTCAGAGACATCCATCTTTGTTTTGATAGTTTTAGGCATTTAGTTTTGCAAGACTATTTCTATATTCCTAAACTCAAAAGGAGTTTAATTTTTGTTGCTTGTTTATTTAAAGATTCTTATTTAGTTCTTTTAAAAATAAAGTTGTGACTTGTAAAAACAAGTCTTTTATCTATATTGGATGGATGTAAAATAATTTATATTCTATTAAACCTAAGATGGACTCACTGTTAAACACTAAAGTTAGTGAGAACACTAAAAGGCTTAAAACTTTTCACTCTAATAAGACTTACCTTTGGCACTTGTGATTAAGTCATATTAGATTGAATAGGATTCAAAGGTTGGTAAGGATGGACCTTTAAATGATTTAGAGGTGGAATCTATACCACAATGTGAATCTTGTTTGGAGAGTAAAATGACTAAGAGACTATTTGAGTCTAAAGGCAATCGAGCAGAAGGGGTTCTAGAACTAGTACATACTGATGTTTGTGGTTCTATGAATGTCAAGACACGAGAAGAATATGAGTATTTTGTCATCTTTATTGATGATTATTTAAGATATGGGTATGCTTACTTTATGCATCACAAGAGGGAGACTTTTGACAAGTTCAAAGACTTTTGAGCGGAAGCATAGAAGCAATTAGGTAAACCCATAAAGGCACTTCGATCCGATCAAGGTAGAGAATACCTGTCTAATAAGTTCTTAGGATACTTACTAGAGAATGGGATTTTATCCTACTTGACTACACCTGGCACTCCAAAGCAGAATGGTGTAGCTGAGAGGAGAAACATGACCTTATTAGATATGGTTAAATCTATGATGTGTTACTATACATTACCATTATCTTTTTAGGGATATGCCCAATAAACCACATGTTATCTTGTGAACAAGGTGCTTTCAAAATCGGTTCTTAAAACTCCTCTCAAGTTGTGGACGAGTAGGAAAACATCCTTATACTATGTTTGCATATAGGGATGTTGGTGTACCTCAAGAGAAGCACTAAATTAACCTTACTTAAAATGTCCCCGTTATTAAGTGTAGTGGTGAGTATGGATCATTCCTACAAAGGATTAGGTCTAATTAATTAATATTTGATACAATTAAATTAACACAAAAAGGGGATTTTGATTTCAATTAACTAAATAACAAAATTAAATAAAACAAAAGAAAATAAATAAAAACAAGATAATAATAATAAAATCGGTTAAAGGATCATTTGCCACCACTAAATAATAACTATACAATTAATTACAAAATTATTTCTAATTCTCTATTGAAACTACCAACAGTAGATAACAACAAGCTCTGTCATCCCAATATTTACTTACTATGTAGATTTGAAACATACCACTTAATCTCCTCATACTTTTAAAACGTACTAATTAATCCCCTCAAATTTTGCTCCGTTAACAAGTATGTTAGTTTTTGGATGGTTTTTGTAGATTCTTTTTTTTTATTATTTTACCTCCATACTATGTCACTTATGTTATTTTACCTCCCTCCTCATACTTTTAAGTGACACGTTTTATAAGTTAGGGGCCAAGTGACATAGTTGGTAAGGTCAAAGTGAATTTCTTTTTTTATTTTTTTATAACCTTCTTTTGTTCCTTTGAACAACCAAACAAGACATCTGTTATTTTCCATTCAGTCAAAGTCAAAGTTAACACTTGGCATCCATAGACTAAATTCAAGTTTGACACGAGATGGCATTATTTTATAGGGTGTTTAAAAAGTATGATTTGAACCATATTTGGTTAAATTACTTTAGCATTTGAAAGTTTTACGTCGTAATTTACTTTTTCTGTTGCATATAAGAGGTTTATATTGTAGTAACTAAAAATTTTAATCGAAATTGCCCAACGCACTCTTATTGCTCAAAGCCCATAACAACCAACAATAATTATAATGTTTTTTGCTTGTATTTACTTGATTCATATTAAGAAATCTCTTAAATTTAGTCCTAGAAACTTATTGATAGTCCTGCTTCTTAGTGACTCGTTACTTTTCTCTCAGTCTGTAAACGTGGACATATTATGGAAACACACGTTAAATTTTCTCTTAGTTTGTAAATGTGGATGTATTATCGAAACACACGTTAAATTTTAAATTATTTTTTCCCTTTTACTTTCTATTTTTTTTTAATTTAAATACTGTCATCTCCATTCTCGACCGGCCACATTACACGTCATACATGCCCGCTTATCACACTTCTTCTGCCGCTATTATTGCAGGTTTTTGTTCATATCAAATAGGTAGATTGGACTTTTAACCTTACATCTTTTATAGGGTGTTTAAAAGGCTAGTGAAAATCAATAGTGGAAACTATTTTTATTGTAACATATGAGAGTTTTATATTGTAGTATATTTTTTTATTATTATTGTAGCATATAAGAGCTTTATACTGTTTATAACTGAGATTGTGGTAAAAATTGAGTGGTTCCTACTACTACCAAACACCCCATTTGACAAATGAAACGGTAGTACAAACGCAATCTTACTGTCAAATCAAGAGGAAATTACACCATCTTTTCATGGAACAAAACAACAGGCAACAAGGAGGTTCTTTAATTAGCAGGACATTTGCCTTTGCTAAAAGCCACAAAAAGTCGGGGATAATTTGAAAAAAGGGCAAAAAAAAAATTCTTAATTGAAAAAATAATCTTTTTTTTTACAAAAAAAACATATTTTTTTAGACAGATAAATTGTTTCAATTTTTTTTCAAAAAAAACAAAAATAACTGTAACGATGAGAGAAACCTCAACAGAGTGGAAAAAAAACTGAAACAGTTTTATGTCCAAAAAGCATGTTTTTTAACGTCAAAAATCTGTAAAAGAAAAAAAGACCATTTATCCAAAATGACTTTTTCTTAAAATTATTTTTCCAAATGCCCCCAAAAGTCGTCACCAAAGAGCCCTTAGCTTCAACATTGTCGTGGCTACGACGTTCTTCGCTAAAATGTTCTATAGCTGAAGATATTTGGCCACAACAGGACGTGTTTGTGACTAAATGTATAATACGCTTGTTCCACAATAGATAAATTAACCTCGTTGCTAAAGGGGTTTTACTTCAGTTGATAATCTATTATCGCAGAGTTATTAGTCAAAACTATAAGATTTTGTGATATTTTAATAATTTAGTGATAATAGCATCAATTTCATCGTTATTATTGTAACAAAATTATCTTAGAAAAGAAATTGGCAGAGGATCAAAGTATTTTCTGAGAATTTTTTTTATTGCACTAATGGCCCTTTAACTTTGGGGTTTTAACTTTGGGGTCTCTACCATGTTGTCTCTTGAATTTTAAAAATCATCACTTTATATCTTGAATTTTCTAAACTGCTTATTTTGTCCCCTGAACTTTAAAAATCACTACTTTGTCTTCTGAACTTTCAAAACTCCTCACTTTATCCATTGAACCTCCGATTTTCTATTTAAATAGGCAGAATTAAACTTACATGATTTATACATAAGAGTGATAAAATCTTATTTTTGTCCTTACAAGTGACCCATATGCGTATACTTAATTTCTGTCTATGTGAACGAAAAATCAAAGGTTCATGAGAACAAAGTAAGGAACTTTGAAAATTTAGGAGGTAAAATAGTGATTTCTAAAGTTAATGAGGCAAAGTGAAGGGTTTTGAAATCTTAAGATCAAAATGGTAATTTTTAAAATTAAAGAGGCAAAATAAAAAAGACCCTAAAGTTTAAGAGAATTTAGTGTTATTATTATTATTTTTTTGATAATCAACTCAAAATTCTTTGTGATTTCTAGACTGTGGTTTGCAAAGAAAATGCTTATAATTGTGGGTTTTGGTTCACATCAAACAGGTGGATTACTGACGTTATGTACAACCATAATTTGACAAACGAACTCGTGGGCGCAAATATAATTACTTTACCTCAAATCAATAAACATTGATTATTTCTCTCCCTTTATAAGATTTCAAAACTTCATTTTGTTGCAATATTGACTAAGCTTGTTTCTGTGTCCTTGTTTTTGGTCATTTTTTATTACAAGGTGTTTAACAAGCATGGTTATAATTAACTTTTTAGTTTAAAATATTATAGTATATGAAAGCTTTACACTGTAATAATTTTTTGTTTTTTATCATAACACGTGAGCTTTATGTTATTCTTTAACTAAAAAGTTAGATTCTAACTTTGCAAAACATTATTTGTCCATAAAAATGTACCCAACAGACACAGAAAACCGACATCAAACTTCACTCTAGCATCAAACTTCTTACCACAAAACCCGACATCGCCCTCTTCTCTGCGAAAACCGACGACAGCAAGCTCACCTTTCCTCCCGCAAATACATGCTCCGCTTTGCCGCATCCAGCCCACAAGCACCGCCCATCCCTAGCAAGCCCAAGTGTCTGCCACCGCCTTACAATTGCCCAACAATTTGGCGTTGCCCACCCTCGCCGAGCCCACTTCTGTAACAACAGGAAGTTTGCCTCCCCTCTCTCAGATCTGCAACAGCAAGCCCATCCCCCAAATCCTCGCGACGCCACCCTGCACCCCCAAGCTGAGGCTATTGATTTCATCGTCTTATTGTTGTTGTTTTTTTTTTTTTTTTTTTTGGTTTTGTTTTGGACTTTTGCATTAAGAACAAAATTTCACTCAAAATTTACCCAGTCAAAAGTAAACCAAAAAAATACACTCATAACAACTTCTTAAGTGTTAATAGATGAAACAAAAATTGTCTCAACACCATGAAAGCTTAAATCATAATGCAAGCAAGTGAGAGCCAAATGCCTGGAAGTGTTAAAACCACCGAAAGAAAAAAACTAAAAGAGAAGTAAACAAAACAGAAGAGAAAGAGATGTGGAGTTGAAGGGGGGAGACATGTAGAGAGAAAACCACCGAAAGAGAGAAAAAAAAAGAGAAGTAAACAAAACAGAAGACAAAGAGATATGGAGTTGAAGGGGCAAGACATGCAGAGAGAAAGAAAGAGACGGAGAGGGAGAGACTTGTAAAAATAAAAAAGAATACACTGACAAATAGTTTCTTCTAAAATAAATTATTATAATTTTTTAAATTAGGTAAATTGTTCCTTCTTATTAATTGTAAAGTTAAAATAATAAAAATAACATTTATTAATTATTAATAAGTTATAGTTTATAAGTGATAAACTAAATTTATCACTGATGAAATCATAAATAACAAATCCTGAACAAAACTCAAACCCTAACTTTCTCTCTTCTCTCTCTCTCTTCTCTCACTACACATCATCTACAAGCATTGTAGGCGCCATACTATTTATTAAATTTATCAATGATAAACTCAAGTTTATCACTTGTAATCCCGTAAACAACAAACCTTAAAAGAAACCTCAACCCTAACTTTCTCTCTTTTATCTCTCCCCCTTTTCTCTCAATGCACAACATCTCTAGATATTATTGACACTATGCTATTTATCAAGTTTATTAGTGATAAATTTGAGTTTATCGCTAATAAACCCATAAATAACAAACCTTAAAAAAACCAAACCTTAACTCTCTTTTTTCTCTCTCTCTCTCTTCTCTCACTACATAGCATCTCTAGACCTTATTAGCACTACACTTTGTCAGGTCGGCCATCTAAAGTGCAGATGATCATTATTTTGATTAATAGTAGTTAAAGTTATTTTTGTTATTTTGCTTTTATAATTTATAAGGAGGGAGCATTTGTCTAATTTTGAAAAAGCATGGTCATTTATTTTAAACAAACTATTAAAAAAGCCACCAAACCCAATTTTTAAATAAAAACAATAATTTTTGGAATAAAGCTAATGAATAGTCCTTAAATTTTTCTTTCTTTTTAGAATTAGTCTCTGTATTCAACTTTATCTCATAAATAGTTTTTAAATTAAAAAAGTATCTCATAAGTAATTTTTTGCAATAAATCTAATGAATAGTTCTTAATTTTTCTTTCTCATTAGAATTAGTCCCTGCCCTATAAATTCTTTTTTTTTGCCAATATATACTTTTACAACCAATTTTTTTAAAGATACACTGTTATGAAATATTTTTTCTCCTTGCTTTGTTCTTATGAAAATAATTTTTTTTATATGTATCCATACTTTTTATTGTTTCTTTTTTCTTCATGTACAGTTAAATTATTTCTTCCGTGTGCTTAAATTATTTCTTCCTTGTGCTTCTTTAAATATTTATTTTCTTGCTTATTCTAATTAAAATATTTTTTTTTCGTATGGCACTCATATTTAATTTGGAGTGCATTACTTATTATTGATATGTATGAATTTTTTGACTAACTCAGCTCGTTAAAACATATATTTTTCCCTCAAAACAACTCTTTTTAAATAATTTTTTTTTGTGCTACAATTTTTTTCCCTCATTCTCTCCAATTTTTAATTCAAAAATTGAAAATATTAAGAGATGTTAAGCCTTATGAATTTTTATTCTCTCTCTTAAGTTACTATCTATTAAACTTAAATTTCTTCTAATTTATTTTCTTCACTATTTTATTCTAACAAACGTTAACGTAAATGTTAGATGCATATGAACAACCAACCAGGAGATCTATTGCTCAATAAACTAAAAAATAATAAAAAGGTTATCAAAACTTTAACGGCAAATTTTCCCCAAAAAAAAAAAACTTTAACAGCAAATAAAATCTATAAAATTTCTCCTATGTGCATTACACATGGCACTCGATTAGTTATTTGCATAAAACAAAATGTTAATTTCACTTTCGGTCTTTGAACTATGCAACTTGTCTCATTTTGATCATTAAACTTTAAAACGTAGAAAATCATGCCCTTAAACCATTTAACTTATCTCATTTTGGCCAGTCAGTTACTAAATCCATTAAATATTAATAAAAATGAGCCAATAATCTCACTTTTCCCCCTAGACTATATAACTTATCTTATTTTTACCACTAAAATTTAAACTATAACAAATCACGCTCTTAAACCATAAATTTTGTCCTATTTTAGCCTTTTAATTACTAAATCTGTTATATATTGATGAATTAAGCCACATATATAAATATATATATGTTCTTGATTGATTAATTATAAATCAATAGCCGAGATTAAATATTTTGTAATCGAATTTTACACAGCTCTAACCTACAAATAGAAATTGGGCAAATTACATTGACACACTCTATGTTTTACTTAGATTATGATGATATCCTTGGACCAAAACTAATCATATTAGTACCCCCTGAATTTTCAAAAAAATTACAGAGGGACCCCCTAATATGAAAGTTAACTGTTAATTTTGTTTAAAATGCCAAAACTGTCCCTCTATCTATCAAAAAAAATTTATGCCAAAACTGCCCCTCCATGTATTGAAAAATATTTTAAGCTATTTTGCACGTGAAAACGACATTTTTGACCTTATTTGACATTAAAAAACGAGTATAAACAATTTGAACATACTTGTAACTACAAATTTCACTCTAATGGTAGATAAAATGTTATTTTTATTTTGAAAATTTTACATTGTAAAATGATATAATTATTCTTCATCCACTAAACTAGCACACAAAATAGAAATATATTTATACAAATTAGCATTCTATAGTACAAAGTCACAACATAAAGATAATAATTATATGTCCAAAGTAAGATAAAATATGGTCATAGCTAAAAGAAAAAATAAAATTAAAAAATATCCACGAGTCATAATATATTAAAAATTACATACTCTAAATAAAAGTCAACAAACCATAATATGTTAAAAATTACGTAGTCCAAAAAAGTCAATAAGTCATAATGTGAAGATAAAAAAATTAGATAAGTATGAAACATTCAAAATAAGTCATTATCATATGAGGGCTATCAACCCATAGTAAAACAAAAAGGGCTGCCATCCATCAAGAGTTGCCACCACCATCAAACGAGCCCAATATCAATCCATCTACATTAAAATATCATACAAACTTATCATAAAAAAAAAAAAATCACACTAACTAATTCTAACAAACTGATTCCAATAAAATGAAAAGAAACAAATCAACGTAATTAATCCATAATCAACAAGAACACAAACTATCACACTAAATAATCATGAAAAATAAATATAAACATTCAAAGAATTAACTAATTCCAACAAACTAATTTCAAAAATTTGTTAATTCTAACAAACTTCACATTAACAAATTTCACACATCAAACTAACAAATTTTACTAATCACACTGACTTATTTCGCAAACTAGATAATTCCCACAAAATGAAAATTAACAAATTTACAAATCATACTACTTAATTTCACAAATAACATTAACTAATTTCACAAATTATATAATTTCAACAAAACAAAAACGAATTTCACACATCAAGCTAACTAATTTCACCAATTATATTATCTAATGTCACAAACTACATAATTCAAACAAAATCAAATATAACCAATTTTACATATGAAACTAACTAATTTCACCAATTACACTAACTCATTTAATAAACTAGATAATTCCAACAAAATAAAAGTTAACAAATTCACAAATTATATTAACTAATTTCATAAATATACACTAACTAATCTATATTTCATAAATTAGTTAACTCAACAAATTTCACACTTCAAATTTCACAACTATCACTGTCTATTTACCTAAAAAACAAAAAAAAAATAAAAAAACAATACTTTTTTTTAAATACAGGGGTGGTAGGTCAAGGGCGGAAGGAGGCCAGAGTCAATGGCAGGAGTTGGCTCGGTGGCTAGACCTGGCTACAACAAGTGGGGTTGGCGTTGGGTGGACTTACGATGGCTTGAGTTGCAACGACTAAAGCAGTGATGGGTAGAGCTGGCAATGATAGGAGTCAGGTGGGATGGCGAAGGAAGGCCATGGAGGGACAGTTGGCTGGACGTGGTAGTTTGGGCTAAGGGAGAGAGGGAAGGGAAAGGATGTCGTGAGGGTTAGGGGGTTTGGGACTTTTTTGTCTGATTAGTGTCTTGGGGTTTCTTTTTTCAAATCAATGGTTAGGATTTAATTTTAAAAATCAATAAATAAAATAAATAAGGGCATTTTAGTCATTTCAAACAAAAATTAATAGAGGTGTCAGTGTGATTAGTTTTAGTCTAAGGGGTGTCATTGTAATTTGGATAAAATACAAGGGGTGTCAGTGTAATTTATCCTAAAAAATTTCATAAATAAAACGTCAATATTTGTTTTAGTTTTAAGTCAACAAAGATGTATAGTTGTGATTATTGAGTTCAATTAAGCAAAGTATTCATTATTATATCATTTACGTAAATTATCACCCCAAAGTTTAGTCATAAAAATGACAAGTAAGTTATACTATAGTGTTTATGTGTTGTTTTTGTTAGGTACCCATATATCCAAGTGTTTTTATTTCTTATCTGTTCATTTTTTTTTATTTTAATTCATCTTAAATCATATGATAAAGAAAATTTAATAAAACTTCTTGAGCAAAAAAATAATAAAACTATTATCAACAAAATTATATAAAATAAGAAAAATAGTAAAAATTTTATAATAGATATTGATGCCTAAAATCGATACAACACTTTGTGCCGGGTGCATAGTGGTCAAGTTCCTTATTCTGCCCAGCTCCACTTAGTCTAGTCAGATTTGTAAGCAAAAAGAAGGCTTCTGAGTATAAAGACAACAGTGCAGTTTCTAGCAAGGGCAATCTGATGCTCAAGTCAATGTTTTGACTAGGAAGAGCAGGGGAGAGGCAGAGCAAGCAAGGAAAGAATGCATGCTTTGTGTTGTAGAGTTGATGTTCTAATGTATATTATTTAGCTTAGATCCAAGTGTAGACCGGGTTTGACCCATGACCCAAGTGTATTATTATACGGATCCTAGGTGGCAAATGAGAGGTGTCACGATCTTCGGAGACAGAGGATTGCCTAACAGAGGGTTGAGATAGTGCCATGTGATGGTCTTTAGGTATGATCCACTACTGTGTGATCTAGTTGTGGTCCGACCACCTTGTCGATACCATGGAATTATTTTCCATGGTTGCTTTGGCCTGGTGTGACGGATCCTGGTTATACTGATCCTGATATGATTGATCCTCATTGGGCAAAGCCTAGTCAAACTGATTTTGGTAGGATGGATCTTGTCAGATGGATCCTAGACGAACTGTGGTTGGACTTGACGGACTTGTTTGTTGGTCTTCTCGGACTGATCTTTTAGGTCTTCTCGGATTGACCTTTTAGGCCTCCTTGGATTGACCTTCTTAACCAACTTGGTGGCCTACTTGGTTGGATGCTTGGTTTAAGGGGTGTTTGGATTTCAGATGGTCTTCATGGAAAACGATCCGAAATCCAAACACCCCTTAAACCAAGCATCCAACCAAGTAGGCCACCAAGTTAGTGGAGAAGGTCAATCAAGAAAGCCTAGAATATCAATCCAAAAAGACCTAAAAGGTCAATCCAAGAAGGCCACCAAGTAGGCCAAGAAGGTAAACTGAGAAAACTACCAGATAAGTCCATCAAGTCTAACCAAAGTTCAATTAGGATTAATCCGACTAGGATTTGTCCGACCACGTTTAGTCTGACCAGAACCCATCCTATCAAGATTAGTCTGACTAAGATTTATCTGATCAGGCCAAAGCAACCATGAAGCACAACTCCGTGGTATTGGCAAGGTGGTCAGACCCTAACCAAATCACACAGTAGTAAATCATATCCAAAGACCACTAAATGACACTATTTCAGCCCTTTGTTAGGCAATTTTCCTTTTTCAAAGATCATGACACTTGTTATTGGGCCACCTAGGCTCTTACAATAGCACACCCAGGTCACGGGTCAAACCCGATCCTTTTTCGGATCTAAATTAAACTCTATAAATAGAAGCATAAACTTTACCACAAAGATACGTGTATTCTTTCCTTGGTTACTCTGCCTCTCCCCTTGCGTTGTCTGGTTAGAACACTAATTTGAGCATTGGAGTGCCCTTAGCAGAAAACACACCGGTGTCTCCTTATTCCAAAGCCTTCTATTCTCTTGCAGATCCAACCATACTAAGCGAAGCTGGGCAAAACAAGGAACCCAATCACCATGTGCCCCCGCATGTGGTATTGTGCCGATCTCAGGCATTAATAATGGATAAATAAAACTTAGATATTTTGACTTCAAGATATATATTAAAAACATATATAGAGGCAAAAGGTTAAAATGGTCATTTGTATCAATTTGTCAATATTTAATAGATTTAGTAATAAAATGGTCAAAATTAGATAAGTTTTATAGTTTAGGGTTGTGATTTGTTATTGTTTAAAGTTTAGAGGGACAACTTGCATAGTTTAAGTCCAAAAATAAAATTAATGGCTGAATTTTGTTAATATTTAATAGATTTGGTAATAGAAGAGCTAAAATAGGATTTATTGAATAGTTCAAGAGTGTGATTTATTATGTTTTAAGGTTTAAGGACTAAAATGAGATAAGTTGTATAATTTAGGAGGCCAAAGTGAAATTAACCCTAAAAGAAAATGAAGATAATTTTGCTACAAAGTTTCAAGTTAGGAGAAAGTGAACCTAAACGGATTCTAAATTGTAAAACAGTAGTTTCAAAAAAAAAAAAAAAGTAAAACAGTACTGGTCCTTTTGAAGACTAGGCCACTTAAAGATAATCTTGATGATGACTATTTTTAGCCTGGTTCACAGCAATGTATTTCTACATGATAAATGGAAGAAGAAAAAGTAATGCTAAAACTTTTCTTCTCCTCCTCCCCCTCCTTTTTTTCCACCCTGAAATGACTAGTTTTTCTGCATTTTTACCCATGTTCTAACTATCATGACAGGGAAGACATATTGACAATTACTATTTCTCTTTTTAGCAAGTAACCGCGCCCATTCAAACCCATAAATATCTTCTAATGAACGTCAAAGATGGGGTGATATCACCCCATGATGATAATTTAAAGGCAAAACAATAGAAACTTTTTCCACCGCCCAAGAAAGAAGGGGGGAAAAAAAAAAAAAAAAAGAAACCAGAATTTGAACTCCTTTTTCCAAGTTTTTAAACCAAAAAAATATTTCTTTGGTTATCATTTATTCGCAGCTGTGTTAATCATAACTGCTAGATAATCAAATGCCTTGCCTTTTTCTCCTTCTTTCTAAGTTCAATGTCCTTTTGTGAGTTGTTCTTTGTTTCAAATGTGGCAACTATGGAGACAATATGCTTCTTTCTTGTGTGCCTTTAACCTTTTTATTCACATGCCATCTGCCTTGTTTTTTTGTTCAGAAAACTTTTTTTCCTTTTTAGCTTTGAAACTTTGATTTTTTTTTTTTAATATTAGCAAAGATTACTTTTTAAGAACGATACGTAGAGTTTGTTCCGTTTGTGTAACAAGTCCTATGTCGTCTAGGATTTAGTGGTCCGTTGGTGGTGTTGTTTTAAATTTATTTTTCTTTTGCTTTTGTGTGGATTACTACAACAGATTAAAAAACAACTAAGAACAACATCTAACATTGCATGGAAGAAGAATTCAAATCAATAGATTGAAGTATTTTTTGTTTAATAAAATGGTAGATGTTAAGAGTTTTTTATTGTAGTTGTTTTTTGTTTTACATTATAGCCATTAAAAGTTTTACAATATAGACTATTCATATTGAAGAATCCGAAAAGGTGTACAATTTATTTTTCAACTTTCAACTAATAAATTTAATGCTAACATTTTTCAAGAGAATACATGATAATAGGTTAGTTGTCAAGTTAACGATGATTATCTCATACGTAGCATATCGCAAATTTGTTGACGATGATGTGATAGTGAACATTAGAACTTACACGTAGAAGTCCATGTGACAATTGATAGTCAATTAGTTTAAGGGTGAGGTGCCTTTGGTACGACTTCTCTTTCTATCCTTACGCTCACAAGATGAGATCATGTTAACATGTGCCACTTGAGAGTGGGGTCTAGTGGGAGATGACCAACTCTGGTTGAATGGACGGAAAAAATCTAGTTTAGGTATTTTTTGTTCCTCGGTTGTCTCCGTAATTGCTAATGTGACGAAAAAGATAAGAGCGTGAGGTGTATCACCTGATATTTTTTTTCTCGAGCAAAAAAAATAATTACCTGTCTGTATCACACGCACACACAAGGTTTTGTCTACGGTTATGGGGTTGGCCTGCTACAATATAACTTATTAAAGTGAGAAATATAACAACATTTGTTAAAAGATGTGGCCTTAGTTTAGATAATTAATATCTTGCATTACACATAGGAACAGAAGATAAAAGGAATGTTAAGAATCTTATATGTAAACATTGTCCTGCTTGGAACACCATAAAAACCCATTTATATCCGTATATATTTAAGGATAGATTGTATAAAATTTACCTATTTGTAACTGTTGATGTCTATATAGAAAAATTTATTCTTTTGTTTTGTGTAAGGAATATTCACAAGAATTTCTTACCACATAACTATTGTGGATTTTTTTTTCTATTTTTTGATACTTAAGTTTCAAATGTTTTATGTGTTGAAATAATTAATATGCAAGCCTTTTCTTTTTTTCCCTAAAAAAATACATATTAATTATTTTAGCACATTATCTAACAAATTAGACAAACAAATAGCTCAAAGATTATACTTCATCTGGTTAAAATAAGCAATTCACAAGACATTATAAATATGAGAGTTTGATTCTTTCCACCCAAAAAGGAGAATTTGATGGTTTGATTTTGTTTTTTTATTTAGAATGTTTTTGGTATCTAGAAAAAAATTTATCTTTTTAGAATTTTCTCTTCTTCTAAAAATATATCAAAAATTTTAAAAGTATCTCATTAGTTTATTAACTAACAAAAAAAGTACTTTTTTTTAAAGTTAAAAAACATCACTTTGACTGGTCAAATTGTTTAAAAAATCAACAATATGCTCAATAATCAACAATTAAGTATTATTTAAACATTGATTATTTAAAAAAATCAGGCAAAAATATTTTGAAACTAAACATTTTAAAACAAAAAAATATAAAATTTAAAATTCCTTTCTCATCCCTTTATTCACTAATCTAGTTTGCCAAATGTACCCCAACTATGATCGATCTACCTTAAGTTCAATTTCATTCAATTTTTTAAATAGTTTCATAAAATTTGGTTTTAGATCTATTTCTAACTTTTCAAATAGTTAATGTTTAAAAGATATACAAATTCTTTTAAAAACACTTATAAGCTTATTAGTAAGAGTATTGTCGATATTTTTAAGAATTTGATGGTTTAAATAAACATTTTCCTCAACTCTTTTAATAAACTGGAGCGTACTTTTTTGTTAGGGGAGGTCTATGGTAGAGGGAGGGAAAATTCTTAACTGATAGAAAATTTTCTTAACAACTACACGATTGAAATAATAAAAAAAGAATCAAACAATGGAGATAAAAAATTTGTGTAGACCCTACTACACTAGATTTGATCAAAATTTCAAAAAATCAAAATAATAGAAAATTGGGTAAAATTTGTTCTCGTTCTTCAGCAACTTACCGTATCTCTAGCCACCTGATCTGGCACCATCGTCGTCAACAACAACAATGATAACAAGAACATTTGCAAGAACAAAAACCAACGCCGGTGGCGGAGTTCGATCTGCAACTCTGGCAACCTCCACCCTCTCCAGCAACCTACCACATCTCGGCCACCTTCTCCAATATCGACGATGGACTTATCGGCGGCCACCTCTCCCCTAATGAAGGCACGATCTCGCCCCTTCCTCTCTTTCACATATGATCTTCTCCTTTCTTCAGATTTGATATCTCTCTCACCCCTTCTTCGACAAACCAAAATCAAGAGCAAGCATCGACAAATAGAGCAAACAGAGAGAGACCCGAGGAAGCCTTTGGGAATGGGCATCGTCGGTGTGGATATCTAGATGGTTCAATCGAAAGATGTTGTTGTTAGTGGGGGTGGCCATAGTCTGCTTGCTTCAACTAGATGGCGAGCCAACGTTGCCGCTTAACGAGACTAACTAACCTGAAGCTGTCGTGGTGGTGGGGTAGAGACCTAGCACATTGTGGCGAGGTTAGGCGTGACGACGAGATGGGGTCTGATTCCATTTTTTTTCCGAATGAAGTAAAAAAAATCATGTGTGGGAGATTTTTTTTTTAATGATCCTTTGTGTTTTTTAACCATTAAATTTTGATCCAATAGTGTATATCCATTCTCTGTTGGTAGAGAATAGGTGTTTTTCAACCATTAAATTTTGATCCAATAGTGTTTATCCATTCTCCGTTGGTAGAGAACAACGTGTTCTCCATCATTAAATTTCTTTTTTTATTATTAAAAAAATAAATTAAAAGGATACTTTATAGTTAGTAAAAGTTGGAGGGTATGTTTGTTTTCATATTCAAACAATAATTTAAATTATTTTATTATAATATTTTTTTTTATAAAAATTTAAATTTTTATTTAAATATTTTATTTAAATAGTCGAACCAAATGGGTTGAAATATATTTATAACATCTTGAATTTTTCAAAATAAATTCATAGAAAAAAGAGGAAGTGTGTGAAGAAGTAATAATGATCTGTTGGAGTGAACACCAATCTGATTTTCGGATCTAGTGGGACTCTGCTTTGACAGCGTACGAATTCTCCCCAGCCCCCCCCTCTTCCTTTCACTGTTTTTTTGTCCTTCCTTTCTCTCCTGCTCTCCTGTTGAAATGCCCTTTTTCTCTCGCTCTTTCTCTCTCTCCCTCTCCCTCTCTCTCTCTTTTTTCCACAGCCAAAAATAAAAAGTTCATTTCAAAATTAAACAAAACATAAAAAGTCTCCTCCTTACTTGTACGGTCTCCGACTCTCCTACAATTTATAACTTTCAATTAAATAGTGCAAAAACAACACGAAAAAATATATTAATACCATATAAATGTAATTATTAATGTGTTTTAATTTCTTTTATTATATTGTTTCCGCCATTTCCTTCAACGGAGAAGAGGAAAAGAAAACAGTGCCAACAGCAGTGAAGAACAGCTGCTTTCTGTTCTGTTTTGTGTTTTGTGTGTGTCTCTTTCTGAGACTTCTCGTGATTTGCATTTCCAACTTTCTTTTCTTTTCTTTTCTTTTCTTTTCTCTCTCTTCATTCACTCCAGAACCCAACCCCCACTGCTCTTCTCGTGCTCTTTCTAAATCACGCAAAAAATGCAGGAATGCAATAACCATTTCTCAAAATATAAAAAATAAAAAATCTCTTTTCGTTTCCCTTTTAGAACACTAAGTTTCTCTTTTTTTGGCCGATTGCTGGTTTCAGTTTGAGTTGGACACTCCCGACCTTTTTTTCTGGTAAGGTTTCTGCTTTCACTTCTGTAATTTTAAAAAAAGAAATTGTTAATTTGATTTTTTTTTTTTTTGTGTGTGTGTGCTTTTTTGTTTATATGAATTTCACTTTGTGAGTTACTTTTTATTCGATGTTGAGAACTTTTATTACTGATTGTACTGACCGTGTTAATGATTTCTATAAATTTAGGCAAAATTTATAATTTCTGGTTTTATTTTATTCAAATTTAGTTTGATCGAGTTCGTATTGTTCACGAAATGGTGAGTTTATTGTAGGTAATTCTAATTCTGGTTTTGCTAATCTCTGGAAGATCTATATGTTTATGAGTTGTGATTCATGTACCTTTTTTTAAATTTGTTATTGTGATATAAAGATTCGCAAAAGAAAAAAAAAAAAAACTTCTTGTTTGCGGAGGTAGAGGCAGTTCCACAACTATTTATGCATGTTGGTTATGTATATATATGTGTGTGTGTGTATATATATATATTCTATGGGTTTGATACAATTTGCTTGTTGAGTCTTTCTTTAGCATTTTATCAAGTACTTTGGAAACTGCCCTCATTTGTAAGCTGTGAGTTTTGGTGTCAAAACAGGTTTTCTTAAGCGTTGATGTCAGTGTTGTCCTCAAAATTGTTTTATTGAGTCAGGCGTTAAGCTTTTTGTGAATGAAAACGAATCTCTCTCTCTCTCTCTTTCTCTCTCTTTTTCACTTAAAAGGTAAAAACGTTATTCAACTGAATGGTTATGTTTTTGTCAGCGTATCTTCGAATAATTTTACGTGTGACTAGTAAATGAGATAACATTAGCTGTCTCCTCAAGAGGTGCCTCCTGTTTTAGTTCAATCTAAAGTGGTCTTGGATTTATACAATTTGTAGTGTTGTAAATGGTAAAGCACGCGTCTCCCACATTTAAAATTTAATCTTTTTTTTTTTTCCCCTCTTTTGTGACTTTTCTTTAACTGAAACGCAGCAATCATGGCAGGATTTGGATGCTTCATTTTGAAATTAGTGAAGGGCTCTTAAATTTTAAGGGGCGATTTGAATTTGAGGATTGCCACGATTTTGAAGAGAACCTGAAACGATATGTAGTGTGGCTTCTTATTCTCATGCTCCTCTATCGCCATAGCACAACTTCAGAAATGGGTTAGGATAGCTTTTTGTATTGTTTCTGAATCTTTGATATCTTGATGAATTTAGCAGAGATGGGTACTTTGCCCGGTACTTGTGAAATAGTTGAATCCACAGAAGAAATATGTTCCGAGTCAATAATGGATGAGAAAGCTGGGGACCAGTTATTGAAAACGGAGAAAAAGTATTCCATTGAGGATGATATTAACCGTCTTTTTCAGGCAATTGACATTAGAAGTTCAGCTAGAAACTCAGGTTTATCACATGAACTTGTCAAAGACCCCTTGCGAAAAAGTGCTATGAAAAGGCCTATGAGAGTTGGAATGTCGCAGGCAGCAGGAATTGGAATTTCAGAGCCTGTAAGTTTGAAGCAAGCACTGAGAGGACTATGCATCTCTCAGGCATCAGAGATGGCTGCCATGAAGCGACTAGCAAAGCCGTCTGGTTCCTCAGGGGTCTCGGAAGCAGGAAATATTAAAAGGTTATACAGGGCAGTGGTGGTTGAGGCCAATGGATCTGGCCTTCCAGTAAATGAAGGTAAAGGGAATTTTGTTGAGATCTCCCTTTTTCCAAACACACCAAATTTTCCTGAGAAGACGCCTGAATCCTTGTCACTTCCTGGAGAAGAGTTATTAATCCCTACTACTGAAGCTTCTACTGCTTTGGCTGATGAAATGATGCCAGACGCAGGGATACAGTCACAGATTGAGATTGTTCCCTTGCCAACTGAAGTTAAGAGCGGGACTAATGGATTGAGGAAACAGGAATCTGCAGATTCCTCATCAATCCTTCATGCTGGAAAGAAAATTCTTCAGGTGGATGATGGTGCTTCAACCTCAACTGAGGTTCCATTTAGTTCTCCAAATTCAGACAAGGGGCAGAAATATAAGTTGCATTCTGCTGCTTCTATATCTAGCTCCATCACTGGTAATAAGATAAGCAAATCTTTTAGCAGTAGTCCTCGATTTATGTTCAGAAGCAAGAACTCTCTTAAGAATAAAGCGAAGCAGGATTTAATTGCCTCTCATAGTTCTAATTCACATGATAAGAAGGCTGATAATGATTTAAATTCTAACACGAGTAATATGGAGAACCAGACACAGAGCTGTACTCCAAAGCATGAAAGGGAAGAAAGTGAGAAAGCTTCTTCAATGTCCAGCTGTACAAATGTTAGCTTCGAAGTAAGTTCAGGTGTTGGGGTTACAAGTTCAGGTAAACTGAATTTCAGTTCTAATTGCGGTAGTGCAACTAAATCTCTTGTGAGAAAGGGTGATGAGAGATCAATATCAAGAGAAAAGGGGGAATTTTCACAAAGCTCAAAGAGTAGTATTGGCGACTACAGCAGCTGCACAAGCACTAGCGAGGAGAGCAGTCTAAGTGGATCAAGTCATAGTGGCAAGAGGCCTCACATGTCAAAAGATTCGAGATGGGAAGCCATCCACCATATTCAGAAGCAACATGGAAGCTTGGGTCTCAGGCACTTTAAGCTGCTCAGGAGGCTGGGTTGTGGGGACATTGGAACTGTTTATCTCGCTGAGCTTACTGGAACAAATTGCCTTTTTGCCTTGAAAGTGATGGACAATGAGTTCTTGGTGACTAGGAAAAAAATGCTGAGGGCCCAAACTGAAAGAGAAATACTACAGATGCTAGATCATCCTTTTCTCCCTACACTATATGCACATTTTGTGTCAGACAAGCTTTCATGCTTAGTTATGGAGTATTGTCCAGGTGGAGATCTGCATGTATTGCGGCAAAAACAACCCACCAGGAGCTTTGCTGAACAAGCCACTAGGTATCCTTTACAATCCAGTTCTTGTCATCTGTGTATGTGCATTTCTGGTTTATAAATTACGTTATCTACTTTATACTGGGTGGGATCACAATTCATCACGATAATGTGTCTGTTTTGGAGTAAAAACATGTTCTGCTGCTCTCTCTGTGTCTGAAAAATACATGTGCGTCTGTTTTTCCCAAGTGATGTATTCCAGTTTCCTCTTTTTTTCTTTTTTTATTTATTTATTTTTTCCTTGCCTTTCTTAAGGTTAGCACTGTGGTTGGTCAGTGTACAAATGAATAGATAGCTGGAGAGTCTTTTGTTTTCTGTGTGGAGATATGGTTGGAAAAGATTTGAATGTAGGTTCTTTATTACCCTGAAACCTTTTACGCTTTAAAAAGGATTGGAAATAGATTCTTTTGATACATTTGATCGGTAATACATGAGTTTAAGCTGGTAAAAACGTTAGTCGAATTTTGAGATATCTATGTATTCCCTTGGTTTGGAAAGCTAAGAAACTCCGAGAAGCTATGCTTTCTCACTGGAACACCGGATGGATACACCTGGAACTTAGTGGGGATGCAAAACATTTGGTCTAAGAGGTGATTTACTTTGTAGAAATGAGCCCGTTTGAGAACATGTTTCGAATCAAAGAGTTTTGGTTCAAACCAACTTTGCTACATTATTTTTTTTTACAAAGTTTGAATTACTAGTCTTTTAGGTTCAAATTTTTGGTTTGAACCAATGTTCCAATATGGGCTCGAAAGTGTAGGTTGATAGTGTGTAAATGAACAATAAAGCTATGTGTTAGTATGGTCGCGCCAGGGATGGCCAGAACTTAGGCGCTAATTGAGAAGTTCATACCTAACCCACACAGTAGGAAGTTGGTCTAACGCAATGTTCAACTATAAGTCTTACTTATAGGGTGTTTGGAAGGTAGTTTAAACCATTATTTTGGGCTTAAGAGCTTTAGCGTGTGAGAGCTTTATACTATTCATAGTTCAAATTAATGACTTAAACCATTGTTCCAAACGCCCTATTAGAATGAACTCTTTTTGGCGGGTCAGAACACAATTGTAGATGATAAGTTGTGATCTCATAGGATTAATCTTTGCTAAAATTTGGGGATCCTTGCTGTTGCTGCTAATAATAATAATAATAATAAAAGATTAATTACAAAAATTCCCCTCGAATTATAGCCCTTGTAAACACTTTGTTATTCGAATTTTAAAACGTAACATCCATATCCCTTGAAGTATGTGTCATTAACAAAAATAGTCCTTATGTTAGAATTTTAACGAAAAATTAACCATAATTTTAAAAATAGTGGTATTTTAGTAATCCATTTATAAAAAGAACCACAAAAATTAAAAATATAACAAAAATACTTATTGATGATTAGAAACAAAAAAAATCAATTGAAATCATTATTCCATTTGGATTCCTCTTTTTTTGATATATCAAAATTGTCTTTAAAATTTTGTCAATTTTTTTCACACTTAAAAAGGTATTTTGAAATTTTAAAAGTTATAATTACTAGTGAAAACTTCAAAAGTATGAAAGAAATTTATTAAATCATTTGAGTTTTCTTTTTTGTTTTTTCTCTTTGAAATATTTGTATTATATTAAATATATTTTTGTTATTAAATATATTTTTTTATATTCTTTTTTTTTCCAGTAGCATTTATAACTTTTAAAATTCCAAAAATCTTTTTGGTGTGAAAAAATGAAAAATTTTTTTTAAAAATTTTTGGTATATCAAAAAAAGACGATTCAAATGGTATAAATTATTACAGTTTTAATCATTAATAAAGACTATTTTTATTACAGTTTTAAGCGAAAATTTCAAATTAGTATTCTTTGTTATATCAAAATATGCGTTTGGTACCCTATGTTTTGGAATATTTAATATTGGAATTTTGACCTTTTAGAAAATATTTTTTTAGTACCTCAGAGCCTTTTTTAGGGACAAAAAGACAAAATAACCCCTGTTATAAAATATAAAGGGTTGACCAAAAATTTTGAGGGAAAAAAAAAACCCAAAAACTGAAAAAAGCCCTTTTATGGGTCTAAACCTACCTCCACTGAAACCTACCTTCCATATTACCTCCACTGAAGCCTCCAACCCCCAAACCTCTCTGCCCCCATTTCCGACAACATCGTTGCCATCTCCACCCTTGGGGACTGTAACGATCAACACTCTATCTACAAACACCACGCTGGCAAGCTCCAGCCTCGTGGTCTCCGACAGCCGAAACCTCCAAAGATCGAGCTCGTGCTCATGTGCCGGGGTGGGACCCACCCTACCCCAGCTAGTGACCCTATCCAGGATCCTAACCACCCTAACCTACGACCTCGACGAGCCTCTACCTACGACCCCTCTTTTTTCCATTTTTATTTTTTTTCTTCTCTCTTTTCTCCCTCTCTTCCTGTCTCTCTCTCCTCTCCCTCCGTGGTTTCCCATTTGAATTTAGTTCCTCTATGGTTCTGGCAATCTTGGCCATGGATCTTGACCTCATGCTCTTCGCCATCTCTGTTTTGGAACTTTTGTCCTCATCGTGTCATGGTTGCCAATCTCCTTCGTAGGCTCTGTTGTTTGCTGCCGATCGACTTTGCGAGATTTCCGTTGTTTGTTGCTGATCGACTTCGTGAGCTGTCGTCTTAGAGGAGGGTGGTTCGTCGGCGCACGAAGAGGGGGCGGTGGGTAGTGGTGGGCCACGGGGAGGAGTTGGTTTAGGTCTTTTGTTGGGTTTTTGTTTTGTGGAGTCAAAATCTGATTAGGGTTTCTTTTTTTTTTTTTTTTTTAAGCTTATGTTTTTTAGTTAGTTTATCTTTTCAAACCCATTTGATGCAAGGAAAAAACGACTTTTGATCATGTTGCCCTTTTCCATGTAGCCAAACTAGACCGGTTAAAGCAAGTTGTTCCCTTGTAAGGCAAGACAACTTCTTCAAGTTGTTCCCTTGAAGAAGTTGCAGAAGTTGAAGGAATTCTGGGCATGGGGAGGTAGAGCTTTGGGGATGGGGATGAGAAGGGTAAGGTAGAGTTTGTTTTTAACTCAAAATTTTTAGTCAACCCTTTATATTTTATAACAAAGGAAATTTTGGCTTTTCATGTCACAAAAAGGGCTTTGAGATACTAAACAAAGATTTTCTAAAAGGTCAAGGTATCAATATTAAATATTCTAAAACATGGGGTGCCAAACGTATATTTCGATAAAACATAGGGTATTAATATGAAAATTTCCCTAGTTTTAATTATTCTATGGCTATTTTTTATAAATAGATTACCAAAATATCCTTAATTTTAAAATTATTTGTCAAGCTTTTGTTAACAATCTAACAAAAGGACCATTTTTGTTAACAACTCATATTTTAAGGAAACAGGCGTTACGTTTTGAAATTCAGGGGCAAATTGTTATAAGGGCTATAGTTAGGGGGAATTTTTGAAATTAATCCTAATAATAGTAATAATAGCGCAAAGAAAGAAAAGTGAGTTTATTTCTTTTTTATATTGTACATCTGGGGACCAACATGCAATTCATGAACTTAAAAAGCCAGGACAGCATAAAAATACCAGTTAGAGCTTACTAGATTTGCATCACTATATTTGGGTCTCTTGATGTTAAAGCTTAGATTGGATTTTCATTATCAAGTGTGCTCACTAGGGATGTGTGTATGTAAATATGTTTGTATATATATTTTTTAAGGTGCATGTCAAATGATTATATTGGATTTCTAATTAGTTAGCAGGCAATGATGGGTCTGGTATCTGCTGGTTGTAATTGTTTGTGGTTGGTTTTTACTGTTCTATTATCTAAGTGGGTTCTGTTCTCTGCATGATGAAAGCTAGCTTTTGTAAAGAAAGTTTTTTTTGTCAAAAAAGGGGGAAAAAAAGAAATAATATTTACTATATGGTAATAATTACAACGCTGCATTATCATTTTATGTACCAGTAATAACAATATTTTTTATGATCTAGTAATCACAATCAAGTTTTCTCAGCTTAACTGTGTCAATGTCTTTCACAGGTTCTATGTTGCTGAGGTCCTCCTCGCCCTGGAGTATTTACACATGCTGGGAGTAGTTTACCGTGACTTGAAACCTGAAAATATTCTGGTACGAGAAGATGGACACATCATGCTCTCAGATTTTGATTTGTCACTTAGATGTGCTGTCAATCCAATGGTTCTAAAAGCATCGTCACCTGTTGTGGAACCTGCAAAAAAGATGTCGAGCCCATGCAGTGAATCTAGCTGCATTGACCCTTTCTGCCTCCAGCCATCCTGGCAGGTTTCCTGCTTCACTCCTAAACTTTTATCTGCTGCAGCGAAATCTCGGAAAATAAAATCTGAGCTTGCTGCACAAGTTAGCCCACTGCCTCAGCTTGTAGTGGAACCAACTAGTGCTCGATCTAACTCCTTTGTCGGAACGCATGAATACCTCGCTCCAGAGATCATCAAAGGTGAGGGTCATGGGAATGCTGTTGATTGGTGGACTTTTGGAATATTTGTGTTTGAGCTGTTATATGGTAGGACACCTTTTAAGGGTTCTGGAAACGAGGATACATTAGCTAATGTTGTGTCGAAGAGTTTGAAGTTCCCAAATAGCCCTATGGTTAGTTTCCATGCGAGGGATTTGATAAGAGGCCTCTTGGTGAAGGATCCTGAAAGTCGGTTGGGATCAGTGAAAGGGGCTGCAGAGATCAAGCAGCACCCTTTCTTTGAAGGCCTTAATTGGGCATTAATACGGTGCACAATACCGCCGGAGTTGCCCAAGTTTTGTGATTTGGGAAGTTCTGCACCAACTACTTCGCAGAAACAAGAGAGCACAGAGTTTGAGGTGTTTTAGTTTAATCCTCTCTACCGTGGAAAAGAATCCAAGTGGTTTTTCTTTTCATCCATGTTTTTTACCCTTTTTTTCTTGTAACTGAAAATATAGCTTCTAGTGTAAATGTAACTTGAGTATTGGTGGGTAGTCATAGAATTCAATATCATATTGATTACTGAATGAGCAGCTGAGAGTCCAGATGAGAATTGTTATAGATCATTTCTTTCTTGTCTGAGAATTTCAGCTGAAATATTGGTTGTCCATTCAATAGCTAACGTCAGTTGCCCTATGCTTTTAGCCCCAGAACCAGAAGAGTGATTTCAAGTAGCTTATTCTTCCTTAGCAGTTGCCAACTAATTAAAGGCTTGTACAGGACAGCGAGCTTAAAAGATAATACTAATCTTGAACTCACGATCCAATTTTGTTCTTTCCTGCTACGTCTTTCTCTGTTTGTTATTCATCCTCTTGGTTCTTTGAACTCCAAACTATAATCAGCAAATACGCAAGTCTCTCGTAAGATGTTTTCGTGAGGATTTGTTATCTTTCCTCGTGAGTCTTGAAAAGCGAAAGGATTTCTTGTTCTTTCTTTTTCATGGGATCCTTATAGTTGTTTTCGTAGCTTAAGTTTAGATTTATGTTAAGTTTTCTGACAAAAAGAAAATAGGATCTTTATCTGAAGTTGAGGTTCAATTCAGCAAGTAATCTGGTTGATAAAGGCAGATACCAACGATTAGTGGGGAAGCTAATTTATTTGTCGCATACAAGATCGGACAGTGCCTTTGCGGTAAGTTTTATAAGCCAGTTTATGCATGCACCGTTAGAAGATCACATGGTGGCAGTCTACCGTATCCTAAGGTAGGGGCTTGTTTCTAAGAAAACAGAAAAAAAGAGTGTTGGGATCTTCATTGATGAGGATTGGGCAAGATCTGTTAACGACAGGAGATCTACTTTCGCGCACTTTTCATTTGGTTGGGGTAATTTGATAACTTGGAGAAGCAAGAAACAAGCTGTAGTGGCTAAAAGTAGCGTTGAAGCGGAATTGAGATTAGTGGCACATGGTGCTTGTGAAGTACTGTGGTTAAAGATGCCATTAGAAAAATTAAAAACTACGGTAACGACATCGTTGAAGGTCTATTGCGACAACAAGGCAGCCATTAGGAGCTCCTATAATCGTGTACATCATGACAAGAAAAAGTATGTTGAAGTGGATCTTCATTTTGTCAAGGAAAAAATTGACAGTGGAATGATTTGTATGATATATGTCCCAACTTTAAAACAGACAGCCGATCTACTAACAAAAGGGCTGTTTAAACTAGTTTTTGAAATATTGGTAAACAATCTGGGAACTAATTTGTATAGTCCAACTTGAAGGAGAGTGTTAACTTGTCCTTTTTTTTTTTTTTTTTTAATTATTGCTGACTAGGAAGTTCTATGTTGTCCTTACATTCTAGGAAAGGAGTTTAGTTTGTCATCTTTTTTTTTTTGTTCGTTTATGTCCTTGAGTCAGTATATATACCTATCGGCGTAGTGTTTTACATAATATATAGAGATATCTTTTTCAGCAAGGTTCTTTATCTATTCTCTTCCTAGTATTAGCTTTTAAGATAGATATGCACACCTTCACTGCAAACAAATGCGAATCGAATCGAGTTCTAGTAGGTTATTTTTTACCGTTGTATTTCTACCTCGTGTGTTACGCCAATGATATAAAAAATGTCTACTTTAAAATTGTTTATAATTTTATTTGTATTATAAAACTATGTAAAATCCGACTATGTAATAAAAAATAATATAAAAGTGGCAACTTTGATAATTAATTAAGGTTAAAAATTTTAAAAGACGTGCATTATTTATGTACAATATACAGATATGCGCATTTTAAATAAGATTGCAATTTTATGATAATGTTTATCATCATAAGAAAAATACTTTGATGACCAATAAATAAGAGCATAAAGATCAAAACTTATGATAACAAAATAAGATTGAATAAGAAAAGATTGACGATGTTTGTGTGTAATATGAAAATATATAGGGTGTTTGAAAAGATGGTGGGAACTAATGGTGGGAACCACTTTTACTATAGCATGTGAAAGTTTTATACTGTAGCATATTTTTTTATTATTACTGTAATATGTGAGAGCTTTATACTGTTCATAACTGAGATTATGATGAGAACTGAGTGGTTCCCACCACTGCCAAACACCTCCATAGTCAATATGATAAAGATTGCAACTTGTGTTTATAAATCAACATATCAAAACAAACAGAAAGGTCAAAATAGTTATCTATAGGGAACGAAGCCGACGAGGGATAAAACATCAATTGGATTAAGAAGAACGACTTTGTTTCGAGTAAAAAGGAAAAGAAAAGCATCTGAACCATGGCGAGTCAAGAAGAACCCTGAAAGAAGAGTCGGGCCAACTTGAACGATTTGCCCCATCATCAAAGTAAGCAAACTATCAATTTTGGATGGAGCAAATATGATGATTGGAAAAGAACAAGGCTTCAATCAAAGGCGTTCCTGCGCCTATAAATAGGAGAATCGACATGGACTTTTTGTCATTTTTATGAATTTTAGAAATAATTGCTTTAAAAAAATTGATAATATTTTGAAAAATACAATTCTTAAAATGAAAATTTAAAAATAGACAGTTTATATAAAAATTAATTTCATAAATATGCCTAAACTATACCTACTATAACATGTTCTTAAATTTTGAAAAGGATTCATTTCACTCAAAACTATACAAAATCGTCCGAAACAGCTCCTTTATATATATACTAACAAAATGATGAGTTAACTGGTTGGGATCTACCAAGGTTACTGGTCGCTATCCACCGCTGTTAATTTCTAGTAACTGCCAAAGCCAGTGGCTCTGCAACTGTGACTGCAGCCTAAAAATCATAAAAATGTACAAAAATTCACAAAAACTGCAAATACAATAATCAAATAAAAAATCCTCAAAAAGATTAAAAATGAAAGAAACTAAAATCAGGTCTCCTCGCTCTCCGCCGCGCGGCGGCTATGACGATAGAGACCTTTCTCGCACAAAGGAAACGAATCTCCACCGCTCGATTGCAAGTGGGAAAGATCTCCTAGAGCGTGGCCGTGACCGGAAAAAAATTCTTGTCGCGTGGAGGAGACAGAGACTCCGTACTTGTCGCGTGGGTCCCAATCTCCCCTATCCGAGGTTCGTTGCCCGCAGTGGTTGTTTTGCGGTCCGAGGTGAACGTAGTTTGACGGGTTCGAGAAACGCGACTGCGTTCAAGGCAAATCTGATCACAATATCAAGGCAAGATCTCTGCACTAGTGCCACAGCGACGAGTGAAGGTGGAGGCGCGATGGATTTAACCGACGTCGTTTACTATCAGCTTGCATGGTGTTGGTGTGAGGGACAGAGGAAACAGAAACCCTAATGTGAAAATGAGGATACAAAGCAATCCATGCTAAAAACTTGTGACATGCAGTATAAATACTTCTTGCAAAAAATTAAAAAAAAAAAAGGAAGAAGAAGAAAAAGAGACCAACTCCCAGCTATATCTATATCTATATATATATATATATGTTTTCACCCAATCCTTTTGACACAACTTTCCAAACCAACCTCTGCTCAAAGACATGAGGGCATTGTACAACTGTCGTGCGAACCCAGTAATTTACGATTTTGCCACCCATCCGACTCTCTCCCAGCAAAACTCCCATTTCTTCTTCTTCTTCCACCAACCCACTTCCCATATCTCCGACACTCAATCGGTCTTCAGGATTCCCAGAGATCAAGTTCGTGTTTTTCATCTGGGACCGTGATCAGAGCATCAATGGCGTCTTCTACTCCTCCTCCATCTTCAGGCACAGAGACGAAAACCAAACCCTTCTCTGTCCTGTTTGTGTGCTTGGGTAACATCTGCGGAAGCCGAGCTGCAGAAGGGGTCTTCGCTGACTTGGAGAAGAAAAGGGGTTTGGATTCCAAGTTCAAGATTGACTCAGCTGGGACCGTTAATTATCATGAGGTTCTGACTACTGAGAATGCATAGGCTTTTGAATCAATGACATTTTCTGGTTACTGATAATGCGTAGAAAAATAACCTATAATGGAAATCAGTCTGCCCTTTTTTGTTTTTTCCCTTCTATTTTGAGAAAGTCAAATCATTGTTAGCTTTCAATTGCAGCTTAGAACATGCATGCCGAATAAGAAGTACGTGCATGGAAAAAGCTAAAAGTCTTGACAATTTTTTCAAGATATATAATTTTGAAATGATGACAGTCCACGTGGTTGCTATTTGTAAACAGTGTTCGTTCCTGGTTGTTCCGTAGCCATTTTGCAGGTGAAATTTGTTAAAAAGTTGCTTAACTTGTAAAACTTTTTTGGTGCATAGTTTCCACCGTTTGAACCTGTATTCCTCCAACTTAAATGGGCATTTGATAAATAAATTAAAACAATGGTACAGAACGATAATAATAGTTTAAAACGGTTAAACTATAGTAGTTTTGAGAATTTGACTCTATTAAGTTATAATAGTTTTAAATCATTTTTTAAAGTAAAAAATCGTTCATATGCTTGTTTTTTAATTCTTAACTATGATGTTTTATTTTCTGTTTAGGTCTTTTACATTCTAAACATCAATTTAAAACTATTGTTGAAACTATAAAGGTTTAAAACCACCAAACAAACGTACTATAAGTAAAATATCAAGTACGCCTCCCACTTCTACATATTATGTGTAGATATATATACATTTATACATCATAACGTAAAATAAATATCATATTACATCCCACACTTCTATATGTTATGGGGTTTAACGTGTTTGTGAGGGGCCTAATCCTTTGTCCGTTAATGTATATTGTGAGCTGATTTCTGCTAGTATTGAAGGGAAACCAAGCAGACCCAAGGATGAGGGCGGCTTCTAAGAGGCGTGGGATTGAGATAACATCTATATCGAGGCCTATCCGGCCATCTGATTTTAGAGACTTTGATTTGATTCTCGCTATGGACAAGCAGAATAGAGGTAGGATAGTGTTCGTTTGGCATCCAATAATTGTGTTGGTGTTTTGACTTGATACTTGTTTAGATGAATTAATATGAAGCTATAATCCTACATGTGATACTTTTGTTGGTGTTGATATTGGATACAGAGGATATATTGGAGGAATATAATAGGTGGAAATTTAGGGAACCTCTAGCTGAAGAGGCGCATAAGAAGGCTACGTGTTGCTACTACAATTTTGCTGTAATCAAGTTTTTGTATTTAGCCTACATTCTCATGCGGTTTTCAGCATTGCAGGTTAAGTTAATGTGTTCCTATTGCAAGAGGCATGGGGAGACTGAATTGCCGGATCTGTATTATGGCGGACAACAAGGCTTTGAGAAGGTAACTTAAGATTGACATCACTAATTCTTGTGAGATAAAAATATATTTCTCTTTTTTTTTTAATTGTCAGAATCAATGTTTTATTTTATGTCATGATGCGGATATATTTCGAGAAATTTAGTAACGTGGTTTAAACTAAGCCATGATGTTATAGACGTGGTAACAAGCGATTATCTCAATCTGAAATTGGGAAAAAAGGGAATCCATTATTAGAAAGTTGAGGAGCAGAAAAGTTTGTTTAGCAAGTTACTCAAACAAACTTCTTTTTAAAATTTTTTTTTTTTAAGCGGGCTGTGCATTTGCATTTCTGCATTGACCATATTCTCTTTTTCCTTTGTAATCTTGAAATTTGAGGTAGATCTAATGTAATATACTACAAGTAAATGGTGTTGTCGGATGAGATATTCTGCAAGCTATCACAAATGTTTTGGTTTAACTGTTATAGAACCGCCTTATCATTCTGCGTTTCCTTGTATTGATACATGCTCTTGAACATAATTCTGCGGCAGGTTTTGGATTTACTGGAGGATGCTTGTGGTTCATTGCTTGATAGCATATTGGCAGAGAACAAAAACATATAGGAAGATTGTTGGTTGAAAGCTACTTTGATCCGGCATCTAGATTTGGTTTGGTTAACACATTTTATATGCACAATTCTTATTTGCTAGTAATGTAAAGTCCAATTCTATTTCCTGGTGGTGATGTAGATTAATTACCTGTTCTTCACGATATCCATAATGCTAGATGATCAGTGGCTTCAAAATGGATTTCTTGCCTCCCTTGCTTATCTACAACTGTTTCACTTGCCGATGGACACGAGACTTGGGATTGATGGACAGAATCAATTTGACCTTACATAACGACTATTAGTGGCAACGATCACAATTTTTTTTTTCCCAATTTTTGAGATGGGATACCCGAAGCTTTTTTTTTTTTTTTTGATATACACTTGTGTTGCCTTATGTTTATTTTGCACTTATCAAGTTCAATGCCAGTTTGGCAATGCTATATTGATGAAATAATAGTTTTAAGCTGCATTGGAATTAGAAGAAACCGCGGCTCACACCCTGATGTTTTGTAGTGTCGCTGAATATTTCTGGATAAGGCCATCTCCTTGCAATATCAATTTAGTCTGGCAGTGCTCTAAGCATGCTACTTTTGGCGTTGAATTTAACATATACTATATTTGATGGTAAATTAGACACCAAATATAATATGTATCAAATTTTGACATTTGATTGTTATTGGTTAATGTATTTACTTTTTTATTTAAGCATAACAACATTGACGTTTACAATTTATTTTTACTTTTAAAACATAATGATTATGATAAAAAGTAGATACAACATTTGAAATAACATTATGAGTGTGTGTAACACCAGAGCATTTTGAATACATTAAAAATACAATAAGTTAAGGATTATGTAAGATGAAAATACAGTTTAAGGAGAAAAATACTGTATAATAACATATAAAATTATACAATATTAGAATAATACAGTGTAATGAAGTACACAGATCAAGTTATGTAG
Source organism: Artocarpus heterophyllus (assembly GCA_025403435.1). Lineage (NCBI taxonomy): Eukaryota > Viridiplantae > Streptophyta > Magnoliopsida > Rosales > Moraceae > Artocarpus > Artocarpus heterophyllus. Next base: position 31,795,836 of record CM046338.1, read on the forward strand.
TATGTGTTGGAAAAAGAGTGTGCAACGGGAAATTTAAAATTTTTTACATCAGTGTATTTTTCAAAACACAAGTTTTGACATGCTATATGCATAAATTAACCAGATCTTACAAACCTTTGTATGCCGAAGAACCCTCGCAAAACATGAAGAGAAGTAACGTTCTAGAAGAGCCTCAACCAACTGGTCTTCTTTGTTATTCTCTATCCACGACCAGAGTGAGTATGGGCTCACACGTACAGCTCTTCACCAAGGTGACTCTCTTTCCAACCAATCGAGAGAACCCAAAGCAAGTGTTTGTGATTTGTGAACAAAAGCTTTCAGGGAGTTTTCAGATTCTCACTAGCAGAGTATCACTTTTAATCTCTCAATTGATCTGAGTAACTCTTAAGACTTACTCCCTTTTTATAGAGGTTGGGCCTAGGGTCGGTCCTTATCAGATTAGGTCTCAAAAACTCGAAACAGAATCAAGTTCAGATCAATATCTGATAAGATCTGCGTGGAAACGCATAATCTTATCGTTTGCTCATCGGCAGGCCGAACAGCCCCCATCAGTAGGCCAAACATGTGGATCGGCAAGCCAAACTGTCGATAAAAAATCTCCACGAATCTTTTATTTTTCACCCGAGAATCTATAGGATAAAGTCTCAGTTTTAATTCAAATAACCCAATAGAGAAGTTATCTGATCAAAACAACTTGATCTAGATTATCTCTAGGAAAATAAATCAATTCCCAATAATTCTACAAGTTTATCTTGATCTAATTTATCCAAAATTAAATCAACCGATAAATAGACAAGAATTATCCAATCCCAATAATGCAACAAGTTTATCTTAAATTAATTTTATCACAAAATTAATATAATCGATAAACAGACATGAATTATTTGATTCTTTCAAATTTCAACCAATCTGATAAATCCAATATAAGTCACCAATTATAGGAAAAGCACGCCGTGTCGTTACAGGATGTTGTGAGCTAGCAAAGGGAACCAAATGGACCTATATAATTGAAGCTCTCGATAATTACGAAACCTAATATCCTAGATATATATTTCATAATTATCAACTCCAATGCTACTCCACTAAAAGCTTGGAGCTACACTCTCGAACTACATAGAATTACGAAGCTCGTATAGCTAAGTCTCCATGACATATCATAGTGTATCGTATCCCTACATGATAATCCATAATCGGCTTAAGGACAAGTTCTGTCTTACCTTCCCGATTATTTTTATCTTACGTTCCATTATCTCACCATAAGAAAACTTAGTATCCAAAGACAGTATTCCATTCGGTTACACCTATGTATCCAAATAGTTGAGCGCTTCAGTTTTTCAATTATAGGATAACGCATATAAGAGGATATCATTACTCCTAAAGAGGAGCTATGGATTCCATATCTATGAATAACAGGTCTACACTATCAAGAGTCATGCCTCAAACGTACCAGCATGCATACCACTATTAAGATGTGGGTGTCACCCTTTGGTACATCAAAAGACACAAATCAAGGCAACGGGCCCACTATCCATCTCAGGATTAAGATGCAACACAAATGATTGTCTAAAGCGAATCGATTTGCCGAGACAGAATTATTAATCCAAATCAATTCACTTTATGTCCCGATCCAACACATCGTCACCTATGACAACGTGCCAATGTTTCTATTCACGGAGTCCACCTCCGATGGTCAAGACAAACCATCTCCCAAAAGGGATATAAACAACATAACAATCTTTGCATGAATAAAGTGCCCAACTTTATTCCCTCGATCGTGGATTGTATGATTTAGACTATCACCTTAAGAATCGTGTCTTCCGCATAATCCCTCCATCATATGCCCAATTCTTAAGGTTTAGACCGACAGTCTCAGACTATTGTTTGCTTAACATACATTTAACAAATATAAACGTAAAGAGGATAAGATTTGGTATATAAACAATGAATAAATTCTTTATTGATAAAAATGTCTCCAAAAACTTATTGCATTTTTACTCCTTAGGGCATACATGTCTAACAATCTCCCACTTGCACTAAGTGAGTAAAATATGACAAATCTCGCATCCCCATAGCTTCCGCATGCCTCTCAAAGACTCTCCCAGTAAGTGTCTTTGTAAATGGATAAGCTAAATTGTCCTCAGATGCGATCTTGCACACCGTGACATGCCCGCCCTCAATGAAGTCATTTATCAAATGATGCTTCCGATCAATATGCTTACTCTTCTTATGAAATCTTGGTTCCTTAGCATTACCTACAGCCGCAATGTTATCACAGTATAGTCATACCGCTTTATCCATACCAAGAACTACCTCAAGATCCCCAAGGAACTTGCGGAGCCACAATGCTTCTTTCGAAGCATCACTAGCTGCCACATACTCAGCCTCCATCATTGAATCCGAAGTGCAATCTTGCTTCACACTTCTCCAACTAAAGGCATCGTCGCCCAGAGTAAGCACAAAACCTGAAGTCGATTTCCTAGAATCCAGACAGGATTGAAAACCTGAGTCAGTATATCCTAGAGGAGTCAAGTCCTCACCCGAATATACAAGCATATACCCCTTAAGTTCTTCTCATGTACTTGAAAATATGCTTTACCACAACCCAATGGTTCGGTCTTGGATCCGCCTGAAATCGAGTTATAATCCCGGCCGCATAACTAATATCTGGTAGTGTGCAAAGCATGGCATACATGAGACTACCCACTGCTGAAGCATAAGGCACATTCTTCATGTATTCTCTTTCTTCATAAGACTTTGGAGAGTCTTTCTTAGAAAGAGTAATTCCAGACCTAGATGGTTGCCCACCTTTCTTGGAATCCTACATTGCAAACCTCTTGAGAATTTTATCTATGAAGCCGGCCTAGGACAAAGTTATCATTTTGTTCTTCCTATCCCGAAAGATCTGGATACCGAGAACAAAATTAGCCTCACCCAAGTCGTTCATGTCAAACAGCTTGGTCAACCATAATTTGATCGATGACAATGCCCTAATGTCATTGCCAATTAGCAGAATGTCATCTACATAGAGCAGTAGAAAAACCACCTTCCCATCCTTTAAGTGTTTGTAAACACATGGTTTATCCACATTTTGTGAGAACCCATAAGTCTTGATCACTTGATCAAATCTTATGTTCCAAGAACAAGAAGCCTGCTTAAGTCCATAAATTGACTTTAGCGGCTTACAAACCTTATCCTCTTGACTCGTGACCTTAAACCCGTCTGGTTGTTTCATATAAATGGACTCATCAAGATAGCCATTCAAAAAAGCCGTCTTGACATCCATCTGCCAAATCTCGTAGTCGAGAGCGGCAGCTATGGACAAGAGAACCCAGTGGACTCAAGCATGGCTATAGGTGACAAGGTTTCCTCATAATCGATTCCTTCCTTTTGCATATAACCCTTAGCTACCAATCTAGCCTTAAAGGTTTCGACCTTTCCATCCACTCCTCTTTTCCTCTTGTAGATCCACTTACACCCTATGGGTTTTATCCCTTTGGGAAGATCCACAAGCTCCCAGACTTGATTAGTCTCCATAGACTTCATCTCAACGTTCATGGCCTCTGTCTAGAGTTTTGAATCAACATCTTCCATAGCTTTTGCGTAAGTATAAGGATCCCTGTCATGTTCATTCGGTTCAACCAAGAAGACTTCCCCATTGAACATATACTTCTCAGGTTGATGCCCGATCCTCCCACTATGCCGAAGCCCCTGGGGTTGCTGTTCAGGTTTGTTTGGTTTTTCTACACTGATCGGAACGGTTTCATTCAGAATCCCCAGAGTGATTAGATCACTCCTTAACTCCTCAAGCACCACTTTGCTTTGAGGTTTAAAGTCGTCTATGTAACTCTCCTTAAAGAAAGCTGCATTAGTTGAAACCACAACTTTATTTTCCTTTGGGTTATAAAATAACCCCCTTTAGTCCCTTTTGGATATCCTACAAACACACAAACTTCCGAACGTGCTTCCAACTTATTTGGATCCTTAAATAGGACATGAGCTAGACATTCCTATATGCGAATATGGTTTAAGGATGTCTTCCTACCCATCCACAACTCGTGAGGAGTTTTAGGGACCGATTTTGAAGGCACATTGTTCAAAAGATAACATGCGGTTTGTAGTGCATATCCCCATATGAATAAAGGCAATAATGAATAACTCAGCATGGACTTAACCATGTCCAATAAAGTCTTATTTCTTCTCTCCACTATGCCATTCTGCTACGGAGTGCCCGGCGTAGTCAAATGGGAAAAAATCCCATTCTCTAATAAGTGTCCCAAGAACTCATCAGAAAGGTATTCCCCACCTCGATCAGATCGAAGTGCCTTTATGGGTCTACCCAATTGCTTTTCCACTTCAGCCCAAAGCTCCCTGAACTTGTCAAAAGTTTGGCTTTTGTGGTCATCAAGTACACATACCCATATCTTGTGTAATCGTCAATAAAAGTGACGAAGTACTCATACCCTCCTCATGCCCGGATGTTCATCGGTCTGTAAACATCACTATGCATAAGTTCTAGAACCCCTTCAGCCCTATTGCCCTTAGACCCGAATGGTCTTTTGGTCATTTTAACCTCCAAACAAGATTCACATTGAGGTATAGATTCCACCTTTAAGTATCTTAAAGGTCCATCCCTTACCAACCTTTGAATCCTATTCAGGTTAATATGACCAAGGCGCAAATGCCAAAGATAAGTCTTATTAGAGTGAGAAGTTTTAAGTCTTTTAGAGTTATTATCATTCATCTCAGCATTAAGCAATAAGTCCATTTTAGGTTTGATAAAATATAGATTATTTTGCATCCATCCAGAACAAATAAAAGATTTATTTTTACGAATCACCACTTTATCATTAAAAGAAACCAAATAGGAGTCTTTAAATAAACAAGATACATAAATTAAATTCCTTTTAAATTTAGGAACTTAAAAACAATCTTGCAAAAATAAATTCTTATAATTATCAAAATAAAGATGGAGTCTCCCACTGCTTTCGCTGAGACCAAGGATCCATCGCCCATCTGAAGCGTGAAGTCTTCATGTAGCAGACTTCTCGTTTCTTTAAACCCCTGCAGAGAAACACAAACATGATTTGTTGCACCAGAATATATGACCCAAATGTCATAGATTCCTCAACCAAACAAGTTTCTAAATATAGAAGATCACACCTACCTCCTTTGGAAAGGAAGTCCTTACAATGCTTCTTGATATGCCCGACCTTTCTACAAAGGAAGCACTTAAGCTTCTTCGGGTTCTTCTTCTTCTTCTTCTTGCTTCTAGTGCTAGCAGGTATAGAAGACTTCCCGTTCTTGGCCCGTTGCTTCTTTCCATTCTCAGAGTTAGGATTGGAACCAGAATCAGCTACCATGTTGGCCTCACCACCCGCATGAGATTTCCTTATCAGCAGTTCGAACTCCTGTAACTGTTTCATCAATTCTGTTAAGGTCATAACCCACCTATTGCACAAATTAAATGTAGCTCTAAACGGAATAATTTTCTTTGACAGAGTCTCAAAGACCATAGTCATCTGAGTTTCAGCATCGATGTCCGCTCTATTAGTTTGAGCCTCAACGAGGTAACCCATGACCAACATCATATGCTCCTTTACAGATGTCCATGGCCTTTGTCTATAGTTTAGAAGTTTTCGAAGCGCCCCTTGCTGCTTTGTTATGGCCTGGTCTCCAAACATATCCCAAAGATTATCCAAGATCTGCTTCGTAGTCTCATAATCTTGACGTTGAGCCTGCAGCACATTATTTATGCTAGCCATAATATAGCAGCGGGCCTGTTTAACGCCCCTTAATTTGGACGTCACAGATATCGTTACATTCGTACATTCATACTTATTAAACCTTAAACATAAACGTAATTATATAGCTTATACGATGTTTTCAAATATAAACGTAGTTAAACATACATAACCAGGATCCATTCATACATCTAATTTTTTTTTTTATAACTTATCATTGTTTAAAATAACATTTTTTAACTTATTCCATATCATAATTTATTCAATTATACTTTAAATTAATCATGAACTTATATAATAATATAGGTACATCAAGTTGTAAAATCAGGACTTATCAAACATCACATCAAATCTCCTTAATGAACACATCATATAAAAGTCATTTACTCCCACAATTCGGCAGGCCGAACTTGGGACTTCGGCAGGCCGAACATGATCGGCAGGCCAGAGTTTCCTCAACCAACAGGCCGGTAGAGGCTTTGCAAACTGGCTTAAAATTCTCATCATCGTTCGGCAGGCCGAAAAAGTGATCGGCAGGCCAAACTTTCAGACATCGGCAGGCCGACCAAGGATGTTCGGTAGGCCGACCGAGCCAAAGTCTAAAGAAAACTAAATTTTTCTTTTAAAACAAACCAACTTTCATAAAAAAATGCGGAAGATCAAAATTCGTTAAAATGATAAAATAACTTATAAAACCATAGTTTAAGTATTCTTAAAACTTAACATAAAAATAATGTTCTAATTATAAAACTTGATTTAAAACATAAGACGTTCTTCTTGGCGTGCTTCCAGTTATAATTCATCGTGCTTAGTGCTCACACGTCTTCCCATGTCCTCCACCTATTCCATGATTTTCTTACCCTTATCTACAATATGACATAAAACATGATTAACCTAATGCTTAGTAAGTACATATAATTCTCACAAATTAAAATATTTCATAAACATCATCATCATCATTGTCATCATACCATAAAAGTGCCTTAAGCACAATTTTATAGAAACATATCTTTCATTACGTCGACCATTTTAAAACTTATTTCATTTTTATCTTAAGGGCCCAAGTGTTGCACCATAAACATCATCATAGGCGCGCCGTCATGAGAGGAGAAGGGTAGCTAATCCAAAACCAAACATGACATCATAACATTTCATTTCATAACATTGGTGTGCAACACTTATTAGGTGATACATATATACATAATTTTCATACTTTGAAACATGTAATCATGATACATGCATAACTTTAAATCATGATAATCTTTAATAAGAAATCCTTTAAGGAAAAATAATCATGAATATCCTTGTAAACATATCATCAAATCTTATAAAATGTGTCATGTTGCAGGTGAGAATGTACTTACCTTAACGCTAGCTTACTTAACCTTAGTATACTTTTGGTGACGACGTCGCGGTCTCGAAGTGCTCGTTCCTTTGTGTGTTCATGCCATTTTTCCATTTAAAACACAATAAAATCAATACTTAACATCATAACGTAAATCATCCATTCATATAACATTCACATATACATACATTCATCTCATATTACAAACATAATTCATAACCATAAACATTGTCATCACATAAACATGTTATTATGATTTTTCTTAAATTATAAAAATTACCTTAAGCATATAAAAACAAACCATACATTTTAAACATAATTATCTTTTAAATAAAACATTTTTGAACAATTAAAATACATATATTTTAATTTAAAACTTCATACAATCATCATATTATCATGCATAAAATTATTTTATTATCATAAAATCATTTAAACATAAATAACAATTCATAAACAAAATCCAGAAATAACATTGTTAAAATAGTTTTCTTAAAAATAACATAAAATACTTTCATCATATATCATACATGCACATTCTTGACAACTTTCATGAAAAACATCATGTTTACCCCTTAAATATCAATACATTTTTCATACATCAAGATTAAACAATAATATTTACTGTGATGGGTAGAAGATAGAAAATTCTTATTTTATCATAAAAACCAAGAAGACATGAAACTTAAAAAAAATCATCTCATAACACATACATGCATAACATATTAAAAATTCGGAACAAATATAATACCTAAAGAAAGATATTTTAGACGGATTGAGGAGGAGAATTCTTTTCAAAAACACAAGAAACGAGTCCTTACCTTGAAAATTTTCTTCTCAAAACCCTTGAATTTAACCAACGAAATATGACTTTTCTTTCAATTTTCTTGCAGAAAATTTTTGAGAGAGAAGGAAGTGAAATGCGTGGAGAAGAGAAGAGGAAGAGAGAATGAAAGAACGTCTCAGAAATGAATGAGAGAGGAGTGAGAAGTTGAGAGAAAAATCTAAGGAGAGAAAACGTTAAATTTTTTTTTTTAACGTAACAATCATAATGAAATATTCATTGCCCTTCATTAAGTCAGAAAATTCTGACTGTTGGGTGACTATTGGAGTGGGAAAAGGAGAGAAAGAAGGAAAGTCAAGAAATCATCACATCTTACCATATTTTGCCCTCTTAAAATGGGAAACCATTTAAAACAACACAAATCAATGCAAAGTCAAACTCTTTAATTTCCTTAACTGATAAAATATTCCAATATTATGTCAATTAATCACATTAAATCATCCAATTAACGTAATTAACTGCCGATTTTCCCCTTCGGCCTGCCGGTTCCACCAAGTTTGGCCTATCGATGGATTTCTTCGGCCATCCGATCTCGGACAGAATGTTCGGCCTGCCGATCTTAAAAGTTTGGCCTGCCGAATTGTCCTTAAATGCCATACATTAAAATATTCATTTCATCATGCATCATAATTAAACATACATTAAAATAATCATGAAAACTTGAGCACAACGATTCCATGCGGTCGTCACCTGTCATAAAACTTGACATAAAAGTTAGTAACATTAACATCATATATCATTACGTGTATCATAAGTTATTAATAAAATATTCTTAACGTCGTTACTAACTTAACGTAATTCATTACATAAAAATAGGCGGGTGTTACAGCCTGATTATTAGCATCTTTCCTGTGATTATACGCTTGGAATTGCTCATTGTTGAGTCTCTTATAGGCTCAGGAGGATAAGGGGTTGTCAGTATATATTTCAGTTTCTCAAAGGACAGGACGATATCCAGGTTCCGTTTCCAATCATTATAGTTCTCACCAGTTAATAGGTTTTTGTCAAGTATCGATGATAAAGCATTTTTAGACATTTTTAATCTACAATAAAGAATCATATACCAAACATAAGCAAATATATAATAATAATTTAGAAAGATAACACAATCATGTAAAAACATACAAATGTGTTTATGTGTTAAAACCTTGAAAATATCACAACCTTACAATGATAATTCCCAACTTAGAATTCAACAAGCTCCTAGGGGAGTCATGCCAAATTCAATCAGGAACATGGATCCCCTCCTGATTAATATATGCCATCCAGGACCCGTATGATCTAGTATATATTAATAATCGTTTCTTTGGCCATTAATTTTATTAACAGAGCTCCCAGGGGAGGTTAATTTTATTAATAAAATTAATGTGAATGTATAACCATCGTTTCAATATTTTATCCATGATTTATAATTACCATCTATGGGTGTGCAACCATAAATCATGCTAAAATACCTTATCCTCTCAGAGATCAAATATGGTACATGATAGAAATCCCTTCCTAGGGGTCGGCACCACCATGTTCTGCTTATGGACCAATGATGGAGGCCTTAGGTTCTCTCTTCGAAAACCTTCTCCCACTCAATCTTTTAAAATCAAGGTTTTATTTTACAAATATGCATGAACAATTTTAATATGAACGGCAGTCCCTATTCTGTATAACATGTTATCAATATACATAGCAAATTATATTATAATGCAGACAAGCAAAGTAATCAAGCAAAGCTACAAGCAAAATAATAAATAACCGTAATATTATGGTTCCACCCTAGAGAATAGAAAACTAAGATTACAAGAGAATAATCAAGATATATGATCGATTCTTCATCCTTGAATCCTCAAGCTGTATCCTTCTTCATGTAATACCTATCTTCAAGTCTTCAATCCTGTATGAATCAAATACTTCATATTTTCGGTCATATCCAAATTTTATGTCTCTTAGAATTGTCACAAAAATAAAATTAAAACTGCACCAAAAAAACTGCACCTTTTCTAAAAATTTTCCAGCTCTCGGTTGGTAGGGTGATCGGCTTGCCGGTCATGCTCCATCAGCCTGCCTATCTGGAAGATCGGCCTACCGACTCATGAAAGTTTGACCTGCCGAACTGAAAGTTCAGCTTGCTGCCAGAGCCGCCTGATTTCTGCCTCACTGACAGCCTACCGAACCACACGTCTGGCCTATCGATCTATGACCATCGGCCTACCGAACTGTGATGTTCAGCATATTGATCGAGCAGAAATCTCCCATTCCAGAAAATACAATTTTTAATGTAATTCATCAATTTTATTTTCAACAATTCAAAAACATAAATTATTTTTATCTTATGTTCCATCATCTCACCATCAGAAAACTTAGTATCCAAAGACAGTATTTCATTTGGTTACACCTATGTATCCAAATGGTTGAGCGCTCCAGTTTTTCAATTACAGGATAACGCATATAAGAGGATATCATTACTCCTAAAGAGGATCTATGGATTCCATATCTATGAATAACAGGTCTACGCTATCAAGAGTCATGCCTCTAATGTATCATCATGCATACCACTATTAAGATGTGGGTGTCACCCTTTGGTACATCAAAAGACACAAGTCAAGACAACAGGCCTACTATTCATCTTAGGATTAAGATACAACACAAATGATTGTCTAAAGTGAATCGATTTGCCAAGACAGAATTAATAATCCAAATCAATTCACTTTATGTCCCGATCCTACATATCGTCACCTATGACAACGTGCCAATGTTTCTATTCACGGAGTCCACCTCCGATGGTCAAGACAAACCATCTCCCAAAAGGGATATAGACAACATAATAATCTTTGCATGAATAGAGCACCCAAATTTATGTCCTCGATCACGGATCGTATGATTTAGACCATCACCTTAAGAATCATGTCTTCCGCATAACCCGTCCATCATATGCCCAATTCTTAAGGTTTAGACTGATAGTCTCAGGCTATTGTTTGGTTAACATACATTCAACAAATATGAACGTAAAGAGGGTAAGATTTGGTATATAAACAATGAATAAATTCTTTATTGATAAAAATGTCTACAAAAACTTATTACATTTTTACTCCTTAAGGCATACATGTCTAACAGTATGAAAATTACACTGCAAAAGTAATGTAGTGTAAGAATTAGACTGTTTAAGGTTAAGCAGTATAGAAATTAGACTGTTTAAGTTAAATCAGTATAGAAATAATACTATGTGAAGAATATGGATGAATAAGGAATGCTATAGCAATATAAAAAATATACCAGCGGTATAAAAAAATACTGTCAGTATAAATTTAGACGGTACAAAGTTAGATAATATTAGAATTATATTATGTGATAGATGAAAATAAGTATGGAAGGTTATGGGACCTCATGAACTGTATGGAAAAGAATACCTGTAGTATAGAAAAATACTATCAATATAAACTTGGACTGCGTAAAAATTTTAGGAGGACACCTTGAAAGTTTTGATTGAGCCACCACATCCACTAATATGGCCCAATCACATTTGGCCACCCAAAGGAATCCACTTGATGACTAAGGTGACTCACCACCGCTTTTTGTAAAAAAAAAAAAAGAAAAAGAAAAGAAAAAAAAGGTGAATTTACTCATTATATAAGAGACCATTTGGTCTCCACGGTGGAAGAAAAAAAAGGGAAAGAAATGTGAAAGAAGGAAAGAAAGAAAGAAAAGAAAGAAAGAAAGAAGAGAAAGAAAGAAAGAAAGAAAAAAAGGAAGAAAAAAAAAAGCTCCATTTTCCCCCCTCCAAAACTGTCCCCTCCATGATCACTTTCTCCCTCAAGTTTTGGTGAAATTCAAGCCTCCAAATCAAGCATAAGGCAAGCCCTAATGTTTAGTGCAAAGTTTTGCCACTTTGGAGGTAAATTTCTAAACTTTTTCTAAGCGTTTTAGTGATTTTTATTTAAAGTTATGGATGGGTTTTTGATAGAATTTTGTCATGGTTTATGACAAAGGAATCTAAGCAAGTTTAATTGCACAAGTGGAGGATCAAAAAGATTGACAAAGTTTAGGTAAATTCTAAACTTTATACTTGAAAAGTTTATGTTTTTTTTTAATGCATTCAAAGTGTTTGATGAAATGTTTAAGCCATGGCATGTAATATGGACAATATGGCATGGTTATTTTATGTTATATGTTGATGGTGATGATGATGGAAAGAAGAAGTAAGGGTTTTGGTGAAATTTCAAAAGGGACTAAATTGTAAAGAAAAAGAATTCTCGACAGATTTGAAAATCAGCTAAAAAGTCCCTATAAACATTGGAATTTCAAGAAAATTAAAACACATCGAAACTATTAGAACAATGTAGACAGTTTTTCAAAATTCTACTCGGTTGAGGAGCTATGAATTTTACAGAATTTTGGGCACAAAATTTTAAGAAATGAAAATGTTATGAAAAGGTTAGAATTTGACTAGGGTGCTTTTGTAAGTTTTATTCCTTGCGAGAAACTAAGTGTTATGGTATGAATTGGTCGTTTTTGGTTCTGGGGGCAAAAATGTAAATATTTTTGTGTTTCAGGTCAAAACCGTAAAATTGTGTGAAAACAGAGTTTTCACTAGAGAATGTTGATGTCTTACACTGTTGTAGGTAGTAAGTAATTATAGATGCTAAGTTTTAAAGAATTTAAAGTTTAGGCAAGGAATGAAAGAAAAAAAAGATTAAGGGCAAAATGGTCCTTTTATGAAAAATGGCCAAAACAGACTCGAAATGCCCGATGTCGGGAAACGTTTCATAGTGGTAATTTTCCATATTATGTAAGTATTAAAATGGTAAAAGTTAAGCAATGAGTGTAATAAGTTACGAAAATTGACGAAAAACCTACCAAGGGTAAAATCTTATTATTAAGGAAACGGCTAGAACGGAGTCGAATACTCTGATCTAACAAAACATTCTTAGAAGGAAAATGTTCTGTAATACGTTAAGTAATGAAACCGTCTCATAAGACAAGGAATTGAACTAAGGAATGCTCAAGAACAAAGGTAACCCGGTAGGTTACAAAGTCAAAATAAAGAAAGAAACAATAACCTAGTGGGTTATATAATTAAAAGGAACAGTAACCCTGGTGGGTTACAAAGTTAAGTAAAGAAAGTAAACCGATGGTATATAAGTTATGTAAAGGGAATGAAGTTTAGTGATTAAGTTCTATTATCAATCGAATAGATTGATAATATGAAAAGTTAACTAATAAGTCGGCTGTCGTATGATCAGGACATAGAAGCCGACTAATGAAAGGAAAAGGAATAGAATAGAGAATGCTAGAGCGTAGTCTAGGTAAGTTTCAAACTTCATCTACAGCATGAAGTAAATGATTTTTAAATGTTATGTATATGTTTGTAAATGTGTTGCAATTGTTAAGCAATTTAATTTAAAAGAATGTTTGCATTTGTTATGCAAAAGGTTTTAAAGATTAAATCATGATTTGCAACGTATTTTTTTTAATGCATGATTGTATTTAATATGCACTAAGTTTTTGAAGATCAAGTAAATGTTTGCAATGTAATTGCTATAATTATGTTTAAAGTATGTTTTGCATTTTGTTAATGCATAATGTTTTACAGTTTAAGTAATAAGTTATATACTGCATTTGTTATGCAATAAGTTTTACAGTACAAATTATGATTTGCAAATGTGTTAGTATTTGATATGCTCACTAACGTTAAAAAGAAGGTAAAGTAAAGATAATAAAAAGAAAGCGTCGTATTAGCCTCCTTGTTGTGAGGTAGTAAAAGCAAAGTTAAAGTTGTGACCTCCTAGATGTGAGGTACACAAGTAAAGTTAAAGTTTGACCTCCTAGATATGAGGTACATGACCTCGAAGTTCGATGGTCTCAAGTCTTCTACAAGAAAAGCATCATGTTTATGATCTCATGATTAAAGATGTTAGTGCGAATACTAAAGGTTATATAAGATAAAGAAAGTTAAGGAACAAGGATAAAGGTTAAGAAAGAAAGGAATGTTTAAGTTTATAGAATGTTCATAAAATGCTCATAATTGAAGTTCATAATTGAGCATAATTAGAATCATGCATTATGAATTTATTTGTGTTCCTTATTATAAAGTATTTACGTTAAATGCTTATGAAAAACATTTTGAGAAATGTTTTTTGAGAAACGTTTTATGTTAAGTGTTTATGGAAAACATTTTTATGTTTACAAGAAAAGGTTTATAAATAATGTTTTAAGAAAAACGTTCAAGAAATGTTTTACAAAAAACGTTTGCTTATGGTCACCGTGATTCGACGTTGGATCAACACCACGTACGACTGCGCACAGTCTGACTCTTCTCGGCTCGCCTCTGCCCGGTCTGACGCACTTGCAACAAGAGGAGGGACGCTCCAGAGGTGAGAGTAAGGGGTCAGTCAATGGACAAGGCCTCTCCAATGCTCAAGGCAGGGGCTACTCGGCAGAGGACGGAAGCCAGTTAGGTGGGAAGGAGTCTCTTTCTCTAGAATGCAATAAATGCATCCTATTTATAGGCCACTACTTGGATCGGGTGTCAGGTGGGTTTTTTCCACAACCTAGGTGTCACATCAAGGCATGTCAGGCAATAGGTGACAAGTGTCACGTCCCCCTGTCGATGGATTGGATTCCATCGGATGCTGTGTTATTTGTTGTTTGTTGGCTTATGGTGGCGAGTAGCAGTCTGCTTGTGAGTGAGATTAATTCGACCTGAGCTAGTACATGATCTGAGGTGGCATCCTGCTTAGGGTACAGCCTCAGGGGCCCTGAGAAGCACCTCAGACAGAGCGCATGTTGCGTCAGGGTCGATAGCATGCTCCCTGGAAGCAATGCCAAGCTATTTAGCCGACCACCGAAGTTCGTCTCCTCGGCGGTGGCGCCGAGCTCACCCTCAACAGTAGCCCCCCAGTTCACCTGGTCGGTGTCCGGTCGGGTGGACTATGCTGAGTGGGTGAGGTTGGCTGAAAGAAAGAAGACCAAACGGCACTCCGAAGAGGGGTGAGGCAAAAGGTCATGTGGATTAACAGGATTAATAGGCATAATGATCGAGCCTCTTTATTTTTTGCGCCTAGATTTCCCACCTGAAATGGCTATAAATAGGGCCTTTATTCCTGTTAATTTTACATGATTGAAGTGAAATTTTCACATCCGAAGAGTTTTTTTGCTGTCGAGCTGTAGTGATTCACCCGAAGACTTAAAATTTCTAAGCTACCATAGCCTGAACAGGTAATTTCCCGAGGAGTGCAAAAATGAGTGATGTCATTGATTCACAGGATATAAACGTTTCCCGATCGAAAAGCATTTCGGAGGGCAGCTCGTCCACCGCTCAAGTCGACATTGAGAGCGTGTCCCTAGAACAAGACGGGGTTGGTCTGCTCAAGCAAATTTTGAGGGTCAACTCCTAGACTATCCCCGAGTAGGAGTTCCTAAACCTGTTAGACGGGGAGAGACCGATCAAGCCGTGTAGGGAGTAGGACCCTTACATCAGGGCAGCAACTGCGGGCTCCTCCCAAGTTACTACCCGGGAGAGAGCCGAGCTTCAGGTGATAGGCGATGTCTCGAGTACATCTAGCCAGAATTTCGGAGCCCCAGTCCAAGTCGAGGGCGTAAGAGCGGGTGGTTGAGGAGGCGGAGGAGGCAGAGCAGACTGAGATAGAAGATGAGGGGGTTTGAGTTACCCGCGTTTGAGGTGTGACGGCATATAAGGTAACCTGGCCCAGGCAGACCTCAACTGTGGCCTACACTAGTGCTATGACGGAGTCTCAGCTAGAGGACTTGCATGCCGAGTTCAGTATCCCGGACGACATGATCCTCATCATGCCCGAGGAGAACGATCGCCACTGGAACCGCCTGAGGGATATATTACACTGTACACCAAATTTTTAAAGGCTGGGCTGCACCTCTCGTTTCACCTTTTCCTCCGCCGGGCACTTACCGATTTCAATGTATGCCTAGCTCAGTTAAACTCAAACAGTTATAGATCCCTGATTGGGATGTACGTATTGTGGAAGTACCATCGGGCGACTGAGATGCCGTTGGAAGCTTTCAAGCAAGTGTACAAGATGAAGAAGCTTCCTTGACAGTCCGGGTGGTATTATGTCACCGGCTTCAGGAAGGATTTTATCTTGGGTAACCCTGACTCAAATAAAGTCTGGAAGTACAAGTGGTTCTACGTCGGGGGTAACTATCTTGCTCGAACTAGTGAGGCCATACCTGGTGACCAACACGTGCTGAGGATGTTCGAGCAGGGGCACGTGTGGTCCAAGAGGCCCTAGGCACCAAGCCATGTGATCAGGGCTGTTGAAGACTTGTTTGAGAAGTTGGAGACGACTAGACAACAGTCTTTCCTTTTTTAGAAGGAAACCCTTTTCCGTTATGGCTGGTTCGGGGAACCCAGTAGAACAAATCCCCCACCGGTCAGTCCTGCCTGGTCTACTGGGCAGGTTACAGTTGCCAGGCCTGGTGCCGTGGACGTCCCGGGTCCGAGCACTTCCTGATCCGAGTGGCCGATGAAGGAGCCATCATTGTCCAGTTTCAAGGACTCGTCGAGTGGCTCCTTCGATGTAGGGCCACTCGTGGCAAACAAGGACCTCGAGGACGTGATTCGACTCATTTACCCATCTCACCAGCTCCGGATCGGAGGTTAGCGTTGAGTTTTTTGTTTTGTTGTTGTTTGTTTATATGCCGACCTGACTTTGACTTGGAAATCGTTTTGCAGAGATGTCTTCACGGCCAAGCTCCGCTGTCGATAGGTGGGCTCTAATGGAGAGCCTGAGGAAGCAGAAAGGCAAGGCCATGGACGTCGGGAGGAAACGTAAGCGACTCCAAGGATGAAGCTCCCTCCCCGACCCTAGCAAGTTCTCATCACAGTCCAAGAGCTACCACCCTAGCCTCCGCAGACCAAGGCTTCATTAGAGGAGACAGCGGCCGAGGACATGGCTGTGGTCTCTTTCGAGAATCCTTAGAGGGGACGCCCCAACTACCGAGGAACTATCTTGGAGCGTCTCAGGGATGTGATGCCCTAGGAGGACTTCTTGATGAACCTTCGAGGGGAGGACTTTCAGAGTCTGCGCAACACACTTTCTGCTCTGTAGCCATTATAAGTGCTTGTCCAACCTGAGTTTTTAATCCTTTTTCCTTTATCATCCTACCGAGCGCTGAAGTCTTGTTATCCTTAGACGAGTGCCATTTTGTACATGGTCCACTCGACTAGGATGAAGGACATCCACAAGGAGAAGGAGATGCACAAAAAGACCTTCCTTAAAAAGTTGGAGGTCGATAAGAAGCTCGGTGCTAAGAATACCGAGCTGCACCAAACCAAGAACTCTCTTTCTCAAGCTGTGGAAGGAGCTCGGAAGGCCAAGGAGGATGCCATCAAGGCTAAGGCGGAGGCCGAGGAGGCTCGGAGGCAAGCCAGAGAGGCCAAGGACGAGGCTGCTCAGATCTAGGGGCAGCTGGTGGCTCTACAGGCCGACCACCAGTGATTTTTGGATGAGCTCCCCGGGCGATTGGCACAAGCCGTGGAGGAATTCAAGGCATCTTCGGAGTACACTGACAACTACTACTTCGGCATGACTGACCTTCAGGATCATCTGATCTGGTAGAACCCCGAGGTTGAAGGCTTTGACTGGTCACTCATAGTCGAGCCCGAGCAAGGCGCTGCTCAGTAACAACAGGGTGAAGAGGTTGTCATAGTAGACAGCGATGGCGACAAAGACGAGCAAAGCACTGCCGACGGAGGAGGTGAAGAAGGCACAGCTAGGGATGAGGCCCAGGTTTAGGACACTTTTTATGTTGCTTGTCCAAGCTCGGGAGGTGCCCGGTTAATTGTACCTCCCCCGACTAGAAATGAAATTTATTTACTTTTTGCCTCTCGGATTTTTGTGTACTTAGGAAAATATATTCCTAGGTTATAGGTTCCTCGAGAACGTAGTTGGACCTTCATCTCGTCGAGTTGCAGTAGACCTCGGTCTCAAAATTGAATTAGAATTCAGGCCAAAGTTGGATGCTCCTCGGAAGGGATATTCCTAGATGATAGTTTGCTAAGCTTCTATTTTTGCAATTTGAATCGAGGCCGAGTATATTATCTCGATAACTACCGAGTTCATCGGAGTAAGGATGGTATCCTTGTTTACTCAGTTAATCCAAGCAAGGATGGTATCCTCGTTTTCTCAGTTAATCTAAGCAAGGATGGTATCCCTGTTTACTCAGTTAATCTGAGTAGGGATGGTATCCCTATTTACTCGGTTGGGTAGAGCACAACGGCATGTGGATGCCCTCACCCTGTCGCCCCCCTAGACTTGTCTAAGTTTGAAAAACTTTTGCAGGGCCAAAAACTCGTCGGGCACGTAGTTGTGCTGAGCGACTAACTGGGTGGTCTGCACGGTGATAGATTTAGAATCGGTGAGGTGCTGATTAGCCCCCAGCCTGGTTAGTAAGGATGACTCTCTCTCATCGGGAGTTATTGTCTGGTCCTCTAGGCTAGAGTTATGGCGTCCCTTTTCAGGTGTGTTTATTTTCCCTCAAGCGCATTACTCAATGGAATGGTGTAGGAAATTTACATTTCATTGATGTGCAATATTTACATCCCAGCCCTATTCGATAGGCCAAGTTACAAAAGAATTTTCGCCAGAGGTCAAAAAAGGTTTCTGGCCTTGACGTTAGCAAAAGAATCTTTTCAAGAGCTCGACGTTCCAAGGATGCTCGAGCTGATTTCCTTCCATGTCAGATAGTTTGTACGTACCCGGGCTAACGATGCCGACAACTTTATACGGACCATCCCATTTCAAACCGAAGGACCCGAGGTTGGACTGCTGAACCGTGATCTTCTTGAGTACCAAATCCCCGATCTTAAAGCTTCTCGGCTGGACCCTCTTGTTGTAATACCGAGCTACCACTTGATTCTAGGCTGTGTTACGGATCGCTGCCTGGTTTCTTTTTTCTTCTAGTAGGTCAAGCTCAGACATCATTATCTTAGCATTCTAGATCTCTTGGTAATGTTTGATTCTAAAGCTAGGCAGCCCCACCTTGGCCGAGATGATAGCATCTGTCCCATAAACGAGGGAGAACGGGGTCTCCCCGATGGCTGTCTAGGTAGTTATGCGGTATGCCCAGATCACTTGGGGGAGCTCGTCGATCCACACACCCTTAAGGCCCTCGAGCTTTTTCTTCAAGTTGTCCTTAATCATTTTATTTACTGCCTCAACTTGGTCGTTGCTTTGGGGATAGCTCGGGGAGGAGAAAACCTTCTTGATGCCGAGCTGTTCACATAGGGTGGAGGAGACCTAAAGACTCAAACTATTTGGCATTATCGGTTACAATCGTGTGTAGGATCCCGAACTGACAAATGATGTTCTTCCATATGAAGATGGTGCATTTGGCTTTGGTCATATTGGTACATGGTTCAACCTCAACCCACTTTGTGAGATAGTCAATGGCCACGATGCAGTACTTGAATTATGATCGAGCCGGAAGGAGGGGCGTAATCTGATCAATGGCCCACTTTGTAAATGACTACGCTGAGGTAACCGGGGTAAGGGGCTCGGCATGATATCCAGGTATTCTAACGAATTGTTGACATTTGACGCATTTTTGAGCAAAATCTCTATAGTCCTGCTCTATGGTCGGCCAGCAGTAGCCCTACCGAAGGCACTTTTTGGCCAGAGACTGTCCCCTAGAGTGGTTGCCGCACAGTCCTTCATGGATCTCCTTCATTAGATATTCGGCTTCCTTGGGGCTCAAGCACTTTAAGCATGGTGTGGTGTAGCCTCGCCGATATAGTTTTCCTTCGATCATTGAATACCGAGCCGAGCTATTACGTATCCGATGTGCCTCTTCTCGATCATTGGGCAATTTGACTGTGGTGAGGTATCGGATGATCGGGTCCATCCATGTGGTCTCGAGCTCCTCGACTACATTTGCTACTTCTCTGACAATGCTTGACTCGACAAGTCTTTCAATGGGGACTGAGGTAAGGTCACTATCACTAAGGCCCGAGGCCAGTCGAGCAAGGGCGTCGGCTTCTGAGTTCTCTGACTGGGGGATTTGCTTGAAAGAGTAGGATTTAAATTGTCCAAGCAGTTGCTTGACTTCTTGTAACTACACAGCCATAGAATCTGCTCGAGCCTAGAATCCTCCGGTGACCTGCTGAACGACAAGCATAGAGTCACTGTGGATGATTATGCGGTCTACCTCAAGATCTCTGGCGATCTAGAGTCTGGCCAGAAGCGCTTCATATTCTGCTTTATTGTTGAGCCTTGAAGTCAAATCAGAAAGCGTAGATCTCTTTCTATCCATCTAGGCTTATTAAAATTAGCCCAACGCCTGATCCGTCAATACAGGAAGATCCGTCAACATAAAGTCTCCATTCTGACTCTGGGGTAGTGCTATCCTCGTTGCAGCTGGGAGCATCTGGCACTTTGATGGGTGACTTCTCGGCCAGCAATGTGGCCTATTCGGCATCCGTGAATTCAGCAATGAAGTCGGCTAGAGCTTGGGCTTTTATGGCCATCCTCGATATAAAGTGCACATCATACTGGCCGAGCTCTACTAACCATTTGGCCATGCGGCCTGATATCTCTAGGCTCTGGAGAACTTGCCAAAGAGGGAATTTGGTCAGGACCTTTATGGTATGGCCTTGAAAGTACGAGCGTAACTTGTGAGCCGAAGTGACTAAGGTGAGAGCCAATTTTTTGAGAGGCGGGTACCATTCCTCGGCACCCTAGAACGCATGGCTTGTATAATAGACAGGCTTCTAGGCTTCGTCTTCATCTCTGACTAGGACCGAGCTTACGGCTTTCTTAGACACAACTAGATAGGCAGTTAAAACCTCGTTGGGAAAAGGTTTAGACAGGAGCGGGGGCATGGCTAAATACTTCTTCAGGCTTTGAAAAGCTCCCTTTCATTCCCTGCTCCACTCAAAACTCTCCTTGAGTGCCTTAAAGAATGGATGGCACTTGTCGATGGCCCGGGAGACAAACCTTGAGAGGGCTGCTACCATACCGGTGAGCCGTTGTACGTCCTTTATAGTCCAAGGAGAATGCATGTTGATAATTGCTTGGGCCTTTGCTGGGTTAACCTCAATGCCTTGTTGGTTAACTAAAAATTTGAGGAACTTGCCTGAGCTTACCCCAAACGGACACTTCACCGGGTTGAGTTTCATCCTATATTCCTACAGAATGTTGAAACTTGTTCAGAGATCAGCCATGTGGTCTTCTGCTAGGACAGATTTTACTAGCATATCGTCCACATAGACCTCCATTGTTTTGCCGATCAGCCGAGCAAACATTTTGTTGACAAGGCGCTGATATGTAGCCCCGGCATTCTTTAGTCTGAAAGGCGTTACCACGTAGCAGTATAGCCCCTGGTCGGTAACAAAAGCTGTCTTTGTTTGATCCTCCTCAGCCATCCTTATCTGGTTGTAGCCAGAATAGGTGTCCATGAAGCTTAGGAGCTCGTGTCCAGCAGTGGCATCTACAAGCTGGTCTATCTGGGGGAGCAGAAAACAATCTTTTGGTCAGGTCTTGTTCAAGTCGGTGTAGTCTATGCAGACCCATCATTTGCCATTCGCCTTTTTGACGAGAACGACATTTGCCAACCACTCTGGGTATTTAACCTCCCTAATGAAACCTGCCTTGAGGAGCTTTTGGACTTCTTCGTTTATCGCAGCATACCTTTTCGGGTTGAAAGCTCTTCTCTTCTGTATCACCAACTTGTGGTTAGGTTGGACATTGATCCGATGAATGATCACACTCGGGTCAATGTCGGGCATGTCTTCATGGGACCACGCAAACACATCCCGATATTCGGTAAGAAGCCCTTCCAGGTCTGCCTGGATCTCAGGTCTCAGCTGTGATCCGAGTTGGACGGTGCGTTCAGACCTCGCGGGGTCTAAAGAGTACGGCACCAGGTCTTCCACCGGGGTGGCTCTTACTTTTTCCTCGGGTAGTCTGGGGTCGAGATCGGACAGCATTTAGGTGTCGGGTCGACAGGCAGATCCACCTCGTCGACCGTAAAGATGGTCAAGACGCCTAAATGCTGAGTCGTAGCTGCTCTTATGGCATTGGCGTAATAAGCTCGGGAATCCATTTGAGATGAGCAAATCATTCCAACTCTGTCTTCTGTTGGAAATTTCATGGCCAGGTGATACGTGGAGACTATGGCCTTCAACGCGTTCAGCGTCGGGTGGTCGATGATAATGTTGTACTAAGAAGGCTTGTCAACGACTAAAAAGTCAACAACCCAAGTGATCCAAACAGCTCCTTTTCTGAAAGTCATGGGCAGGCTGACTTTTCCCACAGCTCGGATGCACTCTCCCGTGAAGCCGTAGAGTGGGGTCTGGACTGGAACCAAGGTGGCATTGTTGATCTTCAGCTTTTCAAAGGCTTGCTTGAAGAGGATGTCAGCCGAGCTACCGTTGTCGATCAAAACTTGCCGCACTACGCTGTTGGCGATGGGCAGCTCGCACACAAGGGCATCATTGTACAGATGGATTAGCCGGTCCGCTTCCTCCTCAGTGAATGTGATCGAAGTGTCTTGTTGGTGGCATATTTTGTTAACATGCTTGGACATATTTATGAATTCATCTCGTTCGATCAGTCGAGCTTCTCCGACATATGACCGTCGCCCACTCGACGTGTCCCCTATGACAGGCCTGCCGAAAATCATGTGAACGATGTTCGGAGGTTCCAAGGTGTTCCCAACGTCGGTTCTTGAGTGGGTTGGCACATCCTAGCTCGACGGATCGTTTCTTCCCGAGGAAGATCCTGGGGTTATGACTCGTTCAACAAATTCTTGCAAATGTGCTTCCCGGACCAGCTTTTCAATTTGGTCCTTCAGCTTGATGCATTTGCGGGTGTTGTACCCCACATCCTTGTAGAATTCGCAATACCTCGCTTGATCTTGCTTTGCCTTGCTGCCCCTAAGCTTTGGTGGTGGTACCAGCAGATTCCTGCTACCTACCTCGGCGAGCACCTCGTCGATGGTCGTTACCAAAGGCGTGTAGCTCTGAAACTTACCATTCGGCACCTTTGGCTACTCGGATTTCTTCTCCTTCTTCTATTTCTTGCTCTGCTCGGCACTGTTATGCTCCAGCGCCTTCTTTTGCTTTTTGTCTTTCTTTGTTTTGCTTAGGCCGGTCTCGTCCCTGTGGCTTTTCATGTATTCCGTAGTGTTGGCATACCTCTGGGCGTAGCCGAGCATCTGTGAAAACGTGCTTGGCTGCTCGAAGGCCAACGACCAGGTCAATTTTTCATCTCAGAGGCCCCCTACAAAAATATGCTTAAGGGTCTCGTCTTCGATGTGTTTGACCTCCAGTGCTGCCCACGTAAACCGGTTAATATAGTCTAGGACGTTGCCGTCCCCTTGTTTGACGGCATACATATATGTAATTTTCTTTTTCTACGTTTTTGTCATTGAGAAGGCTGCCGAGAAGGCGTTGGCAAGCTATCAAAAAGAAGAGATTGATGATGGTTTGAGCCTCCGAAACCATTGCCAAGCAGGTTTGGTCAAGGTCAACGAAAAGGCTTTACACATTGCCACGTCGTTGGCGTTTTGGAGGAGCATGTGCCCTCAGAATAGTTCGACATGCTCGTCTGCATCCAATGTCCCATCATAGGCTTTGATCTATGGAACTTTGAACTTAGGTGGCATAGGGGCTCGTATTATGGTGTTTGAGAAAGGCAGATCTAAGGCCCCTGCCTCGTCTAGGCTGAAGCGGTTGTTTTAGATTTCGTTGATTTGGTGCTACAACGCCTAAAACTGACGACTGTTTGTGTCTTTGGGCAGTTCAACCCTACAGGGTACTCCGCCCTCTACGCGGTCACCAACCCCAGGCTAACGATTTCAATGTGCTTCCCCATGGTGCCCAAGCCGGTCAAATACCTAGGCTCAAGAACCTTGAGGAGATGGTGCCCGTGCTGCTTGAGGGCCGAGACGGCCTTCTTGGACTAATCAATTATTGGTCGAGGTGCCATGCATGGATACTCTCGAATGCTCGAAACCGGTCTCTTCGCAATCGACCGCATCCCGTCCTACCCATCCTCTGACCTGGTCAACCGGGGCCGAAGGTGGCAGGGCAGGCGCGGCTTGACATTGAGCTTGTTGGGCGAGCTGTTGAGTTAGGATCTGAACTGCATTCGTCAGCTCTCGGTCCAGATCTTGAGCAACCAGGTCTTCCGCCTGTTTGGCCCTGGCTGTGCTTCCCTGCCCCTAGATCGGGATCTTGTGGTCCGGGGGCGACCCCGAGGCCTCCCCGTGTTCGGCTGTCGATTTCTTGCATCTCTCGACCCCTCCTGTCGGGCAGCATCGTCTCTAGCGTTCCCTCATGTCACCATCTCGGATCTCGAAGGTAAGGTGGCTGGTGTTGGTGAAGGCGTAGACGCCCTCCTTTTAGTGCTAAAATGTTAATGCTTACCATGATCCGGCGTCATATCAACACCACGTGCGGCTGTGCATGGTCTGACTCTTCCTGGCTCGCCTCTGCCCAGTCCGGCGCACCTACAACAAGAGAAGGGATGCTCCGGAGGTGAGAGTAAGGGGTCATTCAATGGACAAGGGCTCTTCGATGCTCAAGGTAGAGGCTGCTCGGTAGAAGACGAAAGCCAATTAGGTGGGAAGGAATCTCTCTCTTTAGAATGCAATAAATGCATCCTATTTATAGGCCACTACTTGGACCGGGTGTCAGATGGGTTTTGCCCACAACCCATCCGGGTGTCACATCAAGGCATGTCAGATAGTAGGTGACAAGTGTCACGTCCCCCGTCGATGGATTGGATTCCATCAGATGGTGAGTTATTTGCCGTTTGTTGGCCTGTGGTGGCGAGTAGCAGTCTGCTTGTGAGTGAGATTAATCCGACCCGAGCTAGTACATGATCCGAGCTGGCATCCTGCTTAGGGTGCAACCTTGGGAGCCCTGAGAAGCACCTCAGACAGAGCGCACGTCACGTCGGGGTCGATAGCATGCTCCTTGGAAGCCATGCCGAGCTATTTAGCCGACCACCGAAGTTCGTCTCCTCGACGGTGGCGCCGAGCTCACCCTCAACAACATTTATGAAAAACATTTCAAAAATGTTTTATGAAAAACACTTTCAGAAATGTTTATGAAAAACGTTTTAAGACAGGTTTTTATGAGAAAAGTTTTTAAACCCTGTTTTAAATGTTTTGTGAGAATATGTTTGAACTTACTAAGTGAAAGCTCATTAAAAGTTTCTTCATGCTATAGGTAGTTTTATGGGTGACCAGTAGGATCTGTTAGAAGACCGGAGTGTTGCGGAGGACAGATGCGAAGATTTAGGTATGAACACCACCACAGTAAGTTTCCGCTGTTCAAAGAGAATGTTTTCCCACTATTTGATACAATGTTTTCAAAGTTCAAAAAAGTCAACGTTTTGATAAAGTCAAAGTATTAAATAATGTTTTTAAAGTTTTATGGTACAGTTGATGAACTGTTTTATATAATTATAAAGTGAAGTTTTAAGCTTCATCCTCTATTAGCTTTTCCTTTGAATCATGCAATTTGTCTACAATTGTTCCGGTTGCACCCAGCTTAGCATTTGATTCAGATTTCTCATTGAGTTCATTAATACTCGGCGAACAAGTTATGCCATTAAGCAGGAGTGATGTTGGTCTATCTACTTCATCCTTAAACCGCATTCTGCTCTCCTCTTCTGAGGATATCCCGCTGGCACTTTCAGCCAGTTGACATTTGCAGCTCACGGAGTCCGACCTATTAGCATCAAATTTTCTAAGAAAGAGTTCATTTGTGCCCTCTGCATTATTCTCGAAGCATTGACTCCTTGATGACAAACCAAACTTCTTCTTCTTCTGCTTTTTACTGCTGATTCAATAGAAAGAACTGCATTTACATTGCAAAGGGATGAATTAGACCCATTAAAGCGAGGAAATGAAGCAGACAGAACTTGCAGGACAGCTTCTGAAGCAGCCATTGCCAAAATGTATACCGGATTTGAACTTCAAATTCTAAAAAGCAAATAACTATGGAGACAGCTCTGGACTCAGGTATCTATACATTTAAAGAACCTACAACACCCGAAACGGATTTCTTAAAAATCATGAATAATTGAAGCTCACAATTAATAGGCGTAAATCCTTTTATCTTCTTTGGGATCATGATAAATATCCTCCCCTGTATTTTAGAGAATATTGCATTCCACCCTACGGTTTCAGTTTTGTTATACTCATCCCCTACGTTTTACAAATTGCGTTAAAACATTTCCAGAGAGGAGGTTTCCGGGGAGGTTTATGACATGATTTGTAAAACATAGGGCATAATTTTAACATGATTCGTAAAACATGGGCGATATATGAAGTATTCCTAAAAACATAGGGAGGAATGTTGCAACATTTTGATTTAACATGAAAGGTTTTTCTTTTTAATGTTCACCCTATGGCTATACTCGACCATGAAACAATCAAAAGTGAGTGTCTTCCCTTGGATTCAAATACAAGAGCTTGGTATGATTTGTTTGGTGGCAGAGAAAATGAAAGAAAGATGAGTTATTCTGAATCTTCTCAACTACAGAGTACAGACAATAGGACAAGGAAAATATTATATTATTACATCTTCCGAATTTTCCCAACAAAATAAGAAAAATTGCAAGAGAAACAGAATTAGTGCTTCGAAAGGAGTTACTTGGAATCTGTTCAAGTTTCACACCTCTGATTCATCGTCGTCCAGGCTGTTTCATGTTGGTCTTCTAGTGCTGGCTTGTGAAGTGAAGATAATTTTCACGAATTATTAGGGGACAGAGAGTTCGAGAGGCAGAGGGCAATCTCACAGGCGTTTCTTTCATTTTCCTTTACTTTCTTGCGTTCCAATCACAAACAGTCTCATTAGTATTTTCTCGCGTTGACTTGGAACTGTTAAGACTCAAGTTTGCGATAAAGAGGGACATCAAAAGAGCAATCCGACATCCTCAAGGCAAAGTGGAGATTACGTTTAGCAGTAGAAGAACAAAAAAGTCAACCCCTAGAAGATGATCGACAAATATTTTTCCTTGGGCATCTGATGTGTCCGGAGAGGAAAATTACCTTGCACAGAACCCATCATAGCAAGTTCTTCTATAGAATTGGATGATGCTGGCACTCGCACCAAAGGACCTGAAGTGGCCGGAGGAAGTATCAGGTTCTCAAAAGCACTCTTATTCCTAACTCTCTTGAAAAATAAAGTTAGAGGAGGGACATATATACTTGGTTTAAGATTTTCTTCATTTGGTTTGTTTTTGTTAACGACAGGTTCAGGGTAAGCAGGAATAAGAGTAGTGGGAAGAAACAGACTGACTTAAAGATTCCAAGTTGTTCTAATCAAAGTTAAGAGCAGAAGAGTACAACGAGTGAAGTTCTCAACAGGCTTCAAGTTGTTCAGTATGGCCAAGGTTGACAAGGTCAACGCAAAAAGGGTTCTAGACCTGGCTTGACTAAGAGGGTAGAATTGCCCAGGTAATTAAGATCCTCAATGCCAAAATTTTGAGTCCAAGAAAGGTCAAAAATCACCAATTCATGGAAATGTCGACTAAGGGAATAGTTTGAAATATTGGAATAGTTCCCTCCACTAACCAAGGCAAGTTCGCCTCAACAAGGAAGATCAGAGTAGAGAATTCCCTTAACAAGGTCATGTTTGAGTTAAGGTCATTGTTGAGGTGTTGAGATCCCCGGCCGGAGCCTGGCGGGCACCTCTAACGTATTGCCGGGGAGGCTGCTCGGCTCGACCCCGAGTGTCCCAGCCGAGTTAGATCCTAGCTGAGTTCCCAGGGAGGTCGGGAGCCCCCACGCGGATTTGCCTCCCGCAGGGGATTGTTACCTGGGGTTACCTTAAGGCCTCTTATACAAGAGGTTACAGGTTCAACCCCTGAGGGCCACGCTCTCCCGCGAGAGGAAAATCCGCATGGAGGCACCTGACCTCCCTGAGAATTCAACTGGGATCTAACTCGGCTGGGACACTCGGAGTGGGTAGCCTCTCCGGCAATACGTTAGAAGTGTCCGCCAGGCTCCAGCCGGGATCTCAACACCTCAACAGCCATAAACAATAAGCATGGCCAATCCTTAAAAAACGGTAGCAATGAAAAACAAGAGAAACCAAAAATGGAAATAAGATGTGAGCCTTATTCGTGTCGCTAAGGCAAAAAAGAATGCGATAAGCACAGGGGGCTAGTTACCGTGGGGATATTTTTGTAAACTGGGAGAAGTTGAGGAAGAGTTTTGGGAAGGGAATTTTAGGGTAACAAGACTTTTGACTGGAATCACAATCCGATCGGGTTATTTTCCAGCTTCAACTTGAGATGCAAGAAAGAAAAATCCAGTGAACCTTTAAAGATTGAAGTCGATAGTCTCCCTATAATGAGAATTATTAAAAAAAGGATGTCAGTGTTCTGACTAGATGCAGGCAAGTTTGTTCTCCTAGTGGAGCTTTTAAGATCATTACCTTGTAAGTTTTTAGAACCTGTGTGTAAAATTACATTACACGCTTCAGTTATGTTAAGCAAAAATTTTATTTTTTTTTGGTCCTGAAGATGCGAATGTCGCCTACAATTACTTGGTGACCAAGCTTTATCATTGGATCGCGAAGATCTTTTTTCTAAAATCAACCGTTGGAAATGAACGGACGGTTAGGATGGGAGACAAGCCATATTTAATACCAATTCTGCGCTTTTTGGCGCTGAACAGTGAATAGTTTTCCTTTCTGTTTCTTCTTCTTCTTCTTCTTCTTCTTCTCTCCAATTTCACAGGGTTTTTTAGGATTTTCTATGGATATTTAGATCCTCCTCCTTCCTCTCTCTCTCCAATTTCAAACCATTTTCTGGGGTTTTTTCAATTATTACTGTATGGTGTGTGAAAAGTATTCTTTAAAAGCTAATTTTGTCCTTAAAAGTAATTTTATTTATGATTTATTTACAGGGTGTTTAGAAAGGTGGTGGGAACCAGTGGTGAGAACCACTTTTACTGTAGCATGTAAGAGTTTTACACTGTAGCATATTTTTTTATTGTTACTGTAGCATGTGAGAGCTTTACACTGTTCATAACTGAGATTGTGGTGGGAACTGAGTGGTTCCCACCACTGCCAAACACCCCTTTAGTAATAACAAAATTTGTTCAAAGGGGTATGGAAAGAGTAAACTAGATGTGTCAATAGACCCATCATTATTATAATACAACCAAACCAATTTTGTGCACTAGAATTTAATTTTGATTTTACACATAAACTAACTTTGTGGTGTTTGAAGGTATAGTTTTGCTATAAATCTACATCCGACTCTACAACTCCCACTGCAAGTTTAGAAAAAATAAAAATAACTTTGTGCACTAATTTTAATTTTTAATAATTTTTATTTAGTTTTTAATAATTTTTATTTATAAAATGATGTTGCAAAATGACGTTGAGAAAAGCACATTTATAAAATGACTTTTAGACATTTTAAAATAACGTTAGAGTTTATATTTTAGTTACGCCGAGTGATCTACTAGTCACACAGTATAAAAATGAAAGAAGGATATTTGTAGGATTGCACTTTTTTAAGATTCTCATTTTCTCTATATAAAAAGTGACTATAAATTTAATAGTTAAATAAACTTAAATCATTGCTTTTTATAATAATAAAAATGCATCTTCAATAATAATAATTGTAAGGCCCTTAAATGGGGGTTAACAATTTTTAATAAATAAAAATAAATATCAAAAAATATAAATAAAACATTAAAAGAAATTTGCCTTGGACTTAATTAAAAACTTTCAAAATAAAACAAAAATATGAACAACAATTTAAACCACAGTTTAATGTAGCACCGTAAATTTAAAAATACAAAACTATCATCATCATCATTCCAACCCTCGACAAATCTTAATACAGTAAAAAAAAGTAACATTCGATGCTTATATTATCATGATGTACATTCTTTAACAATAGAAGCAATTCCACTTATACAATTACATAGCTACCTCAACTATGTTTTTTGTCATCACCTCACACATTGTGAGTCCTGAAAAGATGAAAATATAAGGGAATGAGCGACAATATGCTCAGTAGGAAAAAATCATTACTCACCTTTAGGTTATTTATCATTGCCACATTAAAACCTGCATTGTTAGTTAATACTCATCATTATCTAGATTATGAGATTTATTATGATCATATTCCGAAAATACCATAGTTAATCATTACCGAGTTTCATACATATACATGTATACAAATATTACAATTCATTATTATTCCTAAGTATCCACGTTTAATAGAGTATCACTCAACTCATCGAAACCCAAATGGGCCCACTTAACCACCCTCCAATCATTCCAAGATGTTCCATTGAGGGGACATCAAGCCTCGAGTTCTCACCAAGCCGATTCCTGTACAGTGCGTTCTAGGGCTTTCGACCCAAGGGAGCGTCATCACTTTCCCCCTATTTTACCTTTTAGGGTATTCGTGCCCAAGCACGTAACCGCCGCCCTCTTCACGTCTCTCCATTTCTCTATAATCAATCATTATTTATAGAGTTAGTTTTCCTAACCATGCTTCTCACTTTACAACAACATGTGTCAAATCATTATGTTTCCTTGTTGTACAATGCAGGACGAGTTTCACATCATTGTGTTAAGGTATAATCATATAAATATCTTGCAACATAAAACAACCAAATTTTAATTTACCAAAACCTCATAAAAGATGAGTAATAGAATCCCTACCTTCCAAGTTTATCAACAATCTTTTAATCTTGGAATCAATTAACGTTAGCTCTATACACCCTTGATCCTAAGGCATGCATAAGAATATTTAAAACTGAAGCACAACATACAACCACATTCATAAATAAATTACGTGTAAATCTATCCCACTAGTGTGCTATTAAAGTTTTTATGTAATTTCTATTTGAATACCGAAGTAAACAACTTTTGTCGTAAACACAATATAAAATATATACAAGTAATCTATATGTTTTAGTCTCTAATACGATTCATAAATCACTTAGAATAGTGTTGGAAATGTTGCAAGACATTAAGGGATTAGTAAAAAGGGCAGGTTTACTATCTACAATCAGCACATGGGTAAACAGGTGGTTTACTTAAGGTAAATGGGCGGTATGCTGCCACTGGCAGGTTTACTAGTTTTCAATCTGAAAATTAAAAAATTCATAGAAAATAAAATACAACTCTGATTTATGTTCATGATAGCTCGTTGAAAAGCTTAGGATGTCCACTTTTTAAATATGCAAACCAATTTACAAATTTCATTTTCATTTAATCACAGAATTTTAAGAAAGCGCCATTGCCCATAAAGGTATTACAATGTTTATGGAATACGAAGTTTCCCTTTACACCAAATTATATTATCCTTGTACAAAATCTCAAAACCATGTCAAATATGTAGTATGCATTATATACTCATAATAAATATATTTCCATGGATTTTTACACCAATATCATCATCAAACCAGATCTCAATCATTTCTTGCAAATAAGGGTGAAAACATGCTTATATCAAACATTCTCATTCAAAACCATGAAATCTAAATTGTGCAGCAAAATAAATGAGCAAATTCAAAGTAAAGATGGTAGATAAAACTAGATTAATTTTCTAAAAATCTTACCTCAAAATCTCATTGAAAACTTTAAGTCATCAATTCAAGGAATTAAAGCTCAAGTTCAACTTTAGCACGGAGACTTTTGAACGACATGGAGCTGGGTTTCTCAAACTTAAAGAGCAGAAGAAAGAAGAAGAAGAGAATGAGAGGAAGATGTTTCAAGGAGGAAGGGAGAGATAAGTGTTGCATGGAGAAAAGAAAAGGAAGACATGGTTTTCTTTGTTGGAAGGCCTGGTTGAAGAAAGAAAATAATGAGAAGTGGGAGACAAGTAGGTGGAACATTAAGTGCATTATGTCTCCTTCAAAGACTTTAGTTCATATAATGTCAAATGGCATTTTCGTAATTAATTTGATGTTCCAAGAGCGTTTCGATAAATATACTAAATAGATGTAGAAAAATTTTAGAAAATTTTGAAATAGGTAGAAATAAATAGGATGAAATAGATTTTAGATTAAACAAATTTTAGTTGGCACACTAATAATTAATTTAGATACTATTTTACCTGTTAGAAAAATAATGGGTGTCATAGCTCTACCCCTTAAAGAAATTTTGTCCTCGAAATTTCAAATCTAACAATGTTAGTAAAAATCACAATTTCGTAATGATTCTGCTTTCGACTCTATACCCTCAGTGTTTTTGTGTCTCCAAACATGAGTTACCATATCTTCATTCTTTTGCTTGGGATATCAACCATGCTTTAAAATATCAAATCCCTCAATAGGAGTATTTCTAGTAAGTTTCAAGTTTCAACACCGTATTATAATTAAGGAATCCGATCAGAAAAGCACAGATGCTGAACATATTATGGACTATCCATGGACTGTGATTTACAACTAGTAAACTAAAACATAATCATAAAATATATCACAAGTGCTTCCATTCAAAATTATACATTAAACTCATACATAGAAATAATAGAAGGAATCTCATAATTATAGCCAACTTAACAGATTCTTCATTACACGGTTACCTTCATGATACATAAACATTTTTGCCACATAACACACTCATAATTTTCTACAGAGTACCCCCACAATTGCTTTGCTACTTCCACAAAACATTAACAGAATACTACACCTTACAAACATGATACGAATACGTTTCGAGAGTACAAAGCACTCCGTATACCATCTATCCAAATCATGCATGCTTATAGAATACAAAAACATCGATAAACAAAAGATCGGACCTTAAGTGGGATGCGCTTTGAAAGCATCAAGTATTTTGTATCCAGCCATCCTGACATTAGGCTCAATGAATCTAAAAGGTTTAACAACGGCATACCACAAGAAATACAAAATACGGAGAAAACGGTTGTTCGTGACACATGAAATATGGACACATATGCCTACATGCCATGGATAAAACCAAAAGATTACAAATAGAGATTCAAATCGAATGGTCGCTTCTAGCTTTCCTTCTCCCATTTAAGCTTGGACGTTGCAGTGTCAGACTCTAGATGGATGATTTGCACTTTGTCTAACAATTCCTCAGCGGTTAAAGCAGTAACAAAGATTTGTCTCTCCGATTCTACAATGATGTTTTCTTCCACAACATAATCTAGAAATTTTAAGAGACTATCATAAAAACCACTTATATTTAAAAGTCCCAAGGATTTGGAATAAAAGCCCAATAATTGCTTACAAATAACTACAAATATTTCTTCAAGGGTATCTAGACCACCGGGTAATGCTATAAAAGCATCAGAATTATCGATGATGGCTTTAAGATTTCTTGGGACGCTCCTGACTCCTTGTTCCTTACCTATGGTTTCGTTCCGGTAGAATATGAGGCCAAATCCCTACAGCTGTGGTGTCACTAGACTTAGCTGCTAGCATTATTTTTTCCATAATTTTCATACTACCACCCCCATAGATTATGTTAATCTTCCTACATGCTAGGACTTGCCTTAAGTGTTTTGCAGCTTCTACATAGGCTTTATCTTTTCCAAAACTGTAACAAAAGACACAAACATTCTTTATTTTCTTGGTGGACTAGGAGGTAGACATATTTGGTTTATACAAGTGATTGCTTTATGTCTGCTCCACTAAGACTTCGAGTTCTACATGATATTTTAAGGATGAAGAATACATAAAAAGGACTAAAGAGACAGACAAGTAGGTAATGAAAAGGTAATCCAAAGATTTAAACAAAATCTTGTGCAGGTAAGAAAATAAGATAAGTGATTGATAGTTTACGACAAATCTGATTTACTTTTTGAAAAAGATTAGACTCCAATTCGAAAACTTTTGACAATTAAGAATAGTTTGATAGAAGACACTCTTGACACAACTATAGACCTTTTGACAAATATACATCGAGTCTAGAAATTCAATATAAATGACAAATACTGTAGAACTTTTAAAATTTGGGATACAAATCTCAAAATATCTGGATAAGTTTTCATAATTTAAACATGCTACAGTGCCATATGTGATGTGTCTGACAAGAAAATATATTTTATTATATATATATATATATTTAAGAAAACCATAAATTAAATGAGACACTAACACTTACGGTGTTAATTTAATAACTACATTTATTTTGAACATAAAGGCAAATATTTTGAGAAAAAGAAAGACAAATTATTGAACATCAACTAAAACAATTTCAAACAAGCAAAGACTAAACAACCTTTATAGAGCAACGACTTATTCCTCATCTAGTTTTCTTATGGCTTAGCAAATAGAAACTAGAAATACCATATTCCTGAGACGTTGTCTCTCTGCATGCATTTTGGGCCAAAGTTTAAAGATAGCACCTTGAACATACCCACTTGGATGATATTGAAGAGGAGCATGGAGGTTATCCAAGTTCTCCTTAGAGAGTCCATCCCTACAAAACCTTATTTTATCCTCTCTATTTACAGACACATATCTAGGTGAAATACATTTACCGTTACAATTTTGTCGACCATATTTGTTACAAGTGACCGTGATGACACAAGCTCTTCTTTTCATCGCACAATGGCTAGTACCCGTACTTGGTAAATCAACATCTTGGCTGAAGTCACTTGGATGGATCGTCCCCTTTATCAACATTCTCACATCACAAGGGATACCAAAATGCATAAGAATCCACAACCGAGTGATCCTAGCCTTGTATTTCTTTCTAAGAATCTTTTGGGAGAGTGATGGGAAATACTTTCTCAGATGTTGGTACTTTAGGTCCATGATGAGATGAAAGAAGAGTAGATAAAAAAGTAAAATAGAGATAGCACGTTGCAGAATTTTGGAATTTCTTCTTCTTTTAGAGAGAGAAAATGAAGAAGTTCTAGAGAGAAATGAGAGGATTTGCAATTTAGAGAGAGAATAACAAATCAAGAGAGAGAGTAACCTCAAAGAAATAACCTTCTATGCACAGTAGACGTATATGTAGACAATGTCTAAACTACTATAGATGACACGTATAGAGGCTGCATGGGAGAGACAGTGTGAATCAAACTGATTCAGGATTTTGACTAAGCCTAAATGTTCTAAGCTAAAATGGGTCAGGTTGTTTCAGGCCATAATGAGTTAAATAACAAACATGAAATTGAAAACCAACATGTACAGATCTTAAGCCCAATTCAAAGCCCACTAAAAATAAAATTAACTATGAGCAACAAGTCCAATTTAACGACAATTAGGGATCTTCCTGAATGGTATTCAAATCATTCCATAACAACATAATCCTCTAGTAACTTAAATAATTTGTTTTAATCAAACCTTATTGAATAATGCATACACTCATATGTTATCCTTAATACTCAACATCTGTTAATGGATTCATCATCATTACTACCAAGGGTTTAGAATGTGACTAACCTTGAAATGAATACGATTTACGTCTTTCAACGTAGACCATATCAATGGGTAAAGACCTTTGATTTTACTACTTAAGAACATCTACAATCTCCACAATTCTACTTATACAGTATTTAATTTCCTCATATAACAAAACCTCAAGTAACCAAAAGATTCACATCTAAACATCTAGAAGTTAAATCTTTCACCGTAAAGGTAAAAAATCATCACAGATACCTTAAGTACTATGATCTACTTTAGGAAAATTCCATTAACATTTTCATATTGCATCTATTCATAAGGACTAATGTTACTATTTAAATACAATGTACACAACAAAAATATTCCAACCTTGAGTTTCACACATTCTTTGCCTTTACACGGCCTCAACAGGCCAAAGGACTAACGTTTATCTCTCTCAAAGTTTAATACCATGGATTCCAAGCTTATCTCATATTCATCAAGTGAATGGAACTTTTAAGAAAAGTTATCGACACTTAAGTACTCCATCGAGTGCACACATAATCACTATATAGGTTTATATCAATTATCAAGAATTTGACACATCTATGCAAAACTTTGAAATCAACAACTTAAACCTTATATTTCTTATTATTTTTCACAAGATAAAAGGTTCTTAACTCCTTGTATCTATAAGAATCTCTCTAAATCAATTTACATATAAATTCATTCCATATAATTATCGTTCCCACATAACCATTAATACTTTCATTCTAGAGCCTTTCTATGTTACATCCTCCTAAACTGTATTAATCAACCTGAAGGTTTATTTTGATGATGACAATGAAAATTCAACTTCAAAACCATCTCAAAAATAGATTTTTAAAGTGGTGTTGCACTTTGTAGGTTAACCGAACCTAGGCTCTGATACCAAAAATTTTGTAACGCCTTTAAGTGAGAGTTAACAGTTTTTAATAAATAAAAATAAAGATCAAAAAATATAAATAAAACATCAAAAGAAATTTGCCTGGGACTTAATTGAATACTCTCAAAACAAAACAAAAATATAAACAACAATTTAAACCATAGTTTAATGTAGCACCATAAATTTAATAATACAAAACTATCATCATCATCATTCAAACACTCAACAAATCTTAATATAGTCATAGAAAAGTAACATTCGATGCTTACATTATCATGATGTACATTCTTTAACAATAGAAGTAATTCCACTATCATGATGTACATTATTTAACAATAGAAGCAATTCCACTTATACAGCCACATAGCTACCTCAACTATGTTTCTTGTCACCACCTCACACATTGTGAGTTCTAAAAAAATGAAAATATAAAGGAATAAGTGACAACATGCTCAGTAGGGAAAAACCATTACTCACCTTTAGGTTTTTTTCATTACCACATTAAAACCTGCATGGTTTTTGTCATTATCCAAATTATGAGATTTATTATGATCATATTTCGTAAATACCATAGTTAATCATTACTGAGTTTCATGCATATACATATATCAAAATATTACAGTTCATCATTATTCTTAATTATCCACATTCACTAGAGTATCACTCAACTCATCGAAACCCAAATGGGTGCTTGACCACCCTTCAATCATTCCAAAGGTGTTCCGGTGAGGGGACATCAAGCCTCAAGTCCTCCCTAAGTCGATTCCTATACAGTGCGTTTTGGGACTTTCGATCCAAGGGAGCATCATCACCTCCCCCTATTTTACCTTTTAGGGTATTCATACCCAAGGACGTAACCGTCGCCCTCTTCACATCTCACCATTTCTCTATAATCAATCATTATTTATAGAGTTAGTTTTTCTAACTATGCTTCTCACTTTACAACAACATGTGTCAAAACATTATGTTTCCTCGCTCTACAATACAAGACGAGTTCTACATCATTGAGTTAATGTATAATCATATACATTCAAAATATTATATATATATATATATATATATATATATCTTGCAACATAAAACAACCAAATTTTAATTTACCAAAACCTCACAAAAGATGAGTCATAGAATCCATACCTTCCAAGTTTATCAACAATCTTTTAATCTTGGAATCAATTAATGTTAGCTCTATACACCCTTGATCCTAAGGCATGCATAAGAATATTTAAAACTGAAGCACAATATACAACCACATTCATAAATAAATTACGTGTAAATCTATCCCACTAGTGTGCCATTAAAGTTTTCATGTAATTTCTTTTTGAATACCGAAGTAAACAACTTTTGTCATAAACACACTATAAAATATATACAAGTAATCTATATGTTTTAGTCTCTAATACGATTTATAAATCACTTATGATAGTGTTGGAAATGTTGCAAGACACTAAGGGATTAGTAAAAAGGGCAGGTTTACTATCTACAATCAGCACATGGGTAAACAGGTGGTTTACTTAAGGTACATGGGCGGTATGCTGCCACTGGCAGGTTTACTAGATTACAATCTGAAAATTAAAAAATTCATAGAAAATAAAATACAACTCCGATTTTTGCTCATGATAGCTCGTTGGAAAGCTTAGGATGTCCACTTTTTAAATATGCAAACCAATTTACAAATTTCATTTTCATTTAATCACGGAATTTCAAGAAAGAGCCACTGCCCATAAAGGTATTATAAAGTTTATGGAATACCAAGTTTCCCTTTACACCAAATCATATTATCCTTGTACAACATCTCAAAACCATGTCAAATAAGTAGTATGCATTATATACTCATAATAAACATATTTCCATGGATTTTTACACCAATATCATCATCAAACCAGATCTCAATCATTTCTTGCAAATAAGGGTGAAAACATGCTTATATCGAACATTCTCATTCAAAACCATGAATCTAAATTGTGCAGCAAAATAAATGAGCAAATTCAAAGTAAAGATGGTAGATAAAACTAGATTAATTTTCTAAAAATCTTACCTTACAATCTCATTGAAAACTTTAAGTCATCAATTCAAGGAATTAAAGCTCAAGTTCAACTTTAGCATGGAGACTTTTGAACGACATGGAACTGGGTTTCTCAGACTTAAAGAGCAAAAGAAAGAAGAAGAAGAGAATGAGAGGAAGATGCTTCAAGGAGGAAGGGAGAGATAAGTGTTGCATGGAGAAAAGAAAAGGAAGACATGGTTTTCTTTGTTGGAGGGCCCGGTTGAAGAAAGAAAATAATGGAAAGTGGGAGGCAAATAGGTGGAACATTAAGTGCATTATGTCTCCTTCAAAGACTTTAGTTCATATAATGCCAAATGGTATTTTTCGTAATTAATTTGATGTTCCAAGAGTGTTTTGGTAAATATACTAAATAGATGTAGAAAAATTTAAAAAAATTTTGAAATAGGTTGAAATAAATAGGATGAAATAGATTTTAGATTAAACAAATTTTAATTGACACACTAATAATTAATTTAATTACTATTTTACCTGTAAGGAAAATAATGGGTGTCACAACTCTACCCCTTAAAGAAATTTTGTCATCGAAATTTCAAATCTAACAATGTTAGTAAAAATCAAAATTTCGTAATGATTCTGCTTTCGACTCTATACCCTCAATGTTTTTGTGTCTCCAAACATGAGTTACCATATCTTCATTCTTTTGCTTGGGATATCAACCATGCTTTAAAATATCAAAACCCTCAACAGGAGTATTTCTAGCAAGTTCCAAGTTTCAACACAGTATTATAATTTAGGAATCCGATCAGAAAAGCAAAGATGCTGGTCGTATTATGGACTATCCATGGACTGTGATTTACAACTAGTAAACTAAAACATAATCATAAAATATATCACAAGTGCTTCCATTCAAAATTATACATTAAACTCATACATAGAGATATTAGAAGAAATCTCATAATTATAGCCAATTTGACGGATTCTTCATTACACGGTTACCTTCATGATGCATAAACATTTCACCCACATAACACACTCATAATTTTCCACAGAGTATCCCCACTATTGCTTTGCTACTTCCACAAAACATTAACAGAATACTACACCTTACAAACATGATACGGATACGTTTCGAGGGTACAAAGCACTCCGTATACCATCTATCTATATCATGCACGCTTATAGAATACAAAAACATTGATAAACAAAAGATCGAACCTTAAGTGGGATGCGTTTTGAAAGCATCAAGTATTTTGTATCCAGCCATCCTGACATTAGGCTCAATAAATCTAAAAGGTTTAACAACGGCATACCACAAGAAATACAGAATACAAAGAAAACGGTTGTTCGTGACACGTGAAATACGGACACATATGCCTACATGCCATGGATAAAACCAAAAGATTACAGATGGAGATTCAAATCGAATGGCCACTTCTAGCTTTCCTTCTCCCATTTAAGCTTGAACGTTGCAGTGTCGGACTCTAGATGGATGATTTGCATCTTATCAAACAATTCCTCAACGGTTAAAGCAGTAACAAAGATTTGTCTCTCTGATTCTGCAATGATGTTTTCTTCCACAACATAATTTAGAAATTTTAAGAGACTATCATAAAAATCACTTATATTTAAAAGTCCTAAGGGTTTGGAATAAAAGCCCAATAATTGCTTACAAGTAACTACGAATATTTCTTCAAGGGTATCTAGACCACTAGGTAATGCTATAAAAGCATCAGAATTATTGATTATGGCTTTAAGATTTCTAGGGACGCTCCTGACTCCTAGTTCCTTACCTATGGTTTCCTTTAGGTAGAATATAAGGCCAAATCCCTATAGCTGTGGTGTCACTAGACTTAGTTGCTAGCATCATTTTTTCCATCATTTTCATACTACCACCCCTATAGATTATGTTAATCTTCCTGCATGCTAGGACTTGCCTTAAGTGTTTTGCAGCTTCTACATAGGCTTTATCTTTTCCAAAACTGTAACAAAAGACACAAACATTCTTTATTTTCTTGGTGGACTAAGAGGTAGACATATTTGGTTTATACAAGTGATTGCTTTATGTTTGCTCCACTAAGACTTCGAGTTCTACATGAGATTTTAAGGATAAACAATACACAAAAAGGACTAAAGAGACAGACAAGTAGGTAATGAAAAGGTAATCCAAAGATTTAAACAAAATCTTGTGCAGGTAAGAAAATAAGATAAGTGATTGATAGTTTACGAAAAATCTGATTTACTTTTTGAAAAAGATTAGACTCTAATTCGATAACTTTTGACAATTGAGAATAGTTTGATAGAAGACACTCTTGACACAACTATAGACCTTTTGGCAAATATACATCGAGTCTAGAAATTCAATATAAACAGCAAATACTGTAGAACTTTTGAAATTTGGGATACAAATCTCAAAATATCTGGATAAGTTTTCATAATTCAAACATGTTACAGTACCATATGTGATGTGTCTGATAAGATAATAGATTTTATTATATATATATATATATATATATATCTATTATATATATATATATATCTAAGAAAACCATAAATTAAATGAAACACTAACACTTACGGTGTTAATTTAATAACTACATTTATTTTGAACATAAAGGCAAATATTTTGAGAAAAAGAAAGACAAATTATTGAACATCAACTAAAACAATTTCAAACAAGCAAAGACTAAACAACCTTTATAGAGCAATGACTTATTCCCCATCCAGTTTTCTTATGGCTTAGCAAATAGAAACTAGAAATACCATATTCCTGAGACATTGTCTCTCGGCATGCATTTTGGGCCAAAGTTTAAAGATAGCACCTTGAACATACCCACTTGGATGATATTGAAGAGGAGCATGGAGGTTATCCAAGTTCTCCTTTGAGAGTCCATCCCTGCAAAATCTTATTTTATCCTTTCTATTTACAGACACATATATAGGTGAAATACATTTACCGTTACAATTTTGTCGACCATATTTGTTACAAGTGACCGTGATGACACGAGCTCTTCTTTTCATCGCACAATGGCTGGTACCTGTACTTGGTAAATCGACATCTTGGCTGAAGTCACTTGGATGGATCGTCCCCTCTATCAACATTCTCACATCACAAGGGATGCCAAAATGCATAAGAATCCACAACCGAGTGATCCTAGCCTTGTATTTCTTTCTAAGAATCTTTTGGGAGAGTGATGGGAAATACTTTCTTAGGTGTTGGTACTTTAGGTCCATGATGAAATGAAAGAATAGTAGATAAAAAAGTAAAATAGAGATAGCACGTTGCAGAATTTTGAAATTCCTTCTTCTTTTAGAGAGAGAAAAGGAAGAAGTTCTAGAGAGAAATGAGAGGATTTGCGATTTAGAAAGAGAATAAGAAATCAAGAGAGAGAGTAAGCTTAGAGAAATAACCTCCTATGCACAGTAGACGTATATGTAGACAATGACTAAACCACTGTAAATGACACATATAGAGGCCACATGGGAGAGGCAGTGTGAATCAAACTGATTTAGGATTTTGACTAAGCCTAAATGTTCTAAGTAAAATGGGTCAGGTTGTTTCGGGCCATAACGAGTTAAATAACAAACATGAAATTGAAAACCAACTTGTACAGATCTTAAGCCCAATTCAAAGCCCACTAAAAATAAAATTAACTATGAGCAACAAATCCAATTTAACAACAATTAGGGATCTTCCTGAATGGTATTCAAATCATTCCATAACAACATAATCCTCTAGTAACTCAAATAATTTGTTTTAATCAGACCTTATTGAACAATGCATACACTCATATGTTATCCTTAATACTCAACATCTGTCAATAGATTATTCATCATTACTACCAAGGGTTTAGAATGTGACTAACCTTGAATGAATATGATTTACGTCTTTCAACATAGACCATATCAATGAGTAAAGACCTTTGATTTTACTACTTAAGAACATCTACAATCTCCACAATTCTACTTATACAGTATTTAATTTCCTCATATAACAAAACCTCAGGTAACCAAAAGATTCACATCTAAACATCTAGAAGTTAAATCTTTCATCGTAAAGGTCAAAAATTATCACAGATACCTTAAGTACTATGATCTACTTAAGGAAACTTCCATTAAACATTTTTTTATTGCATCTATTCATAAGGACTAATGTCACTATTTAAATACAATGTACACAACAAAAATATTCCAACCTTGAGTTTCACACATTCTTTGCCTCTACACGACCTCAACAGGCCAAAAGACTAATGTTTATCTCTCTCAAAGTTTAAAACCATGGATTCCAAGCTTATCTCATATTCATCAAGTGAATGGAATTTTAAGAAAAGTTATCGACACTTAAGTACTCCATCGAGTGCACACATAATCACTTTATAGGTTTAAATCAATTATCAAGAATTTGGCACATCTATGCAAAACTTTGAAATCAACAACTTAAACCCTATATTTCTTATTATTTTACACAAGATAAAAGGTTCTAAACTCCTTGTATCTATAAGAATCTCTCTCAATCAATTTACACATAAATTCATTCCATATAATTATCGTTCCCACATAACCATTAATACTTTCATTCTAGAGTCTTTCTATGTTACATCCTCCTGAACTGTATAAATCAACCTGAAGGTTCATTTTGATGATGACAATGAAAATTCAACTTCAAAACCATCTCAAAAACAGATTTTTAAAGTGGTGTTACACTCTGTAGATTAACCGAACCTAGGCTTTGATACCAAAAATTCTATAACGCCCTTAAGTGGGAGTTAACAGTTTTTAATAAATAAAAATAAAGATAAAAAAATATAAATAAAACATCAAAAGAAATTTGCCTGAAACTTAATTGAATACTCTCAAAACAAAACAAAAATATAAACAACAACTTAAACCATAGTTTAATGTAGCACCATAAATTTAATAATACAAAACTATCATCATCATCATTTCAACCCTCAACAAATCTTAATACAGTCACAGAAAAGTAACATTCGATGCTTACATTATCATGATGTACATTCTTTAACAATAGAAGTAATTCCACTATCATGATGTACATTATTTAACAATAGAAGCAATTCCACTTATACAGCCACATAGCTACCTCAACTATGTTTCTTGTCACCACCTCACACATTGTAAGTCCTAAAAAGATGAAAATATAGGGGAATGAGCGACAACATGCTCAATAGGGAAAAACCATTACTCACCTTTAGGTTTTTATCATTACCATATTAAAACCTGCATGGTTAGTTAATACTCATCATTATCCAGATTATGAGATTTATTATGATCATATTTTGTAAATACCATAGTTAATCATTACCGAGTTTTATACATATACATATATAAAAATATTATAGTTCATCATTATTCTTAAGTATCCACATTCAATAGAGTATCACTCAACTCATCGAAACCCAAATGG
Organism: Artocarpus heterophyllus; assembly: GCA_025403435.1. Classification (NCBI taxonomy): domain Eukaryota; kingdom Viridiplantae; phylum Streptophyta; class Magnoliopsida; order Rosales; family Moraceae; genus Artocarpus; species Artocarpus heterophyllus. The sequence continues at coordinate 31,839,439 of CM046338.1, forward strand.
GCGCTTGACCACCCTTCAATCATTCCAAAGGTGTTCCGGTGAAGGGACATCAAGCCTCGAGTCCTCACCAAGTCGATTCCTATACAGTGCATTTTGGGACTTTCGATCCAAGGGAGCATCATCACCTCCCCCTTATTTTACCTTTTAGGGTATTCGTACCCAAGGACGTATCCGCCGCCCTCTTCACGTCTCACCATTTCTCTATAATCAATCATTATTTATAGAGTTAGTTTTTCTAACCATGCTTCTCACTTTACAACAACATGTGTCAAATCATTATGTTTCCTCGCTGTACAATACAAGACGAGTTCCACATCATTGTGTTAAGGTATAATCATATACATTCGAAATATTATATATATATCTTGCAACATAAAACAACCAAATTTTAATTTACCAAAACCTCACAAAAGATGAGTAATAGAATCCCTACCTTCTAAGTTTATCAACAATCTTTTAATCTTGGAATCAATTAATGTTAGCTCCACACTCCCTTGTCCTAAGGCGTGCTTAAAGACAATTAAAACTAAAGCACAACATACAGCCATATTCATAAATAAATCATGTGTAAATCCATCACACTAGTGTGCCATTAAAGTTTTTATGTAATTTCTTTTTGAACACCAAAGTAAACAACTTTCGTCTTAAACACAATATAAAATATCTACAAGTAATCTATACGTTTTAGTCTCTAATATGATTCATAAATCACTTAGGATAGTGTTGGAAAGGTTGCAAGACATTAAGGGATTAGGAGGTGAGCAAAGTTGGGTTCTTGGTTCAGGTTAGCAGTTGGTATACCATGGCAAACTGGCGGTATACTTTTACAAAAAGGGCAGGTTCACTATCTACAATCAGCACACAAGTTAACAAGTGGTTTACTTAAGGTAAACGGGCAATATACTGCCATTGGTAGGTTTACTAGTTTCAAATCTGAAGATTGAAAAATTCATAGAAAATAAAGTACAACTTTGATTTAGGCTCATGATAGCTCGTTGGAAAGCTTAGGATGTTTACTTTTTAAATATCCAAACCAATTTACAAATTTTATTTTCATTTAATCACAGAATTTCAAGAAAGAGTCACTACCCATAGAGGTATTACAATGTTTATGGAATACCATGTTTCCCTTTGCACCAAATCATATTATCCTTGTACAAAATCTCAAAACCATGTCAAAATATGTAGTATGCCTTATGCTCATAATAAACATATTCCCGTGGATTTTTACACTAATATCATCATCAAATCATATCTCAAGCATTTCTTGCAAATAAAGGTGAAAACATTCTTATATCAAACTTTCTCATTCAAAATCATGAAATCTAAATTGTGCAATAAAATAAATGAGCAAATTCAAAGTAAAGATAGTAGATAAAACTAGATTAATTTTCTAAAAATCTTACATTAAAATGTCATTGAAAACTTTAAGTCATCAGTTCAAGGGATTAAAGCTCAAGTTCAACTTTAGCTTGGAGACTTTTGAACAACATGGAGCTAGGTTTCTTAGACCTAGAGAGCAGAAGAAAGAAGAAGAAGAGACTGAGAGGAAGACGTTTCAAGGAAGAAGGGAGAGATAAGTGTTGCATGGAGAAAAAAAAAGAAGAAGAAGACATGGTTTTCTTTGTTGGAGGGCCTGGTTGAAGAAAGAAAATAATGGTAAGTGGGAGACAAGTCGGTGGAACATTAAGTGCATCATGTTTTCTTCGGAGACTTTAGTTCATATAATGTCAAATGGTATTTTCGTAATTAATTTGATGTTTGAAGAGCGTTTTGATAAACATACTAAATAGATATAGAAAAATTTTAGAAAATTTTAAAATAGGTAGAAATATATAGGATGAAATAGATTTTAGATTAAACAAATTTTAATTGGCACACTAACAATTAATTTAATTACAATATTAACTGTTAGAAAAATAATAGGTGTCACAATAATAATTTAGAAACCTTGAGATAGTTTGATTCCTAAAACTAAATAACGTGGGTCAAAAGCAAGACAAGTATATACGCTAAGGGGTTTGTGTTATCAATAACCCTTTACAACATTTTTATCTTTAGCACTAGCTATATTTTAATGTGTCACGAATTTCCTCAAAATGGTCAATTTTTTACTTTCCCTTTTTACCCTCCTTTGTTTTTTATTCACCCATCATCAGAGCTAATCCATGCCTTCTTTTTTGTCGTTTTCAAATGTTGGTGCTTTTGGTGCTTGTTCTTATATTTTGAAAACCAATCAGTTCGAGTTACCTGCCTTGCAAAGCTACCTTTATTGTTTGATGCTTTCCTTTCCTTTCTTTTTTTTTTTAATTTCCAACCCATTTATTTCGGCCTCTCTTTTTTTTTTTTTTTCTAAATCAAATTCGGAGTTTAAACTTTGAAAAAACCTTTTATCCTAAAACGAACCCCTATTGAAATAAATCTTGTCAAATATGTCCCCTCATATGTTTTTCTTGCATATTTAGTCAAACTGCTCTTCATGAAAATTACTATTTCATTATTTGCCTCGATGAAATAATTTTATTGAATATATTCCTACTAAAATGCCTTTTCCATTCTTATATGCACATCTAATTAGTTTTTTATTTGATTTGACTTGGCTGACTATTGTTTTATTAAACATGCTATATTTATATTTTTTATGTCTTATTGTTATTATTATTTTTATCATTATTATATTATTACAATTATTATTATTGCTATTATTATTATTATTACTATTATTATCCTTATTGTTATTATTGATTTAGTCCCTAAACTTATTTTTTTAATGATTTTAAATATGTCCCTACTTAAATGTCTATTTGATTTGTCCTTGCTCAATTCTTTCTTTCCAAAATGAGGTCTACTTATCAAAGTATAAAATACTAGACTGAAGCAATTGACTGAAACGTGAAGTTTCGCACATCCTTTTTTTTTTTTTTAACATTAGCGCATCTCTAATGCAATATCAAATTGATGTGTCAAATGAAAAATTTAGCATTTGAGTGTTTAAAAAAAAAAATCTTCAGCGTAATGCAATTTTTTATGCTAAATTTTATTATATTTTGTTTCTTAAGTATGACTTTTATATTTGAGATTTGTTAGACATTCAATATGTGATCAATTTTAGTTTCTTTTTCTTTATATATTTTTTTATTTTGATAAATTGTTAGTTCGAATATTTTTTTCTTCTTTATAATGCTCAATCCGATCAACCAATCCAATCCACCTAAACTTTAATAGGGTAAGTTGCTTTTAAAATTTGGTTTTATCACGTGGATTAGATTTAAAATCAAACCTATCTAAACTTTAATTGGATGGGTTAAAAAATCTTTAAAATCCACTGAACTTCTTTTAGAGAGGTACTTTGAGACCCTACGCCTTCTAGTAGTAGACTGCTAGGCAGAGACTAAGCTCTATTTTAGATTGGCAACTGGTAAAGATATAATCTAGTAAATTATGAAAAATAATACATCAAATTCCTCTTTGGCATCTAGTAGTTTACTATTTGTAACTTATAGATTATTTTTTTGAGTGGCGGGACAATTTTATTACATGTTATGACTTTGACTAGCCTCTTAAAAAGAAATATTAATAAAAGATTTAATGTTAAGGGGTAAAGATATAATATTTTAAAAGGTATTTTTGTGCTTTTTTCTAAAAACAAAAAAGAGATTTGAATACTAAGTTTGAATATTCGCAAAAAATTATAAAATAACCACCTAGAAAACATTAGTTGACAGTTATAAATTTGTCTTTCAAATGATAAAAGTTTCAATAATAACAAAGTGGTTAATGTAACTAAACTATTGTCACGCCCCGGAGTACGGGAGGTGACGTGGCGGAATATCTAGATTAATTAAACAAGAATTTAAATAAAAATTGACAGTTTGAGAATCAAATTAAATAAAAATTAAGAAGATTTTCCACCACATTTTATAAAAGAATTTATAAATATTAAGCAGGTAATAAAAATTAAATAAAAACCGCGAATATGGGTTCCATAACCCACAACTTGTGCACACACATGGTTCTGACAATATCATGAATACAATTACAGTCCAAGTACAAATAAAGTTAAATCTTACATGCCTTGATTAATAATACATAATATAAATAAACTCTCCTATTGCTCCTGAGTTCGGTCCAAAGAATCTTCTCCAAACCTAAATGGGAAACCACCTAGAGGGGGGGGGGGGGGGAAATTTAAAAACAATAAAACGTGAGCGAAAGGCTTAGTAGGACTATGTTTTATAAAATAGTTTAATGCAAAGAAAAATAACATTATTAGAAGTTATTCAAAAAGAAACTTGAATAAATAAATAAATAAATAATTTGAGTAGAACCGTTCCGTCACAGAACAGTCCACACGTCAAATCAAAACACCATTTTACTTTTACCTAGGCAAACCATGATATCACCACCGTAGTGGCCCAGCTGGGTTTCGGGACCTGCCCCCAAGGTCGATCGCTACACGACTCGATCTCTGATATGGCATCATGCCTTTGTGTTTATTATCATTATCATTCAAAACCCAATTACCGAGTGTTGTCAATTATATTCATTATAAGATTCATTTTAGATCACGGTATATTAAAACAAAACCGATAAATTCACTTTCAAACAACCGTTGAAAACATTTTAATAAGAATCCTTTTTAAAGCCAAATCATTTTAAAACCAGGCTACCAAAGAAATAGGATAAAAGTCCTACCTCAATACTCGTGCCGGTACCCCACACCGTAATCCCGGTCCGCTATCCGTTAGCTCCACGGAACCACGAACGATCCTAGATACAAACTAAGTCGATTAATATCTAGTTTGAGACATTCTATGTTACTAAATCATTTCATGATGTCCTAGTGTGCCATTTGTACCTTTAAAATCATTCTATAAGGTTGGGATTTAATCATGGGTTCAAAACAGTGAAAACGGGTAAAAATCACAAAAATTTTCCATGCCTCGGTCGGCCTGCCGGACGCCCTGCTTCGGCCTGCCGAACTGCAAAGTTCGGCCTGCCGGAAGCAAAGTTCGGTCGGCCGAACATTTCCCCAGATTCGGCCTGCCGGTCGGAAGAACACCGGCCTGCCGAACAGGGAAAATCCAGAAATCCCAGCCACGGGTTTCTCGATCCCCAAAATCCAAATCTTGTTTCCAACCTGTTTTTCTCAAATCCCAGGCATGAAAAACAATTATACTTGATAGAAAAACATACTAAAACATGTTTGGACCCATTTAAACAAGATTTAAACTCAAAATCCTCAAAGATCCGAAAATGAGAAAATGAGGGGAAAAATGAAAAATCTTGAATCCAATCCGTTTTTCTTCAATCTAAGCTTAGATTCTAGTTGTTCTAAGTTCATTTAACACAAATCCACGGTTTCTAAGCTAAAACAAACCTAGATTTCAAAAACACACAAAATTGAAAATTTTGTAAAAAGTTTAGAAATTTCGAATCTAACCTCGAATCGAAGCTTCAATCCGCGTTCTCGGTTGCCGAATCACGTCCCCGAGCTTCCTCCTTGCTATCCTGAAGCTTGGATTTGACATGGAGTTCAAAAATTTGAGAGAGAATTGAGGGAGAGGGAGAGCTGCCGAGAGAGAGAACCACGGGAGGGAAGAGAGAGAGAGAGTGAAACGTGAGAGTGAGAAGAGAGAGAGAGAGGAAGGAAATAAATAGAGAAAATCGGTGGGCGGTTTTACTGCGCGAAAACCATAGGCCGCCCACGGTTTTGCAAAACGGGGTATTTTTAACATTTTACAAATTATTATGTTTTAAAACTCAAAACATCATTTTAAAACAATAAGAAATCATTTGAATGCATCAATTTTAACAAAACAACCAAAAATTAAAAATCCAACCAAATAATCTAATTAAAGTTAAAACATTAATTATGGCACACTAATCCATCAATTACATTACATTAACACTAAATAAATTTCGGGACGTTACAGCTCTCCACTCCTAAAAGAAATTTCGTCCTCGAAATTTACAACTCACTTCAAAAACAAAACAAATGCGGATACAATTCCCGCATACTCGACTCTAACTCCCAGGTGGCTTCATCAATCCCATGATGCTGCCACATGACCTTTACCAACGGTATTTCACGACGACGCAAGCTAATCACCTTCCGGTCGATAATCTGAATCGGCACTTCTTCATATGTCGTATCTTCCTGAACCTGTACATCGCGAAACGAAACTATCTTATCCTGCCCAGGTGGACATTTCCTAAGCATCGACACATGAAACACATCGTGCACATGGGAAAGTTCGGGCGGAAGATTAAGCCGATAAGCGACCACACCAACTCGCTGAGTGATCTCGAACGGCCCAATATACCTCGGCGCGAGTTTCCCACTCACTCCGAACCGCATAGTTCCCTTACGAGGTGTCACCCTCAAGAGAACAAAATCTCCAACCGCGAACTCTAAGGGTCTACGTCTCCTATCCGCGTAGCTCTTCTGCCGACTCTGAGCTGCTCTCAACCGATCCCGAATCACTATGACTTTCTCGTTGCTATCACGAATCTCATCCGGCCCAAGAATAACTCTATCTTCCGGCTCGGCCCAACACATAGGTAACCGACACGGTCGCCCATACAATGCCTCAAATGGTGCCATACCGATACTCGCCTGATAACTGTTGTTGTACGCGAACTCCGCCAAATGCAAACATTGCTTCCAATTCCCGCCGAAGTCCAACGCACAAGCACGCAACATATCCTCGAGAACCTGAATAACCCGCTCAGACTGCCCATCAGTCTGAGGATGAAATGCCTTACTGAAGTTCAAATCCGTACCCAAAGCCTCCTGAAAACTCCTCCAGTACTTAGCATTAAACCTGGTGTCTCGATCAGAGGTGATGGACAAAGGAACTCCATGCAACCTCACAATGTTCTGCATATACAACTCCCCAAGAATCTTCCTGAAACACGTCGACCTAAACGGAATGAAATGCGCCGATTTCGTCAACCTATCGACTACAACCCAAACTGCATCGTGCCGTTGCTCTGTCCTCGGCAAACCTGTGAGAAAATCCATCGTCACATGCTCCCATTTCCATCCTGGAATAGGAAGCGGCTGAAGCTGACCTGCAGGCTTCTGATGCTCAGCTTTCACCTGAAGACACGTCGAACACTTGGCCACGTACTCGCGAACATCTTTCTTCATGCCTCTCCACCAATACTGCATCTTCAAATCACGATACATCTTGGTGCTCCCCGGATGAATAGCAAACTGAGACCTATGAGCTTCGTCTAGAACGGCTTTCATCACCTCGGCGATAACTGGAACTGCAAGACGCTCCCGGAAGTACAACGATCCATCTGCATGCACGCTCCATTCTTCAAACTGCTCCCCGTTCTAAATCCGCGACCAAATCCCCTGCAAATGCCGATCTTGCCACTGGCTTTGCTTCACCATCCGAACAAGAGCTGGAGTCGCTTCCACATGATATAACAAAACTCGATCACCGTCTTCATGATACAGTCCCTGCTCTAGTCCTCAAAAATCAAACAAGAGAGAATCCCTGAAGACTTCCTGCTAAGCGCGTCCGCTACCACATTAGCTTTCCCGGGATGATACTACAAAGCGAAATCATAATCCTCCATGTACTCCACCCATCTGCGCTGCCTCAAGTTGGGATCCCTCTGAGTGAAAAAATACCTCAAACTCTTGTGATCGGAGAAGACCTGGAACGATGCTCCATACAAATAACACCTCCAAATCTTCAGCGCGTAGATCACCGCTGCAAGCTCTAAATCGTGAGTGGGATAATTCCGCTCGTGAGGTCGTAGCTGTCTCGAACCGTACGCAACTACACGTCCATGCTGCATCAACACGCATCCAAGTCCACGCCCTGAAGCATCCGCATAAACCTCATACGGCTCGTCACTGCTAGGAATAACCAACACTGGAGCTGAAGTCAACCGGTTCTTCAATTCCTGAAAAGCAAGCTCACAATCTTCATCCCACTCAAACCTGACATTCTTCTTGATCAATCTTATCAACGAAGCTGCAATCTTCGAAAAGTCCTTTACAAATTTCCTGTAATATCCAGCAAGACCTAAGAAGCTGCGGATCTCCGCTACATTCCTTGGTCATTCCCACTCCAATATAGCTTCAATCTTGGACGGATCCACTGAAATACCATGCTCCGAGATGACATGACCCAGAAACTTGACCTCAGTCAACCAAAACTCACACTTTTCCCTCTTAGCATACAACTGGTGCTCCCGTAGAGTCTGAAGCACGATCCGGAGATGCTGCTCATGCTTCTCCCAAGTCTTAGAATACACAAGAATATCATCAATGAACACGATCACAAACTGATCCAGATACGGCCTAAATATCCTGTTCATCAGATCCATAAAAGCTACCGGAGCATTCATCAACCCAAAAGACATGACCAGAAACTTGAAGTTCCCATACCGAGTCCTAAATGCTGTCTTGGGAATATCCTCTTCCTTGATCCTGAGCTGATGATAACCTGAACGCAAATCAATCTTCGAGAAGTATCGCGAACCTCCCAACTGATCAAATAGCTCATCAATCCTAGGCAAGGGATACTTGTTCTTCACCGTAACACAATTTAGCTGCCGATAATCCACACATAACCTGAGAGTCCCATCGTGCTTCTTAGCAAACAAAACCGGTGCTCCCCACGGAGATGTGCTATTCCGAATGTATCCTTTATCAGCAAGTTCCTGAAGTTGCTTCCTCAATTTCTTCATTTCTGCCGGCGCCATCCGATAAGGTGCCATGGAAATCGGTGATGTCCCTGGAAACAACTCGATACCAAACTCAATCTCTCGATGCGGTGGTAACCCTGATAACTCATCGGGGAAGACATCCTCGAACTCATCAACCACCGAAATCACTGCACTACCTTTCGAAACATAGGGCTCGCAATCTAGATTGGCAAGAAAAGAAAAACAATCTAGATTCCTTCGCCCTCCTAAACACGACTTTATAAGGCGCTCACTCATTAGCCAATCACCACCACCCTGGTAAGTGATTACCGTCCCCCTATCAGACACTAGGATCACTTTTCTAAGTTGGCAGTCCACGACTGCACTATACCTGGACAACCAGTCCATCCCTAAAATCACATCATAGGAGCTCATGGGGAGTATAATCAAATCACTTTTCAAAATCTCATCCCCAATCTTTATTTTACATGATTTACACATACAATTCACACACACCCGCCCCAAGGGAGAAGTTATAGCTAGGGGTTCATTAAACTCTTCTACCTCTAATCCCAAGGCATGTACAAAAGAACTCGAAATGAGAGAATGAGAGGCACCGGTATCAAATAAAACGTGAGCTAAAGATCTAGAAACCAAAATCATACCGTCGACAACTGCGTTACTAGTCTGAGAATCCGACCCTCCAGATGCCATTGCATGAACCTGCACTGGCGCTTTCCCCTTTCCTCTACCGACATTACTAGGTCCTGGATTACTCGGTCGATGTTGCTGAGATGGAGATGATTGCACACTACCTGTACTCAGCGCTCGATACTGAGGAACACTGCGCTGAAAATACTGCGGCTGCTGCCCCCGTGCCGGATGTGAGAATTGCTGAGGAGAAAACTACGGATACTGTAACTGCGGGTACTACGGAGGCAGAGGTAGGGTCTGAAGCTGAGGCTGAGACGAACGACTGGCATCCTCCCCGGTCTGAGATCCAAGACGAGCACTCCTGATTGGGCAATTTCTCTTGATGTGTCCGGGCTGCTGACAGAAATGACAATGAAAGCTGTAGGGGTTGCTACGCCCGCTGCTAGACGAACTGCTGCTGCCACTGGTCGCACCGCCTTGTTTGCCTTTCCCCGGAGCTGGACGACTACTAATGTTCTTCCTGCCACTCCTCTGCGGTCCTCCTGAAGCCTTGGCTCGGTCCTCACAATACTGCACATAATCATTCTCCATGGAGATTGCCGACGACACAAGCTCTCCGAAACTCCTAAGCCGTAGAGCAACCAACTGCCGTCGAATAGGAGCCTTGAGTCCTTCCTGAAACTTAATACATTTCTCGCGCTCCGATGCCACCGCTGATGGAGCAAACCTAGCCAACTCGTTAAATTTTGCCTCATACTCCCGAACTGACATATCACCCTGCTGCAATCTATAAAACTCAGCTGCTTTCTGGTCTCTATACCCCTGCAGAAAATACCAATCATAGAACAGCTCCTCGAACTTGTCCCAGCTGATATCGCCACTGCGCTCTAGACGCTTAGTTTGTTTCCACCAGGTGTTAGCGCCACCCTCGAGCTTATACGCCGCAAACTCCACACGATACTCCTTAGGCACACCAAGAGTATCCAGATGCTTCAAGATTGAATCCAACCAATATTCAGCTTAACAGCGGGTCCCCGTTGCCATCAAAAGTCAGAATAGACGCCCGCTGGAATTCCTTAAAGAAAGCATGCCGACTACCAACACTGGAGTCTTCCGGTCTAGCCCTGGCTGCCATCTGCCGGAAAGCCGCAAACATAGACCTCATCAGGCTCTCATCATTTCCGAACTTGGCGTCAGATGTCGAACGACGTCTAGGTGCCATTCTCTCACTTCTGAAAACAAAACTTGGACTGTCAGAGGTATTTCATTGTCAAACCTATGTGTGCACAATTCCCAAGGTTCATAACCTTGAGCTCTGATACCATTCTATCACGCCCCGGAGTACGGGAGGTGACGTGGCGGAATATCTAGATTAATTAAACAAGAATTTAAATAAAAATTGAGAGTTTGAGAATCAAATTAAATAAAAATTAAGAAGATTTTCCACCACATTTTATAAAAGAATTTATAAATATTAAGCAGGTAATAAAAATTAAATAAAAACCGTGAATATGGGTTCCACAACCCACAACTTGTGCACACACATGGTTCTGACAATATCATGAATACAATTACAGTCCAAGTACAAATAAAGTTAAATCTTACATGCCTTGATTAATAATACAGAATATAAATAAACTCTCCTATTGCTCTTGAGTTTGGTCCGAAGAATCTTCTCCAAACCTAAATGGGAAACCACCTAGAGGGGGGGAAAATTTTAAAAACAATAAAACGTGAGCGAAAGGCTTAGTAGGACTATGTTTTATAAAATAGTTTAATGCAAAGAAAAATAACATTATTAGAAGTTATTCAAAAAGAAACTTGAATAAATAAATAAATAAATAATTTGAGTAGAACCGTTCCGTCACAGAACAATCCACTCGTCAAATCAAAACACCATTTTACTTTTACCTAGGCAAACCATGATATCACCACCGTAGTGGCCCAGCTGGGTTTCGGGACCTGCCCCCAAGGTCGATCGCTACACGACCCGATCTCTGATATGGCATCATGCCTTTGTGTTTATTATCATTATCATTCAAATCCCAATTACCGAGTGTTGTCAATTATATTCATTGTAAGATTCATTTCAGATCACGGTATATTAAAACAAAATCGATAAATTCACTTTCAAACAACCGTTGAAAACATTTTAATAGGAATCCTTTTTAAAGCCAAATCATTTCAAAACCAGGCTACCAAAGAAATAGGATAAAAGTCCTACCTCAATACTCGTGCCGGTGCCCCACACCGTAATCCCGGTCCGCTATTCGTTAGCTCCACGGAACCACGAACGATCCTAGATACAAACTAAGTCGATTAATATCTAGTTTGAGACATTCTATGTTACTAAATCATTTCATGATGTCCTAGTGTGCCATTTGTACCTTTAAAATCATTCTATAAGGTTGGGATTTAAATCTGGGTTCAAAACAGTGAAAACGGGTAAAAATCACAAAAATTTTCCATGCCTCGGTCGGCCTGCCGGACGCCCTGCTTCGGCCTGCCGAACTGCACAGTTCGGCCTGCCAGAAGCAAAGTTCGGTCGGCCGAACATTTCTCCAGATTCGGCCTGCCGGTCGGAAGAACACCGGCCTGCCGAACACACAGTTTGGCCTGCCGAATTGGGAAAATCCAGAAATCCCAGCCACGGGTTTCTCGATCCCCAAAATCCAAATCTTGTTTCCAACTTGTTTTTCTCAAATCCCAGGCATGAAAAACAATTATACTTGATAGAAAAACATACTAAAACATGTTTGGACCCATTTAAACAAGATTTAAACTCAAAATCCTCAAAGATCCGAAAATGAGAAAATGAGGGAAAAAATGAAAAATCTTGAATCCAATCCGTTTTTCTTCAATCTAAGCTTAGATTCTAGTTGTTCTAAGTTCATTTAACATAAATCCACGGTTTCTAAGCTAAAACAAAACTAGATTTCAAAAACACACAAAATTGAAAATTTTGTAAAAAGTTTAAAATTTTCGAATCTAACCTCGAATCGAAGCTTCAATCCGCGTTCTTGGTTGCCGAATCATGTCCCCGAGCTTCCTCCTTGCTATCCCGAAGCTTGGATTCGAAATGGAGTTCAAAAATTTGAGAGAGAATTGAGGGAGAGGGAGAGCTGCCGAGAGAGAGAACCACGGGAGGGAAGAGAGAGAGAGAGTGAAACGTGAGAGTGAGGAGAGAGAGAGAGAGGAAGGAAATAAATAGAGAAAATCGGTGGGCGGTTTTACTGCGCGAAAACCATAGGCCGCCCACGGTTTTGCAAAACGGGGTATTTTTAACATTTTACAAATTATTGTATTTTAAAACTCAAAACATCATTTTAAAACAATAAGAAATCATTTGAATACATCAATTTTAACAAAACAACCAAAAATTAAAAATCCAACCAAATAATCTAATTAAAGTTAAAACATTAATTATGGCACACTAATCCATCATTTACATTACATTAACACTAAATAAATTTCGGGACGTTACAACTATTGACATCCAATTCTGTTTTTTTCCCCTTCGTTTACGTCCTATTCTTCCTTGGTTTTTACTCATTTACTAAAGTCCAAGTACAGAGCAATGCCATGGGGTTCCAATCTTGGGGAGCTCTATGTAGCTCCACATGACATATCAATGGAACTCTTCATGGCGAGGTAATAATAATGTTTATTTTGCTATATCTATGGATCTATAGATTATATAAAAGAGGCAATCTTGTGCATATCTTTGGTTCTCCAACGTACCTGTGTGCTTGCTTCAACTTGCTAATTGTTGCTTTTTTATTTATTATTTGTTTAATTTTTCTTTGATAAATCTTATATTTTCTTATACATACAAATGCCTTCCCAACTACTAATACATGTGTACTTCGAGTTTTGCACTAATTAGTATTTGTAATTTTACAATACATGCATGTCTTTTTTTCCCTAGAAGGTAATACAGTTTAAGAGAGGATATTGATGAATTTACGTCCTTTACTTCTTTTTTGTCTAGATATATTAGATATAATTATTTTATAACGTGGTCCATTTGTTAATTCTCGTTAAAGAAAAAACATAATTTATCACATGAGATGCATTTAATAAACTCATGTAGGGTTTTAAAATGTTTAACTCAAACTTGTAACTAAGAGAAATGAAAGAGTTAAAAGAGAGAGAATGATAAGCACTAATTAAAAACATGAAAAAGAAGCCGAAGAGAGATAGAGGAATAAATAAAAACTAACAAGAGTGTGTAAGGAGATTCAATATAGACAAAATAAAGTTAAGAGGCATACAATAGAAAGCAAAAGTAGATAAAGAAAATAGGAGTAAAAATTTCGGAGAGGAGGCGAAAAATCATAAGAGAGAAAATCACAAAAGTGAGTTAGGAGGGAAAAGGGGAGGGATTTTTAAATTTTTTGATTAAAAAAAAAAGAGGCCATTTACTCTTAGAAATTTTTTTTTAACCCTTTTGTCAAAATCTTCCGTTGTGTCGTTGTGAGAGGTTATGAAGAAAAAAACACTTATAAAGCCAACAACATAACATTGCTTACGTAATACTTGATAATATGATAATTTGATAAACTAATTAGAACGTCATATAATGACAGCTCTTACATTATCAAGTCTATAGAACAATATATATTTTTTCATACATAGTAATGCAAAAAAAAGCAGAACGTGTCCTCAATTGTGAAAACGAAGGTTCTTCCCTGCATTTGAGAAGAATACAATAATGGCCAAAAGGATGCATCTCATCTCTTGATACACATTGACTTACATTTTCATTGCTCCTACGCTTCTAGAGATAGTATTTCTATATACTTGAGAAAATTAACAAATCTTCGGCTACAAATTCGGTTTACCAGGCCATGAAAAAAATCAGAACAGCAACATGAATAGGAGTCATGGAGTTGTGCACCCCCTTCGTTTTTGGTTTTATATTTAAGCACAGAAACACTAAATTTTTGGAATCTAAAGACATGATACATCTATCCTGTCTAAACTAGAAAGAAAGCCCTAAATCATAAACGAGTAAATTTTGAAAGACTACATATCAATCATCCATGTTCTGATCATTATCGTTATCTCCATCATAGTACTCGTCGTCGCGTTGGATTTGCTTGTCCCTGGTGTGCTCTGCAAAGGCAATTTCATGAAGTTTGATTAGAAGAAAACAAGCAGTTACAAGCCGATGCAAGAAAACAAAAAGTGTGCACGCTGTGATTTTAGGATTTTTCACTTACGATCTATGCGCTCGTCTGGGTTCTGCTCATCTTCATCAATATCAGGGATATAAAAGTCTGGAGGAACCTGCAAAACAAATGGGAATTACCGTGAATGTTTTGCCTTCAAGGTTCTTGAAAAAAGCATCTAAACAAGCAAAATTTAAGAACAGGTGTTTTTTTTTTAAGTGCTTCTCTTTTGAAATATTATATATAATTCTGGTGGTATATAGAGTTATTTGCAATGTACAATTTTTTTTTGGGATGAAAAAACTTCTTTTATTGGTTAAATATAATCAATCAAATACAAGAGAAGAGGACGAGGAGTCCTCCCAAGAAAAGAGAAAAAACAAAGGGATATTTATCTTTTTATACTCTCTATTTTAAGTTCATTCAAAACCTATACCTTCGGTTTTAGATCTCATCGAATTTATACATTCAGATTGATTTAATACACAAGCTTTTACTTTTTCCCAATCAATATTCAATTTTGACTAGAGAAATTACCCAAAATACACTCAAATTGAAAAATACGAGAACTTTACAAATTTAAAAAAAAATTATACTTAGGTTTTCGACTTCAAACATATATAGAATACCCTAAAAATTAGTGTTTTATGTGTTTTTGTTTTTGTTTCCTTTTTATTTTTTGAAAGTTTTAATTTTTCTCTATTTTATTTAAGGATAATTTGGTCATTTTAAACGTCAAAATCAACTATTGACATATTAAATCTAATATGAAAGTATAAATTCGATAAGATTCAAAACTAAGGCTATAGTGTTTGAATAAACCTAATATACAGGGTATAAAAAGATAAATAACCCAAAAACAAAAAACGCACTAAGAGCAAAAAAGAAGACCAGAAAATCAAGTCTAAAGATCCAATACATCTCTCCAATCCCTAACAAATAAGAAGAAAGGATTGCCCTTAAAAGCTTTGTCCGTAGAGGCCCGTAAAGAAGCCAAAGATTTTACTTTCTGAAAAATGTCTTCCTATGCCAATTCTCTGTCCTCAAAGATTCTTGCATTCCCTTCCATTCAAGTTGTCCACAGCAACGCCAGGACTACACAATTTTTTAAAACTTTAGCTTTCCTGTTAGAACCAAAACCCATAGTTGCCTCCACCAATAATGATTTACAATGAGCCAGAAAAACCCAGTCAAGATCCGCGACCTTAAGCACCTTAAGCCAGAGAGTCCTTGCAACCCAACAATGCAACAAAAGATGATCTATTGATTCCCCATCCTGTCTACACAATACACACCAAGCTCGAGAAATAGACAACTGAGGATTTTTCTTTTGGACCCAATCACAAGTATTTGTTTTCCCATGAAAAACAAGCCAAGCAAAGACCTTAATCCTATTTGGAGCACAAGATTTCCAAATGAAATTGAAGGGTTCAAAATCAGAATCAATAATATCATCAACTAGACAAGAGAAGATAGATTTGCAAGGAAAGCCTGAGAATTGACAAACCCATGCTCTAGAGTCCTCTATTGACGGTCTTAAGGAAAAGGTTAGTAGAATTTGAAGGAGAGAAATGAGATCCTCTGCCTCTCTATCATTTAAATTTCTCCTAAACCCAAAATCCCAATTTAGACCCATAAGCCTCAATGGAATACAAACTTGGTTGATATACACATAAGGATGCTTGCTCCGAAGGGAATCTCCACAGCCACTTGCCTACTAGTGCCACATTCCTCAACTTAAGATTTCCTATATCCCCTTTCTTCTTACTTTTAAATACCTTCTCCCATGCCACTAAAGCCTTCCCTCTATCATTTTCTTGCCCTTCCCAAAGAAAATCCCTCGTCACCTTCTCCAAAATTGACACCACCGAAACAGGCAGCTTGAAAAGGGACATAAAATAAGTAGGAAGACTCAAGGGTACAGATTGAATAAGTATAAGCCTCCCTCCCTTAAACAGAAAAGCCTTCTTCCAACCATCAGGTCTCTCTAAAAATTTTAATCACCGGAGAGCAAAAATCCATAGAAAGAGGATTTCCCCCCAAAGGCAAGCCCAAGTACTTAATTGGCCAACTTCCAGCTTCACACACAACTGCTGCGCAAATGTCTATCTCCTCCTCCAGACTGATCCCTGCAATTGTACATTTATTCACGTTGATTGTCAGGCCCGAACAAAGCATATCATCAGCAAATTGGAGATGAGATACCTGAACATTCTCTTCCCACCTTAAAACCCTCCACCACCCCGACATGCTCTGCTTTGTCAATTAGTCTTCCCAGGACATCCGACACTTTTTAAACCTTGTCTCAAGCCTCTAATAGCACCAAATCTACCTCTAGGGGTCCCATTAATCATTATGGAAAAATTCGCCAAATTCAAACAACCTTTGATTCACTTTCTCCATTTAGCCCCAAAGCCCCTTTTTCTCATGACTACATCCAAAAAACTCCATCTCACATGGTCATATGCTTTTTCAAGGTCTATCTTACAAACCACCCCTTTTTTCTTCCTCGTTCTGTAATCCTCCACAGCTTCATTAGCAACCAGTGCCACATCTAGGATCTGTCTGTCTTTAACAGAAGCACCTTGAGATCGCAAAATTGTTTTTCCTAGCACCTCCCTTGGTCTGTTTGCCAACACCTTAGCAAGAGTTTTATACAGACTAGAGACCAAGCTATTCGGCCTAAGGTCCTTGACTTTTCTGGAACCCTCCTTAGGAATAAGACGTAGGAAAGTATGATTCATATTAGCACAAACCACACCATTCCTGTAAAAATCCCCAAAAACCTTCATTATATCTTCTTTAAAAAATTCCCAGCAATTTTGGTAAAATGCGGCAGTGTAGCCATCCAGGCCGGGAGACTTACTTCTATCACACTCGAAAACTGCTTTTTTCACCTCTTCCAATTCATATGGCAATGCCAACCATCTAGACTTTTCTTCCAGGATTTCACACCAATTAACCCCATCAAAGCTCCAACTCCCTTTGATATCTTCTTGATAAAGCTTTTGAAAGAAAGAAAGAATTTCCTCTTCTATGTCCGCTTGATTATCCACCACGTTATCTTGTTCTCAATCCTAGAGATGATACTCTTATTCTTCCGATGATTCACCAACTTATGAAAAAGATCCATACTTGCATCCCATTCTTTCACCCACCTAAATTTCATCTTTTGATGCCATGAAATCAATTCTCTAAATGAGACTTCCTCCTTTTAAATCCTTAGCCTTCTTCTTTCCTCCCTCTCCTCTTCGAGCCCAGTTAAATCTTCTTTCTTATCCAACTCCTCAATTTTTGACCGGATGTCTTTCTTCACCACTCTTATGTCCCCAGAAATCTCCTTATTCCCATCCACCAATATAACTTTTCAGAATCTTAAGCTTCTCCATAAACTTATAAGCCTTCCACCCCGAAGTGTTTATTGACGTCCATCAAAGTTCCCAATCTTGCCGGAAAGAAGGACAACCCATTCACACATTCTCAAAACAAAATGGTGTTGGGCCCCATTTCACAGAGAATCAAAGGAAAATGATCCAAACAAACTCTCACTCCCACTTCCTGTCTTATCTCCCAAAAGTTATTCTCCCAGTCTGTTACAAACAAGAACCTATCAATTCTACTCTTAACCACCTCCTTTTGAAAGTTGGACCAAGTGAAATGAGAATTCACCAACTCTATGTCTCTCAACTCTGAATCCCTAATAAATTCATCAAACAGCCTCCTGCTTCTCATGGTTCTTGTCCTTGGCAACGTACACGTATCAAAAGAAAGAATGTGAACTAAAGATGTTTGGAATATGTTGATGCAAGATTTGATGTTAATTCCAATGTACAGATAATGATTGTGAGAGTGTACCAATATGTTAATCGCACCCAGGGCTCATGGAAAAAGTGAATTTATCAAGTAGAAGATTTCTCAGGCAACCATTTAATTGGTACTCACCTCCTGCATCTGCACACTCGGGGCATGTTGAATGTAACGAAGATTCTCCAAGACCTGCATTTTGATTGTGCCCAGATACGATTTACTATTTAAGTTCTCCTGCATAATTGACACCCATAGAAGGAAAAAAAATAAGTAATCAAAGAAACTTCTATGCCATTTGTGCATTAAAATCTTTCAAGACTACAAAATATTTAACAAAACAAAGCCAGCTAGCTCATAATACAACCACATGACCATTAAATCTGGGTACAGTAAAAAAAAATAAAAAAAAAAAAAGAACCCAGAACATTTTGAGGGGTACGATAACATAAAAGTTCTAAACATTACATACTATTTGTCCATGCGGAATCTTCAATGAATACTCTGGCGCAAAATATTTAATATACTCGTTATCAGGAATTTCTGCCAAAAAAAATGCCAATAAGATATTTAGTTTGGATAGAACAAAACTGAACTCTTGATCATACAGAAAAGGTGGATAAGCATCAACCCAGGTTATCCAAATAGAAAAGTTGTAATCACTTAAGCAGCAATCAAATTATCCCTTTCTGTCATAACATGTAATAGTTTAAACAAACATCACTTTGTTGATCGTGAAGATTAATATTGGAAAAACCTGGCCTGCACAGTAATCAAAATATGCACAAACCACCAGACTTGGACTCTTTAAAAAATTGAAAAAAAAAAAAAAAAAAAAACCTCAATTCAGGGCCACCAAATATGTTGGTATTAATAACAAAAATTTTCCTCAACTATAGCCCTTATAACAATGTAACCCTGACCTTAAAAACGCAACATTCATTTTCCTTAATATAGAAGATATTAATGAAAAAAGACCTCCTTAAGTTAGACATTTTAAAAGAAATTGACCCATAATTGGCATGTTGTACATTATAGGAGTTTTTTCTCCCTTTGTTGGAAATGAATATAGGAGTATTTTGTAAATCTATTATGACTAAAGCTAATATGAATTTAAAAGTTGATAAAAGTAAAAAATTCAAATTATTAAGGAAAAAAATAAAAAAAGCTCAAAAAAATTTAATAAAAACTCTCACTTTTCACTTTTGTGTAACTTCTAACATAGTAGGCAGTCACTATATCATTCAACAATTCTCATTTTGTGTGACACATGGATTTTTAACAAAATCCCAACGGAAGGAGTTTTTTGTTAATTTTTTTTAAATTCGAAACAAATATTGCATTTTGAAGATAGGGCGCGGCACATTATGCAAGGGCTATAGTTGAGGAAAAAGTTTCATAATTAATCTAAAATGTTAATATATAGAGCTCGGAAGATCAGAAATAGTCCAACCATCTAATGTTATAGCAATGTCATAAACAAAACTAATGGTGTAGTGAACAATACCAAAGGAACAAGATCCATAACACATTACAGATCATTAAACGCAACTGATCAAACTAAACCTGAACGAAGAACAAAAGATCTCCATTGAGAATATACTGTCTTGAAACAACACTCATATAAGCTAAATAAAATACTATACGTGATACGGCATAATGAGCAGGAAAGAGAAATGCTTTAAACCTTTTCTTCTTCTCCACAATTGCAATTAGCTCAGAATTCCACACTAAAAATCATTATGCTATCAATATTATCATGCCACATTTAACCCACGCATTAATTGATAACGGGAAGTAGACTTTGCATACCATTGGGAAGATCTGTATCTAGTAGAACTCCAGTTTCTAGAGTCCAACATCGAGCAACATTCTCTTTTGTGTATCCCCCACCACCAGTAACCTGCACGCAAGATATATCACTGTAAGCCAATTGTGAAACTGATAACTGATTATCTATGCAAAGTACCATGAAACAGAAAAGATACCAGTAATGGCATATTGAATTTCTTCACAAAACTCACACATTCAGCATGACCTGTAAGAAGCATAAAAAGAAAACGCTAACATATCTAGCCAACAAGGCTAACGATTAATGAGTGCCTATGACTAAGTATGGTAGGTTAAGCAATGTATTTTGACTCTAAAGATGGACTATGGCATAAGATTCAATTTGCGCTCGTTTCTTTTAATTTTCTTAACATAGTCGGGTTGCCAGATAAGATGATGCTGCCCTTCTATTACTGTGACCACAGTTTCCAGATTTTGTATAACGAACAACAGAGATTGAATGTAGATGAAAAATATAAATCCTACTTGTCATTTTCCCACCCTTTTCTATTCATCATATTGCCTCAAGTTTAAAGAATAAAATTTCCAATTAAACCTTATTGCCCATCAAGTGCACTAGTTACATCAATTTCGTTTGCCACAAGCAAATTATTCTTGAATTTCCCTCTAGTACACATTTTTGTAAATTCTGCCTAACATCAGGCATCCAAACTGTAGTCTGGTTAACATTATTACTTAGAAAATAATAGGAAAAATGCTTAATATAATGTGATCATGATAAAATGAGAGGAAAAATAGTTCAAACATGTAGATACACACCATCAATGGAGAGATTAAAGCAACCCAAGCGATCTCCAGCAAGCGAATCTGCTCCACATTGTAGAACAATGGCACCTGGTAGATATGTTTCAACAACCTTGGAAATAATCTGCAAAATTGGAAGTTAAAAAAGTGACAATAAAGATTTATGCTTGACAGCACATACAAAATTAAAATTAATCCAAAACATAGTGCTTCTAACAGAACTTACAGTTTTAAAAAGACGAGTGAAGCTGGCATCGTCTATTCCGTCCTTGAGTGGAACATTAATGGCATAAAACTTGCCTTCTCTTTCTCCTATTTCCTTTTCCAATGAAGATACAATGAATATCACATGGATTTTAACCGTCTAAAGACTAGCAACGAATAACATAGACCTTTCAACCAAAAGAAAGAAGCAAAAACAAGAAGTGGAACAGAGAAAGAAAAAGTAGGCATTCATGGAGCAAAATTGTCCCAAGTGTTTTTAGCATGATATGAATGTAAAGCCAATGAAGTATGAATTATATGATAAAACGAGAATAACAAGTCAAATCATGCCAAATAGTTTCTACAATGAATATCACCTAGCCTTCAATCCAAAGGAAAAATGCCAAAAAGTTCCAAACATAAAAGTAGCAAATGAAACATTGGGGTGAGGTGACTAGCAGAAAAACCAGAACAAATAAAACAGCTTGTTAGTCTCCGTTAAGTTAAAATGCTGAAACAAAAGCGAACGGGACAATAAAAAATCCCAGAAAAATGATTCTGCAGACCTGTTGTAACTGAAAAAATGTTAGTGAACACTTCTGCAGACACAAGTGCGCAGCATTTGAGTTTATGTTGATATACAATATCTTCAAGTAGGAAATAGTGATTGAGACCAAAGGTAGAAAATGCTAGAAAATTGACTAGCTTCGGAATGTATGAGAAATTAACTCACAGAATCAAGCATAAAACCAAATATTTTAGCTACTGCAAGAATTAAAAAGGGTAAAGATTAAAAAGTCACCTTAACATCCCCAGTTCCAGGGAAAAACATGTCTCCAAACTTGTGGAAACTAACAGTCATCACCCTGTTATGTTGAACTATTTGGTTCCAATTAGAGTTACAAGCAAGTGCAAAAGCTATAAACTAAAATTTTGACTCCCAATTCATTCATATGCTTAATTGTTAGAAAACACATAAAGTTCCAATCCAATATAAAAGCTATAATCAAAGCTTTGATTCCTGATAATTCACTGATAGTATAGATTGTAGGAAAGCATGTGTTGACTCCATAGACAGTCCATAGTGTTGGTAGGATTGGGACCAAGCAGAACAAATTATTTTGGCATGCTGCCTATCAAATTCTAAGGAATTTTCAGCTGCTTATTTCATTTTAATAACAAACTGTACATGCAAGGCTGCACTACAAAAGCCCATTTCACTGATTTGGCAGAGAATGAGCGAAGTTTACTTGATAAATTCTCTTTTTTAATTACATCTATTGTTTCTTACGCCTAAATTATCAAAATCATTTACAAACTAGTAAATTAGAAGGTTATCTACCTGTCCGTGAAATAAAATGCTTCTTCGACACCATCACCATGATGTACATCTATATCAATATATAAAACACGGGCATGATGTTTTAAAAGCTCCAAGATTCCCAAGACCAAGTCATTTATATAACAAAATCCAGATGCTTCGCACTTCTTGGCATGGTGTAGGCCACCAGCCCAATTTATAGCAATGTCACATAGTTGGTTGTTCAACCTGCGTGCAGCATCTGCTAGCAAATGTCAACAAGCTCAAAAAAAATATAGCATAAATGTTAATAAAAGGGCTAAGATAATTTAGTTTACCTATTGTTCCACCAGCATAAATTTGACAAAATTCAAACAAGTCCTCAAATACGGGGCAATCTTCTCTAAGATTATCTGGTAAAAAGGGAAAAAAGAAAGCAATATGAGGTCCTAATCTCTTTACAAAAAATAAACAATAAAAATAAAATAAAATAAAATAAATGACCACCGTTAAAAGTAATATATTAAGTAATAGATGAAAAATAAATCATGAGACCATGCTCAAACACCTGATAAACTCTTGAAACCACTAAAGGACAGTCAACCTATATTGGTATACAAAAAGGCTACTTCGGGTACTGAGGCGTTTTGTTCCAGTAACGTGAGGCATATTGAGGCTTAAGCCTCAAAATTTCAGAAAAATATTAAGAAAAAAAAAGATGAAATTCATATGTTCTCAAATTCATGTCCCCTGCAATTAAGTAGTTATATATTTAGTTATTTAACTAAGAGCATTAATATAAGAGGAAAAAAGACTTCACCACCCTATGGAAACAGAGGCAATTATAGCAGGTTGGAGCAGGAAATAAAACACAAAAAGAGAAGAAATGATTCACTAGCTGGTGGAAAGATGAAGAGAGTTCCTCAGCCAGTATAGGCAGCAGGAAAATAAATAATAAACAGAGAAAAGAAGAACAAAATCAGAGAAACAAAAGAATTTGAGAAGAAAAGAAACACAGCTGAACTGTGATGAAACTCATGGGAATGGAAAAGCATCATGGAGTGAGGTTCAAGCCGCCTTTCTCTTCTTTTTCTTATTATTCTTCTTATCAGACACTAATTCATTGTTCTTTTTCATTTAGGGCCGTGGGATTTGGTCCAGAAGCCAAAACCTAGGGAGGTTTATGCCTCAAAACAGTACTGAGGCTTAGCTGAGTACTCGACTCATTGCTGAGAGGTGTCAGCCTCAGATTTAGTCTTTGTGGCTTAGTAAAGCGCAATTTTTAAATCATTGCCACCACTTAACTTGAAGGTACCAAATATCTAACCCTTTATGCTTAATAAAAAAGAAAACAAATGGTAACAACCATGAGCTCCAACACTGGACTCCAAGATGATTTTTAAGAATGAAAAAAGTCATGGCACGCTAGCCTTTTACAATTTAATGGCACTAAGCATATACCCAATACAGTAACTTCCACCTTGGACAAGCCATAAATCTGAATATATTTCTAGACAACAATTGAAATATGAACTGCCAAAATTTCAAAAAAAAAAAAAAATGAATTCCCTAGCATTTTAGCCTCGTACCGGTGTGCGCAAACATATGGTCTCCTACAACAGATTAATTTTACTTGCAAGAACAATAATCAAAAGCCCAACAATGAAACGGAAAAGGAAGGAGTTACTCAATTAGCGAGTCATACATCTTGCCAAGTCATTGGAGAACAAGTGCAGAGTGTCAGGTGTGATCCGCTGTAGAAATGCAACATAGTCCTCCGAATGGAATTGAGCAAGCTCTACCGGATAGGCCTTGTGCGGCCGCTGCATTGCAGCACAGAAAACAGCTAAAGAATCAACATTTCGGGAAATCCCTACATCTCCACTGAGTTAATAACTAAAAACTAAACTAATAGAAGCACAAACAAAAACTTGTCCCAATCACGCTTAGCTCCAGCTCTTAAACTAGCCGAGTTAGCAAAATTCCTAACATCAAAATGCCCAAAATATCATTTCAAATAATGAGGGAGACTGAATATTCTACTGTAAGAACTGTTGCTAATTCAACCATTTCAAAAGTCAGGAAGGAACCAGTGAGATATGCATAGAAGTGCTAAAAGAAATGGTATAGAAAAATAATAAACTCAAGAAATAGAGGACCAACATAAATTTCCATCTTCTTGTGGAGGTCGTAGGAGAGGACGAGATGGTGGGTCATACATAGACGGTGAGGTTTCATCGGATGGTTAGGCCCAAAGTAAACGCTTCCCACATCCCCTGCAACAAAATTTTCTCTCTCTAAATACCCATTAATTAAATAAAACTGCAAACCCCTGAAAATTCTGTTTGGTCGTCAAGAAAATCGAAAGCTCAAAAGAGAATAGAACAAGATTTTGAATACGACTCAACAAAATAGAGAGGAATCCACTGAATTCTGATTTTAGTTATTCCGGCATTTTCTTGGCAGCCAAACAGGGGAAAAGACGCACGAATGAAAAGGTCCGAGCTTTTTGCAATACGAGAGTGAATAGACATAGCAGAACAAACAATATTGTAAGATAAAAGGAAACAAGAAATGGGAAACGAAAAAACGAAGTTGAAGAGAAATTGGATTGGGAACCGTCGTAGAAGTAAGAAATTCTGTCCTTGGAGCGCATTGTAGAGAGAGAGAGGCCAAACAAGAAGATGGAGATTCGCTTCTTGAGAAGAGCTCCTAGACAGTGGGCAGACTTGGGGAGAGAGAGGGGAGAGCCGAGGTGGTGGGCACTGAACAGGGATAGGTTCGTAATTGGCCTACAGCCTGTGGGACCTCGAACACCAACTCACCGCCGTTTTGCCCGCTCTTGACGTCACTCGAGCTTTGTACCTAGGCCCTTGGGTCAATTTTGTAACCTTGTTGTGATTTTAGGTCCATTATAATGTGTCAATGAAAGTGTTTTTGGAAAACTACAATGAAGGAATTTAAACAGAATTACATGATAAGTACACACATAAACAGACAATAAGGCATCTTTCACTGTAGAAGAGGCTGCTTTTATGCTCCAAATTTTGAAAGTTCTTCCTGAATAGAGCCAAAACAGAGAAAAGAAGTAATTACAATAACAATTAAATATTAAAAAATAATAATAATTTTCAAAGATACTTGAGAGATTTTCAGATAGAGACTTTGGTGGTTAGACATCTGCAAAGTGTCACAAGCCTTCTCCAAACTACGTTTGACACCATATATCAGCTCAGGCATATATGATTGTGCAGTTTGAGAAAGGGGTTCACCCTAAACAGTGCACATGCAGAACGTTTAAATCTCGACCTAAGAAAATTTGTCAAGTTAGTAGTGCAAATGGTTATGAGTGTTATACAAAAATAAAGCTAACTGGGAGACAAAAATACCCAAATAAAAGAAACCAACCTGATGCGCAGCCATAGTGACTCTGCCATGGATGTGGGAAAATATGCAAGGATGGTGTAGAAAGCAACCTAAGAGATTAAAAAAGTGTCTTAGATTCGTTGAAATAACCAAAAAAAAAAAAAAGGATCAGATACAACAATAAGACAGAACAATATGCAACCTTGGCCATTTTTATCACGGACACTGGAGCAGCAAGGCCAACAATGGCCCAAAGTTCTTTGGGAGACGGAATGGAGATGGCATATGCTTATATCCTTTCTTGTTTAGAGCTTCAATCATCATATATCCTGCAACCTTCTAAAACTATCTTGTTTGTGGCGATCTTGAAGAAAACATTCCAAGTAATGAAGGGAGGACGTTCCTAGAATACAAAAAATAAATCAGGCTTGCCCAATTTACTCTATGTTTTTTTTTTTTTTTTCGTTCGTTCAAAAAAAAAACAATAGTAAAAATCATTCCCAACATTTTGACAAGCACTTTATGTTGAATCTTAATTGGCCCACGTGAAACGTTCGTAATGAATATTAACCACCATCAACCGCACCACAAAATCAAGGATGGTTTTTTGGGCAATAAAAACCGTCCATTCGCGTGATGGACACTGAATATAAAAAAGAAATCTCGTTTTGGGTCCCTGGGCATACAAAAAAAGTTCAGAGAAATCACCACACCATCGAGTGAGTTTTTTGCTAGTGCTCAGAAACCCAAATACAGTGTCAAAATTACAGTCGGTGTCGGGCAAAAATCGAACCGAAATTGCATCAATGGCAGAAGGTATGAATCGATCCAACCTTGATTCCGTTTTATGATTTTAGGTTACTGTAAATGTTAAAAACAACCTCACATTTGGTATTTGAGCCCAAAAACGCCTCTGCCTTGCTGTTGGAATTACTCAGTTTACAAAGTTTACGTAAAAAAAAAATTGGAGATTTCGGGTTTTTTCATTTGGAGTTTTTTAGTGAAAAATAAAATTATAAATCATTAAGATATAAGATTTCTAAGGTTTCTGCGATTTGAAACATCAAAAACAGTGTCCGAAATGCTTAGAAACCGTTGAGTTTTGTACCAGGTCTGAACCGAGTCATAACCGGGTCTTCCAGGTCTGAACCGAGTCGTAACTTGGTCAAGAAGACCCGGCTCAAGGTTGAAGATGACTAAAAACGACGTGTCATTTTCACTTTTGAGTTCAACAGTCAGCAAAAAATGACATGTCGTTTTGCCCTTCACTGGGAAAAACGACATGTCGTTTATTTAAGGGACAAGTGCGTTTCATCAGTGGTGAAACGGCAAGTCGTTTGGGTGTCCCAACCCTAAAACGACAAGTCGTTTAATGAAGGTAGAAAATTAAAAAAAACAAAACAAAATTTTTTTTAAGGGACATTTTTTCCAAATGTCTTTATTTGGGGTTTAAGTATAAACCTTGTTTTATGGTTTTGTTTTGATGCGCTAAAAATTAAATGTTGTTTTGTATGTATAATTCATTGCCTATTATGCATACAATATTGAGCTACATAATTTTAGCATATTGAAATTAATTTATTAATTAATGTGCTAATTATTGTTATATGTATAATATGTGTTTTATTATACATATTATTAAGTTAAGTTGTTTGGCACAAATTTAGATTTTGTTCATAATTTTTATATTGCCTATGGAATATGCAATTTTACATAATAATTTTTATGAACAAAATGAAATGTCTTAGTGATCCATATGATTTTGAATAATTAGAGTTTAGCTACAACACCTCTAATTACACAAAATTATATATTAATTTGTCAAGGATCACATTTAGTTTAAGGACATTTATTGTAATTAGTTATACTTAATATAATAAACTTTATCCCACAGGAATTTTTATTATATTGATATGACTAATTAGGATAAAATATCAAATTAGATTTTCTAATTTACCCACAGGAATTAGAAAAGGGAACATAATTTGATAGTTTTATCATGATCTAATTGAATTAGAACTTTAGCCTACAAGCAAGTTTTATGTCATAGATTCATGATTTTATATATGATTTACATTAGTAAAGCATGAATTATGTCTATTAGTCTCAATATTTTGGATCATAAGCATGTTTATTTTTAATTATGCAGTCATACAACCTGTAAATTTCTCTGATGTTCGACGTGATATCCCTGAACTGAAATGGGATAATTATAAAGTCTAGAAAGAGAGAATTCTCCTTCACTTGGGGTGGATGGACATTGATTATGCTATAAGGAAAGACGAGCCCGTAATCACTGAAACCAGCACTCAATATGAGATTGCCCTTTATGAGTGTTGGGAGCAATCTAATCGCCTTAACGTCATGTTCATAAAGACCAAAATCTCTGCTGGCATATGTGGTTCCATTGAACAGTATGACAAGATCTAGGCATTACTAAAGGCCATTGATGAGCAGTTTGAAACTTCAGATAAGGCACTGGCCAGCACCCTAATCATGGGGTTGGCATCCTTGAGGCTCACTAGTGTGAGAGGTGTGCATGAGCACATCATGAAAATGAAGGACATAGCGGCTCAACTTAAGAATCTTGAGGTGGATATGTTTGAGTCTTTTCTAGTGCATTACATTCTGAACACCCTTCCAAAGCCATATGGACCCTTTAAAATTTCTTATAACACACATAAAGACAAATGGGCAATCAATGAACTGTTAGTGATGTGCCCTAGGCCAATTATATAATGACCACATTTTGACTTCGTTACATTTGCATTTAATTAATAAAGAGGCATTTTCATTATTGGTTTTTATTCTAATTCCTTGAATAGTTAATTCTGCCTAAGGTCATCAAGTATGTGACTTGATAGTAAAACTCTTACGTAAAAATTGAATTCTATTCTAAATTATCCCTAGTCGATTATTATTATTGGGATAATAATGAATGAAGACTAGTATGAAGTTTGACTAATGATTATGAGTATGAAGTTTAATTGATGATTATGTTTTACTAATCATGTGTATGAGATACTAAGTTAACTCATAGATACATATTTGACAAATGATATCTTGGATCGACCCGCTATGAGAATATTGCATGGATAATTGTTATAAGTGATTCTCATCACAATAGTATTATCCTAGTCCTCTGACCTGAAGTCATCATTATTTCCTACATGACAAGTTCTCTATTTTGACACATTATAATATTATCTTTAGCAGGATGATGGAATGGATTATTGTTGGATATAGAGTGAATCATGTAAGGAATGTGAGTGATTAATAAGGAATTTATCCCTCATTTATTTTAAGAAAGATATTAATGGGCCCCTCGATAAGTTAGACTGAAGAAAAATATATGGCCATACTAGAATGAATTGATAAGGGTTATCAATATCAGTCTACTTAAGATCGAGAAATAATATGATTGAATAATATAAGGATGACATAAACCATGCCTTATGTTCAATCAAGGTATCTAGTGACAAAAGGACTTTAATACTTATTGTATATTAGGTTATGTCGGATTATTGACATTCGCATAACTTGCGTAATCATAATGTCTTAGTAGATGCCGCTTATGATTTGTGGGCCAAAAATAGAATTTCAAGCCCATTACCAACATTATGTGAACCTACAAGGTCGCATACTTAGAACAGACCAAAAACGAATTTTGGGTTTACTGTGTCTACGTTCAATGAACCTGGTCATGTCTAGATTCAATGTACTAGATATGCCTAGGTTCATTAAATCTGATATTACCTGGATTCTATGAATCATATTTGAATTACAGTTTACCCTAGTTAAAATCTGACTCTTTCTCAAAGTCAATATGTATATATATATATATATGTTTTAGGGTTTCTGGTAGAATTAAGAAGAGAAAAGGCGTTCTCTTATTCTAAAAGACAAAAAAATTAAAAACCCTAAAAATTAGAGAGAGTTATTTAATGCAAGGAGAGAGTGCTAGCACAACAATTTGTTTTTTGAGAGAGTCTGTTTGTATGGATGCCTGCAAAAGGCGTTGCTCTAATTAACAACATTTAAATCCGATCCCGAATACGAAAAGCTCGAGTTAGGGTGTCACCGGAGTGAATTCGCTCTCTTCCTTCCAACAATCTTGTCTCTTTTGTCATCCTGGTAAGATTTTATGACTTTCTTATCAATCTAATCGAATTGCATGGATCCTGTGAGGGTTTTGTGGGAATTAATTTTGATTTTTCGCTGCTTATTTGAATCACAAAATCTAATGGTGGTATTAGAGCGACTTGCGAATTCGATTAAATTGATTTTAAATAGTTCTATGTATATGTGATATGCATGGATACGATTTATACATTAATCAGATTAATGTGTTTGAGGTTTTATTTGATTAAACATGTTTGCTGTGTTAATTTGATTAATACGTTTATTGTTTCTTGTTATATGTTGTTGTTATTTTGATTAATATTACAATTTAACAAGAATCTAGTAATCTGTTTTAAGAGGATTAAACGATATATTGTAAATATGGTTTCGGTTTTATTAAGGTGGCGGACTATTTAAATGTTAAACAGTGATAATCTGTTTTGAACAGATTAATATATATCATAGGGTCTGTTTAATTGTTAAACAAGGATGATCATTTTAGAACAGATCAATAAATTCCATGAATCTGTTTAAGTGTTAAACAGAGATTAATTAATTTTGTTATGACCAGATTAGGTAATCTGATTAATTAAAATTAATGGATTTAGGCAACAACTCATTCAAACGAGTAAGGTAAATCGTTTACCTTTCAAGGGTGTTGCCCCTTGAGCCTTGCCCGCTAGCCGACTAGCGGGACCACCACTAGGGGCGCTGCCCCTTGACCCCGAATTGATTCGTCACATAAATCGTTTTAGTCATAATAAAAATTTAACTATAATGAAATTATATTATTGTGTTTATGTGTTTAGTGTGAATTGCATGGTGCATAGCATGGCCCTTTTATACTAATGTGATTAGCAGGTTTTATTTAATTTTATTTTGGGTTTGTAATTTTAAATACGGCCTGCGTGTTGTTTTTCAATTTGTTGTAATTTATTTATTTATTTAATAGAAATAAAATAGTTTAGATTGCAATTTGTAATGTAAAATCAAGGCCCAATATCAAGATAGATGGAGGTTCAAGATAGAGGTCCAAGATGGAGGCATAAGATCGAGTCCGTTCATGGTAATCTAAGGAAATCCATGGAGATGAAGATTACCTGGGATTGACTATTAACCTTCATATTGGCTTATGAAGATCAATATAGATTTGGGCCATGCTATGACACACTTATTGTGTTATTGTTATGCTATGTATGTGATGTTGTGTATATGATGCTATATATGTGATGCGACATAATAATAAACAATAAAATAAAATTAAAGTAGAACCCTTACTTAATATTAAGTCATTAAAATGCCTCCCATAATTCAACACTTGTCAAGACTTGGATTGCTAAATATAGGTTCTGCGAAAGCAGGGTATGTTAAGCCATCTAGGTAAGACAAGATGGATAATGGTGATATCCATAAGTTTGAAATGGTTAGACTTAACTAGGTTATCAAAATGGTTTTGGACCTAGGGCATTAGATGGGATTTTAATTAGTCGGGACATGTGATATCAAATCCCATATTTACTCAAGAGTTACATAAGATGTAATTGGTAAAGTGTTACCTATCTAAATAACCATACTTTAGGTGATAAGCCAAAGCTTACTTAAAGAGAGGTGAAATATGGATCTTGGCCCACTAAAATTACAATTGTTGTGATTGCCAAAATAATATTGAGGGTTATTAATTTGATAAAATTAGTGGGATTTAAATTATACCTCATTAAAAATTGTTTAATAAAATGCTAATCACTCTGTGTATATATCTATTGTAGATAATGGCATCAAACACCACATCTAACTTTTCACTGCGAATGATCCTTGAGAGGGATAAGCTCAATAGGACTAACTTCCTTGACTAGTACAGAAACTTGAGAATTGTTCTTAAGTAAGAGCGGAAGGAATATGTCCTTGATCAGCCTATCCCTAATGAACCGGCTGCTAATGCTCCTAGAGCTCAAAAGGATGCTCACAGTAAGCATCTTAATGACTCTGTTGATGTCACTTGCCTCATGCTTGGAAGCATGGAATCGGAGCTTCAGAAGCAACTGATGGAAATGGAGACTTATACCATGATAGGCCATCTCAAGGAAATGTTCCAAGAGAAAGCTAGAATTGAGAGGTTTGCCACCTTAAAGGCATTACTCTTGTGCAAGTTGAATGCTGGTGGTTCAGTGAGTCCTCATGTTCTGAAGATGAAGGGTCATCTTGATCATTTGCAGAAACTTGGTCTTAAGATTAGCAAAGAGTTAGCTGTTGACATCATTCTCCAATCTTTGCCAGATGCTTATGATAGGTTCGTCATGAACTGCAACATGCATAATATGGAGAAGACTATTTCTGAGTTGCATGGGATGCTCAAGACTGTTGAACAGAACATCAAGAATACTAAAGATGTTCTATTGGTTAATAAAGGGAATGGTATGAAAAGGAAAGGAAAGGGTAAGAGCAAGAGTAATGCTCCCAAGGACTTTAAGAAGCCCAAGCCTAACCCCAAGCCCAATCCTGAACCTAAGGCTAAACCACCAAAGGAGGGAGTATGCTTTTTCTGCAATGAGCTTGGTAATTGGAAAAGAAACTGCAAGCGCTATTTGGATTATCTGAAGAAGAAGAAGGGTAGTGCGACTACTCCTTCAGGTATTTATGTTATAGAAGTCAATTTGTCTACTTTTGATTCCTGGGTATTAGATACTAGATCTGGATCTCACATTTGCACTTATGTGCAGGGTCTTAAGAGGAGTAGAATCTTGGCTAAAGGCAAAGTGAACCTACGAGTTGGAAATGGAGCAAGAGTTGCTGTTTTAGCTGTAGGAACATATGAGTTGACTTTGCCTAGTGCACTTGTTTTAAGTTTAGAAAATTGTTATTATGCACCTGCTATGAGTAGGAATATTATTTCTGTTTCTTGTTTGGACAAGGAAGGTTTTGAGTTTATTATTAGGAATAATAAATGCTCCATTTACCGTGATAACATTTTCTATGGATATGCTTGACAAACAAATGGTCTTTATGTTCTGAACATTGAAAACACAAATGAAGAGTACATCTATAATGTTAATACAAAGAAGTTTAAATCTAAAGATTTAAACTCTACCTATCTTTGGTATTATCGTTTGGGCCATATAAATGAGAAACGCATTTCAAAACTCCATCAACATAGGCTTTTAAATTCACTTGATTTTGAATCATTTGAAGCATGTGAGTCTTGTTTATTAGGCAAAATGGCTAAGATACCTTTTTGTTGGACATAGTGAAATGGCTAATGACTTATTGGGCCTTGTACATTCTGATGTATGTGGACCATTAAGTTCTACTACTAGAGGAGGTTTTCAATACTTTATTACTTTCACAGATGATTTCAGTAGATATGGTTATGTCTATCTAATGAAACAAAAATCTGAATATTTTGAAAAGTTCAAAATTTTCAAAAATGAAGTACAAAATCAACTCGGTAAAAGTATTAAAGCACTTCGATCAGATCGAGGTGGTGAATACTTAAACCAAGAATTCATTGATCATCTTAGAGATTGTGGGATAATCTCATAATTAACTCCACCAAGAACACCATAATGGAATGGTGTGTCTGAATGGAGAAATCAAACTTTATTGGATATGGTTCGATCTATGATGAGTCACTCAGATCTTCCAATATCCTTTTGGGGGTATGCTATGGAAACTATTGCGTTTATACTCAATAGAGTTCCATCAAAGGTAGTTCAAAAGACATCATATGAGATGTGGACTGGGAAGTCACCTAGTTTGTCTTTTCTTAAGATTTGGGGATGTGAGGCTTATGTGAAGCGTCAACTTTCAGATAAATTGGCACCCAAATCAGAAAAATGCCTTTTTGTGGGATATCCTAAAGAAACTAAAGGATATTACTTCTACAATGCTTCTGAGAACAAATTGTTTGTTGCTCGAAATGGTGTCTTTTTAGAAAGAGAATTCATTTCTAAAGGAACCAATGGGAGTAAAATTCAACTTAAAGAAATTCAAGAACCATAAAATAGCATTGAACCACATGTGGAATCTCAATTGGATCAACAAGTAGTTGTTAAGCCTACACAAGTAGCACAAGGCCCGATGAGGTATGGTAGGACACGTCAAAGCCCTAAGAGATATGATTTCTCTTAACTGATAATAATGATGTGATGATTGTGGATCAAAATGAGCCCACATCCTACCAAGAGGCCATGAATAGCCCTGACTATGATAAATGACTACAAGCCATGAAATCATAGATGCAATCCATGTATGATAATCAAGTACGGACTTTGATTGATCTGCCTGATGGTTTAAAGACTATTGGGTGCAAATGGTTTTAAAAAGAAAACAGACATGGATGGCAATGTGTATACCTTTAAGGCAAGGCTAGTTGCTAAAGGTTTCACGCAAACACATGGTATAGACTATGATGAAACTCACTAGTTGCTATGCTTAAATCTATTGGGATTCTCCTCGCCATAACTACATACTATGATTATGAGATTTAGCAAATGGATGTCAAAACAACGTTTCTTAATGGAAACCTACTTGAGGATGTGTATATGACACAACCCGAGGGTTTTGTTAGTCCTGAGAATTCTGGAAGGTTTGCAAGCTTCAAAGATCCATTTATGGATTGAAGCAAATATCTCGGAGTTGAAATCTTCATTTTGATGAAGCAATCAAAGAGTTTGGCTTTATTAAAAATGAAGATGAGCCTTGTGTTTACAAGAAGGTTAGTGGGAGTGCAATAGTCTTTCTAGTGCTATATGTTGATGATATATTACTCATTAGAAATGATATCCCTACTCTACAAAATGTTAAATCATGGTTAGGGAATTGTTTCTCAATGAAAGACTTAGGTGAAGCTGCCTATACTCTAGGCATCAAGATCTATAGGAATAGATCTAAAAGGCTTATTGGCCTAAGTCAGAGTAGATACATGGACAATGTACTAAATAGGTTTAATATGCAAGATTCTAAGAGGGGATTCTTGCCAATGTCACATGGAATTAGTTTCAGCAAGACTCAATGTCCAATGACACAGAATGAGCAAGACCGCATGAATAAGATTCCATATGCTTCTAATGTTGGATCTATCATGTATGCAATGTTATGTACTCGACCGATGTCTCATATGTCCTAAGCGTAACCAACAGATACCAATCAAATCCAGGTGAAAGTCATTGGACAGCAGTCAAGAATATCCTTAAATATTTGAGAAGAACTAAGGATGCATTCTTACTGTATGGAGGAAAGGAAGAAGAGCTTATTGTAAGTGGTTACACAGATGCCAACTTCCAATCTGACAAGGATGACTTTCGATCGTAGTCATGTTATGTGTTCTGTTTGAATAGAGGTGCAGTGAGCTGGAGAAGTTCAAAGCAAGACATCGTTGCTAATTCTACAATAGAAGCTGAGTATATAGCCACCTCAGAAGCAGCTAAAGAAGCAGTTTGGATCAAAAAGTTTATTATTAGATTGGGTGTTGTTCCTAGTATATCAGATCTGGTAGACTTATATTGTGATCATAACGGGGCCATAACATAGGCTAAGGAACCTAGATCACATCAGCGATCTAAACACATACTCAGGAATTATCATCTCATTTGAGAAATCATTGAGAGAGGAGACGTGAAGATATATAGAGTACCTACAAATGACAATGTTGCTGATCCACTCACTAAGCCTTTTCCACAGCCTAAGCATTAGAGTCATACTAAGTCAATGGGTATTATGTACAATATTGATTGGGCCTAGTGCAAGTAGGAGATTGTTAGTGATGTGCCTTAGGCCAATTATGTAATGACCACATTTTGACTTCATTACATTTGCATTTTATTAATAAAGAGGCATTTTCATTATTGTTTTTAATTCTAATTCTATGAATAGTTAATTCTACCTAAGGTCATCAAGTATGTGACTTGATAATAAAACTCTTAGGTGAAATTTGAATTCTATTCTAAATTATCCCTAGTCGGTCATTATTATTGGGATAATAATGAATGAAGACTAATATGAAGTTTGACTGATGATTATGTTTTACTAATCATGTGTATGAGATACTAAGTCAACTCATAGATACATATTTGAGAAATAATGTCTTAGATTGGCCTATTATGAGAATACTACATGGATAATTGTCATAAGTGATTCTCATCACGATAGTATTATCCTAGTCCTCTGACCTGAAATCACCATTGTTTCCTACATAACAAGTTCTACATTTTGACACATTCTAATATTATCTTTAATAGGATGATGGAATGGATTGTTGTTGGATGTAAAGTGAATCATGTGAAGAATGTGAGTGATTAAGAAGGAATTTTTCCCTCATTTATTTTGAGAAAGATATTAATGGGCCCCTCGATAAGTTATACTGAAGAAAAATGTATGGCCATACTAGAATCAATTGATAAGGGTTATCAATATCAGTCTACTTAAGATCAAGGAATAATATGATTGAATAATATAAGGATGACATAAACCATGCCTTATGTTCAATCAAGGTATCTAGTAACAAAAGGACTTTAATACTTATTGTATATTAGGTTATGTCGGATTATTGACATTCACATAACTTGGGTAATCATAATGTCTTGATAGAGGCCGCTTATAATCTATAGGCCAGAAACAAAATTTCAAGCCCACTACCAATGTTATGTGAACCTACAAGGTTGCACACTTAGAACAGACCAAAAACGAATTTTGGGTTTACTATGTCTAGGTTCAATGAACCTGGTCATGTCTAGATTCAATGTACTAGATATGTCTAGGTTCATTAAATCTGATATTACCTTGATTCTATGAATCATATTTGAATTACAGTTTACCCTAGTTAAAATCTGACTCTTTTTCAAAGTCAATATGTATATATATATATATATATATATATATATATATATATATTAGGGTTTCTGGCATAATTAAGAAGTGAAAAGGCATTCTCTTATCCTAAAAGGCAAAAAACATTAAAAACCCTAAAAATTAGGGAGATTCATATAACACAAGGAGAGGGTGCTAGCACACCAATTCATTTTTTGAGAGAGTCTATTCGTGTGGATACCTACAGAGGGCGTTGCTCTAAGTAACAACGTCTGAATCCCATCCCAAATACGAAAGCTTGAGTTAAGGTGTCACCGGAGTGAACCTGCTCTCTTCCTTTTAGTAATCTTGTCCCTTTTGTCATCTTAGTAAGATTCTATAACTTTCTTATCAATATAATTGAATTGCATGGATCCTATGAGGGTTTTGTGAGAATTAATTTTGATTTTCCGCTACTTATTTGAATTACAAAATCCAACAAAACCCAACACGAACTGTTGACCATGTGTACTCAAGAAGAAGGATGGCTAAAAATGGAAATGGGTGAAACTACACTGACAACGACCAAGAGAAAGAATCAGAATCAAGACCAGAATCAAGCCAAAGATAAGGGGAAAGGTAAAATACCTTCCAAAGCTGTCATTAAGAAGGAATCCAAGTGTTTCTTCCGTAAAAGGAAGGGACACATGAAGAAGGATTGTGGCAAATTTCATAGTTGGCTTGAGAAGAAAGAGTATACGAAACCTAAGGAAGCCAGTGGGAAGTGAGCTAAGCATCTCTTCAGGAAACAAGATGCGTTCACATGTGAAAGCCGTAGGAACATGCACTTTAGTTTTAGGCAGTGGTTTTATTTTGGAATTGGATAAGACATTTTATGTTCCAAACTTTCTAGGAACTTAATTTCTGTATCAAGACTTGTACCTTTGGGATATTCCTTTACCTTTTCAGAGAAATCCTTCAGTTTATTTTATAAATTTGATCTTGTTGGGAATGGTATCTTGTCTTATGGTCTTTTCTCAATTAATTTACAAAATGAACCATCTTATACTGCTATGCATGTTCAATTTGACATTAAGCGTTGTGTTATAAATGAGGATTCCTTTATGTTGTGGCATCAGAGATTAGGACATATCTCCATTGAGAGAATCAAAAGGTTTGTAAATGACGGAGTACTCAGTACTTTAGATTTTATTGACTTCGAGAGTTGTGTGGGTTGCATTAAGGGAAAGCTAACCAACAAGTCTAATAAAGGTGCCAAGAGGAGTTCAAAAATATTAGAAATCATACATTCAGATATTTGTAGTCCAAACATAGACTTATATGGTCCAAAATACTTCATCTCTTGCATAGATGATTACTCACGATACATGTATCTCTACTTGCTTCATACAAAAGACGAAGCATTGGATGCCTTTAAAGTTTTCAAGGTTGAAGTAGAGAAACAATGCAGAAAGCAAATTAAGATCGTGGGGACAGATAAAGGTGGAGAATATTACGGTAGACACACTGAGGATGGACAAGCTTAAGGTCCATTTATGAAGTTTCTTCAAGAGCATAGGATAGTTGCCCAATACACCATGCTTGGTTCCCCATATCAGAATGGTGTGGCAGAGAGAAGAAACCAAACATTAATGGACATGGTATGGAGTATGCAAAATAGCTCCAATCTCCCTAAATCCTTGTGGACTGAGGCTCTTAATACGGCTATGTATATATTAAATCGAGTTCCAACCAAGGTTGTCCCAAATACACCATTTGAGTTATAGAATGGTTGAAAACTGAGTTTGCGATATATACACATTTGGGGATGTCCGTCTGAAGTAAGAGTGTACAACCCACAAGAGAAGAAGTTAGATCTGAGGACCATTAGCGAGTATTTCATTGGATATGCCGAAAGGTCCAAAGGATGTAGATTCTATAGTCCAACTCACAGCACTAGATTTGTGGAATCAAGGAACGCCAAGTTTCTTGAGGATGACTTGATTAGTGGGACCTATCAATTTTGGAACATAGTTTCTGAAAGAGATCATACTGAAGCTCAACCATCTACATCAAGTGATAGGTTGATTATTGTTCATAACACTCCTATACTTCAACCGAGTGTTGTGCAACCGATCGTTGAAGTTCCACAAACTGCTGATAATAATCTAGAAGGTCAAATTGCTCAAGAACCACCAAAAATAGTTGAGCAATAAGTGGAACAACAGATTCCCCAAGAAAATGTTGAGTCAACATTAAGAAGATCTACTAGAGAGAGGAAATCAATAATTTCTAGTGATTATGTTGTGTATCTGCAAGAATCAGACTACAATATTGGAGCCGAGAATGATCCCAAAACGTTTTCACAAGCCATGAGTTGCCAAAAATTGAAACTTTGGTACGATGCTATAAAGGATGAGATGGATTCCATGGCATCTAATGGAGTCTGGGATTTTGTCGAGTTACTTGATGGTGCAGAAGCCATAGGTTGTAAATGGGTCTATAAAACGAAGAATGACTCCTTGGGCAACGTTGAAAGATATAAAGCAAGATTCATCACTAAAGGGTTCACTCAAAAGGAATGAATCGACTACAAGGAGACATTTTCTCCTGTATCTAAGAAAGATTCCCTCTGCATCATCTTGGCACTCGTTGCTCATTTTGACTTAGAGTTGCAACAACTGCATGTGAAAACAGTAGTTCTCAATGGTGAACTAGAGGAAGAGGTTTATATGAAACAACCATAAGGATTTTCCTCTAGTAATGGTGAGCAACTGGTGTGTAAGCTCAAGAAATCCATATATAGGTTGAAACAAGCCTCTCATCAGTGGTATTTAAAATTCCATGACGTGATCTCTTCATTTAGATTCGTAGAGAACATCATAGATCAATGCATATACTAAAAGGTCAGTGGGAGTAAAATTTGTTTCCTAGTCCTATGTGGATGACATTCTACTTGCAAGCAATGACAAGGGTATGCTACATGAGGTGAAATAGTTTCTCTCTAAAAACTTTGACATGAAGGATATGGGTGATGCTTCCTTCGTTATAGGCATTAAGATACATAGAGACAGAGATAAAGACATTTTGGGTCTGTCTCAAGAGACCTATATCAACAAAGTTTTGGAGAGATTTCGGATGAAAAATTGTTCACTAAGTATAGCTCCCATTGTGAAGGGTGATAGATTCAATTTGAATTAGTGTCTAAAAAATGACCTTGAAAGAGAACAGATGTGCAACATTCCATATGCTTTAGTGTTAGACATGTATGCCCTAAGGAGTAAAAATGTAACAAGTTTTTGGATACATTTTTATCAATAAAGAATTTATTTATTATTAATATACCAAATCTTGTCCTCTTTACATTCATATTTGTTGAATGTATGTTAAGCAAACAAAAGTCTAAGACTGTCAGTCTAAACCTTTAAGAATTGGGCATATGATGGGCAAATTATGCGGAAGACATGATTCTTAAGGTAACGGTCTAAACCATAAGATCCACAATTGAGGGAATAAAATTGGACACTTTATTCATGTAAAGATTGTTATGTTGTCTATATCCCTATTGGGAAATAGTTTGTCTTGACCATCGAAGGTGGACTCCATAAATAGAAACATTGGCAGGTTGTCATAGGTGACGATGTGTTGGATCAAGACATAAAGTGAATTGATTTGGATTAATAATTCTGTCTCAGCAAATCGATTCACTTTAGACAATCATTTGTATTGTATCTTAATCCTGAGATAAATAGTAGACCCGTTGTCTTGACTTGTGTCTTTTGATGTACCAAAGGGTGATACCCACATTTAATAGTGATATGCATGCCGTTATGTTGGAGGCATGACTCTTGATAACGTAGACCTGTTATTCATAGATATAGAATCCACAGCTCCTCTTTAGGAGTAGTGATATCCTCTTATGTACGTTATCTTGTATTTGAAAAACTGGAGCGCTCAACCATTTGGATACATAGGTGTAACCAAATGGTATACTGCCTTTGGATGGTAAGTTTTCTGATGGTGAGATAATGGAACGTAAGATAAAAATAATCGGGACGGTAAAACAGAACTTGTTCTTAAGCCGGTTATGGATAATCCTATGGGGATATGATACACTATGATATGTCATGGAGACTTACCTATACAAGCTTCGTAATTCTATATAGTTCAAGAGTGCAGCTCCAAGGTTTTAGTAGAGTAGCGTTGGAGTTAATAATTATGAAATGTATATCTAGGATATTGGGTTTCATAATTATCGGGAGCTTGAATTATATAGGTCTATTTGGTCCCCTTTGCTAGCTCACAATATCCTATAATGATACGGTGTGCTTCTTCAATAATTGGTGACTTATGTCAGATTTATCAGATTGGCTAAAATTTAGAAGAATCAAATAATTCATGTCTGTTTATCGGTTGAATTAATTTTGTGATAAAATTCATTCAAGATAAACTTGTTGAATTATTGGGATCAGATAATTCTTGTCTGTTTATTTGTTGATTTAATTTTTGAATAAATTAGATCAAGATAAACTTTTAGAATTATTAGGAATTTATTTATTTTCTTAAAGATTATCTAGATAAAGTTGTTTTAATTAGATAACTTTTCTATTGGGTTATTTGAATTAAAACTGAGACTTTATCCTATAGAATCTTAGGTGGAAAATAAAAGATTTGCTGAGATTTGTTTTCGGTAGTTCAACATGCCGATCCACATGTTCGGCCTACTAATGAGGCGAGTTTGGCCTGTCGATGCGCGATAAAAAGATCACACGTTTTCATGCAGATTTCATCAGATATTGATCTGAATTTGATTCTGATTCGAATTTTTGGGACCTTATCTGATAAGGACTGACCCTAGACCCAACCTCTATAAATAGGGAGTAAGTCTCATAAATTATTTAAATCAATTGAGAGATTAAGAGTGATACTTTGCTGGTGAGAATCTGAAACTCCCTGAGAGCTCTTGTTCACAAATCACGAACACTAGCTTTGGGTTCTCTCAATTGGTTGGAAGAAGAGTCACCTAGAGGAAGAGCTATACATGTGAGCCCACACTTACTCCGATTGTGGATAGAGAATAACAAAAAAGACCAGTTGGTTGAGCCTTTTCTGGAACGTTACTTCTCTTTACGGATTGCAGGAGTTCTTCTGCATTCAATG
The DNA here is from genome assembly GCA_025403435.1 of Artocarpus heterophyllus. NCBI lineage: Eukaryota > Viridiplantae > Streptophyta > Magnoliopsida > Rosales > Moraceae > Artocarpus > Artocarpus heterophyllus. Next base: position 31,881,274 of record CM046338.1, read on the forward strand.
GTTAGTAAGATCTGATTAATTTATGCAAATAGCATGTCAAACTTGTGTTTTGAAAAATACACTAATATAAAATATTTAAAATTTCGCTACGTACTATTTTTCCAACATTTAGTTGTTGGAAGCCTTATGTATGCTCAGGTTTGCACAAGACCTAACATTGCATTCGCTGTAGGAATGTTGGGCAGATATCAGAGTAATCTAGGATTAGACCACTGAAAAGCTGTAAAGAAAGTGATGAGGTACTTGCGAGGAACCAAGGACTATATGCTTATGTACAGATGGACTAATAATTTGGAAGTCATTGGCTACTCTGACTTTGCTGGTTGCATTGATTCACAAAAATCAACTTCCGAATACATTTTCATGCTAGCTGGGGGAGTTGTCTCATGGAGGAGTGCCAAGCACACTTTGACTGCTACTTCCACTATGGAGGCTAAGTTCGTGTCTTGTTTTGAGGCTACCTCACATGGTGTATAGATCAAGAGTTTCATTTCTACGCTTAGGATTGTGGATTTTATCTCTAGGCCATTGAGAATATTTTGTGACAATTCAACTGCTGTTTTTATAGCTAAAAACAACAAGAGCGGTAATCGAAGCAAACACATCGACATTAAGTATCTAGCAATAAGGGAGCGTACTAAGGATAAAATAATGGTCATTGAACACATAAACACTGATTGATGATTGCTGATCCCTTGACTAAAGGCATGCCACTAGTAAAATTTAGGGATCATGTAGACAGAATGGGACTTGGTTCCCTTATGTAATTTCATTGTACTTTGTAATGAAACTCGATATTTATGATATTTTCTCATTTCAACTTTAGTTAAGTACACAAATTTATTTCTGAGAAATATCACTAAAGTTTGGACCTAGAATAAACATAGAGTTTGTTCATTAAGTTACACGGGTAAATCTTAAGAGACAAGATATGTTGTACTACATAAAAGATAAAACTCGTCATTTAAAGGACCTTTTGTCATGATTCATGTATTTTGTTTCTTATTGTAATAGTTGATGGGATGTATGGGCCAAATGGAAGAATATTGAATCTTAATTCGCCCACGTGGAATGTTTAAATGAACGTTAACCACCATCAACCGCACCATAAAATCAGGGATGATTTTTTGGGCAATAAAAACCGTTTATCCGTGTGATGGACGCGGAATATAAAAAAGAAATCCCGTTTTGGGTCCCTGGGCATACAAAAAACGTTCAAAAAACTCACCATACCATCGAGTGAGTTTTTTACCAATGCTTAGAAACCCAAATACAGTGTCAAAATTACAGTCGGTGTCAGGCAGAAATCGAACCGAAATTGCATCAATGGCAGGAGGCATGAAGCGATCCAACCTTGCTTCCGTTTTATGATTTTAGGTTGCTGTAAACGTTATAAACAACCTCACACTTTACACCAAATTTTCCAAATCGTCCACCGACAACGACCTTGTCCAACATTTGGCCGAGGCTGGTAGTAGTGGTATTGGTGGTAGGCTAATCTTCCTCATTAGTGTTGTTTTTCTTAGTTTCCTCGAGGATATGAGATTCTGATGTTGCATCGCAATGTTGTAGCTCCTGTCTGCAATAATAGGGGGGGGATGGATTTGTTTTTGAGAAGAAAGGGAATATTAGATGTAGTGATTACTCGAGGTGAAAATGAAGGAAAATTGTTCTTATTCATAATTAGTCTTGATTTTTCGGGATCACCCTCCCTTGAATAATTTCATCTAAGTCGTGCAAAAGAGAAGTGGAAATGCAATATTTGGATATTGTATGTAATTATGTTGGCAACTCTTGATGCAAGTGGAAAAATCAGAAAAGAAAAGACAAAAAGGGAATAAGCAGACTGACAACAAACAAAGACAAGGGGCAAAAGTAGAACGAAATGTTAACAAAATGTGGCGATTGAGTCATAATCACAATTTAGCAATTAAGTCTTTAAATTTAACAAAGTGTAGCAATTAAGTCTTGGTTACAAGCTTCCATCAAAATTAGAATGGAAAATGACTATGCGAGGTGCACGTAACTCATTTAGAAGACATATATACCTTATTTGCTTCTATATGTGTTAAATTATTCAATTTTATACCCGAAAAAAGCAAAAAAAAATTATATCATTGTTAATGAATTTTAACAATTTTGTTTAACTTATATGTATATTTTAACCATTATAATACTCAAAATACAATCCAGATTATGGCTAGTTGGAAGCTTGAAATGGCTTCAAAACAGGTTCATTGACTTCGATATGGCTGAAATTCTTGCTCAAATGGAGGTAATGGTGGCTGATTTTTATGGCTGCCTTGAAGAAGTTCTCTAAGATTTTGCTTCAACAAAGAAATGAGACGAAGAGTGTGGGAACCGTGGAAGAAAAAGGAAGAAAAGATGAAGTCTTTGAAGAGAAGTAATAGAAGCAATTATGGAGGAGACATGTTGGAGCATGTCACGGAGGAAATAAAGAAAATGAGGGTCAAGAGTAGTTAGGAAAGATATCCTCATGTCTCCTCTATAGACTTTAGCCCCCATAATGCTAAAATAACATTTTTAAAATTTATTAGAAGTTCCAAGGCTTTTCAGTAAACATACTAAATAAGTATAGGAGAATTTTTAAAAAAATTAAAAATAGATAAAAATAAATATTATGAAATAGATTTTAAATGAAACAAAATTTTCATTGGCACACTAAAAATTAATTTAATTACCTTAATACCCGTTAGGAGAATAACATGTGTCACACATTTATGATAAAAATTTTGCTCCAAACCAACGGTGAAAATCCTATGGTGGGTCCCACAACCTTTTTACATAATGTAAATTTACATTGACAGTTTTTTTTTCTATATTGTTATTATATTTCCTATACTGTTTTAAGCTTATACAACATTCCATACTCATCCATATCCTCTACACAGTATAATTCCTATATTGCTAACTTTATACAATCTAATTTCTATACGGTATTACTTTAAGCAGTGTAATTTCTATACTGCTTAACTTTATACAGTATAATTTTTATACGGCATTATTCTTATATTGCATAGTTTCTACACTGCTTGATCTTTAACTGTGTAATTTTTACATTTCTATATAGTATTTTTCTTAAATTGTATTTCAGTCTTACAATTTGTTGTAACACATTCTACAATAATTAAGCGTTCTAGGTTATTTTTCCTTGCTTATCGTCTAATTCTTTTCCTCATTTCATTTAAGCTCTACTTAAGACTATGGTATGATTTTTAAATCTTAAAAATCCTATTTTGCCTCAGCGAGATAACCCATGACCAACATCATGTGCTCCTTTACAGATGTCCCCGGTCTCTGTCTACAGTTTAAGAGTTTCCGAAGTGCCTCTTGCCGCTTTGTTATGGCCTGGCCTCCAAACATGTCCTCAAGATTATCCAAGATCTGCTTCGTAGTCTCATAATCTTGATGTTGAGCCTGCAGCACATTATTCATGCTGGTCATAGCATAGCAACGGGCCTGATCATTAGCATCTTTCCAGCGGTCATACGCTTGGAATTGCTCATTAGATCAGTCTCCCGTAGGCTTGGGAAGACATGGGGTTGTCAGCACATATTTCAGTTTCTTAAAGGACAGGACAATATCCAGGTTCCATTTCCAATCATTGTAATTCTTACCGGTTAATTGGTTTTTGTCAAGTATCGATGATAAAGCATTTTTAGACATTCTTAATCTACAATAAAGAATCATATACCAAACATAAGCAAACATATAATAATAATTTAGTAAGATAACACAATCATGTAAAAAAAATACAAATGTGTTTATGTGTCAAAACCTTGAAAATATCACAATCTTACAACGATAATTCATAACTCAGAATTCAACAAGCTCCTAGAGGAGTCATGCCAAATTCAATCAGGAACACGGATCCCCTCCTGATTAATATATACAATCCAGGACTCGTATGATCCAGCATATATTAATAATCGTTTCTTTGGCCATTAATTTTATTAACAGAGCTCCTAGGGGAGGTTAATAATAAAATTAATGTGAGTGTATAACCATCGTTTCAATATTTTATCCATGGTTTATAATCACCACCTAGGAGTGTGCAACCATAAATCATGCTAAAATACCTTATCCTCTCAGAGATCCAATCTGATACATGATAAAAATCCCTTCCTAAGGGTCGAGACCACCATGTTCTTCTTATGGACCAACGATAGAGGCCTTAGGTTCTCTCTTCGAAAACCTTCTCCCACTCAATCTTTTGAAATCAAGGTTTTATTTTAAAATTATGCATGAACAATTTTAATATGAGTGGCACTTCCTATTCTATATGACATGTTATCAATATACATGGCAAACCATATTATAATGCAGACAAGCAAAGCAATCAAGCAAAGCTACAAGCAAAATAATAATTACCGTAATATTAAGGTTCCACCCTAGAGAATATAAACTAAGATTACAAGAGAATAATCGAGACATATATCGATTCTTCATCCTTGAATCCTCAAGTTGTATCATTCTTCATGTAATTCCCATCTTCAAGCCTTCAATCCCATATGAATCAAATACTTCATATTTCTGGTCATATCCAAATTTAATGTTTCTCAGAATCGTCTCAAAAATAAAATTAAAACTATATGTAAAAATTGCAACTTTTTTTGAAAAATTTACAGCTCTCGGTCAGCAGGCTGATCTGGGTGATCGGCCTGTCAGTCATGCTTCATCGGCCTACCGATCAAAAAGATTGGCCTGCAGATCGAAAAGATTGGCCTACCGACCCATGAAAGTTCGCCATGCCAAACTGGAAGTTTGGCCTGCCGGTAGAGCCAGCCGATTTCTGCCCCATTGACGGTCTGACAAACCACACGTCCGGCCTGTCGATCTGTGACCATTGGCCTGCCGAACTGGAATGTTCGGCATGCCGACCGAGCAGCAATCTCCATTCTAGAAAATACAATTTTAATGCAATTCATCAATTTTATTTTCAACAATTCAAAACATAAAATTAGAGACTCAGGAAATACTTGGATGTGCCATAATCCATCTTCTAGATCCGTCTTTTTCGAATAATTATTTAATTACAAAATTCTTACAAATTTAAAATTAAATAACAATTCCTAGATGGAGATGATAGTCTGCTATCTAATTACATGAAAAACCTAGATACATATTCTAACCTCTAAGGAACCATAACCGGTATAAATTAATTAATCAATAAATAATTAAATAATAATTTAATCAACCATAATTAATTAATGAACATTCACCATATAATCCATGACAACATATAATTATATAGAAACCTAGAGTGCCAACTCTATATAAAATTAAATTCAAGCATAGGAGAGATTAAGATCACAAAATTTATACATATAACATGATCACAAACTCGTAAATTTATGTAAAAACCTTGGCTCTGATACCAATTGTTGGAAAAAAAAAATGAAGTGCGCAGCAGGAATTTTAAAAATTTTAACATCAGAGTATTTTTCCAAAACACAAGTTTGACATGCTATATGTATAAATTAAATAGATCTTACTAACCTTTGTGTGCCGAAGAACCTCCGCAATCTGTGAAGAGAAGTAACGTTCTAAAAGAACCTCAACCAACTTGTCTTCTTTGTTATTCTCTATCCACGATCGGAGTAAGTGTGGGCTCACACGTACAGCTTTTCCACCGGTGACTCTCCTTCCAACCAATCGAGAGAACTCAAAGCTAGCGTTCGTGATTTGTAAACAAAAGCTCTTAGGGAGTTTCAGATGCTCACCAGAAGAGTATCACTCTTAATCTCTCAATTGATCTGAGTAACTCATGAGACTTACTCCCTTTGTATAGCGATTGGTCTTGGGGTCAGTCCTTATCAGATTAGGTTTCAAAAACTCAAAACAAAATCAAGTTTGGATCAATATCTGATAAGATCCGCGTGAAAATGCGTAATCTTATCCCTCGCTGATCGGCAGGCCAAACAGGCCCCATTGGCAGGCCAAACTGTCGCGTAAATATCTCCGTGAATCTTTTATTTTCCACACGAGATTCTATAAGATAAAGTCTCAGTTTTGATTCAAATAACCTAATAGAGAAGTTATCTGATCAAAACAAACTTTATCAAGATAATCTCTAAGAAAATAAATCAATTCACAATAATTTTACAAGTTTATCTTAATCTAATTTATCCAATTAAATCAACCGATAAACAGACAAGAACTATCCGATCCCAATAATTCAACAAGTTTATCTTAAATTAATTTTATTACAAAATTAATTTAACCAATAAACAGACATGAATTATTTGATTCTTTCAAATTTTAAACCAATCTAATAAATCCGACATAAGTCACCAATTATTGAAAAAGCACGTTGTATCGTTACAGGATTTTGTGAGCTAGCAAAGGGGACCAAAATGGACCTATAAAGTTTAAGCTCTAGATAATTATGAAACCCAATATCCCAGATATACATTTCACAATTATCAACTCCAACGCTACTCCACTAAAAGCTTGGAGCTGCACTCTCAAACTTTATAGAATTACGAAGCCCGTATAGCTAAGTCTCCATGACATATCATAGTGTATCGTATCCTAATATGATAATCCATAATCGGCTTAAGGACAAGTTCTGTCTTACCTTCCTGATTATTTTTATCTTACATTTCATTATCTCACCATTAGAAAACTTACCATCCAAAGATAGTATACCATTCGGTTACACCTATGTATCCAAACGGTTAAGTGCTCCAGTTTTTCAATTACAGGATAACGCATATAAGAGGATATCATCACTCCTAAAGAGGAGCTATGGATTCCATATCTATGAATAACAAGTCCACGCCATCAAGAGTCATGCCTCCAACGTACTGGCATGCATACCACTATTCAGATGTAGGAGTCACCCTTTGGTACATCAAAAGACACAAGTCAAGACAATGGGCCCACTATCCATCTCAGGATTAAGATACAATACAAATGATTGTTTAAAGTGAATCAATTTGCCAAGACAAAATTATTAATCCAAATCAATTCACTTTGTGTCCCGATCTAACACTTCGTCACCTATGACAACGTGCCAATGTTTCTATTCACGGAGTCCAACTCCGATGGTCAAGACAAACCATCTCCCAATAGGGATATAGACAACATAACAATTTTTGCATGAATAAAGCACCCAACTTTATTCCCTCGATTGCGGATCATATGTTTTAGACCGTCATCTTAAGAATCGTGTCTTCCGCATAATCAGTCCATCATATGCCCAATTCTTAAAGGTTTAGACCGACAGTCTCAGACTACTGTTTGCTTAACATACATTTAATAAATATGAACATAAAGAGGACATGATTTGGTATATATAAATAAATTCTTTATTGATAAAAATGTCTCCAAAAACGTATTACATTTTTACTCCTTAGGGCATACATGTCTAACATTATTAGTGTTGCGGTGCCAAACAATAGTATAATATGTTTTTCATAGTTTTGGTAGCATTATAGTGCGACATTTTCAACGCTACAGTGCTGCGTCGTAAAAAATTTAGGTTCTGAATCTGATTTGACTCTGAACTTTCCCATTTTGACCCCAATATGATGAGCCTATCAATAAGTGATTATGAGACACGAAATAAAAGTTTTTATCAATTTTCCCTTAGTTTTTCTTAGGCTTAGGAGATAAAAAAAAAAGAAGAAGAAAATGAAGAGAGTTTTGATGGAGGCTATGGAGAACCATCTGCATATATGGATTTCCTTCCTTAATCTTTCTTTCTTTTCTATTTTAATTATGTCATTTTAATGTTGTTTTTAGTTTAAGGGAATTTTCAAAACCTTAGACATAATTATATGATTAATTTATAGAATTATTTTCTAATTTTCTAATTAAGATTGTATGTGTTCTTCTATAATTAGTGTTCATGATTATTTCTTGTTTTGTTTAGGTGGCCAACTAAATAGGACTTCAATTTAATCTAATGCTAGTTTGAAATGCTTGATCCGCAATTGTCTTGTTATTCTAATAATTAATAACGAATTGCTGTCATTGATTATGGTCAAATTTTCATACGATTGCATATGAAGTATAACCTAGGTTAAATAATCCGAGCTTGTATGATTGTTGCCTTGATTAACTTATCTTTCTCAACTTAATACTTTTGTTCGATTAAATTTAGAGAGTTTGTTGTAGGTTGTTTAATAGAAAGGGGTTTAATAGAGCGCTTGTCTTATTAAATCTAAGAACAAAAGAAAGATTTAGATAGCGGCACTAGTTGTTATTTACGGTTGGTAGTTTCAACGGAGAATTAAGAATAATTTTGTGATTAATTGTATGGTTATTGTTTAGTGGTGGCCAATGATCATTTAGCCGATTCTATTGTTATTATTTCATGTTTATTATTTTTCTTGTGTTTTTTTTTATTTAGTTATCTAAATAAAATAAAAGAACTTCTCATTCTGTGTTTTATTTTATTGTGTCTTAAATTTTAATGTTAATAGCTAATTAATTAGACTTAATCTTCTGCGAGAACGGTCCTTACTCATTACTATACTTAATAATAACAATATTTTAAATAAGGTTAATTTGGTGCTTCTCAAGAGGCCCATCACAAAGCGAGCTTTTGTATTCTTATGTTTGACAAACAACGTTGAACCCTTTCTTCTTGATCCACTATTCTTTATTCTTGCCGTATTTTCCATTAGATCATTGTACACCAAGATCAAAGCGGGCTTTTGTATTCTCATTTCCCACAAACTACATCAATTGTTGGTGTCGAAAAATAAACAAACGATAAACGACGAGATTACTCGTTTAATTAGACTCAAGAATTGAATTTACCCAGTAAAGAAATCTTCATTAACTCTCACCTCGACAAAGCACACAAATGCATGCATTCCTTCATATTTATACGTGTTGGTTCATGTAAATGGTTTTCAAACAATTTCATATACATCATTAATTTACATTCACTCAATCCTATCCGTTCACTTATTTAATGCACGTTTTCGGTCTTAAGTCTTTCTTTACTTTTTGTTCTCTCATGTTGCTTTGTACTTCATCTTCAATTGCATTTCCCGTCTGCTACTCATTAAGTTGGGTTTTCATTCCATTACACAAACGCCGCTTTTAGCTTTAGTCTGCTCCTTGATGAAACGATTAGTCGTTGATCATCGCTATTACCATACTTTGTTTATTTTTATTTGGGTTTTTTTTTTTCCGTTTCAAAATTTGTTTTATTCAACTTTTGAGGTAGTTAATGTTTAAAATAATGCATGATACAAATTAGTGAGGATAGTGTTAACTTTTTTTAGTTTTATATTTTAATAAACACATAATACAAATTAGTATAGTACAAATTAGTGAACTATATTGTTTAATTTTAAAAATATAACTGGTTAAGGAGTTATATTTGTGCCTTTAAAAACAAACATAGAAGATAATTTTTTTATTTTCTTATATTTTCAATAAAACATAAATATTTAAAAGTGTTTTTTTTCCCTCCGAAGTATTAAAAGTGTTTGCGTCTTTCATTAAAAAAAAGTGTTTGCCTCTTATTTGTTTAATGTTTTGATAAACAACTATTTTTAAGTTTTTTTCCTTAATAATATTGTATTTTCTAATTAATTCCTAGATATTAATAAATGTCATATCTCGCATGCGAGAGGAATGCGGACCGGTCGGTCTAATTTTTTAAACGGCGTTAACAATGTGACGACCTGCTTTTTTGGGCAGTCACTTTTCTTTCTTAAACATCGTTTCATAAATAGTAATCTTACTTACTTAGTAAGAAAAATACTGAAATAATTTTTTTAAAACATTCTTTAAAAGTTCTTTAAAACTGATGTGACCTCTGTCGTATTTTAAGTTGAGACCTCGCTCAACACTTGCCCTTAAAATCATTTCAAATCGTTTCTTAAAACTTAATAAGAAACATTTATTAAATCATAGCTTAGAACTTTATTTTATAATTACATAAAACAGATCGTAAACTGTATCTTAAAACTTTGAATACAATTCTTAGAACTCTAATTTTCTTTAAATTTCGCAAACACAACATTAAACAATGGAAAACCTTTTCTTTACGTAGCGGAAGCAAACGGTGATGGTATCCAAACCCATATCTTCGCATCTATACTCCGCAGTACCCAGCTCTTCTAACGAGTCCTACTAGTCACCATAAATTACCTACAGCATGAAGAAACTTTTAATGAGCTTTCAGTCAGTAAGTTCAAACATATTCTCACAAATCATTTAATCATGCTTTAAAACTTTTCTCATAAAAACCTTCATCTTGAAACATTTTACACAAACATTTTCCATAAACATTTCTGAAAACGTTTTTCATAAACATTTTTCATAAAACATTTTTGAAACATTTTGCATAAACGTTTTTCGTAAAACATTTCTTGAACGTTTTTCTTAAAACGTCGTTCATAAACCTTTTCTTGAAAACATGAAAATGTTTTTCATAAATATTTATCATAAAACATTTCTCTGAATGTTTTCCATAACATAACATATAAATATTTCATAAAAAGACATTCAAGCAACATCAGAATGCATGACTCTATTTATGCTCAATTATTAACTTCAATTATAAGCATTTTATGAAGATTCTTTTCTTACTTTAACTTTCTATCTTCGTTTCTTAACTTTCCTTATCTTACTTTAACTTTCTTTCCTTATTCCTTATCTTACCTTTATTTTCCTTACTTTACTTTAGTGTTCGTACCAACTCATTAATCATGAGATCATAAACATGATGCTTCCCTTGTGGAAGACTTGAGACCATCAAACATTGAGGTCTTGTACCTCACATCTAGGAGGTTAAACTTTAATTTTACTTTCAGTACCTCATAACAAAGAGGCTGGTACGACACTTTCTTTTTATCTTTACGTTACCTTCTTATTAATTTTAGTGAGCATTACAAATGCAATCACATCATATGTAAACACACTTGCAATTCATAGCTTGTACTATAAAACCTATTGCATAACAAATGCAACATATTGCTTAATAAATACATCATAAAACGCAAACATATTTTACAAATCATAACTTGTATTCTAACACTTATTGCATAACAAATGCAACATATAACGAAATCACATTTTACAAACTACAACTTTTATTCTAAAACTTATTGCACAACAAATGCAATTTATTGCATAACCAATGCATCATATAACTTATAACTTAAATTATAAAACATTTTTATATTGTCATAATGCAAAACATACTTTAAATACTTTGAAAATCATAACTTAAACTTTTTAAAAACGTTATGCATATCAATATGCAAATAAACTTTAAACATAACAATTGCAAATTCATTGCAAATCTTTTTCTTGAACTTTAAAACTTTTTTGCATAATAAATGCAAACATACTTTAAACGAAACTTGCATAATAATTGTAAACTCATTTGCAAATTATATAAATAAGCATTTAAAAATCATTTACTTCATACTGTACGTGAGATTTGAAACTTACCCGAGCTATGCTCTAACGCTCTCTATTCTGTTGTTTTTCCTTGCATTAGTCGGCCTCTGTGTCCTGATCAAACGACAGTCGACTTATTAGTTAACTTTTTTTATTATCAATCCACTCGATTGATAATAAAACGTAAACATTAACCATTCTTTCCTTTTAACTTGACTAGTATACTTTCGTTTACCATTATCTTTACTTAACTTTATAAACCATCGGTTTACCTTTCCTTCACTTAGCTTTGTAACCCACCAGGGTTACTTTTTCCTTTAACCTCGTAACCCATCGATTTACCTCTCGTTTACTTAAACATCCCTTATTAAATCTCCTGTCTTATTGGCAATTTCATTACTTAACGTATTACAGAATATTTTTCATCTAATAACATTATGCTAAATCAAAGTGTTCGACTCCGTTCTAGCCGTTTCTTTAATAACGACGATTTTACCCTTAACGAGTCGTCAACCTTGTAACCTTATAAAACCCATTCTCACATAAAACAGTGTAGCAATCACTAATCATGCATTTCATAAATTTTTATGAAAGCATCTAAAACAATTTATTTTAAAACGGTTCATACTGTAGACGAGATTCCTGCTTACTTGGACTCCAAGCTAAGCAGGTCTAGTTGTACCTCGCTGTATCTACAGTATGCGAAGCATCCTCTGCAGTGCTCCTCGAGTGACCATGAATGGCTAGGAATGCTTCCTGGAGATCATACATTACTGAAAACGTCATATTGGACTCCGTTACTGCAGTTTGAATCGCCTCAATCTGCATGCAGTTGGTACCAGATTATTTTTACCGGAGTAGAATTAGCTTGAACGGAGGTCACCATCGCATTCAGAGCATCGAAACAAGTCGGGAGGCAATCTCAGATGTTCGTCGGAGGTTGGCAGCTTTGGACCTGAGGTCCGCCAGAGGCCGGCCACCGGCGGCGGCGTGTGGGGCCCATGCGGCGGCTCTAGTGACCTTGAAAAGCTGCAATCTCGGCTCTTGGCAGTTTGGACCTTCTGAGTTCGATGGCAGCCTTAATTTTACACAATTTGGCTTCGATCAACATAGATTTAGCTTGAAATTCTTGGCTTAACGTGGTGGCTCGAGCGGTGGATCTCTGCCGGTGTTGGGCCTAAATTGACCTGGGCGTTTCCTTTTCTGTGGTTGTCTGAGCATGTCAGTGGCGGTGGTGCACCACACCGTTACGTAGAACGACGGCCCAAAGCTTCTCATGGCGACGCACAAAGGCGAAGGTCATTCTCCATCGATCCAACGACGTCTCATGAAATTGGGAGGGGGAAAATGTTCCCCGTCCCTCTCTGAGCATAATGCCATTGCCAATTTGGTCCAACGTCGCTTGCAATGGTGAAATCAAACTCACTCGCGATGACGACGGCGGCGACCTCCCTCCTTCAACGGGCGGCCGAGCGAGGGTGCAATTGGTCGGGGGTTCTCACTCCCTATCGCCATCTGAGTCTAACGGTGGCGGCGGTGCACCTCAACGCCACCGTGAACGGCGGCATCAAGTGGTGGCACGGCGGTGGAAACGGGGTAGCTCCTTCGTGCCCCTCTAGCTAAAATTGAGCTGGAAGATTGGTGTCTTCTTGTTCCTCTCGTTATGCTGAGTCTGTAGACATCAAGATCACGTCGATTGGAAGTCGGACGGCGAAGAAATCACGTTGGGAAAAATGGGTTTCACCGCCACTTCAAGCGACGCGTGTGGCCTCCTCCGGTAGCATTTTGGGCGGCACGACACCTCGTTGGACTCAGCTCAAAGAGAGCTTTCCATTGGTGTGGGAGGTGTCGAAAACAGAGGCCAAAACCTTGGACTGATTTTTGAGGAGAGAGAGAAAATCTAGAGAGAGAAAGTAGATAGAGAAAGAGCCGACTTTTATCTGATTTTTTCTTTTTTTTTTTCTTTTTGCACTTTATATAAAAAATTGTGGTCCACACAGTCCAATTCCTATATTGCTTTACTCTTGCAGTGTAATAACTTTATCAATGTACTTCCTTACATTGCCTTATTTTAATACTGTATAATTTTCTATATTATTATTATACAGTATTTTTCTTTAAACTGTGCTTTTCATCTTAATATAATCCTTAACTTAATGCATTTTTAATGCATTAAAAATTTTCAGGTGTTACAATCTACCCTCCTTAAAAATTTTCGTCCTCGAAAATTAGCACCTTCAAGGGTAGTTCATCTTCCTTATTCTCTTTTTCATTCTTAACATGCTTCCTTGATCACTACTTTTTCACTAAAACTGAGCCTTCATCTTGGAACTTCTATAATTTTCATCATTTTACTAACATATTTCTTTAAATTGTACACCACACTTCTACTACGCAACTCTGATCTTTCAACATTTCAGCGCAGTTTCCATTCATCTAAAGGTTTAGCATTCTACATTTGAATGCTATTCTCGGAAATAGGGTTTATTTCCATTCTAATTTCATCATTTTTATCTAAAGATCAGGGTCATCTGACCACAAATCCATGATATTTCTGGTTCTATATCCATTCTAGAATGACATTTTGCCATAATTTTCCTCATAACGTATAAATTTTTGGCTTCCATCCTCCAATCTGTGAGGTTTTCATTGCCAGATTGGGCATCGTTGTCTTGATCGTATTTCCCATCCGGGCAGTTACGAGCTCATTCGCATGTCTCAGCTCAACGAAGGAGTGCTTAAGCTCGATAAAATCACATAATTAGTCATCTAATGTCTGGTTGCTCTCAGGCACTCTCGTTCCATAGAGTACCAAAAATCACTTCAGACCTTCATTATTCTGTTATCTTGATCCACTTTTCCTCGTTATACATATAGCCAATGCAGAATAACTCCAACAGAGTAAGATTTGCTCATACGGAAACACTATTGTGGGCCTAAACATCATAACGTGTCACAAGCTCATCTTCATGATTTTGAGCTGTTGGCCATCTGTTGACCATCATTGACCACGTTTTGTAATCGTTGACTTGACATCGCTAATAGATGACAACTACTGTCGAGTTGCGAGGACATTCTAGCATATATCATCACGTTAATCTTTTGACTTTTGCCTTCTCGTTGCTCATCTAGGTGTGCCGATATCAAAGGCTACGCCCAACATAAACACATAATCATTAAATTCAAACTTTTCTTCCTACTTAACTTAACTTACTTACTTGAGCTATGGTGTAGCGGACATATGATAGCGCGAGATGGGATGGTAGGATACCGCTCTGATACCACCTATGATGACCCGCCTTTTCGGGCAGTCACTTTACTTTCTTAAACATTGTTTTATAAATAGTAATCTTACTTACTTAGTAAGAAAAATACTGAAATAATTTTTTTTAAACATTCTTTAAAAGTTCTTTAAAACTGATGTGAACTCTGTCGTATTTCAAGTTGAGACCTCGCTCAACACTTGCCCTTAAAATCATTTCAAATCGTTTCTTAAAACTTAATAAGAAACATTTATTAAATCATAGCTTTAGAACTTTATTTTATAATTACATAAAACAGATCGTAAATTGTATCTTAAAACTTTGAATACAATTCTTAGAACTCTAATTTTCTTTAAATTTCGCAAACACAACATTAAACAATGGAAAACCTTTTCTTTATGTAGCGGAAGCAAACGGTGATGGTATCCAAACCCAAATCTTCGCATCTGTACTCCGTAGCACCCAACTCTTCTAACGGGTCCTACTAGTCACCATAAATTACCTACAGTATGAAGAAACTTTTAATGAGCTTTCGCTCAGTAAGTTCAAACATATTCTCACAAATCATTTAATCATGCTTTAAAACTTTTCTCATAAAAACCTTCATCTTGAAACATTTTACACAAACATTTTCCATAAACATTTCTGAAACGTTTTGCATAAATGTTTTTCGTAAAACATTTCTTGAACGTTTTTCTTAAAACGTCGTTCATAAACCTTTTCTTGAAAACATGAAAATGTTTTTCATAAATATTTATCATAAAGCATTTCTCTGAATGTTTTCCATAACATAACATATAAATATTTCATAAAAAGGCATTCAAGCAACATCAGAATGCATGACTCCATTTATGCTAAATTGTTAACTTCGATTATGAGCATTTTATGAAGATTCTTTTCTTACTTTAACTTTCTATCTTCGTTCCTTAACTTTCCTTATCTTACTTTAACTTTCTTTCCTTATTCCTTATCTTACCTTTATTTTCCTTACTTTACTTTAGTGTTCATACCAACTCATTAATCATGAGATCATAAACATGATGCTTCCCTTGTGGAAGACTTGAGACCATCAAACATTGAGGTCTTGTACCTCACATCTAGGAGGTCAAACTTTAATTTTACTTTCATTACCTCATAACAAAGAGGCTGGTACGACACTTTCTTTTTATCTTTACGTTACCTTCTTATTAACTTTAGTGAGCATTACAAATGCAATCACATCATATGCAAACACACTTGCAATTCATAGCTTGTACTATAAAACCTATTGCATAACAAATGCAACATATTGCTTAATAAATACATCATAAAACACAAACATATTTTGCAAATCATAACTTGTATTCTAACACTTATTGCATAACAAATGCAATATATAACGAAATCACATTTTACAAATTACAACTTTTATTCTAAAACTTATGGCACAACAAATGCAATTTATTGCATAACCAATGCATCATATAACTTATAACTTAAATTATAAAACATTATGTATTGTCATAATGCAAAACATACTTTAAATACTTTGAAAATCATAACTTAAACTTTTAAAAAACGTTATACATATCAATATGCAAATAAAATTTAAACATAACAATTGCAAATCTTTTTCTTGAACTTTAAAACTTTTTTGTATAATAAATGCAAACATACTTTAAAAGAAACTTGCATAATAATTGCAAACTCATTTGCAAATTATCTAAATAAGCATTTAAAAATCATTTACTTCACGCTGTAGGTGAGATTTAAAACTTACCCAAGCTATGCTCTAACGTTTTCTATTCCGTTCCTTTTCCTTGCATTAGTTGGCTTCTGTGTCCTGATCAAACGACAGCCAACTTATTAGTTAACTTTCTTTATTATTAATCCACTCGATTAATAATAAAACGTAAACATTAACCATTCTTTCCTTTTAAGTTGACAAGTATACTTTCATCTACCGTTGTCTTTATTTAACCTTATAAACCATCGGTTTACCTTTCCTTCACTTAGCTTTGTAACCCACCGGGGTTACTTTTTCTTTTAATCTCGTAACCCATCGGTTTACCTCTCATTTACTTAAACATTCCTTATTAAATCTCCCGTCTTACTGGCGATTTCATTACTTAACGTATTACGGAACATTTTTTTGTCTAATAAGGTTATGCTAAATCGGAGTGTTCGACTCTGTTCTAGCCGTTTCCTTGATAATGATGATTTTACCCTTAACAGGTCGTCAACCTTGTAACCTTATAAAACCCATTCTTACATGAAATAGTGTAACAATCACTGATCATTCATGTCATAAATTTTTATGAAAACATCTAAAACAATTTATTTTAAAACGGTTCATACTGTAGACGAGATTCCTACTTACTTGGACTCCAAGCTAAGCAGGTCTAGTTGTACCTCGCTGTATCTACAGTATGCGAAGCATCCTCTGCAGTGCTCCTCGAGCGACCATGAATGGCTAGGAATGCTTCCTAAAGATCGTACATTACTGGAAACGTCATATTGGACTCCGTTACTGTAGTTTGAATCGCCTTGATTTGCGTGCAGTTGGTACCAGATGATTTTTATCGGAGTGGAATTAGCTTGAACGGAGGTCACCATCGCGTTTAGAGCATCAAAATGAGGCTGGAGACTGTCTCGGATCTTCGATCGGAGGTCGAGAGCTTTGGACCCGAGGTCCGCCGGAGGTCAACCACCTGCGGCAGCGCGTGGGGCGTGTGCGGCAGCTCTGGTGCCCTTGAAAAGTTGCAATCTCAGTTCTTGGCAGTCTTGGACCTTCTAAGTTCGATGGCAGCCTTAATTTTACACAATTTGGCTTCAATCAACACAGATTTAGCTCAAAATTCTCGGCTTAACGTGGTGGCTTGGGCGGTGGATCTCTGCCAGTGTTGGGCCCAAATTGACCTAGGCGTTTCCTTCTCCATGGTTGTCTGAGCATGTCAGTGGCGGTGGTGCACCACACCGTTATGTAGAACGGCGGCCCAAAGCTTCTCATGGCGGCACACAAAGGCGGAGGTCGTTCTCCATCTATCCGACGACATCTCATGAAATTGGGAGGGGGAAAATGTTCCCCGTCCCTCTCTGAGGATAATGTCGCTGCCAATTTGGTCCAACGTCGCTTGCAATGGTAAAATCGAACTCACCCACGATGATGACGGCAGCGACCTCCCTCCTTTAACGGGTGGCCGAGTGAGGGTGCAATTGGTCGGCGGTTCTCACTCCCCGTCGCTATCTGAGTCTAACGGTGGTGGCGGTGCACCTCAATGCCACCGTGAACGGCGGCATCGAGTGGTGGCGCGGCAGTGGAAATGGGGCAGCTCTGTCGTGCCTCTCTAGTTGAAATTGAGCTGGAAGATTGGTGTCTTCTTGTTCCTCTCGTTTTGCTGAGTTCGTAGACACTAAGATCACGTCGATTGGACGTCGGACGGCGGAGAAATCACGTCCGAAAAAATAGGTTTCACCGCCACTTCGGGCGGCGCGTGTAGCCTCCTCCGGCAGCGTTTTGGGCGGCACGACACCTCGTTGGACTCAACTCAACGAGAGCTTTCCATTGGTGCGGGAGGTGTCGAAAACAGAGGCCAAAATCTTGGACTGATTTTTAAGGAGAGAGAGAAAATCTAGAGAGAGAAAGTAGATAGAGAAAGAGCTGACTTTTATATGATTTTTTCTCTTTTTTTGCACTTTTATATAAAAAATTGTGGTCCACACAGTCTAATTCCTATACTGCTTTACTCTTGCAGTGTAATAACTTTATTAATGTACTTTCTTACACTGCGTGATTCTAATACTGTATAATTTCTTGTATTATTATTATACAGTATTTTTCTTTAAACTGTGCTTTTCATCTTAATATAATCCTTAACTTAATACATTTTTAATGCCTTAAAAATTTTCGAGTGTTACAAACAATTTGAGTGATTGTGCAAAAACTTGAAAAGTTTAAGAGGTTGAGAGCCAAACTTCTATATTATCATAGACCAAATGGCAAGACCAAAAAAAATTCAAGGGCATTAGTGCAAGCAAAACAAATAAATTAATGAATAAATTGCTATGTTCGTCCCCAACCTTTTATTAAAGTGTGATTTTGGACCTCAATCTTTATTTTTTGATTTGTCAGTCCGAAACCTTTGTTTTAGTTTCTAAAGGACCATTTTAACTAACCTCCATTATTTTTTTTGTCTCTTGTGAGCTGCATATGATATTTTTAATAAGAACATTTTAATATATTGCTAAATATTTTTTAAGAAATTAAAATTAAAACATAAAAATAATAAATAATATTAAAATACAAATTAGAAAAAAAAAACAGAGAAAAAAAAAAACAAAACCTAAGCCCAAACCAAGTAGCTCCTCCCCCATCGGCCCCTCCTGTGTTGGCGACCCCTCCTTCGCACCCAACCTCTTTGGCCTCTCCTTGTCATTCCCAGCCCTTGGGCTTGGCTCCGCGTGGAGTAGCTCTCTCCTTCTCTTTGATTCCCTGCCAATGCCTGCATTGTCCTCTTCCTCTTCCCTATAGTTCTTGTTCATTTCCCCATGTGCAGTTCATATATAGATTAAAAAAATCCTACCTTACCGATGACCCTTCGCAAACCACGCTAACGACCCCCTCGCAGGTAGCGCCCCTTCATCGTGAGCTCAAACCTGCCTCGTGATCTCTTTTATCTTAGGTTGCCCCCAAAGCGATCTCCACATTCATGAGCTCCTCCTTCAAGATTGGGACCAACAATGGCGGTGGCTTTTTTTCCCCAAATTTGTTCTAATTTTGGACTGAAATTTTGAAAAAAAAAAGGAGAGATTTTTGGTTTGTTTTACTCATGGTTTAGGGTTTAGAAATTTTGGATTGAAATCTATGTTATTTTTAGGTGCGGAGGAGGGGTCGTCGGCATAGGAGGGGGCGGTGGGCAGGGCAATGAAGGGGGAGAAGCTGTTGGGTTTGGGGTTTGGTTTTGATTTTTCTAATTTTTTTTCTTATTATTATTATTTTTTAATGCTTTTGAATATTTTTTGGGTAAAAATCAAACCAATGGTTATGATTTGGTGTTTTTAAATCAATGGTTATAATTTAGCGTTTTTAAATCAATGGCTATGATTTGCCCTTAATTTTTTAATATATCAATTATTTAAAAGATAATTTAATAATTTTATTTAAAAATAATATTTAACAATTTTTAACAGTAAAACCTTCCTCTGAACTAAAATAAAAAGTTAGAAAATGATAAATTAAAAAAAAAAAGTTGGATATTAAAACCAGATTTTCGTAAGTGATTAAGGTAACAATTTACCGTAAATTAATAGATAAGCATCCGGTGGGTATTTGTACAGGATTCCTTGAGAGCTATACGTCCCTCTTTTGCCTTCCCCACACCCTGTTTTCTCTGCTTCTTCTCTTCTCGTCGATTTTCCATATTTTCGTGAGGTAAAAGCTTATTTGTTTATATACTGTCTCAGATCATTCAGTGGACCTCTTTAATTATTTATCATTTCTATTTTTTTGGATTGTTCGTCTTTTTTTTTTTTTTTTTCAATGGGAGGTAAAATCTCGCGCTTCCGCGGTCAATTTTGTAATTTGCTTGTCGTTGATTCTGTAGATCTGATAATTTTTATTTTATTTTTGCTGTTGATTGTTTACGGATTGATCTGTTCCGGAGGTTTTGAAATCTTTTGGGTCAATCTTGGTTTATGTTTGTGTTAATTTGTTTAATCCGAACACATCTGCGCGGTCGTAATTTTTCATTGCTTTATAAATTGAGATGCTTACAAAAAATATATTTAAAGAAAAAAGTAAATTTCTGTTAAATCTTGATTGGCGAGTACATTAGTATGTACCCGGTTTAAAGAAGGAAAAAAAAAAAAAACCTAAAACTTATTTTCTTTTGGTGTACCATGCTGCAACCAGAAAGATATAAGTGCTCGGACAAAATAAAAAAAAAAAGGAAATTGATTGATTAAATGTTGTTTTAAATCCTCTGTTATCATACTTAGCTGTTGGTTATAAAGATTGTTAAACGTGGGTACAGGGAAAGATGAGGACTGATTGTCATTTATTTGTTCATTACTGACATCGTATAATACACATATATTTGATTGGTAATTGGTTTAATATGCATTGTTCCTGTATCACAATGGAAGAAAATGACAAATCATAGAGTGGATGGATCGTAAATTTTGGGATCATGAGCTGGAAATAATATAATCTTATTGTCAATTTGCAATTTCAGGCTTAGATGTCTTGTTCGTTTGAGATTTACATAGAAAATCATCTCCTTTCTTAAATATGTTTCTTGTTGTGTTGATCTTTCGTTTGGTCATATGACTGCTATTTGCTAGTAGTGGGCAACCCATACGGGCTATAAACTAATGGGGTGAGACGGATGTGAGACGTATGTGAGTGATGAAGAACAATATATTAGGAATTTGAGCTGTATATTTATTTGTTTACGTTTTGTTTTTCAAGTTTCATTTTGAATTTAAGATTATGTTTCTCCTAGGATTATTTAGGTTTTGAGTGGTGGTTGATAAATTAATATTGAGATTCCTCGTTTTCTTCCCTGAGTTCTTGTTCTCTCTATAGAATCCTCTCCTTGATATTTCTCTCTCTCTAATCTCTAGTGCTTCTCTTTTCTCTGTCTTGATTCTCTCTGTTTTGGTTATACACACCAATGAGTTTTTTGTGACCATAGTTGTTTATGTTAGCAATGATTTTGGAATGAGATATCTTATTTTGATGTGTATAGACTTTGCATATGTAATACATTGATTGGATCGTGAAAAATAACTTTGCTCTGGTGAAACTTGGCAGTCAAGTTTCTGTATTAGCAGTCATGTCATCATAAAAAATATCTAAGCCATTGATTATGACCATTGGGTTCACAAATAAAGTGAAAATTAAAATCACATATACACCATTCAGATTTTGAGAGCATTATGCCTTGTGATGTAGTCACTGTCGGTAAACAATGCTAATGATTTGATTCATGAGCTCTTTTTCTGGGTTGATCAATCAATGATTGGCAATTATGGTCCCTAGACTATAAAATTGACAATAAATTTTTAAAATTTAATAGATTAATCACATATACATGTCTAAGGAAAAAAGGAAAAGTATGCTGAAAGAAAGGTTGCACATTATACTTATCTCCAAAAGCCTTGAAAGAGCTCTCATAGTTCGGGGCAAACAAGATAGTGTGCATTTCGTTTTCTAGGGCGCCTTTTTAGGGATAAAGAGGGAACCTTGTTTGAATGGGTGTACAAACGAAGCCCCAAAGCAAATAAGATCAGTTGATGTGAGCAATATAGATAGTTGATCTTTGTATATATTTGTCATTTTCATCATCCATCTTTTTTTCTATTCTTTTCAATTTTTAGGATTCTACATTTTGCTCCTTTTAGAATTGTTCAGTATTAATGCATGTCTATTGACATTTTTTTTGGATCTTGCTTGGTGTGTATTTGGCTGATATCCTCTTAAGCATTTCCTTGGATGTGAACTGGACAATAAACGCGCTCTATTGGCAGATGGCAGACTCGACAGAGCCACCTTTTAGACCGCGTGAGAAGCTCCTTGAGAAGCAAAAGTATTTTCAAAGCATCCACAAACACACATATCTGAAAGGACCAGTTGATAAGATCACATCTGTTGCCATTCCCATTGCTTTGGCAGCTTCCTCCTTGTATCTTATTGTGAGTTTCTATCCATGAATTAGTACTATTATGGTTTGTTAAAAGATTCTATAAGGTCTTTTAGAAAATACTTAATTTTATTGATTTTCTTGCACGACTGTTTTAATGCCCTTGTATGTACTTTTTCAGGGACGGGGGATTTACAACATGTCACTTGGGATCGGGAAGAAGGAGTGAGGTGGACAAGTTCTATTGACTAGGGAGATGAACTATTTGGTTAGCTACTTTTTTTGTTTAAGTTTCAGAAAATGATGAATCACTCAGGAGTGAGGACTGGTGTTCTTGATACGTTTTGTTCTTCTGCTTTAATAATTGCTTGATAGCACAATCCTTACTACCAAGTTGAATCTCCCCTTTTTTCCTTTATGTTAATTGTCCTTGCTTTCTATTTCACATAATGAGCCTTTTATGGAGACCTTTTGTGTGGTTTGATCCACGCATTGTTTACTTGTGATTCTTGCAAAGCTTTCTTAAGCTAGGTCGTCTACATGCATACCGGGATTAATCAGTGAGGAAGTTTATTGCATCTTTGAAAGCTAGAAGCTAAACAATACATGATGTGTGAGTGTCTATTTCCTTTAGGATGGCGTGGACGAAAGGAGAAATCAGAAATAAGTCTTGTAATCTGTATTATTTGGTTTTTTGAGATTTGGACGATGAGAAATTGATGATGAACAATTTTGTCAATTCTGGACTATGGAGCTTTGCATAAGGAATAATAGGCAAGAGACTTGGCTCTACATTGACATTTTGCATTTTATTTGAAACTTAGCATGGCGGTTCTACGTGTTCTCGAATTAAAAATGAAAGGTTGAAGTTGAAATTATCTTTTGAACCTCAGTTTTTTACGCACCTGAGTTGGCCTCCAAACTTTATTTGTTTATTTCTTGCTGAACTGATGGCCCTTGAATTTGTTTGATGGTACACTGCAGATCGTTTTGTTAGTTGTTGGACGCAGTTTGCGTGGTTGATTAGAAATATGGGAATTCCTGTGGTACGAACATCTCTCTTAGTTAGATTAAGTTTTGGAAACAATTTTATGCTGGGTGTCATAAATTTTTAGATTCGAAGTGGATTGATTTAGTAGATTCAAAGTGTACATAATAGCCTGAATATGCGTTTGGTATAAGCAAAATTCAAAACAATAGAATTAAATCAACATGATTCTGAATCTATTTTTTAGAATTCTCTCTCCCCTAAATTCTTTCAACTCGGATCAATATTTTACAGTAAAGGTTTTTTTTTTCTCTTTTTTATATTTAAGGAAAAAATATCATAACTTTTTTATTTGATATCCAAATGAGATGGTTTTTTTTTTATTACATTCTTAATGAAGAGATGAATAAATCAAGATGTATATTGTATACTTTTTATCATGAACATTAAGTGTTTGTTATATTTGTTAATAAATCAAAATTTTTTTTTACTAATTATCTAAACACGAATTCATAATTTATTCTCTTTACAAATTAATACTTTAAATGCACTTCTAAATGTCAATTCGAATAGGAATTCAAATCATTAAATCAACATAATTTGAATCTATTTATCAAACGGACTGTTAATATGGACACTCATAAATCATACGGTTAAAAAATTAATTTAACAACTAAGACAATGGTTTCTACGACTAAAGAAAAAAACAGTCATTTTTTATAGGAACCCTAAAGATATTAGCTCATCTTAGGGTTGCATAGGTATTTAATCAGTTTTGGTCACTTGGACTACATAGAGATTTTAATTTGTTTTGGCCTCTTGAATGTTTTTTAAGACGTGGATTGATTTAATCATTTTAATTTTAGTTTTTATAAGAATCATCAAGAGATTTTTGTTGTATTAGTATCAGATAAAAATATTGTGATACCAAAATACTATGCTGTTTGAAAATCTTAGTTGGAACTTATAATTTTAATTGTGAATAATGTAAAGATTTTACATACTATAGCATAAAGAAAAAGTGAACCATAGTGTAAAACTTTCATAGTGTTACAGAATTTTAATTTACTCTCAATTCTAACTAATTTTCCAAGTCTACCCATGCCGTGAGTTGTAAATATTAATAATTCAACAACTATGACAACGTTCCCGCAGGTAAGGAAAAAAAAAAATTAGTCAATTCTTTGTTAGAAACTTAAAAATATTAGCACACTTCAAGGATGCATGGGTATTTAATCTGTTTTGGCCACTTGAACTGCGTGGGTATTTTAATCTGTTTTGGCGTCTTGAATTTTATTTATTAATTTTTTAAGGAGTGGATTGACTTTAATCACTCTTAATTTTTTTATTTTAATTTTAATTTTTATAAAAATCATCAAGGGATTTTTGTTGCAGTTAGTATTAGATTAAAAAAAATTGTGAGACCAAAATACTATGGTTTTTGGCATCCTTAGTTTAAACTTATAGTTCCAATTGTAAACAATATACAGTTCTTACATGCTATAGTATAGAGCAAAAGTTAGCTACTATAATCCTCTTACATGCTACAATACATTCAGTTCAATTTTTTAGTTCAAACTAATTTTTCAGACAGCCTACATCCTTAGTGTCATCTCCAATGATAATATTGTATTTGAAAAAAATGTGAAAGCGACAATCAATATACTGTGTTTGTACACTAGTATATAATATTATTTTAAATGTTACATTTACCGTTTTACGTGAATTTTAAGCATTGGAACTCGTAAAAGTAAAAGTCTTAATTTTTTGAGAACAAAATGTAATTATTAAATAAAGACTGCTTATACATCAATCTATGACAATCAAATGTTAAATTTGGCCATAAAATAACATTGCATTCCGTATTGCTTGGCTTACATGCCAAATTTTGAATTTACATATGAATTTAACATCGTATGGGAAATGCTCTGGTAACTATTATTTTTACCACTCGTTACTTTATCATTAGTTGATGGTACTCGTACTGTCACTGTTGTATCAATTTATAGCTTTTATCCAATTCTAATGTTTTGGAAAGACAACTAGGCTGTTTGAAACAATACTTCAATCTATTGGTTTGAATTATAAACAGTATAAAACTTTTATGTGTTACAGTAAACTGCTACAGTGTGAAGTTTTTATATGCTACAATTCTCAAATCCAAACTGACAATTTAAACTAATTTCCCAAACACCCAATATGATGAAAGAGGCTTGTTTTTCTTTTCAATGGGGCATTTTTCTTAGCAATTAGATCTAGATCTAATGGCTAAGAAAATACAACTAGGGCTGTATAAAAACCGCCCCGCACCCGCCAATCGTCCGCGCCCGCGTCTGCCCATCTCAAAAAAAGTATGTTTACGTTGGCAACCCACTGGTAGGTGGGTTCGATATATTTGGTGGGCGGGTTTGGTTTTAAGTTTTTGAGGGCGGGTTCAACCCGCACCCGCCCGCATATATATATATTTTTAAAAAACTTATCATTTATTTGATTTTGTTCTTATTTTAGAGATGATTGAACAATCCAACACTTCAAGCATAGGCTCGGCTGCCTCTTGACATATTAGAAATTGAAAATTCTCCTATTATTTTGTGAAGTGATCAAAATTCAAATCAAGTAAATTAGTAGAGAAAGCCCTAAAAAAAAAGAACACTTGACTTTGTTCATCATTTCTTTGTAGCATTCTATTATTTTCGAACCCAGTGAATAGGCTTTAATTTTATGGACTCTTGACTTTATTTATCACTTTATATGTAGTTGATGTTTCTTGTTGCAGTGAATGATTATGTTTCTTAATTTGTACTTTTGAATATGGTCACTGTCTTTAAGCATCAAACTTGTTAGGAATGCTTTATGTATTATCATCTTATATTTTCTACAAATTTTCTTCACTTTCTAAAAAAAAGGTCCAAAAAATTACATTGGGCAATAACATAGGTCTAAACCGCCTCAACCTGCCTACACCCGCCTGCAACCACCCAAAACCGCCCGCCATGTGGTGGGCGGTTTGCGGGTTGGTTAATCGCCAACCCGCCATTCAAAAAAACCGCACCGCACCCCCCAAAAACCATCAAACCTCCCTTTGTTCACCTCTAAATACAACCTCACCTTAAGTCAAATAAGCCATACATGCCATATTTACCAAAAACCAAAAATGAAAAAAAAAAAAATCCAAGAAAGCTATCTCATAAAATTAAAAAGGTCTGTTTTGAAAAAGAAAAAAAAAAAAAACACCATGGGGTCGGGCTCGCCGACGACCCTATATCTTAAGTCACGACAGGTGGGGATTGCCCTCTTTGAGCCTAGATAGTGACGGTGGCCATGATTGGTGGTATCATTAGTCTCATCAACCAAATAAGCTTGGACCAAAGACGTTCAAAAGCCGGTTGTGAGCAGATAAGTAAAACATCAGAGTATGGAAGTTGAGACAAAACAAGGGACAAGGCTTGTGTATATGTCAGCGTGAGCGAGGCAAAACCAAGAGTCGTGAAGGTGAGGCTACCAAATGACCAGATTCAATGCAACTTTCTTTGAATTTCAAATAAGAAAACTATCAGATGTACTTGATCCTAAAGAGAACATCAACAATATGAAACAGAGGAACATTCCTAATTGAAATGGGAAAGAGAAAATTCTTAGATTTTATTAGTTAATTTATGAGTAATTTGCGCCGTTAGTTTATTAACTCTTTAGTAAGTGACGCTTTGCGCTCTCTTTCTCTCTTTTTTTTTTTCTTTTTTTTTTCAATTTTGGGAAAACTATCCCTAAATTCTCAAACCTTTAGCAATTAAGCCTTTTCTAGTCAACTTCTGTTAAGTTTCTTTTTTAAAGATTATTGCATGTAACACATCACGTGCTCTCTTTTTTAGTGAAAAGACCAAAATAGCCTCAATCTAAAAAAAAAACCTCAAACCTGTTGTAAAATAAACAAAACAAGAGAATATAGTTTAAAAGTATAGATAAACACAAGAGAATGAGAGAATGATATCTATATTATTTCTTCTTCTTTTGCATGTCTCTCAAAGCCTTTTATTTATAGGCTAAAGATGTCCATAGGTTACAATAGGCTTAATGGTGTTGTAAATAGAGAAAATAACTATGAATAAATTGTAAAAAATAGAGGTTATGGAATTTGTGAAGCTTTGGAGGTTATGAGAATTGAAGACTTTGGGGGTTATGGACATCCATCATAATGCTATATTCATAACACTCCCCCTTGGATGTCCATTATCAAGAATATGCCTCATTAACACTTTACTAGAAAAAAAAAAAAAAACCGTGGAAAAATCCTTGTGAAGGAAAAAGAGTACATCATTCTTGTATAATACGCCAAAAGAGCTGCCTCATTAAAAATATTATTAGGAAAACCCAGTGGGACAAAACCTAAATCAAGGGAAAAAGAGTATAGCGTGTATTTCCTCCCCCTCATGGAAACATCACTTTAGATCTCTAAACCGACGCATACCAATATTATGCACCAATCTTTCAAATGTTGCAATCAGTAATGCCTTTGTGAATAAATCTGCCTATTTATCTGTTGAACGAATTTGTTGAACATCAATATCACCATTTTTGTCAAGATCATTGGTGAAAAAGAATTTTGGTGAAATGTGTTTTGTTCTGTCTCCTTTGATGTATCCTCCTTTTAACTGAGTTATGCAAGCAACATTATCTTCATATAGTGTTGTTGGAGTTTATTTCTTCAAAGGTAGACCATATGTTTCTTGGATATGTTGGGTAATTGATCTTAGCCAAACACATTCTCGGCTTGTCTTATGAATTGCTATTATTTCTGCGTGATTTGAGGAAGTAACAGCTATGGTTTGTTTTGTAGAACGCCATGATATAGCTGTACCATCATATGTAAATAAATAGCCTGTTTGAGATCGAGCTTTGTGTGGATCAGACAAATAACCTGCATCTGCATAACCAATTAGTTGTGATCCCATGTTATTTGAATAAAACAAGCCCATATCACTTGTTCCTTGGAGATATCAAAATATATGCTTAACTCTATTCCGATTCCTTCGAGTTGGAGAAGAAATATATCTTGCTAATAAACTTATAGAGAATGCTATATCCGGTAGAGTATTATTAGCAAGATACATTAGTGCGCCTCGTGCTAAGATATGACACTTCAGGACCAAGAAGTTCTTCGTTATCCTCTTGAGGTCGAAAATGGTCCTTTTTCACATCAAGTGATTGAACAATCATTGGGATACTCAAGGGATGTGCTTTATGCATGTAAAATCATTTTAGGACCTTTTCTATGTAATTTGATTGATGAATAAAAATTCCATCTGCTAAATGCTCTATTTGTAAGCCGAGACAAAACTTTGTTTTTCCAAGGTCTTTCATCTCAAATTCTTTCTTCAAATAATCCATTGCCTTTAGAACTTCTTCAGAAGTTCCAATAATATTTAAGTCATCAACATATACCGCAATTATAACAAACTTAGATCCGAATTTTCTTATAAAAACACATGGAAAAATAGGATCATTTTTGTAACCTTCTTTTATTAAATATTCACTAAGGCGATTATACCACATATGTCTAGACTGCTTCAATCCATATAATGATTTGTGTAACTTAATTGAATAATTTTCTCGAGAATTTGAATTACATGCTTCAGGCATCTTCAATCTTTCAGGGATTTCATATAGATATCGTTATCAAGTGAACCATACAGATAGGCTGTAATGACATCCATTAGGCGCATATCTAGTCTTTCATGTACTACCAAACTAATTAGAAAATCGAAATGTAATCACATCCACCAGAGGAGAATATGTTTCTTCATAATCAATACCAGCTCTTTGCGAAAATCCTTGTGCTACTAGTCGTGCTTTATATCTGATAACTTTATTTTTCTCATTTTGTTTTCGTACAAATACCCATTTCTATCCTACTGGTTTTACAACTTCAGGTGTTTGGACCATAGGCCCAAAAACCTCACGTTTTGCAAGTGAGTTCAATTCTGCCTTGATTGCATCTTTCCATTTTGGCAAATCATTTCTATGTCGACATTCTTCGACAGATTTAGGTTCAGGATCCTCGCTTTCTTTAACAATATTGAGCACTATATTATATGCAAAAATGTTGTCGATAACTATTTCTTTTCGATTCCATCTTTTTCCTGTAGTGACATAATTTATGGAGATCTCTTCATTTTCACTATTTTTAGGTACCTGCACCTCTTCTGGGGCCTTATGATTAGTTATGTCTAGTGTCTCCTCGGAAGTACCTACCTCCTTGATTTGACCATCTTGATTATTTGCTCCTTTTATCTTTCGAGGATTTTTGTCTTTAGAACCGACTGGTCTACCACACTTCAAGTGTGCTTTAGACTCATTTGCTATAGTAATATTTTGTCCTACTAGGACATCAACTCGAACAGGAGCATTTGCAGCTTGTATATGAGATTTGGTTATTCTTTTTAGGTCAGTAAATGCGTCTGGCAATTGATTGGCTATATTTTGCAAGTGAATTATCTTTTGAACTTCTTGCTCACATTGTTATGTACGAAGATCAAGATGACATATTGATGATGCTTTCTATATAATTTCTTTTTCCAGCTACTTATTCTCTTTCCCTAATGCTGGGAAGTTTGTTTCATCAAAATGACAGTCGGCGAATCTAGCCGTAAAAACATCTCCTGTCATTGGTTCAAGATATTTAATTATAGAAAGGGATTCATATCCAACATATATTCCCAGTCTTCTTTAAGGTCCCATCTTAGTGCGTTGTGGTGGAGCAATAGGAAAATAAATTGCACAACCAAAAATTCTTAGATGGGAAATATTTGGCTCCTGACCATAAGCCAATTGTAATGGAGAGAACTTATGATATGACGTTGGCCTAATGCGCACAAGTACTGCTGCATGCAAAATAGCATGTCCCAAATAGAAACAGGAAGTTTGGTTCTCATAAGTAGAGGTTTAGCTATTAATTGGAGGTGTTTAATAAATGATTCTGCTAGACCATTCTGTGTATGAGCATGGGCAACAGGCTCTTCATAGTTATCCCTATTGACATGCAATAATCATAAAAAGCTTGGGATCTAAATTCACTAGCATTGTCAAGACGTATTGACTTAATTGCATGATCTAGAAATTATGCACGTAATCGAATTATCTGAGCAAGTAATCTCGCAAACGCCAGGTTGCGAGTTGATAATAAACATAAATGTGACCAGCTTGTAGATGCATCTATTAAAACCATAAAATATCTAAATGGTCCACATGACGGATGAATGGGCCCACATATATCACCTTGAATACATTCCAGAAATGCAGGGGATTCAATCCCAACTTTAGCTAGTGATGGTCTAATGATTAATTTACCTTGAGAACAAGCAGCACATGAGAATTCATTAGATTGAAGAATCTTCTGGTTCTTCAATGGATATCCATTTGAATTCTCAATGATTCTTCGCATCATTATTGACCCGGGATGGCCTAACTGGTCATGCCAAATAATAAAAGTATTTGGATTAGTGAACTTCTAGTTCACTCTTGCATGTGCTTCAATTTGACTAATATTCGTGTAGTACAAACCGGAAGAAAGAACAGACAATTTCTCTAATATGTATTTTTTACCCGAAATCATAGCTGTAATATAGAGGTATTCAATATTCGCCTCATTCACTGTCTCAATGTGATATCCATTTCGGCGGATATCTTTGAAACTTAATAAATTTCTTTGAGACTTAGTAGAAAGTAATGCATTATTTATAAGAAATCTTGTTCCTCTGGGTAATAATATATTGGCTCTTCTAGAGCCTTCAATAATTTTTGTACTACCAGATATTATATTAACATTAGCTTTGCCCATTATTAAGTGGGAAAAATATTTTTTATCTTCAAGTATGGTAAGCATTGTTGCACTATCAGCGAGACACACATCTTCACCATTGATCTTGGATCCAACTAAAGATTGGGGAATATCCATATTTTCTTCATTCAAATAAAACAAAAATACATTATAAGAAATATTACAATCCAACAAAGTAAAATATTAGATGTTGAAACCATAGTTAAAAAAAAAAAACACACCACAAATAAAATCCTAGAAATCATTTTAGATATTTTGGACATTCCCATCACCAATTAAATGATCAATTCTCCCTTCAAGATGTTCAAAGAAATCTGCCACATCTAAATGAGTTATATCAATAGGACTTTGGTCAAGATCATCAAAGTAGGCAGAATTTGCTTCTATATTTTTCCCTTTCTCTTTGAGTGATGCTTGATAAAGCTCAACAAGATGTTTCAAAGTACAACAAGTACGTGACCAATGTCCTTTCATACTGCACCGGTAACATATATTTTTTGAATTCTTTGGATCCTTTTGTTGCACACCTTTTCCTTTGTCTACATTATTCTCCCTTTTCTAGATGTGAGAATTGTTATTATCACGATTGTGATAGGTATTCCAACCTCGATTGCGTCCGCGGCCACGACCACGGCTACGACCATGACCACGACCTCGTCCACGCCCTAAATTGTTAGATGTTGTTGAATTCACTTCAGGGAATGGGGCAGAACCAGTTGGACAAGATTCATGATTTTTCATTAATAGCTCGTTATTTTGTTCAGCCACAAGAAGGCATGAAATCAATTCAGAGTATTTTTTAAAGCCTTTTTCTCGATATTGCTGCTGCAAGAGCACATTTGAGGGATGAAAGTAGAGAATGTTTTCTCTAGCATATCTTCATCAGTAATATTTTCTCCGCATAATTTTAATTGAGAACTAATTTTAAATATTTCAGAGTTATACTCACTTACTGATTTAAAATGTTGCAATCGCAAATGCATCCAATCATAACGAGCTTTTGGAAGAATAACAGTTGTTTGGTGGTCATATCTTTCTTTCAAATTTTTCCAAAGTTCAAGTGGGTCTTTTACAGTGAGATATTCAGTTTTAATCCTTCATGAAGATGGTGACGAAGGAAAATAATTGCTTTGGCGCGATTTTGTAATGATTCTTGATTTTCTTCTTTGATTGTGCCTCCAAGACCCATAGCATCCAAATGAATTTTAGCATCAAGAGTCCATGACAAATAATTATTGCCAGAAATATTAAGAGCAACGAACTCTAGCTTTGTAATATTCGACATTATGCAAACTAATATATGATAAAATAAAGTCAATAAGAATTACAATAATTTATTCTTAATTGATTGACAAAAAGACAAAAAATTACAATATGAGAATACCAAATATCATGCACGTGCATAGAAAATAAAAAAAAATATTGTAATAAAATTGTCATTGAAAATCATGTCATTAAAACTAATTGAAAAAAAAAATAGCGTAATAATTATAAAAGAAAACTCATACAATAAATTCTTTTTTTAATTATATAGTTATTGGTGATAAAAAAATAATTTGTTAATGTAATAATACGAAATTAATAATATAACGATTAATTATAACAAAGATGGATTACAACTACTATCCTGAAAGCAAATGTAATACATCAAATAGTTAACACTATACACATGTATAACATATCAACAATGTGATGAATGATGAAATTGCTAGAATTAATTTTACATGAGAAAAAAAAAGAATGAAATGATCAAAAACCAACAGAAATACCAATCTCAAAGAAGGAATGTGCAATTGATATAAAGCTATATTCAATAATAGATAAAGTAGACATGTCCTTAGAATTATAAGAGAGAATGACTATACTACATAAACATCAGTGAAGATATATGCACAATATACCTTTCAAAACGAGAAGTGATTGAACCAAAGAGCAATTAACACTCGTAAAACTCACAGACTAGAGACTCGTGCTGATAACGTGTTGTAAAATAAACAAAATAAGAGAATATAGTTTAAAAGTAGAGAAGAAAACAAGAGAATGAGAGAATGATATCTATATTATTTCTTCTTCTTTTACATGCCTCTCAAAGCCTTTTATTTATAGGCTAAAGATGCCCATAGGTTACAATAGGCTTAATGGTGTTGTAAATAGAGAAAATAACTATGAATAAATTGTAACAAATGGAGGTTATGGAATTTGTGAAGCTTTGGAGGTTATGACAATTGAAGACGTTGGGGGTTATGGACATCCATCATAATGCTATATTCATAACAAAACCCTTTTTTATTTTTTGTTTTAAATCTATCCTTCACTGCCAATCATCTTGTTTAACAACCTATCCACCTAATAATAAGATCATCACCAAATGAGGATCACATAACCAAACAAAATCACTAAAACCCAGTAGAGAAGATGTCAATGAAGAACATGGTGGCCGGAGGTCTATGGTGAGAGTCACACAGTGCAAACACCCCCACCACCTCCTATGCATAGTGCAAATTCTCTTGTCCTTGCATTCGAAAGATCGAGCCACCTTGTTTCCTACCGTTGCTAGATCGAGCCTCTTGTCCCCTACTGTTACGAGATTTGACTACTGCCTTCCCTCGCCATCACAATAGCATAACTTCCTTTTCTTGAAGTCACTAGAATGAAAGTGCCTTCCCCCACCCTCCTAAGAGTTCTAAACGACCATCGGAGTTCCTGACCCTTTCATGACAATGACCACCCCCTCCCAACCAACCTGTCATCGAAATCAAACATGTCCTGCATCGGTTCTTTTCTCTCTCTCCTTCTCTTTAGTTTTTCAAGTCTATAGTCCCAAGGAAAATTTCCTGACCTTTTCCTACCACCTCCATAACCTCCCCCTCTTCCCATTACCATTGAAATTGAACCCTCCCTTTTAGGTCTGCAAGTTTATTTTTAATGGGTCTGCATGCATTTTTTAGGTTTTTTCTTTTACTTTTGATTTTTTGTTAATTTATAATTTGAAAATTATTTTCCCAAAATGCCTTCACATATTAGACATGACACACTCTGTTAAGAATTCAATGGAAATGTCTTCATTCCCAAGCATTTGAGAGTTTAGGGATTGTTTTGTTGAAATTCAAAAAAAAAAGAAAGCAAATTGTCAACTACTAAAAAAGTTAAAAGACTAATGATTTAAATTACCACTAGTATATGCGAGACATAAGAAAATGGTTTATAACCATCGTTTAAAGATCAGACGACAGTCACAGGGATCATCATCTAATCTAGAGACGTAATAGCTGTGCACATTAGATGATGGTTAAAAAGTGTCTAATGTCTACATGGACAATAAGGACGTATATTGCTTGACTTTAAACGATAGTTTTTGTATAAAACCATTGTCTAATGTATATTTTAGATGATGTTTCTGTCATAAACCATCGTCTAATGTTGCCCTTATTAAGATCGATACCTTAAGGGATAAATACTTTAGGTGCATTTACGACTTTTTGGTAAAATAAATAATAATGAAAATATTGCATATATTAATGATGGTCCTTATATTATATTCATAACAATGATTGTATATTAGCAAACATATGATCTGTGACTATTAGAACCAAATCTTAAAATTGGGCATATATGGAGTTTATATGCTGAAAAGATCCAGTTCAAAGATTAATAATCTAAATTATATAGTCCGTAGTCTATGTATAGAGCTTGACACTTTATACATGATGAGACTATAATAGGATTTTCATCTAATTAGGGAGGCGGTTTATCTTGGTTATTAGAGTGGATTGACTCCATGGTAGATACATTAGTATGGTAGACCTAATACTGGTCGCATACTGGACTGGACCTAAAGTTGAACTAATTTAATAGTAATTTCGTTTAACTTAAGTTAATTCTTTTTTATAATAATTTATGTGTCATCTTAATCCTGAAGTGGATTCATGGCTCTATGTTTATAGCTTGTATCCTTTGATATGCCAAAGGTAGGAGTTATGATTGTCGAAGGCTCTATTGTTGGTATGTTAAAGATGCAACATATATTCGATCAGAGTATAATTCACGGACACAGAATCCATAGCTCTCTGCTAAAGAGTCAATGTTATCATTTCAAAGGCATTATTCAAGTATTGGAAAATATAATGAGGCATTGGTCATCTGGATACATATTGTAACCAAATGATATTTCTTCTATATGTGTTATAAAAGGACTTAATTTTCCATTGGTAGAATAATGGAAGCTTGAGATAAAATAATCAGAAAGTAAAATAGAACTAAGTCCTTCATTGGATTATAGATAACCTATATGGATACACATAATATGAAAGGTCATGGAAAAGACTTATATTATAGGAGTCTTGTAATACGGTATATTTTCGGAGTGTGGTTTCAGGTCTATAGTGGAGAAACATTGATGTTAATAATTAAATGAATAATTAATCAGAGATTACTTTATTTGTTGTTATTGGAGGTTGATAAAATATGTTTATCGGGTCTCAATGCTAGCTCACTAATTCCTTTATAACAGTTTAGGCAAGTTCGAATTACCACGGGTGAGACAGAAGTATACATGTGTCGGGCCGTTGGGCCTAATGAGACACGTAGCCATAGTACGGTTGGACTGGCAGTGGGTGTATGCCTACTTGGGAATGGCGCTTGTCTCTGTATTTTTAGGAAGAATTAATTATTTAATTAATTCAAAAAAATAATTATACAAATTTGTAATTAGGATTTTGGATAATTGATTATTTAAATTTGTATTTAGATAATTAATTATTTAATTATGCAAATTTGTAATTAGGATTTTGGATAATTAATTATTTAAAATTAAATTTGAATAATTAATTTAAATCCTTGTCGCATTTGAATTATGCATAGTGGATAATTAATCACAATTAGAAGATTATCTTGAATAATTGAATTCTAATTCAAAATGAATTGTTTGAATAAGAATGATTGTGAATGATGTAGATAAGTACAAATCCCTACACTAAGATTGGTTGAAAAATTTTGAATTCCCCTATAGGGGTGGCGCCAACTAGAGGATGAGGAGAGAGAAAATTATCTCCTATTCTTGATAGACTTCTGACTCCTCCTACTCATTCTATAAATAGATATCTAAGGTCTTCATTTATCCTAAGACTGCCTAAGAGCAAATTAGAGAGGAGAACTTAGCTTACTCATCTTTAGTAATTCTAGTTCTAAAGCACTTTATTGGTTGGAAGGAGCGTAGCTGTGGTGTAGTTTTGTTGAGTTGTGCCTACACATACGATTTAAAGGAGTAGAATAACATTTAAGATCTGACAGTAGAGATTCATTCTTGAAGAATTTTTCAGTCAGAAGTACTGTTTTGGTCTTCAATGGGTACGTAAATTAGACTTAATTTATTGATTCTAGTATCATGAGTTAGTTTCCTAGGTGTTTTATAAAAATTTTAATATTCTGCTACGTCACTGAACTAATTTTCTAACACTTGGTATCAGAAAGAGCTCATGATTATCCTATAGACATAAATTATATGATCTAATTTTCACTCCTTATGCATGGAATTGAAATTTTAGAGACATGGCACTATAGGGTTTTTATATGTGAATTAATATGCATAAGAAATATTGATTATTTGTTATCATAGGAATTTATGGTGAATGGTAATTATTATCATTTATTTAATTTTAATTATTGCAGGTTATGGTTCCTTTTAAGTTTTTAAATTTAAATGATGTTGTTCAGTTGCAAATTTGGAGAAAATTGTTTTTTTGGAGTGCCTACGATTTCCCATGCTTATTTCATGATTTAGGTACTCTGGTGCTAATTTGAAATGAAAAGAGTTCAAATAGAACTCGGGTTGGACGAACATAGCAGAACTGGGAACACTCAGTTTTACGACACGATGGTAGATCAACCTTAATGTACTCCGATCAACCAATCTCAGCTTGGAGGCCACTGTATAGCAGCCTGAGCCTGCCGAGCCCCACTCAGTTGCACACATACTTAAAACTAATTTTTACATTTTACTTTACCATATGCGCTTGAAAACATATTTTAAAAAGTGATTAATTGTCATAAATATAAGTTGCATATTTATCAGCTTTTATTAAAGTTTTATTGAGTCGGGCACAGTATAAGAACCAATGAGTAACATATTTATGGCTTGTGTTATGGTAGCTTGTATTCCAAGTAGCGCTATTAACTAGTCATGGTTTGTTAGATAATTTCTTCTAGTAATTAACATGATCCTTAAGCGAAATAATTAACTTTTATCATGATCATGTCATTGCATAAAAAATTTGTTGGAAACTTTGTTTTGGGGTATTAAATGGAATGGAGATGGACAATTGGATACCGTGGGAATAATGTTATTGGGGTGTGGCATGGTGCAATTAAAGTATAACATTGTCCACTAAGAACCCACACTAGTGCAGTTAGACTAATGACCTAAGATGCCTTATAACATATCAACTATCAGAAAATAATAATAATAATTCAGAGATGGACATGAAGACCAATTATTATTTAGGATTATTTGTAAGTCCCCTACTACATGAACAAAGTCCAAAGACTAGCCTATTTCTCACAAATCCAACCTACAAAAGCTTCTACGGAAATCAATAATATGGAATATATATATATAATACACTCCTACACGTCACCTATTATTATCATAATATATTTGTGTATATATATCTTGTATTTGCATGACCCATCATACATTATATTTTATGATATAGCATATATAATATATAATATATATTGTATCATATATGTGTATATATATTGCATTTTATATATATTATATGATATAGCATAATATAGCACAATATATATATATATATATATGCTATACATAAATATATATATGTGTGTGTGTTTATATATATACATAAAACTATATATAACCACACGCATATGCTCAGAGCCGCAGAACCACGAGTTTTGGCTTTGTGTTGTGGCTTGTAATCCACTGAGAGCTTTTTGGTTAGAAAAATTAAATAAAAAGAAAAGGCTTGCCTTTCACCGCAAAATGAAAGAAGTGGTCATTATGATCTCAAAGGCAAGTCCATAGGCCCATAAATACCTTTAGCATATACGGGAAATGGCAATTTAGAGTCAAAGGGAAAAGGAATAAGAAGAATAGGGATAGAGCACGGCAAAATACGTGTTGAGGGTAAGCTTGGCGCCACCACCGAGGACATTAATTTTGGTGGTCGACAATTAAGCTCGGCAGACCTCAGGGAGCTTACTGTCAGGCTCCGACGCTTTATACTTCTTCCCGAGGTACCTCTCAGGCATCCAAGGTCTCGCCCCAAGAAGGCCGCCACCTCGGGATGCACGGTAGCTCGGGTCGGACTACGTTACTCATAAAAATAGGCTACTACTCGCCCTTGTAGGCCAACACCAGGCAAATGCGCTGCCGTCCGATAGAGTCCAATCCATTGGGCGATGGGCGCGACACTTGTTACCTACTGCCTGACACACCTTGATGTGACACCCGGGTGATGGGCAAAACCCATCTTGCACCCGATCCAAGTGGTGGCCTATAAATAGGATGCATTTATGACATTCTAGAGAGAGACTACTTCTTCACACCTAACTAGCTGCCGACCTCTACCGAGCAATACCTGCCTTGAGCATCGGAGAGCCCTTGTCTATTGACTAACCTCACTATTTTCTCCGAAGCATCCCTCCCTTTGCAGGTGCACATTCTCGACCGGAGGCGAGCCCAAGAAGAGGTCAGACCGTGCGCAGCTGCACGTGGGTGTTGATCCGACGCCGGACAATGGTAAGCATCAACATTTTGGCGCTAGAAGGAGGGCACCTACGCCTTCATCCCAACTTCAGCTACTTTACCTCTGACTCCCGAGATGACGACACGAGGTAGCGCTAGAGATGATACAGCTCGACAGGAGGGGTCGGGCGATGCGAGAAATAGGCAACCAGCCACAGGCTGGCCTAGGGGCCGTCCTCGGACCGCAAGATCCCGGTCTGGGGGGCAAGGAAGCACGGCGAGAGCTGAGCCGGTGGAGGCCCCAGCCGCCCAAGATCTGATCCGGGAACTTACTGACGCGGTTCGGATTCTGAACCAGCAGCTCATGCAACAAGCTCAACGGCAAGTTGCACCGGCTCTACCACCCCCAGCCCAGGTTGACTAGGTCGAAGGTCGGGTTGAGCGAAGTGCCGCCGACCTGGAAGAAGACCAATCCGAGCAGTCTATGGGATCCATTAGAGGAATCCCAGCCGACAATAGAATAGTTTAGGAATGCCGTATGGGACGCCAAGCGCCCCGTGCCCCTTCACCATAAGGTTCCTGAGCCTCGGTATTTGACTGGCTCGGGTCTTAAGGAATAAACAGAAACTGCCACGCTGGAGCTGGAGGCCGTGTTGAGGGCAGAGTACCCTATAGGGTCGAACTGCCTGAAGACACCAATAGCCGCCAGTTCCGGGCACTACAACGACAAATTAACGAGATCCGGAATTGTAGATTCGGTCTAGATGAGACAGGAGCTCAGGACCCACCTTTTCCGGATAACATAATGCGGGCGCCCATACCGCCAAAGTTCAAGGTCCCGCAGATCAAGTCTTATGATGGGACCACTGATGCTGATGAGCATGTCGAACTCTTTCGGGGACACATGCTACTGTAGAACACCAGTGATGCGGCAATGTACAAAGCCTTCTCGCTCACTCTTACGGGCCCTGCTCGGCAATGGTTTCGACGACTCGAACCCGGGTCAATTCCTTCTTTTCGGCATCTGGCCGACGCCTTCTCCTCCGCATTCTCCACAACCAAAATGCGGAGAAAAGAAATAACTTGCTTGTACGCTGTTAAGCAGGGAGATGGTAGCGTTAGGGATTACATTAACCGGTTTATCCGGGCAGCTCTCGAGGTCAAGCACGTCGAAGACAAGACCCTCAAACACATTTTTGTAGGGGGCCTCCAAGACGAAAAGCTGACCTGGTCCTTGGCCTTTGAGCAACCGAGCACGTTTTCCCAAATGTTTGGGTATGCCCAGAGACACGCGGACGCCGCCGAATACATGAAGAGTCACCGGGAATAGGCTGGCCCGAGCGGAACAAGGAAGGATAAGAAGCAGAAAAAGACGCCGAAACAAAGCAGCGCTGAGCATGCCAAGAAACAGAAGAAAGAGAAAGCTGATAAACCAAAGGGCCCAACCAGTAAGTTTCAAAACTACACACCCTTGGTGGCGACCATCGATGGGGTGCTCACCCAAGTTAGTGACAAGAATTTGCTAACACCACCGCCCAAGCTCCGAGGGAGCAGAGTGAAGCGCAATCAGTCGAAGTTTTGTGAGTTCCACAAAGACGTAGGGCATACTACTCGGGAATGCATCTAGTTAAAGGACCAGATAGAAAGGTTGGTCCGAGAAGGTCTTTTACAGGAATTCGTGGAGCAGGTTATAACCTCGAGGGCCGCTTCTGGAAGGAAC
This sequence comes from Artocarpus heterophyllus, assembly GCA_025403435.1. Classification (NCBI taxonomy): domain Eukaryota; kingdom Viridiplantae; phylum Streptophyta; class Magnoliopsida; order Rosales; family Moraceae; genus Artocarpus; species Artocarpus heterophyllus. Next base: position 31,921,806 of record CM046338.1, read on the forward strand.
GACTCATCGGGCCGAGACGTACAGGGCCGTCCTAGGACCGACAGTGGGAATGCCTCGGATCCCCTGAATATTGTCCACACGATATTCGGTGGGCCAGTCACCGAGGACACGTCGAGTGGTCGGCGATCCTACGTCAGAGAAGCTCGGCGGGTTGAGTGGGGCGAATTAATAAACATATCCGAGCATATCAACAAGATATGCCGTCAAGCAGACGCCCCGATCACTTTCACCGAGGATGAAGCAGATAGATTGATGCACCCCCACAACGATGTCCTGGTATGCGAACTGCCCATCTCCAACAATGTAGTGCGGCGTGTGTTAATTGACAACGGCAATTCGACAGACATCCTCTTCAAACAGGCTTTCGACAGGTTGAAAATAAGTAACGCCGCCTTGGTCCCAGTCTGGACCCTGCTTTACGGCTTTGTTGGGGAGTGTGTCCGAGCAACCGGGAAAGTCAGTTTACCGGTAACTTTCAGAGAAGGAGCCGCAAGGATCACTTGGGTAGTCGACTTTTTAGTTGTCAACAAACCCTCCCAGTACAACATCATCATCGGCCGGCCGACACTGAATGGATTGAAGGCCATTGTTTCGACGTATCATTTGGCGATGAAATTCCTGACCGACGGTGGCGTTGGAGTGATACGCTCATCCCAGACGGACTCGCGGGCTTGTTATGCTAATGCCGTTTGAGTAGCCTCAACTCTGCAACATGGCGTCCTGGCAGTCTATTCGGTCGACGAGACCGATCTTTCGACAGATCCGACACCAAAGATACTGGCGGACTTGGACCCCAGGTTGCCCAAGGAAGAGATAAGGGGCACTCCGGTCGAAGACTTAGTGCCATTCTCCCTGGACCCTGAAAGGCCTGAACGCACAGTCCAACTCAGATCACAGTTGCAACCTGAGATCTAGGCCAACCTGGAATCCCTTCTTTTCGAATATCGAGACGTTTTTGCATGGTCCCATGAGGACATGCCTAGCATTGATCCGAGCATTATCAGCCATCGGCTCAACGTCCAACCCGGCCACAGGCCGGTGATTCAAAAATGAAGGGCCTTTAACCCGGAGAGATATGCTGCAATCAACGATGAAGTCCAGAAACTCCTGAAGGCTAGGTTCATCAGAGAGGTCAAATACCCAGAATGGTTAGCGAATGTTGTCCTTGTCAAGAAGGTGAACGGCAAATGATAGGTCTGCATTGACTACACCGATCTCAACAAGGCCTGCCCAAAGGACTGCTTCCCACTTCCTCGGATAGACCAGCTCGTCGATGCCATAGCTGGCCACGAGCTTCTAAGTTTTATGGACGCATACTCTGGGTACAACCAGATAAGGATGGCCAAGGAGGACCAAGTCAAAACCTCCTTTGTTACTGACCAGGGCTTGTACTGTTACGTCGTGATGCCGTTTGGCCTTAAGAACGCCGGGGCTACTTATCAACACCTCGTTAATAAGATGTTTGCACGGTTGATCGGGAAAACTATGGAGGTCTACGTGGACAACATGTTGGTAAAATCTGTCCAAGCGAAGGACCACATGGCCGACCTCTGAGCTAGCTTCAACATTTTCTGAAAATATGGGATGAAACTCAACCCGACGAAATACGCTTTCGGCGTTAGCTCGGGCAAGTTCCTTGGATTTTTGGTCAATCAACGAGGAATCGAGGTCAACCCGGCGAAAGCCCAAGCAATTATTGACATGCATTCTTCTCAAATAGTAAAGGACGTGCAAAGGTTTACTGGCATGGTGGCTTCTTTGTCAAGGTTTGTTTCCCGGGCTACCGACAAGTGCCACCCTTTTTTCAAGGCACTTAAGGGGAGGTTTGAGTGGAGCAGGGAGTGTGAGGAAGCTTTTCAAAGCTTAAAAACTTACCTGGCTACGCCCCCGCTCCTGTCCAAACCTTTGCTCGGTGAGGTTTTAACCGCCTATTTAGCCGTGTCGGAGAGAGCTGTTAGCTCGGTCTTGGTCCAAGACGAAGACGAGATCCAGAGACCAGTTTATTATACCAGCCACGCATTCCAAGGTGTCGAGGAGCGGTACTCACCGTTGGAGAAGTTAGCCTTCACCTTAATAACATCGGTCCGGAAGCTGCGGCCATATTACCAAGACCATACCATTAAGGTCCCGACCAAGTTCCCACTATGGAAAGTTTTGCAGAGCCCTGAAATATCAGGCCGAATGGCCAAGTGGTCGGTTGAGCTAGGCCAATATGATGTGCATTTCGTGCTGAGGACGACAATAAAAGCTCAAGTCCTAGCGGATTTCGTTGCCGAATTCACGGAGGTCTGCAAGGCAACTCCACAAGTCGAGAAGTCACCCATTGAAGAGCCTGATACAGCTGGCTGCAGTGAACAAGACCTTTCCCCAGAGCCAGACTGGAAACTACACGTCGACGGCTCTACCTGCGTTGACGGATCAGGGGCCGGGTTGATTTTGACGAGCCTGGACGGGTACAAGGTCATTTATGCCCTCCGGTTCGACTTCAAGGCCTCTAACAACGAGGCAGAGTATGAAGCTCTGCTAGTCGGACTACGAATAGCCCGAGATCTCGGCGTCGATCACCTCACCATCTATAGTGACTCAATGCTAGTGGTGCAGCAGGTCACTGGAGGATTTCAGGCCCGGGCAGACTCGATGGCGGCATATTTAAAGGAAGAAAAACAACTGCTTAGACAATTTAAGTCCTATTCTTTTAAGCAGATCCCCCGATCAGAAAACGCAGAAGCTGATGTTCTTGCCCGACTAGCTTCTGGATTGGGTGGAAGGGACTTGACGTCTGTCCCCATCGAAAGACTGTCCGAACCAAGTATAGTTAAGGAGATCATGAGCCTGGCCGAGGAGCCAACACGTACCTGGATGGACCCGATCATCCGAAACCTGACCACAGCCGAGTTACCCGATGACTGAGAAGAAGCACGTCGGGTACGTAACAGCTCGGCCCGGTATTCGATGATTGGAGGAAAGTTATACCGACGAGGCTACACTACGCCATGCTTAAGATGCTTGGACCCCAAGGAGGCCGAATATCTAATGAGCGAGATCCACGAAGGCCTATTTGGCAATCATTCTGGGGGACGCTCCTTGGCCTAAAAGTGCCTCCGGTAGGGATACTACTGGCCCACAATGCAGCAAGACTACGAAAACTTTGCACGAAAATGCCTCAAATGCCAGCAATTTGCTAGAATGCTAGGCTCACATGCCGAGCCTCTTAATCCAGTAACCTCGGCATGGCCATTTGCAAAGTGGGCCATCGACTTGATCGGACCTCTCCCGCCGGCCTGCTCGCAATTTAGATACTATATCGTCGCCATAGACTATCTGACGAAGTGGATCGAAGTTGAACTCTGTACCAACATGACCGAAGCCAAGTGTACCAACTTTGTATGGAAAAACATCGTCTGCCGGTTCAAAATCCCGCACACTATTGTGACTGACAATGCCAAATAGTTTGACTCCTCGGGTCTACGTCATCTATACAAGAAGCTCGACATTAAGAAGGTTTTCTCCTCCCCGAGCTATCCACAGAGTAATGGCCAGGTTGAGGTCATGAACAAGACAATCAAAGATAACCTGAAGAAAAAACTCGAGGGGCTTAAGGGTGCGTGGATTGATGAACTACCCCAAGTGCTTTAGGCATACCGGACAACTACCTGAGCTACGACTGGCGAGACACCGTTCTCCCTGGTCTACGGGGCAGAGGCTGTCATTCCAGCCGAAGTAGGATTACCGAGCTTAAGAGTTGAGCGATACGAGGAGGCTCTGAACGCGGAGCTCATGTTGACCAAGCTCGATCTACTTGAAGAAAAAAGAAACTGAACATCGATTCGTAACGCAGCTCGGAACCAGGTGGTAACTTGGTATTACAACAAAAGGGTTCAGCCAAGAAGCTTTAAAGCTGGTGACTTGGTGTTGAAGAAGGTCACGGTTCAATAACCCGGTCTCGGGTCCTTTGGTCTGAAATAGGAAGGTCTGTTTAGAGTCGAAGGTATCGTACGACCATGCACTTACAGGTTGACCGATACGGAGGGGAATCAGCTCGGGCATCCATGGAATGCCGAGCTCTTAAAAAGATTCTATTCTTAAAATTCAGAGCCAGACTTCTTTTTGACCTCTGGCCACAATTCTTTTGTAACTAGACCTGCTGAACAGGGTTAGAAAAATCTATGTATATATTACGTTAATGGAGCACAACTTCCCTAATATCATTCCACCTGAGTAATGTGTTTAAAGGAAAGTAAATCCAAAATGCCACAACTCTAGCTCGGAGGACAAGACATTAACTCCCACCCAAGGAGAGTCATCCTTATTATACCAAGCTGGGGGGCTGGTCGGTACACTGATCCCAGGTCTGTCGCCGTACAAACAACCCGGTAAGTTGCTTAGCACAATATATGTCCGACGACTCCTACACTTGTAAAAGTTTCTTTAAAACTTAAACAAGTCTAGGGGGGCAACATGGTAAGGGTAGTTATACACTGTCTATATTCTACCCGACCGAGATCAGAAACCTAAACTTGCTTGGATAACTGAGCAGATAAGGATAACTAGTCGGAGTGACCGAGAACAGAAGTACTTGGATTGACCAAGACTAACCTAAACCTGCTTGGAGTAATCAACCAAGCAGAGAGGGATAACTACTCGGAATAACTGAGAACAGAGGTGCCATTTACCTCTGCTCGGACAACTAGACAACAGAGGTACCAAACTTATATGCTCGGATAAATTGAGCAAGCAAGGCAAACCCGAGCCAACTTTATGGCTGTCGAGATAGTTGGTTCTCAACCTGGGATCCTCCCCGAGAAGCGCCTAACTTTGAAAATTACATGGGATGTAAAATAAAACAGAACTGCACGTAAGAAAACAATGAAGGCAAAATGGGAAATCTTTATTTCTCAGGGAGGTACAAGGAAACCGAGCACCTCCCGAGCCCGAATACAAAACAAAAACAAAAAAAAAAAAGTTCAATCGGCCTGGGTCTTGTCCTCAGCCGCGTCCTCGTCCCTGCCTCTCTCGGTGACCTATTCATCCTCGTCGTCGTCACCGTTCACCACGACGACCTCACCTTCGACACCCTGCTGTTGCTCGACATCATCTTGGTCTGGCTTAACGATGACCAACCAGTCGAATCTAGCTGCCTCGGGGTGCTTTTCTATTAGGTGGTCGCGGAGGTCTGTCATGCCGTCGTAATAGAGATCGGCATACTCCGGGGATGTTTTAAACTCCTCGATCGCACTGGCTAAGCGGTCAGGGAGCCCGGCCACAAATTGTTGGTGTTTAGCTTGTAGGGTTGCGAGGTGCCCCTCAAGCCATGCGGCTTTATCCTCCGCCTCCTTAAGCAGCCTCGACATATCCTCAGCCTCGGCCTTTGCCTTCCGAGCTTCCTCCTGAGATTGTGAGAGAGACTCCTTGGCTTGGTCTAGCTCAATGTTCTTCTCATTGAGCTTCTTGTCGGAGTCCACCTTTTTAGGAAGGTCTTATTGTGCATCTCTTTCTCCTTGTGGATCTCCTTCATCTCGATGGAGTGCACCATATGCACAATGGCGCTCGAATGCAAAAATTAAGGCGTCAGTCCTCGGCAATATATTTCAAGGAGAACTATTGATTAGCTTGGATACTTACAGAGGCAGTGGCTCGGAGGGCCATGTTGCACAGACTCTAGAAGTCCTCACCCAGGATGTTCATGAAGAAGTCATCCTGGGGAACTGCGTCTCCGAGGCGCTCAAGAACCGTGCCATGGTAGTCCGGGCGCCTTCTCTACAAGTCCTCGGAAGAACCTCTGGCAATCTCGTCTACTAAAGTGACCTTTGGCGAGGCCCTAGTCGGCTGTGGCAGAGGTGGTGGAACTTGGACTGATGTGGAGGTCTACCCGGTACGCATTGGGAGCTCGGGCATCGGCGTCCGCTTACGTTTTCTCCCGGTGTCAATAGCCTTGCCCTTCCCCTTCCTTAAATTTGCCATTTGGGCATGCCTATCAGCACGGGAGGTCGATGCCATCATTTCTGCACAAGGAAGAACAAAGTCAAAGCGAGGTCGGGATAAAAAAGGGTAATTAAAAATAAGTTCCCGGGCTGACCTCTGATCCGGAGTGGGCGAGACGGGTATAGGAACCTAATCACGTCCTCGAGGTCCTCGTCGGCTACAGGTGGCCCCGCATCGAAGGAGCCACTGGACGAGTCCTCGAAATTGGACGTAGAAGGCTCCCTCGTCGGCCACCCTGACCGAGAAGTATTTGGCCCTGGAACGTCCGCGGTGCTCGGACGAGCAACTGTAACCTGCCCGGCCCCCCGGGCAGGACGGACAGCTCGGGGAAGGCCGTTGGACTCCCCAAACCAGCCGTATCTGGATAAAGCGTCCTTCCTCAGAAGGAAGGACTATTGTCTGGACTGTTCGGGCTTCTCGAACAGCTCGTCCACCGCCTTTATTACACGGTTCGGTGCCCAAGGACGCTTGGTCCAAACGTGCCCCTGCTCAAACGACCTCAGCACTTACTCCTCATCGGGGACGGCTTCACCGGCTTGAGCTAAAAAGTTTCCCCCGGTGTAGAACCACTCGTACTTCCATAATTTGTCCGAGTCGGGGTTGCCCAGGATAAAATCCTTCCTGAAGCCGGTGAAGTAGTACCGGCCAGACTGTCGAGGAAGCTTCTTCATCTTGAATACTTGTTTGAAGGCCTCCAACGACATCTCGGTACTCCGATGGTACTTCCATAGGATGTACATCCCGATCAGCGACCTATAGCTGTTCGGGTTCAATTGAGCAGGGCACACGTTGAAGTCGTCGAGTGCCCGGCGGAGAAAGCGGTGTAGTGGTAGACGCAGCCCAACCCTGAAGAACTCGACGTAGAGCGTGATGAATCCCTCCGACGCGTCTATGGGGGAGTCTCCCTCATCGGGGACGGCGAGAATCACGTCGGCCGGGATACCATACTCGACGCGAAGGTTCTCTAACTGTGACTCTGTGATGGCACTCGTATATCCCGCCGCCGAAGTTTGCCCAGGTCGGCTTAATCGATATGCCGTTACACCCCGCACGCGGGTGACCTGGACCTCCTGCTCCATCTCCGGCTGCTCTGCCTCTGCCTCCTCGGCTGTATGCTCCTCATCGGAGACATCAACCGTGATCACCCTCGTGACTTGGACGGGGGCCCCAGCACTCCAACCAGAGGTGCTCGGAGCATCCTCGCGGGCCTGAAGCTCAGTCCTCGCCCTTGGAAGAACTCGAGAAGAGCCCACTGTCGCTGCCCCCACATAAAGGGTCTTGCTCCCTGGATGGCCTAATGAGCTTGCGCTCGTCCAGCATGTTTAAAAACTCCTGTTCAGATACCGTTTGGGAATCGACCCTTAGGATTTGCTCCAGCCGACCGGCCCCGTCCCGCCTTGGGGATGCCACTTCGGCGTCGGATTGGGTAGAAGAAGAGCTACTACTCTCCTCACTACTTTCCGACCATGAAACCTCTACGTTCTAGGAGTCAGACAAATCACTCATTTTCACTCGAGAAATTACCTGCTAGGGTTCTCGGTAGCTTGAGCTCGGGAGATACAGTCCTCAGCTATATAACTTGAGCTCGGTAGCTAAAACTCTTCGGGCATAAAATTTATGAAAATGAAGTGTAAATTACAAAGGAGGAGGCCCTATTTATAACCATTTTGGGCGGGAAACTCGAGCGCAAAAACCCAGGAGGCGCAATTAATACGCCTGACAATCGCACAGACGGCCGCGATGCGACACGCGTCCCCCGTCTGATCCGCACGTCTTTTCACCTCACCCTGCTTCCAAGTGTCGTTTGGTCTTCCTTCTTTGGGCCGACCTCACCCACTCGGCATAGTCCACCCGGTCGAACACCGACCAGGTGAACTGGGGGTTTAATGTTGAGGGTAAGCTCGGCGCCACCACCGAGGACATTAACTTTGGTGGTCGGCAATTAAGCTCGGCAGACCACAAGGAGCTTACTGTCAGGCCCCGACGCTTTATACTTCTTCCCGAGGTACCTTTCAGGCATCCAAGGCCTCGCCTCAAGAAGGCCGCCACCTCGGGATGCACGGTAGCTCGGGTCGGACTACGTTCTCATAAAAATAGGCTACTACTTGCCCTTGTAGGCCAACACCAGGCAAATGCGCTACCGTCCGATAGAGTCCAATCCATTGGGCGATGGGCGCGACACTTGTTACCTACTGCCTGACACACCTTGATGTGACACCCGGGTGATGGGCAAAACCCATCTTGCACCCGATCCAAGTGGTGGCCTATAAATATGATGCATTTATGACATTCTAGAGAGAGACTACTTCTTCACACCTAACTAGCTGCCGACCTCTGCCGAGCAAGACCTGCCTTGAGCATCGGAGAGCCCTTGTCTATTGACTAACCACACTATTTTCTCCGAAGCATCCCTCCCTTTGCAAGTGCACATTCTCGGCCGGAGGCGAGCCCAAGAAGAGGTCAGACCGTGCGCAGTCGCACGTGAGTGTTGATCCGACGCCGGACCACGGTAAGCATCAACAATACGCAAACTAAAGTTGGCGGAAGGCGAGACGGGAGCAGAAGGAAAAAGATAGTTGGATATCAAGACAAGTTATATGAAAACGGAATATGAAAATTGGAGAGTTTTGGTGAAATTATAGAAACGTCTAGATGGAATTTCTAAGAAAACTTGATGCACTATTGGATGCTGTAATGTTCAGAGTGCTAGTAAAAGAAATACAAGGAATCTTTACTAAAGAAAAACAGAGCTAGAATGAAATCTAATCTAATTGGGCTATAGTAAAATTATAGAACACAATATTAAGATAGGGCAGTCCATCTCCGATCTTATTCTAAACATTTGGATTGTGAGAGTTAATACTTTTTTATGTCCTCCTCTTTACATTTTTCCCACATTATACTTAATTACGTTTTTAATTTCATATTGTAATACAGCTAGCAGGTTTGCTCTAATCTCTATAATTTTTCCCCTTTTATTATTTTTCACATGCATCTGTATATCTTTTTTCGTAGTAATAAGACTAATATGCTTATTATTTTATCTTCCACGTTTTACATGTCCAAATTCATTATTTTTTACGTATTATCATGCTTATTCGATTAGTTTTCTATTTTCTATTATTTTTGTATATACACATTCAATATGATTATTCACTCTTCGATAGTATCTCTAAAATTTATCTATTTTAATAATAATAAAACTAATATCTCATAATGCATTTTTCATCTATTATAGTGACATCCGAATATCATAGTCAAATGATATAAACGACCTCTATACTCTTTTCCCTATAAATATATATTTGATGATGCATAATACAAGTGTTTGAGAGGGTAGTTAGAACTATTGGTTAAAACTGTTTTTACTATAGCATGTGAGAGCTTTACATTGAAGCGATTTTTTATTATTATTGTAGCATGTGAGAGCTTTACACTGTTCATAACTAAAAAAGTGGTTCGGACTACAACATGGCAAAAACACAATCATCTAAAACCAGTGCCTTAACCAAATTTTAGATCAGTGCCTTGACCAAATCATAGTCCAACTCCTTAACTAAATCATATACCAGTACATATATCATCACATACATGACATTCAATTCTCTAGTTTGTTTCCTCACCTCTCACACGAGTGTCGTGTCTGCATCCTCTGAATTTTCGTCGGTCCTTTTGGGTCCATTAGACGCGGCGCCCGTATATTCCTCCATGGACCCGGGAACAAACTTCAATACTTTTCTTGTCTTTAGATTTTCATAAAAAATGCACACCTTTGGATTTAAAAATTCAATAACAGAATATCACAAAAAAAAAAATGAATACTGAAATTCAAGCATAATATTCCTCATTCATAGCATGTGTGTCACAAAAGTAGTAGAATTCACAAAAACGTATTTGTGAGGAAATTTGTAACATAGTTTCACCATAAGAAAAACTACATTTAACGACATATTATTTACGACATGTAGTTTTTAAATGTCATTGAAAAATACATACAACGACATGTCTAACAAATATGTCGTTAATAACATTTGAAATAATAATTAACGACATCTATATAGGTGCCGTATTAAAGGTTTTCTTTCAACGATAATAGTTTAGTGTCGTTAAATTATTTAACGACAAGTAGAGATGTCGTCAAAGCCTTGAAAATTCCACGACACCCCTTATAGACGACTGTGACGACATCTCCTACTTGTCGTTAAATAATTTAACGATACTAAACTATTGTCGTTAAAAAGAGACCTTTAATACTACATGTATATAGATGTCGTTAATTATTGTTTCAAATGTCGTTAATGACATCTTTGTTGGAGATGTTGAATCTTTGTTGGAGATGTTGTTGTATGTACTTTTCAACGATATTCAAAAGCAACATGTCATAAATAATATGTCGTTAAATATAGTTTTTCTTATGATGTTTATATCTATGAATTTTCTTAGACTTATTAGAGATCTCTATTTGTGCGACGATGGCATTGGGAGGACCACATGCAGTGGAGGTGCTAAGGGGATTTTGCAGTTCTCCCCACTGGAGGAGAGCACTCAGCATGGAGAAATCGATTTTTTTTTATAATTATTGTGGCTTTTTGTTTTTAATTCTGTGAAGTTTTCTATTTTATTTTTTTGGGGTAAAATTTGCGACTTTTGTAAAATTTTTTAGTATTCTTTTTTTGTACTCTAGCGATGGCGACAGTTGTGTTCCCAACACTATCAATATTTATGACAGTGATTATTGAAAGATATCATGACGGTTCTGGGCTGGTATTTATCGACCGCTATCACTTTGGACACCAAACGATAACAGCCGGTACCAACGGCAATAAAAATATAGTTGATTCTCAAAAAACAAGAACTTTTTTTCATTCTTGAGAAAAGAGAAGCCTGCAAATCTGGCGCTAATGGCTTCTCCAATCAAGTTGATGCTGTTGCAGCCAAACAACAAAAGAAAGCATATGAACAACATTCATAGTTATAAATAGTAAAACAGTTCTTCGAAGTTGTGCCAATGGTAGTTAAGATAAGGTACTAGTTTCAGTGCGAGACATTGAGTCCGCATGAGAAATCAGGGAGACTCCATAGAGATCTTAGTGACAATGGTAATAAGAAGCTGAAGGGCCCAAGCCGCAGCACAACGCTGAAAGCCTTTCAACTCACTACCCATATTCCATGGGATGATTGGCTCTGTCTTCACTTTAAATTAGCTAGAAAAGCTAAAGCAGAATACTAGTTGACAACCTTTAGCTTCTATTACAACACCAATAGACCTATCCTTCCTACTTAACTGCTTAACAACGGCGCGGAAAACTGTGACACTCAAATCCAATCTTCTAAGGAGTAAAAGTATTACCCTTCTTCGCTTTACTGACCTAGATTCAATTCTGGGATAAGGGTAGTGCCTCCTTTGAAGGAAAAAAAAAATAGCAACCAAAGATCAACTTTGAGACCGCTTTATGATCAGTATATCGAGTACAACTTTACCTGCTTCCAGGCGCAGCTAAAAATATCTCGTTCGCCTCTTCTCTTTGAGGTTGAGTCCTAACTTTGTCTCTACTAAGAAAAATGAAAATCTCGAACAATCTTGCACAACCTCATGCTCTTGGCTGAGTTACTCTAAGGATAATTACTACTTTCCCAACAACTTCATGTACGAAACTACAGACGTAGAGTTTGAAGCCCCAGGGCGTGGTATTTTTTACTCAATGATAGAGCCATACATTGTGAATTACAGGAGTTATTTTCTAAGCAAAAATTTATTCAAATAAAAATTTATTAATGCACTACAATTATCCTAGTAGATTTTTATGCCTATTGAAATTTTAAACAACATGAAGGGGCTATAAAGTTATTTTAAATTTTTAGTGCAGACTGTTGTATATTAGTATAATATAATTCTTGTTTATGTATAAGCACAAAAAATTAATGTGGGGGCTTAAGCCTGGTCCTTCACTAGTTCTGTGGGAGGATTTTACTACTACTTTTTTTAACATGGCGGAATTCCTGTAAAGCGTCCCATGGGCTAAATGTCCTAATGTCCTCAACCATAAGTACTGCCATATGCACAATTGAATCCTTCCTGGACTGTGTTACAATGCGTTAGATAAGTCGATTTTGATCTTGGGTTTATCAAGACAATTTTTAGCGATGATGGCCTATCCCTAGTATACAAGCATGAAAAGGGCTAATAAATATGCTCTTAAAAGGGATGAGCGAGTAATTTAACTCAAGTAATCACAAAAATACCAACACGTGGACTGGACATCTGAGATTTTTGTGAAATCTCTCAAGGTTTGCTTAAGGGATTCATAAAGCAAGAGGATTGTACAGAATTGAAGAATCAAACGTGTCTAGATTCGAGATTTACATCTCATTGGAATCTCAAAGTGACAATAATGTTACAACACCTCAACAAAAACAAAAATATGTATACAAGAATCCAAGGATATAGAGGTAATGAAGTAAATAGCCAAAGCTTTTAGAAATTAGAAAATGTTTGTTCAACATTAAATGTAGTACATCAATAATATATTGACTTGTAGTTTAACATTAAGTAACTTGGTGGTTTATTCATTCAATAATTTTCCAGTTTCTCGATAATAAAACATTAGTAGATCAATAATAAACCAATTTATTAGTGATAAACTATAGTTAATAGGTGTTATACTAATGTACATCAATAATATCTTAGTGTATATCAACGATTTACTGCTGTAAAAAATATTATTTCTCTAATTTTTAAAAAGATTGACTATTTTCCTAAATTTAAAAGATTTTAGCTATTTTTTTAGAAGGTGGTTAAAAATAGATCACATGTCTAATTTTCTTGGAAATTTCTTTACATTGTAAATTGTAAATGAGACAAAAAAATGGACATAGAATGACATATTGGCATAGCTATGGCGCTGCCATGAGTAAAAAACATTGACTTAATTAGATTGCCGTTGGAACACCAAGTTTAAGTACAGGATAAATTAGAGCACAACTTGGAATCACAGATAATTATGATATATAATAATCACTAAAAGACGTACTTATAAGAAAAGATAAATTATTTGAAAATGTATTTTACGACACCGGGAATGTGGACGCGCATGATGTATTCTTCCCAGTTGATGCTCTTTGGGTCGAAGTAAAATATATCTGTCTCTATGCCACTTTCTTTCGCCGCTAATCGCAATCTTTCAGTGTTCATGTCATCGAAACTGCATATATATATATATGTGTGTGTGTGTGTGTGTATAGATTCATGATTAAAGTGTTATTTCTTGTAGGTTTAAAGACCAAGGGATAGACAACAAAAGCTATACGTAAACGGATGAATAATTAGTACTTACACTCCCTTGAAGAACAAGTAAGGCCGGTAGAGTTCCACCAATCGCATCACAAATTGGATTTTCCTGTTGAGGTGAAGATACGTGCCTTGGAAATATTGACAAAATGCTGTGTTCACCAATTCCAACCCCTATTATCAAACAAAACCAAAAACCAAAAAAAGAAAAAAAAGGTTATAATAGGATAGTATGAAGGTACTATCACGCAATCTTGAAGCAAATTTATGTATAGCTAGACAAAATAAAAGATATATTTCAAGGAAAGAAATTTATATAGTTAGCTAGATAAAATAGAAGATATACCTTGACTATATGACAAAAGTCAAGTATGGTTCAGGGGGGATAATTGCTAGTACTAAATATCAGGTGGCGTAGCTAACGTCTTGCGAAATCCCTAATTTTGTTTAAGTATGTATATTTAAAAATAAATTTATGCAACTATTATTTCATATTAAGCTCATCCATTTTTAGTTACAAACCTTCAAAAACAGCAAGTAACGAAGAGTCATGTATCTTCGGAAGCTGGCCATGTCGCTCAACACTAAGACCTTGCCAACCTTGACTGGCTTTCCATCCTTGTTAATCCATGGCTTCTTGGTGAAGTAACGGAATCCGTAATCCTGCAAATTACTGTATCTTACAGGGTTTCTCACTGAAGATCCGACTTGATATATTATGTTTTCGAAATTAGGTCTGTTCGCATGAGCTGCCATCGCCACAATCATTGCATTCACCACAAAGTCAGCTGGAATCTGCATTATAATTACGTCCAAAATTTTAGCTTAATTTCTCAATAAATTTGAACAATATTAACAATATATATAACCAATTCAACAGTTTTAATTATTGCTTTTCTTTTTCCAAACTCACCACATCAACAACTCCCTCCAAATCGCCCAGAAAGCATGTTAATTTCCCTGTGCCATATCCAACAAGAAGGCTATCAATGGTTCTGCAAGAAGAGGTTCAAAACACATAAGATATAGGTCAAACCTAGTAAAATTTAAATAAAAATAATTCATTGGTATATATATACCTACTAATGTGGCAATTTTTTAAAAACTTACCGTAAAAAACATAATAACACATAAGTTGATGTATAAGTTGAGATTAGAGCTGGTATCCTAATATTTTTTAAAAAATAAACCGTATGAAATTACAAATATTAGACTATGTCTGCAACCACTTGAAAGTGTAAACTTTGTTAAGATGTCTTAAATTGTTAGTTTTAGCCATGCTATTTCCATTCCAATCACTTATTAATAAAATAATCAAAAACTGAATTCTAAAGTGGTTTTGTTACCTTACACCTTCAACCCAACCGGGGAAGGGTTCTTTGTAAGTGCTGGTAATGATAGTGGGGCGTATAATGACCACATTTATATTTTCTTTGAGGTGTCCCAATACCATCTCTCCCATCGCCTTTGTGAAAACGTACGTGTTTGGCCATCCATATTCTTTAGCCCTACCGGATAGTAGAAAAATAAATTTTTCAGAATCAAGAACTAATTATCAAGCAATTCATGTCAAGGACTAGTTTTGTAAAAAAAAAAAAGTGAAAAGTACTTTGATATCTTAATATATATCATGTATATGTCAATCATTATTGATTTGATTGATGCTTGTTACTCCTTCTCAAGTACATAATATTAAATATGGAGTACTTATAACTATAAATTGAGATGGCACAGTAACGTAATAAAACTTCTGCTAAGTTGGTGATTGAAATTAAATAAAAGAGTTAAATAATTTTTTTAGAAAAATAAAAAGGGCTCATGATATTTTCCTAAATTTTGACCAAAAATTTGGTCATATATATATACACACACTAGAGGCCTAATAATGAGTTGTGCTATATGATTCTCATGAGGTACTGTTGGGACCATATGTTTGAGCAAAAAAATTAGAAAAAGAGAGAAGAAAGTTGGGACCATATATATATATATACATGTGTGTTGTTAATAATGCAATCGCAGCCATCCTTTTCCTTAATCGGCGGATGAAACGAGGAAAACCCTAATAATGTTATTGAAGAGCCGAAACGTAATTAATCCGCTATTCTGCTTATTATTTTTCTTTTTTTGAAAGGTAACCAACTATTCTTAAGCTTTCTAAGCTTCTTTGCAACACGAAAACATGGTTCAAAAAGACAGAAAAACAAGGGAAAAACATCGAATCTTAATATTAATTAGTTGCTATAAATTTTCCCTGCATACTAAACATAACCAAATAGAATAGGATAATACAAGGACATCTAACTACTAATTCAAGACACTATTGAGCTGTACATGAGAGGTAGGCCCCCATGTGGCAATCAGGTATAACATATTCATATTTTGATACCCTTAGTTACTATCATTATTTTTTTGTTAATTAAGAAAAAAATCTATTACTCACACAAGAAGAAAACACTAGGAGACGACATGAAGAAAACACTAGAAACCTTTTTTTTTTTATGATGAAAAAGAAATACTAGAACTTTTTTTTTTTATGATGAAAAAGGAGATCACTTGAACCCATGACTTGTTAGAAGCAAAGAAGAAAACACTAGGAGACGACAAGAAGAAAACACTAGAACTCTTCGTTTTATGATAAAAAAGAAACACTAAAACTTTTTTTTTTTATGATGAAAAAGGAGGCCACTCAAACCATGGCTTTTTATAAGCAAAAGTCTTAAACAAGAGGCTCTTTCTCACCATGCCTCCATCACGCGTTGTTAAAAGTGATAACTTAACAGCTTAAAAACAGTACTATTAGAACGGTGAATTCATATAGAAAATCTACTGGGACAAACTGATTTTTCACGATGCACATCTTTAAGGTTAAAGTATCTAAAGGTTTTTTTCACACTCAAAGGTAATAAATGGAGTTGAAGCCTCCGGACTATAAAGACACGTTTGGTAGTGTTTTTAAAATAGATGAAAATAATTTTATTTTAAAAAATAAAAATTTTTAAAAAAATATGTTTAGAATATTTTTGAAACTTTTGTCTCAAAAAACATACAAAAACATTTTCATTAATTTTTAAAACACTAGCAAACAGGGCCAATGGCCACTGTCACTGTCAACCCATATCGTTCACCTTTCTAGTTAAAAAAGCTTGTTCACCTACTTGCATGTACTATTGATATGCCACACCTTTTTCTGAATAAGTGGAGCAAAAACCTTTCTAAATGAATTCGTTAGTTGGGTTTGGTGGAGAGTCAATTACGATATAAATGTTTGCAAAGAGAGTCCGCTAGTCTTTCATTTGTTTTCATTTAATTTGGGAAACCATGCTAAACGAAAAAAATCAACTTTTATCTTTGGCCATCCCTCTTTTAGAATTTTCTAATCTATATATTTTTTTTATTTTTCATTTTCCTTCAACTTTTTTTTTTTCCATT
This sequence comes from Artocarpus heterophyllus, assembly GCA_025403435.1. Taxonomy (NCBI): domain Eukaryota; kingdom Viridiplantae; phylum Streptophyta; class Magnoliopsida; order Rosales; family Moraceae; genus Artocarpus; species Artocarpus heterophyllus. The sequence continues at coordinate 31,938,505 of CM046338.1, forward strand.
AAATTATTTTCTTTTAAGGACTTCATCTTCATAGACACATATAAAAATATAAGGCTTATTTACTAGAGGGTCCACAATACATGTAACTAGTAGCCTATAACATAATATTTATTATCTATGTGTGTATACAAATAGATATAATTGTATTTGTTAAGCTAGGATATAATCCTCCCGATTGGTCCTTCATAGGTTGATGGGTAACAAGTGAAGGAATATGATAAGCCAAAAGTTATTGCGTGCCATCACTACTACTGGTTTGATGTTTGTCATTTTGCACCTAATTAAAATGTACCCTTCACCTTTAGTTGTTATCTCTCAAGAGTCCAAACTATGCATATATATATATATATATATATATATATAATTAATGAAGGATCAACTAGAATCAAGCTACTGTTGACAAGTATATTGAAACAACTATCCCCTACTAAAAAACGAAGCCTAAAAAAAAAAATAAAAATGATGAACTTGGAGCGGCTTTACTGCATGGAGCCTAAACTCATACCTTGGAATAATAGACATTTATTTGCACAAAGAAATTAAAGAGCGGCACTTTTCCTTCCAGCTCCATGTTTTTAACCTTATCCTACAATTTTCTTTAAAGTGCTGCCTGTTTTTTCATTATAATAGTTCACAATAGTAGCAAAAATATCAAAACGAAGATACTAAAGAGTGGATATTTTCTTTTAATAATTTGGTGCCAGAAACTTGAACCAAAGATTGTAGTATTATTGGATGTGAGTGTGTGTTCTTTTCCCGTATCCTTTCTAAATGTAAAAGATTCGACATAATGGGTAACTGCAATGAGATAGCAAAGATTTTGAGATTATATTGTGTGTAGGAATTAGTTTATGCCTGGGAAAGATAATGGTTCTTTTATCAACATTCAGAATTGCATTTCGGAATTTACATTTGCTTACACTCTAGTAATTATATAAAAAATGGTGTAGTAAATAGCACTATTACGAAACTAATTGTAAGTAATAATTGGTTTTGAAAATATTTATAGTAAATAACAAATTTACTTGATAAAAAATTTATTCCTTTTAAGTAAAAAGGATTTATGAGTTAATTCTTAATTCTAATTGGCTATAAGCCTGTTTAGAAACATAAACTTAAACAAAAAAATTTTAACGGTTCCAATTTATATTCCCAAGCATGTTGTATATTTACGACGGACTAACTTAGCTACATTGAACCGACCGTCAAGTATGTATAGTCATGAAACATCACACGCTGTGATCAAATACCGCAAAACGGCCCATGGAATTAAATTCTAACATGCATTGCACATTGCACTCTCTATCTCTATGCACATAGATATAAAAGCATGAACATGACATCCAATGCATCATGTCATAATCAAAAAATGTTGCCAGACTCTAGTTTATCCTGAGATCAGCAGCTGCTGTCCACGTAAGCACCACATAGAAGTGTGGCAAATTATCTATTAATCAACTTGAATAACCCAATTGAGAGACACATGAATTCTGATAACACAATATGAGAACCACAAAATAACTGCTTAAAAGCACAACAATTAATACTACGTCAACTTATTTCTAGTTCCCTTACCGCGGAGATCACTTTTTATTAGTACGTGTGTTGAAAACTAAGAGTGTTTCAAAAAAGAAAATTATTGTATTTTAGCCCTACTACTTAAAACAACGGTCCCAATTTAGATCTATTGCTTTATGAGCAACGGAGGTGTGACGTTAAATAGGAGTGCGCATGCTCCCAACTTTACTCATTAAGAAAGAGGTTTTCAAAGCTTTTAGGGTGCCAACGTACCTAGACATTAAACGTTGGTAGAGTTTCGTAAAAGCGAAGCGTGTTTGGTACTTTTTCTATGTCTGACCCCCACTTTGGGGGCATTATTTCAACAACGTCACCCCATGACTTCCATAAAGTGCTTCCTTGTGAATATACTTGATGTTTATGTGTATATATATAGCATGTAAAAGGGCTCTTTTTTTTGAGATGTATTCCCGAAGAAAAACAAGAGATGCAAAATATGCCATAAAAAAGAATCTAAAGGACGTGATACTATTGGTACAAGCCAAAATAAGACGAACCTGTCAATGCCAAAATCTTTCATAGCCAAAGTGATTTCTGCTTCTGTGGCTTCTTTTGCTCGGAGTTGTTTCAGTTTTTCCTCCACCAGTCTCACTTCGTTGTCTATGTCTAATCCGGTGGTCCCATTGAGAGTCTCACCCATGTGATATGCATTCTCAAGAATAAGTCCACCCCTTTCCCCAGAAACATAAGCTGGAACCGGTCGCCACCAAATTGCAAAAAAAAAAAAAAAAAAAAAAAAAAAATTACTACTTTTATACAAACTAAATTTGACACTTCTATTTTTTTTTAAAACCAAAAAATGACACTTTTATAATTCTCTTTTAGTATATGACAGAATGTTTATGTGCCCCTCACCCCACATAAAAAAAAAAGAGGATTTTTTTGTGATGCCAACCTAGGTGAGATTTGTAGGAGATCCTCAGTATCTTTCTTCCTATTGACCCTTTCCTCAGAAACATAAAAGCCACGAAATTGCAAAAAAAAAAAAAAATTACTACTTTTATTCAAACTAAATTTGACACTTCTATTTTTTTTAAAATAAAAAAATGACACTTTTATAATTCTCTTTTAGTATATGACAGAATGTTTATGTGCCCCTCACCCCCCATAAAAAAAAAAGAGAGGATTTTTTTGTGATGCCAACCTAGGTGAGATTTGTAGGAGATCCTCAGTATCTTTCCTCCTATGACCCTTTCCTCAGAAACATAAAAGCCACGAAATTGCCAAAACAAAAATTACTACTTTTACACAAACTAAATTTGACACTTCTATTTTTCTCAAAAAAAAAAAAAAATGACACTTCTATAATTCTCATTTAGTTTAGGATTACCAACACTTGATTGGTTCAGTTGGTAGAGGACTGTTTCGCTTAAGTAAATGATTTGAGTTTGAGTCATTGTAAACGCAGCTGTCCTCGAATCGCAACCTTTCAGTGTTGATATATATTATTTTTTTGATAAATAATATATATATAGGACACAAAGTGATGTGGATCAACACCACAAAAAAAAAAAGTATAGGACATGATTTTTATGTGGTCCCCCAACCAAAAAAAAAGGGAGGATATCATGTGATGCCAATCTAGGTGAGATTTATAGGAGATCGTCGGTGTCTTTCCTCCTGTTGAATTGACATACTGTATATATGTTGTTTTCATTTCTTCTCTTTTTTTTTGGCCTTCTCGGATGGAAAATGTATATATAATTAAGAAAAAAGTTAAATATATTTTCTATAATTAATACACATAATCTAATCTATCACGTTATAAAACTAACAAGCGAATAAAATATTAAGATCTAGTCCGAACCGCAGGGAGAAACTAAAGATCTATGAAAAAGTATTGCAAGAATATTTGAAAATAGAAAACAAAAAAGAAAATCTCTAAAACTAGTAATCAGATGATGTTTTGAAGTGAAAGAAATTTAGTTTAAACAAGCTATATAAAGATTCGAGAAGTCAAATTGTTACAGATGTACATGCTAACCTGTGGATACATGGATTAGGATCTTTAATTTTTTGCAATGCTTAGCAAAATTCAAACAATGCTTAGCCCCCAATGTGTTGAGGAAAAGTGATGTATCATACCTGCAGTAGAAAGTTAATTAATTAATGAATATCTTTTTTTTTTCCTAATTAACTAAATTAGTTGCATGTAGAGTTAAAAAAGATGGGGTTTAATCATAATTAACCTCAAGTCATCACGACGTACCTCTCATCAAAATTGGTCGTTGCAGCCAGATTAACAATGACATCTAATTGATTAAACATTTCTTCCATTAATTTTAAGTCCTTCAATCCCAAGCTGTCGCAAGTAATGTCACCGGCCATTACGGTCAACTTTTCTCTAGCAAAGGGGCTAAAATTTGCTCCCAATCTTTCCTTCAACACTCTGAATATATCTTTCCCAATGACCTGTAAAATTCATGTTAAACAAATCCAACAGATCAACATAAATAATGAAAAAGAAAAACTAATTACTTATAAAGTAGTGTAGACAAAAAACAATAACAGAAATAAAAAAGAGGATTTATTTTTCTCTCTCTCTTTTTAGTCTGATCAGCAGAATCAAACATGAAGATCGGGGCAGAGACACATCCCAACTATATTGGACTTAACCCCCTCATCAATGTTGTCTTGCCATCTATTAAAATTAACCCTCTTCCCCCTCAAAAAATAGGATTACTAATTGAACACTGTGGTAATAATTTGGTTATATATGAGCATAGTTTCTTATCAAATGTACATATTTACCTCATTATTCAAACGTATGGCGGCCGATTTGTCATCGTTAGCTCTTAAAAGAAGATAGAGCTTCTTCACATTGGGTTGAGCTCTAAGCACTTTCTCCACAAAAACTACAACAAAAAATCAGAAATAAAATGTTTCATACACAAACACAAACAGAGAAGAAATTATTATAATGAGTAAGTAATATAAAGTAGTATAGTATACTCTTTGCTAGAAAGCCAGTGGCACCAGTGATCAAAATGCACTTGTTCTCAAGAAATTTGAGTACACTTTCCAACTCCATTGGAGAAGATCAGAGATAGAGAAAGAATATTGTGAATTGAAAATTGTAAGATCAAATGAGAAACCAAGAGAGAGAGAGAGAGAGAGAGAGAGAGAGGAGAGAAAAAGAAAGAGAGAGGTGGTACAATGTGAGAGCATGAGGGGGGAGGAGAAGGGCAATTCATATAATGGGAGAGGGATGGCGGGGACAAAGGCAATTATGAGGTAGATTGTACGTAAGTAGTTAAGTGAATACTGGGCTTAATTGTCCTCACCTTCCATTTTTCCATTTGACTGAAACACGAAAGAGGAAAAAAAAAAAAAAAAACGTTCCTTCAATTTGGGACGGTTCTTTGCTACTGAACAACTGGCTAGGCAGTATGAATTATAAGGTAAATAATATATATCACACTTACATTGGAATTACATATATAAAACGAAAGGAAAATCTTCCTGCCCTTTGGGCTACAATTTTCTTGTACCATACGTACAATATCCCATATAATTATGTCATCTCGATGGAGTTTACTTATGATTTTTCTTAATTATTTATTTTTTTTATATTTTTACCGATAACATTTATACGCCATCTATAAATACATAAATAGTGTATGATGTAATTTATGATATTTTACCATAAATGGCACATAGCCCATATTATATATAGATAAAACTTTTAGTTACAGTAGTTTATAAAGTTTCAATACGAACATATGGAAATTTTGGGCTTACAATTTTTCTTAAAATCTTTGTTTGAAAGTCTCCAACACGAACCTGCTCTACAGAAGTCACTACTTTCAAATGGGGTTCAGTGTGACTTGAACCCTCAATTTATGATTAGGGTGGAAAGACTTATAACCAACTAGGCTGCCTTTACTCGTCTTTAGGCGTTACAAATTTTGATCATATTAAAGTGTTGGAAAAAATAGCGTTAGATGCATAGGTCTATACAGCTACCGTCTATTCAAATATATATATATATATATATACATATATATATATATTAACGAAGAAAAGAGACAATTCACATTAAAAGAAAAAAAAATACTATGCATATAGTATATAGTTTGCATATAAATTGCACCTTCCTGATCACCGTTCTTACACAGATAATCAACTACAAATTCAAGCTGTATGGTACATAGTTAACATACGCGTCAGCCAATGAAGTTTTTATGTCTTCTATATATTTCCTAATTTTTCTTTTCTTGGAAATCTAATTTCGGAGAATTAAGAGGGTATGCACAACACAAAGAAAACAAAATGATGGCACAACTAATACATACAAGAAATAATAAATTTACATAATATGCCTTAACTATTCACTCTATTAGTAGTTAGCTTTTACACCGACCCTCATTATATTATGTTGATATACTTGCATCCACACCCCCAGTACTTCTTGCGGATATATTTTAAATCCATATATATTCCGTAATATTACGGTTTCTTTTAAAATTGCTATCCAATTTTATTTTCTTCAAAAAAAAAATAAGCAAAAAGCTACAAACTTTGTTGTCCCACCTAAACGATTTAAACAATAAATAAATGAAAAAAAATTTTCTGTTAACTGTTACACAACACTCGTGTCTTTGTCCTAGTTTTTTCCGCCTGTCCAAGTGACAACTTTTTCTTTTTTCCTTTTCACAGATATCTAATTATGTATCGTAAAGTTCAAAATATACATAAATATATATATATATATATTACGAAATTATAACGCTCTTCGAAGATATCACATCATGATATTTATACACATACATGCAATACGTATATGTCTACACACACTTGTACGATAAATATAGGTAAAAAGTGTTATATTTATTAAAAAATTGTTTTAAGTTTTATATCAAACTGATACATAAATAACTAGATTTAAAAGTTAGCGAAAAAAATCTGGTCGAAATAAGTCGAATATTTTGAAGAAAAAATTGAACAACAATCTAAAGAAAAAGAAGTCTTCAAAATTGAACAACAATCTACAGAAAAAGAAGTCATTCTCTATGCTTAGAGCCTGTAGCGATTAAAATGAGAAAATATTATGTTTTTATCTTTATTTTTTGTTTTTTGCTTTTTTTTTTTTTGCATTTAGCTTTTGTTTTCTTTATTTTTGTTTATTTTTTGTTTACAATGGTAGTTTTATAAGACTTTTTTTTTTGTTTTCTTTTTGTTAAAGGTTTTTGCTTAGAGAAAAGAAACTAGGCTTAAAAATAGTATAAAGCCTAATTAACTTCTGCGTCAATACGTGTACGTAAAAAAGAGTGAAAGACGTATATCTCTTGCTTTGGTGGCTCTTTCGTTGATCGTCTTATCAAATGAGATTCTTATATTTTTTCTATGTTTTGTGGTTTACAATAATGTTGGTGTTTGACCAATCTGGTTGTATGTTTGTCTTGTTATTTCTAGTGTCAAGTTGTGTTTTAGGTCTGCTACTTTGTTTTTTGAGGGTATTTTCGTGTGGCTTTGGTGTTTCAAATCTCTCAATTTTGGTAGATCGAATTTTTTCATCTATTATATAGGTTTTATGTAGAGTTTTGCGTATTGTGCACCTATTTTAGTGTTATTTTAAAATTTCAAGTAAACCAGTATTTCTATTGGGCATTTTATTTGAATTTATTAGTGGATCCTATTGTCTATTGATCGTGGTTTTCCGTAGTTTGAAGCCATATAGTTTAGCATTGTTTCCTTAATTTGAATATATATGTATATACTCAGCAACGTGGACGCACATGAAAAACTTACCATGGCCCCATGCTCCCCCAACTTGCAAGTTTACATAAGAGTGCTTTCGATCATCCAGTGGCCGGGATGGGCTCAGCTCCTCCATGCTTTTTGGTAATAAGGGACAGGTCGAGTTTGTCATTACTTTTGGAATTTATTAACACACTTTGCACATGAAATTATGTTATTGGTGCGTTTAGTATAAGTGCAGAAAGACATTTCACCAAAATACTGATCATGTACTTTTCATATTTGTTACTTAACAACGATTTACTTTCTTATCTAAGTAGATATAATGCTTTTTTTTTTTCTTTTTTTTTTGGCAATAATCTCAGACAAGGCCGAGAGTCACTTTTAAAAGTTTTTACTCTTTTGCTATTTCTTTTTTTTTTTTAAAGGAAATCTGTTGTTTAATTTTTATTATAACCATCTATTTATTCTGTACTCTCTCATAAAAACACAGGCATATTTATACCTACAAAATGTTGAGCAAATATGCATACAAATACGTATACACATTTTACTGCATAGATACACTATAACAAAATATGGTTTAGATGATGCATAAAAGGCGACTGTTTCTTAAAAAACCATCATTATATCCTACGTGGCACAAAAAACTCCACTTTTTGAAAATCCATATAGTAGATTTGACAATGGTTTTTTATAAACTGTTATCTAAAATTAATACTAGACGATGGTTACCTGAAAACCATCATCTAATTTTCTGTTTTTAATATCATTTTAAAGCACTGATAATTTGCCCAATCTTTTCTATCTTTCTTGCCTAGTGTTCTCTCTTTCCCTCTTCACTGTCTCTGTCGCCTTGCCCTGCCTCCATCGCCTCTCCCCCCAACCTCCATTGCCTTGCCTACCTCACTTTGCCTCACCTCCGTCTTCTCTCCTCCGTTGCCTTGCCGCCCTTGCCTCCCTTTGCCGCCTTGCCTCCTTCGTGTCCATCGCTGTCCCTCCGCCTTCCAATATTGAGTTTTTATTTTGTTTATCTAATTAGATTTTATTTTATGATTTTCTTCTATTTAGTTGTAACTTATTTGTATAATTTTTTATGAGATTGAACTTTTTTTATTTGGGTATGTTAATTTTAGGTTTATTTTGTTATTTAGCTAATTAGGTTTAACTTATGTCTTGCAAGTGGATATTATTTGAAATCAGTTATATATTATTCATATAGTTTGTTAAGAGATTGAAATTGATTGATTTTAGGCATGTTCGTTTTAGGTTTATTTTGTTACTTAGCTACTTAGGTTTGATTTATATTTTACAAATGCATATTGTTTGAAATTAGTTATAAATTAATTCTGTAATTTGTTATGAGATTGAAAGTGATTGATTTGAAATATGTTAGTTTTAGTTTTCTTTTGTTATTTAACTAATTAGATTTAATTTATGTTTTGAAAGTGGATTTACTATTGGAAATTGTTTGAAATTAGTTATAAATCTATTGTTGTTAGATAATTTTAAATTTGTTGTGAGAGTAAATAAATTTTGATTTGATTTTATAGCAATGGATAAAAAATGGATGTATGCCAATAGCATGAGTGATGAATATGAGAAAAGGGTTGAGGATTTTGTGGCTTTTGTGAAGGCTAATGTCAAAGGAAGTATGATTCGTTGTCTTTGTATTGATTGTAGAAATACTAGAAAACAATCATATGATGATGTTAGGTTTCATTTGTATCGTTATGGGATTGGTCGGACTTATCAGACATAGATATAACATGGTGAGGAAGTCCCAACTTCATCATTGGCAGTAAGAGAGAATGTCCATGTTAGTCATATTGATGAGGATGATGATGGGAATAACCTAGTTGACATGATGAATGATGTGGAAGAAGACTTTATACACAGGCTGGAGTTATTTACGACAATGAGGAAAGATGAGGACTGTATAGTGGGTGTTTGAAGTATACTAAACTATCTAGCTTGATTAGATAATGGAATTTAAAGGCATCAGGTGGGTGGTCTAATTCAAGTTTCACAAGACTTTTAATTATATGGTCCATTTTTGAATGATAATAAAGTATTGGCAACTATGTATAAGGCAAAGAAGTCGTTGAATACGCTAAGAATAGAGTACAAGAAGACACATGCTTGCCTGAATGATTGCATGCTATACAAGAAAGAGTGTGAAGACTTGGACGAATACCTAGTGTGTAATGAATCTAGGTGGAAGAAAGTTAAGAAATCATCAGAGGGAAGAAAAAGTGTATCAGCTAAGATGTTGTGGTACATTCTAATAGAACCACACTTGAAGTGGTTGTTTTGCAATATGGATCATGCAAAGGATTTAACTTGGCACCATGATAGAAGGATCGATAATGGCATGTTGAGATGTCCGGTGATTCTCCATTGTGGAAGATTTTTGATGCAGAGAATCCAAATTTCAATGTAGAACCTAGGAATCTTAGTTTTGCTTTATCCGTAGATGGAATGAATCCTCATAATAATTTTAGTAATAAACAACTACTTGGCTCATCATTCTTGTCAGTTACAATATTCCACCAGACATGTGCAGGAAACAAAAGTTCTTGATGTTAACTTTGTTGATCTCTAGACTACTCAATTGGAAAATGACATTGATGTGTACCTAGCACCATTGATCGATGAGTTGGGGAGATTGTAGAAAAGTGGTATACAAGTCCAACATGCTTACCGCGAAGAGACCTTCACACTCTAAGCAAAGCTGATGTGGACTATTAATGATTTTCTTACATATAAAAACCTATTTGGGTACTTGGTCAAGAGTTCAATAGGTTGTCATGTTTACATAATGGAGACATCTTCATTTTACTTGAAACATAGTGAGAAAACAGTTTACAATGGCCAAAGAAGGTTTTTGCCTATGAACTATCCATATCATAGACAAAAGAAAGCATTTAATGGCAAAATTGAAGAAAGATGACCTCCAAAATCATTGATAGGTCACTAAGTGTTTGAGTGTTAGAATAGATGCCCATAAAGCATATAATGTTTTGTAATGAACATATTTATAAATAAATAAAGCAAATTAATTTATTATATTTACGTGTATGTATTTTAAATACTTTATGAATATCATTAAAATTTCATAATTACCTATGTGACCTTAAATATTGTGTATAATATTTTATAGAAGAGGATAATATTTAAAAATGATCATTAAAATAGTCAGTAACATATAACTAATTATTCAATTAAAGTCAAATATTTGGTTGAGCGCTACTAATGCATGTCATTTCTACTAAGAATGGAACACTCTTATTTTAACTGTTAATATAGTGAGTTATTAAATGAGTGCATTATACATAATGAGATTATGTATGACCGAAACATGATGAGATATGAATAGCTAATAATTTATGGTAAATATCACAAGTTCTAATCACATCAACCGATGGTCATATATAATCTGATCTTAATCTTGAGTGATTAGGAGACTCCTATTTATGGATTTATGTTTTTTGATTTTCACGATATGGATTTGAAAATCAAATCTTATTCCTTGTATCATGGAGGCATAATGAAGTAAGTAGCTGGGAATGTTAATAGTACACAATGAAATCCATTCCTTCTTTAACAAGAAGCAGATAAATAATTCAATTGAGTATTGATTTGGCGCTTGAATAATAAGAGCACTTAATTCATGATTAAGGTCATGAGTTTATTCTTCATTAGATGATCAATGGCACTTAAGGATAAGGAAGTAATTCGAGAGGTTAACAAATATTATCTAGCTCTAATTGTGCATTATTTATAGAGAATTGACTTATATAAATGACTATATCAAATGGGCAACTCTAAAAAATGAGTACTTAAATACTTGTAGTATCAAGAGTGCAATTCCAAGTATTTCATGGAGTTACATTAGAATTAATAAAAGAGTATATATTATTTAAAAAGTTTAATTAATATATTGCTTTTATTGAAGCTTTAAATTATGGGTCCATTAGTCTCCCGCCATCCTTGTAAACAATGTTTGGACAAGTAGAATTATTGGTTTAAATAATTAATTTAAAATTATGAAATTCTAAATTAAATATTACTCAAAATAATTTATTATGAATTAATTTTTATTTATTAAATAATTAGACAATTTAATAAATAAAATAAAATAACCCACTGTGTGTTGCACCCATGCTATCAAAGGAAAGTCCCTTGTACACATTAAACCTTGTTTACAAAGTTTTCATATTTAGTATTTCTAATTTTGAATAAATGAGATTTAATTCAAAATAAAAAGTTCAATATGGAAACAAATGAGATTGAGTAACAAGCAGTATTCTCACCTACACTGCATGGAGAATGGAGCCATATACAGAGAGGCCTACGACAGATACAGGAATGAGAAACTTGTGTCTTTTATTTTAATTAAATATTAGATATTAAATTTAAAATAAGAAGACTTTCCAAAATTAATTAGCTTTTTTATTCTTTCTAAATAAAGGGCTCCTCTATTCATTAGATATATACTTATGAGTCTTGGAGAGACTAAGAGTACTCTGTAGAAATATCCTCACATAGGTATGTAGAAAGAGAAAAAGAAAGAGAAGAAGGCTTCTTCTATTCCCAGTCCTGCTTTGCTTATATGTTGAGATTAGCGGGAGACCAAAATTTAGTAGAATGATTACTACAAACCATATTCGTCCAACTCCCACACGTTTGTCCATTTGGTGTCGAGGACTAGGCAAAAAAGACGGTGGTTGTTGGAAAAATAGTACGTAGTGGAATTTAAATTTTTTTTTATTAGAGTATTTCTCAAAACACAAGTTTGACACATTATATGCATAAATTAACCAAATCTTACTAACCTTGTAAGCTGAAGAAGCTCTGTAATCGAGGAAGAGAAAAGATGGTGTAGAAGGACCTCAATCAACTGGCCTTCTTTGCTATTCTCTATCCATGACAGGTGTGTGTGTGGACACACTCATACAGCTCTTCCATAGGTAGCTCTCTAGCCAACCAATCGAGAAATACCCAAAACTATTGTTCATGATTTGTGAACAATAGCTCTCCGGGGAGTTTCAGAGCCTCACTGGCAGAGTACTTACTATAGATTTCTCAACTGATCTAAATAACAATGAGTCTCACTCCTATTTTATAGAGGTTGGGCCCAGGAGTCAGTCCTTATCAAATAAGGCCTCAAAAATTTGAATCAGAATCAATATTATATAAGAAATTGAGTCTAAAAACACATGATTAGAAATCGTTCAGTTGGCAGGCCAACTGGCAGATAGGCCTACCAAACTTACTCCATCGGCAAGCCGAACCTGAAGACCGGCTTGTCGAACTTACGATTTCTGATCCTGTGAATCTTTATTTCCCACTCGAGATTCTAGGGGTAGAGCCTCAGTTTTAATTCAAATAACCTAATAGAGAAGTTATCTGATTAAAATAGTTATATCTTGATAATCTCTAGGAAAATAAATATTCCTGATAATTCAACAAGTTTGTCACGAATTAATTTTCACAAAATTAATTCATCCAATAAATAGACATAAATTATCTGATCTTATCGAATTTTCAGCCAATTTGATAATTTAATACAAGTCACCAATTATTGAAAAAGCACGCAGTATCGTTATAGGATTTATTATGAGCTAGCACAATGGACTTGATGGACCTATATAGTTCAAGCTCATGATAATTATGAAACCCAATATCCTAGGTATACATTTCATAATTATCAATTCTAATGCTACTCTACTAAAAGCTCAGAGCTGCACTCTCAAACTATATAGAATTACGAATCTCGTATAGCTAAGTCTCTATGACATATCAAATGTATCGTATCCCTATAGGATTATCCATAATTGGCTTAAGGATAAATTTTGTCTTATCTTTCTGATTATTTTTATCTTGCATTCTATTATCTCACTATTGGAAAACTTACCATCTAAAGATGGTATACCATTTGGTTACACCTATGTATCCAAATGGTTTAGCACTCTAGTTTTTTAATTACAAGATAACACATATAAGAGGATATCATCTACTCCTAAAGGGGAGCTATGGATTCCATATCTATGAAAACAGGTCTACGCCATCAAGAGCCATGCCTCCAATGTACCGGCATGCATCCCACTATTAAAATGTGGATGCCACCATTTGGTACATCAAAAGACACAAGTCAAGACAATGAGCCCATTATTTATCTCAGGATTAAGATACAATACATATAATTTTTTAAAGTGAATTGACTTGCCGAGACAGAATTATTAATCCAAATTAATTCACTTTATATCTTGATCCAACATATCGTCACCTATGACAATGTGCCAATGTTTCTATTCATGGAGTACCTCCAATGGAAAGTCCCTTGTACACATTAAACCTTGTTTACAAAGTTGCCATATTTCGCATTTCTAATTTTGAATAAATGAGATTTAATTCAAAATAAAAAGTTCAATATGGAAACAAATGAGATTGGGTAACAAGTAGCATTCTCACCTACATTGCATGGAGAATGGCGTCACATACAGAAAGGCCTATGACAGATACAGGAATGAGAAACTTGTGTCTTATATTTTAATTAAAGATTTGATATTAAATTTAAAATAAGAAGACTTTCTAAAATTAATTAGCTCTCTTATTCTTTTTAAATAGAGGGCTCCTTTTTTCATTAGATATATACTTGTCTTGGAGAGGCTGAGAGTACTCTACGAAAATACCTTCACATCGGTATGTAGAAAGAGAAAAAGAAAGAAAAGAAGACTTCTTCTATTCTCAGTCCTGCTTTGCTCATATGTTGAGATTAGTGGGAGGCCAAAATTGAGTAGAATGATACCTAGAAACCATATTCCTCCAACTCCCACGCGTTCGTCCATCTAGTGTTGAGGACTAGGTGAAAAAGATGGTAATTACAATCTTGAAGTGAATATCCTTTGCTATTCCTTCATTTTTTTCTCCGATCATATTCTGGTAAGCAAAGCTTTGTTATATATTTATTTATGTGTAAAACTCATATAATCGATAGTGTTATATAGACGTTTGAGAAATTTTTTGTTATACATAATTCATACTATTACTATGTTTCTATTATATTTTTTGAAAAACATTTTCTAAAAACAACAATTGGTATCAGAGCCAGCTATAGAATATATTAATTTTTGCATTGATTATGAAATAATTGTTATAAATAAATGTATATGTTCTCAATTATGAACGTATGTGATGGGTAGGCACTTTGCATTAATATGTTTATTTACTACAATGGTGGATTTGGTCGTCAATTATATGATTTTGAGGATCTCCTTGATTATACCATCATTTTAATTTTTATTAGAATTGATGCTCGCCAGGTTAGGAATTCTTGTAATTTATTTTTTTGTAATTTTGCTTTATTGTAATATCAAAGATCGAAGATTATTGAAGACTCGAAGAATCAAAACTAATGACCATGTGATGGTCGAAGGTTGAAGGTTTGAGAAACCGTTTAGAAAAACGTGAAAAACAAAGCATTATCCTCAGGCCATAGCACCGCGGCACCAATTGTTGGCGCCGCAATGCTGGCTGGGCGAGATGGACGTGCAACCGCACACAAAACTAGTATACGGAGAGCCGCAGTGCCAGAAACCGGTGTTGCGGTGCCCCTATGTAAACTGAAACACTAAAGTATGATTTCAGGCATATTTTTTTTTGTCATTTTCTTTTTTTTTTTAATCCTAATTTAGTTCTTTTACACAAACGATGATGATTCATGAAACATTACAAGAATATCCATGGAGATGTTGAAGATTAAATAGATTAGGAATTTATTTAATTTTTATTTGAAATGGGTTGTAATTTAAATATCTGAGGAACCTGGTCAAATCCATCCTCATACCACTATTGAATATTTTGTTTTATGTTGATAATTTATTGCATGACCATGCATTATAATATTTCATATTAGTGTGCCTACTCATATGTTTTACAACATGTCATGCATACATGTGTATTTATTTATTACATTAAAATTGTTTTAATTATAAATATAGAATATGCATTGTAAATTAATTTAATTAGATTAAATTAATTACTGGTTGCAAATGTGAGTTGCAAGATAGTGTTGTTATATAAAATTAAATTTAAGAGTTAAATTTTAGAATTTCATATATTTGAAAATATAAAAATGTTTATATTTTTTAAGATTGTAAACCATTAGATTATTTACAAAATAAAATACTTATTTGTAAAATATTGAGTAGAAGAAGGTTGTATGACAATATGACCTACTGGTCTTTAGAATGACACCATAAGGTTCAAATGGCATCTCGAGATGACATTGATTTCGTCTTCCCTATGGGGAAGGTGTCCATTCGGATAGATACAAGGTTGTTCTTCCTTGCGATTGTGATCCGAGATGTAGTTTTAATTTGACCTACCCTATGGTGGTACTTTAGAGTTAAGTCTTAGGAATCTAAAATGGTGGGTTACACTCAAAAAGATGTAATTAAATGTTAACTGCATTCTTGACCAAAATAATGGTAGTTAACAAATGTGAAGATGTGAGATATTTTGAATGACAATTATTAATTGAGAGTGTCTTGATTTGATTTGCAAATAATTTGACCTATCCTACAGTGGCACTTTGTTTGTGGTAGATTGAATTATTGTTGGTTAGATTTAGCAAACATGGTTTATGTGCTTTTTATATGCATCCATGCATCATATTTACTATGCCTAAAACTTGTATATTTGTTACGATATTCATGCATGCGAATTAAATGTTTATTTATTTATTATCCTAGCAATATGTCTAATCTAATTGTTAGCCTACTCATACTTGAACAACTTACTAGCAAGAGCTACACCAAATGAAAAAGTAACATGTACCTAATACTCATAAATGACAACTACAAGCTCATCATCTAATAGGAGTGCCGTCTGGTTCCCACAGCTAACGCAAGAAAAGCCGTCCAAAAGGTATATTCTCGTTGGCAAAAAGTCGACCAGAAATCCAAAAGCCACTTGTTAGTTGGCATGTCTACTGTGTAAGAAGCATAAGCATATGAACATTACTAATGAGATAATGCAATGACTTAATGGGATGTTTAGGCAACTGAATGAAACAACACGTCTTAATGTTGTGAAGTTGTTCATAAACACCAAGATGTAGCCTGAAACTAAGAACAAGAAGAAAAATAAAATTAAATAAGATTTACTATTTTTAAAAACATGTATTGTAAGTAATGAGTTCTCAACCTGGGTAGTTGATTTAGGAGCAACCAACCACCTTTGTTCTTCTCTACAGATTCTTAGTTCTTCACAAGAGCTTACAGATGGGCATACACGATGGTTGTAGGAAATTGAGCTAGAGTTTCAACTAAAGTAGTGGGAGAAGTTAGACTTTAGCTTAGGAATATATATTTAGTTTTAAACAATGTTTTTTATATTCCAGGTTTTAGAAAAAAAAAGCGATTTCTGTTTCTAGATTAAATGAATAATTATTTAAAGTTTTTTTATAATAAAATTGTTTCGATTTCAAAGCATGGTTTCAATATATGTTCTAGAAAAATAAATGATGGTTTTTATTTTCTTAAACCTAGTCATAAACCATTGCTGAATACTGAAATGTTCAAAGTAGCCAAACATAAGAATAAAAAGCAAAATATTTCTCATGTAAATGACACATATCTATGGCATCTTAAGCTTGGACATATTAACCAAAACAGGATTGAAAGACTAGTAAAGGATGGTCCTTTGAGGGAACTAAAAGTTTATGAACTCCCACTTTATGAATCCTGTCTAAAACGTAAGATGACCAAGAGACCTTTCTCAACTAGAGGTATAACAGCCAAAGAGCCTCTTGAGTTGATACATACTGATGTATGTGAACCTTTAAGCATCCAAGTAAGAGGCAGATATGAATATTCCGTCACGTTTATTAACGATTATTCTAGACATGGTTATGCTTACCTAATGCATAGGTAATTTGAAACTTTTGGAAAGTTAAGAGAATTGAAAACAGAAGCTGAAAAACAATTAAGAAAGCAAATCAAGTTATTTAGATCAGATTGAGCTAGTGAGTATTTGCACACAGAGTTCACATACTATTTGATGGAAAGCGGAATAGTTTCATAATTCACTACACCTAGAATGCCACAATAAAATGGTGCTGTCAAAAGGAGAAATCAAACGCTACTCGACATGATAAGATCAATGTTGAGTTATTCTTCTCTACTCATATCCTTTTAGGGATATGCCTTAAGAATTGCAATTTATAGTCTAAACTTGGTTCCATCTAAGTCTACACTTAAGATGCCTCTACAGTAGTAGATTGGCCAAAAGCCTAATTTGAGCAAAATCCGCATATAGGGGTGTCTGGTACATATGCTAATGGCTAAGACCAGGAAGTTAGAACCTCATTTGGAAGTCTATATCTTTGTAGGTTATTCTCAAGGGACAAGAGGATGTTTGTTTTATAGTCCTAAAGATAAGAAGGTATTTGTATCGACAAATGCCACATTCCTTAAACATGAATACATGAAAAATTTCAAACAAAAGAGCAAAAAAGTTCTAGAAGAGTTACTTATAGATTAGATCGGCCCACAGTCGATAATAGTTGTCGACGAGTCAACAAGAGTTGTCGAAGAGCAAACCAAAGAGCCATAACTTATAGTCAAATACCTCTGGTGCTTTATCGTAATAAGAGGGAAATCATATTACCCACTCATTATTGATGAAAAGCACAACTAATTGCTGTGAGTCATGGTAAAAAAGATCCATTGACTTACAAGTGAGCAATGGAAGATTCGGGCAAAGAGAAGTGGCTGGAAGCAGTGAAACTTGACATGAAATCCATGTATTCTAACTCAGTTTGGGAACTTGTTGATCCTTGTGAAGGGGTAAAACCTAGTTGATGCAAATGGATCTACATGAGGAAGAGAGGAATGGATGAGAAAGTAGAGACTTTCAAAGCAAGGCTAGTAACCAACAGTTTCACCTAAAGGGAGGGAATTGACTATGAAGAGACTTTCTCCCTAGTTGCTAAGCTAAAGTCCATTCAGATACTCTTATCCATTGCATCATATTATGACTATGAAATATGGGAGATGGACATCAAGACGACATTTTGGAATGGTAGTCTTGAAGAAAGCATCTATATGGTGCAACCAGAGGGTTTCATAGCTAAAGGTTACAAGTTGAAAGTCTGCAAACTTCAAAGTTTCATTTATGGAGTTAATGAGGCTTCTACATCATGGAATATCAGGTTTGATGAGGCTCTTTAGTCTTATAGTTTTGAGCAAAATCAGGATGAACCATGTGTCTACAAGTACATAACAGTATAGAAAATGGTCTTCTTAGTATTTTAATGTGATGACATCTTGTTCCTTAGGAATGATAAGGAATCAATGTCACAAATAAAGGAATCCTTAGCCAACCAATTTCAAATGAAAGATTTGAGAGAGTCAAGCTATGTTCTTAGGATCTAGCTTATCTGAGATCGCAATAAGAAACTTTTGGCATTATCTAAATGTATGTGCATTGACAAAATACTTGTAAAATGTGAGACGCATAACTCTAAGAGAGGGAATATGCCTTCTAGGCATGGTATTCATCTCTTTAAAGAGCAGTGTCCTAAGGCACTTCAGGAGGAAGATGACACGAGTCGTTTCCCTTATGCATCGGCAGTCGAAAGCCTGATGTATGCTATGCAATATACCAGACCTTATATTTGCTATGCAGTAGGGATAGTCAATAAGTTTCAGTCAAATCCAAGATTTGATCACTAGATGGCGATGAAGTGCATTCTCAAGTATCTTCAAAGAATAAAAAACTATATGTTTGTGTATTCCGGTAGAGATTTATCTCTCGACAGTTACATCAATCCTGATTTTCAATCAGATAAGGATGATCAAAAGTCAATCTCAGGATGAGTGTTCACTCTTGGTGATGGAGCCATTATCTCGAGGAGTGTGAAAAAATAGTGTTTTTAAGTCAACAATGGAGGCTAAATACGTTGGTGCTTGTGAAGCATCCATGGAAGTAGTTTGACTCAGAAAATTCTTAACAAATCTAGAAGTTGTTGTAAATGTAAATAAGCCGATTAAACTATATTATGACAACAGTGCAGCAATCACAAATATTAAAGAATCAAGAAACCACAATGACATGAGGCATGTAGAAAGAAGGTATTATCTTATTCAAGATATGTACCATGGAGGTGATGTGACAATATTAAAGATCACATCGAAAGACAACCTAGCAGATCCGTTCAAGAAGACCTTACTAGTTAAAGTGTTCGAGAAGTTTTGGAAGGGATATGGATTAAAAGATATGTCTCATATGCTTTAGGGCAAGTGGGAGATTGTTAAGACAAATACTCATAAAGAATATGATGTTTTGTAATGGACATATTTATAAATAAATAAAGTGAATTTATTCATTATATTTGCATGTATGTATTTTGAATACTTTATAAATATTATTAAAATTTTATGATTATCTGTGTGATCTTAAATATTGTATATAAGTGTTTCATACAAGATAATAATATTTAAGGATGATAATTATTATGGTCAATAACATATAATTAATTATTATAATTATTTATCCAATTAAAGTATAGAATCCTTAATTGAGCATTTTTAGTGCAAGTCATTTCTATTAAGAATGGAACGGTTTATCCGTACTGTTAATATAGTAACTCATTAAATAAGTACATTGTGCATAATGAGATTATATAGGACTAGGGCATGATGGGATATGAATAACTAATAATTTTCATTAAATGCAACAAGTTCTAATCACATCGACCGACAATCATATATAAGATGATTTTAATCTTGAGTTATTAGCAGACTTTATTTATGGATTTATGTCTTTTGATTTACTATGTACGGATTTAAGAATCAAATTTTATTCCTTACATCTTGGAGGCATGATGAAGTAAGTAGTGGAAAAAGTTATTGCAAGATAGAATCCATTCCTTCTCTAACAAAAAGCAGATAAATAATTCTCTTAAGTATTGATTCAGCGCATGAACAATAAGAGCGTTCAATTCATGATTATGTTTATAAATTTATTATTCATTAGAGAATCAATAGCTTCAAGGATAAAGAAGTAATTAGGGAGGTTAATAGATATTACCTAGCTCTTATTATGAATTATTTATGGAGGATCGACTTATTACCTAGTTTTCTGCTATGAGTTTTTGTCATGAACGCGTTCCAAATTGAATACGTAATTACTATGATTTTTGATGAGTTTATCGACTCATTTATTAGAAAAAAGTGACATTCCAATTTTTTCATAAAATGTTTGTTGAGGTTGAGTCTGTTGAGGTTCTTCAAATTTTCATTTTGGATGGGACAAAACTAAATGATTGAGTTTTTATTTTTTCTTTCTGGGAACGCTGTGAATTTCATCATCCATGATTGCTTCTTATTAATATAAATATTTATGTGTCTTATACTTATCTAATATGCCAGATTAATCGAAAACCATGGTGCAATATTATAACTTTAAGAAGATTAGTTGTGGTAGCAAATGGCAAGGAATTCACTTAGATTTGCCTGGTCCAACAGTTTAGAGTTCATGATAGTGTGGTCTTCATATTTTAACTAGGCCACAACTTGGTAGAGGCAAAATCATCCGTTTTTTGACATAATCTTCTGTACATCTTCACCCCTCATTCCATCTTATTATAGCGAACCAAGAAAGAAGAGCCCGATAACTTTTACCCAATAAATAAGTTTTGAACGTATAATATTATAAGAGTCAATGAGAGAAAAAAAAAAAAAGAAAAAAGAAAAAGAAAGGAAAAAGAAAGAAAAACCCAATTCCAATACCATAACCAAATTTTCAAACTCAATTCCAATACTATAATCAAACTTTTACCCCAATTTCAAGGGAAAAAAATTCGTCCATCAAGGATTACGTAAAAATATGAAGCTAAAACTAATATCTTTGAGAAGGAAACCCAAAAAGCAGATCTGGAAAAAAAAATTTAAACCAAAATCAAACAAAAGGAAGACCTAATCGTTTTTTTGGAACTCAGATCAAAGGAAAAAAAGACCCAAGCAAATTTGAAAAAAATAATAATAAAACCAAGATCAAAACAAAATAAAACCCAAGCAATAAAAAACAAAAGCTTCAAACCTTGAAAGAAGAAGAAGAAGAAGAAGAAGAAGAGGAAAATTGTTTTTAAAGGCGGGTTGCCGGGGGGAAGGCATTGTTTCTGGGGTGGAGGGCGTGGATTTTGGAGAGAAAAGAAGAAGAAGAAGAAGATCATTTTTAAATTGGACGTAATGTTGTAGTAAGAAGAATATGGATTATTCTCAACATATATATATACACACTCATCAATTAGTGTTGGAGTAAGGATTGTTGCTTTTCCATGTTTTCAAATTACCCTTTAGTTTATTTGTTATGTGTGAATTGGTGTTGCAGGTGTGAATCGGTGGGAAGGAGTTTTATTTATTTATCTTTTTTAAAGGTTATTTTATTTGTTAGTCTAGAACTCACTATCTAACAAGAGGTGAATTGGGTTCTAAAAACCTTTTACAATTATTGAAAAACTAGAAATAATTACAAACAAAGCATGAAACTAAATCCTAAAATCAACAATTAATTTAAGAGTATAAATTTCAAGCTATAAAATAACAAGTGGCAAAAATGCAATGAAACAAGCTAATATTTATAAATCAAATATATCACTAATAATAATCTGCAAAATATCACTAGAAGAATAAGAGGAAACCATGGCGGTCACGGTGTGTGACAAACACCGAAGTCTTTTAACGTCGATTGCTTCCCATGCAATCGCCCTAAAAAGTGGAAAAAACAGGCTGCCACATCTGTGAATTAAAAACTAACGTTAAAAAAGCTTCTTTTTTACATTTTTACTTTACCGCTTTAGGTGATTGATATTAAAGTGCTTTTTCCCAGCTCATAACATCCAATCAATACCCAAGGACGTGACAAGTGGCCAATAATTCACAATTCAAAACGTAAAAGTTAAAACATTTAATTTTTCCACTGCGTTCTTTTTTTATATATTTTATTTTTTATTTCTATCTTCCCCTACTTTTTAGCCTTTTAAATGGTCAAACATCTCTAATTCTTTTTTAAAATTCTCGTGTCTTCCACTATCTCTGGAATAAACAAGATTCATATCTCTTTTTTCAAGGTTATCTCTTTGACAAACAAAAATGGTCTCTCAAACTCTCCCTATCTCAGACAACAAATATGGTCTGTTAAATCTCTCATGGCTTGCGGAGAAGCTCTTCTTGTTTTGTTGTCATTGTTTCCAACAAACAGAACCAACCCCTTTTTAGTTTTTCTGCTCTTTTAATAGGTAAAAGAAATGTTTCACAGTTTTCTTCTTCATTTCTGGATCAAATTACGATATGGGTTATGGTTGATTATGTGATTGTTGATCTGGGTATTCATTTATTTTGACAAAAAGCCTGCAGATGGAGCTCTCGGATCGGAGGCATGTGGGTTTGGCTTTGATGGCGGTTGGTTTTTGGTAATTATTTGCCAAATGCATGGGTCATTTGGTACAAGGTCTGTGATAAACATAGAAGAATGCTTCTCTCATAAGGTTGTGTACGAAGGTGATACTCATCATCTCTCTTTTGTTGTCATCAAAGGCGATACTTCTTGGAGTTACAGCGAAGAAGGTGTTGATCTTGTGGTTCATATTTCCGAGTTGTTCTAAACCCATTCATGAAATTTGAGACTTGAGTTTGGATTTTTATATTTAATATTTGTATACTAGAGAAGATTTGGTTAAATTTGTAATATGTACAAGACAAAAATATATAATATATGAACAAAGAGGTTGATATATTTTACTCCTAAATGTTTTTTTTTTTTGGGGGAAAAATATTGCTTTTATTTTTTGCTAATCGATTTTTTTATTTAATTCAATAGCTTTTCACATCATTTTTAAAGCAACGTGAAAGGGCATCCATGTAGTAGCGAATGTAAAAGAGTAAGTGAAAGAAGTAGGCAAACGTGATTTATAGTAGTTTGACAATATGCCTACATCCACTGTCACCGAGCTAAGCAAACAAGCCTCTTTTATTTTTCCAATCGACTTTTCGGCATAATCACTCCTTGCACAACCGGTGACTTCTTCTACCCGAGGCTCACTATAGCCTCTTACAACCGTCGATTTTAGGGAGATTGGCTAATCAAATACTCCCCAAATTTGAAAAGGCTTTGAAAACCTATAACACTTGGATTTGCAAGGATTGAAGATTTTAACAACTATCTCACACCTCCTAAAAATGATTGGATTACAATTTTGAAGTAACTAGGATATGTATAAGCTCACAAGACAATTTTTAAACAAGTTTGGCTCAAAAGAATGATCAAAGGATTGTAGACACTTAGAATATGATTCAATGTATATTCAAGATGTCAAAAGTTGTCCTCAAGGTTAAAAATGAGGTATTTATACCCAAAAAAATGCAAACTAGCCATTGGAGACACGCTTATGACGGCTAAAAATATAGGCATTAGACGCAGCTATCAACCACCATATACATGGCACGGTCAACCGAGTAACCGGGAGAAACCAGCCTGAAGGCTGAGTGATCAACCACCATAATCGTGCCTCTCGAGCAAACCCAAGTGTCAAATAAAAGATTAAAAATAGTTTAAAATCATAATATATTTAATTTTAGTGTCAAAATTAAATGCAAAGCTCTATAAATGATAAAGAGAACAATTTGACAAATGTCAAACAATTTTCAAAAACATTTTTCAATTTTTAGTCCATAAGAACTTCAAATGTTCAGTTCAGAAATGCTTTTGACACAAACAGTTATGATCAAACTTGAGCCAAAAACCTTGATAAAAATTCTATCCATGCTCTAATATCATACAAGCTCAAAAAATAAAATATAAACCTATGATATATGCTTATTCATCCTCTACTTCAATATTCAAGTGTTTGGTTTAATTGACCAGTCTTCGCATTATAATTTCTAAGTCTTTTTCTCAATACTCACTTCAAATAATCTTGAATTTTTAAATATTTTGACAATAATGCAGCTACAAACTTAAACTAAAATGATTAGTAATTAAGCAATAATTTTTTGTTATCATCAAAACAAAAATAAATATATTATTTGAAACCTTGGGGCTAATAATCTCCCCCTTTTTTATGATAACAAACAATTGATTATTTTAGATAAAAATATTGAGAGAATTTTGCTTATGATGAACAATGATTATAGCTCAAAATTTCTTACCAAAAATTTTACCTTAAGCTCCCTATATCAGACATGATCCGATACTCCAAAGAAGAGAAAGTGACTCTGCCCCTATCTAGGATACTCAAACATGAAGCTTAAAAGCACAATCAAGACATTAATTTCATCAAGAAAAATCAATATCTCCCTTTGCATATAGTAATCTGTTAGACTTGGTGCCCTAAGGATTAAATGATGTAATAGTTTTTAGAGAAATTTTATCAATAAAGAATTTATTATTTACTTTCATATATCAAATATTGTCCTCTTTATGTTCATTTAGGATGATGATAAGCAAAGAAAAGTCTAAGACTGTCAGTTTAAACCTTTAAGATCGTGCATACGATGAATAGATCATACGGAAAACATGAATCTTTAAGGTAATAGTCTAAATAATAAGGTCCACAACTGAGAGAATAAAGTTGGGCGTTTTATTGATGTTAAGATTGTTATGTTGTCTACATCCCTAACGGAAGATGACTTATCTTGGTCATCGGAGTTGGACTCCACGAGTAGAAACATTGGTATATTATCATAGGTGACTATATATTAGATTGGGACAAAAGTTGATATTGTCATTGGTATATACTTTGCACAACATATTTATTGTGAATTAGATGTGCTAATGCTACCGAGAGCAAAAATACGAAACCAAAAATAAGCACACACAAAATTTATAGTGGTTCATCTTTAGCGTAAAGTTACGTATACTTTCAGTTGCTGTAAAAATTTATTATGATGAATAAAAAGTTTATAAGAGGAAATTGTACAAATACACACACACTATATGTATATGTGTGTGTGTGTGTGTGTGTATTGAGTTGTACAAATATGTTGGCTCCAAGGTTTCACAAAATGTTTTTTTTAAAATTTAGTTTTGAGGATAAATATAATTTTTGTGTATATATACAAATATGTATTTTGAGCTAATGAAATTCTTGAATGTGCAAAGCTTAAATTCAAGTAAAATCAAGTGAAGAACATTCAAGAGGTTTCAAGCTACGAATGCAACAAGAAATGGACTCAGGTGGACTTGAAGAATGCAAGATTTTATTTGTTAGTAGCCCAAATATCAGTGAGCAATTTTTTAAACAAGTTTATGGTCAAATGTAAGCTCAAATTCACACACACACATTTGCATTCATAAATGTTTTAAATCTTTGCATATATGCTTTCAAAGAATTCAAATTGTTTTATTATTTGGAATGTGTTTAAAAAATACATATTAAGTACTTATACAAGTTTCTGTAAATAAAAGATTTTAGAATGAATTTTTGATAGGTTTTGGGCAACACAGATCAGTCTGTTGACCATTTTTGGTCAGCCTACTGATGGCCCAGGATTAGCCTGCCGATTGCCCTACATCAGCCTACTGATCTGGGGAATTTTAGGCCAGTTTTTAGGAGCCTTTGACAGCTTTCCATACTTAAAGCTCGGCTTGTTGGTGGCTAAAGTTTGGCCTACCAAATTCCTACAACGGCCTGCCAATTAGATGACCTTTTGGAGTATTGTTTTAAAATTTTCAAGTTTGGGGTTACCGATCATGTTTGCTACCTTGCCAAACTATCTACAATGGCTAGTTTTCTGTCTATTAGAACTCTACTTCCAACAGTTATATTGACCCAAAATCGAGTTTTTGAGCCACAATTAAGCACTTGGAGGCTAAAAATACACCTCTATTTATTGTGCAAAGTAATAAGAAAAACAAGAAATATATTGAAAGAATTCTCACATTGTTTTCAAAGCATACACTTCACACTCTTTCTCTTAAACTCAAAGTTGTTCTATATTCCTTTGAAAATTGCTCACACCGCCAAAATAAGTCCTACTTTGTATTCATTTCTTTTGAATAGATTATTTTGTCAGTGTACCCAAATTCTTGTAAATCTTACGTTATAAGTTTTTGGTTTCCAAGCCTTACAATTTGGGGTGTTATTGGTTAAGAGAATCTCTATCAAAATTGTCATTTTGTAAGAAGATATGGTGATCCTCAGGTAGACCAAGTCACCATGATTGTACAAGGAGTGATTATGTTGAAAAGATGGTCGTATAGTACAAAAGGTCGAGTAAGGGTTTTGCTCGACAACAGTGGACATAGGCTTTTCGCCGAACCACTATAAATAGCATTTGCATTTCTTCTTTTTACACTTTTACTTTAACACAATTTGTATTTGTCTACATATTTCAATATCTTTGTTTGTGTGCTTATTGCTTAAGCATATCTTGTCTAAAATTTTCCAATAATTATAAAAAGTTTTAATAACCCAATTCATCCCCCTCTTGGGTAGCTATCCTTGGGCTAACAAAATAATCTCTAACATCTCCTATTTACAGGAGTATGCAAAAGAAGAGGTCAGCTTCCCAAAAATAAATGTTGATTTGTGACTGGATGCCGTAGCCTCAGCCTCTCAACATCACGATGCCAAACACTATTTTGCATTAATAATTCCTCAACCCAAGTGCCGCAGCGCTCAATACTTTGCCATAAGTATTGATGCTCTTAGTGTATAATGCCGCGACTTCCAAGACCCATGGCTACTTGCTAGCTTGTTGCCTTCCAAGCTCGATCCTAAGGTGACTCCTTAATGATATTTGCATTTGAAGATCATCACTTATGTATGAAACAGATGTAGGAATTCAACCAAATCTAACTTTCCATCGAAGGTTTTCATCTTTAGAATGATGAACTTTTTCGGCTTTTGTTCTTTCAAAATTGTTTCTTTAAATTGCATCTTTTCCAGTTTCCTCCTTCTCTTAATAGCCAATTCAATTTTAGGTCAAATTTCGTAGTACTTATTGGCTCAAATCTTGTAGCTTTGTAAACAAAAGTTCAAAGACCTAATTTCTTACAATCCAGATTTTTTATAGTTCTCACATCAAATTCCTTTTTAAGTTCCTCGAGTTACCATCTCGGTTCTCGGGTTAAAGTTATGGCTGATAACTTTAGGTGAAGGCATAGGCGCCCTCCTTCTAGCACCAAAATGTTGATGCTTACCAGAGTTTGGCGTCAGATCAACACCAAGTGTAGCTGCGCATGGTGCTCAGCTCTCCCCCGTTTGTCTCTGCCTGGTCAAGTAAACCTGCAACAAGAGGAGGGAAGCTTCTGAGACAAGAGAAAGAAGACAGTCAAATAGGCAAGGGCTCTCCAATGCTCAAGGCAGGGGTTGCTCGGTAAAGAACGGGAACTCGCTAGATGGGAAGGAGCCTATCTCTCTGGATGTAATAAATGCATCCAATGTATAGGTCACCACTTAGACAGGGTATTAGGTGGGTTTTTTCCACGACCCGAGTGTCATATTAAGGCGTGTCAGGCGACAAAAGACAAGTGTCATGTTCCTCTGCCGATGGATTGGCCCTCATCAAATGGTGAGTTGTTTGCCATCTATTAGCCCGTGATGGCGAGTAGTAGTCCACTTGTATAAGGGAAAAGGATCCGACCAAAGCTGGGAATTAATCCGAGGAGGTAGCCTACTAAGGCGCGGCCTTGGAGACCCTGAGAAACGCCTCAGACAAGAGATCCAGGCTCATCAGGATAAGTAGTATCCTCCCCGTAGCTTTGTCGAGCTGTTTAGCCGACCACCTTGAGTACGGCTCCTCGGCAGTGGGGCCTAGCTTACCCTTATCAGTCCTTGACAGATGTAACCAGGACGGCAATCTTGACCCCCCAGATCTCGGCCCACCCCCTTGAGGTGCTCTACATGGCCACTGCTGGTCGCGATGCAAGTTCTCACCTCCTTAAGGAAGACAGGTGCTCGAGTTGGATTATCAGAGCCTTCAACTCAAGCAGCCACTCACCGCAAGAAGCCAACAACTGGTCATGTTTATGCCATCAGATGAAGGCTGATTCGTCGGTAGAAACTATGACACATGTCATTTACCTTCTAACAGGCCTTGATGTGACATAGAGTCGTGGGCAAAACCCATCTAACACCTGGTTCAAGTGGCAACCTATAAATAGAGTGCATTTACTATAGTTTGAGGCCAACGTGCTCCTTCCCAACTAACTAGCTCCTGTACTTTGCCGAGCAGTGCCTGCCTTGATCATTGGAGAGCCCTTGCCCAACACCACACACGATGTCCCTCTTTTACCTACAAAGCATCCCTCCTCTAATCGTAGGTACATCTAAGTAGGCCAAGGCAAGCAAGGAAGAGCTGTCCAAGCACCGTGCGTAGCCGCACATGGTGTTGATCCACCACCACCCATTGGTAAGCATCAACATTTTGGCGCTAGAAGGAGAGCGCTTATGCCTTCACTCAAAGTTATCAGCCACAAACCCCCCTTCGTGATCCAAGCATGGTGACTAGAAGGAATACTCGGGATAAGGGTGCCCAATAGAAAGGGTCAGACGAAGCCCAAAATCGAAACCAGAACCAGAATAGACCCTAAGGCCACCCCCAGGCTGCTAGATCTCTATCCGATGGTCAGGATAGCGTAGCTAGGGTTGAGTAAGATGTAGAAGAACCAATCGTCTAGGATTCGATCTAGGAACTAATGAATGTGTTCAAATTACTCACACAACAAATGGCCCAACAACAAGCGCAACCTCAACCAGCTCCTACCCTTTTTCCCCCGATCTGACCAGGCCGAGGGTTGAGCAAGATAGGGGACTGACCTTTGGGACGACGCCAACTTTGAACACTAAATACAGACCACTCATGGGGTCTCGACTAACAATAGACTTGTCTGAGAAGGCCGAATCAGCCCTTAGGGAGGCTAGGGCCAATCACCTTAAGGATCTCGGGCATTTGTGTTTGACCAGCTCGGGCACCAAGGAGAAGGTCAGCAAGACAAGCAGTCTGGAGGAGGTGATAGGGTTGAGGGTGGAGAGCTGTAAAGGGTAAAACTTCCTAAAGATACTAACAGTCACCAATTTTAAGAACTACAGCGACAAATTGATCATATCCATAATAATTGCTTCGGGCTCAACGAGGGTGGTATGCTAGACCTGTCGTTTACCGATGTTATTATGTGGGCCCCCATGCCTCCCAAATTTAAGGTCCTCATATCAAGGCCTAGGACTAAACAACTGACGCCAATGAGCACATGAAGCTGTATCGGGGATATATGTTACTTCAAAATGCCAGCAACGCAGCCATGTGTAAAGCATTCTTGCTCATGTTGACTGGCCCTGCTTGGCAATGATTCAAGTAAATTGAGTCAGGCACCATCCCTTCCTTCTGCTAGTTGTTTGATGCCTTCTCTATAGGATTCTCAATGACCAGGACAAGGAGTAAAGAAGTATGTTGCCAAGCAGGGAGACGGAAGTGTCAAAGATTACATCAATTGTTTCATCCGAGCCGTACTAAAGGTAAGACACATTGAAGATAAGACCCTAAAGCACATGTTTACGGAGGGCCTTAGAGACAAGAACCTAACTTGGTCGCTCACCTTTGAGCAACCGAGCACGTTCTCTCAGATGCTCGGGTATGCTTAGAGGTATGTCAATGTAGTTGAGTATGTGAAGGCTCATCGAAAAAGGGAAAGCAGTGGTAGTGGCGGTAAGAAGGGAAAAAAGCAGAAGGCTCCACCTGAACGGCCTGAAACAGAGCAAAACAAGAAGCCGAAGAAGGAGAAGTAGAGAACTAACAAGAACAAGGTCTCAAACGGGAAATTCCAGAGCTTCACACCCCTGGTCGCCAACATTGACGAGGTGCTGACCTAGGTAAGTGGTAGAAATTTGTTGGTGGATCTACCTAAGCTTAAGGGAAGCAAAGCTAAAAGGGATCAGAACAAATATTGCAACTTTCATAAGGATGTCAGACACAACACCTATGACTATATCCAACTCAAGGACTAGATTGAAAGGTTGGTCTGAGATGGGCATTTACGGGAATTTGTAGAGCAAGTCCTAACTCTTAGCTCCGCGGCCAGGAGGAACGACCAACCAACCCAGGACACATAGATCCGACCACGTAACGAAGGTAGGAATGCCCCAGAACCCCTGAACATCGTTCACACTATCCTTGGCTAGCCTGTCACTAGGGACACTTTGAGTGGCCAATGGGCCTATGCTCGAGAGGCTCGACTGGATGAAAAAGGCAACTTTGTGAACATGTCGGTGCACATCAACATGATCTGCTGACAAGAAGACGTCCTTATCACTTTCACCAAAGAAGAGGCAGATAAGCTCGTTCATCCACACAACGACGCCCTTACATGCGAGCTCCAAATCACTTACAATATTGTCCGACGTGTATTGATCGATAACGGCAATTCAACTGACATCCTCTTTAAGCAAGCCTACAATAAACTAAAAATCAGTAATGTCATGTTTATCTCGGTCTAAAAACCCCTATATGGCTTCACTAGAGAATGCGACTGAGTAGTCAAGAAGGTCGGTTTGCCGGTCATCTTCGGAGAGGGGGCTGCTCAGGTAACGCACATCGTCGACTTTCTTATCGTCGATAAACCCTCTAAATACAATATCAACATCGGGTGACTAACTTTGAATGCCTTGAAGGCTGTGATCTCCACCTATTACCTCATAATGAAGTTTCAAATGGACAATGGGTTGAAGTCATCAGGTCACGATAAAAAGATTCCCATCATTGCTATGCAAATGCCATCAAGGAGGCTTTAGCTCAGCAATTAAGGGTCTTGGCTATATTCAAAGTGGACAAAATACTGTACCCCATCGAGCAGAACCCAAGATGCTGTCTGACCTAGATCCCCGACTTCCGAAAAAAGAGGTGAAAGCCACACCAGTGGAAGAATTGGTGTCATACAACCTAAACCTTGAACATTCCAATTGAATGGTCCAACTCGATTCTCAGCTGAAGTTTGAGATCTGGGCCGACCTAGAGAAATTTCTCACAAAATATTGAGATGTATTTGCATGGTCCCACAAAGACAAGCTCGTTATCGACCTCAATATCATCTGCCATTATCTCAACGTCTACCCTGAACACAAGTTGGCCATCTAGAAAGAAGAGCCTTCAATCTAGAGAGGCATGCTATGATTAACGAGGAGGTCCAAAAGCTCTTGAAGGCTAGGTTTATTTGAGAAGTCACTTACCCGAAATGGCTGACGAGCGTAGTCTTGGTTAAGAAAGCCAATGGGAAATTGTGCATCTGTATTGACTATATCAACCTCAATAAAGCCTGCCCAAAGGACTGTTTCCCACTACCCTGAATAGACTAGCTTGTGGATGCAATGACCGGACATGAGCTGTTGAGTTTCATGGATGCCTAGTCCGGCTACAACCAGATCAGGATGGCCGAGGAAGACCAAATCAAAATTGCCTTCACCACAGACTAAGGACTTTTATGCTACGTGGTTATGCCCTTTGGACTAAAGAACGTCGGAGCCACTTATCAGTGCATGGTAAACAAGATGTTTGCTCAATTAATAGGCAAAACCATGGAAGTCTACATAGACGACATGCTCGTTAAATCCATCCGAGTAGTATACCGTATCGTCGATCTCTAAGCAAGCTTTGACGTTCTTTGGGAATATGGAATGAAACTTAACTAGACCAAGTGCCCATTTGGAGTTGAATTTGGTAAGTTCCTCATATTCATGGTAAACCAAGGTGTATTGAGGTCAACCCAGCCAAAGCCTAGGCTGTGAAGGGCATGCACTCACCCCGCACTATCAAAAAGGTGTAGAAAGTTGACTGGCATGATAGCAGCTTTATCTAGGTTTGTATCCCGGTCTACCGACAAGTGCCATCTCTTTTTTTAGGCACTTAAACGGAGGTTTAAGTAGAGCAAGAAGTGTGAAGAAGCATTTCAAAATCTCAAAAGATACCTAGCCAGACCCCTGCTCCTATCTAAACCTCTACCAGGAGAAACATTATATGCTTGCCTAGCCATATCTAAGAAAGCTATAGGCTTGGTCCTCATCCAAGAAGAAGATAGTGTCCAAAAAGCAATTTACTACATTAATCACACATTTTAGGGTGTCGAGGAGAGGTACCCTCCATTGGAAAAACTTGTGTTTGCCTTTATTACTTCTGCCTAGAAGCTCCAACCATACTTTCAGGGTCATATCATTCGGGTCCCAACCAAGTATCCTTTGCGACAAATCCTCTAAAGTCTAGAGATATCTAGATGGATGGCCAAGTGGTTAGTTGAGCTCGAGCAATATGACGTACACTTTGTCCCCAAAATGACTATTAAGGCACAAGCCTTAGCTGATTTCATTACAGAGTTTACAAACGCTGGGCAGAACACCTCTTCCATTGAGAAAGCTCTTGTCGAGGCCCAAGACTTCCCCAATAGTAGTAGGAGCAGCAACACCGCTAAGCTAGAGCCCGAATGGAAGCTCTTCTAAGACGGATCGTCTTGTGTCGATGACTCAGGTGCCGCCTAGTCCTTACCAGTCTAGACAGATACAAAGCCATTTATGCCCTTCGCTTCGACTTTAAGGCATCCAACAACAAAGTCAAGTACAAAGTGTTGCCGACTAGGCTCTGAATTGCACGAGACCTCGAGGTGGACCATATCTACATCCATAGCGACTCGATGCTCGTTGTCCAGCAAGTCATCAATCGATTCTAAGCCTAAACAGAGTCTATGACTGCCTACTTAAGGGAGGTTAAGGCATTGTTAGGGCAATTCAAAGCTCATTCTTTTATCCAGATCCCAAGGTTTGAAAACTTAAAGGCCGATGCTCTTGCTCGGCTAGCCTCAAGATTGGGTGATAGCAAGCTGATGTCGGTCCCAATCGAGAGATTGGCTGAGCCAAGCATCACCAAAGAAGTGGCTAGTGTAGCCGAAGAGCAAAAAGGCACCTGGATGGACCTGATCATTCGATACCTAACCATAGCTGAGTTACCCTTGTTGGAAAGAAAGTGCGCAGCGGAATTTTTTTAAAAATTTTATCAGAGTAATTTCTAAAACACAAGTTTGACATGTTATATATGTATAAATTAAACAGATCTTACTAACCTCAGTGTGCCGAAGAACCTCTGCAACCTGTGTAGAGAAGTAACATTCTAGAAGAGCCTCAACCAACTGGTCTTCTTTGCTATTCTCTATCCACAACCGGAGTGAGTGTGGGCTCACACATACAGCTCTTCCACCGGTGACTCTCCTTCCAACCAATAGAGAGAAGCCAAAGCTAGTGCTCGTGATTTGTGAACAAAAGCTTTCAGGGAGTTTTCAGATGCTCACTAGAAGAGTATCACTCTTAATCTCTCAAATTGATCTAAGTAAATCACGAGACTCACTCCCTTTATATAGCTATTGGTCCTAGGGTCAGTCCATATCAGATTTGGTCTCAAAAACTCGAAACAGAATCAAGTTCGGATCAATATCTGATAAGATCCGCATGAAAACGCGTAATTTTATCTCCCGCTAATCGGCAGGCCGAACATTCAGATCCGCAGGCCAAATAGGCCAGTTCGACAGGCCGACCACATCATTCGGCAGGCCGAACTCTCGAGAAAAAATCTCCACGAATCTTTTATTTTCCACCCGAGATTCTAAAGGATAAAGTCTCAGTTTTGATTCAAATAACCCAATAGAGAAGTTATCTGATCAAAACAAACTTTATCAAGATAATCTCTAAGAAAATAAATCAATTCACAATAATTCTACAAGTTTATCTTGATCTAATTTATCCAAAATTAAATCAACCGATAAACAGACAAGAATTATCTGATCGCAATAATTCAACAAGTTTATCTTGAACTAATTTCTTACAAAATTAATTCAACCGATAAACAGACATGAATTATTTGATTCTTACAAATTTTAAACTAATCTGATAAATCCGACATAAGTCACCAATTATTGGAAAAGCACGTCGTGTCGTTACAGGACTTTGTGAGCTAGCAAAGGGGACCAAAATGGACCTATAAAGTTCAAGCTCATGATAATTATGAAACCCAATATCCCAGATATACATTTCACAATTATCAACTCCAACGCTACTCCACTAAAAACTTGGAGCTGCACTCTCAAACTTTATAGAATTTCGAAGCTCGTGTAGCTAAGTCTCCATGACATATCGATTTACCGAGATAGAATTATTAATCCAAATCAATTCACTTTATATTCTAATCCAACAAATCGTCACTTATGACAACGTGCCAATGTTTCTATTCACGGAGTCCAACTCCGATGGTCAAGACAAACCATCTCCCATAAGGGATATAGACAACATAATAATCTTTACGTGAATAAAGCGCCCAACTTTATTCCCTCGATTACGGATCATATGTTTTAGACCATCACCTTAAGAATCGTGTCTACCGCATAACCATCCCATCATATGCCCAATTCTTGAGGTTTAGACTGACAGTCTCAGACTACTGTTTGCTTATCATACATTCAACAAATATGAACATAAAGAGGACAAGATTTGGTATATAAAATGAATAAATTCTTTATTGATAAAAATGTCTCCAAAAAACGTATTACATTTTTACTCCTTAGGGCATACATGTCTAACAACCCTACGACCGACAGCAAGCCTGATGTATTCACAATAGCTTGGCCGGATATTCGATGATCAAGGGAAAACTTTACAAACGTGGCTACACTATCCCATGCTTAAGGTGTGTTGGGCCCGATGAGGCTCAATATCTTATGAAAGAGATCCACGACAGATTGTGCGGTAACAATGCAAGGGGGTGTTTGCTAGCCCATAAGTGCCTCTGCTAAGGATAATAATGGCTGACCATGAAGCAGGACTATAAGGAATACACGTGAAAATGCCTCAAATGCCAACGGTTTGGTTGGACAATCAGACATCATGCCGAGCCACTCAATTTCGTCATGTTTGCCTGGCCATTTACTAAGTGGGCTATCAACCTGATTGGACCTTTCCCCTAAGCCCGTCACAGTTCAAGTATTGCATGGTGGCCATAGACTACCTCACTAAGCAGAGGTTGAATCCTGTACCAACATGACTGAGGCTAAATGCACCAACTTCATCTAGAAGAACATTATCTGTCGATTCAGAATTTTGCATACTATAGTTATCGACAACGCCAAGTAGTTTGAATCGTTAAGTCTCCTCCACATGTGCAAGTAGCTCGGCATCAAGAAGGTCTTCTCCTCAGTTGATTACCCTCAGAGCAACAGGCAGGTTGAAGTGGTCAATAAAATGATCAAGGACAACCTGAAGAAAAAACTGGAAGGGCGTAAAGGCGCATGGATCAACGAGCTTCTGAAGGTACTCTTAGCATACCATACCATAGCCCAGACTACCATAGGGGAGACTCTATTCTCCCTCATCTATGGATCTGAAGCCGTTATCCTTGAAGAGGTTAGCCTATCGAGCTTCAGAATTGAACATTGTGGCAAGCTCCAAAATGTTGAACTCATGATGTCTGAGCTCTACCTATTGGAGGAGAAGAGGGACAAAGCCATAATATGCACCGCGGCTTAGAACCAAGTCATTGCTCGGTACTAAAACAAGCAGGTTCATGCGAGGAGTTTCAAAGTTGGTGATTTAGTACTCAAGAAGGAGCTTGGGTCATTTAGACTGAAATGGGATGGCCTGTTCAAGGTGATCAGCATTATCCAACCAGGTGCCTACAGGATCACCAACATGGAGGGGAATGTGCTCGGTCACCCATGGAATGCCAAGTACTTGAAGAAATTTTATTATTAACAATGATCTAGGACTCCTTTTTTGACCTCTGGCGTCATTCTTTTATAACTAAAAGGTCTGCTAAGCAAAACTAAGATGTATAGAAAAGATGTTAATGAAAATGTCTATTTTAAAGAATTTCTCTATGCAATTCGCATTGAAAAGGCCGTAATTCCTAAAGAGGGAAGGCCATTCTAACTCTTTTTTGGGGGCTGGACCGTTACTCCCAAAGAGGGTGAGTCATCCTTAAAACCGAACTAGGGGCTGATCGGCACAATTTTGACCACAATTAGACTTGAAACACTAGACCACTAGTTTGTCAAAATACGGATGACCTGACCAAGAGTTGTCCTGACACGGCAATGATTCCGGGGAACTTAACTCCCAACCACAATTAGACTTATAAAAGTTTGAACGAACTTAAACAAGCCTAAGGGGGGCTACTGGGTACTATATGCCATTGTAGTTAACCAGGACTGGACACGCCGACTAACGTTGTCCAAATAGGCCGAGAAGTGGGTCTTCTCTGCTCAGCCAAACAAACAAAAAAACACTCAGGAAAAATAAAATTAAAAATTTCATTCCGAGAAACATTGAACTTAGGAAAAATGAAATTAAAGGTTTCATCTTGAAAAGCATTGAACTTGGGAAAAATGAAATTAAAAGTTTCATTCCAAGAAGCATTGGACTTGAGAAAATGAAATTAAAATTTCAATAAAAAAAATAAAATAAAATCTACTCAATTGTCTTTGGGAGGTTCAAATAACTGGGTACCTCCCAACCTAGGTAGAAAAGAGGAATTACAAATAAATACAAAAATTTAGGCTTGGGGCCCGTTCTTGGCATCGTTGTTCTCGCCGTTGCCATCCTTGGTGTCGATGTCCACCACTGCATCTTGGCCGACCTGCTCTGTGTCCTTGCCCACCTTTGGCTCAACCACCAGAGACCAATCTAGAGCAGCAGCCTCGGGATACTTCTCTAGAAGATACTCTTACAAGTCCTTCATCCTGAGGTAGTAGTTGTCTACGTACTCTGCGGATGCCTTGAAGTCTTCTACTGCCTGGGCCAGCCTGTCGGGTAGCTTTTCCCCCAAAAAGTGCTCGTGCTCATCCTTGGCAACTTGGAGGGTAGCCCGTGCCTAGTCATGGCCTTCCTTGCCTCATCCTTGGCCTAGGCAATGTTGACCTTCGCTTGGGAGAGCTCGACGTCCTTCACTTCCAATGCCTTCTCTGCCTCGTCCTTCTCCCTGTTGGCCTTCTCGTCCTTCCTTTGCTTGAGGCAAATGGTGCGCTCAGCTATGAAGTTTGCCATTTTCATTTAAACGCAAGCCTGTGAGGAGAACTGGTTAGAGCCAAGAGAATATCGCAAGTAGGAAGTACTCTGGGACGTAAACTCAACGTACCTTGACAAAAAGCTGAAAGGCTGAATAGAAGCAGTCCGAGAATGTTTTTTCTAGGGCTGCCTCAAAGAACTCGTCCCCAAGCATAGCATCACTAATGGTCTCGACCATCAAGCGTCATGTAGTAGGGCGCCTCCTGGGGGGCTCGGGTGGCGATGGGGTGCGACGGCAACTGCAGTAGGCAGATGTTCTCAGCTCGACAAGCCTCCAAATCTCGTCAGCAGCGACGGGGTGCTTGGCTGCTTGGTAGTAAGAGGGTGCTCGGTCCCCTAGGTTCTCTTCCTTTTCGACCCAGTGACCTCTTTCCCTTTCGACAAATGGAGGTTCTCTATTAACCTCTGCCTCTCCTGCCTGGACATTTGCTGCAAAGACATGTCTACAAAAAGAAATCACCAAGTCAAGGCAAGCTCGGCAAAACTCAAAAAAAAAAAAGGAAGAAAAGAAGCTTAAAGCTTACCCCTGATCTAGAGTTGGCCTAACGGGTATTGATGCCTTATCATGTCCTTGAGGTCTTCGTTGGCAACGGGCAACCCTAACCTAAAGGAACCACCCGAAGAGTCCTCAGAAATGGATGATGATGGCTTCCCCTATTAACCACCAGGGTCGGTTGGTGCTCGACCCTAGGATGTCCAAGGCATTAGGCCTGGCAACTATCACCTATTTAGCTGACTGAGCAAGTAGGATGTTTCGGCAAGGGTTTATTAAGCTAGACCCCTCAAACTAACCATAGTGGGTAAGGTTGGTCTTCCAAAGTAGCAAGGCCAAGTATACATAACTCCTCCATTGCTACAACGACCTTGCTTAGCGACCACCACAGCCTCTTTGACTAAGCATGCCCCTACTTAAACCTCCTCGGGACCTGTTGGTCCTCGGTACCACTTCACAATCCCGTCATATGTATTTTCCCTAAACGAAGAACCACTCGAACTTTCAAAGCTTGTCTGAGTCGAGGTTCCCCAAAATGAAATCTTTCTTGAAGCTAGTGAAATAATACCATCCCAATTGTTGATGAAGCCTCTTCATTTTGCACACTTGCTTGAAAGCTTTCCACGACATCTCAGTCGCATGATAATACCACCAAAGGATAACATCCTAATCAAGGAATAGTAGCAGTTTGGGTTCAATTGAGCAGGGTACAGGTTTAAATCATTTAACGCTTGCCAGAGGAAGGGATGAAAAGGCAGGCAAAGCCCGGCTCGAAAGTACTCGACGTATAAGCTGATATAACCTTTTGGCGAGTTCAGAGGTGAGTCCCCATCGCCAGGAAAACAAGATCGACGTCATCTAGGATATGATACTCTCGACATAAAGCTTTAAGCTGGCTCAACATCAGTGCCAAAGTATACCCAACTGTAGAGGCCTGGCTGGGCTGGGAGCTCTTGTATGCAATCATACCCCAGACCCTGGTGGCAATGGCCCTTTCCTCAATCGCCTCTTCTTTGACCATGATGTCCTTTGATTCTGCATCCCCGGCTGGTTGGTCCTCGATGGAGGCATCAATGGCCACATGGCCCGTGATAGGAGCAGAAGCCCTGGCTCTTTGGATTGAGTTGCTCGACATATTAGAGGCTGCCACCAAGCCAGCACATTCCCGGGCCAAAACTCTGGACGTGCCTATGACGGCTACCCCGATGCAATTATCCTTGCCTCTGTACAGCCTGACCGGTCGCCACTCGTCAAGAAACTCTTGCTTGAGAATAATCCCTGCTTTGAGACTTAGTATTTCGGCCAGCCAAGCCGTGCTGTTATGCCTAGGCAAAACTTCCTCAACATTGACTTCCTCAGTCATTGATTGGTCGGTTTTGGCACTACTGTCCAACCAAGAAATAGCTTTATTGTTTTGGGAGTCTCTAAGATCACTCATTTTTTAATGCTCTCTTTGGGAAAATTACCTACTTAGTTTGTGGGAGCTCGGGACGAAGTCTTAAGTTGTCAGGTTACAACCCATAGCTTGATAGCTAAAACTCAAAAAATTATGAAGTCCAATCATGCTTACACACTAGCATAACAAGGGATTAACTCCTATTTATAGGTAGAACTCAAGCATAAAACTTGGGCACGAAATCAAAGAGGCATGATGATTACGCTCATTAGGGAAACACCCAATGACATGCTGACACATGTCCCACCGAGCTTGACCTTGTCGCTCTTCAACTCACGTCACCTCGGGACACCGCCCGAATGCTAACCTGAGCCGACCACACCTACTCGAAATAGTCCACCTGGCTAAGCATCAACTAGGTGCACTAGGGAGCTACTGTTAGGGGTTGCTCGACGCCATCCCTGAGGTACACCTCCTTAGCTAATCGACAACTGTCCTCAGCAAATGTAACCGGGAAGGCAAGACCTCGACCCGTCCCCCTAAGGTGCTCAACAGGGCCCTTGTTGGTCGTGACACCAGTTCTCACCTCTTCGAGGAAGACATATGCTCGGGTCAGATTGTCAGAGCCTACAACATAGGCAGCCACTCACTGCGAGAAGCCAACAAATGGCCACGTTTCTGCCATCAAATGAAGGTTGATCTGCAAGCGGAGGCTATTACACACGTCACCTACGTTCGAACAGGCCTTGATGTGACACACAGGTCATGGACGAAACCCATCTAACACCTGGCTCAAGTGGCAGCCTATAAATAGAGAGCATTTACGGCAGCTCGAGGCCAATGTGCTCCTTCCCAACTAACTAGCTCTCGTACTCTACCGAGCGGTGCCTACCTTAAGCATCGAAGAGCCTTTGCTCGGCGCCACACCTGTGTCCCCCTTGTACCTCTGAAGTGTCCCTTCTCTTGTCGTAGATACGTCCAAGCAGGCTGAGGCGAGTAGGCAAAAGCCATCCGAGCACCATGCACAGCTGTACATGGTGTTGATTTGTCGCCATCCACTGATAAGCATCAACAACATCTTATTACTTTATGGTTTCTTTTACACCCAAACTACCCAATTATTTTTTTTCCCTAAACACCATTTTCCTTACAAGTAGGATTCAATTTTTTTTATTAATTTTTTCAAGATTGATAAACTTCTTTTAAAATATTGATAACGATAATTCATGCATACAAATCAGTATAGAAAAATACTAAAGATCACTTTCTTTGTTACTTTTTTAGCACTCTCTTTTATCCTCTTGCCATATGTTATCACTCTTTAATAAAAATGAAGCATAATTATATATCATTGTTTTATCTTGTATTACAACTTTGCTACTCTATACCTCAATTAGTTTGAAGAGAGTTGTTTCTAGAATTTTTTATAAGATTACTTTTCCAGTAGGAAATATATTTTTCTAAATATAGATAATATGTATATGTAGACGATTATGTAATGGATATACGGTTTTTTAGTAATCATTAAAAAAATGGTTTTGTATATATAAATTCTAATCAAATCCTAATTAATTACTTATGTGTATAGATATATATATATATATATATATATATATATATATATATTAAAACATTGCAAAACAGGTGTAATTGTTTGCTGGCACTTATGCTATTCCGAAAGTAATTGGGGGAAAAAACGACTAACAACATACTTCAGAGTATTTAAAAGAAATGTTATAATAAATGCGAAAAGAAAGTAACGTTTGCCATCATTTTTTTTTCTTGCAAATCATGTTTCATAAGAAAAAAATTATTTTCGGTGTCATTTTTTGATACACTTTTTTTTTTCTTTTTTAAGGAATAACATTGTAAATATATTAAAAAGCTATGAAGGTATAATAAAAAAATAAAAATATTCTTTATATATATTGAAAAATGTAATGGTATGTGATATATGACAGGAGAAGTAGATAAAAAGTGACAAAAAAAATAATAAAGAGAGTCATTCTAGCGTTTCTCAACAAGTAAATTGCTTAACTTTTTTAACCCCCTTTATATGGGTACAAATGATGCTCTGTTTTTTTTTTTTGTTTCTTTGGCGCTAGAATAATGATGTTGTCTTTTATTTTCCCCGAAGAAAAGCTCTATGTTTTGATCTGATCAAGTGAACAGGTCTAATTAATAGAATAGAGATCAACATTATCAAATACAAAATGTACTAAAATGTTTTTTTTATAAGTTTCTTCTATAATATATATAAAAGTATAAGTGTATTTTTGCACGTAAGGTTGACACATGGCGTGGGTTCTTTTCTTTTCTTTTCTTCTCTTCTCTTTTTTTTCCTTTTGCTTATTTATTTTTTTACTTTTTGCTTTAGTTTTTCTTTTTTGTCTTCTTTTTTCCTATTTGCATATTTAGTCCTTTATTTTTCTCATTTTTGTGTTTTTTGCTTTCTTCCTAGATTTTCCGATTTACAACTTTTTTCCTTTTAAATATTACCTACTTAACTTCAAAAATATGATACTAATTAAAACTTTCCTATTTCCTTTTAATTTGTGTTTTTCCTATTTCCTTTTAAATATTACCTACTTAACTTACAAAGAGAAAAAAATTATGATACTAATTAAAACTTCAAAAATATGAAAAAAAAATTTATAAATACTATCAGAGTTTTTTTTCTTTTGAAAATTTTGTGTTATACTTCTTAGTATATCGAACATATTTGTGTTATATTTTTTTTCATTTCATTAGTATCTTAACTTTTAAAATTTCAAAATACTTTTTGGCTGTTAAAAAATTAATAAAATTTTGAAAAAAATTTGGTATATCGAACAAAGAAGGATCCAAATAGTATAATAATTTTAATTGATTTTTTTTGTTTTTAATCATCAATAAAGACTACTTCTATTATAATTTTAATTTTTATGGTTATTTTTATAGGCAGGCTTACCAAAATGATATTTTATTTGTCAAACATGGGATTACCATTATAATCCTTCTTTTCATTTAAATTTGAAAACTATTGCTGGATCCTACAATATAAAGATAAATCACAAATGAGATTTTAATTTTACTAAAGATAAACAAAACCAAGATAATAAATGCAATATCAAATAACAATAGAATGTATCATAAGAAGCAGAAAACATATTTTATAAAAGTGACAAAATGAGTCTGAAAATATACGCACAATGTTATATTTTCCTTTTTTTATTAAAAAAAGGGGCATGTATGTATGAACGCGATATCATGAAGAGATCAGACGACAGATTTTTATTACCCAGACGACAGACTTCGTTTCTCATTAACAAGTATCATGAACCGCTCTATTTATTTAGCTATATTTGAAAAATATAGTTAGAATGTATAGGTAGGATCAATTTAGTAAAAATATTATAATATGTGAAAGTTTTATATAGTAATAATTTTTTACTTATTATTATCGTTGTTAAGAGTTTTACATTATCTGTAAGTTAAACACTTTGTTCATTTATTCGAAAGTAATTAAGCTTTTTGACGTCGTACCAGCCACCTTTGCATAGGATATGGCTAGCTAGTAGCTAAGCTAAATTTCATAGCATTCACTTGCGTACTACATTTTTATTATGCAAATATGTACAGACGATATTGGTAAATATAACAAAGATCTTTCTTCAAAGAAAGAAAAAAGTATAACAATGATCAGTCAGATTGTTGATAGTTCACAATGAATGAAAGCATGTGCAACAAGCGTTACGTTGCCACGTTAAGTCTTTGGCTGTAATTGGCTGAACCATCTCTGCAGTTGGGCGGGTCACTGCTTTAAACACGATAAGCTATTGCTTTTCAATATATAATTTACGTGTCCTAATTAGTAGTTCGGTGAAAAAACCGATATATATATACATATATTGAGAAAAAAAAAAAAAGAAAATTAGAAGCAAGCTACAGTCACTAACAAAACAAAAATAATAATAATAATAAAAAAAAAAACTTTATGGGAAAGACCAAGTGTAACGCCTCGAAATTTATTTAATGTTATTGTAATATAAATGATGAATTAGTGTGTCATAATTAATGTTTCAACATTAATTTGATTACTTGGTTGGATTTTGAATTTTTGGTTGTTTTGTTAATTTGGTAAATTCAAATGATTTCTTATTATTTTAAATTGATATTTGAGTTTTAAAACATAACAATTTGTAAAATGTTAAAAATATTCCGTTTTACAAAACCGTGGGCGGCACATGGTTTTCGCACAGTAAAACCGCCCACCGATTTTCTCTATTTATTCTCTCTGTTCCTCCTCTCTCCTCACTCTCCCTGATCTCACTCTCTCTCACTCCCTCTCTTGATCTCTCTCGGTCTCTCATTTCTCTCTCTATCTCTCTCACAAATTTTTGAATCAAATTCGAATCCAAGCTTCAGGTTAGCAAGGAGGAAGCTCGGAGACGTGATTTAGCAAACGAGAACGCGGATTGAAACTTCGATTTGAGGTTAGTTTTGAAATTTCTAAACTTTTTACAAAATTTTCAATTTTATGCATTTTTGAAATCTAGGTTTGTTTGAGCTTAGAAAACCTTGGATTTGAGTTAAATGAACTTAGAACAACTAGAATCTAAGCTTAGATTGAAGAAAAACGGATTTGATTCAAGATTTTTCATTTTTCTCCCTATTTTCTCATTTTCAAATTTTTGAGATTTTTGAGTTTAAATCTTGTTTAAATGAGTCCAAATGTGTTCTAGTATGTTTTTCTATCAACTATGATTGTTTTCTATGCCTGGGATTTGAGAAAAACATGTTAGAATCAAGATTTGTGTTTTGGGGAAATCGAAAACCCGTGGCTGAATTTTTGGGTTTTTCCAGTTCGGCAGGCCGGACCACGTGTTCGACAGGTCGAAATAGGGATCGGCAGGCCGGTGTTCTTCAGTCCGGCAGGCCGGACCTTGGGATGTTCGGCCGACCGAACTTTGCTTCCGGTAGGCCAAACTGTGCAGTTCGGCCGGCCGAAGCAGGGAGTCCGGCAGGCCGGGCGAGGCATGGAAATTTTGTGATTTTTCACCCGTTTTCACTGTTTTGAACCCCG
Organism: Artocarpus heterophyllus; assembly: GCA_025403435.1. Taxonomy (NCBI): domain Eukaryota; kingdom Viridiplantae; phylum Streptophyta; class Magnoliopsida; order Rosales; family Moraceae; genus Artocarpus; species Artocarpus heterophyllus. Next base: position 31,982,834 of record CM046338.1, read on the forward strand.
ATTTAAATTCCAACCTTATAGAATGATTTTAAGGATACAAATGGCACACTAGGACATCATGAAATGGTTTAGTAACATAGAATGTCTCGAACTAGATATTGATCGACTTAGTTTGTATCTAGGATCATTCGTGGTTCCGCGGAGCTAACGTATAGCGGACCGGGATTACGGTGTGGGGCACCGGCACGAGTACTGAGGTAGGACTTCTACCCCATTTCTTTGGTAGCCTGGTTTTGAAATGATTTGGCTTTGAAATGGATTTCTATTAAAAATGTTTTCAACGGTTGTTTGAAAATGAATTTATCGGCTATATTTTAATATACCGTGAACTGAAATGGACTTCATAATGAATGTAAGTGACAACACTCGGTAATTGGGTTTTGAATGATGATGATAATAAACATATAGGCATGATGCCATATCAGAGATCGGGTCGTGTAGCGATCGACCTTGGGGGCAGGTCCCGAAACCCAGCTGGGTCACTACGGTGGTGATTCTATTATGGTTTGCCTAGGAAAGGAAAACGATATTATTGGTTATACGGGTAACTGTTCTGGGTGAGAATGGTTTTACTCAAATTTATTTATTTATTTATTCATTCATTCAAGGTTTCCTTTAATTGACTTCTGAATAATGACATGTTTCTTTAAATTAAATTAATTTATAAAACATAGTCCTACTGAGCCTTTCGCTCACGTTTTATTTATTTTTAAATTCCCCCCCCTTTCTAGGTGGTTTTCCATTTAGGTTTAGAGAAGATTCAACAGACAAGACCCAGGAGCAATAGAGGGACTAGTAAATTTATTTGTATTATTTAAATTAAGGCATGTAAGATCTTAACTTTATTTGTACTTGGATTGTGATTGTATTTATGATATTGTCAGTACCAAGTGTGTGCACAAGTTGTGGGTCTGTGGGACCCATACTTGCGATTTTATTGTTTTATTATTATTCATTTAATGATTTCAATTGCTTAATGTACATGAACTCTTTCATAAAGTGATGTTTTGAAAACCTCATATTTTATTACCTAAATCCTCGATTTTTAATTAAATTCTCTTTCAATTAATTTAAATAATCTGTCATGTGATCTCCCGTTCTTTGGGGCGTGACATCAAGACAACCATCAACCGGAATATAACTTCAGCCAACTTTATAGGATAGGATAGCTGCACCCACCACCCCCCTCCCACCCCCCACCCCCCAACATATCCTCCCCAACAGGTAGGTGCAAATATGTATCCTATTGCTTGTTCTCATAATTAAGTCAGATGTATTACATCATTACTGGTTATTTACGGTTTCTTCGAGAGCACTCAGCTAACGTTGTCATGTATCTATAGAACCAAAATTAAATCACTGAATGTCGATCATAAATGAGCCAGTAAATTTGGTATATGTTACAATCTATTATATTATCCAAACCTTGTGTAACATTATCAATTGGAGCTTAGAATCTTCTTAGTACAATAAATATGAAAATAGACTAAGCTAATTATAGCCATACAGTTTCAGTCAAAATTTAGTAGATAACTTTAATATATATATATATATATATATTTATGTATGTATTTGCATGAACAGCAAATTAGTATAGCGGTTGCTGTGTTATTGTTATATTTTAGTGCCAATGCAAAGTCACAATATTCCACTAAGAAGAATGCATTTATCATTGGAGTTTATAGCGAAGAAACTTCACGTTAAAGGATGAAGTTGGAAGAAAGCCGAAAGCTAGAGAAATCAAAGACGTCTCGGACACCTAGAAAGACCATTGGTTTTATATATCTAAATTAACTTTCTTTCTTCAGTCTGAATTTTGTTGGTAGGTAAAGGACTAGTATAAGTCCATTCATAGAACGTCCTTGCGCATAATTCAATTTCTAGCATTTTAAATATACTCTCAGCATAATTTTTGAAACTTCTTTTATAATTTTAAATATTCTTTTATAATTTCTAGCATTTTAAATATTCTTTTATAATTTTTGAAAATGTTTTTGTATATTTTTTGAGGTAAAAATTTTAAATATATTCTCAGCATAAATTTTAAAAACTTTTATTTTTTAAAACAAAAATATTTTCACCTATTTTAAAGACAATATCAAACCGTCTAAGATTATGATAGCATACAAATCGTGCACTCGGCAAAAAGCACTCACTCGGTCATGTCCAGCTATTGCCAGTTCAATAATATTTAAGTACAGTTGGCATATTATTAATTACGATGCTAAAAAATGTTTCTAACCAGCCATTTGGGTAGAAACAAACCATTGGGATCTTCTTATATAACGTGGCCAGCTCGACCATTACTTTGATCAATGATGAGTATCAATTAGTGTATTTCATTTTAAAAGCAAAAAAAATAGTATATTTCATTTTACAAGCAAAAAAATGGAAAACAAAAATTGGTGTATTTCATTTTCTAAAAAAAAAAAGATTGATATATTTCATTGTACTAGCAAAACAAGAAAATTTGTATATTTTATTTTGCTAAACAAAAAAAATGGCATATTTCATTTTACTAGCAGAAGAAAACAAAAAAAAAAATTTGTTATGTATAATTCATTTTACTGGAAAAATGATGTATTTGATTTTACTAGCAAAAAAATGGTATAATTCATTTATTAACCGAAATTGGTATATTTCATTTTCCATGCACGCATCTTTGATGTGCATGTCATGAGAACATCCCATGTGTGGTTAAGTGATATGTCAAGTCATGATTAAATTCCTAAACGGAAAGAACAACTATGATGCATGAGTTCAGGACAGTAGGTACGTGTAGTTGGATTTCATTTTACAAGTAAAAAAAATGAAAAACAAAAAATTGGTATATTTCATTTTCTAGAAAAAAAAAAGAATGATATATTTCATTGTATTAGTAAAACAACAAAATTTGTCTATTTTATTTTGCTAGCCAAAAAAAAATGGTATATTTCATTTTACCAGCAGAACAAAACAAAAAAAGAATTGTTATATATAATTCATTTTACTAGAAAAATAGAATATTTAATTTTACTAGCAAAAAAATTGGTATAATTCATTTATTAACCAAAATTGGTATATTTCATTTTCCATGTACGCATCGTTGATGTGCATGTCATGAGAACATCCCATGTGAGGTTAAGTGACATTTCAAGTCATGAATAAATTCCTAAACAGAAAGAATAATTATGATGAGTTCAGGTGAGTTGGCACGTATAGTTGAAAGAATAAATTCCTAAACTAGTGTATTTATTGATTGTATGTTTTCATACAAACTTAAATATCATTAGCAACGGATAAATTTATTGTAATAAATGTATAGATATATGAGTAGATACCTTTACAAATGAAAAAATACTTTTATGTAATGTTGTATAGACTAAATTGATTATGTCTATTTATGAAATAGCACATTTGTTATTATATAATCTCTAGAAAATTTACCGCTTGCATTTATTGTTTCAGAACACAATATTATTGTTAGATATTGTATTTAAGAGTTTGTTATATCTTGGAAGTAATTTACCATAAAACTCATTAATGAACTTTAAGAAGCAAGGGCAATAAAACCTTTAAACAACTATTACTATATGCTACAAACCCATCTTCTTTTCCAGAAATTCATAGCCTCCATCTCTTGCTCTCTGCCCACAAATTCCCTAACAAGGACAACTCTTGCTCTTGTGTTGATGATAAAGCTATTTCTAGAGCACCATATACCCCATGCTAACACACAAAAGACCTCCGAATCTGTGTTTTCTAAATTATCACCAGAAAAAAATGCACAGCCCATCAAAGCTCAAACACGAGTTTTCCTCAAAGCGAGCCAAATTACCGATCGTTCCCAGACCTCCTTCACTGGGTAGTCCCAAGTGCGTGATATATAAATATTTATATAAAATATATAAATAATATTGGGAGGATATAATTTACATGGTAAGTAATATGTTTAACCATTTGATTTATTCATTGTATATTGACCAATCTTTTTCCATTTATTCACTTTGTTGTAATTTAATTTGCTACAATAATTTTTTATGTTTGCTACCAAAAATATTTAGTAGCAGAAAGCTGTCTTCTTCTTCTTCTTTTTTTCACAAATCCTCTTTGGTCACCAAAAAATGAGAATCCGCTTCCAAAATTTTGATAGCAGAAAGTTCTAACCGTCAAAAATTTTGGTAGAAAAAGGTTGGTCACAAAAGGTTACATATTTTGTTGCAAATTTTTTTCTCTAAATTGAATAATCTGTATTTTATATACACAATACATACATACATATAACATTAGAAATGATAAATTTAATAAACAAAAGAATATCATATAAATTATAATTGCTTTAAATATCTCCATAAACCTAAGAATCTTTCCACAGTCATGCTAAACAACTATATATAAAGTAAACATTATATAAATATAAATATTCAACTGTATCTGAAGGCGTGGGACTAGCTTCCAAAGTGAAGTTTTTTGCTGAAGAAAAGTTACAACCGTCATGTCCTCATCTGACACATGTGGACTTTGAGAAGTCGATGACGATTGAGGTAATGCCACGAGCAGCTGCTTCGCCAAAGACCACAAGTACTTCGTCAGCAACACCTAAAACAACAAACAAAATAAGAAACCACGACACAAACTTAAACATATATGGAGAGAGGAAAAAAACAAAAAACAAAAAAAGCAAACACCAGCACATATCATTAAATAGAGAATTCAAAAGTCAAAACTATAAGAGAGCGTGACGCGACGTTTGTTATTCAGTAATCTTTAAAGAAGAATCAAGAATATAAAAGGTTCGTATATTTGGTACAAAAATCATAGTTTTTAGATTCTTATAAAACTTAATTCTAACTAATAATGTGATATTTAAATTTTTAAAAATCTCAAAAGAGTCAAGACCATAAAAATCCCATATTTCTTTTCATAATATTTTAATGATGATGATAGTGATATAACTTAATATTATTTATAATATTAAATAACAATTTGATGTAATATAATTATAAATATTATTATTAAAATTATTTATATTTAATGATATTGATAATAATGGTATTATTTATTAATAATATCAATAATATTAATATTATTTTTTCCAAATATTATTATATTATTATTATCAAATAATAATAGTTTAATATATTAACGTTAATGTTAAATAATAATAATTTAAAAAGATAATGATGATGATATTAATATTAAAATAAAGATATCATAGAATTATTATTATTAACAAATTTTATGAAATTGGCCTTTTTATGTTTTAAATTCTTTTTGAATACATTTTAATGATAATGAAACTATTGTGTATGTAATTATCTTTTCAAAAATATGATATTAACATGTAATTATAATAGAAATTTTTTTAAAGATAATATAGCAGTTTATTTATGTCAACTATACAAGATTCCTATAAACAACTAAATATAATAATATATGTTTCCTAAAAATTTGAGAGAATTTCTATATACAACCAAACATTATCACGTAGATTTCTTAAGAATTATATTGCTTACTATTTCTTTTATAGGAATATGATTTCTACTGATTACTGCATATCAAACGCCCCCTAATAATAGCATAACATAGCATAATAGTATAACATCGTATAACATCTCTAAAATTAAAATAAATCATGTATTTAACTACATTAAAATTGGAAAATATGCAAATTTTCAATATATGCGAAGCTAATTTTTGCCAATTTTTCTTTGGAAATGCATAATTCATGCGCCAAGAAGAGGATCGGGCTTTGGCTTTATGTCTTGTGTAAAACCCCTAGTATTATTTGAAAAAGAATTCAAAATTTTTGGCCGTTTTGAAATTTTCAATAACATTGGGGTAGAAAGTTTATTCTAGAAAGTTCTTTTTTAAAAAAATCTAATTTATGGAAATCAAATTACGTCCCCCTAATTTCCCTTTTTTCCCCGACTTCTTTTTTTTTTCTTTTCTTTTTTTCTTTTCTTCTTTCTTTTCATTTCTTCTTTTTATCTTTCTCGTGAAAACAAAGAACCCCCCTCCCTCCCCGCCCACCACCCACGTACACACGTCGACTCATCCGCAGCCCTAACCCCCAAAACCTCTAGAGTCAGAGCATTGTCCCTCCACTCGTCGCTAGCTGTTTGGAACAGAGCAAAGTCTACAGCACCCCTATGGGCTTTCGTGAACGATTTCAATGCCAACTGGCCCTCTCTCTGCTAATAAGTTGCACCGTCAGGCTTCTCTTGTCGACCCACCTCACCGCAAGCTCGATCGTCACCGGAAACTTCCAAGCCACTGCTGCTACAATGCTCTGCCTTTTCATGGCCATCCTTTAACTTTATTAAACATTGTTTCTTAACTTTAAACATACATTTCTTGAATTATATCTTACTTAATTAGTAAGAAAATATTGGATAATTTTTTTCTTTTCTTTTTTTTAAACATGCTTTAAAATCTATTGCAATATCCGTTGCAACGTAAACTGAAACATAACTTAAAACTTAACTTTATAATTGCTCAAAACATTTCGTAAATATATTTTTTAAAATATTTTCTTAAAACATTTTTTAGAAAACATTTCCTTAAATATTGACTTTCTTAAAACTTTGAAAACACTATTTCCAATAGTGGAAGACTTTTTCTTTGAACAGTGAAACACTTCTTGTAGTGGTATCTATACCTAACCTTTGCATTTGTCCACCGTAACACCAAGCTCTTTTACTAGTCTTACTGGTCTCCCATAGGACTACTAATAACATGAAAGGACTTATAATGTCCTTTGACTCAGTAAGTTCAAACATAATCTCATAATACACTTAAAATATTCATTATAAAACTTTTCTTTTAAAAACCTTTCTCATAAAACGTTTTTCATAAACGATTTTCATAAAATATTTCTTAACGTTTTTACAAAATGTTATTCGTAAAAACCTTACTTAAAAGGAATGCAAGTAATAATATAATGCGTAATTCCATTTGTGCTCTTTTATAAATATTTTATCATTATTCTTAACTTTCTTGAACTATGGGCCTAAGTGTACATACCAAACACTCTTGACCATCGAACACCGAGGTTGTAACATAACTTTAGCATGACACTCCCTTTAGGTCAAGAAGCTGGTACGACACTTTCTTATCTTATCTTAACATAAGGGTTTCGATTACCAATCTTATAATCTTAGTTAACATAATGCATGATATAACTTAATGTCTATAACATTTAAGATAATAATTGCAAACATCTTGCAATCATAACTTGAACTTTAAAACATTATGCATTATATATACAAACATAATATAATTGCAAATACACTGCAAACCTTTACTTTGGTATACTATTTGTATTGCTAGTAAATTTTCCTATGGTGAGATAGTGGAACATAAGATTAATATAATTGGTAAAGTAAAACGGAATTTATCCTTAAACCAATTAAGAATATCATATGGGGATGTTACATATTATGATATGTCATGAATGTTTAACTTATTGGAGTTTCGTAATTTATAATAGTTTAAGAGTGCAGCTCTAAGCTTTTAGTAGAATAGCTTTAGAGTTGATAATTATAAAATATACATGTCGGGGATATATTATTTTATAATTATAGGAGCTTGATCTATACAAATTCTACTACACTAAGAGATTATTGTTCAATACCTAGAACAATAATTTTGTTTTTTTCTCTTGTATTTGTGGAGAGAGTTGCTAAGGGAAAATTAAACAATATGTGTCCACTCGCACTCCAATCATGGAAAGAGAATAACAAATAAGCCTAGTTGGTTGAGAATCTTTCAGATGCAATTCTCAACAGCAGTTCCATCAAACAATTTTATGTCAGAAGTACAATTTTAATTATAATAGGTACGTAAGATCTTTCATTAATTTATTTATATAGCTTGTCTAACTCGTTTATAAAAAAGAGTTTATTTTATTAAAAAAATTTAAAATCTACTGCGTACTCGTATTCCAAAAAAGTACTATGACTTTTTATTACACTATGCCATGCAACTATCATGTTACACCTATGCCATGCAACTCTCATATTTGATCAAAATATATTATGTAAGTTATTAAGTTAGTTTAAATTAGTACTATTAATTGTTTTAACATTTTGTAAAATTTTTCGGGGAAAAAAAATTTTGTTTAGGATATCTTTTTTTTTTTTCCCTAAATTCTAACTCTAAACCTGGACAAATTCATCGGTAATAACATTTTTCCTCCTTGGTTGCGTGATGAGTTCTAAAATAAGTGAAGCATGGGACATGTGATTGGGTTCATTTGTATTAGTTTGGGAGTGGGAATCTAGCAGTTCAAGACTCCTTTTTCAGTTGGATTTTACATGCATGCTGATGAGTGTTCAGCCAGTTTTGTTTAAAAAGAATAAAGGAAAGACTAATAGCAAAATGGTAATTTTTTGAAACTGGTAAAAAAAATTTAAAATTTTAAAATTATGACGAGAATTTTACAATAATACAAAGTAAATTTCATACGAAAGTATAAATTAATGCAAATGACAAAATTAATTTAATCGGTACATTAATTAATCTCATTTAACATAAGTAAAACAATAAATTCTAATGGTTGTTAAAGATAACTAGGACCAAATGGCAAGGGAAAAGCGTCAGAATTTTAAATTTAATAGCTTTAAATTTGTTACGTTTTAGTAGCAGGTAAAGCCATGATTTTAAGTTGTTTTAAGACCAAACTTAATCTTTAAAAAAAAAAATCCAAACATTAATACCATATTTGGCTTGCTGGTTCAAATCAGAAAAGTGTGGATTGAAAATTGTAAATGAGGAGTTTAAATTGAGATTTTAAATTCAAAATGCCGTTTGAATTAGATGTTACAAAAGTCAGCTTAAATTGGAACGAGGGTTTGGATAGATGTTGAAAACATTCATTGAAACCGTTAAAGCTTTTTAACAAATTTGAAATAACCTAAATCTTTAGGACAAATTTGTTCCTTTCTTCATTTTGAATGCATAGAAAAATTGTCTCAATTAGAGTTAAAACGAGGAAGTTATAAGTTTGTTTGGTAATGATATCGAACTTAAAAATTATAATATGTAAGAGCCTATACTATAGCAAATTATTATTTTTTTACTATAGCATGTGAGAGCTTTACACTATAGCAGTTAGAACTTTTTAGTTCCAACATTGTTGCCAAACAAACTATGATATTTTTAATCTTGAGTTAGAAGAGCAAATTTTGGTCAATTGTCCAGTCTGATCTAGTGTTTTCAAACATATTATAAGGTTGTTTATTAATCATTAATAAATCATGATATACAGAGCGACCAATAAAAGTAGACGTAGACTGTTGCCAATAAACATTAATAGAACCTAATAAAACATGATTAACTAACATGTGGGTTATACCATCCCCTTTCTGATATGTGTGACAGACAAAACCAAAATGAGGTTATGAAAAAATACTTTAAAATATCTTCAATAACATTAGCTTCCATCAACCGAGTCTGATTCCGTCACGCAATCTAAGAAACCATGTGCAAAGGCAAAGTTGGCCCCTCCTCGGATTGCCATGCACTCCGCCATGTGAGCGGAAAACTGCCCCTTAATCTTAATAACGCCGTTGCAAACTGTTGCCCCATTGCAATCCCAAGCAATCACGCCCTTGCTAACATGATCTAAGTAGTTGGGGCTTGCCTCATCAACATTAACTTTGATCAAGTTACGTATGGGGCTTTCCATCCGCTCCTAACAACGAGAGTAGTTGGACGTTGTTCTCCGTTTAATTTCCAGCAAGAGTTGTAGTCCAGCACGCTCCACAACTCCTTTCCCGACAGCAACCGCTAAGCTGTTATGCTGAACAAAGCATAAGCTTCCCTCTTCGCACGTTGGAAAATCCACGTACACAGTGAAAAGGCCCTTTCGTAAACTGTTTAAGCACATCCCACAGTGAGCTCCTTTTACTCTAAAAGGCATGTTCAAACATCCCCCACCTCCTCATGACAATGGGAGCAATCGAACATTGGATAACTTGGTACCGAAGGTCACCTTGACTGCCCGGGACCTCATGGATAACTTGCGAAACGTGTATTTTAACCTTACTTGGAAGCTGACACATACCTAATTATTCAACCACATCTCACCCCGAGCCCCCACCAAGAACAGCCGATTTGTTTCTACACATGTCCACTTTGTAGCCCGAACAAACTAGTTACAACACATTATAATCATGGAGGCAAACATTGGCGAAATTTCAAAAATGTCGAAAATATCGTTAAAAGTATCGATTTCAAAAAATTTGTAATTTATTTTATACAAAATTTCGATACATATCATGAAAATTTTGACTCAATTTTTGTAATGCCAAAAATTACAAAATTTAGGAGTTCAATGAATGGATATTTATCCTATGCACATTAAGCTTGCTAACACCAAATGAAGAATATTTTTATGAGTTTAGTATCAATGAATTTAGGATCCAATTATAACAGCTTCTCCAATGAGGCTTCATATGCTTATTATATATAAATCAAGACTTTAGAAACTACAATAATTATTTAATTTTTAATTATTCTCATCCGAACATACCACCACCATTTCAAGCAAACAATTGAGAGAATCCATAATTTCTTATTCATGAAAAAACAATAAAAGAAGTCAACAAACCTACATGTGGCATGTTCAAGTGTCAACTCCATTCCTACTTTGGAAAATTCCTACGATTACAAACATGCATCAGATATAAGTTTTATGCTGTCATCTTATCAATACGGAGTGTAAATAAATTTGTCTTTTACCTCACGTCTGAATGTTATCTATTAGAACCCAAAATACGTTTTTGTAAGCCTGAAATTATAAAAGTACACATTTTACGTGCCAAATGCTGCCTAGCCTAAAATGCGCACAACACAATGCTCACGCAAAAAAACTTGCAACCCAGAACTATAGTCTAACAGAAGAGAAATAATGCGCGCGCGTGTGTGTGTATGCAGAGAGAGAGAGAGAGAGAGAGAGGAAAATTATGAACAGAAATTCATGACCAGTCATCTTGTATCTCCGAATCAAGGAAATGTACATCAGAAGACTAAATCTAACCTATGTAGTTAAGGGATTGATTTTGGAGAAAACTAATATCTAAATCAGGTTGGACGCTCAACCTTGTATGAGCAATGCTATCCACCAAGTTAAACAATACTACCATGCTAAGGTGGTTGAAATTCTCCACTGCCTCACAGGAGCGCATAACCAGCTGCAACTTCTGACAACACAAGAGTGAATACATCATAATATTCATCAAATGTGAGTTGCTTTTCCACATCACGTGTTGGATGCAACCTTTGTCCAGCAATGGGAAGAAGATGCATCACGGAGACAACTTCCGCAGGCTACCGGTTCTCTCACAAGCAAGTTAAAATTTCATACCTAGATAACGTACCAGCATCCACTTTCTTTCCACTAATTGTGTGCCCCATTTTTGAGACGAAATCTTGGCGGCAAAGTTCAAAAACCTGCATCTTTTGCTTGTGGCAAAAGATTCATTTCGTCTATCAGTGGCGTATTTAAATCGACTCGATCTGTTTTGGCGGGAGCAGAATTTGTTTGATCTGTCGCCAAATGTTTGTTGTCCTTTTGATCTGTTTCTGCGGGAATGGTTTCCACTCCATCTGTCGATGTAGGGACATTATTTACTTGATTTGTTGACAACCGAACAGATTCCAGTCTATCTGCCAGCAACGGACAGGCTGAAGCAATCTGAGTCTTTTGCTCTGTATATGCTTCAGCACTTTCATATTCAGAAAGGAGATCCATAAATTCATTCAGCAATCGCTGGATCTTTCTATTTGTTGCCATAGCCGGAAGAATATCTTCCCTTAAGAGTTTGTGTTTCCTCACTCCCTGTGACAGCAACATAATTCCCTGAGCATTCAAATAACTATGAAACCATGAACAGTAGGGTTGCAGATATCGGGAAAATGCACACCAATTTCAGAACAAAATTGCCAATTAATCAGTCAAAATTAGGGGAGAGATTGGAATAGAAAAGAAAAGAGTGACAATTATTCAACCTAGCTCAGATAAAAAATCTAATTTTAATTGAATAAGGCCAGGGCATATTTTCAGTCGCATGTAAGAGAATTGAAAAATGTCCTCCAATAGAGAAAAGAATAATAATAGAGTCTTGTGTTAATGATTCAGAGGAGAAAAAGGGGGAAAATGGTTTGAGGGAAGGACTCTCTCATACAATGCCCTCAAGTAAGGGTTCAAGAAGTAAAAAAAAACAAAGGTGAAAATACAAGTTCAATTTAGATCCCACCAAACAGCAAGAGACACATAGTAGCTAGATAGAAAAGGTGCATTTTTTACGAGATAAGTTCCAAGGTTCAACATAAATTTACCCAACTTTGACCATAAAATTTAATGCCCATAGAAGTTGTGAATCATCATTAATAATTGCTCTTTTCTCATGCACATGTTAAATAAGCTTCTATAAATAAAACACTAAAGTTCGTATGAGACCAACTATCCAATGTAGACTGTCCAAGGAATAAGTGAGACACTAAAAAGTTCGTATAAGACAACTCACAAGCACAAAAGGATCCCAAGCCAAGTTCTTTGTATCTGAAGATGTCTCTTCAGCCATCCCTGTTGGAGGTCCAAGAAAACTCTCACAAACTTCTCGTAGACGAGACTCATCTGCTTCTCTGAAAAAAAACATGGAGTATTTAAATACACCAGAAGACAATAGAAATCAATTTGAACCAAAAGAAATAAAAATAATGGAAAACTTTGTGCAATTTCAGCAGAATATAAAAATGTTCAAGCATATGGGGATCGAGGCCAAAGTCGACTTGCATCAAATCTCGTATCCAAAAATTACTTAGCATACAAAGCATGAGTTTATACAACATGTTTGCTAAGGACTTGAAAATAAAATCTGAAAACTGTTATTTTCTAAGAAGAACAGGGGTAGAAGGCTAAAGCTATTCTTCAGGAACTTGCAGCGTGGACTGCAAAATGAGTAGACAAATACAAAACTACCTCCAGATGAACACTAAACTGAAAAGCTAAAAGAACTTGCTAGCAACGACAAACGAGAAAAGAAATGCATTTGAAACATAAAACAGTACTTGAATTACAAATTCTAAAAAAAAAAAAAAAAAAAAAGAACACCTTGCAAGAAAGCGTATATATGACAGAAGACATTGGCGATATTCGTTCGGAGACTTCAAAGCCAGTGCAGAAGCCAACTGAGCTTCCAAATGAGCTCGTGTCTGCACTCCATCATCAGTCACCCTGCAATAAGCATGTAACCACGGGTTAATTCAGAGAAGAAAAATTGCAGTGAGGACCTCACATGTTAAGTAAGGAAAAAGATTATATCATGACTGCTTCAAGAATCCAGAAAGACAAAGTAGTCTCCACATCTTAGCATTGCACCAAATCAGATCTTCATCTTAACAGTGAACCAGAAAAATCTACAATTAGGATCATGATATCAACACAATGGTTTCTGAAAAGGGAAATATCATGAAGACGCAATTGTTGGATACAAACCTGCTCCATCCTGGCCTTCTGGCCAAATATTTCCTAACATCGACCTGCAAGCCAGCCAGTTCGCCACTCTGAACTGAACCAAGATTCCACGAGCTTGCAAAATTAGATGCAGGGAAAAAATCGTCTGCAACCCTCAGCCAACACATTAGGCTCATGTCAAAAAGGAAGGCATGGCGAGTGGCAAGAACAACAAGAGGTGATCCAGACCTTGACAACTTTGCTGATATAACTTTGACTGACCCTGAAAAGTGAGGAAAATGTAAACAACGAAAAATGGTCAATATGAAAAATGGTCAGTACGAAACACATCTAAGTATCATGCTGAATCACAACAACAACAACAAAAACCCTAAAAATTCTTACGCTTCACCACAAGTCTCAGAATGATGTGGTACCTGCATCTTTAGCAGACAAGTTCGAATTAGCAGCAAGCAAAGATGCCAATGAATCATGAAGAAGACAGTTTCGGTTGAACAGATCCCATAAATACAAGGATCCTTTTCTTGTGACCAATAACAACTTCCAGCACTCATCACAATCTATAAACGTTGCTGCAGACCCCATCATCATGGTTGGCATAGCACGTCTCCCACACTTTGTGTAAACCTTCTCAAAGCGAAACAATAGATATATAGATAAATTTCCAACCAATTGATGCCAAATTATTTGTGCCTACATAAGATTAATTATGGTGGTAATACGACAAATGCTTATAGGAATCCATCGACTAAGAATCTAATTATAGAATTCATTTGCAATCTTACAGACCATAAACTACATACAGATATACATTTGATGCATCAAAAAAGCCAAATATCATCATCACCGTTAGTCAGAAGTGAAACAAGCTCAGAGAAGTCTCAAGCCAGCAGGGGCATCAATTATTGTCTAGAAATTGTCTCAAATAAACGAAACATATTTGAATTGCATTTCTCAGACAAATGAAAGCTCGGTAATTCCAAATAACTCCATTTTCGAGTTAAGATTCCATTTAATTTTAAAGCATTTCAAACACTGCAAAACTCTATAATGGTTTTAATGACCAAGCACCAAAACATCCAACCATGGGTATAGATCTAATCTAGTGTAGCTAACCCCAACACCCCTGATATGCTAATTTTGTACCATTTTCATTGCAAGGGACGAAGAAAGGGTAAGAATACAATGCCAGGTGACCCAGGTTTCAAACATAATCAGCCCAATTAGCATTTATTGATAACCATCACTATATAATAAAAAATTGTGAATCACGCGTTGTACAATAAATTTTGAATGTAAAGCAGAAAAAAATATTTCTCAAGGGAGGAAGTTCGACACAGAAAAACTTGTAGGAGCACACCATTAAAATGCGGTATGAAAAATGACTCACTTATCAAGATCTTAATACAGGACCTATCTGGTCAACTGAATGGTGATCTAAATTTTTAATAATTAAATAACATCACGTGCAATTACCAACGATGAGATATCAAGTTAAATATTTGCACTTGGAACTTGTGATCACAATTATTATATGAGAACAGTCAAAAGTGGGCATTCAAAAAAAAAAAAAAAAACACCAAAGAGAAAAATAGACTTATGTGCCATACCTGCAGGCATCCATCTTCACACCCAACAGCCCAGAAGTTGGCATTTCCAGCTAAAACAGTGACTTTACCAGAGATCCTATCAGACCAAAGAGTTTGGGATCCCCTTGTGCACGTAATTTCTGTTTCCTTCATAACAAAAGTATTTCCCATGCCAACAATGTCGTTCATAGCATGTTCCCGTGGTTGTGATTCCAAGCAAACTGGAATGGCATCTTCCCCTTCTTTTTTGTCAAACACTCTGATTATAAGAGTAGTACTACAAGCACCAGATGAAATACAAGCCTTAACACTTCCCAAATGTTCCACATTGATGCTTCCGCCCCTGCCTGGAGAAGTAGAAACCTTCTCAACAACAAGGCTCTCAGTAATTGTAGCCCTTGCAGTGACCCTCGATTGCTCTTTCAAATCAGAGCTTTTGCTAAAGGTTCCCCTAACAGAACTTTCTCTAATAGCACCATCAGCAGGAAGCAATTCCTTTCTGTTGTCAGAAGATGTAAGAGGGAAGTCAAGTGCTTGGCCCTGAGTCCCACAAGAAATATTTTCCTGCTGAAGAGGCACTCCAACTGCTTCCGGAATAATCCTCTTCCTGCCATCAGGGCGTCTATACTCCCTCTGCTTCACAGGACTAGCAATTCGGTTGGATTTTAGAACTTTATTTAGCCCATCACCAGTAGCTGCCCCGGTTTTCTTCCTATCATCAACTTGAAGGTCAGAAGCCTTTGTTGCAACTCTAACATCAACAGAAGGTTTTGTGATATCGAGAACAACATTTTTGCTAGGTAGGACTTCCTTGGCAGAAGCTGCTTCAAGCAATAACTGTGCTGGCGTTTCTGCTAAATTTGCTTGTTGACCTCTCACATCACCATAACGACTTCTCTTTAACTCATCCAACTCAGCATCACTAAGCCTGTTGCCAAGTTCTTTTGCATCAAAATGGAATGAAGCCACTGAACCATCCAGGGAACATGCAAAAAGTGAATACCCGTCAGGGCTCCTGTTTTCAAAAGGAGAAAAGAAACATTAACAAAACTAATAAGAACAACCAAATTAACAATGATAAAAATAGAATTCAAAGTCAAGACTCACATTGAATCTGGTAAAAAAGGAAACAAGATAAAGAGTATGCTAATCAACATTCTGATTACACATATAATAAAAGTGATAAACATACCAGGATAAATCCACGACACTTTGAGAAAAGAAATGCTTTGCCACAAAGAGAGGACGAGGACTTGCAGTTGTCCACACAGTTATTGTTCGATCCTGACTCCCAATTGCAATTACATTAAATGGTTGTGGTTCTTTAACTCCAGTTTTCGAAGCACCATTTGTCCATCCCACAGGAGCAGCTTTCAACTCCTGAGAATTGGTGAGATTCCTTCTGAACATTGAATGATTAAACTTCACCACAATTACAGGGGCGTTATGTCCCAAAAAATCAAATGTTGCAGACCATTCACCTCTCTCTAAAACAGGTGCAGAATGCCTGGGCTTCTGGAACCCATGAGTGGTGGTAATAAAGTGACCACAAGGGGACCACCCAAGACGCCTGAAAAAGGTCGATCCAAGCTGAAAGCACAGAACCCCATTAGAAAGCAATATAAAATTTTTGCCTCAAAGAACAAAAACACAATAATGCATACCGATTTTTCCCAGTGGCCATCTGTCCTATGAGCAAGACTCCAGTCACTAGTTCGCCAAATGATAATGGTCTTGTCATCAGATTGACTTGCTATGAAAGATCCAATGGGATCCCAAGTCACACCTTTTACCAGGCTAGAGTGACCCCTAAGAACAGCAGTACAAATGCCATTGCTCATATTCCACACATGTACAGTGTTATCCAAACTCCCACTAGCCAATGTTGAGTCATCTGGAGACCAATTAAGATCCACCTACTTTAGGCAGGAAAAAGAAACTCCCTAATTAGATGAGACTCACAAGAATTATGAAAAATTCATTGTAGTTTTTATCCGATCCCCTCCTCCTTTAAAAGAAGGTTGTAGACAAAACCATACTTCAGAAAGAGAAATTTCAAAATTAAAAAAAGAAAAAAAAAATACAAACACAAAACAAAACTTATAGCTTAAACGGTTAAAAAATAAAGATTGTAATGATCTTTTTGGAGAAAACATAGTTCATTGTTGAAAGCAATGCCATTACCACGTCTGCAGTATGCCCTCTCAGAGTCAATACAACTTTCCAATTCTCAACATCTGGGGGTTCTCCACAGCCAAACTCCGTTGTCCCTGAACCAGGCTTCCTCTCATGAACTAAAATAACTTGATCATCAGATCCTGAAGCAAGATATCTACCATGCTTAGCCCACCTGACACAGTTAACGGATCCAAAATGATCACGAAGCGTTGCAAGAAGCCTTTGCGCTGATTCTTCATTATCCAACTCTCTGCCAAGAGATTTTATGTTCCATATCCGGGCCTGCAGTTGAGAGAGTATGTGAGGACGAAGACTTACACAACAAATGAACCATATAAATTCGGACTAAAATGGAAGCTGCCACAAAGAGCTATGCAAGATTCTCCCCCCCCCCCCCCCCCCCCCCCCCCCCCATTCGTGAGACTATTTAAATGGTACAGTGCTTTGTGGAAGAAGCTATTGCAGGAAGCGGGTGTTATGTGTTCCGACAAAATGTCAATCCCTGATGCTCGAAAAGATGCAGGGATTTAAAGGCAGCAAAAGGACAAGAATTCTTCAGAGATGTATGATTTTGTCACTACTGTGGTCGATTTGGATGGAGAAAAATTCAAGAATCTTCAAGGAGAAGGAAATGGCACTTTTGGATATTTTTGAAAAAGCTAAATTTTGAACATCTCTTTGGGCTTCAATAGATAAAGAGTTTAAAGGGGTTCCTTTTTCTTTAATAGTCTTAAGTTGGTTGGATGTAGTTCGATGATACTATTTACAGATTTGCTTGATTATTTTTCCCCTTTTTTCTTGTTTTGAGGATATCTCATCCTCCTTCCTTTTAATTAATTATTTATCAATGAAAAGGTTTTTTCTTATCCCAAAAAAAAATAACGGTACAGTGAAAAAACAATATTTATGGGAAAATCAAGAACGCAAGATAATGCACAGAGTGGTAAAAAATTGCCTCATTCGAAAGAAATAGGCCTCAAGTGTTACAGCAGCAAGGCCAATATTTATTCTTGCATGGATCATACAGCACTTCAATTATTTCAACAATATTGACCAATAAATACATTTTACATAGGAAATGTAAGAAAGAAATGGGCCTCGAGTGTCAGAGATTTCTAGAACCCTTAATATGCATACAAATCACCAATTCACAAACCAAGTAACCCCCAAACAAGATCCATGAATAATCAATTCAAGCAAGATTAAAAGACTCCCCTCAAATAAAAGAAGGTAACACAGTAAGACATAGCAAGTATTCAAGTTTTTAAGTTCTGAAGACTCCAGTTCTACTCAAACAACTACACCTAATATTTGATTGGGCTCAGATACATTACGTTTTTCTTCTTTCCGTCTATTCCCGGAACACAGACGCCAAGGGATACATGGGTCAATATGCCATCCTACATCTTCAAGAAACCGAAACAAAATCCAAATGATGAAAAAGAGTTCACCAATTACAACGAAAAACCTTTGCTTAGAGAGTAGAGGCTTCCACTATCAATATTACATGTGTAATGGTCAAAATAAAAAATAAAAATAAAAATAAAAAACAACAACAACAACCCATTACTGCATTTTTTTAGAAGAGCAAAGTGAATACACACGCATAAGCGCTATACCTTGTGGTCACCCCCACCAGTAGCGAGCCTAAGCCCACCAGGCTGAACATCAATGGAGAATATCTGCATTCCATCATGCCTTACCCAACTAGGCTTCTCCGCAATCATTTCTTCTGCTTTGCTTCCAAAATTTAAGACCAGTTTCTTCTTTTCTCGGCCGCAAATTCACAGGGGAAAAAAAAAAAACTAATTGAGCAATGGCAAAAGGAACCATTTTGTTCTTCAGAACCAAAATAATAATAATAATAATAAACAAGTACGTAAACACGAAATTCATCTTACTTGAAAATCCGCTAAAAGTTTATGCGAAATTGTGGTTTAAAAACAAAGGAAAAGATAACCCGGGAACAAAAACTGTTCAGATTTCAAAGGTCTTGAGCAGGGAAAAAACCTAGTTCATGGAACCGGAAGAAATTCACGGAATCCCGAAGGAAGAAACAAAACCCTACAAAGAGAAGATCGAGGAGTAACTTCCTTTAACGGTCAAATCCACTAGAAGAAGAAGATTGTCTTGTGTGAATGTGTGGGTCACAGGGTGTTGGTTTCTATGCTTACAAAAGACGGCACAGAGTGAAAATGACGTTGGAAAAGGCACGAAAGAAAAAAGAGAGACAGAGGCGAAAAAAAAAAAAGAAGTAAATTAGAAGGGAATCTTGACGTTAGTGTTCGTTTGAGAAGTGCAAAAGTAAGCACGATATCCACCGCCCATTGACAAAGGAGTTCAAACTCGTTAAGTTTAATAGTATATTTTGCGATTTTGATTTCAACTATTTTAGTTGTTGAACTATAAAACTTATATAAATTATAGTATAAAATTGTTATATATTACAATATTTTTAACTAAAATTAATTTTAATCATATTTTTCAAACATTCTATAAACTTAAATACTATAACATTTAAAAACTTTACATTATTATATACTTTTGCTTCAAACACGATAGTTTATTACAGTTTTATATTGTTGATGGTTCAAATTTATGAGTTTGAACTTATTTGCCAAAAGTAAGTTTGGCTACTATTGATGCCTAGTCGTCAATCAATAGCACATGTGGCTACGCATAATAGTCGTACTACTTGTCTTGCTAATCTCGGCTTCTTGAGGAGAACCTGCAATAAGAAAAGAGGATGCTTCAGAGGTCAAGGGGACACTGATGTGGTACCGGCCAAAGGCTCTTTGATACTCAAGTCAGGTACCTGTTCAGCCGAGAATGAGAGTAGGGTTAGGTGTGGGAAAGTCCACTTACCTTGGTGGAGTAAATGTTTCATATTTATAGGTCACAACTTGGATAAAGTGTAAAACGGGTTTGACCCTTTAACTCAGTGCTCCATGTGGTGGTGTCATAGGGTAGGTGACAAGTGTCACAATCCCTGAAAGTGGACAACATTTTATTTAAAAGCTGTAATGAGGCCATGTGGCTGTCTTGGAAATGAGTTATTGCCTAGTTTTAGGCTATATCCGTTCGTCCTGACCATTGTGACATCTTGAGTGGCAGCCAAAGGAGGCTTTAGGGATCACCTCGGGAAAAGACGCCGATCAACAGTGAGTTGTGTGGACTTCAAAAATGGCTTTTATCTAAGCAAGGTGGTCAAACAGTACCCTTCGGGAAAGGGGGCCGAGCACACCCCTAACAGTAGCCTCCCAGTATACCTAGTCGATGCTCGACCAAGCTGCACTCTACCTGAGCAGGGTTGGTTGGCTGAAATAGTCCTCGGGTATACATCTTGGGGTCCACGGGATCCCTAGGGCCTTTTAAGGTGGTCAGTCAAGTTCAGCTAACACGTGTAGCTTACCATTGGTTGCTTCCTTGACGAGTGTAATTATTGCATCTCCTCGTATTCTGCGTTCGATCTTTGGCTATAAATAAAGGAAGCCCCCTTGTTCATTTTGTTCACTTTGCATACGAATTCCTCAAAGCTTGTATTTAGCTGCTGAGCAAAACTCAACAAACCTTGGAAAACTTTGCTTTATTTTAACCCAAACAAGTTGTTGAAAAACATGAATGTAGTGAAATTTTAAAATTTTTTAAATCAAATTTTTTCAAATAACACGTTTGACATGCTAAGTATATAAATTAATAAAAGACCTTATGTACCACTTTAGTAGATCAAAAAACTGTAGAAACTGTAACTAGAGAAGAACGTCTTGGAAGAGCCTCAACCAACTAGTTTTACTATTCTCTTTCCACGATCAGAATGCGAGTGGTCGCAATCGTACAGCTTTTCCTCTGATGACGTCTCCTTCCAACCAACTGAGAAGACTAAGAGCTAAGGGTCCAAATGTTGAACAATAGCTCTCTAGGAGTTTCTGAGTTTCTCTCACTTAGAATACTTTTTCTATACTTCTCAAATGATCTAAGGAACAATAAAAAACAATTTCCTTTATATAATGTCGAATTTCGAGTTAATACTTATCAGATGAGGCTTCAAAATTAGAGTTTGGATCAACTTCTGACCAAAAACACGTGAAAACGCATACTAGGATTATCGCACGGTTGGCATGTCGAACACGTGCACCAGCTTGTCGAACTTATGGCATTAGGCTGCCAAACTCGACCTTTGGCCTGTCGACTGAACAATAATCTATAAATCTTAAAATATCTTATTTTACATGGGAAACTTAGATAAAACCTCAGTTTTAATTTAAATACCCCAATATAAAAGTTATTTGATTAAAACAGTCATATGCAGATTATCCTATATCAAATAAAATATTATCTACATAATTCAACACGTTTATCTTGAATTAATTCATAAAATTAATTCAACCAATAAACCAACATGAATTATTAAATCCAATCTATCAAATTTTAGCCAATCTAATAATTAACATAAGTCACTAGTATGTAGGAAAAACATGTCATATCGTTTTAGGAATTATTATGAGCTAACAAAGAGGACAAATGGACATATATAGATCAAGCTCTTATAATTATAATATAATATATCTCAAATACATATATTTTATAATTATTAACTCTAATGCTATTCCACTAAAAGCTTAGAGCTGCACTCTCGAACTATATAAAATTACGAAGCTTCAATAAACTAATCATCCAAACATATCAAAATATGTAACATCCCTATAGGATATTCATAATTGGCTCAATGATAAATTCTATTTTACCTTCCCGATTATTTTTTATATTATGTTCTATTATCTCACCATTAGTATACTTACTATCCATAAATAGTATACCATCAGGTTACACGTATGTATCTAAATGGTTGAGCACTTCAATTTTTTAATTACAAGATAATGCTTATAAGAGAATATCATTAACTCTACAAAAGAGCTATAGATTCCATATTTATGAATAACGAGTCTACATTAATCAAGAGTCATGTCTCCAACGTACCGATATGCGTAACTTTATCTAATTTAAAATATCACCCTTTGATACATCAAAAGACAAAAGTTAAGAATGCGCACCCATTAATTCATTTCAGGATTATTTCCAATTTTTCAATTGAGATTGTTTATGATCTTCTATAATTAATGATCACGATTATTTTCTTGTTTTGTTTAGGCATTCAACTAAATAAGACTTAAATTTAATCTATTACGAGATTGGAATGCTTCATTCGTAATTATCTTATTATTCTAATCATAAGTAGCAAATTGCAAGGTATGATTAGGGAGGTTTTCGTGAATTGGGCTCAAGAATATAACCTAGGTTAAATAATCTAAGCTTGTGTGTTTGTTATCTAGATCAACCTATCTCTCTTTTCTTAATGCGTTGTAACGTTTCGAAATTAATTAAGTGATATTAGTGTATAAAATGATGGATTAGTGTGCCATGATGTTTTTTGAACTTAACTTAACTATTTTGGGATATTTTTAAATTAATGTTAAATCTAATTATTTTAATCATTCTAATTACTTTTGATTATTTTTATTCTGTTATTTTGAATTTTGTAACAAAACGATTTGCCAAATACCAACCACGTCTTTTCTCAAAACTGTGGATGGTACACGGTTTTCTTTCATTGGTTTTACTCCCCTTTTTTGCTTATTCAACCTCTCACTCTCTCTCTCTTTTCCTCGCTCACTCAGCACACACTCTCTCTCTCACTCTCATCTCACTTTCTCTCCCTCTCTTCCTTTCACGCTCTTTCTCTCTGCCTTTCTTTCTCTCTCTCCTTCCCTTAAATTTTTGCTTCCAAATCAAGCCCAAGCTTTGGTTTTCAATGGATTAGAAGCTCGGGAACACGTTTGAACAATCACAAACTTGATCCAAAGATTAAATCAAGGTTAGTTTTTAAATTCTAAACTTTTTTAAAATTTTTCAATTTTCTTAGTATTTTGTAATCCGAGCCCTTTTGAACTTAGAAAACTTTGAATCTAAGTTAGAGGAACCTAAACTATCTAGAATCTAAGCTTAGTTTGATGAAAAAAGAATTCGAATCAAGTTTTTCTATTTTTCTCTATTTTTCTTATTTTTGGATTTTCTTGAATTTTTCTATATAAATCTTGTTTAAATGTGTTAAAAAGATCTAATATGTTTTTTTCTATCAATTATCATATTATGTATGCCTAGAAATTTATAAAAATAGGTGAAAATGAGAATTGGGCTCGGGATAGGCCGAGACCAGATTTTAGAAAATTCTAGAATTTTCCAGTTCGACAGGCCGAATTCATAAGTCCAATAGGCCGAACTCATACCTTCGACAGGCCAAACCTAAAAAAGTTTAGTAGGCTAGACCTAATTTGTCGGTAGGCCAAACTACACAGTTCGGTAGGCAGGACTAGGGGAACCGACAGGCCGATCGAGCATAGTAATAATTTGTCGTTTTTCACCAATTTTCATAATTTTGAACCCCGATTAAGATTTTAATCTTGTAGTATGGTTTTATGGACTTAAATGGCACACTAGGACACCATGAGATAGTTTAGCAATGTAAGATATTTTAAGCTAGATACTGATAAACTTAGTTCCTATTTAAGGTTGTTCGTAGTTCTATAAAACTAACGTATAGTGGACCGAAACTGCGGTGTGGGACACCAACACGAATATTGAGGTAGGACTTCTACCTCCTTCCTTAGTAGCCAAGTTTTTAAAATGATTTTGGCCTCAAAAGAATTTTTATTGGTTGTTTTCATAAACAGTAGAATGAGGTAATTTTCATAATAAACCACATAATGAATGTAAATGACTATACTTGGTAAAATAAGATTTTAATAACTATAGAAATACATAAATAGGCATGATGACATATTCAGAGATCGGGTTGTGTTGCGTGTGGCCTTGGGGACAGGTCTCGAAACCCAGCTAGGCCACTTCGGAGGTGATAATTATGGTTTGTCTAAGAAAGATAAAAAGGTACTTTCTTGACGAACTGATTTTGATAAGATTAATTTAAACGAAATGTTATCTATTTAATTCTATTTTCTATTTTTTTTCTTGAAGAATAAATTTTATATTTAAATTGCTTATATATTTTAAAGCATAGTCCTATTAAGCCTTTCGCTTACTTTGTACGTGTTTTCAAACCCTTATTCTACCTTCTAGGTGGAATTCAACTTAGAACTGACGGAGAGTCCACTGACCGGACTTGCAAGTAGTAGAAGACCCCGAGTAGGTTATTTGTAGAAATTAATCAAGGCATGTATTATTTTAATTTCTCTCTCTATTTTGGACTGTGGTTGTAATTTACATATTGTCGATACTATGTGTGTGCACAAGTTGTAGGCCCGGTGGGACCCAACGCGTATTTTTCTCTTTTTATTGTTTCATTTCATTTTGTTTTATCTTATTTATTTAATTATTATAAATGTTTGTCTAAAAAGGTTTTAAAATATCACCCTTTTTCATTATTCATTAAACTCTTTAATTTGTTGTTCTAGTTAAAATTTTAAATTAATTAACCCGCCACGTCACTTCTTGTACTCCGAGGAGTGACAGAATGGTATCAAAACCCTAGGTTATGAACCTTGGGAATTGTGCATACATAGGTACGAGAATGAAATACCACTGACAGCCTAGTTTTGTTTTCAGAAGTAAGAGAATGGCACCCAGATGTCATTCATTTGCTGCTAACGCGAACCTAGGAAATGAGGAAGGTATGATAGGGGCAATGCTTGCTGCTTTCTGGCAGATGGCAGCAAAGGCAAGACCGAAGGATTCCGAGGCTAGTCGTCTGCACGCGTATTTTAAGGAGTTTCGGTGTGCATCTGTTTCGACCTTCAACAAAAATGGGAACTCACAAGTGGCTGAATATTGGTTAGATTCAATCGTGAAACACTTGGATACCTTTAGCATGCCAGTAGAGTATCGTATCGAGTTTGTAGTGTATAAATTTGAAGGTGGTGCCAGTACTTGGTGAAAGCAAGCTAAACGCCTAGAGAACAATGAGAGCATTAGCTGGGATAGGTTCGAGGAGCTGTTCTACGACCGTTACTTTTCGCAAGAATACAAAGACCAAAAGGCTACTGAATTTTACAGATTGCAACAGTGTGACATGTCAGTTCGGGAGTACGAGGCAAAGTTTAATGAGTTAGCCAGGTTTGCTCCATCAGTTGTGGCATTGGAATGTGAAAAGTGTATTAAATTCCAAGTAAGGGCTTAAGGCTTCCATTCGACGGCAAGTGGTTGCCCTGCGACTTAGGAATTTTGGTGAGCTTGTGTCATCAACAATATCTATGGAAAGTGATGTATGCAATACTGTGAGGATCGGGCAAGGACTCCGCAGGACCACAAAGGAGCGGCAAGAGGGGCACCAATAGTCGTCCAACTCAAGGGAAGAGCCAACAGGGCAACGGGCGCAGCAATTCCTATAGCTTCCATTGCCACTATTGCCAGCATCCTAGACATATCAAAAGGAACTATCTGATCAGAAGTGCTCGTCTAGAACTTCAAGCCGGAGAAGGAGCCAGTTGTTAACCTCAGCCTCAAACTCTACCTCCGCCTCAACAATTCCCTCAACTCTAGTTTCATCAGTTCTCTCCCCAGCAACTGCCATATTCAGCACCAAGACACCAACCGCAGAACTTTCAATGCAACGCCCCTCAGTATCAAGCCTCGAGTACAGCTAGTGTGTAGTCGCCTTCATCGCAGCAATATCGGCCGACTAATCCATGATCTAGCAATGTTGGTAGAGGAAAAGGGATGCCCAAACCAGCAATGCAATTGTCGATGGTACGGTTTTAGTTTCTCAGTCCTTAGCCCATGTTTTATTTGATACTAGTGCTACTCATTCTCTCATTTAAAGCTCTTTTGTATATGCCTTAGGGTTAGAGATAGAAGAATTTGATGAGCCCTTAGTTATTGCTTCACCCTTGGGGCAGGTGTGTGTAAACTATATATGTAAATCATGTAAGATAAAGATTGCGGGTGAGATTCTGAAGAGTAATTTGATTATAATCCCCATGAATTCATATGATGTAATTCTAGGAATGGACTGGTTGTCCAAGTACAATGCAGTTGTAGAATGCTAACTTAGGAGAGTGACCTTAGTGTCTGATAAGGGAATGACGATCACTTACTAGGGTGGTAATGATCAAATAATGAGTGAGTGTCTTATGAAGACATGTCTTGGAGGGTGGAAGAATCTAGCTTGCTACGCTTTTCCCATGAATATAGAAGGAGAGTCCCGTGCGTCGAGAAGGAGTGTAACAATACCAATGGTTGATGAGTTTGAAGACATTTTCCTCGACAAGTTACCAGGATTGCCGTTGCATCGAGAGATTGAGTTTGGCTTTAAGTTGCTTCTGGAAATGACTTCGATTTCCATAGCACCTTATCGTATGGTGCCGATAGAGATGAAAAAATTGAGAAAGCAACTACAAGAGCTTGCTGATAATGGGTATATCCGGAATGGCACATCGCCGTGGGGAGCACCAGTTTTATTCGCTAAGAAACATGATGGATCCCTTACGCTATGCATTGACTGTCGGTAGCTAAATTGGGTCACCGTGAAGAACATGTATCCTCTGCCCAGGATCAATGAATTGTTTGATCAATTGGGAGGTTCACAGTACTTTTTGAAGATAGATTTATGTTCGGGATACCACCAACTCAGGATTAAAGAAGAGGACATCCCCAAAATAGCTTTCAAGACCCGGTATGGACACTTTGAATTTCTAGTGATGCTGTTTGGGTTGACAAATACTCTGGAAGCTTTCATGGACCTGATGAATAGGATATTCAGGCCTTAGCTTGATCAGTTTGTGATCGTGTTTATCGGCGATATCTTAGTCTACTCTAAGACTTGGAAGGAGCATGAGCAATACCTCAGGATTGTGCTTCAGACTTTATAGGAGCACCAGTTGTACGCCAAGAAAGAAAAGTGTGAGTTTTGGTTGACAGAAGTTAAGTTTATAGGGCATGTCATCTTCAAGCAAGGCATCTTAGTGGATCCTTCTAAAGTAGAAGCCATAGTGGAGGGGGAACAATCAAGAAATGTAGTAGAAGTCCGTAGTTTCTTGGGACTCACAGGATACTACAAGAAATTTTAAAGGACTTCTCGAAAATAGCAACTCTGCTGACAAAACTAATCAGGAAGAATGTTAGGTTTGAGTTGGATGACGAATGTAAATTTGCCTTCCAAGAGTTAAAGAATCGGTTGACTATAGCTCCGGTGTTGATTATCTCGAATAGTGATGAGCCGTATGAAGTTTATATAGATGCTTCAGGATGCGGACTTGGATGCGTATTGATGCAACATGGACACATGGTGGTGTATGGATCGAGATAGCTACAACCTCACGAGCGGAACTACCCTACTCACGACTTGGAGCTCGTAGCAGTGATTCATGTATTGAAGATCTGGAGATGTTATCTGTACAAGGCAACATTCTAGGTTTTCTCTTACCATAAGAATTTGAAGTATCTGTTCATGCAGAGGGATCTAAACTTGAGGCAACGAAAGTGGATGGAATACATAGAAGATTATGATTTCGCGCTGTAGTACCATCATGGGAAAGCTAATGTAGTCGCTAATGCGCTTAACAGGAAGTCTTTAGGGATTCTCACTTGCTTGGCTCTCGAGGATTGAAAAAGGGATGCAATAGTGAGTGAGTACGGGCTATAGTATTATGAAGACAACGATCGAGATTTGATATATCATATAAAGATGACCCCAACTCTTGTTTAGATGGTGAAGCAGAATCAATGACGAGACCAGCACCTTCAGGGGATTTGGATGTGAATTTAGAATGGAGAACAATTTAAGGAATGAAGGATACATGTTGATGGATCGTTGTACTTCAGGGAGCGTTTGGCTGTTTCAACAATCGCAGAAGTGACAAAGGCCGTAATGGATGAAGCCCACAAATCTCAGTTCGCCATTCATTCAAGGAGCACGAAAATATACTATGATCTAAAGAGGAAATACTGGTGGAGAGGCATGAAGAAGGACGTTCGAGTATATGCAGCCAAGTGTGCGACTTGTCTCTAAGTGAAGGCCGATCACCAGAAGCCAGCAAGTCAGCTTCAGCCGCTTCCTATTCCAGGGTGGAAATAGGAACACATTACAATGGATTTCTTACCGGTTTGTCGAGGACGGAGCAAAGGCACAATGCAGTTTGGGTCGTGGTTGACAGGTTAACGAAATGAACGTATTTCATTCCCTTCAGGTCGACATGTTCAAGGAGAGTCCTCGGGGAGTTATACCTACAGAATATAGTGAGGTTGCATGGAGTTCCTTTATCCATCATATCTAATAGAGACACTAGGTTTAATGCCAAGTACTGTAGGAGCTTTCAAGAGGCCTTGGGAACGGACTTGAATTTTAGCATGATATTTCATCCTCAAACCGATGGGCAATCTGAGTAGATCATTCAGATCCTCGAAGATATGTTACATGCGTGTGTGTTAGACTTTGGCGAGAACTAGAAGAAGTATATGCATCTGGTTGAGTTTGCATACAACAACAGCTACCAAGCGAGCATTGGCCTGGCACCATTTGAAGGTTGTATGGACGACCGTGTCGATCATCGATATGTTAGGCAGAACTGGAAAACAAGATTGTTCTAGGGCCAGATGAGATCCATGATAGCAATGAGAAAGTCGTCGTAACCTGAGATTGGTTGAAGGCAGCTCAGAGTAGATAGAAAAGTTATGCAGATAGAAGGCGCAGACCCTTGAAATTCGAGGTAGGAGATTTTGTTCCCTTGAAGGTATCACCTCGCAAAGGCATTACGCGATTCAAAGTAAATGGTAAGCTTGCACCAAGGTATGTTGAACCGTTTGAGATTACTCAACGTGTTGGTGTGGTCACTTGTCGGTTTGATCTTCCTCCCGAGCTTTCTCATGTTGACGACATATTTCATATGTCGAAGCTTCGAAAGTGTCTACATGAGCAGAATAAGATAGTCTCATTCCACGATGTACGGATTCAAGAAGAGATAACATATGAGGAAGTGTCAGTCTAGATCATCGATTGGAAAGTGATCAGCTTGCGTCGTCGCAATAGACCGTTAGTGAAGGTTGTGTGGTAGCATCACGGGGTTGATGAAGCCATATAGGAGCTAGAATCCACTATGTAGGAGTTATATCCGCATTTGTTTTGTTTCTGAATTGATTTGTAATTTCGAGGACGAAATTTCTTTTAGTGGTAGAGAGTTGTAACACTTCAAAATTAATTAAGTGATATTAGTATATAAAATGGTGGATTAGTGTGGCATGATGTGTTTTTGAACTTAACTTAACTATTTTGTGATATTTATAAATTAATATTAAATCTAATTATTTTAATTATTCTAATTACTTTTGATTATTTTTATTCTGTTATTTTGAATTTTAGAACAAAATAATTTGCCAAATACCAACCATGTCCTTTTTCAAAATCGTGGATAGTACACGGTTTTCTTTCACTAGTTTTGCTTCCCCTTTTTGCTTATTTAACCTCTCACTCTCTCTCTCTTTTCCTCGCTCACTCAGCACACACTCTCTATATCACTCTCGTCTCACTCTTTCTCCCTCTCTTCCTTTCACGCTCTCTATTTGCCTCTCTTTCTCTCTCTCCTTCCCTCAAATTTTTGCTTCCAAATCAAGTCCAAGCTTTGGTTTTCAATGGATTAGAAGCTCGGGAACACGTTTGAACAATCACAAACTTGATTCAAAGATTAAATCAAGATTAGTTTTCAAATTCTAAACTTTTTCTAAATTTTTCAATTTTCTTAGTATTTTGTAATCCGAGCCCTTTTGAACTTAGAAAACTTTGAATCTAAGTTAGAGGAACCTAAACTATCTAGAATCTAAGTTTAGTTTGATGAAAAATGAATTTGAATAAATTTGTTCTATTTTTCTCCATTTTTCTCAATTTTGGATTTTCTTGAATTTTTCTATATAAATCTTCTTTAAATGTGTTAAAAAGCAATCTACTATGTTTTTTTTTTCTATCAATTATGATCATTATGTATGCCTGGGAATTTAGAAAAATAGATAAAAATGAGAATTGGGCTCGGGAAAGGTCGAGACCGGATTGTAGAAAATTCTAGAATTTTCCAGTTAGGCAGGCCGGATTCATGAGTCCTACAGGCTGGACTCATACCTTCGGCAGGCTAAATCTAGACAAGTTCAGCAGGTCGGACCTAATTTACCTGTAGGCCGAACTGCATAGTTCAGCAAACCGAACCAGGGGAATTGGCAGGCCGAGCTGGCATAGCAATAATTTTTCCTTTTTCACCCATTTTCACAGTTTTGAACCCCGATTAAGATTTTAATCTTGTAGTATGATTTTATAGACTTAAATGGCACGCTAGGACACTATGAGATAGCTTAGCAACATAGGATATTTTAAGCTAGATACTGATAAACCTAGTTCTTATTTAAGATTGTTTGTGGTTCTGTGGAGCTAATGTATAGCGGACTGGGACTACGGTGTGGGACACCGGCTCAAATATTGAGGTAGGACTTCTACTTCCTTCCTTAGCAGCCAAGTTTTTAAAATGATTTTGGTCTCAAAAGAATTTTTATTGGTTGTTTTCATAAACAGTAGAATGAGGTAATTTTCATAATAAACCATATAATGAATGTAAATGACTATACTTGGTAAAATGAGATTTTAATAACCATAGAAATACATAGATAGGCATGATGACATATTCAGAGATCGGGTCGTGTTGCGTGCGACCTTGGGGGCAGGTCTCGAAACCTAGCTAGGCCACTTCGTGGTGATAATTATGGTTTGTCCAAAAAAAATAAAAAGGTACTTTCTGGGCGAACTGATTTTGATAAGATTAATTTAAACGAAATGTTATCTATTTAATTCTATTTTCTATTTTTTCTTGAAGAATAAATTTTATATTTAAATTGCTTATATGTTTTAAAGTATAGTCCTGTTGAGTCTTTCACTTACTTTTTACGTGTTTTCAAACCCTTGTTCTTCCTTATAATTTACATATTGTCGATACTATGTATGTGTACAAGTTATGGGCCCAGTGGGACCTAACGTTCATTTCTCTCTCTTTATTATTTTATTTCATTTTGTTTTATCTTATTTGTTTAATTATTATAAATGTTTTTTTTAAAAGGGTTTTAAAATATCACTCTTTTTCATTATTCATTCAACTCTTTAATTTGTGATTCTAGTTAAAATTTCAACTTAATTAACCTAATTAACCCGCCACGTCGCCTCCCGTACTCCCGGGCATGACATGCTTTCATTTAATTGAATTTAGAGAGCTTGTTCTAGGTTATTTAAGGAAAAGAGGCTAAATAAAGAGCTTGTCTTAGCTAACAACTAAGTAAAGAGAGATTGGGATAGTGAAGTTTGTTGTTATCTATGGTTGGTACTTTTAATAGAAAAGTGAATATAGTTTCTTTGCTTAATTATATGGTTATTATTAAGTGGTGACAAATGATCATTTAAACAGTTTTCTTATCTTTGTTTTATTTTATCCCCCAAATTGTATTTGGTGTTAGTGTGTCTTAGGTTTTTAGAGTCAATAACTAATTAATTAGAACCAATCCTTTGCGAGAATGATCCTTATTCACTACTACATTCACTAACAACTATGCTTAAAATAAGGTTTGATTTGTTGCTTCTCTCGAGGCCTATCACTAAACATAAATAAAATGCCTACGTTTATTTATCAACTATGAATTACATTTGTTTAGTCATAAGATAACTTATATTTATGTCTTTCATGTAGACTTTACATAAATAGATATAATATGATTAAACAGACATTTAGTCAATTTTACTTATGTACATAAGATATACTAAAAAAAAACTCAATATTATTAATTTCAAAAAGTGTATTTACAAAATACGCTTTAAAGTGCATAGAATCCCAACATTGACCCTCCTCAGTCGATCTACTTTTAAGATACAAATCTCTATTGGATCATTTCCCACGTTCCAGAGACTAATTTTGGTCTCTGCTGTAGTGCAGGAAACTCCATTTTCCCAGATGCTGCAGGCATTGTTGCTCCCTGGATGCTCAAAGTTTCTGCACGCACTGTGGGTAGGAAATTCCCTACTGACATGTATCTTGGGAATTCACGAATTTTAAAAGTAATTTTAGCACTCCCAAGTGTCACATCTCATTGTCAGAAACAAATGAAAGCATTAATACAAGTAGACCAAAGAGCAGCTAAATTTGTACCTGTTATTTAAAATATCAGTTCCACTTAAGAGAGAGAGAGAGAAGAATCATACAATTCTTGCTTTGTGCATAATTAACATCTTTATACTAATTTAATCTATTTAGAATGAAAGTACAACAGTATCACCACATTTGATGTGTGCCTACCTATTTTCCTTACTTTCAACCGAAGTTAATTTATTACCTTGCACTCTTTTATTCCTTCTAACTGAACTTGGTCTAAAAGCAGACTCGCTGATTCAAGACAACTCGTAAACCTTGGTCGACCCATTTCAGGAGTGTCACCAATAGTCCCCACAAGAACAAGCACCACTCTTAAAGTGGTCAAATCGAGTCGTATCCCTTACAACAATGTCTCTTCCTTCAATCGAAGATATTAACTTAATAACATTATGACAGTCTCCACATACTCTTAACGGTTTTTAACAATCTGGATAGGAGTTCCGGCAGGTGTGGAAATTAATCCGAAAGCTGTAGCCATTCTTCACAGTGTTGAGAAAGAATAGCTGCTTTGTGCTCATCTTCAATATCATGTAAGTACATAATTTGTGTCAGGCTAGTAACCCATGTCCTCTAATCGGATACTTAGTTCTTCAAGCTTTGAATAGATATGCTCTGCCATGGGATGTGAAAGATCACCAGCCAAGAATGTGTAGGTCTTGTGTTTCACCTTAATCCAGCTATAACTAGCTTCCTTTTTTACTTTTCTCTCATCCATCAATTTCCTCACCTTAGCTCTCCCTTGCCAGTTTCCTGCTGTCGCATAAAATATTGGAGAGCAGTACATATGCGGCCGAGTCTTGTGGCTGAAGTGAAATGAGCTTTTCCGCAGCAAATTTTCCAAGCTCTAAATTGTGATGAACATGGCAACCTGCCAAGAGAGTTCACCACACGGTTGCACCTGTAGGGAATGACATTCCGTTTATAATATCCACAGCATTTCCAAGCTTTCCGGCTTGGCTATATAGATCAACCATGCATGAATAATGCTCCATTGTTGGAGAGATGTGATGATCCTTGACCATCATATCAAAGTATCTTTTACTTTCATCCACTAAGCCCGCATGTGTACAAGCAAAAATAACACCAATGAAAGTTATGCCATCCATTTTTATTCTTTTTGTCTGGATAGCATCAAATATTTCGAGGGCCTTCTTCCCTTCACCATGTTGTGCAAACCCATATATTATTGAGTTCCAAGAAATCAAGTCCCTCTTTCCTTGCCTCTTGAAGACTTCATTTGCACTCTCTATATCTCCTCTCTTTGCATACATTGTGACACGTGCACTACTTACACATAAAGCATTGTTCAACCTCATTTTTATTGACAAAGCGTGAAACTACTTTCCCTGCTCTGCTGCTGCTGTAGGTCCAGCACATGCGTGAATCACACTAGAAAAGGTGAACTTGTTTGGTTTAATCCCTCCCTTTGCCAACTTGCATCTTAACGGCTCCATCAGTTTCCCCCATTTGAGCATATTCAGAAAGCATTGCTGACCATGTAACAATGTCCTTTTCATCAATTAATTCGAAAACTTTTGCAGCTTCTTTAATTTTTCCCATTTTAATGTACACATCCAATAGTGCAGTTCCTGCGATTGATGATTTCTCATAATTTGCTTTAACAACTTGGGCATGTCCTTGGAGTACAAAGATTGTTGAGCAGTAAGGATGATAGAATAAGTGAAGTTGTTTGGTCTAACACCCTCGCTACTCATTTGACAAAACAAATTCCCTACTTGCACGGTTGCACTGTTCTGCAAGTACCCACTGATCGGGGCAGTCTATGATACAACATTTTGAACACCTTGCATCATAGAGAACATTTTGAAGGCATTATCCATTTCAGTGCATTTACTCTAGGCCACCATCAGGACTGTTCTGATATTGTGATCATATCCTAACCCACACTTGAGAGCCCGACGGTAAAGTTGTCTTGCAAAACACAATTTTTTAAGGTTAGCACATGACTTAATTAAAGTAACAAATACTGGTTGTGTGAGCTTTTCACCAGCAAGATTCATCAAAAAAAACATTCTGAAAGCTTCAAGATCAAGCCCATTTGTCACATATTCTGCAATCATACCATTCCAAGTAACTGCATCCCTACTCTCCACAATATCAAAGACAGCTTTAGCATCCCTTACCGTGCTCAATTTTGAGTACATATTAATTAAAGAATTGCACACGAATGTACTCAACACATAACCACTCTTAATCACCATGGTATGGATTTGATTTCCCTCCTCAACCATACTGCGATTAGCCAAAGCACCAAGAGCACGTGCAAACGTCAATGGATTAGGCTTAACCCCATTAAAATGCATTTGGGGGAACAAATCTAACATGAAGTCATGCAATCCATTTTGTGCGTAGCCTGTGAGTAATGCTGTCCAAGACACCAAAATTTTCCCCCACATTTCGTCGAAAACTTGCTTTCCATCTCCAATACTATCAGTTTTCATGTACATATCAACAAGAGAAGTACCAACACTAACATCCTCCATAAAGCCAGATTTTATGTATTGACAATGTAGTTGCCGACCTGCAACTTGATTAAACAAGCAACGACATAACTTCAATGTACAAGACAGAGTTAACCCATCAACCGGAAAACCGGAGCGGCGAAGCCCCACAAAAAGATTAAGAGCTTCCTCATTAAAGCCACTACGAGAGTACTTGAAAAGCAAGGGCTTGCATTGTGAAAGGTCTCTTCTAGGACTTTTCTCGAACAAGTGGTGTGCATTATGAGGGCTACAAAGTGAAAATGAACCTTTTGAACAGAAAGAGATTGAGCAAAGACGACATAAAGATTTGATGCGAAATGTGAGAAAGAAGAGCTTGATAGTTAGCTTTGAGAGAGTTGTTGAGTGATTTCTTAAATAGAGACTCATAGTAATATTTTGGTGTCTTTGGACATACGTTGAACGAGTGTTGGTATATGTTAAGAGAAGATTGCATTTTCCTTGCAATCATCACACCCAGAGAAAATTTTAAAGCTTTGGATCTTTTACAACCGACAGACTACACATTATAACTACGCACTAAAGAAGAGGAGCTGAACATTGTACACCCCAAGACAAATACACTGTACATAGTGAAGTGTTTTTTGTTTTCGTCCCATGATTTTTCCACTTTTGCTTTTGGTGGTTTCTTTTATTTTTGTATCTCCAGTGGCTTGTCGATTATTGGGCCTCTGTCATTCATATTACGGTTTTGCCCTTGGTTCACTCTCCCTTTGTCCCTGCCTTGTCTTGGGTTTTCTGTCATTTCATGAAATACAAAAACCTAAACACACAGACCGCCACACAGCCGCCCCTTAGGCATTTTAAAAAATGACCCTAAGAAAAAATTATTTTGATCAAATAATTTTTTTTAACGGTTTTTTAACATAAAAAATATATTTTTTGAGCAGAAAAACTGTTCTAGTTTTTTTTTCATTTTGTTAAAATTCTTCTTTTTATTGCAATTATTTTTATCTTTTTTAAAAAAAAATTTAAGGCAATTAACCTACTTAAAAAACATATTTTTTTATAAAAAAAAATCATTTCCTCAATTAAGAATTTTTTTTCCCTTTTCTCAAATTCTTCCCCCCTCCCTTTCATCACTTAGGGATAAAAAAAAAATCATTTCTTCAATTAAGAATTTTTTTTCCCTTTTCTCAAATTCTTCCCCACTCCCTTTCATCACTTAGGGATCCTCCTTCTATTTTTTTTTAATTTTCTTCCTTTCCTCCCATTTCTTCTTTGTGTAGGGTTCTTTGTTATTTCCGTTTCTACACAGACCCTAATTTTTTGTCTTCCCTGTTCTTTTCTGAAAGACAACAAGATTCAGGTTCACTTTTCGTCCTTATTTTTCCCTTTTTTTATTTTTCTGAAAGATTATATCACTTACTTATTTATTCTTTTGTTCTTTCTTTTTATTTTTATATTTTTTTTTTCAGATGAGGCCTAACGACTACCCAGAAGGGCTATTTGATGAGAGCAAAGTGTCTGAAAAAACCAAAGGAAAGATCAGACCCAATAATCCAACTTTGGCACATGAATGGAAGATGCCCAGTTCTTTTCAGTTGAGGTACACAATGAACAATAATTTATACGAATTATCGGCGAGAGAGAACATACAAAGAAACAGAAAAGAATTGAAAAAAAAAAAAAAGCACCCAGTGAATATAATGGGTTGGTTTTTGTGGTTGTCTTGGGCGGCGTGCCTATTCTTAAACTGTTTATTGTTTGCTAACTCTTTTAATACTTCTTCCATGCAGTTGTCTTGCTATGATGATGAGAGGTCTGCGTTGTTGCAGTTCAAGCAAAGCTTTGTCATTGACGGATCTGTGTCTGTTTATGTCCTAAGGTCTTATCGTGGAAATCAGAAGGAGAATTCTTGGGATGGCGTAGAGTGTGATGAGAAGATGGGTCATGTTATTGGCCTTATTCTCAATAGTGGCCTCAAGAAAAAGTGTAGTAAGGAGAATAAAAAAGACAAAAAAGTGAACGAATTAAGAAGAGTAAATAAACTGGAAAGAAGGAAGGAAGAAGCACAGAACCATCCCCAAACCCAGATCTGCTGACCCTGATCTTGTCAATGAAAGTAGTCATCAGGTGTTAATAGTACTTATAATTATCTCTCTTAAATATGTTCTTTTGGTTTTTTTCTCTATCTTTGTCCTGATCTTTGTTGACTTGTTTATTTATTTAGTATGCAATAGCTTGTATGCAAGGAGATAAGTATTATGGAGCAAAAGCAACCATAAATGTATGGGAACCAAAAATACAACAGCCAAATGAGTTTAGTTTGTCTCAGCTTTGGATCCTGAGGCCTGGGGTTCTTTTGGTGAAGATCTAAACAGCATTGAAGCACGTTGGCAGGTAATAATAATTATAATTATTTCAAAATCACTCTAAGGCTAAGCCAAAAAAATTCCCAAATGATGCGTTATTTTTGTACCCAAAAAAAAAACAATCTTTACAATTTAATTTTTGATGATGAAAGCAGGACAAGACTGTTCACGTACTGGACTGTAAGTCTTCTCATTAAGCGCTTCCCTAATAATAATAAAGCCCTTTTTTGATTTTTCTCATCATTATGTTTTTTTATAAATCATTAATTGTGTTTGTCTATTAAGAATCAGTATTTAAAATTAAATCTATATATTTATGTTGAAGTAAGTACTGGCATCAACATAAATAAGAAAGTCAAATATGGTGTGGTATTGTAGCAATTCTGGGTAGCACATAAAAATTTTCCTATAAATACCTAATTCTTTTGTCATTTTGTATGACCTGAGATTAAGAGTTCAATAGACTTTCTTTCTCTATTTTCTCTCTCTAAAATCTCTTACTTTGCTTTTATGATTTTTAGTTTTATATAACACATTATCAACACGAACGCTTTTATTCTAACTCAAATCTCTACCCCTTGTAAGCAAAAGCAAATGTATATCATTTCTTTCACTTATTTTTATATTTGTATAATATCATCTCTATAAGGTAGAGGCTCTGCCGCCTAATTATAAATATGGTGTGATTACAAAATTTTTTATAAATTTCTTAAACGTATTTTACGTATATACCATTCGAAAGGTTTACCTAGTAGATTGACGTGTCTATTATACATATTTTGTATATATAACATTTAAAAGGTTTACCTAGGAAATTAGTATGTCTACTATACATATTTTGCATATACATCTTTCAAAAGGTTTACTTAGCAGATTGACGTATTCATATTATTATTTCTGCATATACACACACACACATATATATATATATATATATTAACTCTCTGTTGTTTATCTTAAATTTATTGTTTATATGTTACAGTTACCAATTATGGTTTTGTATTTTTCTTAAAATAATGATCAAGGGCAATACCATCTTTATACTATTCTAAAGGCTATAACACTATTCCAACGGTAATAAAACGGCTAAATAACGGCTAGTTTTTGTTCTATAAGTTGGTAAATTCTTAATTTTCACATATCATTTCTCATCTTACTCAATATTTTATCTTATTTCTAGAAATCATCTATAGTTAGATTTTTCACAAAATGTTTAACATAGTTATAATATTTTTTATTACTATTGTTATTGTTTAGATTATCATTTTTCTTATTTTAGATATATTTTTAGTTGAGTTTTAATTTTTTACTGTAGCAATAATGCTTATAGTTATTCCTCTTTTAATTATATTGTTATTCACTTTAATAACATGTAATGATTGTAGTACTTATGTTTTGACTTAATAAAGTCGTGATTCTAAGCACTTTTACATTTCTTATAGTTATCACAATGTCAAACCTTATAAAGCTTGAATTCATTGCATTAGATATTAGGGAAAAAATTACACGCCTTGGATTCTTGATGTAAAAATACATCTTGAGTCAATGAGTCCCTCGAAGACAATCAAAGAAGGCAATATCATATCATTGCATGATAAGTCAAAAGCGATGATTTTCCTTTGCAAACACCTTGATGAATGTTTGAAATGTGAATATCTCACTATGAAAGACCCAAGTGCATTATGGAAGGATTTTAAAGAAAGATTCGATCATCAAAAGGAAGCTATACTTCCTACAACTCGTGATGAATGGAACGTTTTGCGATTCTAAGATTTTTAAAAAGTCAGTGATTATAACTCTATTATATTCAGAATAGTTTTGCTTTTGAAGTTTTGTAGAGAGAAAATTACTGATGAAGAAATGTTGGAAAAGACTTATTTCACATTTCATGCATCCCATATAACCTTACAGCAACAATACCAGTTGCGTGGTTTTAAGAAATATTCTCAACTAATTTCTTATCTTTTGGTAGTAGAGAAAAACAATGAGCTTTTGATGAAAAATCATCAGTCTCGTCCTACAAGTTCGGCAACATTTCCAGAAGCAAATGCTGCAAGTATTAAAAATTTTAGACGATGACAAAATCAAGGTTGTGTTCATTGCCGTGGACGTGGACGTAGACATAGTCATGGTCGTGGTCATGGCCGTGGTCGAAGACATGGTCAATGTGGTTTTTACCCTGCAGAAAACCACATAATAAAAAAAAAGCATCATGAAGGACAACATGAATAGGGAAAAATGTTCGTGAAAATTCTTCCAAGAATTCTAAAGATTCTTGCTCTAGATGTAGTAGTAAAGAGCATTGGTCACGAGTTTGTCGAACGCCAGAGCATCTATGTAAGCTTTATAAGGCATCACTAATAGGGAAAGGAAAGGAAGTAGATTTTGTTAAACATTTAAATCTTATAGATGATTCAATATACCTTGATGCTTTGGATTTTACTGATGATTTTATTAACAAGGATCTTGGTGACAACTAGTTAGTAATTGTACAACTATGTTATATTTTACTTGTCATTTTTGGATGTATTAATATTATGTTTCATTGAATAAAATGTTTCTTAAATAATGTGTTTGAAACTTTATTCTTATTAAATTGTCTAGTTTACGTGAAGCTTGATATGGATTACACTAATGAATGAGCAAATTTCAATATTAATGATGGGGATATTTATATACAATGCACACTATCCTTAAAAGTAAAAGGTACTTCACAGAACTAAAACCAATAAAGGCAATTTTAAATACAATATCAGGTCCTGCAGACTTAAATGAAGGAATTAGTAAAGCCAGCTTCATATTGCCAAATGGAACAAAGTTTTTCATAAATGATGTTTTATTTTCACCAAAATCCAAAAAGAATTTGTTGAGTTTTAATGACATATACTTTCATAGATACGATACTCAGTCTGAGACTAAAGATAATAAAAAATATATACATATTACTAATAAGATTTATAGAAAGAAGTACACATTTGAATATGTGTAATGCAGTCCCAAGGAAAGCTTTGGTAGTTTTTTAATATATACTTCTTTTCAAAAATCTCATTAGTACTATATATGTATATATATATGTTAGTATCGTTTAGTACCAAACTGAGTATTATATCCATGAAAGTATATTCATTAAAACAAAACAAATTTCTTTTGGATTTTGGTGAAAACAAAGCATCATTTATGAAAAACTTTGCTCCATTTGGCAATATGAACTTGGCTTTACCAATTCCTTTAATCAAGTTTGCAGCTTCACGTAAAATAAACAATTTAATAAGAATAAAGTTTCAAACACATTACTTAAGGAACATTTTATTCAATGAAACATAATATTAATACATCCATAAATTACAAATAAAATATAACATAGTTTTACATTTACTAACTAGTTGTCACCAAGATCCTTGTCACTAAAATCATCGGTAAAATCCAAAGCATCAAGGTGTATTGAATCATCTGTAAGATCTAAATGTTCAACAAAATTTACCTCATTGCCTTTCCCTATTAGTGATGCCTTATAAAGCTTACATAGATGCTCTGGCATTCGATAAACTTGGGACCAATGCCTTTTAGTACCACATCTCTAGTATGAATCTTCAAGATTCTTGGAAAAATTTTCACGAACATTTTTTCCTTTATCATGTCTTTCTTCCTGATGCTTCTTTTTTATTATGTGGTTTCGTGTGGGGCAAAAACTATCTTGATCGTGTCCCCGACCACGACTACGATCACAACCAGGTCTATGTCCATGGCCATGGCCATGACCACGACCACGACCGTGATTTTGTCCTCGTCTAAAATTTTCAATACTTGTAGCATTTGCTTCTAGAAATCCTGCTGAACCTATAAGACAAGACTGATGATTTTTTATCAAAAGCTCATTGTTTTTCTTTGCTACCAAAAGAGAAGAAATTAGTTCAAAATATTTTTTAAAACCATGGAACTAGTATTATTGCCATAAGATTATATGGGATGCATGAAATGTGGAGTGAGTTTTTTCCAACATTTCCTCATCAGTAATTTTCTCTCCACAAAACTTCAACTGCGAAACTTTTCTAAACATAGCAGAGTAATAATCACTGACTTTTTTAAAGTCTTGGAACCGCAGAGCGTTTCGTTCATCACAAGTTGTAGGAAGTATAACTTCTTTTTTATGATCGAATCTTTCTTTAATATTTTTCCATAATGCACTTGGATCTTTCACAGTGAGCTATTTGGATTTCAAACTTTCATCAAGGTCCCCGCGAAGAAAAATCTTCGCTTTTGCCTTATCCTGCGATGATATGGTATTGCCTTTTTTGATTGTCTCCGAGAAATTCATTGACTCAAGATGCATTTCTACATCAAGAATCCAAGGCATATAATTTTTTCATGTGATATCCAGTACAATGAATTCAAGCTTTGCAAGGTTTGACGTAGTGACAGCTATAAAAAAGGTAAAAGTGATTAGAATCATTACTTTATTAATTCAAAGCATAAGCACTACAAGCATTACATGTTATTAAAGTAAATAGCAATAATTAAAAGAGGAATAACTATAAGTATTATTGCTACAATTAAAAATTAAAATTCAACTGGAGATATATTTGAAATAAAAAGAATGATGATTTGAATAATAACAACAGTAATAAGAAATATTGTAACTGTGTTAAACATTTTGTGAAAAATCTAACTATAGATGATTTCTTGAGAGGAGATAAGATATTGAGTAGATGAGAAATGATATGTGAGAGTTAAGAATTTATCAATTTATAGAACAAAAACTAGCTGTTTTATTACCGTTGGAATAGTTTTATAGCCGTTAGAATAGTCTAAAGACAATATTGCCTTTGATCGGTATTTTAAGAAAATACAAACCATAATTGGTAGCGGTAGCATATAAACAAATACATAAACAATAATCAACTATAAATTTAAGATAAACAATAGAGAGTTAAGAAATATATATATATATATATATATATATATATGTGCAAAAATAATAATATGAACATGCCAATTTACTAGGTAAACTTTTCAAAGGGTGTATATACAGAATATGTAAAATGGACACGTTAATCTACTGGGTAAACCTTTTAAGGGGTGTATATACAGAATATGTATAATGGACACGCCAATCTACTAAGTAAACCTTACAAAGGGTGTATATGCAAAATATATTTGAGAAATTTATAATAATTTTGGTAATCACATAACATTTATAATTAGGCGGCAGAGCCTCCACCTTATAGAGATGGTATTATATAAATATAGAAATAAGTGAAAGAAATGATATACCTTTACCTTTGCTTACGAAGGATAAAGATTTGAGTTAGAATAAGAGCGTTCGTTTGATAACGTGTTGTATAAAACTAAAAAATATAAAGGCAAGGTAAGAGATTTTAGAGAGAGAAAATAAAGAGAGTCTATTGAACTCTTAATTTCAGATCACACAAAATGGCAAGAGAATGGGGTATTTATAGGAAAATTTTCGTGTGTTACAGTATTAACTACAGTAGCTATAATTGCTATAGTAGCCAAAATTGGTACCATAATTGCTACAGTAACCACACCGGTTTTGACTTTCCTATTTATGCTGATGTCA
Organism: Artocarpus heterophyllus; assembly: GCA_025403435.1. Classification (NCBI taxonomy): domain Eukaryota; kingdom Viridiplantae; phylum Streptophyta; class Magnoliopsida; order Rosales; family Moraceae; genus Artocarpus; species Artocarpus heterophyllus. The sequence continues at coordinate 32,025,654 of CM046338.1, forward strand.
GTGCTTATTTTAGCACGAATATATAGATCTAATTTTGGACACTGATTTTTTGATGGACAGACACAATTGATTATTCATAATATATTGAAAATTGTCTCTGATTGTTTCTTTTATCTTATTTTATTAAAAAAACATACTTGGCAATATCACAAAACTACACATATTTTCGTCGGTGTAGTAAGGATGAGCGGTGTTTGGTGTAAGATTATACACATCTCAGAAAGTCAAGTAATAGTAATTTAGTTTTGATAATCTCAGAGTGGTGGACCTCCTCTAGACTTATTTTTACCCATAAGTTGTACGTGCTTAAAAATAAATCTCTATAAAACCACAATATTCCACAAAACATTGAAGGGAACCGTCATATATCTATTTTTTAATATTATTGTGGTCCCTACTTTTAGCCTTTAATTAATTCATAACACACTAGAAAAAAGGAAAAAAAATCAATTGTCTAAACCTAACAAGGCATAGGCCAAAACACCACAAATTTCAAGAACGTTGAAATCTGATTTCAATATCGTTTTTTGCAATTAGGTAAACTACTACTAATTTAAATTGTTTTTTTTTCTTTTTCTTTAGTATCCAATGTTTAAGTTTCTTTCATGCTTATTATTATATTAATAACATAATTATACATAGTAAATTTAATATTAAATTCACGTTGAAAAATACAAGAGAAAATCTAGTTAAACACAAAAAATTATCAAAAAGTGAATTCTTTTTTAACTTTTGAATTTTAAAATGCAAGTTTTTATGTTAACAAGGTCTAAAAATAGTTGAATGATTGAAGCAAGCAGGTACAAAATTTTTGTTTTGATTATCATGAACAAGGACGAAAAGGTGTAACAAAAGCAAAAAAAAAAAAAAAAAAAAAAAAAAGAGCGAGAAAAATTATTATAGTCAGCTTTGAAATTGGAGTTATAAAAGTTAATCTACTCACAGACAAATAAATAGGCTTTGAAAAAGATGGATGTAATAGAAGATGTTGAACGATATTTTGATTTAAGATGCTAGATCGATATATAACATACCATGGAAGATGGGTGGTGAGTCGAAAGGCTTTTAGCGCTGTGCTGCGGCATGGGCCCTTCAGCTTCTTAGGCAAACTCTTTCATAACCTTGTCCCTTGTGTCGTTGAGAGGAGTCTAAAGCCAGATAAGACCATTCCCTAAGGGACTTTTTCTTAGAAAGTCAGGCTGGTTGTCAATCAGAAGATCAGGCCAAAATCGATCCTAATATATATATATATATATATATATATACATATATATATATGCACTATACTTACGTTTTTACTAGCTGTACATTAATGATGAAAACATGTGTTATTACATGCAAAAATAATATTAGGACTAAATGACGGGCTCATTTTTGAGCTTTTTCTATTTTTTAGTGTATGAAATGTCCTGGCAGTTCAAGCCTTGGCTTTTTCCCACCATTTATGTGTCTCTCTAGGCACTGTTAGCGTACACTCTCATCGCCATTATTATATATGTGTATGTGTGTGTGTGATCTACATGTTACGCTAATAATAAAGATTGGTATATATATATCTATGAGTGTGTGTGTATATATACAAGTTATTAGAAAATTTATCAAATAGGCTTCAATGTCATACTGGAAGCGTTGAAATAATGATAATATGCATTGTGATGAACAAGGGGTGATTGAAATGTTAGAAAAGAGTTTGTCTGATATCTCAAGGAGATCAAGAAAAAGATGGTGAGAGAGGAGCCAATATATATATATAGATATATAAATGTCATGGACAACATTATTATAACTTCACAGGCAAAACCTAACAGAAGTGACTCCTAATGAGGAAAGCAAATCAGTGTATGCTAGAATTGCTCCTTCATCACAGAACTCATTAGACCCTTTTAAAAGATCCACGACCTTCTTAGAATCAGTTTCCACAAAAATCAGGTAATGTAACATCCTGAAATTAATTATGTGAGATTAGTGTGTTAAATAATGAATTAGTATGCTTTGATGTAATTTGAATTTAATTTAATTATTTTGTGGTATTTTTCAATTTATTTCATCTGTTACTGTTTTAATTGGTATTTTGAATTTTTAAACAAAATAAATTGCCAAATTCCAAACAAATATCCTTTTTGCTTAAAGCTTAGATAACTTGAGAGACTTTTAAGAAAACCTGAGTGCAGCTGATGGTTTTCTCAAACTAGCTACGCCTCTTTTCTCTATTTAATCTTCTCACTCTCCCTCTTTCCCTCTCACTCTCTCGACTCTCTTTCTATCTCTCTCTCTGCACACTCTCTTCTCTCCCTTTTTCCTCTAATTTTTGCTGATTTGAGGCAAGGAATCGAAGCTCAAGTCTCCTACAATCCTTGCAAAACATCCATGGAGGTTAGCTACCCTCCCTCTCTCTCTTGAAATTTCAAATTTCAAAGTTTAGTTTCAAAAAATTTCAATTTTCCTTGAAATGTCAAATCCAAGTTTCTTGAGCTTAGGAGACCTTCAATCTAGGTTTGTAGGACCCCAATTATCATGAATCTAAGTTTGATTGAACAAAAATTAAGCTAAATCAAGTTTTTCTATTTTTATTTATTTTTGGATTTATTTGAAAATCTTTGTGAAAAACTTGTTGAAATGTATTTAAATATGTTCTATTATGTTTATTTATCATCCTTGAACTTTTATTTATGCTCTAGGAACTGAGAAAAAACAGGTTTAAATGGGTTTTGAGCCTAGATTGATCGAGGCTGGAAATCTGAAAAATTTCAAATATTGACAGATCAACAGGCTGAACTTGAAATTTGGTAGGCCAGATTCATATCTCCGGTAGACCGAATTCAAGTGAGTTTGGTAGGGCAGACCTAGATGGTTGGTAGGCCGAACAGAACAGTTCCGCAGGCCGGACCAAAGAATTCGATAGGCCGACCAAACTTTGGAAAAATTACTAATTTTCACCGGTTTTCACTGTTTAAACCATAGATAGAGACTTTAACTTGACAATATGATTCTGTGATCATTAAAGGCATACTAAGACACCATGGGATAGTATAGCATTGTAAAATACTCTAAGGTAGATATTGTTGAACTTAGTTTACCTTTAAGGTTGTTCGTGCTTCCGTGGATCTAACATATAGCAAGTCGGGACTATGATGTTGGGCTTCAGTATGAGATGTCGAGGTAGGACACCAAACTTTTTTCTTTGGTAGCCATGTTTTTAAAAAACGTTTTGGCCACAAAGTGCTTTCTTTTAAAATTATTTCAAGAAATGATTGAGAGAAATTTCTCAAGTAATTTCGTTATTTGTTAAATAATGAATGAGCATAATGAATGTAAATGCGTAAAAATGAGACCTGAATAGTGATATGGAACCGGATGTGTTATGAGTACTATTCAGAATGATATATAAGAGCATGATGCCATACTCAGAGATCAAATCGTGTAGAGAGCGACCTTGGGAGCAGGTCCCAAAATCCAACTAAGCCACTATGGTGGTGTTTACAATGGTTTTGCCTAAGACCAGATAATGAGAATAATTTCGGATGAATAATGAACTAAATGGTAAGAATGAATTTAATAAATTTTATTTATTTACTGTGTTTTACAACCTATGTGTTAATGCCAAATTTTTATATTTAAATTAAATGTTTTTCAAAGCTTAGTCTTACTGAGCATTTCGCTCACATTTTTATTGTTTTAAACCTTTCTCCTTAGGTGCTATCCAACTTAGGACTGATTGGGACTCCACCGAGCAAACGCATAGACTGTAGGATTTTCTAGTTAAGGTTATTTACTTATCTTAATTCAAGGCATGTAATATTTAAACTTTATTTTCTTGTATTGGACTATTGTTGTAATATGTTATTTTGATACTATGTGTGTGCACAAATGTGGGTTCGGTGGGGCCTGACTCGTATTTACTTGCATTTAATTGTCTTTATTATTTTATTTTATTAACTTGCTTTGATTTTGAAGAAACTGTTTAAAGAGTTTTAAAATAGCATGTTTTCAAAATAACTCAAATATTTAATTGGTGATTTTTAATTAAAATTTGATTTAATTAACTTAATTAATCTGTCACGTCACTACTTGGTTCGACGTACGTGATAGGCAATAACCAAGCTGTTGAACAAATCTTAGACATTTTTGCAAAGCATAAGCACTTGCCAATTTTGAAATCATGGAGAAGTCTTTGCTACTTTTTCTTTAAAATTATTTTGACCATTGAATATCTTTAAGTTCTAACTTTCTTCAAATAATCATTAATCAATTCTAAATTTATAATCTTTTTAAAATTATTATTAATCTAAACTCTCAAACTCTCAAAAATAATTATATAAAGGGTAAATCAAACAACTTTAAAATATTTGGTTACAATAAACCCATAAATGTTGTACATTATTTATTTATCAAAGGTATAACATTGTTTATATTTGTATTTTTACAAATTAAAATGCTTGACTCTTCTTTTCTTCTTGATAATCTGATATTTATAATATCAAATTTAAATTTACTTAAAACAATTGTAAACAAAGCTATAAAAAAAACGTTGTGCAAATTAAAAATCAAGTTAATTTGAGATAATTAATAATTTGACATTTTATTAAATTGAGAAAATGACCTTTGTAGAATGAAAACGTACTATAATATAATTCTTCTTTTTTTTTTTTTTGCTTCTTATAAATTGGCAATGATTATTATGATTAAAAATAAGTATTAATCAAGCTCAGACTATGTTTAACTTTGACTTCTTTTTTGAATTTTTCCTACAAACTTAGTTTTTTTCTATTCTCTTTATTCCATCGCTACTTCAGTTATATTTAAAAGCATCTAAAATCAGTATTTACAAAAAATAATAGATACATTAATTCCTTTTAAAAACTCATAATTATTTGAACATAATATTAATAAAATAAATATTAAGCTAAAAAAAACCCACAGTTAATAAAACACTCTAAGTATATATGATAAAATATATTACAAATACAAATTCAAAAACAAAGAGACAATATTGGACCTCATGATCTGAATATATTTTCAAACCTTAAGCAAGATGCATTTCGAGAGTAATAAATATTCCGTAATATTAGCCATCCCAGTATTAGCATTAATGAATCTAAAAGTTTTAAGAACGATATGTTACAAAATAAATAAATAAATAAATAAAGACATTAAAGATAGAATAAAAAGCATCACATAGATAAAAGTGTTATTCAAAGCACACAAACATAAACTCTGAACATGCTATAAATTAAACCAAAATATCACAGATAGAGATGCAAATCTAATGGCTGCTTTCTGCTGTCTTTATCCTAATCTAGTTTTGAAGTTGTAATGTCAAACTCTAAATGAATAACATACATTTTTTTCAGCAATTCTTCAGCAGTTGAAGCAGTAACAAAAATTTGTCTCCTCCCTGTTGAACAAAATTCTCTTCCACAACATGATCTAAAAACTTCAACAAACCATTATAAAGACCATTAAAATTCAAAAGCCATAATGGTTTCAAATGAATACCTAACAGTTTCCCACTAGCAGCTACAAACATTTCTTCAAGGGTGCCTATACCACTAGGTAAAAGTATAAAAGATTAACTATATTAATCATGGCTTTTATGCGTTCACAAATACGACCAACTTTTTTCTCTACACCTATAGTCTTACCACAAATATTATCCTGAGAAAGAACTTTAGGCATAATCCCCAAGATATGAGCACCATTAGATTGCAACGCCGTTGAAACAACCTCCATTAACCTTAAACTACCTCATTCATAAACTAAATTAATCTTCCTACATGCTAAAATTTGCCCTAAATGCTTTGCGGTTTCTAAATAAACTCTATCTTTTCCAAAACTAGAACCATAAAAAACACAGACAATTTCAATTTTTTTAGATAAATAAAAGGAAGACATATTTGCCTTTATTTTTGAATGGAATCCTAAAGGAAATGAAAATGTAGGCAAACTGAAAAATCAAGCAATCAAATCATAAAAGCTAAAATAAAAATCCAAATAAGATACGTTCAGGTAACAAAAACACAACAAATTTTTCAAAGATTTACTAAACAACTCTGCAAAGTTTTAGAAAAAACGAATAATCAATAAGCTTTTGAAAATCGGGATAAAACTGTCAAACTTTTGACAATGTCAAACAAGTTTAAACAAATCTAACCAAAAAAAAATTAAACGATGTAGACTTTTTTACTTTTAAAAACACGACTCTACAAAATTGATATAAAAGACATAATAAAATATAAAACAAAATCAACAAATCACTATTGAACATTTAACAAATAAGACACAAATCTTAAAATTTCTATATATAAAACTGTGCAACTTTTGACATTATCAAACAAGTCTACATAAATCTAACAGAAGGCAAATTAAACGATGTAGACCTTTTTACCTCAAAAAACCTGAATCTACAAAACTAATATAAGTGACAAAAGAAAATATAAAACAAAATTGACAAATCACTATTGAACATTGGACAAATGAGACACAAAACTTGAAACATCTATATAGGATTTAGAAATTTCAAACAAATTACAGTATGTCACATAATTAATTTGACAATAGAAGATTTTTTTTTGAAAAAAAATAATTATTCAACACTTACTATAACAATTTAAAAATAAACTAATGCTAAAAATACAAAACAAATTTTCTTTCCATGCAGATACAAATTTAATCCCCATCCAATTTCCTTACAAATTGATAAACAGGATCTTTAGAAGTCAGATCCTTAAGGCGCTGTCTTTTTGCATGAAATTTGGGCCAAAGTTTAAAAATTGTACCTTGAACACATCCGCTACGATAATTTTGAAGAATAACTTAGAGATTATTTAAATTCTCTTCAGAAAGACCATCTTTGCAAAAATAAATTTTGTCCTCTCTATTTACTGATTCAAATCCAAGTGAACAACATTTACCCTTACAAATCTGTCGCCTACATTTGTTACATTTGAGCCTAATAACGCGAGCTTTTCTTCTCATGGCACTATGACCCATACCTGAAAGACCAACACTGTGATTAAAATCACTTAGATCGACATCCTCACATCACTTGGAATACCAAAACACATAAAAATCTATAATTGAGTAATTCCACACTTATATTCTACCTAAGAACCTTATGAGAAAATGATAAAAAATATTTTTTCAAGTGATGATATTTGTCCATAAAAAACACAAAAAAAAAAAGAAAAAAAATGAATAATACACGAAAAAAAACTAAAAGGTTTTAGACAAGATTCAAATCCTTAAAAAGAAACAAGAAAAAAAAATTGAAAAACTAAAAAGAAAAGAAGAAAAACAAGCTACAAATTTTAGAGAAAAGAAGATAAAATTTTAGAGAAAAGAAAACTGCAGAACTAAAGGAAGGAAAAAATGTAATGAGAGAGCTTAGAAATCAAGTCTCTGATACACAATAACAAAATTGATAGACATATCATGGGATATTCAATTGAAGGGCAAGAACGTCAATTTAACATAAAGGGTCTAAAATGACCAAAAAACAATGACAGAAACAAACACAAAAGAAGCCACTATTTACAAAAGTAGAAAAACACTAAATAATGAGGTTAAATAATAGAAAAAGATGAAAAATTAGGAAGCAGATCGAATAAAAGAGATTAAAGTAAAAGGCAAAAACATCAATACAACAATACATGGGTGAAAAAATGGACTAAGCTTACATAAACCAAACTAAACTATTCTTAATTGAATTAAACTTATACAGTTTCAATCAGGCACATATATTTTAAATTAATTATTCTTTGACATATCTTAAACATGTTCACTATAATGTATATGGTACTAAAGTTTCCATATACAAATATACCATAAATAAATTTAAAATATATATATTAATTTAATAATATATATATATATAAACTACTAGTATACCGCAAAAAATTTAAGATATATATATATATATATATATGTATAAACTACTCTTATATTACAACAATTATCCATATTTTGTATAACAAAGTAGTATTTCTCGCTGCAACGTGCATGTTTACCTACTAGTATATAATGAGAAATAGGTTTTTTTTTTCTTTTTTATTTTTTTTAAAAGGTGGAAGATTTGCTTATGGAACGACAAGAAAGCTGGCGAGTAGTTTGCTTTCTAACGACAAGATTGGATCTCTCTCTTATTTTGTGCTTTAATTTTTTATGGAGAGGTGAGTTTTGTTTAGAGAAATTTTTATAAATGTATCTTTTCACACAACTTTTATTTTTTATTTTTTATTAATGTAATGTCTTAACGTCTTAATGTGACAATTTTTTTCAAATGTAACATATTTAAACATATTTTTTAACATTGTTTATAGCATGTATTTTTTTTTGTTTATTTATATTATTATTATTATTGGTTGATAGATAATCTATGCAAACCAACAAGGATTAATTTTTAAGGGTTTTTTAATAATTTTTGTCCAATATTTTTTTACTCAATTTTTACACAGTATTTCAGGTTATTTATATTTTAAAAAGTATTACACTCTTAAAAAAAATAAAAAATAAAAATATATAGATTTTTAATTACTGTAAATACATGCCATGATATCACTTCGACAACAATGCTCGACTCGCCTCCTAAGGCTTAAAATCCAGGCTCCAAACATAGTTGGTTAAAGTTTCCGCTTCAACCCAAGGCATTTCCGAGCGGTGAAAGAAAATTTTCCGATCACTGACCGCTAGAAATAGCTATAACAAATCCCGAATTGTCATAAAAAGAACCGGGACATATCATCAGTATGGACCCTTCAATTATGAAGAAGCTCCTTGAAGATGACGAGGTTCTTTTCTTTTCTCTTTCTGCAATGTCTTTAGGGTTCGAAGTTTTCCCATTTTTCGCTTATTATTCTTTCTGTTTTCTCTCTCAATCTCTCTGTTTTTTTTTTTTTTTTTGGGTGATGAGAAGAGAAATTAGGCAAGAATCGAAGTGTGAATTTTGATAAATTTTTTTGGGGTTGTCTTGTGTGTATGAAGGACGAAAGCATGCATTCAGGAGCAGATGTCGACGCCTTCCAGGCTGCTTTAAATAGAGACATCGGAGGGGATGCGCCACCGCCCGCTCCGCACTCCTATGATTCGGATTCTGGTATCTCACTAAACCAGAATCATTCTTTTTTTTTTTTTTTTTGTTTCCTTTGGATTTCTTTTCCTCTTTCTGAATTATATTGCGAATGATCTCTTTGGATTTTGGAAAGACTGAGAGGAGGGATTTTGAAGGAAAAATGTTTAGGAAGCAATCTATTTGAGGGCTTAGAACTAGGCATTTTTATTTAGCTCATCAATTTGCAAATTGAAATGAAGAAAATATAATTTATTTATTTTTCCGCGAATGTAGGAAAGAAATTGTTAGGGTCTCTAGTTTCTGCTTATGCTTATTTTGGGGAACTTTTTTAAATATAAAATGAATTATCTGAAAAAATAGTGCCAGGGGTCATTTCTCAAGGAAGCAATAATACATCTAGTCAGTCATTACCACAATTCCAAACTGGTAATCGAGATGAGAATGCTAACTATCAAGTTCAACAAGACCAAAAAACTGCACAGCAGGAAGAAACAAATTTGTCCGAGAAGGAGGTGGTGAAACCTGGACCAACTGCTGAGAATCTTCCGCAGCAACAACACAATAATAATGCGTCACAAGAAGTCAGTGATGTTACCTTGCGTCAGACACAATCCCAAGGTGATTGCAGGCAAGCAGAACTAAACCATCCACAGATTCCTCAAGCAACCGGGATGCAGATTCCTGGAAAAAACCCCATCAAGATGCACGAGCCAGATAGGCTGCACAATCCAGACAATGAATCACAATATTTGAAACTCCAGAAGATGAGTAATCAACAGTCTACGGTTGTGGAGCAAGTGAGCAACCCCCCAACTCGCAGTAAACAAGTACCCTTTGGCTTGTTACTACCAGTTTTAATGAACCAACTGGATAAAGATAAGGGGATGCAACTTCAAGAGCTATTTGGTAAACTAAAGGTGGATATTATACATAATGTTTGTCATCACATATTATCTCTATGATTACTTCTGTTGATTTCATGTTGGTTTTATACTCTTAGAAAGAGGAAATCTCCAAAGAGTCGTTTGTTCGGCTCATTAGAAGTGTGGTGGGGGAGCAGGTGCTCAGATTGGCAGTAATGACAGTTCAAGCACAGGTGAGTAGAAAATGGACTTATTCATTATCTTTAATTTATTATGATTAAGCTAAAAACTAACACGTACAGAACCTTCAACCGAGTTCCAAACAATATCAGTTGCAGTCTCAAGCATCAATGCGAAAACAGCCTCTAGGGATGCAATCTGTCAGTTCAGGGCCTTCGCAGTCTACTGATCCTCGTTCCTTTGCACAAGTTCATCAAAAGGGTCCAAGCTCTTCTGCAGATGCCTCGCATGTTCCCCCTTCAGCCAGCCCAGTACAGACCAACTCAAGTCATTCAGACTCCCATGGAATGCAAGCAAGTCAAATGCCTTCTTCTAGTGCAGGGGCTGCCAATCAAGAGAGAGATTCTATGCAAGGACTTAACAAGCAACAGCAACAACCGCAACAACAACAACAACAACAACAGTTGCACTTTCCACAGCCATCTTTCAGCACATATGGAGGAAATGGTGGTAATACTCACTTGTATTCTGGGACAAATGTCAATACTGCAACATTACCTCTCAAACTACAACCACATGATACACAAATCCGGCAAATTCCACAACATCAGAGCATGGGATCAGCTCAGTTGGGCGGGGAAACACAGGGTACAAACATGTTGAGTTTACCCAAGTTGAAGAGGCAAAATTCAATTAATGATCCTAGTAGAATGCAAGGTGGTTCACTTTCTCATTTTGCAGGCAATTTAGCTAATCAACAGAAGCTAGCTCCTTGGCAGCAATCGACAAATAAAGATCAGAATGCTGGCCCATTAACATCAATTTCTTACGTGAAACCTGAACCAGTTGATCAAGCTGTTGAGCTGCAACACAAGCCTCTACCATACAATTCACAGGGATTGCCTTCTATTTCTTCTGTACACCTTGAACAGGGAAACATGTCATCTGGAACTTCAAAAGATGAATCCTTAGGGAAGCACCATTCAAGAATGGGTTTTCCAAATTCTGCGACCGTGGTACCTTCATCATCTACAAGCATGGCAGCCCACAATACAATTTCTTCTTCCATGCCTGTGCAGCTGGATCCCAGTATCCCAGTTATCCCATCTCCATTATCTCTTTCTTATGCTGCATGTTCTATTCTACGTCTACATTTATTGTTTTCCTGTATAATAGCCGTTTATTTGTTGGCATGGAGTACTTTTATGATAACTTCTTTTCTTGGTAAGATGATCTCTTCATACGTATGATTACAAGTTTATTTGTTGCTTAATTATGTTATCAGTCAGGACCTCGTGCACCTTCTGGAACACCATCTGCTGGAAACAATAATAAGACACCTCCAAAAAAGCCTTCTACTAGCCAGAAGAAACCACTTGAAGCACTTGGTTCTTCACCACCACCAGCAAGGTGAGCTAAAATGATGGTATTGTTGCTTGCGTTGCAGTCTTCCTTCCTTAATGACCACGTTCTTTTAAATTCTTTTCTTTTGTCCTCTAATTGTTTCTGGATAACCTGCAGTAAGAAGCAAAAAGTCTCTGGGAATTTCTCGGATCAAAGCATTGAGCAACTCAATGATGTTACTGCTGTTAGTGGAGTTAACCTTAGGGTACAGTATCTTTTTTTTTTCTTCAACTGTGACTGTAATAGGGTACTATTAAACTTAATCCTTTTTATTTATTTATTTACTTATGTATTTTACTTTTGCACCGAAAAGGAAGAGGAAGAACAACTATTTTCCGGACCTAAGGAGGATAGTCGAGTATCTGAGGCATCTCGAAAAGTTGTTCAAGAAGAGGAAGAAAGGTTGATTTTGCAGAAGACTCCCCTTCAGAAAAAATTGGCAGAAATCAGTTAAGATATCAATATTTCCTCTTCTCCAGGAACTATTCAATTTAGGCATATAGTGGTTTGAAAGAAAATGTCATTCATTGATTGTTGTTAGTTTTGGCATATGTTGTGTTGCAGTGGTCAAATGTGGATTAAAAAGCGTAAGCAACGATGTGGAGCGCTGCTTGTCACTGGTGAGATGCTAGCTACCTACATTGTCCCCCTTTTTTTTTGTTTTTGTAAAAAAGAAAAAAAAATAAAAATAAGAAAATAAAAGTACATTACCTTTTAATTTCTTCTATGCTAAATACTAACTGAATTATCAGTCTGTGGAGGAAAGAATGCGTGGACTGATAGATAATCTAATCAGATTGTCGAAACAGGTTAGTTTTCATTTCTTATTCTCCTCCCTTCCTTTTTAATTCCTACTTAAAATTTTGAATTATCTCATTGTTGTATCTTCCCTTATTTTGAGAGAATCCCTTTAGCGCGTTGATGCTGAGAAATCAAGACACCGAACTATTACCACCTCTGATATTCGGTTTCAAATAATGACAATGAACCAAAAAGCAAAGGAAGAATGGGAAAAGAAGCAGACTGAAGCAGAAAAGCTTCGCAAACAAAATGAAGTGAGTCCCGTGCATTTCTATGTTAAAATTCCCTTCTATACTGCACACACCTGGTGTTATACATGCCTTTTTCTGAATACGTAGTGTATGTATGTCTTTGTATGTATTTAAAGTCTTGAAGTTTATCTTTGAATGCAGCCTGAAAGTAATAATGAAGGTGATGTTGAAAAGGAGAAAGATGAGGGTCGTGCTAAATCATTAAAGGTATCGAGGATACTTCTCTGTTAAGTTGCTATATTTACTTCCTGTATAGTTAAAGATATTATTGTCTTCTCTACTTTTTTTTTTTGTTGGCCAAAGATGCAGGCAAACAAAGAGGAAGATGACAAAATGAGGACAACGGCTGCAAATGTTGCTGCTCGTGCGGCTGTTGGAGGAGATGACATGCTTTCAAAATGGCAAATGATGGCTGAGCAAGCACGGCAAAAACGTGAAGGTGGGCCGGATGCAGCATCTGGCTCTCAGGCAGGTAAAGATGTCAACCACAAGCCTTTTTCAGCACCTGGAAGAACTATGAAAGACCAGCAAGAAGCTGAGAAAAGAAGCAGTGCAGCTTCTTTTGCTGCTCCAGGTAAGCGTTATTAAGCTTCGCTACAAATGATGTCTTGATTGTGTAGCTTGTAGCGTCCATATGTTGATGAACTGTTGACATAATGAAGGGGCGTAGAGAAAGAAGATTGTTGCAACTAGACATTATTTTCGTATGTCAATAGAAGATATTTAACTTTTATTGTTTGCAACTTATTATTCTTCAATCAGTAGGTGGCGTATCTGTTTCACGAGGTAATTTATCTTGATGGTTCAGTCTCTAAGGCCAATAAGGCATGTAGACAGTGTGCTGATTTTAGAAGATATCGGGCCAAAACTTACTATTGGTTTTATTTTTTTTGTTTAGTAGGAAATTAGTTGAAGAAACCCTCTTGTCTTTGTATATTCTGTCAGCATTGTTATTTCTTTGCTAAAGTTGTGACATGATATTGTATTGGCAGGTGCTATCAGAAAATTTGGAAGAAACCAAGTTATTGTGCCTCAAACTAGGGTGGCTCGTAGTATAACTGTTAAGGATGTAATTGCTGTCCTAGAAAGGGAACCTCAGATGTCCAGGTCTACTCTGATATATCGTTTGTATGAGAAAATCAAATCTGATACCACTGGTGAATAGTCCAATTAAGGAGTAGGTTCTTGTTCTCCTAGCTATAGCCGGTTCTTCATACTTCCAGAGTGATCTTCGTTGAGAGAAAAGAAACCACAAAGTCTTAGAACGACGGCGGCCAGTCCATCTTATTGTATGATGTCATGACCAACTCATTGGTCCAGTCCAACTTATTATAAGGGTATAGGAATACATAATCTTGTAGTATGCACAATTTGGGTAAATGTAAGTTTTAATGGCCTTTGTTCTGTCTGACCAGTTGCTATCATTCTTATGATTTTTTTTTTTTAATAACATTCTTATGAATTTGCATCCTTATATTCTTGTCATTCTAAATACTGCATAATGAGGCTCTCATCCATTTTGATCTTAGTTTTCAAACCCCAAGTCATGTTTGAATTTCCAACTTAGATTAGCTTTTGTTCTTACCGTGCCACTGATGGATCCTTGGTTGCCTAATTTTGAAGTTTCTAGTGTTTATTTTACTGTTTATCTGGTCAATGGTAAGTGCAAGTTTCAATGGCTGTGAAAGGAGATGTTAGATTGGGTGCCTGGGCAAAATATTGGAATATTCTAATCTAACTCGAGCTAAATTTTACGGTCTTTTTCTTTTTCTTTCTCTGTTGATTGTTCAAAGCAACTAAAAATCTGCCTTTTGAAATTGCTATCGCATCCCTAAAAGAAAAAGCTAAAGAAAAAAAAAAATTGCTGTAGGCTAAAACTTATGTTTTTTAAATGGAAAGTTAGATATATATTAAAATTTTATAAGTCAATTTGAAATATAGTAAAAAAAATTAAAACATTTAATAAATATGAAAATAAAAATTATTAGATAATTATTACTTAATTTGTACTATATATGGTGAATACCATTAAAACGATTATTAGTTAGTATGTATCTTTATTTTTCTTAAAATATATCAAGCATATTATAACTCAACTCTCATATAGATAGTTTTTGTCCCAAAAAAAAAAAAACTACAATAGGATATTTGAACTCAAGACTTCCAAAATTGGAAGCAATCGTGTAGATTTTTAGTTAAGCTACTTGCACTCGGAAATTTTTAATAATTTCTTTTTAAGTTTTATTTTATATTTTGCAAGTTAAAAAAATATTAATAATAAATATCAATTAAATATTAATACATTTAGAATTTTAAAATAAAAATTAATCTGGACATGTGATCAACGGTGGAGGGAGAGTGGGGCACGTCTCACTCAACATTTAAAGTTTATTTTTTATCTACAAATTTATAAAAATTCTAGATATACCTATATTTTATAAGAAGAATTATTACTACACCATCATTAAATATTTGAAAAGTGTTGTGTCCCTATTTTACAAATTTCTGCCTTTGGTATTTTAAGTAGTGTCTTCAATGAAAAAGTTTGGGCTCTGCCACTGCTTATGATGCATGTGGCTAGGAGCTATCGTTCAACTATTACTTGTTCCACAAATTCATCTAGATAGCTTTGTTTAATGTAGGCTTCATCTTTCCTTTTCAATGAATCATATCTTGACGTATTCTCATAAATGCCATGTTTTTGAAACAATTTTTATTTATGTCATAAAATGTACAAAATTCTTATAGACAAACCTAGTGGGATATGTTTTGTGTCCCATCGAGATATTTTATGTCCCTTTGAGATTTTCTTTGTGTCCTACTATGATACTCTTTGTTCCTCATGGGCATATTTTATGTCCTATAGGATATGTTTCGTGTCCTACTACGATAACTTTTTGTCTTCTCTCTCTATCTCTTTTCGCCGCTGTCGGCTTACCTCAGATTTACTAGCGACATCATCGGCACCAGCGACGTTGCAAGCGGCCAGTAAAAAAAAAAGGAAAAAAAGAAAGCACAACAACAACAACAACAACAAAAAATACCTCTGGCCATCACTGACCTCCCACAACAATCTTCTCTCTCTCTTTCTTTCTCTTATTCCTCTCTTTTTCTCTCTCTTCTTACTGCCATTGGCTAACCTTCGTCTAATTTAAAAATTGTCCCAACGTTTTGTCGTCAATCTCGCCATTGTTGATTTGGTTCTCGAGATCGGGTTTGCAATGACGTCGTTGATCTCGCAACAACATCGTCGATCTCGCAAGCATGTCCTTGCCATTGCTTGTGATATGGTTTGCGACAACGCCATTGCTTGAGATATGGTCTGTGATGGCATCGTCGATCTCTATAGATTGTGGTCGAGGAAGATTACCGGAGTCGAGAAAGACAACTAGAGTAGAGGACATGAGATCGAAGTTTAAGGCGACATTTTAATCTAGATGTAAACCAATGGCATCGATTTCTGATCAAAACTGATTGGATCTAAACAAATTCAACGAGAAGAAAGAATCGGAGATCCACGACCATTGGAGATTGAAGTTTGAGGAGATCCACCATAGAAGGTTGTCGTTGAGATCACAACGTCATCATAGGCAGTTGATTTGCCAAGATCTATGCAATTTCGTCGAGATCTCCAACAACCAATAGAAGCAGAGAGAGGTGAGAGAGAAGGAGGGATAGAGAGAGAGAAGGAAAAGAGCGAGAATAATGAGAGAGAATAACGAGAAAGAAAAAAGCAAAAAAAACCAAATGTGAGAGAGGGAGGAAATTAATGAGGACTTTTTTTTTTTCTTTTTGAAGGACATCAACATTTTTTGCATAGTATAAATAATTTGATTAGTTCAATATATAGCATATTGTGTAATTTTCTCTAATAACTATATGTCATGACTGCAATTTTGTCCTAAAATTTCCAAAGAAGAGTCTTTGGAGAAGCAACATTCATGAATAAGAATTTTAACTTCCACAAGGGTAATTCCATGCTTAAAATGCATATAACATTAGTAAAGTCCAAAAATATCCAAAAGAAATGACATACTTCTTGAATAACCTATGATATTCTAGGTAAATTTTCCAATTGCATAATGTGTGTTGAAATAAATCAAGAATTCTATTTGGCAAAAAAAATTAAAGCTTTGAGTACATTTATGCCACAAATAATAATAAATCTATGACATAATATTATTTCTAAAATAAAAAAATTAAAAAACTTGACTTTTTTGTGCTTTTTTATTTTCTAATATTTTATAAAAATTTCACAATGCTTCTTAAAATAACAATAAAAATATAGAAAAATGGGAATCTTTTACAAGTATTGTGTGTTTCTTAAACATTAGATCATAAAAAATTTATAGAACGTAGCCCATTATTCCGAACTTACTGTTGTAAATAGCATAATATTTTGATTTTAATGAATTAAATAATAGACCAATTAGAAATGAATATCAAAACTTATATTTTTACCACTATATGTAGGGTATTCTCCATCCTCTCTTTTCCCATTCCCTTAAATTGGGCCTACCCCTCTCTTCATTCCTCTCTCTTCCCTCTTTCGTTTTCTATTTATATTGTCTCCATGTATCTTTCCGCCAATATCCCCTCTCTCTCTCTATGATTCTTCCTTCTCTTCCCTCCGCTTTCATGCTTTTTGCAAATATCATACCTATTTTACTAGTTAATAGTTTATCCCACAGATGTCACACTTGTTGGTGACCTTGAGCGGCTTAGCACCACATGCGGATGTGCATGGTGGTCGTATTGCTTTCCTATCCTTTGGGTGACCTAATATTCTCGTACTGCATGATAAGGGAACACCTCAGAGTAAAGGAGGACACTAATATGGTGTCTACCAAGGGCACTTCAATCTTCAAGTTAGGTGTCTAATCAAGGTGAGCTAAGTGAAAAGACGTAGGGTTAAGGCAAGAGGGTCCACTTACCTTTAGGATGAAGTTAATGCTAATATTTGTAGAGTTTGAATTGGGCAAGGTGTGAGGCACCTTTGTTCTGTGATCCGAGAAGGTAGTGATATAGATTTTAGGTGGCTAGTGATAGGTTTCACGATCTCTAGATAAGGAAGATTGCCCATCAAAGGCCTCGGATGGTGCCATGTGGTGGTCTATTAGATATTGCTCACTCCAGCTTGTGGAAGTGTTATTGTGCCCGGGGGAGTTTGGCCTAGTCAGGAACCAACTAGTTCATTGGTTCGACGATGTATGGTGTGCCTTTGGTTGGTTGATCAACATGTCTCTATTACCTAGTCGACAGAGACCTGATCGGTTTATATTCTAGCCTCCATGAGAATGGCTAGTTCAATCCATCTAGGACACGAGAATTGCTCGATGGATCTCTTGAGGAGGTCCTTGGGATGTCAATTCAAGAAGAACCCCAACAATATCCCTCTAGTGTACCTTTCAGTGTCCGAGCAAGTTTCATTTCTTGTCTGATCGCTTCTAGGCTATTCTCAAAGACATTAGAGAAATGATGGTTAATATGGAGCTCCTCTGAGCTAGTGGTCAACCTATCATCATTGCCGTTTTCTTGAGGCTCTTGGATCCAAGTATAAGCCTACCTAAGGCTACCTTCAGGTTTGACCTTCTTCCATGCTGACATCATCAGCCAGGCATCAGCTTTTGATTGGCGGTTTCTCTAATAGAGCGTAATAATTACGACTCCTTGATTCTCTTATTTGGGCTCTCCCTTTGTCCATTTCCTATTCATGTTCCTGTTGTTGTTGCCAAGAAGATTTCGTCTGAGAAAGTTGTTCGAGCTTTAATATTTGAGAACCCAATCTTCATCTCCTGAGAAGGTAATTATTGAGAGTCAATATGAGCGATCAATCAGATTTTCAAAATGCATCATCTGAGAATGTCTCCTGGTCTATGAGCTTTGGTAGCTCAAACAAAGAGGCAAAAGGTTTAGCCTTGAATGAAAAGTCAAGTTTTGACATAATAAAGGTAGCACCCAAGGAGGTGACCTCTTCCCCAACAAGGGATTTGGGAATTAAAGGCCCGATTCGGATGTTATCTCAGGCTGGTGCTGCATGCCTTGTTGAGATCTTTTATGGGGTTAGGGGACAATCCTTACTAGGGGTTCCTTGATCTCTTAGACAAGGTTCCTCTAACTCGCCCCTGCCTAGAAGACAACCTCTACACTGAGGCAGTTGCCTCGAGCACCTCTGACCATTTAGATGAGTTGGAGAGAGGATGAATGGTAACTGCCTTCAATGAGAAAGGTACTTCTAGTCGGGACAACACCGAAAGAGTTGAGGATGATGGCGTCGAGAAGGCAAATAAGGAGTTGTAGCTTCCCCTCTAGTGAGGATGAAAGTCCTGGGCCAATCTTCCTACCAAACCCTTTGCCTTGATGACACTATAACCAAGGAATTCTCATTGGCCAACACAGAAAAGAGACTAAGGGTGCTCTATCACGTGTATGAGATTTCAAGAGATGCCACTTTGGTTATATCAGGCCCCAATGACACCACCATCGAACTACCCAAGGGTCACATCAACCTCTATGTCAAGTGTTTCCAGGTAGGGTTAAGGCTGCCCAGGTATCCATTTTCATGCTAAGCACTATATGAGCTGAATATATGTGTGGTGTAACTCAACCCTAACTATTATCGATTAATAATCGACATGTATGTAATGTGAAATTTCGCAAGTGCATAAATTGCAACAAGTAATAAAGTGATGAGAGTATCGTTCCCACGAGGATTAAGGCTGCCCAGGTATCCATTTTCATGCTAAGCACTATATGAGCTGAATATATGTGTGGTGTAACTCAACCCTAACTATTATCGATCAATAATCGACATGTATGTAATGTGAAATTTTGCAAGTGCATAAATTGCAACAAGTAATAAAGTGATGAGAGTATCGTTCCCACGAGAATTGCGTTCAATTAGTTAAGTACTAAAATTTATTAACTCTAAAATTATTTGAATAATTGAAAATAATAATAATAATAATAATAATAATAATAATAATAAAACAAAATATAAATGGAACTACTCAATTAGATAAAAGACTAGGGCATTCAACTTCATCAAAACTAATCTAATTTAATCTAGTATATTTACTAACATCGCCTATTAATCATGTGTTAGAACGATAAATCTAAATTTATTTAATATTCCTATGAAGGATGATATTAAAAATATCTTTAGCATATAAACCCACAATCGCTCGATGTGAATTTCACCATCCTAAAGATTCATTAAGATCTATGGCTTTCTTTATTGTTCATGCAAGTCATACTACTATCGCTCTATGTTACATGCATCTTATGGTTAAATTTAAAAGAAGCTATTCCTAAAAATATTATTTGAGGTTTAATCTAATTCTTCAAAACAATTAATTAGTGATTAAACAATTTAAAGCATTAAGAATGATAAAATTAATTGTAATAAGGGATAACAAACTCTTAGAGAAAATAAATTCTTTAAAAGCAAAAATAAAATAAATTAAATTACCATAGTAATAGCTAAATCAAAAACCCAAGCAAAGAAAATTAATTCAAAAATAAGAATAAATAAACACAATTCAAGAGTTCCAACATCTCGCTTCACATAAATAAAATATGAGAAAATTAGAAAGAAAAACTTATACGGAGGTGTCACAATTCTCTAATATTGACTCTGTAATCTTTCAATCTCTTCTTCTTGATCTTCAATTTGTCTTCTCTTTTGAATTTATTGAAAATAAAATTCTAAACTAAAAATAAAAATAAAATTTATCTATGTAATTAATTGAAGAATAAAAGTTGCACAACAGGAAAACTGTCAGAGAATTAAAGGCATTAGATGCGTGAAACAATTAGGTTAGTAATAGTAAAATTAAATTTGTTAAATCTACTACTCAAATTAATAACTTTTCCTCATCTACACAGGGTATCAAATTTACAATAAATGGTATATTAACTAGATTCTTCATAGATCAAGGCTGGTATCATAACTCATGCCCTAGATGATATTAACAACTAAAACAAGTAGGATGTGGATAATGGTGCTATAATCATGGTAACATCAATACAATGCCCATGCCATGGTAATATACATTACTCACAAATTATTATTACACTTCTTTATTCTTATTAATTACAATAAACAAACTGCTATATCAATTACTTATTACAATATTTATAAGAGGTACAAATTAAATACACAAATTGAAGATAATACATCAGATGATGATCATCATATTTAGATGAGCTGTACAAACACTTATCGAAAAACCATACTTGACATTAACAATTGATGAATGCTTCTCTAATCCATCTACAATCCCATCAATTATTGATCAACCTAAAGGATAAACAAAAATCTTTCAAGTTTACTTTTGAGCAAGATGAGCACTAATAGATATAGTTGTTTCAAACATCTTTGAAAATGTTTAACCTCCAGTGCCACCACCACAACTACCAACCCCTACAACAATGGATGCAAAAACACCAGATCTAAAAAGATTGAGTACAAGATAAAACACATTACCAATTTATATTAAACATTTATCAAAATTAATATTAACCTTATTAAATCTATTTCTTAATATATTTCATCAAGAAAATGTCCAAGACCTAGGTAACATAACTATCTTTAAATCTTTTAATTTACAATATACATATTTTAACATTCTTAACTATTTTCCTTTAATTTTTTCAAAATTTTTGTTCTGCAGTGATGACGTACCAAAAATAAGAGGAAAACAAAAGCAATAAAAAATAATAACAAATTTTTAAATAGAATATTATATCAACATATATGTATGTGTATGTATCTATACAAGATAATTTTATGTTGCAACAATTTTCAGTTTTTTGTATAATATAATAGTATTTCACAATGTAACATGCAGTTTTTTTCTAGTAAAATTTAATTAAATAAATTAAAAATAAAATAAAATAAAAAATATAAACATAAAATTTTAAGAACATAGCCAAGTTTAATACCAAAAATAGATAAAATAACTCTATTTTATAGACTTATCACACTCTTAAACTTAATATTTTACTAGTCCTCGAATAAAAACAAAAACAACAAGACAAAGATCCTAAACACAAATTATGATTTAGTCTGATTCACAAAATATGCCTCAAATAATTTTATACAATTCATAACTTAAGGAAAATTTATAAACATTGTAATTATGTAGAATTTCAATTCAAATGCTGATTTACCTTAACTTAAATCCTTGAGTACATGTGTAATTATTCATTAGCTATTGTAACTTGGATTGGTTTATGCAAAAAAGTGAATTATGATGGATCTCTAGATGAAGAAACATGTGAACTCTATAGGCTTGCTTTGCATATCACTCTCCACTAATGTAGACTAACAAAACATTAAATATCATTAGGACTTTATTAAGCTTGTAATGTGTGGCTGGGGTAATGGTAAGATAATGGATATCAATTGGCTCAAATCAACTAGAAACACATAATCATTCAAGACCTTTATATGACTTTTTACAACAATCCATGTAACAGCCCCAAAGTTGATTTCAAATTTCTCCTATCAACCACTTTATTTCTATATATCTTCTTTATTTTTCTTTTTCTTTATTCTTTTTTTGACATACTACACCCCCAAACTTATTATTTTGCTATTATAAACAAAGGATATAACACTTTTTTTTCTTTTTTTTACTCTTCTTTTTTGGTTCTTTATTTTTAATTTTATTTTTTTATTTAGCTCCTCAAATAAACTTTCAATACTCCTCCTATTCCTCATACCTTGGCATAGCTCGATATACTTTCTAGAATAATCATGTGTCTATGAGTGAAGGGTGAAAAAGTTAGAAAAATAAATAATAGTTAGGCTAAAATTTTAGGTGACAAAGAAAAAGGAAAAAATTAAGCACAAAGGGGTGGCTGGGGATATATGCATATGCAAAGGTAGGATGGAAGGCTTAAACAATTTAAAAATGGCCTAAATCATGTTCATAATGCAATGTAATTGAGGATTTCACCTCAAGTGATAATCAAACAAGCTATAGAGTCAGTAGATGATAAAAATTACTTAACTCACATAAACTTTCTCTAAGCAAGCAAAACAACTAAATGATCAAAAATATGTGCTCAAAGTATTCGCAAAATCAAAAGCAAGATAAAAGTAACAAAAGAATCAAGCACACACATAAAACAACATCTATAATTTTCCAAGAGTTATATTCAGTTAAATCTAGTCCTATCATCGACTTTAGCCCATCAAGCTAAACAAGAACAAAAAACAATTTTTTTTTATTTTCTACATTTTTATTTTTTATTTTTTACATTTATATTTTTTTATATTTTTTTTTTCATTTTTTTAGCAAAACTACTAATAAAACCTAAGAAAAGTAAACTCTCACCCCAAACTTAAAATTAACATTTTTCTTAATGTTAAGAAAAAGAAAAAACAAAAAAGGTAAAGAACTTTGCTTGATTATGGATGGTGTTGGCAATGGTTAGTGTAGTTTCCACTTTGAGATTGTTAAAAAAAAATTGTGAAAATTTCATATGTCGACCCCCAAACATGCTCAAAGACCTATTTAAGGATCAAAACAAAACAGAAATAAAATTAAAAAACTCAATAGCTAAAATAAAAAAAAGTAAGAAAACTTGAGATGCCTCTCAAGAGGCCCTTGACTTTAGAGTAATCAGCTTGACTATTGAGAAGCGCTCATCAAATAGTGGCTTTCACCCATAGTAAGTGTGATACAACACTGCATATGGGTCTTGACTTGTGTTGCCCTCAAGTTTCACAAGATATAGGAGTATTCGGAACGTTGCTCCAATGACTTGGTTTCGGTTAATGGGCTTGGGAGGAGAACATCTTTCTTGGATCAAACTTGTAAAGGACATAATATGATGATGGCAGTGTCAGAGGGAAATAAGGATTCGTTGTTGGCATGTATGTTAGTACCATTGATGGACTCAAATCAATAGTCTCGTAGGCTTTTTCATCCTCCAATGGCCCTTGTACCTCTTATTCACATAAAATTCCTCAAATAGTCCCTCAAATTTCTCTTCGTTCTTCATATCACGATTCATAATGGTATGTCTTCGGGTAATATCCAAATTAATATTTTACGGCGCGGTTTGTCGATTGTCAATTTGATGAGACAGTTTTCCCAGCATTAGGGGGAGACAAACAACAACTGAAAAAACAAGAAATTTCATGGAATGCATTATCATTATCTCACTTTGATCCTTGTACAAATCAATATGACTTAGAAGTTCAAAAAATTATCCATTTGCAAAAGGTCGCAAATCAGTTACCAGATGCATTTACCGATATCAAGAAAGTGACAAAATCACACATACCACCTGAAAATGCTCCTATTCGAATTGATCTTCCTACTGAAAAAAATATTAATATGGTAGCAAATAAATCTAAGGCATGCCAAAAGCGTGGTAGACCCATCGGTTCTAAGGATAAAAATCCAAGAAAGAAAACCACAATTAAAACAAAAAAAAGCTTGAAGTAAAGATTAATGAGAAAATTAATTAGAGAATTATATCGAATTAAGCACTTATCATATTCCCCCATACTTAACCTTTGCTTATCCTTGAGCAAACCTAAGGCAAAATACAAAATAATAACAATATGGACAAAGAAAACTAACCTTCCAATCTTTTACCTTAGATAACTATAAGAGTTGTGGACTTGAAATGAAACAATTGTTGTATTAAATCAATTAGTCATTCTCAAGCTAATATATTCTATAACAATCATACTCATATGTGTTTGATTTGCCATTGTTACTGATATTAAGATTACACATACTTTGAAAAAGATAAACCCTTATAGTTCTTATAGAAATGATCACCCAATCTTGGTTCAAAGATTAAATGTCATAGGCTCCCTCTTTGGTATAAAACTCCACTACGCCGAAGGCACCACTTGAAATCAAAAAGGTCGTCAATATGGGTTGTAATGGGGGCAATGGATAGTGGTTAAAAGAACAAAAGGATAGGATGCTGCAAAAGTTCTAAAAACTTCATAGAGTTAGAGACATTGTAAAATTCTTCAAAGAGCACCTTTCAAAACCCAACGAAATTCTTATATAGGCAAAATATCATTATGTTGGGCCTTGCATCATTCTAACCACTTTGTAACACTAAAAATATGATGGGAAAGCTCATGATATTTATTGAATTTTCTTTTTTTTTTAAACATCTTTTTGTATTTGTTTCTTTTCTCTTTCTTTTTCTTTTTTTTTTTTGGTATTTTGTTGTTTGTTTTCTTTTTTCTTTTTCCTTTCTTTCCTTGAGCATTTCTTACAAAAATTTCCCTTCCTTCTTACTTGAATTGATCTCTCCCCCTTACTTATCTTTTATTCCCAACCCAACTCCTTACAAAATCTCCCTTGAATCATGAAGTAAATCTCTAAACTCTAATTCACCTCTAGAGCAAGGATAAAGATATAAAAATAATTCAGCTAGGTAAGGAAATAATGTGGTTAGCCAAATAAAAATGTCTACATGAAGGCTCAAGTTGGCTTAGTAGGAGGATCTTTTCTTGGAACATCTATCAGAGCTCTGGCTAATTTAGCGTTGGTGCTAGAAATCCTAATGCCTCAAATTCTTTTTCAAGTAATGCTCGATCAACCATTCACCTCGACAGACCTTCAAAAGATTTCTAACATTTAACCCTAATAAGTCAAAATTAAATGAAATTTAGAATGAGGGTATAAAAATCTATTTAATCTGACATATGGACCTTTTTATCATTATCCAAACATATTAACAAAAGAATGACATCAAAATTCAACACAACACTTATGATCAATCAAGACCACAAAAATTAATGATTGGTTCTCATCAATAAAATTAGAAAGGATCCTAAGAAACAAAAACACTAAAAAACCCAGACTAAAATAGAACCCAAAGAAAAAGATTTAATTTTTTTTTTATTTTTTTACATTTTTTTAGAAAAACAACACAAACTTTTTTTTTTAATTTTTTATAGAAAAACAAACAAAACAAACTTTTTTTTTTTGAAAAACAAAAACAAAAACAAAAACAAACAAATCTTAAATCCTTCCTCCTACACTTAAACCTTACATTGTCCTCTATTAAGACTAAGCATAGAGGAAAAGACAAACTAAATAAACAAAATAGATAAAAAAATAAAAAACGCAATAAAAGATAGAGTGAAGGAGAGTAAGAAAGATCAAATTTGTTTTAATGTACTCTCCCTCCATTGGGTTACCTTCCAACAAGTGCTTAGTTTATTGTCCTCAGCCTGATGTGGTTCCTTGCTTTCATCCTCCTTCTTGATGGAAATGTGTCACTTCTCCATCGAACTCCATGGTAAGCATTCCCTTGTACACATTAATCTTGGTCTGGGTTGTCTTCAAGAATGGTCTCCCAAGTAGTACTAGCGTTGGATTAAATAAGGAATCATCCTCTATATCTAGTACATAAAAATCTACCCAGAAGACCATGCCATTTACCTATACCAAAACATTTTCCACAACTCCCATAGGTTAAATGTTAGAGTGATCGGCAAAAATAACATCGGTTTCCTTTAGTGTACCAATATTTAAAGAAGCAAAAATAGAATATAAAATTATATTAATTAATGCTTCTAAATCTATCAATGCTTTATCAAACCTCGTGTTTCCACTGGTAAAAGGTATGGTGAATGTACTTGGGTCCCTGTACTTAGGAGGAAGCTCCTTTTATAATGCCACCGACACGTTTTCCCCCACACCTATTATCTCATTACCTTTGAGATTCTGCTTGGAGGTGCACAATTCTTTGAGGAACTTAGCATACCATGACACTTTCTTTATGGCATTCAAGAGTGGTATATTTATTTGGACCTTGTTGAACGTCTCTAAAATCTTTTTCTTGTGCTCCTTTCTTTTGGATTTTGCTAACCTGTTTCGAAAAGGAGGACAAGTAATATAGGAGATAAAGGGTATAAAATTTACCTTGGATCCCAAGGGTTCAATGGCAGAAGAAATGACTTCTTCTTTCTTTTCAAGAGCTTTCTCCTTTTGTGCACTTTCTTCTTCCTTAGGAGGCTTTGGCAGTGGAGACTCTAGTTGCGTCCCACTCCTCAATGTGATGGAACTCACATTCTCTCATGGATTCATCATAGTTTGTGATGGCAATTTTCTCGACTCTTTGGCCTCTAACCGGCTCATCATACTAGCTAATTGGCTGACTTGAGTCTCTGTATTTTGTATGCGAGCCTTGGTATCTTGTTGAAATTACAATGTGTTTTTAGTCAAGGCTTTGAAAATGTCCTCAAGAGACATACATGAAGGTTGTGGAGTGGGTTAGGGCCGAACTTGTTGTGGTTGTTGTAACAATTGAGTATAGCCTGGTGGTTGGTTGATCATGGGAGTCAGAGCCGCCAATTGTTGATTCCTTCCATAGTATAAGTTACGATGATCCTTCCATCCTTCATTATAGGTGTCATTCCTCCATTGTTTCAGGAATCCTCCAATGGCATTAGCTTGCTCCGTTATGCCTTCTTGTATAGTTAGGCACACGTTGGTGGAATGGCTCATTGGGGAACACCACACAGTTGAGCTTGTTGCATGTATCCCATGGCCATTTATTGCACTAATGAAGTGAGATGAGATATTTGTTGTTCAATGGAAGAAGTAATACTAACCTCATTCACTTTTTTCGATGGCAGCGGTGGCTCGAAGCGATTGCTATATTGTTGAGAGTTAGCCGCCATATTTGTAATGAGAGCTCTTGCGCCTTCTAGGGTCTTGTTACCTAGTGCTCCTCTACTTGCAAGATCGATCATGCTCCTATCCATTAGCATTAACCCCTCATAGAAATATTGGATGAGGAGTTGCTCACTAATTTGGTGGTGGGGACAACTAGCGTAAAATTTCTTGGAACGTTCCCAATACTCACAGAGCGTCTCTCTACTGAATTGTCGGATGCCACATATCTCCTTCCGAATGGTTGCCACCTTGGATGTAGGGAAATACTTCTCTAAAAGCAGCTTGTTCATCTTATTCCATGTGGTGATGGTGCCAAAAGGTAAGTAATAGAGCCATTCCTTAGTGGAATCCGCTAAAAAGAAAGGAAAAGCCTTAAGCTTGATTTGCTCTTTAGAAATTCCAGTTGGTCTCATGGTCGAACAACCACATGAAATTCCTTAAGGTGCTTGTGTGGGTCTTCACCTGCAAAACCATCAAAAAATGGGAAGGAGATGTATTAACCTTAATTTAAGTTGAAATGGGGCTGTAAGGGCAAGGTATTCTACACATAATGACTGTTGATCAAGAATTAGAGCCACCAACTCCTTGAGAGTTTGGTTATTTTCTACCATTTCTTCCTCTTCCTTTA
Organism: Artocarpus heterophyllus; assembly: GCA_025403435.1. Lineage (NCBI taxonomy): Eukaryota > Viridiplantae > Streptophyta > Magnoliopsida > Rosales > Moraceae > Artocarpus > Artocarpus heterophyllus. Next base: position 32,053,523 of record CM046338.1, read on the forward strand.
AAGGTGTTTGTCAACTTGTTTGCCAGACATTCAATACGCACTTGAAAGCAAGGAAAGTACAAACAAAATTAAATAAAACTTAAAACAAAGAATAAAAAAATAACAAATTAATTAAAAATTCAATACCTGCGCGATTAGCTCCAAAATTTGGTATGTCTTGGAGGACACTCGAATTAATATCTTTCTTTAAATGTCATCATTAATTAAGTAAAGCAGTGAGTATGAGTTGTTCCCGCAAAAAAAGATTGAGTTTAATTAATAAGCTATCGATTTTCAAAGGAAATAAACAGTGGATTTTGGAATTAATTAACTAAATTATTAAAATAAAGAAAACAAGAATAAATAATCAAAGCAAAACCAATGGCACAATGTTGTTGACAATGATGATGAGATGGGTTAAAGACTCATTTGCCACTACTAGGCAACAATTATGTAATTGAACACAAAACTAATCCCAATTTTCCTATTAGAACTACCAACTGTAGATAACAATAAGCTCTTTTATCATAATATTTTCTTAGTGTGTCGTTAAGGACAACAAGCTCTTTACTTAACTCCTTAACCTTGAACAACCTAGAATATGCTCTCTAAGTTCAATTCAATAGAAGCATTATGTTAAAAAAAAGATAGGTTGATTAAGATAGCAAACACACAAACTCAGATTGTTCAATCTAGGTTATGTTCCTCACCATAATCAACAAAAGCCTTTTGCAACTATCAATCACAATTTGCTACTAAGATTTAGAAAATCAAGATAATTACGGATAAAAAATTTCTAATAAAGCATAGATAATTATTTTATCTCACTTGGTCGGCCACTCCAAACAAAACAAAATAAAAATATTAGACATTAAAAATAGAAAACAAAAATAATTCTGATTGAGAAAATTAGAAATAATTTTAAAAATATCAATCACATAATAGAGTCTAGGGCTTTGAAATCACCTTTAACCTAAGAGAAATTAGCCTAACATGTTGATAAAATTAAACAATAAAAAATAAAATAAAAACATATTTGGAGTTCAATGGAAAGAAACAAAAAGAAAATCTCTTTGATGATCGAGAAAAAATCTCCACATGAATGAAACTTCTCAAGCTCTAAGAGAAGTCTCCTTCTTTTCTCTCTCTTTTTCTCTCCAAAATATGGCTGGAAAAATACGTAAAGACTGATATAAACTTGTGTTTTAAGTAAGGTATTTGTAGGTTTTGGTCTTGAGAATTAAAAAAAGGTAACAAAACGTGCAAATCAGGTCAAATTCGGGCTTAGATCAGTGGGAAGTACGGGGGTGAACTTATTTTTCTCGCTGGGTGTATGAGACATCAATTTCATATGAGCAAGGCTCGTCCACATCGGCTGGGGTACATTTCACTAGCAGCAAGCCTGCGGGTCTCCTTTCCCGCGTGTGGGGACGAGTTAAATTACACGGGGGGGCATGTTCCAATTTAGCTGGAGTTGCTAACTTGGTCCCAAAGACTCCTAAAAATCCAATTTTAGCTGTAAGTTGACCTCCAAAATGAATAATTGAAAATTTATGCTCCAGATCTTCAATTTTTATCCCATTTTCTTCTCATCACCTTAAAAGCTTATAAAACACAAAAATCATAATTAAAAGACAAAATACTCATAAAATAAGTGAAGATTAATAGGAAAATTCATGAGAAAATTATATCGACTTAAACACTTATCACATAACCATTCTTGAAATTTTATCCTCAAAAAACTCATGGTTTTGGATACACATATTTTACTTAGCAAATTTAAAGAGAGCATGAGAGTCCAACTTTTGGTTTGAGCAAAGACAAATTCAAAAGGTTTTTGTTGTTCATCTTGAGGCTCCTATCCCTTGAAAACTTCTTATAATAGTAACAATCATGATCTAATTGCACCATATCCTCCATCATTTGGCAGGCTTTGTTTTCGGTCTTACATCGAAAGGGGTTATACCATAGCTATCTTCAACCTACTTCATAGTCATCATGCTGAATTCTTTGATGAAAGCTTGAAGTTGAAGCCATTTTAGCAAACTATATTGAGGAAACCTATCAAGCAACTTATGAAATCTCCCCCAAGCTTGATGAAGTGGTTCTGTGCCAGGTTGGGCAAAGGTGGTGATGGCTAGACCCATCTTCATCTCACTCATCTTTTTTTTTTTTTTTTTTAACTACAACACAAAACACTCAAAATAGAAAATTAAAAGAAAAAAAAATTGAAATTAATCCTAGAGCTAAATAGTTTCGATATTAATCAAATTAAACAAACAAATCCCTAGCATCAACGCCAAAAACTTGATGTGAAATTTTGCAAGCGCATGAATCACAACAAGAAATAAAAGTGTACAGGATTGAGTTGAATTAGTTAAGTGTCAAAATTGATTAACTATAAAATTATTTGAACAATAAGAAATGAAATAAAAAAATAAAAACAATAAAAACAAAATATAAATGAAACTAGTTAATTAAATAAAAGCCGAGGGCATCCGATTTCACCAAAACTAATCTAATTGAATTTATTATTCTTGGTAACATCGCCTCTTAATCATGCGTTAGAACAAGAAACCTTAAATGATTTAATGTTCTTTCTGAGGATGATATTAACATTATCTTTAGCATGCAAACCCAATATCGCTTAATGTGAATTCTGCCATCCTAAAGAATCATTACGATCTATGGCTCTCTCGATTGTTCATGCAAGTCATATTACTATTGTTCGATGTCACATGCACCTTACAGTTTATTTTAGTAGAAGCTATTCATAAAAATCTCCTTCTAGGTCTTCAATCAAGGTCTTTAAAATAATTAATTAGTGATCAAGCAATTAAAATCATTAAAAACAGTAAAATTAATAACAATCATGAATAACAAACTCTTAGAGAAAATAAATTCTTCGAAAGAAAAAAAAAATTATCATAGTAATGGCTAAATCAAAAGCCCTAGCAAAGAAAATTAATTCATAAATAAGAATAAATAAACACAATTGAAGAGTTCCAATATTTCAATTCACAAATTTAAAAGATGAGAAAATTAGAAAGAAAAACTTATATGGAGGTGTCACAATTCTCCAAGCTTGTCTCTCCAATCTTCAATCTCTCCTTCTTGATCTTCAATTTGTCTTCACTTTTAAATTTATTAAAAATAAAATTCTAAGCTAAAAATAAAAATAAAAACAAAATTTTCCTTTGTGTTTCTTTTCGACTCTCTAATATTGCAGGTTAGGCCTCTTTTGAAATAACCTAAGATGGTCTTATTTATAAGCTTTGATCAAGTAGGGTAAATATTTTAAAATTTGGAATTATAAAGTTTCCCAAAATTTGTTTTTGGAAAATTTTGGGATGAAGTCTGATTACTCTTTTCATGTGAAAGGCAGGCAACCTTTCTATTATTTTTCTTCTTTTCCTTCTCATTGATTCACGCCAATAGTTAGAGAAGTAATCAGCCAATTTGAAGCAATGATGCAACATTTGTGTGGCGTAAATTCATTGGTGAATTAAGCTTGAGCTAAGTTCTGCGGTGACATGGCAATAGACAATTAGAGGTAAAGCCGACTGCGTGGGGGAGACTAAGGCCGCATCACATGGGAACTAGATCAGTTGGTCTGTTTGCTGACATGCTAACAACAGGGCCCTATCTCTTTTTTGAACTTTTTTAGAGAGTGTCTGAAAACAAAGTTAAAACTTAAAGTTTGAACTTAAACACTGTAGTGTATGAGGGCTTTACACTGCAGTAAACTTTTACTTTTCAATGTAGCAAATGAGAGCTTTACACTGTAGCAAGTTGGAACTTAAAATTCCAACTAAGTTATCAAACTAAGCCTTAATTGAAAAAAATACCTAAGTCAGGCGAGTTGTCCTTTTTTATCTACACAATAAAAGAAATAATAAATAAATAAATAAATAAAAAGTAAATAAAATAAAGCAAAATAAAATCTATTTCATAGCCAAATTTAAAATATAAACATAAAATATCTAGCCAAATTTAATACCAAAAAGAGCTAGAATAACTCTATTTTATAGGGTTATCAATATGTGTTGTGGATGCAAATCTATACTTCGGATATGCCTTGGGAGGGGTTTAAGCAGATGTTTAGAAGAAAGAAACTCTCAAGACAAAGTGGATGGTACTACTTCTAAGGCTTTCAAAAAGATCTCAAAATTGGGAACCCAGATTTAGACAAGCTTTGAAAGTATGAATGGTTTTACATTAGGGGAAACTAGTTGGCCCGACCAAGAGAAGAGATCCCGCTCTATCAAGGGTGTCGACAAGATTTTGGCTTTGGCACGTTTTGTTGAATAGACTATAGACCCTCGTGAATATAAAAGAGAAGGTCATGTGTAACACCCTAGTTATCATTTCTGTCACCTAACGTCATTTGAGAATATATCTTTAACTCTTAGGTTTGTAATTATAATTTTGTAAATAAAAGTTAACAACACTATAATATATATATATATATTTTAAAAAAATTATCATTGGAACAATACCAGTCGACCGATAAGGATGTATATCCTACCTCTGGTCAGCCGGTCCTGTGTTGAAACCTTTATTAAAAAAATTTCATTTTAGGTTCTTGAAATCAATAAAAAGCAAACATTATAGTTTCTACAATAACTACTAGAAATTTGAGATTATACTACACTCATTTAATGACATTATTTTTAAAAACTGCCATGATAAAGGAGAAAACGCAGAAAGTTACACTTGAGAAGACAAAAACCATCATGGTAGGAGGGGAGGTCTACCATGATGATTTTTTCTATAGGCCGTTTGGTATATAAGACTTTCCACGATGGTTTTTTAAAAAACCATCGTGAAAGGTTTTCCTTTCTATAATGGTTTTTTCTAAAATCCATCGTGGAAGTTGCCTTAAAAACCTTTATTCCAGCTTCACAATTAGACATGAATCACAAACCCAGCTCTTAAAAAACATTTAGAAACTTCAAAACTGCAGTCGCTGTGCCTCTTCGCCTTCATCCTCCTTAATCTCTTTCCTAATTGTAAGTGTTCTATTAGATATATTTATAAATTGGCTTTGATTTTGTTGATTATTGATTAATGTTTATTGTTTTGTAGATATGATTAGTTATTTGGATATAGGTATGATTAATTTTTTTTATAAATATGATTTATTATTAGAATATGATAGGTATGTGAAATTTGTGAAATTGTTTTTAATTAAATTGCATGACATATTATGAAATGGATAGGAAATGGATGTAGAATTTTCAATTGTCTAGAGAATATATTAATGGTGTGGAAGTGTTCTTGGATTTTGCTAAAACTTATGCCTATGGTGATAAAATTCGGTGTCCTTATGTTCAATGTGGAAACCATATTTCTCATTCAATTCCACATTTATTTCATAATAGGATTATAAGTGGTTACTAAACATGGCATTTTCATGGCATTATTGTAGATTAATTTAATAAACACATTTGTATGTTTTTTTACATAGTTGTGTTATCTTACTAAATTATGATATGTTTGCTTATGTTTGGTAGATGATTTTTTACTATAGATTAAAACTGTCTAAAAACGCTTTATCTTCGATACTTGACAAAAACCTATTAACCGGAGAGAATTATAATGATTGAAAATGAAGCCTAGATATCATCCTTTCCTTTGAGAAACTGAAATTTGTGCTGACAACCTCTTGTCCTCCTAAGCCTACGGGAGATTCCACCAATGAGTAATTCCAAGCGTACAATCATTGGAAAGATGCAAATGATCAGGCCTGCTGCTGTTATGGCTAGCGTGAATAATGTGCTACAAGCTCAACATGAGGATTATGAGACTGCTAAGTAGATCTTGGATAATCTAGAAGACTTGTTTGGAGGCCAGGCCATAACAAAGCGGTAAGGGGTGCTTCGAAAACTCTTGAACTATAAACAGAGACCGGGGAAGTCTGTAAAGAAGCACATGATGTTGGTCATGGGTTACTTTACTGAGGCTCAAACCAATGGAGTTGACATCGATGCTAAAACTCAGATGACTATGGTCTTTGAGACTCTATCGAAGGAATTTATTCCATTTAGAGCTACTTTTAATTTGAGCAATAGGCAGGATATGACCTTAATAGAATTAATGAAATAGTTACAGGAGTTTAAACTAGTCATTAGGGAGTCTTCTGCTAGTGGAGAGGCCAACTTGGCAGCTGCTTCTGGTTCCAATCCCAATTTTGGGAATGGAAAGAAACAACGGACCAAGAATGGGAAGGTCGGGCACATCAAGAAGCATTGCAAGGACTTCCTTTCCAAAAGAGGTAGGTGTAATCTTTTGTATTTAGAAACTTGTTTAGTTGAGAAACCTAGTGACATTTGGGTCATAGATTCCGATGCAACTAATTATGTTTGTGTTTCTCAGAAAGGGTTCAAAGAAACAAAAAGTCTACTTCATGCTTCAGATAGGCGATGGATCATTGGTCTTAGCGAAAACAGTGGGAGACGTCAATCTTTATTTTGATAATTATAGGAATTTAATTTTGTGAGATTGTTTTTATGTTCCTAAATTTAAAAGAAATTTAATTTCTATAGCTTGTTTATTTAAAGACTCTTATTTGGTTTCTTTTAATAATAAAGTGGTGATTCGTAAAAATAAATCTTTTATCTATTCTGGATGGATGCAAAATAATCTATATTTTATCAAACCTAAGGTGGACTTACTGCTTAATGCTGAGATGAATGATAATAACTCTAAAAGACTTAAAACTTCTCACTCTAATAAGACTTATCTTTGGCATTTACGCCTTGGTCATATTAACCTGAATAGGATTCAAAGGCTGGTAAGAGATGGACCTTTAAATCACTTAAAGGTGGAATCTATACCTCAATGTGAATCTTGTTTGGAGGATAAAATGACCAAAAGAGCATTTAGGTCTAAGGGCAATAGGGCTAATGGGGTTCTAGAACTTGTGCATAGTGATGTTTGCGGACCAATGAACATTCGGGCACGAGGAGAGTATGAGTACTTTGTCACTTTTATTGACAATTACTTAAGGTATGGGTATGTGTACCTAATGCACCACAAAAACAAAACTTTTGACAAGTTCAGGGAGTTTCGGGCTGAAGTGGAAAAGCAATTGGATAGACCCATAAAGGCACTTCGATTCGATCGAGGTGGAGAATACCTTTTTGATGAGTTCTTGGGACACTTATTGGAGAATGGGATTTTATCCCACTTGACTACGCCAGGCACTCCGCAGCAGAATAGCGTAGCGAGGAGAAGGAATAGGACTTTATTAGACATGGTAAGGTCCATGATGAGTTATTCATCATTGCCTTTATCCTTTTGGGTATATGCACTACAAACCGCATGTTATCTTTTGAACGATGTGCCTTTAAAATCGATCCCTAAAACTCCTCACGAGTTGTAGATGGGCAGGAAGACATCCTTAAACCATATTCACATATAGGGATGTCCGACTCATATCCTGTTTAAGGTTGCAAATAAGTTGGAAGAATGTTCAAAAGTTTGTGTGTTTGTAGGATATCCAAAAGGGACTTAAGGGGTTATTTCTATAACCCAAAGGAAAATAAAGTCATGGTTTCAACTAATACAACTATCGTCGAAGCAAAGTAGTGCTTGAGGAGTTAAGGAGTGATCCAATCACTCCAGAGGTTCCAAATGAAACCATTTTGATCAGTATAGAAAAACCAAACGAACCTGAACAACAACCTAAGGGGCTTTGGCGTAGTGGGAGGATCGGGCGTTAACCCGAAAGGTATATGCTCAATGGTGAGGCCTTCTTGGCTGAACCAGATGAACATGACAGGGATCCTTATACTTATGTAGAGTCTATGAAGGATGTTGATTCAAAACTCTGGTCAAAGGCCATAAATACAGAGATGAAGTTTATGGAGACTAATCAGGTTTAAGAGCTTGTGGATCTTCCCGAAGGGGTAAAACCCATAGGGTGCAAATGGATCTACAAGTGGAAAAGAGGAGTAGATGGAAAGGTCAAAACCCTTAAGGCTAGACTGGTAGCTAAGGGTTACACACAAAAGGAAGGAATTAATTATGAGGAAACCTTCTCGCCTGCGGCCATGCTTAAGTCTATTCGGATTCTTTTGTCCATAGCTGCCACTCTTGACTACGAGATTTGACAGATGGATGTCAAGATGGCTTTTCTAAATGGCTATCTTGATGAGTCTATTTATATGGAGTAACTAGACGGGTTTAAGGTTAAGGGTCAATAGGGTAAGGTTTGTAAGCTACTAAAGTCAATTTATAGACTTAAGCAGGCTTCCCATTCTTGGAACATAAGATTTGATTAGGTAATCAAGACTTATGGGTTCTCACAAAATGTGGATGAGCCATGTGTTTACAAACACATTAAGGATGGGAAGGTGGTTTTTTTACTGCTCTATGTAGATGACATTTTACTAATTGGCAATGACATTGGGGCGTTGTCATCGGTCAAATTATGGTTGACCAAGTAGTTTGACATGAAAGACTTGGGTGAGGCTAATTTTGTTCTTGGTATTTGGATCTTTCAGGATAGGAAGAACAAAATGATAGCTTTTTCCCAAGCCGACTACATAGATAAAATTCTCAAGAGGTTTGTAACATAGGATTTCAAGAAAGGTGGGCAACCATCTAGGTCTGGAATTACTCTTTCTAAGAAAGACTCTCCAAAGTCTAAGGAAGAAAGAGAATACATGAAGAAGGTGCCTTATGCTTCAGTAGTAGGCAGTCTCATGTATGCCATGCTTTGCACACGACCAAATATTTGTTACGCGGTTGGGATTGTAAGTAGATTTCAGGTGGATCCAGGACCAAACCACTGGGTTGCGGTTAAGCATATTTTTAAGTACCTGAGAAGGACTCGAGGGTATATGCTTGTGTATTTGGGTGATGACTTGACTCCTCTAGGATATACTGACTTGGATTTTCAATCATGTATGGATTCTAGAAAATTGACTTCGGGTTTTGTGTTTACTCTAGGTGGCGGTGCCATTAGTTGGAGAACTATGAAGCAAGATTGCACTTCAGATTCAAAGATAGAGGCCAAGTATGTGGCAACTGGTGATGCTTCAAAAGAAGCAGTGTGGCTTCGCAAGTTCCTTAGGGATCTTGACGTAGTTCTTGGTATGGATAAGGCGGTATCACTGTACTGTGATAACAGTGCGACGGTTGCTAATGCTAAGGAACCAAGATTTCACAAGAAGAGTAAGCATATTGATCGAAAGTATCATGTGATAAGGGACTTCAATAAGGGCGGGCATGTCACGGCGTGTAAAATTATGTTAGAAGGCAATTTAGCTGATCCATTTATGAAGACACTTACTGGGAGAGTCTTCGAGAGGCATGTGGAAGTTATGGGGATGCAAGATTTGTCATATTTACTCACTTAGTGCAAGTGGGAGATTGTTAGACATGTATGCCCTAAGGAGTAAAAATGTAATATGTTTTCGGAGACATTTTTATCAATAAAGAATTTATTTATTATTAATATACCAAATCTTGTCCTCTTTACGTTCATATTTGTTGAATGTATGTTAAGCAAACAAAAGTCTGAGACTATCGGTCTAAACCTTTAAGAATTGGGCATGTGATGGACAGATTATATAGAAGACATGATTCTCAAGGTGATGGTTTAAATCATAAGATCCGCAATCGAGGGAATAAAGTTGGGCGCTTTATTCATGTAAATATTGTTATGTTGTCTATATCCCTATTGGGAGATGGTTTGTCTTGACTATCAGAGGTGGAATCCATGAATAGAAACATTGGCTCGTTGTCATAGGTGACGATGTGTTGGATCGGAACATAAAGTGAATTGATTTGGATTAATAATTCTGTCTCGACAAATCGATTCACTTTAGAAAATCATTTGTATTATATCTTAATCCTGAGATGAATAGTGGGCCTATTGTCTTGACTTGTGTCTTTTGATATACCAAAGGGTGACACCCACATTTTAACAGTGGTATGCATGCTGGTACGTTGGAGGCATGACTCTTGATAGCGTAGACCTGTTATTCATAGATATGAAATCCATAGCTCCTCTTTAGGAGTAGTGATATCCTCTTATATGCGTTATCTTGCAATTGGAGAACTGGAGCGCTCAACCATTTGGATACATAGGTGTAACCGAATGGTATACTATCTTTGGATGGTAAGTTTTTCGATGGTGAGATAATGGAACGTAAGATAAAAATTATCGGGAAGGTAAGACAGAACTTGTCCTTAAGCGGGTTATGGATAATCCTATGGGGATATGATACACTATGATATGTCATGGAGACTTAGCTATACGGGCTTTGTAATTCTATATAGTTCGAGAGTGTAGCTCCAAGCATTAGAGTTGATAATTATGAAATGTATATCTACGATATTAGGTTTCATAATTATTAGGAGCTTGAACTATATAGGTCCATTTGATGCCCTTTGCTAGCTCACAACATCCTGTAATGATACGGCGTGCTTTTTTAATAATTGGTGACTTATGTCAGATTTATTAGATTGGTTGAAATTTGAAAGAATCAAATAATTCATGTCTATTTATCAGTTGAATTAATTTTGTAACAAAATTAATTCAAGTTAAACTTGTTGAATTATTGTGATCGGATAATTTTTGTCTGTTAATCAATTGATTTAATTTTGAATAAATTAAATAAAGATAAACTTGTAGAATTATTAGGAATTTATTTATTTTCCTAGAGATTATCTAGATAAAATTGTTTTAATTAGATAACTTCAAAATTGGGTTATTTGAATTAAAATCGAGACTTTATCCTATAGAATCTTGGGTGGAGAATAAAAGATTTGCTGAATTTTTTTTTCTGCAGTTCGGTATGTCGATCCTCAAGTTCAGCCTATCAATGGGGCAAGTTTGGCCTGCCTATGCACGGAAAAAAAATCACGTGTTTTCACGCGGATTTCATCAGATATTGATCCGAATTTGTTTTTGATTCAAATTTTTTAGATCTTATCTAATAAGGACTGACCCTAGACCCAACCTCTTTAAATAGGGAGTGAGCCTCATAAGTTATTTAGATCAATTAAGAGATTAAGAGTGATATTCTACCGGTGAGAATCTGAAAACTCCCTGAGAGCTCTTGTTCACAAATCACGAACGCTAGCTTTGGTTTCTCTCAATTGGTTGGAAGGAGAGTCACCTGGTGGAAGAGCTGTATGTGTGAGCCCACACTCACTCTGATCGTGGATTGAGAATAGTAAAGAAGACTAGTTGGTTAAGGCTCTTCTGGAACATCACTTCTCTTCACAGATTACAGAAGTTCTTCGACATTCAAAGGTTAGTAAGATCTGGTTAATTTATGCATATAGATGTCAAACTTTTGTTTTGGAAAATACTCTAATATAAAATTTTTAAAATTTCGCTGCGTACTATTTTTCCAACACACCTTTCCTCTTATTTTATACAATTGCAACTATAAGATTACAAATGACGTGTTTGTGGGGACTTAGTCTTTCTTTTGTTTAGATTGATTTTAAACTTGAAACGAGCTTGTTAACACTTAAGTAACCAGTATATGTTTATTGGGTTATAACAAAATATAAATACCAATTTCAGAAGGATTGGACATCAGATCTGAAGGGAAAAACCCTAACCATAGTTTACATTACTCCATAATATGAGATAAGTAGAACTTCATCTGTATCACCATAAATATTGTATATGTTTGTATGTATGGTTATGACTTTATGGAGCATAAGTTACATGAGCATGTTTTGATTTTGAGCGTTATGCAAGCATGCATTATATATTAAAGACATTGTACCCAAAATGTTAATTTAAAAGTTAAAGCATATAGGAAGAAGTTTTATGAGGTTTTATAGGCTACTTGTGACCGGATGGTATATTTAATTGAGTTGGTCAAGATGGAGGTTGCTCCACTATATTGTTTTGATCGAGGCTTACAGTTTTGATATGTTGTCTCAATAGAGACCTATGGACCTTATTATTATTTCGATGGAGACTGTCTCGAAGGGGACTTGTGATGTAGGAAGCCACACGATGGCATTTATGGTCCAGAGGAATTGATGGAAGGAAACCTACCCATTATTGGATGCCTTAAAGAAAAATCATGTGCATGTTATGTTTAATGCAAAACTAATGCAATGTAAGTTTCCAAAGAAAAGAAAAGCATGACTTATATGGGATCATTCATGGCATAATCATTCATGTTACACATTAATTCTACTTATTGTGTATAAGCTTACTTAGTTATAGTGATGCAGATAAGGACAATTCTCAACATCAGCAGTAGGATGCTAGATAGTTGGTTGGCGATCTCCTTTGAACCTATGGACTTGTGTATATGGACAAAGTTGACCTATTTTAGGACTTTCACTACTGCTTCTTTTGGAATGCCTTTAGAGGCTGTAGTTATGACATGGCTGATTTTATTTTGAGATTTGTATTATATTGTGAATATAACATTAGCTAGTTTAAGTTTGTAAAGTAAAGTTATACTCTAGTTATATAAAGAATTTCACAAGTTTAAATTTTCTCACATTTTTATATTAACCTTATGTACTTAACATTATAATTGTAAATAATTAAGAGTAATAGCACTAAATATCAGTATATTATATATTTTAAACTTATATTAGGTGGGTATTACAATTGTAGTATCAGAGCAAGGTATTTTCTACAGAATGTTCATATACTAAACTCATGGAGTGAGGATACACAGCTAACTAGTAAGTTTAAGTCTCTAAAATGTATTATTATGCGATGTGCTTCATGTGCTTAATCGTGCTTGTGTTGGCCTCTATGATAATTATATGTGTGGAAAAACAAATTGTATTGTGGGAAAATATAGTTTGGAGGAGACGTCAGTGGTACTACTACAGAATGTAATACTTCTAGAGAGCGAGATGATAGAGATATCCATCTTGATAGATTTGCTAATTTGATGGAGGAATTTTTAGAATAGCAAGTCAAACAACAAGCTGACAGAGCTCCTTCACCTCCACCTCTACCTCCACCACCATCACCACCACCACTACCACCAATAGTTAGAAATGAAGTTATAGATATTGTTAATGAGCAATTCTTGAAGTAGAAAACTGCCAATATTTAAGGGTGGTATAGACCCTAAAATTGCTGAGCCTTGGATACATACTATGGAGCAGTTTTTTGACTGTGCTAGAGTTACAAATGCTGATATGGTGTATTGTGCTGTTGTTATATTGAGGGAGGATGCTAGCTATTGGTGGGACATTATGGCAACAATGTACAATATTACAACTATGATTTGGGAGTAGTTTAGGCTGTTATTTGAGGATACATTTATGACTTCTAGCACTAGGTATGACAAGAGAAGGGAATTTGCTAATCTGAAATAGAGTACTTTAATTGTTGTAGAGTATCTTAGGAAGTTTGGTGATTTGTCCCGTTATGTCCCTCATCTTACTAACAATGAGAATCTAAAGATTGAGCATTTCATGACTGGATTGAATCCGACGATTTATAAAGACCTTGAAGTAGCTGATTTGGAGGGAGCAACTTTTTCTAAAGTGATTAGTTAAGGTGTTGAAAGTGGATAGTGTAGAAAAGAAATTACAAGAGGTCAAAAGGGAACAAAGAGAGAAACAAGAGAGATTTCGAGGTAATCAAAGTAGAAATTTTTAGTCTAGCTCTCAAGGAAATCGAGGCAGAGGTCACCACCACCATAGGCGTGAGGTGACCAAAAGAAGAAAGGTAATTGGAATCAAGGGCAACAAGAGCAAGGAAAGAAACAAAAGGGCCCTGATCAAAAGCCACAAGTTGCACCAGTTATGAATACTCAAAGCACTGTGTGTCCTAAGTGTGATAAATTTTATCTTGGAGAGTGTAGGCAGGGAGCTTGCTTCACATGTGGTAAACAAGGTTATTTTGTTAGAGTCTATCTAATGTCCATAGGTGATCAACAAAAGAAGGTTCCTACTAAGGTTTAGGCACTCACACAGGCTGAAATAGTAGCTCACCCAATAGTTGTTGCAAGTGAGATACTTATTTATGGAATTATTGCACGTGCATTGATAAATTTAGGAGCCACTCACTCATTTATATCTGTAGGGTATGTGAGAAAACTGGGTAAACTAGTGGACCAACTTAGAATTCCATATTGTGTAACCTTGCCATTTGGTGATATTTTGTAGTCAAATGAGATATTGGTAGCATGCCCAGTGATAATTGATGATAGAGAATTGTTTGTTGACTTGGTGGTATTGAATATGTTGGATTATGAAGTTATTCTCGGTATGGATTGATTGACAAAGTACAATGCATTTATTGACTATTGGAAGAAAGTGGTGATATTTAGACCTTCAGAGGAGAGAGAACTTTCTTTTGTAGGTAAAGCTAGTGGGTTGAGGACTCCTATTATATCAACTTTGAAGGCTCAAAGATAAATAGTGGATTTACTGGATACTTAGCTAATGTGATTGATACTCTAGTAGAACAGAAACTAAGAGTTGAAGATGTTCTACTGGTGAGTGAATTCTTAGAAGTTTTTCTAAATGATTTATCTAGATTGCCTCCGAGAAGAGAACTTGAGTTTGAGATTGAATTGGTGCCTGGTACAGCTCCTGTTTCAAAGACACCTTATAGGATGGCACCTGCTGAATTGAAAGAGTTAAGAATGCAATTACAAGTGTTGTTAGACAAGGGATTTATCCGTCTAAGTTTTTGCCCGTAAGGTGCACTAGTGTTATTTGTAAAGAAGAAGGATAGATAAATTGAGATTATGTATTGATTATCATAAGCTAAATAAAGTTACTGTGAAGAATAAGTATCCCTTGCTAAGAAAAGATGATCTGTTTGAGCAGTTACAAGGTGCAATGGTGTTTTCCAAGATTGATCTTCGATCGAGGTACCATCAGTTGAGAATCAAGGAAGAAGATGTACCGAAGACTACTTTTAGAACTAGATACAAGCACTATGAATTTTTGGTCACGCCATTTGGGTTAACAGATGCTCCATCCATTTTTATGGACTTGATGAATATAGCTTTGAAGGATTACTTAGATAGTTTTGTCATAATTTTTTATGATGATATCCTTATCTGCTCTTGCTTGATCAAGGAACATGCTTTGCACTTAAGAATAATTATGAATATTTTGAAGGAAAAATAATTGTATTCCAAGTTCAAAAGTGTGAGTTTTGGCTTGAGAAAGTGGCATTTTTGGGGCATGTAGAATTTCTATAGATCCTAGCAAGATTGAAGTAGTGACTAATTGGCCAAGATCAAGCAATGCTTCAAAGTTTTGTAGTTTTCTTGGCTTGATAGGAAATTATCATAGATTTGTTGAAGGATTTTCAAAAATCACTACTATACTTATGCAATTGACGAGGAAGAATATGCAGTATTTGTGGTTAGATGCTTGCGATAGAAGTTTTCAAGAGTTGAAGCAGAGATTGGGAACAGCTCCAGCTCTCACCATTCCTTCAAATGACAAAGGATTTGTGGTATACAATGATGCTTCTAGAAGTGGGTTAGGATGTGTTTTAACACAAGATGGAAAAGTTATAGCTTATGCTTCTCGTCAAGTAAAAAATTATGAAAGAAATTATCCCACTCAAGGTTTGGAGTTAGTAGCTGTGGTGTTTACATTGAAGATATGGAGGTATTATTTGTGCAATGAAAGATTTGAGATTTATACCAATCATAAGGGCCTCAAATGCCTTTTTACACAAAAAGAGTTGAATATGTGACAAAGAAGATGGTTGGAACTGATTAAAGACTATGATTGTATCATTAACTACCATCCTAGAAAGGCTAATGTAGTAGCAGATGCTTTAAGCATAAAATCTTTAGAAAGTGTTTCAGCTATGACTGTTATTCAAAGATCAATTACAGATGATATTTAGAGATTGGAGTTAGAGATGATACTATATGGATTGATTGAAAAATTGTCTGCAATGACATTGCAACCTACATTGTTGGAAAAGATTAAGTAGAATCAAAGTTCAAACCCTTTCTTTTATCATTTGAGAAATGCAATTGGCTTGGAAGGGGATAAGATTTTAATATTTCAAATGATGGAATTATTTGGCATAGGACTAGACTTTGTATTCCAAGGAACGAAAATCTTTTAAAGAAGATAATGAATGACGCCCATTACACTCCCTATTCAATACATCTTGGTATAAGTAAGATGTATAAGGACCTAAAAGTTCATCATCGGTAGCTAGGAATAAAGAAAGATATTGTAGAATTTGTAAGAGAGTACCTCACTTGTCAGCAGGTAAAGGCTGAACATCTAAAACCAGCTGGTACTTTACAACCATTGGAGATTCCGTAATGGAAATGGGAAGATATTGAAATAGATTTTGTAACTGGGTTGCCAAGGACAACGGAAGGGCATGGCTCAATTTGGGTGATTATTAATAGATTGACAAAAACTGCTCATTTTCTTCTAGTTCGTACAAATTACACTGTAGCTTAATAAGCACAGTTGTATGTGAAGGAAATCGTGAGGACATGGAGTACTTATGAGTATCATATCTGATAGAGGTCCTCAATTGACATCTATCTTCTGGAAGAGTATTCATAAGGCTATGGGGACTAAATTGACTTTCAGTACAACATTTCATCCACAGATAGATGGTCAGTCTGAAAGAACTATCCAAGTATTAATGGATATGTTGAGAGCATGTGTTCTTAATTTCTAGAAATCTTGGAAGAAATACCTATCCTAGAGTTTTTTATAACAACAGTTACCAAGCAACCCTTGGTATGGCACTGTATGAAGCCTTGTATGGTTGTAAATGTAGATCTCCTGTGCATTGGGATGAAATGAGAGAAAGGAAACATCTTGGACCTGATATTTTATTAAAGAATGAAGAGGCAATTCAAAAGATCTGCAAGAGAATGTTAATAGCTTTAAATAGACAAACGAGCTAAGTAGATTCTAAAAGAAGGAATATTGAGTTTGAAGTGAGAGATAAAGTTTTTCTAAAGATTATGTTGGTAAAAGGAGTGATGATATTTGATAAAAAGAAAAAATTAAGTCCAAGATACGTTGGTCCTTATGAGTTTGTGGAGAAAGTTGAAAAAGTGGCTTATCAATTAGCATTGCTGCCATCATTAGCAGGAGTACATAACGTTTTTCACGTGCCAATGCTGAGAAAGTATGTTTCTAATCCTTCACATGTGCCAAAACAAGAAGATGTTGAGTTAGAAGAAGACTTGACTTATGAAGAACATCTGGTGAAAATTTTGGATAGGACAGAGAAAGTACTCAGAAACAAAAAGATTCCATTAGTTAAAGATTCGGTTGAAGAAGCTACGTGGGAATTGGAAGATGATGTGAGATCAAAGTATCCACGCTTGTTCGGCAAGTAAATTTTAAGGATGAAATTTCATAAGGAGGGGAGAGTTGTGATGCCCTGGTATTCTCACATACTTGTTGGCCAATGTATTGTTGATTTTATGACATTAATTGCATTATATAATGTTTCATAATCATTTGAGATGTGTTTAATTATGTTAGAAGCGTATATCATTTTTAAAGATATGTTTCATACAATTTCATTTGAATGTATCGTTAAATGATTTGGGATTTCCTAAAGATGGATCCTGTTTAAAAAAAATAGAAAAGTGAATTCTAATGGTGTTTGATATGAATTATAGTGAATGACTTAAAATTAGGAGTTCAATGATTGTTTTAAGGCTATTTATACTGAAAATTCCATTTTGTGTGAAGTGAAATTATGTATATATTTGGAATAATGATTAAAGGAGACCTTATGACAAGTAAAAAATCTCGTCAAATGTTATTAAGAATGATTCAAGGTCTTTTATAAGAGAATGATTTGTATTTTATTGGTAAGTTTACCTTGAAACCCTAAATAAGTGACCTTTTTGGTATTTAAGTTTATAGACTCAATTAGGGTTTCAAAAAGTTGGGAATTAAATAAGGAATCATCTTATCCAATGTTTAAGGGTATTTAAATGAGATTTAGAAATTTTGGTTTAGTTTTGGTGAAAAATTATCAAAGTTTAGAAACTAGTATTTTTGGTTTACCGAAAATTTGGTATGAGCGAGTACACCTAAGTTAGTAAGTTAAATAAGTGGCTATGGTTTAGCCATTAATTAAGGTTGTGTATGAGTTTTTTAGATGCTAAATGGCTAATGTGTAAGCTGCAAAAGAGAGACACTAACCAAGCAAATAAGAGAGTATTTAAGTGTTAAATAATTTAAGGTGTGAGTGCAGAACTTTAAAAAGAATTAAGCAAGTAGGTGAGCTCATTTTAGCTAACTTTCTCCTTCTATAGGGAAATACTCTGTTTCCAGCTAGGGTTCAAGAAGATAAGCCATCTCCAAGTGTCTTGGTCAAGGTTTGAGTGGTGATAAAAGAGAGAAACCAAAACTAGTTAAGGTAAGCTTGATTTTGTGGTTTTGAGTTTCAATCTTTCAAGACAGGTGATAAACCTACAATCTGATTCTTTTGGACAATTTTGGGTTTATTTTGAGTGCTTAGAAAGGCTATAAGACTTGGTTTCATCCTTTTGAAGTGGAAAACATGAAATTGGAGGTGAAGAGTCGAAGTTGCTTAACTAAGTTTAGAATTTGCGAACTATTTTTAGGTTTTTTTCTTTGGTTGTATAAACAGACTTTGAGACATGATATGAGCATAATTTTAATGCTATTCAAGATTAGAAATCATGGAAAATGATCAAATCAAAAGGGATTTGGTTGTTATTCTGGAATTGTAAGAATCTTAGAGAATTTAGGGTTGATTTGTAGTCTTATAAATGCCCTAGAAATTTTTTTTTGTTTAATGAATTTTAAGCTTTAGGGTGTATTAAAAATTTAGGGAAATTGCTGCCCAAATTCTAAGAAAAAGTTTTGATCCAATTAGAAACCAAAAGTCTACTTTTTCCCTTAAAACTAACTAGTTTTGCTATGTTACCAATGTTCATATTTTTTAATACTTTAACGGACTTTGGGTTTAAGTTTGATAGTTTATCTTGTACATTACATGAATTTACGAGTTTTACTAAAATTTCTATTCTTAATAATATTTTTATAAGCTGAGTTCTTTACTTTGATTTGAAAATACAAGCAAGTGTTAAGAGGTTCAAAAGTAGAATATTTAGTTCTAGTTTTCACCACCTTTCTTCTTATTTAATATGGTTGCAACTATAAGGTTATAAATGACATGTTTGTGGGGACTTAGTCTTTCTTTTGTTTAAGATTAATTTAAAACTTGAAATGAGCTCCTTAACACTTAAGAAACTAGTAAATGTTTATTTGGTTATAACGAAATATACACACCTATTTTCAAAAGGATTGGACACCGGATCTGAAGATGAAAACCTTAACAATAACTTACATTACTCCATAACATGCGGTAAGTAGAATTTCACTTGCATTACCATAAATGTTGTACATGTTTGTATGTATGGTTATGACTTTATGGAGCATAAGTAACATGGGCATGTTTTGGTTTTGAGCATTATGCAAGAATGCATTATATAGTAAAGACATTGTACCCAAAATGTTAATTTAAAATTTGAAGTAGATAGGAAGAAGTTTTATGATGTTTTATGGGCTGCTTGTGATGGGATGGTATATTTAATTGAGTTAGTCAAGACGGAGGCTGCTCCACTATATTGTCTTGATAAAGGCTTACAGTTTTGATATGTTGTCTCGATGGAGACCTATGGACCTTATTATTATCTCCATAGAGGCTATCTTGACGGGGACTTGCGGTGTGGGAAGCCACACGATGGCATTTATTTTCCAAAGGAATTGACGGTAGGAAACCTACTTGTTATAGGAAGCCTTAAGGAAAAATCATATGCACATTATGTTTTATCCAAAACGGGTACAGTGTAAGTTTCCAAAGAAAAGAAAAGCATGACTTGTGTGGGATTATTCATGGCATAATCATTCATGTTACACATTAATTCTACTTACTGAGCATAAGCTCATTTAGTTATGGTGATGCAGATAAGGACAATTCTCAGCATCAGTAGTAGGTTGCTAGATAGTTGGTTGGCACTCTCCTTTGAACCTGTGGACTTGTGTATATGGAAAAAGTTGACCTATTTTGGGACTTTTCACTACTACTTCCTTTTGCATGCCTTCAGAGGCTGTAGTTATGACATGGCTGATTTTATTTTGAGATTTGTAATATATTGTGAATATAATATCAGCCAGTTTAAGTTTGTATAGTAAAGTTATACTTTAGTTATATAAAGAATTTCAAAAGTTTAAATTTTCTCACATTTTTATATTAACTTTATATACTTAACATTATAATTGTAAATAATTAAGAGTAATAGCACTTATATTAGTATGTTATGTATTTTAAACTTACATTTGGTGGGTGTTACACTTTTTGGCAACCTTCACCCTCGTCCTGGTACTATTAATGGGCAACCTTTGTCTCGATACATGCCTCTTTAGATTCCTTTAAACATTTGTTATTCAGTCATAACTTTTAATAAAATTCATCCTTAGCAAGAGATAAAATATCATTACCATCATCATCATTCTTTCTTACTAATCCTTCATTGGCTCAACGATTCACGACAGCAGAACTTGTGTGCGTATATGTGTAAATATTAAGTTACTTGTATCACAGGTGAGAGAAACACTTATACTTTATCATATGTGAGGTAACGTGACGATAAGGACCCTCAGTGTGATTGACTTCAAATTGGTTCATGTCAAGTTTATAATTTATGACATTATTAGAAACGTCATATTATAGCCATCACATCATCATAGACAATGCTAAAAGAACATATGTTGCAACAAAATCAACAACAAAAGAAGCTTCTGAAAACTGGCAGCTTGACCTATGTTCAATAAAAAATCCATATAAAATCTTATAGATGTCCAAATAAGCAACGTTGGAAACTAGACATATGTAGCTTTCCAACGGCATATCATATGCCTACTTTCAGCATCATTAAGGCATTCAAAATTGCATTTGCAAATTGATCCGTGATGCCTACCAATCTAAGATTGTAAACTTATAAAACCACCCAACACTCCACAAATAACAACTATAACCCATTAAAACATCAATATACAGCCCCTAACATGTTTCTAGAAAATCAACAATCAACAAATAATCACACGTAAGAACACCCTTAATCCTAAAAACCTAATCGTTACGACGATTCTAATGTCATAAGCAATAAACAATAGTATGAGTACCAATCATAATCTCACAACAAAATCATCACTTAGCAAAGTGTTCATACACTAATCCGAATATTGGAATAATCATAAAGACCATGTCTCATACGAGAACACACTCACATGTTGGGGAATTAGGCGTCTCCTAATTCCAAGGACCGCAAGAACGAATAATTGCAGAAAAGAAATTGGAGAAAAGAAGAAAAGATAGACACCAAATTTTTATACAGGTTTGTCCAAATTTGAGACTACGTCTAGTTTCTGCCGTTGCAGATTCCACTACGATGAAGGAGATTATAGATTATAAGAAAAATTTATCACACACTCTCAAACAGTGTTTACCAAATCTCTTTTCTACCTAGCACCCTGTGGGAATTTTTCTCTCTAGGATGAAGCTCTCACAAATATGCCTCACAAAAATAATGCCACTTTTCTTAAAGTCACACACAAGTTTCACAAACCCAACCCTAGCCACCTTATGTCTATTTATACACCAAAGAAGAGAAAAATAGTAACTAATAAAAAACCCTAGTAGTTTCTCGTTTTTGGCTTCAAAAACCCATAAATAATCATGCATCACAGCTCCTCGATGCCGCGGCGCTCAAAACTGGTGCCGCGACTCTATCTTGTCAGTGCCTTGGGGCCACGGCACTCTCCTGCAACGCCGCGATGCTCACCTTCCAAGACCATGGTGCTATGCGGTGCTACCTTGCTATCTAATGGGCGCTGCGGCACCTAATTCTAGCATCGCAGCCCACCGAATCTGCCTTTCCCTCCTTTTTCTAGGTTGTTGACTTGATTTGGCTCCACATCTACAACGATCTCCCACTTAGAGATTAATCAATCACTATGTCTCCAACTATAGTGGCAACAACTTCTCACGCCTCATGGAGAAGTCCAACTAAAGTTGCACACAACTTCAGTTTTTCGATCGAAACTGTCTTGGTAAGCATATTTGCTGGATTCTGACTCCCAAGAATCTTCTCAACCTTTAACACTCCATCTTCCAAAGCCGACCTGATGAAGTGATACCGCAACTGAAAATGCTTCGTCCTAGCATGAAATGCAGGATTTTTCGCCAAGTGAATGGTGCTTTAACTGTCACTGTGTAACGCACTCTTTTCTTGCTTGTGACCCAGTTCTTCTGGATTGCTCATGTACCTACTCACAACTCCCACTGCATGTGAAATGTTCGGTCTAGTACAAACCATGGCATACATGAGACTGCCTATAGCAGAAGCATAGGGCACCTTGGCCGTGTGGTCTTGTTCCTGCTCTGTGGTTGGTGATTGCTCATTTGATAACTTCAAGTGACTGGCTAAGAGAGTATTCACAAGCTTCATATAACAACAGTGATCTACCTGACACCTCAAGAAACCATTGCTGCACATAAAACTGTCAAACTTCTTATACCACTGCCTGGGAGCTTGTTTGACGCCATACAAGCTCTTTTGAAGTTTGCATACCAAGTTCTCCTTACTCGGTACTTCGAAACCTTATGGCTGCTTCATATGGATCTCCTCCTCCAAATCACCATGGAGAAAAGCTGTCTTAACATCCAACTGTTCCAAGAACAAGTCTTCATTTGTCACTAGCGTAAGTACCATCCTGATCGTGGTTAATTTCACCACCAGAGAAAAAATCTCGTTGAAGTTGCCTTGCCTTATACCGTTTGCTGCCATCACTTTCATCTTTAATCCGATATACCCACTTGTTGTGCAAGGCCTTTTTGCCCCGTGGTAACTCTGCTAGTTGCCATATCTGATTGGACTTTAAGGAATCTATCTCATCCCTCATGGCTAACTCCCACTTGATCGAATCTTCAGCCTCTATAGCTTCATCATAGCTTTTTGGCTCACCTCTGTCGGTCAACAAAATATAATGCAAAGAAGGGGAGTATCTCTACGGCGGTATGATAGTCCTGCTAGACCTTCTAACTGGTGTGGCAAGAGTCCTCTGGTTTCCTTCTAGAGCAATATTTTCTTAGTCTTCAACCTCTAGATTTTGCACCTCCACTTCAGGAAGATCCTTCTATGGAATCACCTAAAGATTCTTGTCTTTATAACTTGAACCCCTAGAGTCAGTGCTGTCTCTGTCCTTGTACAGAACACCTTCATTGAAGATCACATCCTTGCTCCTGATAATCTTTCGACTTTGGTCATCCCAAAAACTATAACCAAACTCAAGTCCATCATAGCCAACCAGAAAACTCTTCTTCGACTTTGCATCAAGTTTACTTCTAGCAACATGATCAATATGAACATAGGAAACACACCCGAATACTCTCAAGTAAGAGAGGTCAACATTTTGCCGCTCTAAACTTCTTTTGGTAGCTTGAACTTCAACGGTGTGGATGGACTTCTGTTGATAAGATGAGCTGCTATATTAATTGGCTCAGCCCAAAACAACTTTGGTAGCCCCGCATGCAACCTCATGCTTCTGGCATGCTCATTCAGAGTCCTATTCATCCTCTCAGCTACCTCGTTCTGTTGTGGTTTTCCTAGAATGATTTTCTTCATCTTTATTCCATTCTCAACACAGTACCGCTTAAAGTCTTCATCTAAGTACTCTCCCCTATTGTCAAACTGCAAGCACTTCACCTTCAAATCTGTCTCGTTCTCCACCATGGCTTTCCATCTCTTGAAAGCATTAAAGACATCAGATTTAGTTTTAAGCAAATAAACCCATACCTTCCTGCTTGAGTTATCAATAACTGTTATATAGTAGATAGCGCCACCAAGGGAATTCACCGACATAGGCCCCCACACATTAGTGTGAACTAGCTCCAATTTCCTAGACTTAGGCTCTCTACCTGTTGTTGAGAAACTAACTCTCTTCTGTTTCCTAAAGGTGCAAGCTTCACACAAACTGTGATCAACAATTTTCAATCCTGGCAGTTTTTCTTTACAGTGAAGCCCCTTCATTCCTTTTTCACTCATGTGACCGAGCCTATAGTGCCATAGCTCAGTGTTGGTAGCAGAATTTGCAACTGTTATGGTATCTCTACAACTAAAGTTCGTGTAGAGAGTTCCAGCCTTGTGTCTCGAGCAACAACCATCACTCCTTTAGTGACTTTCCAACCTCCATAATTGAAGGTCACTTTATGTCCTTCATCATCCAGTTGCCCTACTGAATCAAGTTGCCCATTAGTTTGGGAATATGTCCCACCTTATGAATCTTCCACACAGACCTATTAGGCATTTTCAAACTGACATCCCCAATGCCAATAATGTCCAAAGGTTCTCCGTCAGCAAGATAAACCTTATCATAATTTTTGACATCATAGTTCTCTTAGACATAATGGTGTGCAGTGGTGTGGAATGATGCTCCTGAATCTATCATCCACAAATCAAAAGAATTGTCAACAGACAAGATTAAGGCATCCTGTGCCTCTTTTGTGGTGGCGTTAGAAGTGTCATTGTTCTTGTCTTCATTCTTCCTTAGAGCCCTGCAATTCTTTTTCAAATGGTTGGTTCTCCCACAATTCCAATACTCTATAGTCCTACCGTTTCTCAACTTGCTTTTCCCATTCCTTGACTTGCCTCTCTTGCCATTATCCTTGTTGGAATTCCTCTCCAGTTTCCTACCCCTATTATCAACATTAAGGGCCGAGTTCACGTTGAGGCTTCACCTGAATCCTTTCTATGAACTTCTTTCGCCAGAATAGTTTTTGACATCAATAAACTTTAATTTTGCATTCCCAATCGAATTTGTAATGGTCACCCTTATGGGTTCCCAACTATTCAGTAACGAGGCCAAGAGGATTATCGCATTGATCTTATCATCAAATTTAATCTCTACCAAGACCAATTGGTTCAGGACGGTGTTGAAATTGTTCAAATGCTCTACCTGTTAGACATGTATGCTCTAAGGAGTAAAAATGTAATACGTTTTTGGAGACATTTTTATCAATAAAGAATTTATTCATTTATATATACCAAATATTGTCCTCTTTACGTTCATATTTGTTGAATGTATGATAAGCAAACAGTAGTCTGAGACTATCAGTCTAAACCATAAGAGTTGGGCATATGATGGGATGATTATGCGGTAGACACGACTCTTAAGGTGATGGTCTAAAATATATGATCCGCAATCGAGGGAATAAAGTTGGGCGCTTTATTCATGTAAAGATTGTTATGTTGTCTATATCCCTTTGGGAGATGGTTTGTCTTGGCCATCGGAGTTGGACTCCGTGAATAGAAACATTGGCGCGTTGTCATAGGTGACGATGTGTTGGATCGGGACATAAAGTGAATTGATTTGGATTAATAATTCTGTCTTGGCAAATCGATTCACTTTAGACAATCGTTTGTATTGTATCTTAATCCTGAGATGAATAATGGGCCCGTTGTCTCGACTTGTGTCTTTTGATGTACCAATGGGTGACTCCCACATCTCTATAGTGGCATGCATGCCGGTACGTTGGAGGCATGACTCTTGGTAGCGTAGACTTGTTATTCATAGATATGGAATCCATAGCTCCTCTTTAGGAGTAATGATATCCTCTTATATGCGTTGTCCTGTAATTGGAAAACTGGAGCGCTCAACCATTTGGATACATAGGTGTAACCGAATGGTATACTATCTTTGGATGGTGAGTTTTCTAATGGTGAGACAATGGAACGTAAGATAAAAATAATCGGGAAGGTAAGACAGAACTTGTCCTTAAGCCGATTATGGATGATCATATGGGGATGCAATACACTATGATATGTCATGGAGACTTAGCTACACGAGCTTCGTAATTCTATAAAGTTCGAGAGTGCAGCTCCAAGCTTTTAGTGGAGTAGCGTTGGAGTTGATAATTGTGAAATGTATATCTGGGATATTGGGTTTCATATTTATCATGAGCTTGAACTTTATAGGTCCATTTTGGTCCCCTTTGCTAGCTCACAAAATCCTGTAACGACACGGCGTGCTTTTCCAATAATTGGTGACTTATGTCGGATTTATCAGATTGGTTTAAAATTTATAAGAATCAAATAATTCATGTCTGTTTATCGGTTGAATTAATTATGTAAGAAATTAGTTCAAGATAACTTGTTGAATTATGGCGTTCGGATAATTCTTGTCTGTTTATCGGTTGTTTTAATTTTGGACAATTAGAACAAGATAAACTTGTAGAATTATTGTGAATTGATTTATTTTCTTAGAGATTATCTTGATAAAGTTTGTTTTGATCAGATATCTTTTCTATTGGGCTATTTGAATCAAAACTGAGACTTTATCCTTTAGAATCTCGGGTGGAAAATAAAAGATTCGCGGAGATTTTTTCTCGGCAGTTCGGCCTGCCGATCAGAAAGTTCGGCCTGCCGAACTGGCCAGTTCGGCCTGCCTATCACACAGTTCGGCATGCCGACCGCGACAGCTAAGATTACGCATTTTTCACGCGTATCTTATCCGATATTGATCCGAACTTGATTCTGTTTCGATTTTTGAGACCTAATCTGATATGGACTGACCCCAAGGACCAATAGGTATAAAAAGGGAGTGAGTCTAATGATTTACTCAGATCAATTTGAGAGATTAAGAGTGATACTCTTCTAGTGAGCATCTGAAAACTCCCTGAGAGCTTTTGTTCACAAATCACGAACACTAGCTTTGGGTTCTCTCTATTGGTTGGAAGGAGAGTCACCGGTGGAAGAGCTGTACGTGTGAGCCCACACTCACTCCGGTTGTGGATAGAGAATAGCAAAGAAGACCAGTTGGTTGAGGCTCTTCTGGAACGTTACTTCTCTACACAGGTCGCGGAGGTTCTTCGGCACACTGAGGTTAGTAAGATCTGTTTAATTTATACATATAACATGTCAAACTTGTGTTTTGGAAAATACTCTGATGAAAAATTGCTAAAAATTCCGCTGCGCACTTTGTTTCCAACACTACCACCGAGGTACCTTCAGGCATTTTTAAATTAAAGAGCTTCTTCATGAGATGTACCTTGTTTTTGGCTGAGGGCTTCTCATACATCTCTGACAGAGCCTTCATCATCCCTGCTGTTGTATTCTCCTTCGTAACATTGTGGGCCACGTTCTTTGATAGGGTCAAACAGATCACACCAAGCACCTGTCTCTCAAAGAGATTCCACTCCTCATCCTTCATGCCTTTGGGCTTATTGCTCAAGGGCAAGTGTAGTTTCCTGCTATAGAGACAGTCTTCCACTTGCATCCTTCAATAGGAAAAATTCGAACCATCAAATTTAGAGATACCGGCTGTCAAACCTTCTTCTCCTGTTATCGTTCTTGATCCAAATCTCTACTCTGATACCAGTTGTTGGAGAATTAGACATCTCTTAATTCCAAGGACTGCAAGAACTAATAATTATAGAAAAGAAATTGGAGAAAAGAAGAAAAGAGAGACACCAAATTTTTATACAGGTTCGTCCAAATTTAAGACTACATCCTATTTCTACCGCTACAGATTCTACTATGATGAAGGAGATTACAGATTACAAGAGAAATTTATCACACACTCTCAAACAGTGTTTCCCAAATCTCTCTTCTACTTAGCATCCTGTGAGAATTTTTCTCTCTAGGATGAAGTTCTCACAAATATGCCTCGCAAAAATAATGCCACTCTTCTCAAAGTCACACACAAGTCATACACACCTAACCCTAGTCACCTTATGTCTATTTATACACCAAAGAAGAGAAAAATATCAACTAATGAGAAACCCTAGTAGTTTTTTGTTTTTGGCTTCAAAAACCCATAAAAAATCACACATCACCGCGCCTTGGCGCCGCGGCGCTATCCTGCAAGTGCTGCGATGCCCACCTTCTAGCACCGTGGCGCTCTCTTGGCAGCGCCATGGCACTGCCTTATTGTCCAACGGGCACTGCGGCGCTCAATTCTAACGCTGCGGCCCCCTGAATCTGCCTTCCTTTCCTTTTTCTTCCTTTTGCTAGGTTATTGACTTGATTTGGCTCCACACTTGCAGCATCATATACATATATACACACACACACATCTACGTATGAGATTATCAACAAAATCCATGAAACCAAAAAGATATCATCAGTGTATACATACACAGGGAACCACTTCGGTGCCCGAGTGATCCATTCGCCCATGCAATCTTAGCCGTTGAGATGTAATCCAAGGGCTGTTATGAGGTGAAGGGGCAATGCAATCAACTAGTATTACCGGTAACCGGTTAAGCTTTAGTTTGGGTTTCTTTTGTCCTTTTTCTTGTAAACGACACACGTTTTATTGTCTATCTGGCTAAGTTTTGGAGGTGTTTTGGCTCTGCGTCTCTTAAGAAGGATTTTTTTTTCTTCTTTTTCCCGCCCTTACATTCGTTCCTTCCCCCTTTTCCCTGACTGAAATCGCACAGCTCTCACTCAATTTTTGTGGTTTCGATTACTAAAGTGGTGAGATTCCATCGCCGAGGTTCATTTAGTTCTTCCTTCTAGTTGCATCATTGAGTAAGCTTCCTTGTCAAGGCATCATTTTAACCTTGCATCGGATTTCGTGGGCAAGTTTATTTTGAAGTAAACCCTAATGTTGTGGGATTATTTCGTGTTTAGCATTTTTTTTTCATATCCTTGGCCGTTTGTTGTTTTTGTATGGTGTTTAATGCATGGGAAGGTATGAAGGTGACTCTATTCTGGCCACTATTATCTTTTACTAGGTTTTTACTAATTGTTATTGTTGCAGATGTGGAGCCAAATCAAGTTAATACTCTAGTAAAAAGGAAGAAAAAAAGGAGAAACGTAGCTCTCGTAAGGCAGAGAGGCAGCGCTGCAGCTCTGCCAGGAGAGCGCCACAGGGCTGGAACAAGAGCGCCTAGGCGCTGGCTGCAAAAAGCCTAGGCTTTGGGTGAATGGCGCCTAGGCTTCACGTGTATGGCGCCTAGGCTCCAGGTGTATGGCGCCTAGGCGCTACAAGGGAGTGCCGCAGCACTTGAAACGAGCACCGCGGCACCAAGGTGTTGTGTTGCGCGATATTTTTTGAGTCAAAGTCGAACTCAAACACTGTAAAAAGGGGAAACTACTAGGGTTTCTTATTAGTTGCTATTTTTCACTTCCCTTGGGTATAAATAGACATAAGGTGGCTAGGGTTGAGTGTGTGTGACATTGAGAGTGGCATTATTTTGTGTGAGGCATAATTCTTGAGAGCTCCATCCTTAAGAGAGAAAAATTCCCATAGGGTGCTAGATAGAAGAGAGTTTTGGTAAGAAAATTTTGAGAGCGTGTGAGAAACTTCTCTTGTAATCTGTAAACTCCTTCATCATAGTGGAATCTGCAAGCGAAAGAAACAAGACGTAGTCTCAATTTTGGACGAACCTGTATAAAATTTGGTGTCTCTCTTTTCTTCTCTTCTGTAATTTATTTTCTACAATTATTCATTCTTACGATCTTTGGAATTAGGAGTCGCCTAATTCCCTAACAAATGGTATCAGAGCAGAGGTTTGGATCAAGAACGATAACGGGAGAAGAAGGTTTGACAGCCGGTATCACCAAATTTGATGGTTCAAATTTTTCCTATTGGAGGATGTAAGTGGAAGACTACCTCTACAGTATTAGAGCAGAGGTTTAGATCAAGAACGATGACGGGAGAAGAAGGTTTGACAGCCGGTATCATCAAATTTGATGGTTCAAATTTTTTCTATTGGAGGATGTAAGTGGAAGACTACCTCTACAGTAAGAAACTGCACTTGCTCTTAGGTAATAAGCCTGAAGGCATGAAGGATGAGGAGTGGAATCTCCTTGATAGACAGGTGTTGGGTGTGATCTGTTTGACCTTGTCAAAGAACATTGCCCACAATGTTGCAAAGGAGAATACTACAACAGGGATAATGAAGGCTCTGTCAGAGATGTATGAGAAGCCCTCAGCCAACAACAAGGTACATCTCATGAAGAAGCTCTTTAATTTAAAGATGCCTGAATGTGCCTCGGTAGTAGAGCATCTAAACAGTTTCAACACCATCCTGAATCAATTGGTCTTGGTAGAGATTAAATTCGATGATGAGATCAATGCCCTAATCCTCTTGGCCTCGTTATCGAATAGTTGGGAACCTGTGAGGGTGGCCATTACAAATTCGCTTGGAATTGCAAAATTAAAGTTTGTTGATGTCAGAAACTCTATTCTGGCGGAAGAAGTTCATAGGAAGGACTCAGATGAATCCTTAACGTCAAACTCGGCCCTTAATGTTGATAATAGGGGCAAGAAACTTGAGAGGCATTCCAACAGGGATAATGGCAAGAGAGGCGAGTTGAGGAATGGGAGAAGCAAGTCAAGGAACGGTAGGACCATGGAGTGTTGAAATTGTAGGAAGACTGGCCACTTGAAGAAGAACTGCAGGGCTCCAAGGAAGAACGAAGACAAGAATAATGACGCAGGTAACACCGCCACTGAAGAGCAACAGGATGCCTTAATCTTGTCAGTTGGCAGTTCTTTTGATTCGTGGGTGATAGATTCAGGAGCATCATTCCACACCATTGTAGACCGCTATGTCTTGGAGAATTATGTTGTCGAAAATCATGGTAAGGTTTATCTTGCTGACGGAGAACCTTTGGATATTGTTGACATTAGAGATGTTAATTTATAAATGCCTAATGGATCTATGTGGAAGATTCATAAGGTGAGACATGTTCCCAAACTAATGCACAACTTGATTTCGGTGGGGCAATTGGATGACAAAGGACATAAAGTGACCTTCAATTGTGGAGGTTGGAAAGTCACAAAAGAAGCGATGGTTGTTGGTCGGGGACGCAAGGCTGAAACTCTCTACATGAACTCTAGTTGTAGAGATACCATAGCAGTTGCTGATTCTGTTGCCAATACTGAGTTATGACATTATAGGCTCGGTCACATGAGTGAGAAGGGTATGAAAGTGCTTCACTGCAAAGAAAAACTTCCAGGTTTGAAAAATGTTGATCATAGTTTGTGTGAAGCTTGCATCTTTGGTGAACAAAAGAGAGTTAGTTTCTCAAAGATGGGTAGAGAGCCTAAGTCTAGGAAGTTAGAGCTAGTTCACACTGATGTATGGGGGCTTACGTTGGTGACTTCCCTTGATAGCGCATATTACTTCATGACGTTCATTGATGACTCAAGCAGGAAGGTATGGGTTTACTTTCTGAAAAACAAATCTGATGTCTTTGATGCTTTCAAGAGATGAAAAGCCATGGTGGAGAACGAGACAGATTTGAAGGTGAAGGGCTTGCAGTCTGACAATGAGGGAGAATATTTAGATAATGACTTTAGGCGATACTATGCTGAGAATGGAATAAAGATGAAGAAAACCATTCTAGGGAAACCACAATAAAATGGGGTAGCTAAGAGGATGAACATGACTTTAAACGATTGTGCTAGAAGCATGAGGTTGCATGCAGGGCTGCCAAAGACGTTTTAGGCTAAGACAATTAATACAACCGCTTATTTGATCAACAGAAGTCCATCCATACCGTTAAAGTTCAAGCTATTGGAAGAAGTCTGGAGCCATAAAAAGGTTGATCTCTCTTACTTGAGAGTGTTTGGGTGTGTTTCCTATGTTCACATTGATCCTGTTGTTAGAAGTAAACTTGATGCTAAGTCAAAGAAGTGTTTTCTGGTTGGCTATGGTGGCCTTGAGTTTGGTTATTGTTTCTGGGATGACCAAAGTCAGAAGATTATTCGGAGCAAGGATGTGATCTTCAATGAAGGTGTTCTGTACAAGGACAGGGCACCATTGACTCCAGGGATTCAGGTTCTGAAGATAAAAAGCCTGAGGTGATTCCATTAAAGGATCTTCCTGAAGTGGAGATGCAAAATCCAAAGATTGAAGACCAAGAAGACATAGCTCCATAAGGAAACTAGAGGACTTTTGCCACACCAGTCAGGAGGTCTAGCAGGACCATCAGACCGCCGCAGAGATACTCCCCTTCTCTGCATTACATCCTGTTGATCGACAAAGGAGAGCCAGAGAGCTATGATGAAGCTATGGAGGCTAAAGATTCGGTCAAGTGGGAGTTAGCCATAAGGGATGAGATGGATTCCTTAATGTCCAATCAGACATGGCAATTGACAAAGTTACCATAGGGCAAAAAAGCCTTGCACAACAAGTGGGTATATTGGATTAAAGATGAAAGTGATGGTAGCAAACGGTATAAGGCAAGGCTAGTGGTAAAAGGCTTTCAGTAGAAAGAGGGCGTCGACTTTAACGAGATTTTTTCTTTGGTGGTGAAATTAACCATGATCGGGACAGTACTTGCGTTAGTGGTAAATGAGAACTTGTTCTTGGAACAGTTGGATGTTGAGACGGCCTTTCTCCATGGTGATTTGGAGGAGGAGATCTACATGAAGTAGCCACAAGGTTTCAAAGTACCAGGTAAGGAGAACTTAGTGTGCAAACTTCAAAAGAGCTTGTATGGCCTCAAACAAGCTCTTAGGCAATGGTACAAGAAGTTTGACGGTTTTATGTGCAACAATGGTTTCTCGAGGTGTCAGGGAGATCACTGTTGTTATGTGAAGAATTTTGGTGATGCCTACATTATTTTGTTGCTATATGTCGATGACATGCTGATAGCAGGAGGTTACAAACAAGAGATCGACAAGCTGAAGAAGGAGCTGTCAAGGAGTTGGCAATGAAGGATTTGGGTGCTGCAAAACAAATCCTTGGGATGAGAATGACGAGGAACCGTAATGGTCTAAAACTGTCACAGGAAGAATATGTTGAAAAGGTGCTTAGCATATTCAACATGAGTAATGCGAAGCCTATGAATACTCCTTTGGCCAGTCACTTCAAGTTATCAAAGTAGCAATCACTGACCATGGAGCAGGAACGAGACCACATGGCCAAGGTGCCTTATGCTTTCACTATAGGCAGTCTCATGTATGCCATGGTTTGTATCAGACCAGACATTGCACATGTAGTAGGAGTTGTGAGTACGTACATGAGCAATCTAGGAAAGCAGTATTGGGAGACAGTGAAGTGGATTCTCAGATATCTGAGAGGTACTGCAAGTTTAGCACTGTGTTTCAAGAAGTCAGACTTGGGACTACAGGGCTATGTTGATGTTGATATGGTTAGAGACATTGATGGCAGAAAGAGTACCACCGGTTATGTCTATACTTTGGGTGGCACTACAGTTAGTTAGGTCTCGAAGCTACAAAAGATAGTTGCACTCTCTACAACAGAAGCAGAGTATGTGGCAATGACAGAAGCGAGCAGGGAGATGATTTGGTTGCGGTTGTTTCTCAAAGAACTGGGTCACAAGCAGGAAAGGAGTGCATTACACAGTGACAGTCAGAGCTCCATTCACTTGGCAAAAAATCCCGTATTTCATGCTAGGACGAAGCATATACAATTGCGGTGTCACTTCATCAGGTCGGCTTCGGAAGATGGAGTGTTGAAGCTTGAGAAGATTCTTGGGAGTCAGAATCCAACAGATATGCTCACCAAGACGGTTCTGATCGAGAAACTGAAGTTGTGCACAACTTCAGTTGGACTTCTCCGTGAGGCGTGAGAAGTTGTTGCCGCTGCAGTGGGAGACATGTGATTAATTAGTCTCCAAGTGGGAGATTATTGTAGATGTGGAGCCAAATCAAGTCAACACTCTAGCAAAAAGGAAGAAAAAAAAGAGAAACGCAGCTGTCGTGAGGCAGAGAGGCAGCGCCGTGGCTTTGTCAGGAGAGGCGCTGGAACAAGAGCGCCTAGGCACTGGCTGCAAAGAGCCTAGGCTCCGGGTGAGTGGCGCCTAGGCTCTGGGTGTATGGCGCCTAGGCTTTGGGTGTATGGCGCCTAGGCACTGCAAGGGAGTGCCGCAGTGCTTGAAACGAGCACCGCGGTGCCGAGGCGCTGTGTTGTGCCATATTTTTTGAGTCAAAGTCGAACTCAAACGCCCTAAAGAGGGGAAACTACTAGAGTTTCTCATTAGTTGTTATTTTTCTCTTCCTTTGGGTATAAATAGACATAAGGTGGCTAGGGTTGAGTGTGTGTGACATTGAGAGTGTCATTATTTTGTGTGAGGCATAATTCTTGAGAGCTCCATCTTTGAGAGAGAAAAATTCCCACAGGGTGCTAGACAGAAGAGAGTTTTGGTAAGCACAATTTGAGAGTGTGTGAGAAACTTCTCTTGTAATCTGTAATCTCCTTCATCATAGTGGAATCTGCAAGCAGCATAAACAGGACGTAGTCTTAATTTTGGACGAACCTGTATAAAATTTGGTGTCTCTCTTTTCTTCTCTTCTTCAATTTATTTTCTGTAATTATTCGTTCTTGCGATCTTTGAAATTAGGAGTAATCTAATTCTCCAATAGTTATCGTATCATGATGTGGAAGGGAAGAGACTGAAGCCTAGTAGTATACGACTTGTTGTTTTATACGTATTTGGAAGTCGTAATGTTTATTGTTTTTTAAAGTGGGTCAGCCTCTATTTAAGATATGAATAAATGAAGACTAATTTAGAGATGAAAGGAGTAGAGAAAGGTACCAAATGAAATCTGTTGTGATATTCAGTCAAATGGTAGGCGGGTGGAGGATATTTGAGACGTAGGTATGGTCTTAATTTACTCGGGCACGTCGTAGTGGACCAAGTTTTTTTAATGGTTTATTTACGAAAATAATAGCGATACGGCGAGTTGTTTTTTTTTTTTTTTTTTTTGGTTATAACTAGTGAAATTTTTTGTAATATGTGCAGAGCGCATGGCAAATCAGTTTTGTTCTATTTCATTGCGCAGGTAAGGGTGTAGTTGTTCGTCATTGTAGGGGCCTGCTATGGTTAAGCTTCGTTGTCAAGTGCCAAAAAAAATCTTCGTTTTGTCAAATATTTTACTACATGAAATTCATTTTGTGCTAAATTGTTTCCCAATTTTGGTTACATGGATTGTAATTTAGCCCAACATTTTATTTGGCGCAAGGGAAGAAAAGTAATATATAACTTGCTCTATGCGTTTTAAATTTGCGTTGGAAAATCTTTCAAATCAGATAAAAGTTACGTCCACACTGTCACATTGTAATTTTTTTTTGTGTTATTAGTTACGGGGTCGTTTTCCCTGCCCAAGCCATACTATTATTCATTTCAATTTGCCATTAAAAGGACCACACATTTACATCTTTCACCGGTCATTCTTTTAAGCCAACAACCAGGTGACTTTTACTTTATTACTACACCAGTGGTCCTACAAATGGACAACCTGATAACTTAAGCACATAAATGGGATCCTAGATTTTTAAAGACTCTCACCTCTTGGATGTTTTATACACCCGGCATACCATAATAGAATCCTGCGTATATATAAATATATATACTTACATACACACATCTCTATCTATAAATACTAATAATAACAAACAAGAGACCTAACCAAAATAAGAATTCCCAATAAACAAATCGTCATAGCATCATATTATTATCACCACCTTATCTATATATTTATATATACACAAACGCTAAAGCCCATTACAAACGTGAATACATTCATTTGTGTGTACACATATATCATCAACAATTGATAAAAAGAGTACTAGACCCATTCCTTTTAGCTAGCTTTGGTGGGGCAATAATCCAAGACGAAAAGAAGAAGAAAGGATTGGAAGACATTTTCTAAAGAGAGACTTCTTTAGGCGTGAATAAGAGACAACAAAAATCACAAGTGAATAAGAGAACGAGGGCAGGAATGAGCATGAAAAGAAGAGTGAGGTGAAGGGATTTATTAACCCAATAAAGATTTTTTTAATCAATAAATCAATCAAGGCTATTAAAGAATGAAATCAATGTGATTGGAAGAAGGTTTACAACTGTTAATGGGCATAAGGTTAGGTAAAAAAAATGTGCAAGAAAGATAAAGTTTTTTCTGAAACTGCATGTGGACTTGTTCATGAAAACATTTATTCAACACTTGCTTCCGAATATCTCCTCAATTAAACCCATAAACACAAATTTTCATTCAATAAAAACATCTATTAAATTAACATAAATCATCATAATAATCAATTATAATCATGCCATCATAATAATTACTAGGATTGTATTTATGACATTAATTTCTTTTTTTGGCATGAACTTGTCATTGCATCACAAGTTCTCGTCACAGTCACCTGTTTAAATAACAAAATAATAATAAAAAAATTAAGTGATGCAGTAATTTTGTAATAAATAATTAAAATTTTGTTCATCTAATGAAATTCTATAACGGCTAGAGTGGGCATTAAAATTCCCTATACCTCATAAAATTTTCGTCCTTGAAACTTGGAATAACTCGGGATCTTTCATCCTTATGTCTTCCTCATGTTCCTAGGTTGCCTCTTCAATGCGATGATTGCGCCAAATTACTTTGACTAGTGGTGTTTCTTTGTTTCTCAACTTGTTCACTTATCTATCAACAATTTCTATAGGCTTCTCTTCATAGCTCAAGTTTTCTCAAACTTGTATCGTCTGCAGTTGGATGACGCGTGTCGGATCAGACACATACTTCTTAAGCATAGATACATGAAAAACATTATGTATGGTAGACATTTCCTGTGGTAGATCCAGCTCATTGGCCACCTTTTCAATTCTCTTAGAGATCGCATAAGGTCCTTCAAAACGCAGATTGAGCTTTCCTTTCTTTCTAAGCCTCATGATTCCCTTCCTTGGAGCTACTTTAATAAACACCAGGTCATCAACTTCAAATTCTAGTGGTCTTTGTCTTTTTGTCGATTTCAGGCCGCCTCGATCCTTTGGCGGGGAACGAATAATTGCTTCACCAAAAATATATATCAGACTCTTCACTAGCCCTCAACTGTCAAGAACAACTGGAAGAAAAATGGTCATATCCTCTATAATTCTCGCTTTCTTCCGTTGTTCATCTTTTGAACTCTCAATATAACAAGAGATCAACTCCTTCCTACAGTCCTTGAGTCCCTCTTGGAGAGCAGCCACATACAGAACGATACAGGCTAAAAATTATGTCGTTTGTTTTCTCCAACTCAGCCTCTCTCTTGAGCAAAAGCATGTTGATACTGTTTAATTGCACTTCTAGACCCTCGATATCAGGAGAAAGGTCGGCATGAAGGGAACGAGTTTTCTTTGATGGAGTAGAGATCAAGGCCCTAGAGGCACTAACATGGCGTTTCACATGAGAGGACAACGAAGAAGAAGCCATGTTGATACTTTTTGAGTAATCACCCGTATCGGAAGGAAAATCCTTCCAACCTTTTTTTTTTTTTTTTAAATAGGGAATATATTAATAACAAAGTGAATAAAATTTTTGAAGGTGTTAAGCGCCTCTGTACAAGGTACGTGAAGCAGTAAGTTTCATTCTAGGTATGTAAATCTTTTAAAAGTAAAAATATACAAGGTATGGAAAATCCTCATATATTGCAACACTCGTTAATTAAAAAACAAAAGGAAAACATAAGAAGAAAAAAATAATAATAATGACCAAATGGTAATGATAAGGAGAACATTTGTAGCCCAAAGTGTGAGGATAGAAGTTTTATTAAATATTTCTTGGCAAAGGGGGCTTACGGATTTTTAAAAGAAAAAGTAAAAATAAAAATAAAAAAGAGTACAAGGGCTATTCATAGCCTCGCTCCAAGCAAAAGTGTGTCTATCCTTTCTTCTTATCTATCCTATAGAGCATATAGTCCACCATAGGCCCCCAATAAACGATGGCCCAGCAAGATTCTCATACGCATATGTGGAAGACGAGCAAATCAACATGGGGGCTATCGGGAATACAGGTGACAAAGCATGTTTTGCATCAGATAGCAACAGAACCATCGTTGGATTTCTACCTTCAAAGACTCTGTATTCCTTTCATATTGGGCAAGGAGTCATTTCAGTCTCCCTAGCAACGGTAGCATGAGTATGAGATAAATCAACTTTCAATGAGAAAAATTGAATGCTCATACTTTCTATTTGACGAGCCATGTTGTCATGTTGGAGAAGGTCTTAATGTTCAGAATGCTAAGTATCGTGAGACTCCCTTGCAACATGGACATCATGTTCTAAAGATGCCACATGTCTCCAAAGGTTGTTGATGGAAAGTAATGGATCTAGAGGAAATGTGTTTCTAAATCTCCTTGAACTACATAAAGAAGATCTACATCAATGGGATGACTTTGAGAAGAATTACTCTTAGCGGAAGGCATGATTGCAAGTGTAGAGCAACTGCCAGATAGTGTTTCAAATAGCAATATCATCCTCTATTTATAGGAAAAGGCTACCTGGTTTTCAGCATGCCTGAAAAGAAAAACTTTTATGCATGCAGGAGCTTAAAAACTTTTATGCGTGCAGGAGCTAAATGTTTAGAAAAGATTAGATTCAGAGGGTGAAATCAGTAAACATTAAGGTGGGAAATATTTGAGGTTAGATTGGAGTGATTTTAATTTAACCTAATTAATCTGGTATGAGAAAAAACATGACTTATGATGTGTCAGAACCAAGTTGAATTCTTGTATTGAACTTGGCATTGTACAAGCTTACACCTGGCATATTGAACTTAACCTACTTATATTGAACATAGAGTTGGTTAAACTATTTGTTGAGACTTGAATTTCACTATGTACAATTGTTCTTGGCATGGTCCTGTTCCTACTTGGTGCAATCCCAACCTAGCACAAGTATAATCGCAACTCAAAGGCTTTCCTACTTGGTGTCCTATTCTGCATAATCCATACTTGGTATGCCATAAACTTTCATGCTGTCATAGTTGGTATGCTATAGGCAGTTAGTAGACATGAAATAACCTAACCTTGCAGCAGGTACGATTGGTAAGATTGCCCATAACCCTGCCTATAAATAGCTCAAGCACACCAAATATTCCCAACATACACCACATAGTTCAGAAGCCAAAATTCAAGATTAGAGCTCAGATCCGAATAGAGCTTGCAAACACTATACAATCCACATGCAATCTAGAGAAAGCTCTATCAATAGGATTTTAATCTCCTTTAGCACTTTAAGCTATACACATACATCAGCCATATGCAACTATTCTTTTACGAAAATCAATCATCGTCACCATTCTTGACAATCATGCTTAGTACTCAAACCAGTGGTTGGATTTTCTCTCAATCCACATTTAAACATTATCTCTATGTAATGATTTGATTCTTAAAACTATTATTGAATGAAATTTCACATTTGGTATTGTTTTATTATTTGATCTGTTACGTTTTTACACCTTACAAATAAGATATTTCCGATGAACTGGAACATAAACTTGTGTTAATTATAACCTTGAAACTAAGATGAAAGTTTCTAGAACATTTTCCATGGAAAATCACATTGACAAATGTTTAGTTGAGGTGTCAAACAAAATTACAATCTAGAAACTAAAAGAAAATTTCTAAAATATTTGCAAATTTCCAAACTTTCCAACCCTACAAAATATGGGAGGGTAAGAAGTTAAAAAAAAAAAGAAAAAAAAACTGGTAGTTGCTAATGTACCATGTACCTAACTGTATTTGCTTCATAACTGTTCAATGCATTTATACGTTTTTTTTCCCTTGTGTGATCAGATTTTTGGCTATATGGCTCACAGGATTACGTTTTGTTTTAAAGATATATTTCTAATCATTTCATGGCATACTAAGATATAGCTGATCTTCTATTATTTAATATTTGAATTCTGAAACAAGATGTGAAAATACATGTTCTCAAATTAAACTACATTGAGAGCAATAGGACTCCTTACTCTATGAATGCCATTGCTCCATGTCAAAGCTCCAAACACAAAGCTTCCATTGCTGCTCTTTATGGGAGTAAAATCAACCCTGAAAGTCTTCTTCTCCCAAGTCTTTGCAAACTTAAGTTGACTGGGGTAAACTGCAATGTCAACGCCGGTAGTGAAATCGACATAAGAAACATATACTGTTGGACCAGTTCCGTAATAAGTAATGGTTCTGTAAACAGATAAACTTCCATTGAGACTAGACACGCCAATGGAAGGATAGTTAAAGTTGTAGGAAGGTATAGGAGGGTTCTTGCAATAGACTGGTTTGCCTGTGAGGTTTTTCAATTGCAATTGGCTTGCCTCAGTGCCGCAGAGAAAGTTGATAATATCATGAGAATCAAAGTCATATGAGTCCAGGATTTACAACTGCAACTGGGTTTACATGTCCCGAACCAAAATCGAAAGGTGTGGCCAGCGTGCCATTTGGATCTCGCCCGATGGGACGCTTGGTGTCATCTACGACGGTGGCTGCAACAAAAAATGCAAAGTAATGACCACTTTAAATTTGGAAAAATGATAAGATTTTGTTATACTAGTTGATGCTGTGCTGAAAATGTTTCAATTGTAGCAACCTGTTGTCATAATTGCAGATTTTATGGCTGCTGGACTCCATGATGGTTGATAGGATCTTAAAATTGCTGCAATTGCTGACGCCTGCGGGCAAGACATGGAGGTGCCAGAAATTATGTTGTACTCGACAGACCTTTCAGCTGTAGCTGTAGTTGCTACTGGAGACCATGCTGCCAAAATATTCACTCCCGGTCCTATAATGTCATGCTGCAGAAGCATATGCATAGCTGAGCACGGTATGTTGAAACACACTTCATTTTTAACTTTATGTTCAAATACATTTGTATAAGTAGAGCTAGGAATCGAACTTTGATACCAACTTACATGACAATGAATCAACTTACAACCTTTTTTTTTGTCTTTTTTGAGAGAGTAGATACAATATTTTAATATTAATTAACGTGATGATTTTTTAAACACCTACCAATAAAAGAAATGATAATTATATACCTTCTCAATTGGTATTAAAAAGTTAGGATGGTAGCTTTACTATGATCTTATTGACATCAATTAGAATAAAGCAGAATGTTCATGTGAAAAGGAATTGTTTGATTGATATGACTTACTTTGATTATGTCTGGGTTTATGATATTTGGTCCTGCAGAAGAAAAGACTGCCACTTCTGGAGCTGGTTTAGTATATAAAACAGTTTTAGTTGGGGAGATTCTAGCTGTCGGATTCCTGTAAGAACAGAAATACAGCAAATTATCTTAATACTATTTGACTTCTGACGATTAGTTAACTTTTATTTAAAAGTCAATTCACTTGTATTTAATTGAGAATTTTCTTCTTGAATCCTGACAGATAATTGAGCACATAGTGTCAAAACTCACTTTGCTGTCTTGACATATTTTTGCAGCTCTTCTGCTTCTTGACCAATTATGGTACCGGGTATGACAAACTGAAAGCCAACATCCTTTAGCAAAGGGTCCACAAGAATCATTCCGACTCCGCCACCTTGTCCTACAATTACGCTTTCGGTTATCCGAAATGGCCTCAAGTGTGCACACACAACGATTTTCCCCTTGATTAAGCTGCTATCTAGAGTATTGTTCGTGCAAAAGCTGATTGAGGAAGGTAACAAGCAGTGTTTTATTTTTTAGTGGATGAATGATTTAGTTCACATGTTTTAAGTTCAGATGAGTATCATGTCATGGGCTCAAATTTCATCCGGCTTGATTCAGTTCAGTTGATGTTTAATCTGTTGACATACTCAGAGACATATATGCTTCACGCAAACTGCTAAGCACATTTAATTCTCTATGGAAGTCTTGTTAGAGCGGGCTTTTGTTTTTTACAT
Source organism: Artocarpus heterophyllus (assembly GCA_025403435.1). Taxonomy (NCBI): domain Eukaryota; kingdom Viridiplantae; phylum Streptophyta; class Magnoliopsida; order Rosales; family Moraceae; genus Artocarpus; species Artocarpus heterophyllus. The sequence continues at coordinate 32,095,143 of CM046338.1, forward strand.
GAGAAAAGTTCAAACCATGTCAATAAACGAGGCCGTCTTCTGACATCGAGTGTGAAATGTGTATATATATATATATGTATGTATATATATATTTCGACTTACAATTTAATTGCACTTTAGTTACTGGATTCTGCTGTTTGATTTTAGATTGATATAAAATTCTCAGACAAGAGCAAAGGCCCTAACATGTTACAGTCCACAAGTTAAGAGAACAAGCATATCCTGAACAAATACATATGAAAATAAGCAGGAACAGATTTTTGTCCTCCATATATTGTATTAAGCTCTTGACTAACTCGTTGGCAAAAAAATAAAATAAAATAAAACTCTTGACTTATTCAGATTCCTTTTTAGCTTTGTTAGATGAAGGAATATGCATTGGCTACCAATTAGAAATTTTCCTCTTAGAAATTTTCAATTTACATGTAATTATTTTAAGTTGTTGGCTTGTATGGTAAGAGACGGCTTATTCGTATCAATGCATTATACGCAGATGTATAAAGGTGTTGGAGAATAGACTGACCTCCTTGTAAGAAGAAAAACACTGTAAGTTCAACCTGTTCATCTTAGCTGAGAGGCAGGTAATAAAGCTCCTCGGATAGAATATGGACTGTATTAACGTTTTTAAAACAAGTTATGATCTGGATTATTGATTAAAAAAAAAAGAAAAGAAAAGAAGGAAAGAAAAAAAAAGAAGTCATGATCTAGAAATTTTAAACTTCTGCACCATTTTACCCAACAAAAAAAAAAATGTTTGTGTTTCTTGTAAGTGGGGATTTGGAGGGTTTTTTTTTTTTTTTTTTTTCCTGTTGCTAATATGCTGCCAAACTTATCCTTAGATTTACTTTATTTATTATTTTCACCACCGTTGCATTGATTTTTTTTTTTTTTTGGCTGAAATATTGTTGCATTGATTCGTAGAAATTGATTCCTTTAGTTGCTCTTTTTCTTTTTTTGTGCTTAATCTCTCTCATCATTTTTTTTGTGCACAATCTCTTTCTTCATTGTTTTTTTTTTTTTCCCTAACAGGTTATAGGTTATAATAGAGATTATAATTGATTTATTCAGCCAGTAGTTTGCCATAAGAGATTGTTCACGTTATTCAACACCATAACGCGAAGATTCATTCCTCATTTGACACAAGTTTTTGGTCTTTCACAAGCTCTACAAAGTGAATTCCATGCTTACCCGGATTTTTTCAATACTGTAAAAGTGAGGCACGAAAAAATCTTGAACCTAGCCGTGAAAAGAAACTTACAATGTGTAACACAAATATACATTCTCGCGTCAGGATGAAGACTTTCTGCTTCTACTTTTCCAAACCAGAAAGAGCATAAACTGATAAATACATGCATTATCTGTAAGCAATTGGTCAAACTGTACAAAGAATGAATGGATCAAGCAAGAAAGTATTTAGCGTAAGCTTCCATGTTAGGGTGGGGGGCAGGAGGAATCCAATGTACTTTGGCGGCAAGTAACGCACTGAATAATTGCAGGTCCATCCTGGTGAGCCCCAAGAACTCCTCTAACAACAGATCAATCTGTAACAGGCACAGAAGATTAACAAAGATTTTTTTTTTCCTGCCAACAGTGAGCCACTTTAAGAGTTCACACCAAGATTGTTTAACCAAATCAAACATGGAAATGAGGATAAAAGAAATGGACAATGATGAATTGGATTCAAACCTTAATAAGTTGCCTGACACTAGGTACTTAAAAATTGACTTGACATTAGCCGAGATGGAGAAAATAAAGACAGGCCATTTGTAGGCAACCTACATTTATCAAAGCATCAATATGTCGAAGCATTTTTTTCCCAACAGTATGTACTTTACAGAATTTTAAATAAGAAACCAACAAGTATCAAACCGCGGTATTTCCATCTCAATACAGGAAAGGAAGGTAGCATCACCTTCCCGTTAAAAGAAACTAATGAGTAAACAATTCATCAGATCCAGCGCCAACATGTGAGCCACAATCACAGTGATTTGATTGCACTGATGGTTAGTGTGGACCGATGTGATATAATTACAGGAAATTTCATCACCCTTCCTCTCCAAACTCCTTTGTGAATCTCTCATGGACGTCGAGGTCGGCTTTGCTCACCGTAGGCCTCTGTCTAGCAAGCACCTTATCAAAATCTGTTCTTGTGATAGGAGGTGGAAGGATCTGCATGGGCATTGACCAATAATTACATTCCATTTTTTGAAAGATACTTGGACTTGAAACACAAACATAAAATGAACATATAATGAGTTTCTCCCTTGGAAATTTTACACAATGTGATTCCAGAATAGCATATTAACATCGTGCAACATACTGATTGATGCATGCAGATTACATATAGCGATACAGGAAGAAACTTGAACTTCAGTTCTTGTCCACGAGATAGTTCAACTATAAAAGCATGTGCCCTCAAAAGAAAACAGATTAACCTTCAGACAACCCATCCAACCACTTAAAAGGGAAAAAGAAGTTCCCTTCATATTGAAGAAAAAATTATTTAGAGAGTTAAGAGGAAGAGTTATCCTCAAGCCAAGAAAACAGGAGCCGGGGGAGTGGGGGTGGGGCTGAGTTATATCATAAAAAAAAGACACTGCTGAACTCAGTATCTTTGCGTACAGTGTACCCAAATCGCTACCTAAAATTTGACTCTATCCAAGACTACTGCACTATCTTCCTCGCCATCCTCAAAAACTCTGTGACTTCTTTCCCACCAAACTCCCCAAAAGATAAAACATATGCCTTCCAAAGTAACTTGTAAAGCCATGAAATTTCCAAATGCCGCTAAAAGGATTGATTAAAGCAGAAGTTGGAATATTAAACTAAGGGCTGGCATCAACCATACCTTTGAAGCTAGTTCTTGTGCTGCCAGCTCCTGCATAGTTATTTGGACGGCACCTGGTTGCTTAGGTCCACATGGCATCCACATACCATTAGAAGTCTTGACAAAGAACATAGCATCTTGAGTTTTTCGAACTGGTTCAAACAAAACATCCTTTACCTGTACGATTTAAACCAAAACAACAAAGCAACAATGTAAAATATATTTTTACACCATAAATTTAGGTACTACTCTGATGTTGGAAAAAATAATATCTCATAAATGCCTGTGCTTACGCAAACAGAAATATCTGAACCCGAAAAGCCTTCTGTTCTGCGAGCTAAACTTTCAAAATCACTTTCTGTCAAGCTGTGAGGAGTATCTCCCAGATGCACCTGCGAAGGTTTATCAAAGCCACAACAGCAGAGAATAATGTTTTCATTGAAAATAGATTTATAGCAAAACCAGACTAAGCCTCAAAAATTTTTCTTTTAAACCATAAAAAGTAATCACAATAATTATTATAAAAAAAAAGAAGTCAAGGATAAATTAATCCAAGAACCTTGAACATATGCTGGCGAGCCTTCAAATCTGGTAGAGGAATGTAAATGCGCTTGTCAAAACGCCGCCTGATGGCCTGCATTTCTACTGATTAGCCACAGCTACAAAATGGTCCCAGTGTTTTAAACTGAAAACAGAATAACTTCACTAATTTTATTTTACCTGGTCTAAAGCGTAAGGAGTATTTGTTGCTGCCAGAACAAGTACTTTCTGATCATTGTTCCCCACACCCTAAATATTTGAAAGATAACCCAAGTCAACAATTATGACTGAAGTTTGTTTAACAACATTTTTGAAAGTAAACTATAGAGAGAGAAAGAGAGAGAGAGAGCCATTCCAACTTCATAACAATAGAACATTATATGCAATAAGCCATGCAACTTACGCTAATGAAATCAAGATAGGATAACAAAGAAAAGATGACAAATAAGCTGCTCGAACAAACTAAATCACTGACTTTCTACTCAATAAGTCATCAATATACAAATATAAGCATGAAGAAGTAACAAAGTTGAAAAAGGAAGTAGAAAGTGAAAGTTTATGATTTGTGAAAAAGAATATAGCCAAAAAAAAAAAACGAACACACTTTAGGAAGCAATCCTCAAAAAGAAAAAAAAAAAAGGAAATGAAAGAAAAAAGAGAAACCACAACAACAATCCGATCAATTTTCTTAAGGTAAGCCCTCAACAGTTTGGACGACCACTTAGAAGTCCCCAGCACTACAGGCATACCATAAAGTTTTATGAACTCGCATGGATTTGGAGAAAATAGGAATCTGATTATTTTAGAAATCAATGCTGTCACAAAAAGGCAATGGATTAAGGTCCATAAGTATTTAGGACATCCATACGAGCACAGATGAATAAGGGTATCTTCCTCTTATCTTTTCTCATTGGACAAAGCATTATAACAAAAAAAAGCTCTCAATTGAGAAAGATTAGTAATGATCAAAGTACTTCAGACCAATTCTTAGGACATATGCAAATCAGCTTCTTTTACCAATGGATCCAACTCACAAGATTCTATTTGTACCCTGCTATAAATCCATGAAACTTTTTTTTTTCTCTTGCCCAATCCTTGGGAAGTAACCCATAACTGACACTTCATGTCTATCAATTTTTATTCTATTTTCTCGTGTCCACCAAAGCTGGGAAAGTCTAAATGGTGACAAGTCACAAGCCCCAAAGAAAATCCAAAACTAGTCTTCTTTACAACTCAAAAAAATAAAAAATAACAAATCAGAGTTATACTTATTAAACAAAGTTGCGAAGTTATATTTTCTTTAAAAACACAAACAAAGCCTAAAACATGAATGAACTTATAAATAAGTTCAGATCAAACAGATGAACTAATCAAAGTAAAAGGCATAGACCAGGTAACCTCAAGAATCTACTTCACAACTTCCCACCACATGAAGATATACCTGCATCTGCACGAGAAGTTCTGTCTTTATGCGTCTAGATGCTTCGCTCTCATTGCCTTCTCCACGCTGACCACATAAGGAATCTATTTCATCAATGAAGATAATGGACGGAGCACTTTCACGTGCCATTTGGAAGAGATTGGAAACTAACTTTTCACTTTCACCCATCCACTTTGATACCAGGTCCGATGACGAAACACTGCCAGGAAAAAAAATGAAATTCTTACAAATTAAGCCCCAGAAATATATAAATCCATGCAAACTGTCTTCCTAATTCATAAACATAAGAAAGATTTAAAGGAGGATTGTTAGCGGAAAAAACAATAGGGAAAAAAAAAGATATGCATACAGAAACAAAATGAAAATATATCGTACTCAATACAAACACCGAGTGTGACAAGCCATCCAAACATCCTTAGCACAAACGTACAAGATTGGAGGTATAAATTGTATATGATCTCACCAAAACTTGAGAAAAAAGGGAAGAGATGTCTTCATGTATTATTTAAATTTTAAATCATAGATTCAGCATGCAAGGAACTAGAAAACATCTCATATATGGCACTTAAAACAGGAGAATTCGAGACTTCCAGGCAAGGTTTGCCTGACTAGCCATATCTAAACAACCTCAGCACTGACAGTATGAATTATAACATGATCACATCAAAACTCATGAACTTGACAAGGAAAGATGATTCTATAATAGTAACCTTATGCAAGGAACTAGAAAGCCACCGACATTTGCATTAAAGCAGGAGAATTAGACGTAATTGATTTCTTCACGCATACAATGCACGGAATGCAGATGCACATTCACAGAAGAATAACCCGTAACAAACTTAATATGGCACCATCAGATGGTGTGCCTCCTTTTTAGAAAACAATAATAAAAAAGAACCTCTTTTACAAGAAATAACAATCTTCATCAATATTAAAAAGTTTAACGAACAAAGGACAAGGAGTCGTCCTAAAACAAGACTAAAGCCAATGGCAAAAACACCTTAAAACAATCATACTCTCAAAATGAAGCTGATGCAGCCATTACAAATCAAATCCCCATAAAAGAAGCAACTAGTTGAAATTCTGCAAATGACTGATAAGGAGATAATTGCAAAGCATAACGCACAAAGACAAGGAAAAATATATATCACCTGAAAAATGTAGAATCTGCTTCCGTCGCAACAGCCTTCGCCAAGTATGATTTCCCTGTTCCAGGTGGCCCATATAGTAGGAAAGCTCTCCACGGACGTCTCTTTCCTAAAACAGCAATAAAATAGATTAAACTATGATGAATCTTAGTAACATGCACACCTACAACCTGATTGATGAAGCAGCATATATATAAACAATATAACAAAAAGGCAACCAGCAAAACAGCGTACAACAAGGTAAAATTTCTCCTCGTAAAAGGATTAATCCACCATATCTAGAATATTCAAGGAAATTACTGCTCAAATTTCAAAATAACACTACTAAAATTTAGTAAGTATTAGCTGAGAACCAGGATGTACTCTTTTTAGTTTCCTGTTCAACTTGAAAAAAAAATGATACTTGAAAATACTTCCTTTTCTCAGATCTCCTGCTAAGTTGGAAAACCTTTTCCTAAAGTGTGATTTACATCAATAGCAAACTTGGGAAGACTTCGTCAGAATAAAACTGTTAAAATTAAACAGCCTGGAAATGGCAACTCCCAACAAATTCAATATTAAACCAATAAACCATATACCTTCTTATACTTCCTAAGGAGGGAAAAAAACTAGCATGACTTCTTAAAATTTCTAATTGATCATGAAAAATTAAGGAGAAAAAGAATAAGCAAATCCAATAGCTTAAATTTCCAACATTTTAAAATTACTGACAAGAGTCAGACAGGGTAAGAAAAAAAACCGCAATGTGTGTTTTAAGTATAAATACATGCAGCATGCTTTAAGTATACTCTACAGTTGTGGAGAAAAACATGGATTAATCTGCAAGATATGATAATACACCATATACATTAAAAATAAATTTGAAAGAAAATGAGTACATACAAAAGCATCAAAAAATACTGCATCAAAACATTACCTCACACAGGTAGTGGCCTTGTTGGAACCAGTAAAAATAATAAACAAGATATTCAACGCTGTAGATGTAAGATATTATCAAATATCAAATACTATATTGGTAGTTATAGAAGAAAGAGTGGCGAAAGCAGTGTTATGATTCTCGGAGAAGTACTGGGGATGGAAGCGGTGCTAGCACTCTTGGAGGAGGGAAAGTGCTTTCCCCTAAGTTCCGAGTACTTTCCCTAAACATATTCAAATATATATATATATATATATATTCATATTTGCCTTACACTTTAAATTGTAAAGAACTGGTTTAAATGTTCCTGTTCAAAATAGCCATTTAAGTTGTTCTCCAACTTTGAAAGATCATTTCATCTGCTTCGCAAGGACAAAAATCAATATGTGTACGCACAAAATACACACACACACACACACTTATGTAACTACCGTAAGATATCTAATTTTTGTTTTTCTAATAAATCAGCAATAAGGGAACCATCACTTGCTCTTATTGGCAACTAATAGCCAAGGCATAGGCAAGAGCGAAGACAGAAAGAAAGGCATAAGCACTGGAAGCAAAGGTAGAGGCTGAGGCACCTAAGGCAGCAGGAGAAACTTATGTTTTCCTCAAATTCAACGACTCAAAGAATCAACAGATACATACATTTCTTCCAGGAACCAAGCATTCATACCACAATACCAAAGCGTACCAAATCCAAAAACACAGATTAATCCAACAATTATTTCACAACAAGAAATCAAGCACCTCTTATTGATAATGATAAATTCATTTCCACTATATCGGGCATGTAAATTGTAATAGAAAAGTATAACCAAATATCAAGGTCTCCAAAGGCAAAAACGAGAACCGAGGCGTTTTGTCTAATTGAGGCAAGGCGTAAGCCTCGAGGCAGATTGAGGCGTAAGTCTCTAATGTAGAATAAAAAATTCAAAAAGTTGAATAAAATTCATAAACATGGCATAAAACACACACTTAGTTCATCACAAAACTATAAGACACAATAAGAAAGTGCATAAGACACATAAAATATAATATATATGCTATTGCTTTTCTTATAGTTATACTTATATGGCTTTTATAGCACACAAGATGACTTTTTTTTTTTTTGAGAAAATGAAATAACTATAGATCTAAATGAGTAAAAAAAACACATACTGCTCTCTTTATATAACTTTCATTTTATACAACATTATAACTTTTGTATAACACCTACTTCTATAAAATATACATTACTACAGTAGCTATAAGAGGGGAAAAAGAAAAAAAAACCCAACCTACGGTAAAAAATAAAAGAAGGAAAAAAAAAACCTAAGGAGTGAGGGCTAAGGAGATCAAAATCTGGAGGTGGCTGCTGCCGGTGGGTTGTCGCTCTAGTCACTGCTCATAGGGCAATGAGCTTGAAAGTTGCAGGGGTTGCTGATGAAGAGAGGGTCGATGATGAAGAAGGGGGCAGATGATGAAGAAGATGGTAGACTTAGGGTTTGAAAATCTAGTTGCATATTTTGATCAGATTAAAGCCCAATTTTAGTATTGGGTTGACTTTCTTTAAAAGGGAAAAAAAGATTGGGTTAAAAACCAGCTCAAAATAGCCTTCGATCTGAGGCTCACGCCTTGCAAGCCTTGAGGCGAAAACGCCTCAAGGCGCACGCCTCAATAAAAAAAGGCGTAAGCCTTGTTCAAGCCATTCAAGGCTTAAGCCTTGAAGCGCTGATTAAGCGCCTCAAACTAAGGCGCACCTCGAGGCATATGCCTCGAACGCCTTTTTAAACCATGCCAAATATTATTTCTCGACAAGAACCAAGCGCCTCTTATTGGCAACAATAGACTCCACTCTACTCCAAGGGCATGTTTACCAAACCGCAATAGAGTACAAAGGAAGGTAATCGGTTTGGAAAGGAAAGTATAGCAATAAGCAATGGGGATTACTGATTCCCTTTTATTGTTTACTTACCTATGAGAAAGTGTAATCGGAAAATTTCCTGCATAATGCTTACTAAATTTGGGAATAGAACTGTATCAATGTTCTTTTGCTCGTGACATGTGAACTTATCAGGATATACCAGTGAGGTTGGCATTCATCCCCATTAAGTAGGAATAGATATCAAAGGGATGCTAGGGTTAGTATTTCCCTTCACTCATTCTCTAGGCCCACCAAAATACCCTTCATAATTTTATAAGTAAATACACGATTAAATGAGGAAGAGGCATTTCCCTTTCTTCATGTGAAGTAAAGTGCCCTAAAATCAACAACTCAAAGAATCAACAGATACATACATTTCTTCCAGGATCCAAGCATTCATAACACAATACCAAAGCATATCAAATCCAAAAACATAGAGTAATCCAGCAATTATTTCACAACAAGATATCAAGCACCTCTTATTGATAATGATAAATTCCATTTCCACTATATCGGGCATGAAAATTGTAATAGAAAAGGTTAACCAATATTATTTTTCGACAAGAAACCAAGTGCCTCTTATTGACAACAATAGATTCCAAGCTACTCCAAGGGCATGTTTACCAAACCGTAATAGAATATAACGGAAGGTAATCGTTTTGGAAAGGAAAGCATAGCAATAAGCAATGGTGATTACTGATTCCCTTTTATTGTTTACTTACCTATGAGAAAGTGTAATCGGAAATTTCCTGCGTAACGTTTACTAAATTTGGGAATAGAACCGTACCAATGTTCTTTTGCCCGTAACATGTGAACTTATCAGGACATACGAGTGAGGTTGGCATTCATCCCATTAAGCGGGAATCAATATCAAAGGGATGCTGGGGTTAGTATTTCCCTTCGCTCATTCTCTAGGCCCACCAAACTACCCTTCATAATTTTTTAAGTAAATACACGATTAAACGAGGAAGAGACATATCCCTTTCTTCATGTGAAGTAAAGTGCCCAAAAATCCCAAAAACAGTGTTTCATCAAATTTGATGAGATCTCTAAGTAACAAGGCAGGAGGCAAACATGCATACCACAGAATCCAAGCATAACACATCCGAAAACGAAGTTAAACCCCTTGTAAAATTTGAACTTTTTTGTCAAATTAGACTGCTATCATTCACAATAAGCAACAAAATGGATAAATTTCAACCATGCATAACACTAATCAAAGCATATCAAGTGCAAAAACAACAAGAAACCCAATAATCACGATCAAGGAAGGAAACAAATCTAAAAACAAACCAGTAAAGAACTGCGGGAACTTCACGGGCAAAATAACAGCCTCCTGCAAAGCCTGCTTCGCGCTCTCCAAGCCCGCAACGTCGTTCCACTTCACATTCGGCTTTTCCCTGATAATAGCCGAGTTAAGCCCCGCTCTCAGCTTCTCCTTCTCGGGATCGTCCCCATCGCCGCCTTCCCCACCGTCCTTCGGCTTCGTCTTGGGCCGTGTCGCCACAGCAGCGTCTCCGTTCGACGCAGGCCCGGGCCCGCTGTCGTCCAACACCGCGCGGATCTCCTCGGCACGGCGCAGATACTCGGTGAATTTCTGAGTAATGGCCTCCTTAATCTTAGGATTCTTCTCGTACTTCAAATGAGTTCGGAAGTACTCCAACGCGTTCATGTACAATGGAAAGGCCTTGGCGTAATTCCCGGCATTGTCTTCCTGTACGGCCTGCTTCACGTACCCTATCGCTTGCTCCTTGAAATTGCTATACATCTTAGAGAACCAATCTCACATCCAAAAACCAAATTCAAATCCTAGAAATCGAAATCGAAAATTCCAAGACCGCAAAGAACGGTGAAGATAAACCCTAGGATTTGAATCGCCACATGTTCGATTGGATCGGATGTTAGTTTCGAGGTACGAGGAGCTCGGATTCAAGTTTAGTTCGGTTTTGCTTCTTGGCCGAGAAAATTCGGATTTTCTAGAGAAAACTGATAATCGAAGGGAGAGAAAGAAGAAATAAGAAAAGTAAAGCCAGTATCTGCTTTGGTCAAGAGGACGCGCTTGGGAAACATTTTCCTCTTAATAATGCGTCACTTCTTTTTTCTTTTTTCCTTTTTTTTTTTTTCCTTCTTCTTCCTTATTTGTTTTTCTTTTATTCCATTCTTGGAAAGTTATAATAATTTTGGAATTTTATGGTAAAAGTATATTTGGAGAAATAATGCATTTTTCCTTCTTTTTTTTTTCGTATCTCTTTTTCGGTTTTTTTGAATGACATGATTAAGGGAAACTAACAAACCCTTTAGATAAAAGAGAAAGAAATAAGAAAGATGGGGTACCAAAAAAGTGTTGAAGGTGCGAAGAAGGCAACAATGAAAGGAAGAAGGTTCGTATAAGAGCGGAGCAATGTATTTGACCGCTATTTTGGGACACATTTTTTTTTAAAGAATAATAACAACAAAGGAGATTCCTCCAATCAAAAATGAGCTCGTCATCTTAACAATAGGTTATATTATTTACCTCCCAAAATACATGACTTATTTTAACATTTGGAAAAAAAGATAACAAGTTAAATACTTCTTATAGTAAAATATCAAACTCATCACAACCAAAATTATTAGTCTTCGAGCTAGAACCATTATTAATGCATCAAACTCCACATCTTGAAGATTTAGTCCCATATCCTTAGCCTAGACCACTATTTTGGGATACTTCTTCCATTTGTTTTTGCTTAATTATTTTTTTGAAAACTTCTACTTTTAATATGTTGGACAATATCATTTCATCTGTTACAGTATAAAGCTTTTATATATTACAGTGTTTTGTTTTTAACTTATTAGTTTCAATTACATTCTCAAACACACTACTTATTTCCTTATAACAAAATAGAATTAAAATATATTTTTTTCTTCTCAACAACAACTATTGGTAGCATGTGACAAGTGCCACGATCCCTTGGAAGGTCAGATGTCCATTCGAGGGTCGATATGAGGCCATATGTTGACCTATAGAAGCGAGTAGCTACCTAGCTGCAAGCTTCATCCAACCATCCTGAGCATGTCTTCTTCCTGAAGAGACAATATCTTGTGTCGTGGCCAGTAGGGGCCCTGTAGAGCACCTCAGGAGGAAGTGCCAATGATGTGGGAGTTGTGGATTTGTTTGTAAAGGCTTCCAGCCAAGCAATGTGGCTGAACAGCTGAGGTGGGTGTCTCCGAGAAAGCACGCTGAGCACACCACCAATAGGACCTTTGTAGCTTGTAAACTTTCCTCTCTTGGCCTTCAGCTATGAAACCCTTTTGTTGCACCATATAAATGCTTTCTTCAAGATAGCCGTACAGAAACACCCTCTTGACATCCATAGGCCATATTTCATAGTCATAATATGCAACAATGGATAAGAGTATCCGAATAGACTTTAGCTTAGCAACCAAAGAGAAAGTCTCTTCATAGTCGATTTCCTCCATCTGGTTATAACATTTAGTTACTAGTGTTGCCTTGAAAGTCTCTACTTTCTCATCTACTCTTTTTTTTCTCTTGTAGATACATTTGCACCCAATGGGTTTTACCTTTTGAGGACGATCAACAAGCTACCAGACTGAGTTAGAATACGTGGGTTCCATCTTAAGTTTCATGGCTTCCAGTCGCTTCTCTTTCTCAAAATATTACATTGCTAACTTGTAAGTCAAAGAATCTTCCTCATCGTCACTCATAACAATAGCTATTGTTCTCCTCAGTAGCGAGTGGGCAATCTAATTTCCCTCCAACTATGACAAAAGCACCGGAGGTGTCTAACTAGAACTTGTGGCCTCTTTGGTTTTCTCTTCATAACTCTCAGCAACTGTGGGCCGATCTGATCAGCAAGTAACTCTTTTAGAACTATTTCATGTAGTCATGTTTAAGAAAGGTGGAATTTGTTTATACACATACCTTTTTATCTTGAGGACTTTATAATAATTTGATACGCAACGAAATTTTAAAAAAAAATTAAATCAAAGTCTTTTCCAAATAACAAGTTTGACATGCTAAGTACCTAAATTAATAATAGATCTTACATACATCTTTTGTAGACCAAATACAACAGAAAAACTGAGTAAAGAAGAATGTTTTGAAAAAGCCTCAACTAACCAGTCTTCCTTGCTATTCTCTTTCCACGATCGGAGTGCGGAAGGTCACACGTCGTACAGTCTTTCCTCTAGTAACTCTCCTTTTAACCACTTGGGAAAACCAAGAGCTGAAGTTCTAGATGTTGAACAACAGCTCTTTGGGAGTTTTAGAGTTTCTTTCATTAGAAAACTCACTCTATGCTTCTCAAATAAAAAATAAGGAATAATAAAAAATAGTTCCCTTTATATAGTGGTTGGATCTAGGGTTAGTCCTTATTAGATATAACTTCAAAATTCGAGTTTGGACCATTTTTTAATTGAAAATGTGTTTTCTATTATCCAAGTGTGATCAACAGCGCCTTTATATCGTAGTCGACTGCGATCAAATTTGAACTCCTCAGACTTATGTGATTCATCTAGTCTCAACCAATTGGATAAATCCTATCTTATTTGACCCAGATATCCTTTATAGAGCCTTAATTTTAATTCATAACTTAATAGAAAAGTTATCTGATTAAAATAGTCATATACAAATAAATCCATACAGATAAAATATATTCAAATAATTCAACATGTCTATCTTGAATTAATTCACAAAATTAACTTAACTAATAAACCAATCATGAATTATTAAATCCAATCAACTCAAATTTTAGCCCATCTAATAATTAACATAAGTCACCAATATGTAAGAAAAACATGCCGTATTATTACATGAATTATCATGAACTAGTAAAGAGAACCTAATAGATATATATAGATCAAGCTCCTATAATTATAAAATAACATATCCTAAATACATATATTTTATAATTATTAACTCTATCACTACTCCACTAAAAGCTTAGAGCTGCACTCTCGAACTATATAAAATTACGAAGTTTCAATAAGCTAATCGTCCATGACATATCATAATATATAACATCCCCATAAGATATTTATAATCAAGTTAAGGATAAATTTTGTTTTATCTTCACAATTATTTTTATCTTATGTTCCATTATCTCACCATTGAAATGCTTACTATTTATAAATAGTATACTATTCAGTGACATCTATGTATCTAAATGGTTGAGCGCTCTAGTCTTCCAATTACAAGATAATGCCTATAAGAGAATATCTTAACTCTATAAAAGAGCTATGGATTCCAATTCTATAAACAACGGGTCAAGTCAATTAAGAGTCATGTTTTCAACGTACCAGTATACATGCCATCATCAAATTAGGATGTCCCCCTTTAGTATATCAAAAACACAAGTCAAGATACGTGCCTATTGTTTGTTTGAAGATTAAGACATAACACATATGATTGTCAAAAGTGAATTGATTTAAATAAATAGAATTATTAATCAAATCAATTCAACTTTTGTCTTGATCTAATATATCATTACCTATGACAATATATCAATATTTCTACTTGTGGAGTCTCACTCCGATGACCAAGACAAGTCATCTCCTGTTAGATATGTAGACAACATAACAATCTTAGCACAAATTAAGTGCCTAACTATATTTCCTTGATTGCGGACCTTATTAGTTGGACTATCACCTTTAAGATTTATGTCTTCCACATAAATTGTCCATCATATGCACGATCTTAAAGATTTAGACTGACAGTTTTAGACTTTTGTTTGCTTATCATATATACAATAGAAATGAACATAAAAAGGACAACATTTGTTATATGAATAATAAATAAACTCTTTATTGATTAAATGTATCCAAAAATTTATTACATCATTTAATCCTTAGGGCACCTAGTCTAACAATCTCCTACTTACCCTCAGTGCATAAATGTGACATGTGTCGCATCCTCATTGCCTCCACATGCTTCTCAAAAACCCTCATTGGTAGTGTCTTTATTAAAGGATTAGCTATGCTGTCCTTAGACGTGATCTTGCATACTACAACATGTCTACTCTCAATGAAGTCCTTTATCACATGACACTTTTGATGTATATGTTTACACTTCTTATGAAATCTTAGTTCCTTAGCATTAGCTATCACTGCAGTGTTATGACAATATAGCCGCATCGCCTTATCCATACCAAAAACTACCTTAAGATCCCCAAGGAACTTGCAGAGCCACATAGCTTCTTTCGAAGCTTTGCTACCTGCCACATACTCGACCTCCATTATTGAATCTAAAGTTCAATCTTGCTTGATACTTCACCAAATAATGGCTCCTCCTCCTAAAGTAAACACAAAACTAGAAGTCGATCTTCTTTAATTCAGACAAGATTGAAAATACGAATCAGTATATCCAAGAGGTTTTAGATCCTCACCAGAATACACTAGCATATAACCTCTAGTACTTCTCAAGTACTTGAAAATATGCGTGACTGCAAGCCAATGGTTTAGTTCTGGATCCGACTGAAATTGACTTACTATTTCAATTATATAACAAATGTCCAATCGTGCATAATGTATAGCATAAATAAGACTACCCACTGCTAAAATATAAGGCACCTTCTTTAAGTATTCTCTCTCTTCATCAGACTTTGGAGAGTCTTTCTTAAAAAATGTAATTTCAAACCTAGATGGTTACCTAACTTTCTTAGAATTTTGCATTACATACTTCTCAAGCGTTTTATTTATGTAGGTTGCTGGGATAAAGCTATCATTTTATTATTCTTATCTTGAAAGATTTGGATACTCAGAATATAATTAACTTCACCCAAGTCCTTCATATCAAATTGCTTGGTCAATCATAATTTCATTAATGACAATGGCCTAATGTCATTGTCAATAAGCAAAATGTCATCTATGTAGAGCGATAGAAACCATCTTTCTATCCTTAATATGTTTATAAATACATGGTTTATCCACGTTTTGTTTGAACCCATAAGTCTTGATCACTTGATCAAATCTTGTGTTCTAAGAATAGAAAGCTTGCTTAAGTCCATAAATAGAATTTAGCAACTTACAAATCTTACTTTCTTGACCCTGGGCTTTGAAACTATCTGGCTACACCATATATATGGTCTCATCAAGATAGCTATTCAGAAAGGCCGTATTGACATCTATTTGCCAAATCTTATAGTCAAGAGCAACAGTTATAGACAAGAGAATATAGATAGACTTAAGCAGGATACAGGCGAAAATGTTTCCTCATAATTGATTCCCTCCTTTTGTGTGTATCCCTTTGCTACTAGTCTAACCTTATAGGTTTCGACTTTCTCATTTGCTCTTTTCTTTCTCTCGTAGACCCACCTACACCCTATGGGTAAAACCCCTTTGGGAAGGTCCACAAGCTCCTAGAATTGATTAGTCTTCATAGACTTCATCTTAGTGTTCATAGCTTATGTGTAGAGCTTTGAATCAACATCCTTCATAGCCTTTATGCAAGTGTAAGGATCCCTATCATGTTTAAACAGTTGAGCCAAGTAAGCTTCACCATTGAACATATACCTCTTAGGTTGACGCTTTATCCTCCCACTATGCTGAAGCTCCCAAGGTTGTTGTTTGGTTGGTTTTTTCCATATTGATTGGATCGGTTTCAACCGAAACTCCTAGAGTGATCAAATCAATTGCTAACTCCTTGAGTACTACTTTACTACAAGGCTTAGGGTCGTTTATGTAACTTTCCTTAAGGAAATCTTATTTGTTGAAACTATGGCTTTATTTTCTTTTAGATTATAAAAATAACTCTCTTTTGTCCCTTTTGGATATCCTAAAACACGTACACTTTTGAATATGCTTCCAATTTGTTCGCTTCCTTGTACAAAACATGAGCAGGATATCTCCATATGCGAATATGGTTTAAGGATGCCTTTATACTCATCCACAACTTGTGAGCAGTTTTAGGAACCGACTTTGAAGGCACATTATTCAAAAGATAACATATAGTTTGTAGTGCATATCCCTAAAAGGATAAAGATAATGTTGAATAATTCACTATGGACCAAACCATGTCTAATTAAGTCCTATATCTTTTCTTAGTCACATCATTCTACTAGAGAGTGCCTAGCATAGTCAAATGGGATAAAATCCCGTTCTTTAATAAGTATCCTAAGAACTCATCAAAAAGGTATTCTCCACCTTGATCGGATCAAAGTGCTTTTATAGGTTTACCTAATTACTTCTGTGCTTCAGCTCAAAAGTCCCTAAACTTGTTAAAAGTTTCACTCTTATGATGCATTAGATAGGCATACCCATGGCTTCAATAATCATCAATGATAGTGACAAAGTACTCATGCCTTGATGTTTATGGGACCATAAACATCACTATACACAAGTTCTAGGACCTCTTCAGCTTGATTTCCCTTAGACTCGAATGGTCTTTTGGTCATGTTGCTCTCCAAACAAGATTCACACTGCGTCATAGATTCTACCTATAAATTACTTAAAGGTCTATTCCTTACCAATCTTTGAATCTTATTTAGCCTAATATGACCTAATCACAAGTGCCAAAGATAAGTCTTACTAGGGTGAGAAGTTTTGAGTCTGTTAAAGTTATTATTAACCTCAGTGTTAAGTAGTAAGTTCATCTTAGGTTTAATTAAGTATAGGTTTTTTTGCATCCATCCATTACATATAAAAAATTTGTTTTTACGAATCACAACTTTATTATTAAAAGAAATTGAATAAGAGTCTTTAAATAAACAAGCAACAAAAATTAAATTTCTTTTGAGTTTAGAAACATAAAAACAATCTCTCAAAACCAAAGTCCTATAACTATCAAAATAAAGATAGACATACTCAACTGCTTCAGCCAACACTAAGGTTCCATCGCCTTTCCGAAGTGTAAAGTGCTCATGTAGCAAACTTTTCGTTTCTTTAAACCCTTGTAGAGAAACAAAAACATAATTAGTTGCTCTAGAATCAATGACCCAAGTGTCACTTGATTCTTCGATTAAACAAGTCTCAATATCCAGAAGTTTGCACTTACCTCTTCTAGTCTAGAAGTCCTTGCAATTCTTCTTTATGTGCCCAACCTTCCTGTAGAAGAAACACTTAAATTTCTTTGGGTTCCTTTTCTTTTTCTTCTTATCCTTGCCTTTTGCTAGAATAGAAGATTTCCCGTTCTTACCTCTCTGCTTCTTTCCATTCCCAAAGTTATGATTATAATCAGATACAACCACCAAGTTCACTTCACAGTAGCCAGAGCTTCCTTGATCACATTGTAACAACCGCCATTTTCTTTGTGTAATAGTTAATGTTAGAAATATAACAACGTTAAGTATTTTTCTTATGAAATAATATTACTGACCATTTATTTTAAGTATTATGACAAGTAACAGTCACGTACAATTGGTTTGCTCAAGATGTTCACGTCATTTATTATGGTATACATGATAATTATTAATGTCTCATTGTATTGTATTGTCTCTCCAGAATGGCAGGCTGATAGAATTCATTGGCAAGCCAAACCTCACAACTTCGGCAAGCCGAGGAAAACGATCGGCAGGTCAAAGACAATTGACGGGAAATCAACAAATAATTCCCAAATTGTGGCATTGATGATTTAATTTGATTTGTTGTGAAATTTTAAATAATTGGTTTATTTTTATCTCTTTCCTCATTCAAATTAGGGATAATTCGACTTTTAAAAAATTAGATTTTATGATAAGGTTTCCTAAATTGATACGATAAGATTTGGTAGTTGGAGCAAATCTTGGACTATTTCTTTATCATCCTCCTTATATAGCACGCATATTTCCCTTACCAAAAAGAAAAAATCTGCTTCAAATTTAGAAGATTATTTCTTCCTTCAAACCACTCCTACTTTTCACGTGAATCATCTCTCTCTATCGTTCTCCCTCTGTCACAAAAAATTTCCCCTCTCTTTTCTCCATGAATTTTCTCCTTCTCACCCTTAATTTTTGTTGCAAATAAAAGAATGAAATAGTGAGCCTTTTCTTGGTGAATTTGAAGAAAATTTGAAAAGAAATGTTCTGAGGTAAGAAACTCTTTCTCAGTTCATTCCTGAATTTTATTTTCCTCCATGTTCTGACTCCTATAACTGTGTCTATGAATTTTCTTTTTTAACAAAATTTTAGTATGATGTTTAGGTATATGCTATGTGATATTCCTCAAAATTTCACCTTATTTGGAATTTCTTATGCAAAGTTATTCAATTTTCATTCTCTGCCACTCCTAAACCACTCATTGTTGATCGTAAAAATTTCACAAAAGGCAGTCTTTTTCCATAGGGCAAACGAATGTTATTTCTCACGAAATTTTACAGATATATTCATGCATATGTTAAGTTATGGAATGGAAAGTTTTGTGATGATTTGATGAATATTTTTTGCATTCTTGAATTTTCTTTAAGGGTAGGTTTTATGGCTGACTATGCAGCGAATTCTGGACTTCTTGATTGTGTGATCTTTTTATATCATTAAACGAATTTATTTGACAACGAAACTTTTTGTGGTATGGTACTTATATGTTAAAAGGTTCTCATAAAAATTTTAGGGTCTGAGAAAATTTATTTTTATTGTTTAAGTATGATGATCGTGTATTGCTCACTACTTTCTGAATTTAGGGTGTATTGTGTCTCTAAATTATAATGTATGTTATGAGTTGTTTTAAATTTATTTAAAGGTAATTTTTGGATATGTTGTGGTTTTAGGTGTCTAGTACATGTAGGGTTTTTGTGGAATTATTTTGTGATATAGATATTTTATTATATGAATATCTGTTAAGACTGCTCACTGTGTTGTTATTGTTGGCAGATTTTGTGTTGGGTATTGTGTGATTTATTTTAGGTTACTAATGGAATTTTTATGGCTAAAGAAAAATTAAGGCAATTTATATATATGTTAATTATGTTCCTACAAAGTCTCATGCCTTAATTGTATACGAATTGTGAGTTATTATATTATGAATACATAAGGGTCAGGTAGATATTAGTATTGCAGTTTTTGCATGAATATTTATAAGTTAGTAAAGTGTACTTATGCTCTTGTATTTCTTGAGACGAAAGTATGAATAATGTCATATGGTTTTGGATGATTTCACGAGAATGAAATTTATTTTTATTTATATATGGATGTATGACATGAATACACCAAGAAGTGAGCACATCGAGACCACGACGACATCATCTAAGATAAGGTTTAAGCAAGCAAGTCAAGTAAGTACATTCTCACCTGCAACATGATAAAAGTTTACAAAAAAATTTTGAGAACATATTTTATGATAATTTTTAAGTTTGTTTTCATATATTGTTTTCTTATGAAAACTATTGTTGCAACAAGAAGGCTTAACGAATGCCTCAATGATGAGGTATGTTACAATTATATCTATATATGTATCACTTAATTAAGTGTTGCACATCCTATGTTTATGTTTATGTCTATGTTTATGATGTCTAAAGTTGGACTTATAATGTTTGGTTTGGGATTAGCCAGCCCTCTCCTCTCATGACGGCCCGTCTATGATGATGATGATGGTGCAACACTTGAGCCCCCAAAGATAAAATAAATGAAGTTTTAATATAGATAATGATAATAAAAGACATGTTCTATATGAAATTGTGCCAAGTGCACTATTATGTTAATTATGATTATGATTATGATGTTTCGTAAAGGTGTTCATAAAATGTTTTAAGTTATGAGATAGAAAAGTGTACTTACTAAGCTTTTACTTACTTAGTTTATGATCATGTTGCAGATAAAGGTAAGAGGACTTTGGAATAGGTTGAGGGCAAGGACAAGCGTATGAGCAATGAACGATGGATTGAAATGGAAGAACGCCAAGATAAAAAAAATTTCATAAGAAAATAAAAAAAAGTTTCTGAACTATGTTTTTATTTCTTTGTATGTTAAATTTTCATACTATTAAGTAAAAAGACTTGTTTTACATTTATATTGATTTTGCGAAAGATTAGTCTGTCGATCTATGTGTTTTAAAACCCCTATGTTGTGGTGCCTCGGACGGCCTTCTAGTGGTTGAAGTTTGGACTGCCGGTCATGTTTGGCCTGTCGATGTCCAAAGTTCGGCCTACCAAACTGTTTGAACGGATTTTAAAGTTGTTTTAAATTTTATTTAAATTATGATCTCTTTGTTTTGGAAATGGTAAACTATTTAAAAATTATATGTATGAATAGTTTCAATATATGATTGTATATTCATAAATGTTATAAAAATATATATATGTATAGATCCTGGGGATATGTTCATCAAATTATGTTTTTAAATTTAAATAGTTTATCTTAATTAACGATAACAAGGATGAATATAACGATATCTGTGGTGTTTATAAGAGGGCGTTATAGGCTTTGGTATTAGAGCGAAGATCCGTTTTCAATTCACATCGCCACACGCCAGTTTAAGCCCTCCAAGTAAGTGTATTTTAAAGTTAATTATTATAATGTAGGTTTGATGATAAGTATAAGATTTAGATGTATAATGATATATGTCTTAGTGCATAATTTAGTAGTGAAATCCAGTCTCATAAATTGAAAGATTATTCCTTAGCTCATAATTCTTTTTGGAAATCAAAGATGAATGACCGTGAAAGAATGCAAACTCATGCTCAGACTAATGAAGGACTGATGACAGTTATTGCTGAATTGCAAAGGCAACTTGAAGAGCAAAGAAGGGAGATCGAGGAACTAAGAGCTAATGGTCAAGGAGGTGAAAGACCAACAAATGACATGCCACCTCCTCCTCCTCCTCAGCCCTGAAGAAAAAAAGCCCCAGCTCCTACACCAGAACCAAGACTCGCCTACCAAGAACCGTTACTAGTTAGATGGAAGAAGGTTAAGCTAGCAGATTTTGAAGGTTCTAAGGATCCTTTGGTCACTCAAAGATGGCTGTAGACAATTGAGGCGACTCTAAAACTCTTGGGTTTCATGGATAATGAGAAGGTTCTCTGTTCCTCGTACTACCTTACTATGGAGGCCAAAATTTCGTGGGATAGAATCAAATAGAACAGGAATGTCGATGAGATGACATGGGCCGATTTCGTTCACGAATTCAACACTAAGTTCTTCCACATGAACATTACTTGGAAGCATTATGATGAGTTCGAGAACCTGTGCCAAGGAGACATGTCGGTTACGGATGTGGTGGCTAAATTCGATCAGTTAGCTCGTCTTTGCCTAAGGATGGTTAGTAATGAATGTGAAAGGGTCAAAAGATTGATCAGAGTCCTCCGGCCAAAGATTGCCACAATTTTGGGTGGGGCTAGTCCACCTAGAAACCAGGAACAGGTTGTTTTAAGGGCACAACGAGCACAGTTCCACTTGTCAAAATTATAGAGAAACCAGCCTCAACCAAACCAGCTGGCGAATAACCCAAATGCTTAGAACCAACCCCAAAGCAGAAATAACAACAACAACAACAACCAGAACTAGAGAAACAACAAGAGGAAGGGCAAGCCTCAGAACCAACAGAGTCAAGGCAATAACAAGCATAGTGGTGGCCAATTCAACAACAATAATAGGCAGATTCAACCATGCACCAAATGTGGGAAGAAACATCTAGGTGAATGTCATTTAGGGATGAACCAGTGTTTCATTTATGGATGTGAAGACCACTTTGCCAAGAACTGCCCCAACCGGACTAATGTTTAAGCTTAACAAAGAGCTCCTCATGCCCAACTCCATCAGATGCAAGTTATCTTAGAGGGACCGCTAATTTGTTAGGGAAGACTCGAAGTCCCACCTACTAATGCTTGCATCTATCTAATGACAAAAGAACAAGTGGCTGTTGAAGCCTCTAAGATAGTCACAGGTCAGATTGCAAGTCTGTCTATTAATGCACATGTTCTCTTTGATACAGGTGTCACACATTCTTTTGTATCATCGTCCTTTGCTAAGAAGTTAGGGGTTCTTTTAGAACTAATGAGACAGGGATTCGCTACAATACTACATTCTAGGGAACTGATGATATCTACACACTATTTACGTACTGTTCCTCTATGGATTTCAGAAAAGGAACTCTTGTCGATATTATTGTGATCGATATATATGATTATAACATGATTCTCGGGATGGATTTTCTAAGCAAGTACAATGCTTGCATCAAATGCTAGAAACAAAAGGTGATTTTTCATCTAGAAGGTGAACAAAAGTTTGTGTTCGTGGACGAGTCTAGAAAGAAGCCGAACATGTTTTTGTCAGCCATGAAAGCAAGAAAGTTGTTAGTAAGCAGCTGCATTGGTTATTTGGCAAACATTGTAGACAAAAGTCAAGAAGAGAAAGCAAAGATTGACGATGTTATGATAGTTTGAGAATTTCCAAAGGTATTTCCAGATGATCTATCAAGCCTACCTCTGGACATAGATATCAAATTTGAGATCGAACTCGCTCTAGGCACCAACCTAATTTCCAAGGCACCTTACAAAATGGCTCCAACAGAATTGAAAGAGCTTCATTCTCAATTAAAAAAACTTCTCAATAAAGGCTTTATCCGACCTAGCCATTCACCCTGGGGAGCATCGGTCTTATTTGTCAAGAAGATGGATTGTTTTATGAGACTTTGTATCGACTATAGGGAGCTGAACAAGGCAAGAATAAAAAACAAGCACCTGATGCCCTGAATTGATGAGTTGTTTGATCAACCTAAGGGTGTATCTATGTTTTCAAAGATTGATTTGGAGTTGGGATACCATCAGCTGAAGATAAAAGAAGGAGACATCCCTAAGATAGCCTTTAGATCGAGATATAGTCACTACGAATTTGTGGTTATGCCTTTTGGTCTAACGAATGCACTATAGCCTTTATGGATTTGATGAATTGGGTATTCAAGGATTTCCTCGATAAATTTATCGTTGTGTTTATCGACGATATTCTTGTTTAATTGAAGAATCGGGAAGAACACACTGAGCATCTGAGGATTGTGTTGGAGACCTTAATGAGACACAAGTTGTATGCAAAGTTCTTTAAGTGTAAATTCTGGCGTGACAGAGTGTCTTTCTTAGGGCATGTAGTATCAAAGGAAGAGATAATGGTAGATCTTGCCAAAGTAGAAACTGTTCTTAACTAAAAACAACCGAAGAATGCAAGTGAGATAAGGAGCTTCTTGGGTCTAGTTGGTTATTACTAAAAATTCATGGAAAACTTTTCTAAGATAGCAGTGCTACTCACAAATCTAACTCGCAAAGGAAAGAAGTTTGAATGGACAGATGTATTCGAGAAGAGTTTCTTAAAATTGAATAAAAAGTTGACTACAACTCCAATCTTGGCCATTCCTGAAGGAAATAACGAGTTTGTAATTTATAGTGATGCTTCCAAGATGGTCCCTGGTCCTGTTTTGATGCAGAATGACGAAGTGATCACTTATTCCTCGAGAAAACTAAAGGATTATGAGAAGAACTATCCTACTCATGACCTCGAGCTAGCGGTCGTAGTCTTTGCATTGAAGATATAGAGACATTACTTGTATGGCGTCCAATGCAAGATCTTCACTGATAATCAAAGTTTAAAGTACTTCTTTACTTAGAAGGAACTAAACATGAGACAACGAAGATGGCTAGAGCTAGTGAAGGATTATGATTGTGAAATCCTTTATCACCCAGGAAAGGCTAATCGAGTAGCTGATGCTCTAAGTAGGAAGACCGTTGCCATGTTGATGTCATTACAAGCAATGTCCTAGCCTTTGAGGAAAGAAATTCTGGACTTCAGTTTGGAAATTATAATAGGACAGCTTTTAGCACTCACTCTTGCTCCAACATTGTTCAATAAGATTCGAAGTAAGCAAGACCAAGATGTAAGCCTCACGAGGATTAAGCAGGAAATAAAGGAAGGAAAATGTGAAGACTTTCATATTATGGATGATGGAACTCTATATCTCAAGGACCGCTTATGTGTTCCCAATGTTAATAGTATAAGGGAAAAAATCTTAGCGGAAATTCACGATACTCCTTATTCAATTCACCTAGGTGCAACAAAGATGTACAACGATCTAAGGGATAGCTTTTGGTGGTTTGGAATGAAACATGACATTGTAATATATGTGAAGAAATGCTTAATATGCCAGCAAGTTAAAGTTGAACACCAGAGACCTGGCGGCGATTTACAGTCAATTCAGATACCGGTTTGCGGAGGACTATGAATGGATATGATATTATTTGGGTTGTTGTTGATCGATTGACGAAGATGGCGCATTTCATTCCCATCAAGATCACTTACTCTATGAAGCGTTTAGCAGAACTCTATGTCAAGAAAATTGTGCGACTTCATGGAATCCCTAAGTCTATTATTTTCGATCACAATGGCAGATTTACATCCAATTTCTAGAAAAGTATACAGACTACTATAGGAACTAAGTTGCACTTCAGTATAGCTCTTCATCCTCAAACAGATGGCCAAACAGAGAGGACAAATTTGATCTTAGAGGATATGCTTCCGGCCTACACTCTCGACTTAGACCAGCTGGTGTAAATTGTTATCGTTAGCAGAATTTGCTTATAATAATAGCTACTAGGAGACAATTGGAATGGCACCTTATGAAGCCCTGTATGGGCAGAAATGTAGGTCGCCTATATGTTGGCATAAAGCTGGTGAAAATAAGTTGATGGAAAGCATTGACAATGGAAAGGCTAATTTTGTTTATGAAACCTTCGAGATCATAAAGTTGATAAGAAAGAGAATAGAGACCGCTTAAAGCCGATAGAAAAGTTATGCTGATAAAAGAAGAAGGCCTTTAGAATTCGTTGTAGGCGATTTGGTGTTCTTAAAGGTTGCACCAATGAAAGGAGTTATGAGGTTCGAGAGGAAAGGCAAGTCGAGGCCAAGGTTTATTGAACCCTACAAAATCGTGAAGTGGATAGGCAAAGTAGCTTATCAGTTGAGATTGCCATTGGAGATGTCAGCTATTCACAATGTGTTCTATGTTTCAATTCTTAAAAAGTATGTCCTAGATCCTACGCACGTGATCAAGCCATAGGTGATCGAAATTCGAGATGACCTTAGCTATGAAGAAAAGCTGGTGGAGATTTTAGATCAAAAGACTAAAATCTTAAGGAACAAAGAAATTCCTTTGGTCAAAGTTTTATGGTGAAATCTCCAAGTGGAAGAAGCTATATGGGAACGTGAAGATGACATGAGGGTTAAGTATCTGCAACTATTCTGAGTTTTGAGGATGAAACTCTTATAAGATGGGGACAATTGTAACACCCGTCATTTTTTCATGTAATAGTTAATGTTAGAAATATAATGATGTTAAGTATTTTTCTTATGAAATAATATTACCAACCATTTATTTTAAGTATTATGAGAGGTATCAATCACGTGGAATTGGTGTGCTCAAGATGTTCACGTCATTTATTATGGTATGTATGATAATTATTATTGTCTTATTGTATTGTATTGTCTCTCCAGAACGACAGGCCGATGGAACTCATCGGCAGGCCGAACCTCATGACTTTAGTAGGCAAAGGAAAATGATCATCAGGCCAAAGACTATTGACGGGAAATCTGCAGATAATTCCCAAATTGTGTCATTGATGATTTAATTTGATTTGTTGTGAAATTTTAAATAATTGGTTTATTTTTATCCCTTTCCTCATTCAAATTAGGGATAATTTGACTTTTAAAAAATTAGATTTTGTGATAAGGTTTCCTAAATTGATATGATAAGATTTGGTAGTTAGAGCAAATCTTGGACTATTTCTTTATCTTCCTCCCTATATAGCATGCATATTTTCCTTACCAAAAAGAAAAAAATCTACATCAAATTTAGAAGATTATTTCTTCCTTCAAACCACTCCTACTTTTCACGTGAACCATCTCTCTCTCTATTGTTCTCCCTCTCTCACAAAAAATTTCCCCTCTCTTTTCTCCACAAATTTTCGCCTTCTCTTCCTTAATTTTTCCTATAAATAATTGAATGAAACATTGAGTCTTTTCTTGGTGAATTTGAAGAAAATTTGAAAACAAACATTTTGAGGTAAGAAACTCGTTCTCGATTTATTCTTGAATTTTATATCCCTTTGTGTTCTGACTCCCATAACTTTGTCCACGAATTTCCTTTTTCAACAAAATTTGAGTATGATTTATGTGATATTCTCAAAATTTTACCTTATTTGGAATTTTCTATGGAAAGTTATTCAATTTTCATTCTCTGCCACTCCTGAACTACTTGTTGCTGATCATAAAAATTTCACAAAAGGCAATCTTTGTTCATAGGGCAAACGAATGTTATTTCTCATGAAATTTTATAGATATGCTTATGTATATGTTTAGTTATGGACTGGATAGTTTTGTGATGATTTAATGAATATTTTATGCGTTCTTGAATTTTCTTTAAGGGTAGGTTTTATGGCTGACTATGCAGTGAATTCTGGACTTCTTGCTTGTGTGATCTTTTTATATGACTAAACGAATTTATTTGATAACGAAACCTTTTGTGGTACTGTACTTATATGTTAATAGATTGTCATAAAAATTTTAGGGTCTAAGAAAATATATGTTAATTGTTTGAGTATGATGATCTAGTATTGTTCACTACTTTGTGAATTTAGGTTTTATTTTGTCTCTGAATTCTAATGCATGTTCTAAGTTGTTTTGAATTTATTTAAAGGAAAGTTTTAGATATATTTGTTTTTATGTGTCTATAGTACATGTAGGATTTTTGTGGAATTATTTTGTGATGTAGATACTTTATTATATGATTGTTTGTTAAGACTGCTCACTGTGTTGTTATTACTGGCCGATTTTGTGTTGGGTATTGTGTGATTTATTTTAAGTGCCTAATGAAATTTTTATGGCTAAAGAAAAATAAGGGTAATTTATATATATGTTAATTATGTCCCTACAAAGTCTCATGCCTAAATTATATATGAATTATGAGTTATTAGATTATGAATATGTAAGGGTCAGGCAGGTATTAGTATTGCAATTTTTGCATGAATATTTATAAGTTAGTAAAGTGTATTTATGCTCTTGTATTTCTTTAGACGGAAGTATGAATAATTTCATTTGGTTTTGGATGATTTCATGAGAATGAAATTTATTTTTATTAGTATATGGATGTATAACATAAACACACCAAGAAGTGGGCGCATTGAGACCGCGGCGACATCATCTAAGGTAAGGTTTAAGTAAGCAAGTCAAGTAAGTACATTCTCACCTGCAACATAATGAAAGTTTATGAAAAAGTTTTGAGAACATGTTTTATGATAATTTTTAAGTTTGTTGTCACATATTATTTTCTCATGAAAACTCTCGTTACAACAAGAAGGTTTAACGAATGTGTCAATGATGAGGTATGTTGAAAGTATATCTATATATGTATCACTTAATTAAGTGTTGCATATCCTATGCTTATGTTTATGTCTATGTTTATGATGTCCAAAGTTGGACTTGTCATGTTTGGTTTGGGATTAGCTACCCCTCTCCTCTCATGACGGCATCCCTACAATGATGATGATGGTGCAACACTTGGGCCACCAAAGATTAAATTAATGAAGTTTTAATGTGGATAATGATAATGAAAGATATATTCTATATGAAACTGTGCCAAGTGCACTATTATGTTAATGATGATTATGATTATGATGTTTTCATAAAGGTGTTCATAAAATGTTTTAAGTTGTGAGATAGGAAAGTGTACTTATTAAAAGTTTGCTTACTTAGTTTATAATCATGTTGCAGATAAAGGTAAGAGGACTATGGAATAGATGGAGGGCAAAGACAAGCATGTGAGCAAGGAACAATGGATTGAAATGGAAGAATGCCAAGATAAAAAAAGTTTTCATAAAAAAATTAAAAAAGTTTCTGAACTATGTTTTTATTTCTTTGTATGTTAAATTTCTGTACTAATAAGTAAAAAGACTTGTTTTACATTTGTATTGATTTTGGAGAAGATCGGCTTGCCGATTACACTGTATCGACCTGTCATTCTAAGTGTTTTAAAACTCCTGTGTTGCAGTGCCTTAGAACGGCCTGTTGATGGTTGAAGTTTGGACTGTCGGTCATGTTCGGCTTGTCGATGTCTGAAGTTCGGCCTACTAAACTGTTTGAACAGATTTTAAAGTTGTTTTAAATTTTTATTTAAATTATGGTCTCATTGCTTTGGAATTGGTAAACTTTTTAAAAATTATATATATGAGTAGTTTTAATATATGATTGTATTTTCATAAATGTTATAAAAATATATATATATATATATGTATGGATCCCAAGGATATGTTCATCAAATTATGTTTTTAAATTTAAGTAGTTTATTTTAATTAACAATAACACGGATGAATGTAACGACATCTGTGACGTCTATAAGGGGCGTTACGCAGATTTTTAAACTTCCGTATTACTTCATCAACTCAGTTAAGGTCACACATCCTATCTATTGCCCAAGTTATATGAAAACAGGATGAACTCCTTAGAAAAAGCCTTAAAGACCATAGTCATGTTTGACTCAGCATTAATGTTGGCTCCATAGG
The DNA here is from genome assembly GCA_025403435.1 of Artocarpus heterophyllus. NCBI lineage: Eukaryota > Viridiplantae > Streptophyta > Magnoliopsida > Rosales > Moraceae > Artocarpus > Artocarpus heterophyllus. The sequence goes on from CM046338.1 coordinate 32,124,358, forward strand.
TTTGAGCCTCAGTGAGGTAACCTATGATTTACATCATATGCTCCTTCACAGGCATCCCCGATCTCTGTTTATAGTTAAGAAGCTTCTAAAGAGTCCCTTGCTGTTTTGTCAAGGCTTAGCCTCCAAACATATCATCAACATTATCCAAGATCTACCGGGTAGTCTCATAATCTTCATGTTGAGCTTATAGCATATTATTTATGCTAGCCATGATATAACAGTGGGCCTGATCATTAGCATCCTTCCAATGATCATATGCTTGGATTTGTTCATTAGTGGATTCGCTAGTAGGTGCAGAAGGACATGGTGTAGTTAGCACAAATTTCAATTTCTCAAAGGAAAAGATGATATTTAAGTTCCTTTTCCAATCATCATAATTCTTGCTAGTCAATGTATTTTTATCGAGTATCAAAGATAAAGCATTTTTGGACATTTTAATCTATAGTAAAGAATCATATTCCAATATAAGCAAACATTCAACAACAGATTAGTAAGATAACACAAACAAGTAAGCGTACAATGTGTTTATGTATCAAAACCTTGAAAATATCACAATCTTACAACGATAATCCCCAACTCAAAATTCAACAAGCCGCCTAGGGAAGACTTGCCAAATTCAATTAGAAACATGGATCCCCTCTCATTAATATATGCCTACCAAGACTAGTCTAATCTGCATATACTAATAATTGTTTTCTTTGGCCATTAATTTTATTAATAGAGCTCTTTGGGAGGTTAATAATAAAATTAATCTTGAGTGTATTACCATCATGTTAACTATTTTATCCATGATTCATAGTCACCACCTAGTGGTGTACAATAATAAATCATGCTAAAATAAATTATCCTTTAGAGATCCAACCTGGTATATAATGAAATCCCTTCCTAGGAGTTGAAACCACCATGTGCTACCTATGGACCAACGATGGAGGCCTTAGGTCATCTCTTCGGAAACCTTCTCCCACTCAATATTTTAAAAGTTAAGGTTTTATGTTAACATACATGAACCATTTTTAATGAGCGGCACTCCCTTATTCTACATGACATGTTATCAATATACATAATAAAACATATTATAATACAGACAAGCAAAGTAACATGCAAAGCTAGAAGCAATATAATAAACAACTGTAATATCATAGTTTTATAATAGAGTAAAGAAATAAAGATTATAAAAGATCAACGAAACATATTATTGATTCTTCATCTTATATCTTCTCATTATATCCTTCTTCATGTGGCGTCCATCTTCAATTATTCAATCTCTCATAGATGAAAATTTTATTTTTCTTGTTATCACAAAATTTCATATTTATCAGAATTGTCTCAAAAAAATAAATAAAAAATAAAAACTACACCGAAAAACATACTGTTTTAGAAAACGGTTCTGCTTGTTGCCTGCCTACCAATCTGTGACCATTAGCCTGTCGGTCCTATGTAATCGGCTTGCCAACTGACTCTGAACCAGCATTTTTCTAAACTTTTGTAAAAATTACTTTTAAGCAGTTTTTAATTTATTTTTCAAGAATTCAAAAACATAAAAAATTTATAAACACTAAAAAAACATAGATAACTCCAATCATCTCCATTTTCTAGATATATTTTCACTTTGAATAATTATTTTAATATAAATTTTACAAATCAAAATTAAAATAATAAATCCTAAACAGTGATGATAGACCACCATCTAATTATATGAAAAACCTAGATACTTATTTTGATTGCTAAGGAACCGTAACATGCAAAATTAATTAATTAAAATAATAAATAAAAATTTAATTAACTATAATTAATTAATAAACATCCACTACATAATCTTATGGCAACATTATATAGAAACCCTAGAGTGCCAACTTTCGATAAAATTAAATTCAAGCATAACAGAGATTAAGATCATATAGTTTATATTCATAGTATGATCAAAAACCCTTAAAATCAACGTAAAACTAGGCTCTAATACTAGTTGTTAGACATGTTAAGTACATAAGTTAATAACAGATCTTACATACATCTTTTGTACATCAAAGACAGCAGAAAAACTAAGTAGAGAAGAATGTTTTGGAAAAGCCTTAACTAACTTGTCTTCCATGCTATTCTCTTTCTACAATTGGAGTGCTAGTGGTCGCATATTGTACAGTCTTTCCTACGATGACTCTTTTTTCAAGCACTTGAGAAAACCAAGGGTTAAGATTCCAAATGTTAAACAATAGCTCTCTAGGAGTTTCAGAGTTTCTCTCACTAGAAACTCACTCTACGCTTCTCAATTGAAAATGAGGAACGATAAAAAATAGTTTCCTTTATATAGTGGTCGGATCTAGGGCTAGTCCTTATCAGATTCAACTTCAAAATTCGAGTTTGGATCAGTTCTAATTGAAAGCACGTGAAACACATTTTCTGTTATCCAGGCACGTTCGACCGTGCCTTTGTATTGCAATGTCATGGTCCAAGAGTCCGAATCAAATTCAAACTCCTCAGACTTATCTGATTCATCCAATTTCAACCTAATTGGATAAATCCTATTTTATTTGACCAAGGTATCCTTTTTAGAGCCTCAATTTTAATTCAAATAACCTCATAGAAAAGTTATCTGTTTAAAATAGTCATATACCGATAAACCCATACAAATAAAATATATTTAAATGATTCAACATGTTTATCTTGAATTAATTCACAAAATTAATTCAACAGTAAACCAATCATGAATTATTAAATCCAATCAACTCAAATTTTAGCCAATCTAATAATTAACATAAGGCACCAATATGTAAGAAAAACATGTCGTATCATTACAAGAATTATTATGAGCTAGTAAAGGGGACCTGATAGATATATATAGATCAAGCCCCTATAATTATAAAATAACATGTCCCAGATATATGTATTTTATAATTATCAACTTTAACACTATTCCACTAAAAGCTTAGAGTTGTATTCTCGAACCATAAAAAATTACAAAGCTCTAATAAGCTAATCATCCACGACATATCATAATGTATAATATCTCCTTAAGATATTCATAATCACCTTAAGAATAAATTTTGTTTTATCTTCCCAATTATTTTTATTTTATGTTTTGTTATATCGCCATTGGAATACTTACTATTAATAAATAGTATACCTTTCAGTTACACCTATATATTCGAATGGTTTAGCTCTCCAGTCTTCTAATTATAGGATAATGCCTACAAGAGAATATCATTAACTCTATTAAAGAGCTATGGATTCCATATCTATGACCAACGGGTCTATGTCAATCAAGAGTTATGTCTCTAATGTACCAGTATATGTACCATCATTAGATTAAGATGTAACCTTTTGGTACATCAAAAGACACAAGTTAATAATACAGGCCCCTTAGTCATTTTAGGATTAAGGCACAACATATATGATTGTCTAAAGTGAATTGATTTGTCTAAAGTAAATCAATTCAATTTTATGTCTTGATCTAATACATGTACCAATGTTTCTACTCGCAGAGTCCCACTCCGATTACCAAGACAAGCCATCTCCCTTAGGGATGTAGACAACATAACAATCTTAACATGAATAAAGCGTCCAACTTTATTTCTTCGATTGTGGATCTTATGATTGAGACCATCACCTTTAAACTTCAGATCTTCACATGATCTGTCCATTATATGCACATTCTTAAAGGTTTAGACTGACAATTTTAGACTTTTATTTGCATATTATATATTTAATAGAAATGAACATAAAGAGGACAATATTTAATATATGAATAATAAATAAACTCCTCATTGATTAAACATCTTCAAAAACTTATTTCATAATTTAATCCTTAGGGTACCTAGTCTAACACAATTCTCTTCTCGTACCTTGAGGATTTCCTATAAAGATGTAAACTTCTGAATGAGGTTCTAACTTCGTGGTCTTAGACCTTAGCATATGTGCCAAACACGCCCATATGCAAATGTGCCTCAAACTAGGTTTTCGGCCATTCCACAACTCTAGACGTGTCTTAGGTATAAACTTAGATGGCACCAAGTTTAGAATATAAACCGTGGCTCTTAGGGCATATCCCCAAAAGGTTATAGATAGAGAAGAATAACATAACACTAATCTCATCAAGTCGAGTAGCAGTCGATTTCTCCTTTTGGCAATATCCTTTTGTTGCGGTGTTCTAGGTGCAGTGAGTTATGAAACTATTCCACTTTCCATCAAATGGTCTATGCAGATACTCACCTCCTCGATCCGATCGAAGCACCTTAATTTGCTTTTTTACATTTGTTCAAAATTCTTTGAACTTTCCAAAAGTCAGCGACTTAGGTTGTTTTTGCATTAAGTAAGCATAACCATATTTAGAATAATCGTCAATAAATATGATAAAATATTCATACCCACCTCTTGCTTGGACGTTTAAAAGGTCCACATACATCAGTTTGTATTAACTTGAGAGGCTTCTTGGCTCTTGTACCTTTAGCTGAGAAATATCTCTTGGTCATCTTACCTTCCAAATAGGATTCACAAACTAGGAGTTCACTACCTTTTAGTTCTCTCAAAGAATCATCATTTACAAGTTTCTCAATTCTGTTTAGGTTAATATGTCCAGATCGAAGATACCATAGATATGTGTTATTGTCACAATAAATCCTTTTCCTTTTATTCTTAGGTTTGGCAACTTTGAACAATTCAGTATTAAGCAGCAATTTAGGATTAGGTTTAAGAAAATATAAACTATCATTTAGTTTTCCAGAATATATATTTAAACTGTTCTTTGAAATAGAAACAATTTCATTTTTTCAAGAAACTTTAAATACTTGTTCATTCAACCTAGCAACAGAAATCAAAATTTTCCTAAAATTAGGAATAAAATAGACATTGTTCAAAACTAAATAATTTTTCCTAAACTAAAGTCTAACTTTTCCCACTACTTTTGACGACAACCTTGCTCCATTGCCTACGACCATTGTGTACTCCTCATCAACAAGCTCCTGTGAAGAACTAAGACTCTACAAAGAAGAACAAACATGAATAGTTGGTCCTGAGTCAACTGCCAAGGTTGAGAACTCATTCTCTACAATACATGTTCCTAAGACTAGTAAATCATATAAACCTTAGTTTTTCTTCTTCTTTAGCTTCTCAAGATACTTCTTGCAGCTTCTTTTTCAATGGCATGGCTAAACATAATGGGAATACTTTCCCTTGGCCTTCGTCTCGAAGCCAGTTTCTCAGCCCTTGTTAGCCTTCTTAGGCTTCTTCTTGTTCTTTTTAGATTTGGGCCTCCCATCATACTTGTTTTTCCCCTTTTCACTCTTGGAAGAACTGGATTTTATAACACTTACTTCATCGCTCTTTGCATAATGAACTAATTCATATTTCTAAAGCCAGTTAAATAATTAAGTGAGCCCTATGTGCATGTTGTTTATGACATAGTTGGCCTTGAACTATTGGAAGGCGGGACTTAGACTCTCTAAGATCATTCCCACTTGTGTGCCCTCATCTATTGTAGCCCCATTTAGCTCAGCCTCATGAAGATGGTCTATCATAGTAAGTACATGGCTACGAATAGGTGCGTTGGGCTTTATCTTGTTATTCATGAACAGCTTTATGGCATCAAGATGAGCCTCTTTGTTTGGTTGCCCAAACATGCCATCTAATGATTGCATTATCTCATAAGCAGTCTCTAAACTCTCAAGTTTCTTGTGAAGCACTTCAAACATGCCAGCTAATAGGTAGCACTTGGCTTTCTACCAACGAGAATAGGCTTTCCGTTCAACCACTCTAATATTGCCTTTTGGAGCCAGAGGGCATTCTTGTAGTCGTCATTTATGAGCATAAGGTTCAAATTACTTTTTCATCTAGCATGATTCTCATCAATTAGTCATTCAAGAGCAAGTTAGACACATTTTTGAAAAATAAATAAATAAACATTTAATTTGCATGCATGAATATCATAAGCAAAAACATATAAGTTTAAGGCATAGTAATTATGAGGCCTGAATGCACATGAAAAATACATAAAACATGTTCACTAATCTAGCCAATGATAATTCCATTTACCACAAATGATGTGCCACCATAAGGTAGATCAAATCGTTTACAAATCAAACTAAGACACTCTCAATTAATAAATGTTATTCAAAATATCTCATGTATTCAACATTAATTAGCTATCGTTGTTCTGATCAAGATGCAATTAACAATTAATTACATCTTTATAAGTGTAACCCATTATATCGATTTCAAAGACTTAACTTTAAAGTGCCGCCATAGGGTTGGTCAAATTAGAGGTACATCCCAAAATCCTATCAATAGAAGAGTAACCTTGTATTAACCCAAATGGACATCTTTCCATAGATAGGATGAAATTAATGTTGTTATTCTAACGCTGGAGACAAGTGGGTCGTATTGTCATACAACCTGCTCCCACTCATTATTTTGTAATAAGTATGTCTTTTATTAATTTATAAACATCTCATGCTTTATAAATTCTTAGTAAAATTAAACAATTTAATTCACTAAGATTAAATAAAATAATTTTAAGCTTCCCATAATTTTGAACTCTTTAAAATTACAAGCTCAAAATAAATAGATAAGATTACTAAATATTAACTCAAATTTTAATTCATATACTATCACATCTTTGCAAATAAAGTTTAATTACATTAACATTATTATAATTCAAATCAACACTATAGACAAAACACTTTTAATATAATACATGAATGTGTATAGATGCATGACATGCAATAGTGAATTGAGTAGGCAATAATCTATCCTATATGGCATATTATAAACATTAGAATATAAAATAATACGAAATCAGTAATTGAAATGAAATTTGACCGGCTTGCTAGAATAATCAAAAAATTACAACCCAATTGAATAAATGAATTAGTTAATTAAATTCCTAATCTAATAATTATTCATAGTCTTCAATCTTGATCAACATCATTTTAGGCATCGTAGGACTTGTCGGAAAGGTTGAAATCATATCCCGTTAGGCATATGAGGCTGCGAAATTCCATTTGGTTACTGACGTAAACTAGGCAATAACACTACTTCTAGGCCAACCAAAAATTCGCTAGGTCTACTTGCTATGCGAATTGAGCCTCTTAGAGATATGTAGCACTACCTCAAGTAACTGCTTCATCCCATCGGTTCTCGGCATGTAACCATATTGGCTACTGCACCTAAAAGAAGTCCCATGTGTAGTACTACATTAAACAATTTGCTGCAATTGGGCCTACTGCATATGGGTCACATGGTTTGCAACAATTCTTGCTGCACGTTGGTCTTTTTGTGTGCAACATCAACATGCACAGAAACACTGTGAATTAATCACGGAAAAAAAATATGAATAATATTTGTAGTTTTTTTAGTCTTGCCATGAGGTCTTCAAGTCTTTAGGTCTTCAATTCTCCAACACTACATTATTAAGAAATAATTTAAAAATAAATCTTAATTTTACAATTTGATCTAAAAAAATAAAACTAATAATTATATGATCCAAGAAATCATATAATTAAAGACCAAATTTGTTATTCATACATTCATATATAAACATTCATATCAAAATAAATACATCATATAAATAGTGCCAACTTGAAAATTTTATATATTAATTGATTATCACATAATTATATATTATATTAATATAGGCTATAGCCAGCTCTGTACCAATTGTTGGCTTTGAAACCAAAAATAAAGAAAATAGTAGAAGCGGTAGAATCGAGTATAACAAAAATTTTCATAAAAACTTTTGGCCATACTCTATAGATATATTAATCATGTACAATTAATATATAAATATAAATAAATAATATATTTCTTGAAGCGATTAAGTATGATAACTTTCAACTTTTTGACACCTTAGACCTTCCACAACTTGTCTTCGGTTATTTGAATAGACATGTGGGCGTCTAGATTTTATGGGAATACATCACATATTCTCTAATTTAGATCCTTGATTTGTAATCAACACATGAAAAACCAAAGGGTGATTATGGATAATACTTCTCTTTAAGCTTTCTTTCTCTAAAGTTGAGAAGGAGAGTTAGAAATTGGAATTAATAAAATCTCTTCCTAAACTCCTATTTATAGAGGCATAGAAGGAGTTCAATTCTGATTCAAATTTATTCAAAATAAAACTGAAGCTTATCACCATCTTTTTGTATCTCCATCGTTTCTTATTTAAAAGAAAAACACGTTCAACCTTTTTTTTAATATTATTATCATTTAATATTAAACACAACGTTGCTAGTTGTGCATCATATATGCACGACAACTTTATTGGCCAAAGGGCCATATGCCCAAAAGAAAAATATCATCATCATCATCATCATTATTATTATTTATTTTTTAAATAAATAAAAACTTAGAGAATAAGTGAGCCTAGAATAGAGATGAAATCTTATACACATGTCCAAAATATAGGTTCCACCTACACTATGTTATCTAATTAAATAATCACATTATTTAATTTTCAAAGTGTATATTAATTTAATAATAAATTAACAATTCATTACCCATAAGTTCAAATAATTTACGGAGATAGTGCAGAGAATTATAGACTTATAATTTCAAGCTCCAATAAAATTAATAATTAATTAACAACTTCATTAATTTATCAATTTTATTAATTCTAAAGTTACTCTACTAAAAGCTTGGAATTGAACTCTTGAAAATTTATATAATTTATTCAAAGAATTGAATCGTCCATTGATGTAGTCAATGCATATAAATTGATCCTGCATAAATAATTCATAGTTAGAGCTAGGTAAAATCTGTTAACTCTCTAATTACTTCTTTATCCTTGAGTACCATTGATTCTCTAATGAATAATAAATTCATGAACTTGTTACTAATTAAGCGCTTATATTATTCAAGACCTGAATCAATACTCAAGAGAATTATTTATCTACTTCTCGTTCGAGAAAGAAAGGATTCCGTCTTGTAATATTAACATTTTTTGCTACTTACTTCATTATCCCTCCAAAATACAAGGAATAAGGATATATATTATTAAATCCCTATCAAGTAAATCAAAATGCATAATTCAATAAATAGTAGTATGCTAATAACTCTAGATTAATGCCATCTCATATATGACGATTGGTCGATGTGATTAAAATTTGCTATATTTAATAAAAATTATTAGCTCTTCATATCTCATCATGTCTCGGTCCTACATAATCTCATTATGCACAGTGCACTCATTTAATGACTCACTACATCAACGGTTAGATAAAAATGTTCCATTCTTAATAGAAATGATATGCATTAGTAACGCTCAATTAAGGATTCCATACTTTAATTGAATAATTAATTATATGTTATTAACTATTTTAATTATCATCCTGAATTATCATCTTTTTGTGTATGATACTTATATACAATATTTAAGGTCACATACATGATTAAGAAATTTTAATGATATTCATAAAACATTAAAAATACGTACATGCAAATATAATGAATAAATTCAATTTATTTATTTATTTATAAATATGCCCATTACAAAACATCATATGCTTTATGGGTATCTATCCTAACACAAACACTATTGGAATTCACTTTTTCATATTTTTCCCAAACCAGACTTGTCTTTAGGAAATCTTAAGTCATTTAGTTATATAATCAATACAAATTACACAAAATGTACTTTTAAACACGATACACATCATTAATATAATCAAACACATTTTAAATGATTATGAATCATAATATAATGCAATTGATGTCATAAAATCATACAATACATTGGTCAACGAGTATGTAAAAATACCAAGCATCACAATTCTTCACGCAAAAGAGTGGTAGCATTGTCTCCATCACAATCGTCGCATTGGAAGAGAGAAGAACAAGAGACCTCCTAGACTAGATATGAAAATTTCCTCCATTTTTTTTATTATTTTGTTTTTAATTTTTAAGTTTCTTTTTTTTTTAATTTTAAAAGAAAACTTTTCTCTATATTATACATTAATTTGGCCCTAATTAGTTGGGGACGTGAGGGGCACATGATACTTCTGTCAAAATTTTGAATAGTGTCATTAATTAGACTAGTAATACAATAGATTTTGAAGTTTAGGGAGTCAATTCTAAAAGTTCTTAGTTTAGAGACCAATTTGTTTGTAACGCCCTTATGTAGGGGATAACAATATTGAATAAATAAAAATAAACTTAAATATAAAAACATTCTAGACAATAATGCCCATGGGTCTTTGAAAATAAACAGAAAATAAAAATAAACTTTAAATACAAACCATAGTTTTAGTATAGCACCAAATATTAAAATACAGTCATCATCACCATAGTACAATTTTTCAAATAACTTAACACAGCCACCACAAAAGTAATACAAATCTTACATGGTCTAGACGAGTTACAAATAAACAAAGTTCTTCCAACACATAATCAATAGTGTAGATGCTTATTCCTCGTCAGACAGGTTGCACTGAATGCCACCTGAGAGATGTAAATATAATAGGGATGAGCATCGACATGCCTAGTAGGGAAAACCATTACTCACCGTAAGGTTTTATTCATTACCACATTAAATCTGCATGGTTGTTAGTTTTCATCATTATCCAGATTATGAGATTTATTATGATCATATTCCGTGGATATCATAGTTAATCATTACCGAGTTTCATGCATATAACTACATACAAATATTACAATTCATCATTATTCCTAGGTATCGACGTTCAACAAAGTATCACTCAACACATTGAAACCCAAATGGGTGTGCTTAACCATCCTCCAAACATTCCAAGGGTGTTCCGGTGAGCGGACATCCAGCTCTGAGTCCTTACCAAGTCGATTCTTGTATAGTGTGTTTTGGGACTTTTGACCCAAAGGAGCGTCATCACATCCTTTATTTTATCTTTTAGGGTATTCATACCTAAGGACGTAACCACCGTCCTCTTCACGTCTCACCATTCCTCGATATTCAATTATTATTTATAGAGTCAGTTTTCCTAACCATGCTTCTCAATTTATAACATGCGTCAAATTATTATGTTTCCTCACTGTATAATATAAGACAAGTTTCACATAATCATATTATGGTGTAATCATATGCATTCAAAATATCATACATATCTTGCAATGTAAAACAATCAAATTTTAATTCATCAAAATCTCATAAAAGATGAGTAATAGAATCCTTACCTCTTTACAAATATCCACTAACAATTCCCAGCTTACACAATTCATTAAGTAAGCTCCAAGTATGTCGTTATCCTAAAACGTATAAAATAACTATACTTTAACTTAAATCATAATTTTTAATTATGTTAATTTATCATTTATTATTATTATTATTATTATTATTATTATTATTATTATTATTATTATTATTATTATTATTATTATTATTATTATTATTATTATTATTTTATTAGTGTGCCATAATTATTAATGTACTAAATTGTGAATATTAATTTTACCAACTTAATTTTAGTAAATTATAAAATAACAATAAAATAAAAATATATGATTTTTTTTGGTATGAAATATGTTAAATTAGATTTTTAAAATAAATAATACGATTTTAAAATATTTAGAAATAAAATAATTAAAAAGTTAGATATTTATTAAAATAAAATTATTTGAAATTACAAACTTTATAGAAAACTATTTATTTGTTCATGAGGTTGGGGCTTCGAATCCCACTTAAAGCTTATTTTTATTAAATTTCTATTTGAAAAAAATGACATGTCATTTTAAGGAAAATGACATGTCATTTTTCACTTGAAAATATTTCATAGAGAACCTAGAATTCATTTTCTAAGCCCTTTAATTAAATTCTTAGTTTCCTAGCAAATTTTTTAACATAAAAACTATATATACATAATACGTAATCATCTTTAAACATCAAAAACATATATATCACAATTTTCATACCAAAATACAACTTAAAATCAAAGTTAAAGTTTTAGAAATCTAACCTCAAAACTTAGTTCAAAAGTGTTGTTTGATCTTGAATATCCTCGAGTTTCCTTGATCTATGAGTTGCTAGGATAAAGTTTATGTGATTTCTACTGAAAAATGGGTGAGACTTTGAGGTTTGATCTTTTGATATGGTGACTATCATGGGAGGAAATGGAAACAGAGAAGAAGAAGAAGAAGAAAAAGAAAGTAAACAGGGACATAGACGAAGGAAGATTGAAAAGAAGAAAAAGAATAAGAAAAAGAGAAAAGAAAAAAAAATATCATCAAGATCCTGTTGAATGCAGGATTCTTGTCTGAGAGTGGGTAAGAAACAACAAAGAGATTGATGGCAAGACTTTGAAAAAAATTCCAAAATGACATTTTTGTAATTAATTGATGATTCCAAGGGCATTTTAGTAAACATGCTCAATAGGAATAGGAAAAATTTTAGAAAAATTAAAATTAGGTAGAATAAATAATATGCAATAATTTTAGATGCAAATCAAAATTTTACCAAGTTTAAATTGACACATTAATAATTAATTTATATTCAATTATGCCCATTTAATAGCAGGTATTACAGCTTACCCCTCCTATAAAAATTTTGTACTCGAAATTTCCTACAATTGATTACAGTATTAAAACAATATGGGTATTTTTCTATTATCTCAAACTCAAGCTCTCATGTAGCTTCTTCTACATCATGATGTTGTCACATCATTGTAACCAAAGGAATTTTGCGTCAACGTAAAATTTTTACATCACAATCCAGTATATGAATTGGAATTTCTTCATAGGTCATATCTCCCTGAATTGGGATATCTGTCCACATGATTACATGTGAAGGGTTGGGTTCATACTTTCTTAACATCGATAAATGGAACACATTATGTACTTGAGACAATTGTGGTGGTAGATGTAAATGATATGCCAACGTTCCAATTAGTTCAACAATCTTGAACGGTCTTATATACCTTGGTGCTAACTTTCCTTTAACACCAAATTGAGGTACACCACGCTTTGGTTTTACCTTCAAAAACATAAAGTCTCCGACCATGAACTCTAAAGGTCATCTTCTCTTATCTGCATAGCTCTTCTGTCGACTTTGAGCTGTCTTAAGGCATTCGTGAATAATCAAGATTTTGTCTACTGTTTCTCTGAAAAATTGAGGCCTAAGTTCAAGGCGTTCTTCCTTTTCAGCCCAACATAATGGAGATCAACAAGGCCTACCATATAAAGCCTCATATGGAGCCATTCCAATACTCGCTGATAACTGTTGTTGTATGTAAACTCAATATATGGCAACTATATAGACCAATTGGTTCCAAAGTCTAGCACACAAGGTCGAAGCATATCCTCAAGAACCTAAATGACATGTTTAGATTGTCCATCTATTTGAGGATAAAAAGCTGCACTGAAATTCAGTTAAGTGCCCAAAGCTTTTTGTAATCCTTTCTAAAACTTTAATGTAAAATGTGTATTCTTATCAGAAATGATTGACATTGGTACTCCATGCAACGTCACTATCTTTTCCACATATAATTGGCATAACTTTGAGACATTATAATTAGTTTTGATTGGGATGAAGTGGGTTATTTTCGTCAAATGAACTACAATTACCCAAATGGCATTATGTCCCATTTGTGTCTTAGGAAATCCGGTAACAAAGTCCATCATCATATGGTCCCACTTCCATTCTGGGATAGGTAGGCTCCTCAGCTCACCTCCAGGCTTTTGATGTTCTACCTTGACTTGTTGACACGTCATGCACTTGGAGACAACAGTTGGTACATCTTGTTCCATTCCTTGCCACTAGTATTGTTGTTTTAGATCCATATACATTTTAGTGCTTCCAAGATGAATAGCAAACTTTGAACGATGTCCTTCATCTAGCACTACATGTCTGAGATAAGGATCCTCTGGAACAACTAACCTCCCTTTATAAAGTAGGAACCTTTCTAGCTCAATCTACCATCTATCTAGTTGTTCACCATTTTGTATTTGTTCCCAGGTCATACATAATCCTTCATTGTGCCATTGTTCTTGTTTTACTTGCTGGATTAATGTAGGAGTTGCTATCACATTGAATAGAAAAGCTCTTTCGTCATCTTCATAATATTTCAAGTCAAAACCAACAATGGTGATTGCTCTCCTCTAGTCCTCCAATGCTAGACTGGCTATGATTATATTATTCTTATGACTTAGAGTGTCTGTCACCACATTTGCTTTTCCAAGGTGGTATTGAATGTTAAAGTTGTAATCCACCATGTATTCAATCCATCTCTATTGTCTTAGGTTGAGATCTTTTTAAGTAAATAAATACTTTAAATTTTGATGATCTATATAGAGCTCGAACCTGGTGCCATATAGATAACATCTCCAAATGTTGAGCGCGAAAACCACAGCAGCTAACTCAAGATCATGTGTGGGATAGTCCTTCTCATGGGGTTTCAGTTGGCGTGAGGCATAAGCAACTACTATTCCATGCTACATTAGCACATAACCAAAACCATTTCCTAAGGCATTAGTGTACATAGTGTAAGGCTCCTCGTTGTTGGGTATGATAAGCACAGGTGCACTAGTGAGTCTTCGCTTTAGTTCCATGAAAACTTCTTCACATTTATCATCCTACACAAACTTGACATTCTTCCTTGTGAGTCTTGTCAATGGAGAGGCAATCTTTGAAAAGTTTTCCATGAAGCACCGATAGTATCTAGCTAATCTGAGGAAACTTCGAATCTATGACACATTCTTAGGTCGTTCTCAATTTAGCACTACTTTAATCTTGGAGAGGTCCACTAAAATACCTTCTTCAGAGACAACATGTCCTAGGAACTTGACATTTGTTATCTAGAAGTCACATTTCTCCCTCTTTGCATAAAGACTGTGTTCTCTCAATGTCTATAAAGCAATCCTCAAATGTTCATCATGCTCTTCTTCAGTTTTGGAATAGATCAAGATATCATCTACAAAAACAATTATAAATTGATCTAAGTATGGCCAAAAGACATAGTTCATCAAGTCCATGAAAGCCACTAGTACATTAGTCAACCTAAAAGGCATGACAAGGAACTCGAAGCGACCGTAGCGAGTTTGAAAAGCCGTCTTTAGAATATCCTCTTCCCTTACCTTCAATTTGTGATATCCAGATTGTAAGTCAATCTATGAGAAATATCAAAATCCTCCCAACTAATGGAATAACTCGTCAATTCAAGGCAGAGAATACTTTTTCCTGATTGTTAGTCGATTAAGCCAGCGATAATGGACATAGAGCCTTAATGATCCATTGTGTTTCTTCACAAATAACACTAGAGCTCCCCAAGGTGACATACTTAGTCGAATATATCCTTTCTTTGGTAGTTCGTCTAACTGCTTTCTTAATTCCACTTTCTCAATAGGTGCCATTCGGTATGGGCAATAGAAACAAGCGCTGCTCCTAGAATTAGATCGATGACATACTCAATTTCTCTATCAGGTGGAAGTCTAGGCAATTTATTTAGAAAGACATTTGGAAATTCATCCACCATAGGAATATGAGAAGATGAATCATTCCTCTTTGGTTCTCCCTTCGAAGCAAAGATTGTTTCAAAATTGGTGAAATTTCTTCGCCCTCCAATACAAGCCTTTAGCACAGCGGCGTCATTATCTCTGTCT
Source organism: Artocarpus heterophyllus (assembly GCA_025403435.1). Taxonomy (NCBI): domain Eukaryota; kingdom Viridiplantae; phylum Streptophyta; class Magnoliopsida; order Rosales; family Moraceae; genus Artocarpus; species Artocarpus heterophyllus. Next base: position 32,139,910 of record CM046338.1, read on the forward strand.
TCCCGTAAAATTCAATGACTTGTCCATTCTTAGTGAACAAAGAGACGCATTTCCTATTACAATCTACTATTGCCTGATATTTAGTTAGCCAATCTATTCTTAGGATTACATCAAACTCCGTCATAGTTATTACATATAGGTCAGCTGATAGTTTATGTTCTAGTATAACAATACACATTGATATACAAATTATGAATACTTCAGCTATCCCACCCATTCGTGTACTAAGGGTTAGTGGTGAGCTACATGTTTCGGTTTCAAATTGTAATATAGAAGCAAATGGAATGGATATAAATGCATGTGAAGTGCCAGTGTCAAACAATACATGAGCCTAAAAATAAGACACGTGAATCATACCATCTACAATGGAGTGTTCAATCAGCTTTGCTTGTCCAGCTGTAGCAGTAAAAACATAAGCCTTAGCTGGTGTTTTTCCTCTATCATTCTTCCCTCCATTCCCTAGTTGCTACTAGCATTATTATTATTCTTACTCTCGGGAAAATATGGTCTTTGATTCACTGAACCCTGTGGAGTCGATTGGAAATTCTAGTTGGGGTAAAAACTAAAACCTTGTGGTTGTGGTTGATAGTTGCGTTGGGGTCAAAATCTACATGGTTAAGTAACTGAAACTTAGGAAGCCAACGAGTTTTGCTGGGATACTCCTCAGTTTTGACTCCCTCCCTATATAGTAGAGCCAAAATGACTTCCTTGTGGTCTTGGAGCAAAAGATGATGGTGTAGGGTGGTTAGGGCAATTTCTTCTCAAATGTCCCACTTGTCCACAGTTATGACAAGCGTATGGCTGGAAACAACTGCTGCCAGAAGATCCACTATCAATAGTCACTCGACTATGTTGAGTGACTTGCCCTTGTGACTTCTCCTTCTTGCCTATCTTCCTTTGACGCCCACCAGAGCCCTTGTATTCTCTATAGGAGTTGTTTAGTTTTGTCTCTACCTACTGGGCTATAGCTATAAGTTCAAGAAAGTCTGTTGATGGAATAGCAGCTATCATTTGTCTAATTTTTGGCCTCAGATTATTTTTGAATTTCTCACGCCTCGCCATTGGATCCAATACAGCTCTAGGATTGTAGTGAGACAATTATGTGAATTGAGCTTGATATTCTGCTACCATCATTTCCCCTTGGACCAAGTTTTTGAAGTCTTGCATCATCGCTTACCTATGGCTTTTGGGAATATAAGTGTTGCAAATATGGTCTCGAACTACTCCCACGTGAGGTTCAACACATTATAGTCATCTTTTTGTAGATCCCACCATTCTTTGGCTTTACCCTCAAATATATATGTTGAGAAGCTAACTTAATACTCTTGTGGGACCCTCAAGGTATCCAACTTCTTTTTGACCGCCTTAAGCTATTGTTTCGCTATGACAAGATTAGATTCTCCACTAAATATAGGGGTTTCTGTTTCATAAACTCCTTCAACAAAGTTAAATGTCGTTGCTCAAGATCACAAGCTTCCGTCGGTCTTTGCACATTTTTCAAGGCTTGAAGTATTTGTCCCAAATTACCTACTTTTGGTGTAGCTAGTTGAGGCTGCACTGCCTATCTAGGTTGTTCAACTCCTTGAGCTTGTTCCATCGGTTCAAGTTGCTCAACTTCTTGAGCATGTTCAATAGGTTGTGATTGCTCAAACGATTGTACTTGACGTCTTGGTGGCATAGTTTTCCACTGATTACGTAAATTTAGGTAGGATTAGTACCCAATGATGATGATATTAACACTTCACTTTAAAACCATTTCAAAAGATCAATTTTTAAGGTGGTGCTACACCCCCTAAGTTAACCGAACCTTGGCTCCGATATCAAAAATTCTATAATGCCCCTATGTGGGGGTTTAGCAGTATTGAATAAATAAAAATAAACTTAAATATAAAAACATTCAAGACAATAATGCCTATGGGTCTTTGAAAATAAACAGAAACTAAAAATAAACTTTAAATGCAAACCACAATTTTAGTGTAGCACCAAATATTAAAATACAGTCATCATCACTATAATACAATCTCCCAAATAACTTAACACAACCACCATAAAAGTAATACGAATCTTACATGGTCTATAGGAGTTACAAATAAACAAAGTTCTTCCAACACGTAATCAACAGTGTAGATGCTTATTCCTTGTTAGATATGTTGCATTGAATTTCACCTAAGAGATGTAAATATAATAGTGATGAGTATCGGCATACCCAGTAGAGAAAACCATTACTCACCTTAAGGTTATATTCATTACCACATAAATCTGCATGGTTAGTTAGTTTTCATCATTATCCAGATTATGAGATTTATTATGATCATATTCCATGGATATCATAGTTAATAATTATTGAGTTTCATACATATAACTATATACAAATATTACAATTCATCATTATTCCTAGGTATCGACGTTCAACAGAGTATTACTCAACTCATTGAAACCCGAATGGGCATACTTAACCACCCTCCAAACATTCCAAGGGTGTTTTAATGAGGGGACATCAAGCCCTGAGTCCTCACTAAGTCGATTCTTGTGTAGTACATTCTGAGACTTTTGACCTAAAGGACCGTCATCACCTCTCCCTATTTTATCTTTTAGGGTATTCGTATCTAGGGATGTAACCGTTGCCCTCTTTACGTCTCATCATTCCTCTATATTCAATTGTTATTTATAGAGTCAGTCATCATCACCATAATACAATCTCCCAAATAACTTAACACAGCCACCGCAAAAGTAATACGAATCTTACATGGTCTATACGAGTTACAAATAAACAAAGTTCTTCCAACACGTAATCAACAATGTAGATGCTTATTCCTTGTCAGATAGGTTGCATTGAATTTCACCTGAGAGATGTAAATATAACAGTGATGAGCATCGGCATACCTAGTAGAGAAAACCATTACTCACCTTAAGGTTTTATTCATTACCACATTAAATCTGCATAGTTAGTTAGTTTTCATCATTATCCAGATTATGAGATTTATTATGATTATATTCCATGGATATCATAGTTAATCATTATTGAGTTTCATACATATAACTATATACAAATATTACAATTCATCATTATTCCTAGGTATCGACATACAACAGAGTATCACTCAACTCATTGAAACCTAAATGGGCGTGCTTAACCACCCTCCAAACATTTCAAGGGTGTTTCAATGAGGGGACATCAAGCCCTGAGTCCTTACCAAGTCGATTCCTGTGTAGTACATTCTGAGACTTTTGACCCAAAGGAGCGTCATCACCTCCCCCTATTTTATCTTTTAGGGTATTCGTATCTAAGGATGCAACCATTGCCCTCTTCACGTCTCATCATTCCTCTATATTCAATTGTTATTTATAGAGTCAATTTTCTTAACCATGCATCTCAATTTACAACATGCATCAAATCATTATGCTTTCTTAATACAGGACGAGTTCCACTTCATCGTGTTATGGTATAATTATATACATTCAAAATATCATACATATCTTACAATATAAAACAATCAAATTTTAATTCATCAAAATCTCACAAAAGATGAGTAATAGAATCCTTACCTTTTTACAAATATCCACGGACAATTCCTAGCTTACACAATTCACCACGTAAACACCAAGTATGTCATTATCCTAAAACATATAAAATAACTATACTTTAACTTAAATCTTAATTTTTAATTATGTTAATTTATCATTTATTTTTATTATTATTATTATTTTTTATTAGTGTACCATAATTATTAATGTACTAAAATTGTGAATATTAATTTTTTCAACTTAATTTTAGTAAATTATAAAATAGCAATAAAATAAAAATATATGAATTTTATTTTGGTACGAAATATGTTAAATTAGATTTTTAAAATAAATAATGCGATTTTAAAATATTTAGAAATAAAATAATTAAAAACTTGGAAACATAATTTATTAAATAACTACCTTGTCCTAGTGGCTTGATCCTCTTTTATTTGTTCCTAAGGTTGGGGGTTTCGAATCCCACTTGAAGCTTGTTTTTATTAAATTTATATATGGAAAAACGACATGTCATTTTAAGAAAAACGATATGTAGTTTTTGTGAAAAACGACATATAGTTTTGTGAAAATAACATGTTGTTTTTCACCTGGAAATCATTCATAGAGAACCTCGAATTCATTTTCTAAGCCCTTTAATTAAATTCTTAATTTCCTAACCGCTTTTTAAACATAAAAACTATACAAAAACAATACATAATCATCTCTAAACATCAAAAACATATATATCACAATTTTCATACCAAAATACAACTTAAAATCAAAGTTAAAGTTTTAGAAATCTAACCTCAAAAGTTAGTTCAAAAGTGTTGTTTGATCTTGAATATCCCCTAGTTTCCTTGATCTATGAGTTGCTAGAATGAAGTTTATGTGATTTCTATTGAAAAATGGGTGAGACTTTAAGGTTTGGTCTTTTGATATGGTAATTTTCGTTGGAGGAAATGGAAACAGAGAAGAAGAAGAAGAAGAAGAAGAAGAAGAAGAAGAAGAAGAAGAAGAAGAAGAAGAAAAGGAGAAAACAAAAAAGTATCATCAAGATCCTGCCAAATGCGAGATTTTTGTTTGACAGTGGGTAAGAAGCAACAAAGAAAGAGATTGATAGCAAGACTTTGAAGAAAAATGCCAAAACAGAGTTTTTGTAATTAACTAACGATTCCAAGGGCATTTTAGTAAACATACTAAATAGGAGTAGGAAAAATTTTAGAAAAATGAAAAATAGGTAGAATAAATAATATGGAATAATTTTAGATGCAAATCAAAATTTACCAAGTTTAAATTGACACATTAATAATTAATTTACACACAACTATGCCAATTTAATAGTAGCTATTACATTGTTAAACGTGTAATGTTCAGGGGATCTGGTGCAAAAAAGCCTATATGCTATGTTAGTTGATGTTCTTAGTATTTTTGTTATGTTAGTTTTATTATAGTTTATTTGTTAGTTTATGACATAATATATTTGAACTTGTGTTTCACATTTTTATTTTTATGTTGATTTATGACTTATTGAGATAACATTGGAACTTTATAAGATCAATATATTATGAATTTTAGTTTTTTAATTCATTTTGGGTTAAATTAATTGTTTTGAAGTTTTTCCTCTTCTATAGCAGTTAACCCGATTAACCCAGCCAACCCATCCAAACTTTAATTGGAATGGTTAATTTTAAACTTTAGGTTGATTAGATGGGTTAAATTTAAAATCAACCCACCAAAACTTTAACAAAGTGGGTTACACACCCAATGTTCGTCCATAGATACTTGCTTAACCAATGCCACTGATGATCAATCGCTTCATTTACTCCTTCCATCTTCAATTGCAATGATTGAGTGATGATGGCAGTGAAAAGCAATAGGTCTCTTAATCATGTTGTTGACAATTTCTCTTTTTTTTTCCTTATTTTCTTGAAGAATTATTTTTAGTAAATACATTTTTTTATTTTTTTGAAAGACAAAAATTGATTAAATAATCATTCGAAGAAGATGGATCTAGAAGACAGATCTAGAAGATGGATGATAACATTCGCTAGATATTTATTGAGTTCCTAATTTTATGTTTTTGAATTGTTGAAATTAAAAATTAAAAAACTGTATAAAATTGTATTTTCTAAAAAACCGTGATTTTTTGCTCGATCGGCATCCCAAACCCTTTGGACCGGTAGGTCGATGGTAGCAGATCGACAGTGCAGACTTTATATTCGGTAAGCCATTAGCGGGTCAGAAATCTAATGGCTCTAGCAGCAGGCCGAACTTTCCATTTCGGCAAACCAAACTATCATAATCGGCAGGCTGACCTAAAAAGATAGGCAGGCCGATGGAGCATGACTAGCAGGCCGATTATACAAATCGGCATGCCAACAAAGAGCTATAAATTTTTTAAAAGGTGCATTTTTTGATACAGTTTTGATTTTATTTTTGGGACAATTCTGAGAAACATTAAATTTGGATATAACCAAAAATATGAAGTTTTTGATCTATGCAGGATTGAAGACTTGAAGATAGACATTATATGAAGAAGGATACAATTTGAAGATTCAAGGATGAAGAATCGATAACATGTTTTGATTATTCTCTTATAATTTTTTTTTCTCTAGAATGAACCATAATATTATGGTTATTTATTATTATTTTGCTTGTGGCTTTGCATGATTGCTTTACTTGTCTACATTATAATATGATTTGCCATGTATATTGATAATATGTCGTATAGAATAAGGAGTGCCACTCTTTAAAAATTGTTCATACACGTTTATAAAATAAAACCTTAATTTCAAAAGATTGAGTGGGAGAAGGTTTTCGAAGAGAAGATCTACGGCCTCCATCATTGCTCTATAGGCATCACATGTTGGTTCTGACCCCAAGAAAGGGATTTCATCATGTACTAGGTTGGATCTCTGAAAAGATAATTTACTTTAGTATGGTTTATTGTTGATCACCACAAGGTGACGATAATAAACCACGGATAAAGTAGTTGAAATGATGGTTATACACTCATATTAATTTTATTATCAACCTCCCCAAGAAGCTCTGTTAATAAAACTAATGGCCAAAGAAACAATTATTAATATATGCTGGATCATACGGGTCCTAGATGGCATATAGTAATCAAGAGAGGATCCATGTTCCTAATTGAATTTGGTAAGTCTCCCCAAGGCAGCTTGTTGAATTATAAGTTAGGAATTATCATTGTAAGGTTGTGATATTTTCAAGGTTTTGACACATAAACACATTTGTATATTTTACATGATTGTGCTATCTTAATAAACTATTATTGTATGTTTGCTTATCTTGGATAATCTTGAAGACATGTTTGGAGGCCAGGCCCTAACAAAACGACAACGGCACTTTGGAAACTTCTAAACTACAAGCAAAGACCGGGGACATCTATGAAGGAGCATATGATGTTCGTTATGGGCTACCTTACACAAGCTCAAGCCCATGGAGCCGATATCGATGCTGAGTTACAGATGACTATGGTTTTTCACACTCTATCAAACGAGTTCATCCCATTTAGAGCTTATTTGAGCAATAGACAAGATGTGACCTTAACGAAGTTAATAAAGCAGTTACAGGAGTTGAAAATCTGATCAAGGAAACTCCTGCTAGTGGAAAGGTTAACTTGGCAGGTGCATCTGGTTCCAATCCTAATCCAAGGAATGGAAGGAAGCAAAAGGCTAAGAACGGAAAGGTTAGGCACCTAAAGAAGAATTGCAAGGACTTCCTTTCTAAAGGAGGTAGGTGTAATCTTCTAGAAACATGTTTAGTTAAGGAATTAGGTGACACATGGGTCATAGATTCTAGAGCAACTAATCATGTTTATATTTCTCTAGAGGGATTCCAGGAAACAAGAAGTTTACTTCGTGAAAACTTCACGTTTCGGATGGGCGATAGATCTTTAGTGTTGGCTGAAGCAGTGAGAAATGTCCATCTTTATTTTGATAATTATAGGAGTTTAATTTTGTGAGATTGTTTTTATGTTCCTAAACTTAAAAGGAATTTGATATCTGTAGCTTGTTTATTTAAAGATTCCTATTCAGTTTTTTTTAATAACAAAGTGGTGATTTGTAAAAACAAATCTTTTATCTATGATGGATGGATGCAAAACAATCTATATTTATTAAACCTAAAATAGACTCACTGCTGAACACTAAGGTTAATGATAATAACTCTAAAAGTCCTAAGACGTCTAACTCTAATGAGACTTATCTTTGGCATTTGTGATTAGGTCTTATTAACCTGAATAGGATTCAAAGGTTAGTAAAAGATAGACCTTTGAGTTACTTAAAGGTGGAATCTATACCACAATGTGAATCTTGTTTGGAGGGTAAAATGACTAAAAGATCATTTGGGTCTAAGGGCAATAGGGGGCCAAAGGGGTTCTAGAACTTGTGCATAGTGATGTTTGCGGACCGATGAACATCTGGGCACGAGGAGAGTATGAGTATTTCATCATTTTTATTGACGATTACTTAAGGTATAGGTATGTGTACCTAATGCACCACAAAAGCAAAACTTATGGCAAGTTCAAAGAGTTTCGAGCTAAAGTGAAAAAGTAGTTGGGTAGATCCATAAGGGGCCTTGATCCGATTGAGGTGGAGAATACCTTCCCAATGAGTTATTGGGACACTCACTAGAGAATGGGATTTTTATCCCATTTAACTATACCAAACACTCTACAGCAAAGTGGCATAGCGAAGAAAAGAAATAGGACTTTGTTGGACATGGTTAGGTCCATGATGAGTTATTCATCATTGCCTTTGTCTTTTTGGGGATATGCACTGTAAATTAAATGTTACCTTCCAAATGACGTGCCTTCAAAATCAGTCCCTAAAACTCCTCACGAGTTGTGGACAGGTAGGAAGACATCCTTAAACCATATTCACATATAGGGGTGTATGGTTCATGTCTTGTTTAAGGATGTGAATAAGTTGGAAGCACGTTCAGAAGTTTGCATATTTGTAGGATATCCAAAAGGGACTAAAACGGGATATTTTTATAATCCAAAGGAAAATAAAGTTGTGGTTTCAACTAATGCAACTTTCCTTGAGGAAAGTTACATGAACGACTTTAAGCCTCAAAGCAAAGTGGTGCTTGAAGAGTTGAGGAGTGATTAGATCACTTTGGGAGTTCTAGTAGAAACCACTCTAATTGGTGTAGAAAAACCAAACTAACCCGAACAACAATCTAAGGGACTTCGACATAGTGGGAGGACCGGGCGTGAACTTGAGAGGTATATGTTCAATGGTGAGGCCTTTTTGGCTGAACCAAAGGAATGTGATAGGGATCCTTACACTTACGAAGAGACTAGAGAGGACATTGATTCGAAACTCTAGACAGAGGCCATGAACATAGAGATGAAGTTTATGGAGACTAATCAGGTTTGGGAGCTTATGGATCTTCCCAAAGGGGTAAAACCCATGGGTGTAAGTGGATCTACAAGAGGAAAAGAGGAGTGGATGGAAAGGTTGAAACCTTTAAGGCTAGACTGGTAGCTAAGAAATACATGCAAAAGGAAGGAATCAATTATGAGGAAACCTTTTTGCCTGTAGCCATGCTTAAATCCATCTGCATTCTCTTGTCTATAGTTGCCGCTCTCGACTAAAAGATTTAGTAGATGGATATTAGGTCGGCCTTTCTAAATGGTTATCTTGATGAGTCCATTTATTTGAAACAACTAGATGAGTTCAAGGTCAAGGGTCAGGAGGGTAAGGTTTATAAGTTGCTAAAGTCAATGTATGGACTTAAGCAGGCTTCTCATTCTTAAAACATAAGATTTGATGAAGTAATCAAAACTTATGGGTTCGCACAAAATGTGGACAAACCATATGTGTACAAACACATTAAGGATGGGAATGCGGTTTTTCTACAGCTCTATGTAGATGATATTCTGCTAATTGGCAATGACGTTGGGGCATTGTCATCGGTCAAATTATGGTTGACCAAGCTGTTTAACATGAAGGACTTAGGTGAGGCTAATTTTGATATAGGTATCCAGATTTTTTGGGAGAGGAAGAACAAAATGATAGCTTTATCCTAAGCCAACTACATAGATAAGATTCTCAAGAGGTTTGCAATGTAGGATTCCAAGAAAGGTGGGCAACCATCTAGATCTAAAATTACTCTTTCTAGGAAAGACTCTCTAAAGTCTGAAGAAGAAAGCGAATACATGAAGAAGGTGCGTTATGTTTTGGCAGTGGGTAGTCTCATGTATGCCATGCTTTACACATGACTGGATATTTGTTTGGCAGTCGAGATTGTAATTCAATTTTAGGCAGATCCAAGACCGAATCATTGGGTTGCGATCAAGCATATTTTTGAGTACCTAAGAAGGACTCGAGAGTATATGCTTGTGTTTTTGGGTGAGGACTTAACTCCTTTAGGATACACTGATTCAGATTTCCAATCCTATCTAGATTCGAGGAGATGGACTTTTGGTTTTGTGTTGACTCTGGGCGGCAGTGCCATCAGTTAGAGAAGTGTGATACAAGATAACACTTTGGATTCAATAATGGAGGCCAAGTATGTGGCGGCTAGTGATGCTTTAAAAGAAGTAGTGTGGCTCCACAAGTTCCTTAGGATCTTGAGGTAGTTCTTGGTATGGATAAGGCAGTATTGCTGTACTGTGATAATAGTGTGGCGTTAGCTAATGCTAAGGAATCATGATTTCACAAGAAGAATAAACATATTGATCGGAAGTACCATGTGATAAAGGAATTCATAGAAGGGAGACATGTTACAACGAAAATGTGGAAATATGTTTGATCACGTCAAAGGACATTATGGCCTACAATGGCCATGGGGATGCGTGACATATCACATTTACTCACTTAATGCAAGTGGGAGATCGTTAGATATGTATGCCCTAAGGTGTAAAAATGTAATATGTTTTTGAAGACATTTTTATCAATAAAGAATTTATTTATTATTTATATTTTACTTATATATCAAATCTTGTCCTCTTTATATTTTTATTTGTTGAATGTATGATAAGCAATCAAAAGTCTGAGACTGTCAGTCTAAACCTTTAAGAATTGGGCATATGATGGACAGATTATGCGAAAGACACGATTCTTAAGGTGACGGTCTAAAGCATAAGATCCGTAGTTGAGGGAATAAAGTTAGGCGCTTTATTCAAGCAAGGATTGTTATGTTATCTATATCCCTAATGGGAGATGGTTTGTCTTGGCCATCAGAGGTGGACATTGTGAATAGAAACATTCGCACATTGTCATCGGTGATGATATGTTGGATCGAGACATATAGTGAATTGATTTGGATTAATAATTCTGTCTTAGCAAATCGATTCACTTTAGACAATCATATGTATTGTATCTTAATCTTGAGATAAATAGTAGGCCCATTGTCTTGACTTATGTCTTTTGATATACCAAACGGTGACATCCACATTTTATGTTGGTACGCATGCAGGTACATTGAAGGCATGACTCTTGATAGTGTAGACCTGTTATTCATAGATATGGAATTCATAGCTCCTCTTTAGGAGTAGTTGATATCCTCTTATATGCGTTATCCTGTAATTGAAAAACTAGAGCGCTCAACCATTTGGATACATATGTATAACTGAATGGTATACTGTCTTTGGATGGTAAGTTTTTTGATAGTGAGACAATGGAATGTAAGAGAAAAATAATCAGGAAGATAAGATAGAATTTATCTTTAAGCTAATTATGGATAATCCTATGGGGATACGATACATTATGATATGTCATGGAGACTTAGCTATACGTGCTTCGTAATTCTACATTGTTCGAGAGTGTAGCTCTAACCTTCAGTGGAGTAGCGTTGGAGTTAATAATTATGAAATGTATATCTGGGATATTGGGTTTTATAATTATCGAGAGCTTGAACTATATAGGTCCATCAGATCCCCTTTGCTAGCTCATAAAAAATCCTATAACGATATGGCGTGCTTTTCCAATAACTGGTGACATGTGTCAAATTATTAGATTGGCTAAAAATTCGATAGGATCAGATAATTCATGTTTATTTATCGGTTACATTAATTTTGTGAAAATTAATTCAAGATAAACTTGTTGAATTATCAGGATCAGATAATTTATGTCTGTTTATCGGTTGGATTAATTTTGAATAAATTAATTCAAGATAACCTTGTTGAATTATTAGGAATATTTAATTTCCTAGAGATTATCTAGATATGACTGTTTTAATCAAATAATTTTCTATTAGGTTATTTGAATTCAAATTGAAGTTCTCTCCTAAAAATCTTGGGTGGGAAATAAAATATTCACAAGAATCATTTATTGTAAGTTTGGTAGGCTGATTTTTAAGTTCGGCCTGCCTATGGAATAAGTTCTACCACACAGATTTTATCTGATATTGATTCTGATTTGAATTTTCAAGGCCTTATCTGATAAGGACTGACTCCTGAGCCCAACCTTTATAAAAGGGGAGTGAGACTCGCTGTTGTTTAGATTAGTTAGGAAATCTAGAGTGAGACTTTGCTGGTGAGACTTTGAAACTCTCTAAATAGCTGTTGTTCACAAATCACGAACTACAGCTTTGGCTTTTCGTCGATTGGTTAGAAGGAGAGCCACCTGGTGGAAGAGCTGTATAAGTGTGGCCACACACACCAGATGTGGATAGAGAATAGCAAAGAATACTAGTTGGTTGAGGCTCTTGTAGAACGTTACTTCTCTTCATAGATTGTAGAGCTTTTCGGTAAACAAGGTTAGTAAGATATGGTTAATTTATGCATACAGCATGTCAAACTTATGTTTTGAAAAATACTCTGGTATAAAAAATTTTTAAAATTCCACTGCATACTTTTTTTCCAATAGCTAATTTAATGGAGAGATTTTTAGAACAACAAGCCAGACAACAAGCTAAGAGAGCCCTTCCACCTCCATATCCACCTCCACCATTGCCACCACCACCACCACCATTAGTTAGAAATAAAGCTATAGATGTTGCCAGTGAGAGATTTATAAACCGCCAATATTTGAGGGTGGTATGGACCCTAAAATTGCTGAGAATTGAATACATACCATGGAGTGGTTATTTGACTGTGGTAGAGTTACAAATGTTGATAAGGTGTATTGTGTTGTCATTATGTTGAGGGAGGATGCTAGTTATTGGTGGGACAATATGGCAACAATGTATAATATTGTAACTATGACTTGGAAGCAATTTAGGCAGTTATTTTGAGGATAAGTTTATAATTTCTGGCACTAGGTATGATAAGAGAAGGGAATTTGCTAATCTGAAACAGGGTACTTCAACAGTTTAAATGTATCTTAGGAAGTTTGATGAGTTGTCCCATTATGTCCCTCACTTTGCTAACAATGAGAAGCTAAAGAATAAGCATTTCATGAATGGATTGAATCCAACCATTTGTAAAGACCTTGAAGTAGTTGATTTGCAAGGAGCAACTTTTTTCTAAAATGGTTAGTAAGGTGTTGAAAGTGGATAGTGTAGAAAACAAATCACAAGATGTACAGAGGGAACAGAGAGATAAACAAGAGAGATTTTGAGGTAATCAAAGTAGAAATTTTCAGTCTAGTTCTTAAGGAAATTAGGGCAGAGGTCAACCACCACCATGGGCACGAGGTGGCCAAAAGAGGCAACATAACTAGAAACAAGGGCAATAAAAGCAAGGAAAGAAACAAAAGGGTCTCGATCAGAAACCACAAATTGCACCAATTATGACTATCCAAAGAACACTTGTTCTAAGTATGGTAGATTTCATCCTCGAGAGTGTAGACAAGGAGCTTGTTTCGCATGTGGTAAACAAGGACATTTTGCTAGAGATTGTCCTATGTCTACAGGTGATCAACAACAGAAGGTTCCTACTAAGGTTTACGCATTCACACAGGCCGAGGTAGTAGCTCCCCAACAGTTATTACGGGTGCGATACTTATTCATAAAATTATTGCACGTGCATTAATAGATTCAAGAGCCATTCACTCATTTGTACCTGTGGGGTATGTGAGAAAACTGGGTAAACTAGTGGACCAACTCAAAATTCCATATTGTGTAACCTTACCATCTTGAGATATTTTGTAGTAAAATGAGAAGTTACGAGTATGCCCAGTAAGAATTGATGGAAGAGAATTGTTTGTAGACTTGGTGGTATTGAATATGTTAGATTATGAAGTTATTTTCGGTATGGATTGATTGATAAAGTACAATGTATTTATTGACTATAGGAAGAAAATGGTGATATTTAGACCTCCTAAGGAGAGAATTTTCTTTTGTAGGTAAGACTAGTGGATTGAGGACTCCTATTATATCGGCTTTGAAAACTCAGAGATTGTTAAATAGTGGATGTACTGGATACTTGGCTAATGTGATTGATACTAAAGTACAATAGAAACTAAGAGTTGAAGATGTTCCATTGGTGAGTGAATTCTTAGAAATTTTTCTTGATGATTTACCTAGATTGCCTCCAAGAAGAGAACTTAAGTTTGATATTGAATTGATGCCTGGTACAGCTCCTATTTCAAAGGCACCTTATGGGATAGAACCTATTGAATTGAAAGAGTTAAAAGTGCAATTACAAAAGTTGTTAAACAAGGGATTTATCCATCCAAGTTTTTCCTCATGGGGTGTTACAGGGTTGTTTGTAAAGAAGAAGGATGCATCAATGAGATTATATATTGATTATCGTGAGTTAAATAAGGTTACTGTAAAGAATAAGTATCCCTTGCCAAGGATAGATGATCTGTAGGAGTAGTTACAAGGTGCAATAGTGTTTTCTAAGATTGATCTTTGATCGGGGTACCATCAGTTGAGAATCAAGAAAGAAGATGTACCAAAGACTACTTTTAGAACTAGATATAAGCACTATGAATTTTTGGTCATGTCATTTGGGTTAACAAATGCTCCAATCGTTTTTATGGACTTAATAAATAGAGTTTTTAAGGATTACTTGATAGTTTTGTCATCATTTTTATTGATGATATCCTTATCTACTTTTGCTCGATAGAGGAACATGCTAAGTGCTTAAGAATAATTATGAATATTTTAAAGGAGAAACAGTTATATAGCAAGCTTAAAAAGTGCAAGTTTTGGCTTAAGAAAGTGGCATTTTTTAGTCATGTAGTATTAAAGGATGGAATTTCTATAGATCCCAACAAGATTGAAGCAGTGGCCAAGACCGAGCAATGCTTTAGAGATTTGTAGTTTTCTTGGCTTGGTAGGTTATTATCATAGATTTGTTGAAAGATTTTCAAAGATCGCCACTCTACTTACACAATTGATAAGGAAGAATTTGCAATATTTGTAGTTAGATGCGTATGAAAGAAATTTTCAAGAGTTGAAGCAAAGATTGGTAATAGCTATAACTTTCACCATTCTTTCAAATGATAAAGTATTTGTGGTATACAGTGATGCTTTTAGAAGTGGGTTAGGATGTATTTTAATGCAAGATGAAAAAGTTGTAGCTTATGCTTCTCGTCAGCTAAAAGATTATGAAAAGAATTATCTAACTCATAATTTGGAGTTAGCAACTGTGGTGTTTTTATTGAAGATATAGAGACATTATTTGTATGGTGAAAGATGTGAGATTTATACTGATCATAAGAGTCTCAAAAACCTTTTAACACAAAAAGAACCAAATATGAGACAAAGAAGATGGTTAGAGCATATTAAGTACTATGATTGTATCATTAATTACCATCCTGGAAAGGCTAATATAGTAGCAGATGCTTTAAGCAGAAAATCTTCAGAAAGTGTTGTAGCTATGACTATGATTCAAAGATCAGTTACAGATGATATTCAGAGACTGGAGTTAGAGATAGTCCCATATAGATTGATTGACAGATTGTTTGCAATGACATTGCAACCCATGTTGTTGGAAAATATTAAGCGGAATCAAAGTTCAAACTCTTATTATCATCATTTGAGAAATGCAATTGAGTTTGGAAGGGGACAAGATTTTTCAGATTTCAAACGATGGAATAATTAGGCAATGGACTAGACTTTGTGTTCTAAGAAAAGAAGATCTTTTTAAGGAGACAATGAATGAAGCCCATAATACTTCCTATTTACAGCATCTTGGTACAAGTAAGATGTATAAGCATCTGAAAGCCCATTACTAGTGGTCAAGAATGAAGAAAGATATTGTAGAATTTGTAAAAGAGTGCCTCACTTGTCAACAGGTAAAGGCTAAACATCTAAAACCAGCTAGTACTGTATAGCCATTGGAGATTCTGCAGTGGAAATGGAAAGATATTACAATGGGTTTTGTAACTGCATTGCCAAGGACAACGAAAGGATATGACTCAATTTAGGTGGTTTTTTTTAGATTGACAAAGGTAAATAATTTTCTTCCACACTCTATAGCTAAATATGCACAGTTGTATGTGAAGGAAATTGTGAGGTTACATGGAGTACCAATGAGTATCGTATTTGATAGAGGTCCTTAATTTACATCTATATTCTGGAAGAGTGTTCACAAGGCTGTGGGGACTAAATTGACTTTTTGTATAGCATTTCATCCGCAGATAGATGGTCAGTTTGAAAGAACTATCCAAGTATTAATGGATATATTGAGAGCATGTGTTCTTGATGTCCAAAAATCTTGGAAGGAATACCTGCCTTTGGTAGAGTTTTGATATAATAATAGTTGTCAAGCAACCATTGGTATGGCACCGTATGAAGCGTTGTACGGTCATAAATGTAGATGTTCTATGCATTGGGATAAAATGGGAGAAAGAAAATATCTTAGACCTAATATTTTATTGAAAATGACGAGGCCATTCAAAAGATCCGCAAGAGAATGTTAACAACTCCAAGCAAATAAAAGAGCTATGTAGATTCTAAGAGAAGAAATATTGAGTTTGAAGTGAAAGATAAAGTTTTTCTAAAGATTACACGAATAAAAGGAGTGATGAGATTTGGTAAAAAGGGAAAATCACTACTAGAAACTTAAGATTACATGACCCTTATTTAGCTACATGTTTTCAAAACCCGTTGTGGTAAGGAGAGGTAAAAACGTAGAGAGTATGCCTAAAAATACGAAAACCATCGTGTTAGTGATGTGGAACCTTTCACGACAGTTTTTAGTGAAAACTATCATGGTAGGTTAATTTGGGTGGGGGACTAAAAATTTCAAACAAGGAAACTTTCACGATAGTTTTTATAAAAACCGTCGTGAAAGGTTCTACATCTTGGTGATTGCTTAAATTTGGGTGGGAGACTAAAAATTTCGAATATGCAAACCTTTCATGATAATTTTTATAAATACTGTCGTGAAAGGCTTAACATGTTGGCGCATACTTAAATTTGGGCGGAGGACAAAAAATTTCGAATATGCGAGACCTTTCATGATGTTTTTTTATAAAAATAGTCGTGAAAGGTTCTGCATCTTGTGCTTAAATTTAAGCAAGAAACTAAAAATTTTAAATATGCAGAACTTTCACGATAGTGTTTATAAAAACCATCGTGAAAGGCTCTGCATCTTTTAAATTTAGGCGGAGGACTAAAAATTTTAAATATACGATACCTTTCACAACGGTTTTTATAAAAACCATCGTGAAAGGTTTTGCATCTTGGCGCGTGCTTAAATTTAGGCAGGGGACTAAAAATTTCAAAATGCAAACCTCTCACAACCTTTTTATAAAACCATCGTGAAAGGTTTTGCATCTTAACAAAAGTTCGAATATGCGGTCCTTTCATGACGATTTTTATAAAAACTATAATGAAAGGTGGGAACTAAAAATCTTGAATATACTGCACCTTTCACGATGTTTTTAATAAAAACAGTCGTAAAAGGTGGGGACCAAAAATTTTGAATATATGGCATCTTTCATGACAGTTTTTATAAAAACCGTCGTGAAAGGTTTCGTATCTTGACACATGCTTAAATTTGGGCGGGGACTAAAAATTTTGAATATACATGACCTTTCACCTCTTGGCGTGTGCTTAAATTTGGGAAGGGGACTAAAAATTTAGAATCAACATGACATTTCACGACGGTTTTTATAAAAACCATCGTAAA
Source organism: Artocarpus heterophyllus (assembly GCA_025403435.1). Taxonomy (NCBI): domain Eukaryota; kingdom Viridiplantae; phylum Streptophyta; class Magnoliopsida; order Rosales; family Moraceae; genus Artocarpus; species Artocarpus heterophyllus. Next base: position 32,157,413 of record CM046338.1, read on the forward strand.
ATTGAACCTTCCACGAAGGTTCTTAAAAAAACTATTGTGAAAGGTTCCGCCTTACATTTCATATAAAAACCATCGTGAAAGGTTCTACATATTCGAAATTTTCAGTCCCCTGCCTAAATTTAAGCATGCACCAATGCCATGGCCTTCTCTATTTATTCAAAATTTCTCCAACTCAAACCCTCTCTAACTCTCAAACCTACTTCTCTCTCCCCCTTCTTTCTCTAACTCCTCCCCCCCACAGCCCAGCCATTGACGAACCTAGCCACCCATGACATTCTACAGAATTTTGACGTTCTCTTGTCACTCTCTCCATGACCCCACCATCGTTCGACCCAACTCCCAACAAACTCGATGCTGTTTGTTGCCGTTCATCTACGTCCTTGACATTCCACCGACTTCGCCATCGTTTGACTTCTCCCTTGACGTTCTACCGACTCCACCACTGTTGGTAAATTTCAAACCATTAGTTATAGTTTTAGTGTTATTGTTAGTTCTAAACTTAGTATTATTTGGTTATTTTAGTGTTATTTAGCTTTAGTTTTAGTTTTAATATTAGTTATATTACTTTGTTATTTGCCATTGTGTATTTGTTACTTGTATTTGGTGTTTGAAAGGACTTTGAACAACATTTAGTATTTTGGCATGAGAATAGGTTACTTTCTATGGGTTTGTAATGCTTAAGTATCATTGTGATGTCCACCACATGTTTGATAAAAAGCTTCTATGACTGTGTGTTTGTGTTTTAGTTAATTAGTTTTATTTTCAATATTTTTGTTATCGTTTCTTTACCTCACACATGACAATATGGACTTAGACACCAAGAATCCATCAACTCTTGTGCAAGCATAAAAACAGTACATGACTTTACAATGTAAATATATATATATATGATTTTGAAAAAATTTTATAGTTCAATGTAATTATGTGATTATGAAGTCAGGGCATTGTATTAATGGTGAAAATATGGGATTATTCATATTGTGGGAAACCAAAAATTTTGGTTTTTTTAAGCTTCAGACTAACTTTTTCACGACGGTTTTAGTGAAAACCGTCATAAAACAAGAGCCTTACACGATGGTTTTTATGAAAACCATTGTATAAGGCATAGCATACACGATGGTTTCGTAAGCCTTACATGACGGTTTTTATAAAAACCATCATATGAAGCGTGGCATACATGATAGTTTTCATAAAAACCATCATGTAAGCTTAGCGTTTCACGATGGTTTTTAGTGAAAACAATCATGATAGCCTCGTCTCAAGATCCTAGGACCCCACCAAAATAAGGATTCCATGACAGTAAAAAACCATCGTAAAAAGTTTTGTTGGTACCACGACGGAGGATTACACGATGGTTTTTTAACCGTCATGAAAACATACCACGATAGTTTTAAACCATCGTGTAATCTACAGTTTCTACTAGTGAATTAAGTTTAAGAGACATTGGTACTTAGGACATTGTAGAGAAAGTTGGAAAATGGCTTATCGATTAGCCTTGCCACCATCATTAGCATGAGTACATAATGTTTTCATATGTCAATGCTGAGAAAGTATGTTTCCAATCCTTCACATGTGCTGAAACAAGAAGATATTGAGATAGAAGAAGATTGGTAAAAATTTTGAATAGGATAGAGAAAGTACTTAGAAACAAAAAGATTCCATTTGTTAAAGTGTTATGAAGGAGCCATTCGGTTGAAGAAGCTATATGAGAATTGGAAGATGACATGAGATCAAAGTATCCACACTTGTTCAGGGGAAAGTTGTAATGCCTGGCATTCTCACATACTTGTTAGCCAATGCATTACATGATTTGATGACATTAATTGTATTATATAATGTTTTATAATCATTTGAGATGTGTTTAATTATGTTAATAGTGCATATCATGTTCAAAAGTATGTTTCGTACAATTTCATTTGAATATAGAGCTAAATGACTTGGGATTTCCTAAAGATAGATCTGGTTTGGAAAAAAAAATGAAAAAAGTGAATTCTAATGGTGTTTGATATACATTTATAATCGATGAATTGAAATTAGAAATTCAATGATGGTTTTGAGGTTATTTATGCTGATAATGCCATTTTATGTGAAGTGAAGTTATGTATGTGTTAGGAATAATGATTAAAGGAGACTTCATGACAAGTAAAGAATCTGGTAGAATTTTATTAGGAATAATGCAAGGTCTCTTATAAGAGGATGATATGTATTTTAGTGGTAAGTTTACCTTGAAATCCTAAATAAGTGACTTTTTTGGTATTCAAGTTTACAAACTCATTTAGGATTTCAACAAGTTAGGAATTAAGTAAGGATCATGTTATATAATGTTTGAGTGTATTTGAAAGAGATTTAGAAATTTGGTTTAGTTTTGGTGAAAAACTATCAAAGTTTAGAAACTAGTATTTTTGATATATCAAAAATTCAGTATAAGCGAGTACATCTAAGTTAGTAAGCTAAATGAGTGGCTATAGTTTATCTATTAATTTGGGTTATTATCAATGTTTTAGACACTAAATGGGTAATGTGTAAGCTGCAAAAGAGGGACACTAATCAAGCTAATAAGAGAGTACATAAGTGTTAAGTAATGTGAGGTATGTGTGTGTGGCACTTTAAAAGGAATTAAGCAAGTAGGTGAGCTCATTTTAGTCCATTTTCTCTCAAGTTCGACCATTCTCTAAAGAAAAACTATTTTCAGCTAGGGTTCAAGAAGATAAGCCCATCTATAAGTGTCATGGTCAAGTTTCAGTGGTGATGAGAGAGAAAAACTGAAACTAGTCAAGGTAATCTTGATTTTATAGTTTTGAGTTTCAATCTTTTAAGACATGGGATAAACCTACAATCTGATTCTTTTGGACAAGTTTAAGGTTTATTTCAAGGGTTTAGAAAGACCATAAGCCTTCGTTTCATCCCTTTGAAGTGGCAAAAATGAAATTGGAGGTGAAGAGTTCAAGTTGCTTCACTAAGGTGAGAATTTGTGAACTATTTTTGGGTTTCTTTCTTTGGTTGTATAAACAGACTTTGGGACATGATACAAGCATAATTTTAATGCTATTCAAGGCTAGGAATCATAGAAAAAGGATCTAATAAAAAAAGATTTGGTTGTTGAAATGCAAAGTTTTGGAATTATGTGAATTTTAGAGAATTTGGGGTTGATTTGTAGTCTTGTGAATACCCTAGACTCTTGCCTCTATTTGTAGGTTGTTTTGATGAATTTTAAGCTTTGGGGAGTATTAAAAATTAAAGAAACATGCTGCCCAAATTCTTAGAAAAACTTTTGAACCAATTAGAAATCAAAAGTCCATGTTTGCCCTTAAAACTGACTAGTTTTGCCATGTTATCAATTTTCATATTTTTTTGATACTTTGAGGGATTTTTGGGATTAAGTTTGATATTTTATCATCAAAATTATATGAATTTATGAGTTTTAGTAAAATTGCTATTCTTAGTAATATATTTATAAGCTAATTTCTTTTTTTTTTTTTTGGGAAATACATGGTAGCGTTAAGAGGTTTAAAAGTAGAACTTTTAATTTAAGTTTTCATCATCTTTCTTCCTATTTAATGTGGTTGTAGCATAAGGCATTAAGAGGTTTAAAACTAGAACTTTTAATTCTAGTTTTCACCATCTTTCCTCCTATTTAATGTGGTTGTAGCATAATAGATTTATTGAGGAAACGATAAGATTATAAAGGACATGTTTGTGGGGACTTAGTCTATCTTTTGCTCAAGTTTGATTTCAAACTTGTAATGAGCTCCTTAACACTTAAGTAACTAGTATATGCTTAATGGATTATAACGAAATATAAACATCTTATTTCAGAAGGATTGGGCAATGGATCTAAAGAGGAAAGCCCTGACAATAATTTACATTACTCCATAATACGATGTAAGTAGAATTTCACTTGCATCACCATAAATGTTGTGCATGTTTGGATGTATGGTTATAACTCTGTGGTATATAAATAACACGAGCATGTTTTAACTTGAGCATGATGCAAGCAGGCATTAGATATTAAAGACATTGTACCCAAAATGTTAGTTTAAAAGTTGAAGTATATGGGAAAAAGTTTTATAAGGTTTTATAGGCTACTTGTGATGGGATGGTATATTTAATTGAGTTAGTCTTGATGGAGGCTGCTCCATTGTATTATCTCGATGGAGGCTTACAGTTTTGATATGTTGTCTCAATAGAGACTTATAGACCTTATTATTATCTCAATGGAGACTGTCTCGATGGGGACATACCGTGTGGAAAGCCACAAGACGGTATTAATAATGGTCCAAAAGAATTGATGGAAGGAAACCTACCTGTTATGGGAAGCCCTAAATAAAAATCATGCACACATTATGTTTTATTGAAAACGGTTACAATGTAAGTTTCCAAAGATAAGAAAAGCATGACTTATATGGGATCATTCATGTTACACATTAATTTTACTTACTGGACATAAGCTCACTTAGTTATGGTGATATAGACAAGGACAATTCTCAACATCAGCAATAAGATGGTAGATAGTTGGGTGGCACTCTCCTCTGAACCTTTGGACTTGTGTATATGGACAAAGTTGACTTGTTTTGAGACTTTTCACTATCGCTTCCTTTTGAATGCCTTTAGAGGCTATATTTATGACATGGCTGATTTCATTTTAAAAAATGTATTCTATTGTAAATATAACATTGGCTAGTTTAAGTTTTTAATGTAAAGTTATACTCTAGTTATATAAAGAATTTCAAAGGTTCAAATTTTCTCATATTTTAATATTAACCTTTTGTGTTTAATTTTATAATTGTAAATAGTTGAGTAATAACACTTAATATTAGTATGTTATTTCATTTAAACTTATATTAGATGGGTGTTACATATGGACTTTGTCCTTGATCTCCCTAGAACTCAAAGAGATTATGACTATGTTTATGTCGTAGTTGATCGATTTTCTAAGATGGCACTTTTTATCCCATGCAAAAAAAAAAAAAAAAAACTTCGAATGCGTCTCACATAGCCAATTATTTTTCAGTGAGATTGTGCAGCTACATGGCGTTTCAAAGCCTATTACTTCAGATAGAGATGTTAAGCTTCTTAGCCAATTTGGAAGAAATTTCTCTCTAGAAATCTCTTTCTAAAACCTCTCAATTGATCTCCCTTGATGTTAGTAATTGATATGAAAGCATAGGAACACATTACCTATTTATAGGGAGTCATTAGGCATCTATTCTTATCAAATTTGGTTTCAAAATTAGAATTAAAATCAAATCTCGAAGTAAAACATGTGAGACGCGAATCTAGATAAAGCAAGAGCGGTCGACTGCCCCTGTGTATGGTGGTTGATTGCCTGGTCAGTGCTGACCTAGTAGACACATTTTTCAGCCTCTCAAAGTCATCTGATTCACCTAATTTAGACCGATTGGATAATTCTTACTTTATTTGTGTTGAAAAAATAGTATGCAGCAGAATTTTAAAAATTTTAATATCAGAGTATTTTCTAAAACACAAGTTTGACATGCTATATGCATAAATTAACCAGATCTTACTAACTTTTGAATGCTGAAGAACTTCCGCAATCTGTGAAGAGAAGTAACATTCCAGAAGAGCCTCAACCAACTGGTCTTCTTTGCTATTCTCTATCCACGATCAGAGTGAGTGTAGGCTCACACGTACAGCTCTTCCTCCAGGTGACTCTCCTTCCAACCAATTGAGAGAACCCAAAGCTAGCGTTTGTGATTTGTGAACAAGAGCTCTCAAAGAGTTTTCAGATTCTCACCAGTAGAGTATCACTCTTAATCTCTTAATTTTGATCTAAATAACTTATGAGACTCACTCTCTATTTAAAGATGTTGGGTCTAGAGTCAGTCCTTATCAGATAAGGTCTCAAAAATTTGAATCAGAATTTATCTAACGAAATCCTCGTAAAAAAGCGTGATCTTTTTTTTTTGCACATAGGCAGGCTGAACTTGCCCCATCCATAGGCCGAACTTGAAGGTCGGCATGCCAAACTCCTGAAAAAAAATCTCAACAAATCTTTTATTTTCCATACGAGATTCTATAGGATAAAGTCTCAGTTTTAATTCAAATAACCCAATAGAAAAGTTATCTAATTAAAACAACTTTATCTAGATAATCTCTAGGAAAATAAATAAATTCATAATAATTCTATAAGTTTATCTTGATTTAATTTATTTAAAATTAAATCAACTGATAAGAATTATCCGATCCTAATAATTCAACGAGTTTATCTTAAATTAATTTTGTCACAAAATTAATTCAACCGATAAACAAACATGAATTATTTGATTCTTCCGAATTTCAACCAATCTAATAAATCTGATATAAGTCACCAATTATTAAAAAAACACACCGTATCGTTACAAGATTTTGTGAGCTAACAAAGGAGACCAAATGGACCAATATAGTTTAAGCTCTGATAATTATGAAACCCAATATCCTAGATATACATTTCATAATTATAAACTCCAACACTACTCTACTAAAAGCTTGGAGCTGCACTCTCAAACTACATAGAATTACGAAGCCCGTATAGCAAAGTCTCCATGACATATCATAGTGTATCGTATCCCCATATGATTATCCATAATCGGCTTAAGGACAAGTTATGTCTTACCTTCTCGATTATTTTTATCTTACATTTCATTATCTCACCATCAAAAAACTTACCATCCAAAGATAGTGTACCATTCGGTTACACCTATATATCCAAATGGTCAAGCGCTTTAGTTTTTCAATTATATTATAACGCATAGAAGAGGATATCACTACTCCTAAAGAGGAGCTATGGATTCCATATCTATGAATAACAAGTCTATGCTATCAAGAGTCACGCCTCCAATGTACCAGGATGCATACCACTATTAAAATGTAGGTGTTACCCTTTGGTACATCAAAAGACACAAGTCAAAACAGCAGGCCCACTATTCATCTTAGGATTAAATACAATACAAACGATTGTCCAAAGTGAATCGATTTGCTGAGACAGAATTATTAATTCAAATCAATTCACTTTATGTCCTGATCTAACACATTGTCACATATGACAATGTGCCAATGTTTCTATTCACGGAGTCCACCTCCGATGGTCAAGAGAAACCATCTTCTAATAGGGATATAGACAACATAACAATTTTTACATGAATAAAGCGCCCAAGTTTATTCCCTCGATTACGGATCTTATGATTTAGACCGCACCTTAAGAATCATGTCTTTCGCATAATCTGTCCATCATATGCCCAATTCTTAAAGGTTTAGACCGACAGTCTCAGACTATTGTTTGCTTAACATACATTCAACAAATATGAAAGTAAAGAAGACAAGATTTGGTATGTAAACAATAAATAAATTCTTTATTGATAAAAATGTATTCAAAAACTTATTACATATTTACTCCTTAGGGCATACATGTCTAATAATTTTCCACTTGCACTAAGTGAGTAAATATGACAAATCTCAAATCCCCATAGCTTCCACATGCCTCTCGAAGACTCTCCCAATAAGTGTCTTCGTAAATAGATTAGCTAAACTATACTCTAACGTGATTTTGCACACCATGACATGCCCGCTCTCAACGAAGTCCTTTATCACATGATACTTCCAATCAATATGCTTACTCTTCTTGTGAAATCTTGGTTCCTTAGCATTAGCTACTGCCACACAGTTATCACAGTACAGTGATACCGCCTTATCCATGCCAGGAACTACCTCAAGATCCCCAAAGAACTTGCGGAGCCACACAGTTTCTTTCAAAGCATCACTAGCTGCCACATACTCGGCCTCCATCATTGAATCAGAAGTGCAATCTTGCTTAACACTTCTCCAATTGATGGCAACACCGCCTAGAATAAACATAAACCCAAAAGTTGATCTACTCGAATCCAAGCAGGATTGAAAATCTGAGTCAGTATATCCTAGAGGATTCAAGTCCTCACCCAAATATACAAGCATATACCCTCGAGTCCTTCTCAGGTACTTGAAAATATGTTTTACCGTAGCCCAATGGCTCGGTCCTGGATCTGCCTGAAATCGACTTACAATCTCAACCTTATAACAAATATCCAATCGTGTGCAAAGCAAGCATGCATGAGACTACCCACTGCTGAAGCATAAGGCACCTTCTTCATGTATTCTCTTTCTTCCTCAGAATTTGGAGAGCCTTTCTTAGAAAGAGTAATTCCAGACCTAGATGGTTGCCCACCTTTCTTGGAATCTTGCATTGCAAACCTCTTGAGTATTTTATCTATATAGCCAGCCTGGGATAAAGCTATCATTTTGTTCTTCTTATCTTGAAAGATCTGGATACCGAGAACAAAATTAGCCTTACCCAAGTCCTTCATGTCAAACTGCTTGGTCAACCATAATTTGACTGATGACAATGCCCCAATGTCATTGTCATTCAGTAGAATGTCATCTACATAGAGTAGTAGAAAAACCACCTTCCTATCCTTAATGTATTTATAAACACATGGCTCATCCACATTTTGTGAGAACCTATAAGTCTTGATCACCTAATCAAATTTTATGTTCCAAGAACAGGAAGCCTACTTAAGTCCATAAATTGACTTTAGCAGCTTACAAACCTTACCCTCTTGACCCTTGACCTTGAACCCGTCTGGTTACTCCATATAAATAGACTCATCAAGATAGGCATTTAAAAAAGCCGTCTTGACATCCATCTATCAAATCTCATAGTCAAGAGCGGCAGCTATGGACAAGAGAATCCGGATGGACTTAAGCATGGCTACAGGCAAAGAGGTTTCCTCATAATCAATTCCTTCCTTTTGTGTGTAACTCTTAGCTACCAGTCTAGCCTTAAAGGTTTTAACTTTTCCATCCGCTCCTCTTTTTCTCTTATAGATCCACTTACGCTCTATGGGTTTTACCCCTTTAGGAAGATCCACAAGCTCCCAGACCTGATTAGTCTCCATAGACTTCATCTTTGTGTTCATGGCCTCTGTCTAAAGTTTTGAATCAACATCCTCCATAGGCTATGTGTAAGTATAAGGATCCCTGTTATATTCATCCAGTTCAGCCAAGAAGGCCTCACCATTGAACACATACCTATCGGGTTGATGCCCGATCCTCCCCCTATGCCGAAGCCTTTTAGGTTGTTGTTTAGGTTCGTTTGGTTTCTCTACACTGATCGAAACGGTATCATTCAGAACCTTCAAAGTGATTAGATCACTCATTAACTCCTTAAGCACCACTTTGTTCCAAGGTTTAAAGTCGTCCATGTAACTCTCCTCAAGGAAAGTTGCATTAGTTGAAACCACAACTTTAGTTTCCTTTGGGTTATAGAATAACCCCTTTTAGTCCCTTTTGGATATCCTACAAACATATAAACTTCTAACTGTGCTTCCAACTTATTCACGTCCTTAAATAGGACATGAGCTAGACATCCCCATATGTGAATATGGTTTAAGGATGTGTTCTTGCCCGTCCACAACTTGTGAGGAGTTTAAGGGACAGATTTTAAAGGCACATTATTCAAAAGATAAATGCGGTTTGTAGTGCATATCCCTAAAAGGGTAAAGGTAATGATGAATAACTGATCATGGACCTTACTATGTCTAATAAAGTTCTATTCCTTCGCTCCTCTATGCCATTTTGCTGTAGATACCTACCGCAGTCAAATAGGATAAAATCCCATTCTCTAATAACTGTCTTAAAAACTCATCAAAAGGGTATTCTCTACCTCGATCAGATCCAAGTGCCTTTATGGGTCTATCTAATTGCTTTTCCACTTCAGCCCGAAACTCCATAAACTTGTTAAAAGTTTCGCTTTTGTGGTGCATCAGGTACACATACCCATATCTTGAGTAATCGTCAATAAAAGTGATGAAGTACTCATACCTTCCTCATGCTCGGATGCTCATCGATCCGTAAACATCACTATGCACAAGTTCTAGAACCCCTTCAACCCTATTGCCCTTAGACCCGAATGGTCTTTTGGTCATTTTACCCTCCAAACAAGATTCACATTGAGGTATAGATTCTACCTTTAAGTGACTTAAAGGTCCATCAATTACCAACCTTTGAATCCTATCCAGGTTAATATGACCAAGGCCCAAATGCCAAAGATAAGTCTTATTAGATTGAAGTTTTAAGTCTTTTAGAATTATTATCATTCATCTCAGCATTAAGCAATAAGTCCATCTTAGGTTTGATAAAATATAGATTATTTTGCATCCATCAAAAACAGATAAAAGATTTATTTTTAAGAATCACCACTTTATTATGAAAAGAAACCAAATAGGAGTCTTTAAATAAACAAGCTACAGAAATTAAATTCCTTTTAAATTTAGGAACATAAAAACAATCTCGTAAAATTAAATTCCTATAATTATAAAAATAAAGATGGACGTCTCCCACTTGTTTTGCTAAGACTAAGGATCCATCGCCCATCCGAAGCGTGAAGTCTTCATGTCGTAGAATTCTCGTTTCTTTTAACCCCTATAGAGAAACACAAACATAATTAGTTGCACTAGAATCTATGACCCAAATGTCATTAGATTCCTCAACCAAACAAGTTTCTAAATACAGAAGATCACACCTACCTCCTTTAGAAAGGAAGTCCTTGCAATGCTTCTTTATGTGCCCAACCCTCCCGTAGAAGAAGCACTTATGCTTCTTTGGGTTCTTTTTCTTCTTCTTCTTGCTCTTGATGTTAGCAGGAATAGAAGACTTTCTGTTCTTGGCCCGTTGTTTCTTTCCATTCACCGAGTTGGGATTGGAACCATAAGCAATTGCCAAATTGGCCTCGCCACCAACAGGAGGCTCCTTGATCAATAGTTCGAACTCTTGTGACTGTTTTATTAATCATGTTAAGGTCATATCTCATCTATTGCTCAAATTAAAAATAACTATAAATGGAATAAATTCCTTTGACAGAGTCTCAAAGACCATAGTCATTTGAGTTTCAGCATCAATGTTGGCTCCATTTTTTTGTGCCTTAGCAAGGTAACCTATGACCAACATCATGTGCTCCTTTACAGATGTCCCCGAACTCTGCTTATAGTTAAAAAGTTTCCAAAGCGCCCCTTGCCACTTTGTTATGGCCTGGCCTCCAAACATATCTTCAATATTATCCAAGATCTGCTTTGCAGTCTCATAATCCTCATGTTGAGCCTATAGAACATTATTCATGCGAGCCATAACATAGCAGCGGGCCTGATCGTTTGCATCTTTCCAGTGATCATACGCTTAGAATTGCTCATTGGTGGAATCTCCCATAGGCTCGAGAGGACAAGGGGTTGTCAACATAAATTTCATTTTCTCAAAGGAGAAGACGATATCCAGGTTCCATTTTCAATCATTATAATTCTCTCCGGTTAATTAGTTTTTATCAAGTATTGAAGATAAAGCGTTTTTAGACATTTTTAATCTACCATAAAGAATCATATACCAAACATAAGCAAACATACAATAATAATTTAGTAAGATAACACAATCATGTAAAAACATACAAATGTGTTTATGTGTCAAAACCTTGAAAATATCACAACCTTACAACAACAATTCCCAACTCAGAATTCAACAAGCTCTTAAGGGAGTCATGCCAAATTCAATCAGGAACACGGATCCCCTCCTGATTAATATATGCCATCCAGGACCCATATGATCTAGCATGTATTAATAATCGTTTCTTTAGCCTTTAATTCTATTAACAGAGCTCCTAGGGGAGGTTAATAATAAAATTAACGTAAGTGTATAACTATCGTTTCAATATTTTATCCATAATTTATAATCACCACCTAGGGGTGTGCAATCATAAATCATGCAAAAATACCTTATCCTCTCAGAGATCCAATTTGGTACATGATAGAAATCCTTTCCTAAGGGTTGGGACCACCATGTTCTTCTTATGGACCAACGATGGAGGTCGTAGGTCCTCTATTTGAAAACCTTCTCCCATTCAATCTTTTGAAATCAAGGTTTTATTTTAAGAACATACATAAACAATTTTAATATGAGCGGCACTCCCTATTCTATATGACATGTTATCAATATACATAGAAAATTATATTATAAAGCAGACAAGCAAAGCAATCAAGCAAAGCTACAAGCAAAATAATAAATAACCGTAATATTATGGTTCCACCCTAGAGAATAGAAAATAAAGATTACAAGAGAATAATTGAAACATTTTATCAATTCTTCATCCTTGAACTCCAAGCTGTATCCTTCTTCATGTAATGCCCATCTTCAAGACTTCAATCCCTCATAGGTCAAATATCCATATTTCCAGTCATATCTAAATTTAATGTTTCTCAGAATTATCCCAAAAATAAAATTAAAAACTACATAAAAAACTACACCTTTTCTAGAAAAATTTTCTAGCTCTCTATCGGCATGCCGGCCATATCCAAAGTTAGCTAATTAAAACAACTTTATCTAGATAATCTCTAGGAAAATAAATGAATTCATAATAATTCTACAAGTTTATCTTGATTTAATTTATTCAAAATTAAATCAACTGATAAACAGACAAGAATTTTTCGATCCCAATAATTCAATAAGTTTATCTTGAATTAATTTTTTCACAAAATTAATTCAATCGATAAACAGACATGAATTATTTGATTCTTCCGAATTTCAACCAATTTAATAAATCTGACATAAGTCACCAATTATTAGAAAAGCATCCCGTATCGTTACAGGATTTTGTGAGCTAGAAAAGGGGACCAAATGGACCTATATAGTTCAAGCTCCCAATAATTATGAAACCTAATATCCTAGATATACATTTTATAATTATCAACTCCAACGCTACTCCACTAAAAGCTTGGAGCTACACTCTTGAACTACATAGAATTATGAAGCCCGTATAGCTAAGTCTCCATGACATATTATAATGTATTGTATCCCCATAGGATTATCCATAATCGGCTTAAGGACAAGTTCTGTCTTACCTTCCCGATTATTTTTATCTTACATTCCATTAGCTCACCATTGGAAAACTTACCATCCAAAGACAGTGTACCATTCGGTTACACCTATGTACCCAAATGGTTGAGCGCTCTAGTTTTTTAATTATAGGATAACGCATATAAGAGGATATCACTACTCCAAAAGAAGAGCTATGTATTCCAGATCTATGAATAACATGTCTACGCTATCAAGAGTCATGCCTCCAATGTACCGGCTTGCATACTACTATTAAAATGTAGGTGTCACACTTTGGTACATCAAAAGACACAAGTCAAAATAACAGGCTCATTATTCATCTCAGGATTAAGATACAATACAAATGATCATCTAAAGTCCCATAGGATTATCCATAATCGACTTAAGGACAAGTTTTGTCTTACCTTCTTAATTATTTTTATCTTACGTTTCATTATCTCACCATCGAAAAACTTACCATCCAAAGACAGTGTACCATTCAGTTACACCTATGTATCCAAATGGTTGAGCGCTCTAGTTTTCCAATTATAGGATAACGCTTAGAAGAGGATATTACTACTCCTAAAGATGAGCTATGGATTCCATATCTATGAATAATAGGTCTACGCTATTAAGAGTCATGCCTCCAATGTACCGGCATGCATACTACTATTAAAATGTCGGTGTCACCCTTTGGTATATCAAAAGACACAAGTCAAAATAACTGGCCTACTATTCATCTTAGGATTAAGATATAATACAAATGATTATCTAAAGTGAATCGATTTATCGAGACAAAATTATTAATCCAAATCAATTCACTTTATGTCTTAATCCAACACATCGTCACCTATGACAATGTGCTAATGTTTCTATTCACGGAGTCCACCTTCGATGGTCAAGACAAACCATCTCCCAATAGGGATATTGACAACTAACAATCTTTACATGAATAAAGCGCCCAAGTTTATTCCCTCAATTGCGGATCTTATGATTTAGACCGTCACCTTAAGAATCGTGTCTTCTATATAATCTGTCCATCATATACCCAATTCTTAAAGGTTTAGACCGACAGTCTTAGACTATTGTTTGCTTAACATACATTCAACAAATATAAACATAAAGAGGACAAGATTTGCTATATAAACAATAAATAAATTCTTTATTGATAAAAATGTCTCCAAAAACTTATTACATTTTTACTCTTTAGGGCATACATGTCTAACAATTTGACCAATGTATATTTCATAGAGCCTTAGTTTTAATTCAAATAACCCAATAGATAAGTTATCTATTTAAAACAATCATATACAGATAATCTATATTCAAATAAAATATATTTAAATAATTCAATGTGTTTATCTTAAATTAATTCAACCAACAAACTAAAGTGAATTATCAAATTCAATTATTCAAATTTTACCCAATCTTAAGAATTAATATAAGTTACTCATATGTCGAAAAAATATGCCGTATCATGATAAGAAAATATGTGAGCTAGCCAAAGGGACGCGATGGATATATATAGAACAAGCTCTTATGATAATAAAATGACATATTCCTAACATGTATATTTTATGATTATCAACTTTAAAGCTATTCCATAAAAGCTTAGAGCTGCACTCTTGGACTATATATAAATTACGAAACTCCAATAAGTTAAACATTCATGACATATCATAATGTATAACATCCCCATAAGATATTTGTAATTAATTTAAGGATAAATTATGTTTTATCTTTCTGATTATATTTATCGTATGTTCCATTATCTCACCATAGGAAAACTTACTATCAATACAATTAGTATACCATTTGGTTACACCTATGCATCCAAATAGTTGAGCGCTCTAGTTTTTCAATTATAAGATAATGCCTATAAGACTATCATTAACTCTACAAAGAGCTGTGGATTCTATAGCTATGAATAATGAGTCTACGCCAATTAAGAGTGATGTTTCCAATGTACTGGAATGTGTACTTAAATATAATTTATGATGTCACTCCTTGGAACATCAAAAAACACAAGCTAAGAATATGGACCCACTGATTCATTTCAAGATTAAGATGTAATACATATGATTGTTTAAAGTGAACTGATTTAAACAAATGAAATTATTAATCAAATCAATTCAACTCTAGTCTTGATCTAATATATTGTCACCAATGACAATACACCAATGATTCTACTCGTAGAGTTTAACTCTGATGACCAAGACAAGTTATCTCCTATTAGGGTGTAGACAACATAACAATCTTAACATGAATAAATCGCCTAACTTGATTCCCTCAATTGTAGACCTTATATATTTAAACTACTACTTTAAGATTCATGTCTTCTATATAATTTGTCCATCATATATACGACCTTGAAGGTTTAGATTGATTGCCTTAGACTTTTTTTGCTTATCATACATTTAACATAAATGAACATAAAGATGTCATATTTGATATATGAAATAATTATTAAACTCTTTATTGATTAAATGTCTCAAAAAACTATTATATCATTTAATCCTTAGGGCATCTAGTCTAGCAACTGAATTATATGATCACTATAGCTAGAGTTATCTTCATTAAACTTGCGGATGAGTTTTTGTCAAGTGGAGGGGATTGATGCAAGACAATTTGAATTCTATTGCCTTTTTCCAATCCATCCCTCCAACCAAACAACATTCACTTCCACTTTCTTCACCGTAATCCATCTACAACAATCATTCTATTATTCCATCCCTCTAATCAAATGCACTAGAAAGCCCTTAAACAAGAAAGAAAAAAGAATCAACAAACTAAAGAGTAACAAATAATTTTAATTTATCCAAAACACATACTAAGAACTTCATAATCATTATATTTAATAACTCAATCATCTTCTTAGTCTCCTTATTCAGCAATATTTCTTCTTATTCTCTATAGAAGTAATATTAACCAAATCTTTAATAAATGTAAAAGTTTATTAATGTAAATCCTTATTCATTTCCTAATAAAAAATGAAAAAAAAAGCTTATTATTGAAGGGCCTTATTAATGGCTGCTTTATCATACCCATATCAAATGCATTTAAAAAAAATTAAATAATAATTCTTAGATGGAGATGATAGTCCGCTATCTAATTACATGAAAAACGTAGATACACATTCTAACCTCTAAGGAACCATAATCGGCATAAATTAATTAATTAACTAATAATTAAATAATAATTTAATTAGCCATAATTAATTAATAAACATTCACTATATAATCCATGACAACATATAAATATATAGGAATCTTAGAGTGCCAACTCTCTAAAAAATTAATATTCAAGCATAGAAGAGATCAATATCACATAACTTATATGTATAGCATGATCACAAACTCGTAAATTTATGTAAAAACCATGGCTCTGATAATAATTGTTGAAAAAATAATGCGCAGCAGAATTTAAATTTTTTTTATACTAGAGAATTTTCCAAAACACAAGCTTGACACGCTATATAGATAAATTAACTAGATCTTACTAACCTTGTGTGTCAATAAAGTACGCAATCTGTGAAAAGAAGGAACGTTCTAAAAGAGCCTTAACCAATTGGTCTTCTTTGCTATTCTCTATCTACGACCGGTGTGTGTGTAGGCACACACGTATAGCTCTTCGACCAGGTGGCTCTCCTTCTAGCCAATTGAGAAAAACCTAAAGCTATAGTTCGTGATTTGTGAACAATAGCTCTCTGGGGAGTTTCAGAGTCTCACCAACAGAGTCTCACTCTAGATTTCTAAACTGATCTGAACAACAATGAGTCTCACTCTTCTTTTTATAGAGGTTAGGCCCAGGAGTCAGTCCATATTAGATAAGGTCTCAAAAATTCAAATCAGAATCAATAACAGATAAAATCCATATGAAAACACGTCATCTATTTATCGTTCAGCCTATTGAACTTATTCCATTGGCAGACCGAACTTAAAGATCGGCCTACCGGACTTCTGATAAATTATTCCTGTGAATCTTTTATTTCCCACTTGAGATTCTTAGGATAAAGCCTCAGTTTAAATTCAAATAACCCAATAGAGAAGTTATTTGATCAAAACAGTCATATCTAGATAATCTCTAGGAAAATAAATATTCTTGATATCTAATGCATGCTTGCATTATTCTCAAAATCAAAATATGCACATGTTACTTATGTACTATAAAGTAATAACCATACATACAAACATGCACAATATTTATTGTCAAAGTTTTCCTCTCCAGATCCAGTACCCAATCCTTCTAAAATAAGGTGTTTATATTTCGCTATAACCCATTAAACATATGCTAGTTACTTAAGTGTTAAGGAGCTCATTTCAAGTTTGAAATTAAACTTAAACAAAAGATTGACTAAGTCCCCACAAACATGTCATTTATAACCTTATAGTTTCCTCAATAAATCCATTCTGCTGTGACCACATTAAATAGGAAGAAAGATGGTGAAAACTAGAATTTAAAGTTCTGCTTTTAAACTTTTCAACACTACTATGTATTTCCCTAAAAAATAAAGAACTTAGCTTATAAATATATAACTAATATAGCAATTTTAGTAAAACTGGTAAATTCATATAATGTAGAGGATAAAATATCAAACTTAATCCCAAAAATCCGTTAAAGTTTAAAAAAAATATATGAAAATTGGTAATATGGCAAAACTACTTAGTTTTAAGGGCAAACGTGGACTTTTGGTTTCTAATTGGTTCAAAAGTTTTTTTAAGAATTTGGGTAGAATTTCCCCTTAATTTTTAACACTCCCTAATGTTTAAAATTCATCAAAATAACTAGCAAACAAAGTAAGAGTCTAGGGTATTAACGAAACCACAAATCAACCCCAAATTCTCTAAAATTCACATAATTCCAAACTTTTCATTCCAAATATTAAATCCCTTTTTATTAGATCATTTTTCTTTGATTTTAAACCTTGAATTGTTATAATTATGCTCATATCATGTCCTAAAGTCTATTTATACAACCAAACAAAGAAACCTAAAAATAGTTCACAAATTCTCACCTTAGTGAAGCAACTTGAACTCTTCACCTCTATTTCACTTTTCCTACTTCAAAAGGATGAAACCATGGCTTATAGTCTTTTTAAACACTTAAAATAAGTCCTAGAATTGTCCAAAAAAATAAGATTGTAGGTTTATCCTATGTCTTGAAAGATAAAAACTCAAAATCAAAAAATAAAGCTTACATTGATTAGTTTTGGGTTTTCTCTCTTATCATAAATCAAACATTGACCAAGACACTTAGAGATGGGCTTATCTTCTTGAACTCTAGTTGAAAATAGAGTTTTCTTTAGAGGATGGCAAAACTTGAGAGAAAATGGGCTGAAATGAGCTCATCCACTTGCTTATTTCCTTTTAAAGTACTACAAACACACCTCACAATACTTAACACTTAAGTACTCTCTTATTAGCTTGATTAAGGTCCCTTTTTTGTAGCTTACACATTAGTCATATAATATCTAAAACACACATACACAACCTTAATTAATAGATAAACCATAGCCACTTATTTTGCTTACTAACTTAGGTGTACTTTCTAAATTTTTAATACATCGAAAATACTAGTTTCTAAACTTTGATAGTTTTTCAACAAAACTAAACCAAAATTTTTAAATCACTTTCAAATACACTCAAACATTAGATAACATGATTTCTTACTTAATTCCTAACTTGGTGAAACCTTAATTAAGCCTATAAACTTGAATACTGAAAAGTCACTTATTTAGGGTTATAAGATAAACTTACCACTAAAATATATATTATCCTCTTATAAGAGACCTAGCATCATTCTAATAACATTCTACAAGATTCTTCACTAGTCATAAAGTGTCTTTTAATCATTATTCCAAACACATACGTAATTTCACTTCACATAAAATGACATTTTTAGCATAAATAACCTTAAAACCATCATTGAACTCCTAATTTCAACTTATCCATTATAATTGTATATCAAACACCATTAAAATTTACTTTTCTATTTTTTTCCCAAACTGAATCCATCTTTAGGAAATCTCAAGTTATTTAGCTATTCAGTCAAATGAAATTGTACGAAATATACTTTTGAAAATGATATACACTATTAATATAATCAAACACATCTCAAATGATTATAAAACATTATATAATGCAATTAATGTTATAAAATCATGTAATGCATTGACCAATAAGTATATGAGAATACCGACCATCACCCCATAGATAAAGCTTCCCAAATATTCATAGCATTTGGAAGAGGGGCATATAAACTAGTATTCTGACTTTTTCCTTTGACAACTTGGCACATTAGACATTTTTGAACAAACTTGCCAACATCTCTTTTAAGTTGTGGCTAGAAAAATCTCTCCTCAAGCAAGGAGATAGTCTTGTCCCATCCCACAAATCCACTTAAACTACCACCATGGAACTCTTTAATAAGATGTTCTTGTATGGATAATCAAGTTATGCAATTGATTTCTTCGAAAAAGATAACCTTCAGAGATGTGGAGAATTTGCATGGCTTCGTTTCTGGAACATTTTAGCCAAATTTGCCAAAAATCTTCATCCTCATCATAAGCCTCTTTCAAATAATAAAAGTTAACTAAATTAGCTTTCGATGTAGCAAGCAAGGTAGCCCTATGACTTAAAGCATTTTCAACTTTATTGCATTATCCAGATTGGTGCTTAAGAGTAAAAGTGAACTTTTGGGGAAAAGTAACTCATTTTGTGTGCATTCAATTAAGAGTTTTTTTAAAATTAATAAACTTCAAGGCATCACTATACTAAACAAATTTGCGTTGGAATTACTCTTAATGCTTTAAAGCACACATAATAGCACAACATCAATCTCATAAGTGGTCCATTTCTAGAGTGCAGCGCTAAGCTTCTCGCTAAAAACCTCTACAGGCTTGCCTTCTTAAGAAAGCACAACCCTAACAACTTGAACCGATGCAACTATTTAGACTTCAAAAAGCTTGTCAAATTAAGAAGTGCTAAGACAGGGGCTGAACAAAGTTTGTCTTTAATTTGTTGAAAACTAGTTTGTTGGTTTGTTCCCCATTAGAATTGTCCCTTCTTTAGTCAATTGGTGATAGGCACCATAATAGAGCCAAATCCTCAAATGAATCTCTAGTAGAAGGTCATCAAACCATGAAAGCTCTATACTTCTTTGATTGTTGTAGGAGTTGGCCATTCCTAAATGGCCTTTACTTTATTTTTATTTACTTTATTTTTATCTACTTTAATTTTGTTTGCTCCTACAACAAATTCAAGAAATTATAATTGGTAGGAGACTTCCATCAAATGTTATGAGTGGTCTTCCTTGCTATGACTATAAACCAAGATGTCATTAAAATAAACACCACAAATGTTCCAATGAATGGCTTCAACGCTTGATTCATGAGTCGCATAAATATATTTAGGGCATTAGAGAGGCTAAATGTTATAACTAACCATTCATATGACCCATCTTTAGTCTTAAAGGTTGTTTTCCATTCATGACTAGGCTTGATTTAAATTTGATGATTGTCACTGCATGGATCTAGCTTCATGAAAAAGTTAGCACATGTTAAGTTAACAAGCATATCATTAAGCCTAGAAATAGAAAAGCTATATTTAATAGTGATTTTGCTGATCGGCTGGCTGTCAACACATATTCTTCAACTCCCGTCTTTCTTTGGGGTTAAAGGGCTGGGACGACATAAGAACCCAAGCTTTCTCAAATTAACCCTTTTGTAATAGCACATTAACTTGAGTTTGTAGTATTTTACACTCTTTAATACTCATTCAATAGTGAGCTAAGTTAGGAAGACTTGCCCCAAACACTAAATCAATGTGGTGTTTAATGTTACATATTAGAGGCAACATATTTGGAAGCTCCTATAGAGTCAAATCACTAAACTCAGCTAGCAATTGTTGTAACTCAAGGGTAAGAGCAGTAATTGTAGCTATCGGATCTTGTTCTGTTTCTCCTTTAACCACTAAATCTAATAATAAATTAGGTTCCTTAATTTGTTTGTAAAATTCCTTTGCAAGAATTATATAAAAACGTTCTTTACTTCTAAATTTTTCTTTTTCTCTATATGATTTTGTTGCAGTGCTAGCATAATCTTCTAATCAAGTTGTTGAACGTGTAGGTGTTGTCTTGTCCTTTGTGGGTGACATCAACATCAAGTAGCTAAGGGCTTCCTAGTAAAATATGGCATGCATCCATATCAACAATGTCACAAATGACCTTGTCTTTGTAGAATTTACCAATTGAGAACAAAAACCTACACACCTCATTCACATAGGTTACAACTCTATTTTAATCCAAGCTATCTTATACAGAGTCCGGTATGGTTTAGGCTTCAATTTTAAGGCTTGTACTAAAGCTTTAGAAACGATATTTTCACTACAGCTAGTGTCTTTAATCACATTATAGACTTAATAGTACACTTAGTTTGGAAGATTGAATACATTGAGAAAGGCTTTTCATGTCTTGGAACAAGAAGTAGATGTTGAACAACAGAAACCATTGGTTTCTCTTCATCTCCATCATTAATTTTTATCTCTTCATAGTCTTGGTCATTGTCTTCCTCATTGCCAACTTGTTCTTCATTGTTTATCATATTCACCGGCCTTCTACTTAGGCACTTATGAGATTGGTGACCAGGTTGGTTACACCTAAAACATTTGTTTTGATTAGGCCTTATGTAAGGGTCTGTAATAGTCCTATTATTTTTTTTGTCCAAACCTTTTAGTGTTCTTAGTACCTTCATCATGTTTTTGTTTCGAAATTGAAAAGATTATTGAGTAAGATTGGCACTTTCCTTGATATTTTTTGTAGCAGCTTTTACGGATGGCTTTCGATTAAATTGCCTAGGATTTTGGGAAAGCCATCTTATAGCTGGTGCTCTAAGTAAGGGTTTATTAAATTGCTTTTTAATTTTATATGCCAATTGATAGCGTTTGAGAGACTTCAAAATTGTTGCAACATTAGTTTGTCTTGAATAACTAATTTCAATCCTCCAATATATCTTGTGTTAGACATGTATGCCCTAAGAAGTAAAAATATAATAAGTTTTTGCAGAAATTTTTCTCAATAAAGAATTTATTTATTATTATATACCAAAGCTTGTCCTCTTTACATTCATATTTGTTGAATGTATGATAAGCAAACAATCGTTTGAGATTGTCAGTCTAAACCTTTAAGAATTGGGCATATGATGGACAGATTATACAGAAGACATGATTCTTAAGGTGATGGTCTAAATCATAAGATCCACAATCGAGCAAATAAAGTTGGATGCTTTATTCATGTAAAGATTGTTATGTTGTCTATATCCCTATTAGAAGATGGTTTGTCTTGACCATCAGAGGTGGACTCTGTGAATAGAAACATTAGCACATTGTCATAGGTGACGATGTGTTGGATCGGGACATAAAGTTAATTGATTTGAATTAATAATTCTGTCTCGATAAATCGATTCACTTTAGACAATCATTTGTATTGTATCTTAATCCTAAGATGAATAGTAGGCTCATTGTCTTGACTTGTATCTTTTGATATACCAAAGGGTGACACCCACATCTTAATAGTGGAATGCTTGCCGGTACGTTAGAGGCATGACTTTTAATAGCGTAGACTTGTTATTCATAGATATAGAATCTATAGCTTCTCTTTAGGAGTAGTGATATCCTCTTATATGTGTTATCTTGTAATTAGAAAACCTAAGTGCTCAACCATTTGGATACATAGGAGTAACCGAATGGTATACTGTCCTTGGATGGTAAGTTTTTCGATGGTGAGATAATGGAACGTAAGATAAAAATAATCGGGAAGGTAAGACAAAACTTGTCCTTAAGCCGATTATAGATAATCCTATGAGGATACGATACACTATGATATATTATAAAGACTTAGCTATATGGGCTTTGTAATTCTATGTAGTTTGAGAGTGCACCTCTAAGTCTTTAATGGAGTAGTGTTGGAGTTGATAATTATGAAATATATATCTGGGATATTGGGTTTCGTAATTATCAGGAGCTTGAACTATATAGGTCCATTTGTCCCCTTTGTTAGCTCACAACATCCTGTAACGATACGGCGTGCTTTTTCAATAATTGGTGACTTATGTCAGATTTATTAGATTAATTGAAATTTGGAAGAATTAAGTAATTCACGTTTGTTTATTGGTTGAATTAATTTTGTGCTAAAATTAATTCAAGACAAACATGTTGAATTATTAGGATCAGATAATTCTTGTTTGTTTATCAGTTGATTTAATTTTGAATCAATTAAATCAAGATAAACTTGTATTATTATTAGGAATTCATTTATTTTCCAAGAGATTACCTAGATAAAGTTGCTTTAGTTAGATAACTTCTCTATTGGGTTATTTGAATTAAAACTGAGACTTTGTCCTATAGAATCTCGGGTGAAAAATAAAAGATTCGTTGAGATCTTTTTTTGATAGTTCGGCCAGCCGATGGGGCAACTTCGGCCTATCGATAAGGCAGATCGACCTACCAATGCACAGAAAAAAGATTACGTATTTTCACGCGAATTTTATCGTATATTGATCCAAATTTGATTTTGATTCAAATTTTTGAGACCTAATCTGATAAGGACTGAACCTAGACCCAACCTCTATAAATAGGGAGTAAGTCACATAAGTTAATTATATCAATTGAGAGATTAAGAGAGATACTCTGCTTGTGAGAATCTAAAACTTCCTGAGAGCTCTTATTCACAAATCATGAATACTAGCTTTAGGTTCTCTCAATTGGTTGGAAGGAGAGTCACCTAGAGGAAGAGCAGTACGTGTGAGCCCACACTCACTCTAATCGTGGATAGAGAATAGCAAAGAAGACCAGTTGGTTGAGGCTCTTCAGGAACGTTACTTCTCTTCATAGATTGCGGGAGTTTTTTGGCATTCAAAGGTTAGTAAGATCTGGTTAATTTATGCATATAGCATGTCAAACTTGTGTTTTGAAAAATACTCTGATATAAAATTTTCAAAATTTCACTGCGTGCTATTTTTCTAGCAATTGGTATCTGAGCTATGATTTTTACATAAATTTATGAGTTTGTGATCATACTATATGTATAAATTTTGTGATTCTAATCTCTACTATGCTTGAATTTAATTTTATAGAGAGTTGGCACTCTAGGTTTCTATATATTTTATATGTTGTCATGGATTATATGGTGAAAGCTTACTAATTAATTATGGTTGATTAAATTATTATTTAATTATTTATTAATTAATTAATTTATACCGATTATGGTTCCTTAGAGTTTAGAATGTGTATCTAAGTTTTCATGCAATTAGATGGCAGATTATCATCTCCGTCTAGGAAATAATATTTAAATTTGTAAGAATTTTTGTAATTAAATAATCATTCAGAGAAGACGGATCTAGAAGATAGATGATCACGCTTCCAGATATTTCTTGAGTCTCTAATTTTATGTTTTTGAATTGTTAAAAATAAAATTGATGAAATGCATTAAAAATTGTATTTTCTGGAAAGGGTGATTTTTGCTCAGTCGGCATGTTGAACCATCCAGTTTGGCAGGCCGATGGTTGCAGATTAGCAGGCCAAACGTGAGGCTCGATAGGCCGATAACGGGGAGAAAATCAGGTGGCTCTGATGATAGGCCGAACTTCTAGTTTGACAGGACAATCTGTCATGAATCGGCAAGTCGATCTGTGAAGATCGAAAGGCCGATGGGTCATGACCGGTAGGCCGATCACCCAGATCGGCCTACTAGTAGAGAGCTAGAAAATTTTTCAGAAAAGGTGCAGCTTTTCAATGCAGTTTTAATTTTATTTTTGAGATAATTATGAGAGACATTAAATTTGGATATGACCGAAAATATGAAGTATTCGATTCATACGAGATTGAAGACTTGAAGATGGACATTACATGAAGAACGATACAACTTGAGAATTCAAGGATGAAGAGTCAATAATATGTTTCAATTATTCTCTTGTAATCTTTGTTTTCTATTCTCTAGGGTGGAACTATAATATTACGGTTATTATTATTTTGCTTGTAGCAGCTTGATTGCTTTGCTTGTCTGCATTATAATATGATTTGCCATGTATATTGATAAAATGTCATATAGAATAGGGAGTGCAGCTCATATTAAAATTGTTCATGCATCTTCTCAAAATAAAACCTTGATTTCAAAAGATTGAGTAGGAGAAGGTTTTCGAAGAGAGGACCTACGGCCTCCATCGTTGGTCCATAGGAGGAACATGATGGTCCCAACCCCTAGGAAGGGATTTCTCTCATGTATCAGATTGGATCTCTGAGAGGAGAAGGTATTTTAGCATGATTTATGGTTGCACACCCCTAGGTGGTGATTATAAATCATGGATAAAATATTAAAACGATGGTTATACACTCACGTTAATTTATTACTAACCTCCCCTAGGAGTTCTATTAATAAAATTAATGGCAAAAGAAACGATTATTAATATATGTTGGATCATACGGGTCCTAGATGGCATAAATTAATTAGGAGGGGATCCGTGTTCCTGATTGAATTTGGCATGACTCCCCTAAGAGCTTGTTGAATTTTGAGTTGGGAATTATCGTTGTCAGGTTGTGATATTTTCAAGGTTTTGACACATAAGCACATTTGTATGTTTTTACATGATTGTGTTATCTTACTAAATTATTATGATATGTTTGCTTATGTTTGGTATATGATTCTTTATTGTAGATTAAAAATTCTAAAAATGCTTTATCTTCGATACTTGACAAAAACCTATTAACCGAAGAGAATTATAATGATTGGGAATAGAACCTGGATATCGTCCTCTCCTTTGAGAAACTAAAATTTGTGCTAACAACCCCTTGTCCTCCCGAGCCTATGGGAAATTTTACCAATGAACAATTCCAAGTGTATGACTGCTGGAAAGATGCAAACAATCAGGCCCGCTGCTTTGTTATGGCCAGCATGAATAACGTGTTGTGGGCTCAACATAAAGATTATGAGACTGCGAAGCAAATCTTAGATAATCTTGAAGATATATTTGGAGGCCAGGCCATAACAAAGCGGCAAGGGGTGCTTCAAAAACTTCTTAATTGTAAGTAGAGACCAGGTACATCTGTAAAGGAGCACATGATGTTGGTCATGGGTTACATCGCTGAGGGTCAAACCAATGGAGCGGACATTGATACTGAAACTCAGATGTCTATGGTCTTTGAGACTCTGTCAAAGGAATTTATTCTGTTTAGAGCTACTTTTAATTTAAGCAATAGGCGGGATATGACCTTAACACAATTAATGAAATAATTATAGGAGTTTGAACTGCTGATTAGGGAGTCTCCTGCGAGTGGAGAGGCCAATATGGTAGCTGCTTCTGGTTCCAATCTAAACTCTGGGAATGGAAAGAAGCAACGGGCCAAGAACGGGAAGTCTTCTATTCTTGCTAGCACCAAGAGCAAGAAAAAGAAGAAGAAGAACCCCAAAGAAGCTTAAATGCTTCTTCTGTGGGAAGGTCGGGTACATAAAGAAGCATTGCAAGGACTTCCTCTCCAAAGGAGGTAGGTATGATCTTTTGTATTTAGAAACTTGTTTGATTGAGGAATCCAATGACATTTGGGTCATAGATTTTGGTGCAACTAATCATGTTTGTGTTTCTTTGCAGGGGTTCAAAGAAACAAGAAGTTTGCTACATGAAGACTTCACGCTTCGAATGGGCGATGGATCCTTGGTCTTAACAGAAGCAGTGGGAGACGTCCATCTTTACTTTGATAATTATAGGAATTTAATTTTGTGAGATTGTTTTTATGTTCCTAAATTTAAAAGGAATTTAATTTATGCAGCTTATTTATTTAAAGACTCATATTTGGTTTCTTTTAATGATAAAGTGGTGATTCGTAAAAACAAATCTTTTATCTAGTCTGGATGGATGCAAAATAATCTATATTTTATCAAACCTAAGATGGACTTACTACTTAATGCTAAGATGAATGATAATAACTCTAGAAGACTTAGAACTCCTCACTCTAATATGACTAATCTTTGGCATTTGTGCCTTGGTCATATTAACCTGAATAGGATTTAAAGGTTGGTAAGGGATGGACCTTTAAGTCAGTTAAAGGTGGAATCTACACCTCAAGGTGAATCTTGTTTAGAGGGTAAAATGACCAAAAGACCATATGGGTCTAAGGGCAATAGGGCTGAAGGGGTTCTAGAACTTGTGCATTGTGATGTTTACAGACCAATGAACATCTGAGCACGAGGAGGGTATGAGTACTTCATCACTTGTAATGATGATTACTCAAGATATAGGTATGTGTACCTAATGCACCACAAAGGCGAAAGTTTTGACAAGTTCAGGGAGTTTTGGGTTGAAGTGGAAAAGCAATTAGGTAGACCCATAAAGGTACTTCGATCCGATCGAGGTGGAGAATACCTTTCTGTTGAGTTCTTGGGACACTTATTAGGGGATGGGATTTTATCCCACTTGACTACGCCGAGCACTCCGCAGCAGAATGGCTTAGCAGGGAGAAGGAATAGGACTTTATTGGACATGGTCAGGTCCATGATGAGTTATTCATCATTACCTTTATCATTTTGGGGATAAGCACTACAAACTGCATGTTATCTTTTGAACAATGTGCCTTCAAAATCGATCCCTAAAACTCCTCATGAGTTGTGGATGAGTAGGAAGACATCCTTAAACCATATTGCATATGGGAATGTTGGGCTCATGTCCTGTTTAAGGATGCAAATAAGTTGGAAGCATGTTCGAAAGTTTGCGTATTTGTAGGATATCCAAAAGGGACTAAAGGGGGTTATTTTTATAACCCAGAGGAAAATAAAGTCGTGGTTTCAACTAATGTAACTTTCCTTGAGGAGAGTTACATGGACGACTTTAAGCCTTGAAGTAAAGTGGTGCATGAGGAGTTAAGGAGTGATCCAATCACTCTGGAGGTTCCAAATGAAACCATTCCAATCAGTGTAGAAAAACCAAACGAACCTAAACAACAACCTAAGGGGCTTTAGCGTAGTGGGAGGATCAGGCATCAATCTAAGAGGTATATGTTCAATGGGGAGGTCTTCTTGATTGAACCAGATGAACATGATAGGGATCCTTATACTTATGTAGAGGCTATGGAGGATGCTGATTCAAAACTGTGGACAGAGGCCATGAACATAGAGATGAAGTCTATGGAGACTAATCAGGTCTAGGAGCTTATGGATCTTCCCGAAGGGGTAAAACCGATAGGGTGTAAGTGGATCTATAAGAGAAAAAAAGGAGTGGATGGTAAGGTCGAAACCTTTAAGGCTAGATTAGTAGCTAAGGGTTATACGTAAAAGAAAGGAATCGATTATGAGGAAACCTTTTCGCCTATAGCCATGCTTAAGTCCATCCGGATTCTCTTGTCCATAGCTGCCGCTCTCGACTACAAGATTTGGTAGATGGATGTCAAGACGGCTTTTCTAAATGGCTATCTTGATGAGTCCTTTTATATGAAATAACCAGATGGATTCAAGGTCAAGGGTCAAAAGGGTAAGGTTTGTAAGCTGCTAAAGCCAATTTATGGACTTAAGCAGGCTTCTCATTCTTGGAACATAAGATTTGATTAGGTGATCAAGACTTATGGGTTCTCACAAAATATGGATGCGCCATGTGTTTACAAACATATTAAGGATAGGAAGGTGGTTTTACTACTGCTCTATGTAGATGACATTCTACTAATAGGCAATGATATTGGGCCGTTGTCATCGGTCAAATTATGGTTGACCAAGCAGTTTGACATGAATGACTTGGGTAAAGCTAATTTTGTTCTCGGTATCCAAATCTTTTGAGATAGGAAGAACAAAATAATAGCTTTGTCTTAGGCCGGCTACATAGATAAAATTCTTAAGAGGTTTGTAATGCAGGATTCCAAGAAAGGTAGGCAATCATCTAGGTCTAGAATTACTCTTTCTAAGAAAGACTCTCCAAAGTCTGAGGAAGAAAGAGAATACATGAAGAAGGTGCCTTATGCTTGGTAGTGGGTAGTCTCATGTATGCCATGCTTTGCATAAAACCGGATATTTGTTATTCAGTTGGGATTGTAAGTCGATTTCAGGCGGATCAAGGACTAAACCATTGGGTTACGATAAAGCGTATTTTCAAGTACCTGAGAAGGACTCAAGGGTATATGCTTGTATATTTAGGTGAGGACTTAATTCCTCTAGGATATACTAACTCAGATTTTCAATCCTATCTAGATTCGAGGAAATCGACTTTGGGTTTTGTGTTTACTCTGGCGGCAGTGCCATCAGTTGGAGAAGTGTCAAGCAAGATTGCACTTCGGATTCAATGATAGAGGCTGAGTATATGGCAGCTAGTGATGCTTCAAAAGAAGCAGTGTGGCTCCGCAAGTTCCTTGGAGATCTTGAGGTAGTTCTTGGTATGGATAAAGCAGTATCACTATACTATGACAACAATGCGGTGGCAGCTAATGCAAAGGAACCAATATTTCACAAGAGTAAGCAAATTGATCGAAAGTATCATGTGATATAGGACTTCATTGAGGGTGGGCATGTCACGGTGTGCAAAATCACGTCAGAGGACAATTTAGCTGATCCATTTATGAAGACACTTATTGGGAGAGTCTTCGAGAGGCATATGAAAGCTATGGGGATGCGAGATTTGTCATATTTACTCACTTAGCGCAAGTGGGAGATTGTTAGACATGTATACCCTAAGGAGTAAAAATGTGATAAGTTTTTGGAGACATTTTTATCAATAAAGAATTTATTTATTGTTATATACCAAATCTTGTCCACTTTACGTTCATATTTGTTGAATGTATGTTAAGCAAACAATAGTCTAAGACTGTTAGTCTAAACCTTTAAGAATTAGGCATATGATGGACAGATTATGTAGAAGACTGATTCCGAAGATGACGGTTTAAATCATAAGATCCGCAATCGAGGGAATAAAGTTAGGCGCTTTATTCATGTAAAGATTGTTATGTTGCCTATATTCCTATTGGAAGATGGTTTGTTTTGACCATCAGAGGTGGACTTTGTGAATAAAAACATTGGCACATTTTATAGGTGATGATGCGTTGGATCAGGACATGAAATGAATTGATTTGGATTAATTATTATGTCTCCGCAAATCGATTTACTTTAGACAATCATTTGTATTATATCTTAATCCTAAGATGAATAGTGGGTCCGTTGTCTTGACTTGTGTCTTTTGATGAACCAAAGGGTGACACCCACATCTTAATAGTGGTATGCATGTCGGTGAGTTGAAGGCATGACTCTTGATAGTATAGACTTGTCATTCATAGATATAGAATCTATAGTTGCTCTTTAGGAGTAGTGATATCCTCTTTATATGCATTATCCTGTAATTGGAAAACTAGGGCGCTCAATCATTTGGATACATAGGTGTAACCAAATGGTATACTGTCCTTAGATGGAAAGTTTTCCGATGGTGAGATAATGGAACGTAAGATAAAAATAATTGGAAAGGTAAGACAGAACTTGTCCTTAAGCCGATTATGTATAATCCTATGAGGATACGATACACTATGATATATCATGGAGACTTAGCTATACGGGCTTCAAAATTCTATGTAGTTTGAGAGTGCAGCTTCAAGCTTTTAGTGGAGTAGCGTTGGAGTTGATAATTATGAAATGTATATCTGGGATATTGGGTTTCGTAATTATCGTGAGCTTGAACTATATAGGTAGTTTGAGAGTGCAGCTTTAAGCTTTTAGTAGAGTAGCGTTGGAGTTGATAATTATGAAATGTATATCTGGGATATTGGGTTTCGTAATTATCGTGAGCTTGAACTATACAGGTCTATTTGGTCCCTTTTGCTAGCTCACAACATCCTGTAACGATAGGACGTGCTTTTCCAATAATTGGTGACTTATGTTAGATTTATTAGATTGGTTGAAATTCGAAAGAATTAAATAATTCATGCCTATTTATCGCTTGAATTAATTTTGTGATAAACTTAATTCAAGATAAACTTGTTGAATTATTGGGATCAGATAATTCTTATCTGTTTATCAGTTGATTTAATTTTGAATAAATTAAATCAAGATAAACTTGTAGAATTATTAGGAATTCATTTCTTTTCCTAGAGATTATCTAGATAAAATTGTTTTAATTAGATAACTTCTCTATTGGGTTATTTGAATTAAAACTTAGACTTTATCCTATAGAATCTCGGGTGGAAAAAAAAAGTTTCGCTGAGATCTTTTTTGGGCAGTTAGGCATGCCGATCCTCAAGTTCGGCCTGTCGATGGGGCAAGTTCGACCTACCGATTAGGCAAATCGCTTGCCAATGTGCGGAAAAAGGATTACTCATTTTCACGCAGATTTTATCATATATTGATCTGAATTTGATTCTAATTTGAATTTTTAAGACCTAATTTGATAAGGACTGATCCCAGACCCAACCTCTATAAATAGGGAGTAAGTCACATAAGTTAATTAGATCAATTGAGAGATTAAGAGAGATACTCTATTGGTGAGAAGCTAAAACTCCCTGAGAGCTCTTGTTCACAAATCACGAACACTAGCCTTGGGTTCTCTCAATTGGTTAGAAGGAGAGTCACCTAGAGGAAGAGCTATACGTGTGAACCCACAATCACTCCGATCGTGGATAGAGAATAGCAAAGAAGACTAGTTGGTTGAGGCTCTTTTGGAACGTTACTTCTCTTCATAGATTGCGGGAGTTCTTCGGCATTCAAAGGTTGTAAGATTTGGTTAATTTATGCATATAGCATATCAAACTTGTGTTTTGAAAAATACTTTGATATAAAATTTTTAAAATTCCGCTACATACTATTTTTCCAACATCTTGACACTTGTTGATTTTTATATTTATTAAGATTGTTTCTTCCATTCAACCTATAAAATTCGTCTGGATATTCACTAATGGATCTAAATGCTTACCGACAATTTTGGTATTGTGGCACCTAGGTGCTATGTTCTTGGGTTTCTTTGTATTGGATTCTTTAGCAGTAGCAACTAGGCGCCCAATAGCTAGTGTCTAGGCTCCATTTTGTCCCCAAGTTCACTTTTGCTCATTTTTCAGTTCATTTTGCCCCACGATTTGCCACTATACATCTTTTTTCCTCAAACTTACAAAAAAA
Organism: Artocarpus heterophyllus; assembly: GCA_025403435.1. Classification (NCBI taxonomy): domain Eukaryota; kingdom Viridiplantae; phylum Streptophyta; class Magnoliopsida; order Rosales; family Moraceae; genus Artocarpus; species Artocarpus heterophyllus. Next base: position 32,189,411 of record CM046338.1, read on the forward strand.
AAACATAAAACACTATCAAATTCTTATAAATTGCTCAAAACTACTAAAAATATTGAGTGAGAATAATATAATTAATTAGCCTAAAACTAACTTATCAAATACCCCTTAACTTAAGATTTTGCTAGTCCTTGAGCAAAGAACACAAAAAAAAAAAAAAGGATCAAAGAAGGAGACAAAAAGACAAGACTAACACTAACACATGACATAGTTCGAGCTTCAATTTAATTTTTCATCATACTTGGCCTCAAAGATTGCATAAAGTCTATGACTCAAAGGAAACTCTAACCATTGTGATCATGTAAAAAATCAATTTAAATCTCAATTTTACCACACTCATAATTCCTTGAGTGTGTGTGTGATGCCTCTAACGCTTCTGCAACTACACTCGAATTAGTTTATGTCAACAAGCTTATTATGAAAGATCTCTACATAAGTGAAATTTATGAACACCATAGGCGTAGTTTTCAAACCCACACTCCACTAATGTAGACTATCACAACATCAAAGATTATTAGGACTTCATTCGGCTTGACATGTATGGCTAAGGTAAAAAGGTGAGATAAAGGACAAAATGTAGCTAAACATTTACCCATAAACACACAATTTGTCTCAAGACCTCGTAAGAACATTATTTCTTCTTTCTAAATACACCCTGAAACTTATGTTGCACTTCCTTTGTCATTCACATTTATTTGATGTATGTATCTTTTTTTTTCTCTTTTTTTTCCTTTTTTTTTTGACAATGAATAAACATGAATACATAATCCTTTGATAACAGTACTCAAAACTCCACCTAAGAATGAATAATAGGAAAATATATTCCCTTGATAAGTTCTTCAAAACTCCACCTATCCTTCTGTAATGTCAACTACCTTCAAATAATTTTGTGAACAAATGAACAAATTAGTCAAGCTTATGGGTGAGAAACTAAGTAGGATAAAATTATTCAAAGGCCAGGTTGATTATGTTGGTAACAAAGAAGATTGATAATAAGGCTCAACAAGGTAACTAGTGACTAAATGATGTTAATGGTAGGCTTAAAAGGCTCAAACGGTCCAAAAATAGCCTAAATCATGTCCTTAATGTTGTGTATGTTAGACAGTATGCCCTAAGGAGTAAAAATGTAATACGTTTTGGGAGACATTTTTATCAATAAAGAATTTATTCATTTATATATACCAAATCTTGTCTTCTTTACGTTCATGTTTGTTGAATGTATGATAAGCAAACAGTAGTCTAAGACAGTCAGTCTAAACCTTAAGAATTGGGCATATGATGGACTAATTATGAGGAAGACACGATTCTTAAGGTGACGGTCTAAAACATATGATCCACAATCGAGGGAATAAAGTTGGGTGCTTTATTCATGTAAAGATTATTATGTTGTCTATATCCCTTTTGGGAGATGGTTTGTCTTGACCATCGGAGTTGGACTCCGTGAATAGAAACATTGGCGCTTTGTCATAGGTGACAATGTGTTGGATCGGGACATAAAGTGAATTGATTTGGATTAATAATTCTGTCTTGGCAAATCAATTCACTTTAGACAATCACTTGTATTGTATCTTAATCCTGAGATGAATAGTGGGCCTGTTGTCTCGACTTGTGTCTTTTGATGTGCCAATGACTGACTCCTACATCTCAATAGTGGTATGCATGTCGGTACGTTGGAGGCATGACTCTTGATAGTGTAGACTTGTTGTTCATAGATATAGAATCCATAGCTCCTCTTTAGGAGTAATGATATCCTCTTATATGCGTTGTCCTATAATTGAAAAACTAGAGCGCTCAACCGTTTGGATACATAGGTGTAACCGAATGGTATACTATCTTTGAATGGTAAGTTTTCTAATGGTGAGACAATGGAACGTAAGATAAAAATAATCGGGAAGGTAAGACAGAACTTGTCCTTAAGCCGATTATGGATTATCATATGGGGATACGATACACTTTGATATGTCATAGAGACTTAGCTACATGAGCTTCGTAATTCTATAAAGTTCAAGAGTGCAGCTCTAAGCTTTTAGTTGAGTAGCGTTGGAGTTGATAATTGTGAAATGTATATCTGGGATATTGGGTTTCATAATTATCATGAGCTTGAACTTTATAGGTCCATTTTGGTCCCCTTTGCTAGCTCACAAAATCCTATAACAACACGGCGTGCTTTTCCAATAATTGGTGACTTATGTCGGATTTATCGGATTGGTTTAAAATTTGTAAGAATCAAATAATTCATGTCTGTTTATTAGTTGAATTAATTTTGTAATAAAATTAATTTAAGATAAACTTGTTGAATTATTGGATCAGATAATTTTTGTCTATTTATCGGTTGATTTAATTTTGGATAAATTAGATCAAGATAAACTTGTAGAATTGTTGTGAATTGATTTATTTTCTTAGAGACTATCTTGACAAAGTTTGTTTTGATCGGATATCTTCTCTATCAGAGCCATGGTTTTTACATAAATTTACAAGTTTGTGATCATGATATATGCATAAATTTTGTGATCTTTATCTCTCCTTTGCTTGAATTGAATTTTATAGAGAGATGGCACTCTAGGTTTCTATATAATATATATGTTGTCATGGATTATGTGGTGAATGTTTATTAATTAATTATGGTTGATTAAATTGTTGTTTAATTATTTATTAATTAATTAATACTGGTTATGGTTCCTTAAAGGTTAGAATATGTATCTAGGTTTTTCATGTAAATAGATGGCGGACTATCATCTCTGTCTCGGAATTGTTATTTAATTTTAAATTTGCAAAAATTTTTGTAATTAAATAATTATTCAGAGAAGGCAGATCTAGAAGACAGATCTAGAAGAACAATGATGGCGCCCCCAGGTATTTCCAGAGTCTCTAATTTATGTTTTTGAATTGTTGAAAATAAAATTGATAAATTGCATTAAAGTTGTATTTTCTGGAATAATTTTTCCTGCTCGTTCGGCATGTCGGACGTCACAGTTGGCAAGCCGATGGTCACAGATCGACAGGCCGGACTTGTGGTCCGACAGGCCGACAGTGGGGTAGAAATTGGGTTGCTCTGTCGGCAGGCCAAACTTTCATGACTGGTAGGCCGATCACCCAGATTGGCCTACTGACCGAGAGCTGCCAAGTGTCCAAAAAAGGTGTAATTTTTTCGGTGCAGTTTTACTCTTATTTTTGAGATGATTCTGAGAAACATTAAATTTGGATATGACTGAAAATATGAAGTTTTTTTTTTTTGATTCATAACGGGATTGAGGACTTGAAAATGGTATTGCATGAAGAAGGATACAGCTTGAGGATTCAAGGATGAAGAATCGATAAATGTCTCAATTATTCTCTTGTAATCTTTTTTTTTTCTATTCACTAGGGTGGAACCATAATATTACGGTTATTATTATTTTGCTTGTAGCTTTGCTTGAGTGCTTTGCTTGTCTGCATTATAATATGATTTACCATGTATATTGATAACATGTCATATAGGATAGGGAGTACCGCTCATATTAAAATTGTTCATGCATAATTTTAAAATAAAACCTTGACTTCAAAAGACTGTGTGGAAGAAGGTTATCGAAGAGAGGACCTAAGGCTTCCATCGTTGGTCCATAAGAAGAACATGGTGGTCCCGACCCCTAGGAAGGGATTTCTATCATGTACCAGATTAGATCTCTGAAAGGATAAGGCATTTTAGTGTGATTTATGGTTGCACACCCCTAGGTGGTGATTATAAATCATGGATAAAATATTGAAACGATGGTTATACACTTATGTTAATTTTATTATTAACCTCCCCTAGGAGCTTTGTTAATAAAATTAATGGCCAAAGAAACGATTATTAGTTTATGCTGGATCATACGGGTCCTAGATGACATATATTAATCAGGAGGGGATCCATGTTCCTGATTGAATTTGGCATGACTCCCCTAGGAGCTTGTTGAATTCTGAGTTGGGAATTATCGTTGTAAGGTTGTGATATTTTCAAGGTTTTGACACATAAACACATTTGTATGGTTTTACATGATTGTGTTATCTTACTAAATTATTATATATGTTTGCTTATGTTTGGTATATGATTCTTTATTGTAGATTGAAAATGTCTAAAAACGCTTTATCATTGATACTTGACAAAAACCAATTAACCGGTGAGAATTATAACGATTGAAAACGAAACCTGGACATCGTCCTATCCTTTGAGAAACTCAAATATGTACTGACAACCCCTTGTCCTCCTAAGCCTACGGGAGTCTCAAGTAATGAGCAATTCCAAGCATACGATTGCTGGAAAGATGCTAATGATAAAGCCCGCTGTTATGTTATGGCTAGCATGAACAACGTGCTGCAGGCTCAACATCAGGATTATGAAACTGCGAAGCAGATCTTGGATAATCTTGAAGATATGTTCGGAGGCCAGGCCATAACAAAGCGGCAAGGGACGCTTCGAAAACTCTTAAACTGTAGATAGAGACCGGGGACATCTGTAAAGGAGCACATGATGTTGGTCATGGGTTACCTCGTTGAGGCTTAAACCAATGGAGCCGACATCGATGCTGAAACTTAGATGACTATGGTCTTTGAGACTTTGTCTAAGGAATTTATTTCGTTCAGAGCTACTTTTAGTTTAAGTAATAGACCGGATATGACCTTGACAGAACTGATGAAACAGTTACAGGAGTTCAAACTGCTGATCAGGGAGTCTCCTGCTGGTGGTGAGGCAAACATGGTAGCTGCTTCTGGTTCCAATCCTAACTCTGGGAATGGAAAGAAGCAACGAGCCAAGAACGGGAAGTCTTCTATTCCTGCTGCTACCAAGAGCAAGAAGAAGAAGAAGAAGAACCCAAAGAAGCTTAAGTGCTTCTTTTGTGGTAAGGTCGGGCATATAAAGAAGCATTGCAAGGACTTCCTTTCCAAGGAAGGTAGGTGTGATCTTCTATATTTAGAAACTTGTTTGGTTCAGGAATCCAGTGACATCTGGGTCATAGATTCCGGTGCAACTAATCCTGTTTGTGTTTCTCTACAGGGATTCAAAGAAACGAGAAGTCTACTAAGTGAAGACTTAACGCTTCGGATGGACGATGGATCCTTGGTTTCAGCGGAAGCAGTGGGAGATGTCCATCTTTACTTTGCTAATTATAGGAATTTAATTTTACGGGATTGTTTTTATATTTCTAAATTTAAAAGGAATTTAATTTCTATATCTTCTTTATTTAAAGACTCCTACGTGGAATCTTTTAATGAAAAAGTGATAATTCGTAAAAACAAATCTTTTATCTGTTCTGGATGGATGCAAAATAATCTATATTTTATCAAACCAAAGATGGTCTTATTGCTTAATGCTGAGATAAATGATAATGACTCAAAAAGACTTAAAACTTCTCACTCTAATAAGACTTATCTTTGGCATTTGCGCCTAGGCCATATTAACCTGAATAGGATTCAAAGGTTGGTAAGGGATAGACCTTTAAGTCACTTAAAGGTGAAATCTATACCTCAATGTGAATCTTGTTTGAAGGGTAAAATGACCAAAAGACCATACGGGTTTAAGGGCAATAGGGCTGAAGGGGTTCTAGAACTTGTGCATAGTGATGTTTGCGGACCGATGAACATCCGGGCACGAGGAGGGTATGAGTATTTCGTCACTTTTATTGACGATTACTCAAGATATGGGTATGTGTACCTGATGCATCACAAAAGCAAAACTTATGAGAAGTTCAGGGAGTTTCGGGCTGAAGTGGAAAAGCAATTGGGTAGACCCATAAAGGCACTTTGATCTGATCGAGGTGGGGAATACCTTTCTGATGAGTTCTTGGGACACTTATTAGAGAATGAGATTTTATCCCATTTGACTACGCCGGGCACTCCGCAGCAGAATGGCATAGCAGAGGGAATGAATAGGACTTTGTTGGACATGATTAGGTCCATGATGAGTTATTCATCATTACCTTTATCCTTTTGGGGATAAGCACTACAAACTGCATGTTAGCTTCTGAACAATGTGCCTTCAAAATTGGTCCCTAAAACTCCTCCCGAGTTGTGGACAAGAAGGAAGACATCCTTAAACCATATTCGTATGTGGGGATGTCTGGCTCATGTCCTGTTTAAGGATCCAAATAAGTTGGAAGCACGTTCAGAAGTTTGCATGTTTGTAGGATATCCAAAAGGGACTAAAGGGGGTTATTTTTATAACCCAAAGGAAAATAAAGTCGTGGTTTCAACTAATGCAACTTTCCTTGAGGAGAGTTACATGGACGACTTTAAACCTCGAAGCAAAGTGGTGCTTGAGGAGTTAAGGGGTGATCCGTTCACTCCGGAGGTTCCAAACGAAACCATTCCGATCGGTGTAGAAAAACCAAACAAACATGAACAACAATCTCAGGGGCTTCGGCGTAGTGGGAGGATCGGGCGTTAACCTGAGAGGTATATGTTCAATGGGGAAGTCTTTTTGACTAAACCAGATGAACATGACAGGGACCCTTATACTTACACAGAAGCTATGGAGGATGTTGATTCAAAACTCTGGACAGAGGCCATGAGCATTAAGATGAAGTCTATGGAGACTAATCAGGTCTAGGAGCTTGTGGATCTTCCCAAAGGGCAAAACCCATAGGGTGTAAGTGGATTTACAAGAGGAAAAGAGGAGTAGATGGAAAGGTTGAAACCTTTAAGGCTAGACTAGTAGCTAAGGGTTATACACAAAAAGAAGGAAACGATTATGAGGATACCTTTTTGCCTGTAGCCATGCTTAAGTCCATCTGGATTCTCTTATCCATAGCTGCCGCTCTCGGCTATGAGATTTGGCAGATGGATGTCAAGACGGTTTTTTTGAATGGCTATCTTGATAAGTCCTTTTATATAGAACAGCCAGACGGGTTCAAGGTCGCGGGTCAAGAAGGTAAGGTTTGTAAGCTGTTGAAGTCAATTTATGGACTTAAGCAGGCTTCCCGTTCTTGGAACATAAGATTTGATCAAGTGATCAAGACTTATGGGTTCTTTCAAAATGTGGATGAACCATGTGTTTACAAACACATTAAGGATGGGAAGGTGGTTTTTCTACTACTCTATGTGGATGACATTCTGCTAATTGGCAATGACGTTGGGGCATTGTCATCTGTCAAATTATGGTTGACCAAGCAGTTTGACATGAAGGACTTGGGTGAGGCTAATTTTGTTCTCGGTATCCAGATCTTTCGGGATAGGAAGAACAAAATGATAGCTTTGTCATAGACCGGCTACATAGATAAAATTCTCAGGAGGTTTGCAATGCAGGATTTCAAGAAAGTGGGCAACCATCTAGGTTTGGAATTACTCTTTCTAAGAAAGACTCTCCAAAGTCTTATGAAGAAAGAGAATACATGAAGAAGGTGCCTTATGCTTCGGCAGTGGGTAGTCTCATGTATGCCATGCTTTGCACACGACCGGATATTAGCTATGCCATCGGAATTGTGAGTCGATTTCAGGCAGATCCAGGACCGAACCATTGGGTTGCAGTAAAGCATATTGTCAAGTACCTGAGAAGGACTCGAGGGTATATGCTTGTGTATTCGGGTGAGGACTTAACTCCTCTAGGATACACTAATTTGGATTTTCAATCCTGTTTGGATTCTAAGAAATCAACTTCGGGGTTTGTGTTTACTTTGGGCGGTGGCACCATCAGTTGGAGAAGTGCAAAGCAAGATTGCACTTCGGATTCAATGATGGAGGCCGAGTATGTGGCGGCTAGTGATGCTTCGAAAGAAGCTGTGTGGCTCTGCAAGTTCCTTGGGGATCTTGAAGTAGTTCCTGGTATGGATAAAGCAGTATCACTCTACTATGATAACAGTGCGGCGGTAGCTAATGCTAAGGAACCAAGCTTTCACAAGAAGAGTAAGCATATTGATTGAAAATATCATATGATAAAGGACTTCGTTGAGGGCGGGCATGTCACGGTGTGCAAGATCGCGTCAGAGGACAATTTAGCTGATCTATTTACGAAGACACTTACTAGGAGAGTCTTCGAGAGGCATGTGGAAGCTATGGGGATGCGAAATTTGCTGCATTTACTCACTTAGTGCAAGTGGGAGATTGTTAGACATGTATGCCCTAAGGAGTAAAAATGTAATACGTTTTTGGAGACATTTTTATCAATAAAGAATTTATTCATTAATATATACCAAATCTTGTCCTCTTTACGTTCATGTTTGTTGAATGTATGATAAGCAAACAGTAGTCTGAGACTGTCAGTCTAAACCTTAAGAATTGGGCATATGATGGACTAATTATGCAGAAGGCACGATTCTTAAGGTGACGGTCTAAAACATATGATCCGTAATCAAGGGAATAAAGTTGGGCACTTTATTCATGTAAAGATTGTTATGTTGTCTATATCCCTTTTGGGAGATGGTTTGTCTTGACCATCGGAGTTGGACTCCGTGAATAGAAACATTGGCGCTTTGTCATAGGTGACAATGTGTTGGATCGGGATATAAAGTGAATTAATTTGGATTAATAATCATGTCTTGGAAAATCAATTCACTTTAGACAATCACTTGTATCGTATCTTAATCCTGAGATGAATAGTGGGCCCGTTGTCTCGACTTGTGTCTTTTGATGTGCCAATGGCTGACTCCCACATCTCAATAGTGGTATGCATGCCGGTACGTTGGAGGCATGACTCTTGATAGCGTAGACTTGTTGTTCATAGATATGGAATCCATAGCTCCTCTTTAAGAGTAATGATATCCTCTTATATGCGTTGTCCTGTAATTGGAAAACTGGAGCGCTCAACCATTTGGATACATAGGTGTAACCGAATGGTATACTATCTTTGGATGGTAAGTTTTCTAACGGTGAGACAATGGAACGTAAGATAAAAATAATAGGGAATGTAAGACTGAACTTGTCCTTAAGCCGATTATGGATTATCATATGGGGATACGATACACTTTGATATGTCATGGAGACTTAGCTACATGAGCTTCGTAATTCTATAAAGTTTGAGAGTGCAGCTCCAAGCTTTTAGTGGAGTAGCGTTGGAGTTGATAATTGTGAAATGCATATCTGGGATATTGGGTTTCATAATTATCATGAGCTTGAGCTTTCTAGGTCCATTTTGGTCCCCTTTGCTAGCTCACAAAATCCTGTAACGACACGGCGTGCTTTTCCAATAATTGGTGACTTATGTCGGATTTATCGGATTGGTTTAAAATTTGTAAGAATCAAATAATTCATGTCTGTTTATTGGTTGAATTAATTTTGTAATAAAATTAATTTAAGATAAACTTGTTGAATTATTGGATCAGATAATTCTTGTCTGTTTATCGGTTGATTTAATTTTGGATAAATTAGATCAAGATAAACTTGTAGAATTATTGTGAATTGATTTATTTTCTTAGAGATTATCTTGATAAAGTTTGTTTTGATTAGATATCTTCTCTATTGGGTTATTTGAATCAAAACTGAGACTTTATCCTTTAGAATCTCGGGTGGAAAATAAAAGATTCGCGGAGATTTTTTCTCGGGAGTTCGGCCTACTGAATGACGTGTTCGGCCTACCGATCAGGCTGTTCGGCCTGCCGATCAATGGGAGATAAGATTATGCGTTTTCATGTGGATCTTATTAGATATTGATCCAAACTTGATTTTGTTTCGAGTTTTTGAGACCTAATCTGATAGGGACTGACCCCAAGACCAATGGCTATATAAAGGGAGTGAGTCTCATGATTTACTCAGATCAATTGAGAGATTAAGAGTGATACTCTTCTAGTGAGCATCTAAAAACTCCCTAAGAGCTTTTGTTCACAAATCACGAACACTAGCTTTGGGTTCTCTCTCTTGGTTGGAAGGAGAGTCACCGGTGGAAGAGTTGAACGTGTGAGCCCATACTCACTCCGGTTGTGGATAGAGAATAGCAAATAAGACCAGTTAGTTGAGGCTCTTCTGGAACGTTACTTCTCTTCACAGGCTGCGGAGGTTCTTCATACAAAGATTAGTAAGATCTGTCTAATTTATACATATAACATGTCAAACTTGTGTTTTGAAAATTACTCTGATGAAAATTTTTAAAATTCCGTTGCGCACCATGTTTCCAACAATGTAGCCTAGGATTTTGCCTCGAGTAGTTATCAAATAGGTTTTAGCGTTCATTTGAGATCAAAAATATCACTTAATCAACATAAAATTCATCTAAGTGTAGAATACTTAGGTAATCAAAGAGTGAGTGCTCAAAGTGCTCAAAGAATCACAGCATGGCAACTAATCACAAGAAAAACAAGGATAGACCAACAACAATTATTATCCCTTAAAAGCCATATTTAATTTCAACCATCATCTTATCATTGGCCTCCTAGGATTCAAGTTAAAAGGTGTTCAAACGACCCAACTTCACTATCATAATAACTATCAAATGCAAAGAAAAAAAAAACAAATCCTAAACTAAAACCTAATTAAACCATAATGATTGATTGACACAAACAAAACATAAAGCAACACACCACCCCTAAACTTGAACAATATCTTGTCCTTAATGTAAAAAGAAAACAAAAATGAGAAAGGAAAGAACACTCCTTAAACTGAAGGTTGCGGCAACCTATTCCTTCTCATCCTCATTCTCTTCATCTTCATTGAAATCGAGACTGTGGGAAAGTTGTCCAAGTTCATGTTTAGATGCATAGCCATGTGGTTTATCATCTGTGCCAGGCTGTAGATATGGTTTTAGTTTTTGAATTTTTTTTATTAAGCTGAGCGCCTTGATGTCCCCTGAAAACCTAAAATTGCCACAAATAAGACTTACATCATGATTAAGTTACAGAATATAATAAAACTAAAAGAAACAACTAACAAACTAAATAATATGATGAAAATTAAAATTGAAAAGGATACAGAGCTTGGGTTGCCTCCCAAGAAGTGCTTGTTTTATAGTTATCAACCTAACTCTCAAAGAAACGCTCGTCAAAGAGCAGCTTTGGCCTATAGTAAGTGTCAAACAACACCACATATGGGTCTTGGTTATAGATGCCTCAAGCTTGGCGAGATTTAGAAGTGATTAGTATGTTGCACTAACAACATATGTCTTAAATGATGTGCTTTTGATGGAAACTTCATTATTGGCTCGAGCTTGGACAGGGTGAGATATGATGGTGGTGACGTCCATGGCCAACACGAATTAGTTGGTGATCTATATATTGGAACAATTGATGAGCTCAAATCAACGGTCTTCTATGCTTCTATATCCTCCAACGACCTTCGTGGCTTTTGCTTATATAGGAATTCCTCTAATAACTCTTCTATGTACTCTTCCCTTTCCTTTTGGCTATCCATTAGCATGCTTGTGATTTGGTCTTCATATAAGTCATAGTTTTGGAAAAACTCCTCTTGATTTAGCAATTGTAGATTGTTGTTGATCAAGCAAGAGCCTAACTCAGCAAATGGTTGAGCTAACACAACTTTAAAAGGTTCTTGTTCTTCATCTTGAGGTTTTATTTCCTCTACAGGCTTAAATTCTAAAGATTTCACACGATCATCATCAAACAAAACCACATCCTTTATCGTTTTATAGTCACCACAAGGACTTGATGTTGTAATTTCCTCCTCTAGATGACTCTCTAAAATTGTGCTCATTAAACGGATTTGTTTATCTAGATATCACCTAGAGTTGGAGATTTCATGACTTCCCTCAAGAGTGGCCTTTAGATGGTCTTAAAGCAACTTCCAAAGGTGTCTTCTCTTCTTGATACTGGCAACAGGATTGTTCCATCATGTTGGGGTGGATATTCCATGAAAGATTTTGATGCTTCTCCCAATAGGAATTATGCATTGAAGAATTCAAATGCCAATGGTAATTGAAGGCTGCCATATCGTCCAATAAGTAGTAAGCTTCATCAACGGTTCTTGAAAAGAAAGAATGACAATCGAAGACTACACTTTTTTCCACCCAATCTCTAGCTTCAAAATGCAATCCTTCAACAAACTTTTGGAAAAGAGCCCACTTTGGCTGGTTGTGATGTGGGTACCGCTCAAGCATTTCTTTGAATCGCTCCCAAGCTGCATAAAATGATTTCGTATGTTGTTGGGCAAAACTTGCAACGATATTTTAATAAAACATTATGAAGTTCCTTGGGAAACAAATAACTTAGAAGAAAAAAAAATTAGAACAAATAAAAATAAAATAAAACAAATAAAAAAATATTCAAAGTAATCCTAGAGCTAATTGGTGTCGATATTAACTAAATTAAACAACAATCCCTGGCAACGGCCCCAAAAACTTGTTGCGAAAAATCTGCTAGTACACAGAATCATAGACAAGTAATAAAGAGTAAGTAGAGTATCGTTCCCACAAGGATTGCGTTAATCTAGCTAAATACCGCAATTGGTTAACTCTAAAATTATTTGAACAATTAAATATAAATAGAAAAAAAAAACAAAACAAATAAAAAAAATGAAAACCTAAATAATAAAATAATAGGGCATCTGATTTCACCTAAATTAATCCTATTCAAATTATCTAATTTAATTAACTGGTGTTTACTCCTATGCTAATAATGAATTTCTCTTAGGTAGTCATTAATTTTTCTCAAGCATTAATAATTTATCTCAGTTAGCAAATTTCATACATCTCTGTGGAAACTCTAAGCTTACAAAGATTCATTAAGAACAAGAAATTCACCAGTTACACAAGTCTCATATATATCTCTCTCTTATAATGATTTCATGGCATTCAATCATGGTCTAATTTAATTATCACTTCTCAGCCTCAAATTAAATCACAAAACATGCAAAAGGTGCACAAACTTTTACAAGCATTAAGATTAGATTAAATACTCAGTATAGATAATGGATAAACGTCAAATTGAATTAAATTAAATAAAAGTAAAAATTTATAATTCGGCTACATCGTAGCCCTAGAAAAAGAGAAATTAGTTCCTAATGAAACTAAAAACAATCCTAAATAATATCTTAAACATGATGAGTGAAGGAAAAGAATTGTGTTTGATGCGAAGATGATTTCTGTCTTTGGCTTGTACTGTTCTTCCTCTCTAAAGTAGTGAGTTCTCCCCTCTTGTCTATAGTTTTCCCCCCTTAAAATTCATCCTTCAACCCTTCATAATGTTTTATTTATAAGCTAGGGTTTAAAAGGGTAATTTTGGAGCAAATTTAGGCTAAGAATTGAATTAACATCGCAACGGCGCCTAGGCTCCATTCTCTGGTGCCAAGGCGCCAGGATCGTAGTGCCTAGGTGCTACACCTCCTTATAGAAACTTTTTCAAATTGACACCTAGGCGCCATGATTGTGGCGCCTAGGCTTCGAAGTAGCGCCTAGGCGCCAGGATTATAGCGCTTAGGCACTACACTAGTCCTCCAATTGGCGCCTAGGTGCCTAAATTGTAGCGCCTAGTGTTTTAAAAATAGTACGCAGTGAAATTTCAAAAGTTTATATCAGAATATTTTTCAAAACACAAGTTTTCCATGTTATATGCATAAATTAACCAGATCTTACTAATCTCGGCGTGCCAAAAAGCTCCTGCAATCAGTGAAGAGAAGTAATGTTTCAGAAGAGCCTCAACCAACTAGTCTTCTTTGCTATTCTCTATCCACAATTGGAGTGAGTGCGGGCTCACATGCACAGCTCTTCCACCAAGTGACTCTCCTTCCAACCAAATGAGAGAACCCAAAGCTAGTGTTTGTGATTTGTGAACAAGAGCTCTCAGGGAGTTTTAGATTCTTACCAGCAGAGTATCACTCTTAATCTCTCAATTGATCTGAATAACTTATGAGACTTACTCTCTATTTAAAAAGGTTGGGTCTAGGTTCAGTCCTTATCAGATAGGGTCTCAAAAATTCAAATCAGAATAAAAATGGGCTCAATATCTAATGAAATCCTCGTGGAAAATGCGTGACCTTTTTATTGCACATCGATAGACCGATCTGCATAATTGATAGGCCAAACTTGCCCCATCGGCAAGCCAAACTTGAGGATCAGCATGCTGAACTTCTGATAAAAAAGATATCAGTGAATCTTTTATTTTTCACTCGAGATTCTATAAGATAAAGTCCCAATTTTAATTCAAATAACCCAATAGAGAAGTTATATAATCAAAACAACTTTATCTAGATAATCTCTAAGAAAATAAATGAATTCCTAATAATTCTACAAGTTATAATCTCTAAGAAAATAAATGAATTCCTAATAATTTTATAAGCTTACCTTGATTTAATTTATTCAAAATTAAATCAACCGATAAACAGACAAGAATTATCCGATCCCAATAATTCAACAAGTTTATCTTGAATTAATTTTTGTCATAAAATTAATTCAACCGATAAATAGACATGAATTATTTGATTCTTCCGAATTTCAACCAATCTAATAAATCTGACATAAGTCACCAATTATTGGAAAAGCACACCGTATCGTTACAGGATTTTGTAAGCTAGCAAAGGGGACCAAATGGACCTATATAGTTCAAGCTCCCGATAATTATGAAACCCAATATCCTAGATATACATTTCATAATTATCAACTCCAATGCTACTCCACTAAAAGCTTGGAGCTGCACTCTCGAACTATATAGAATTACGAAGCCCATATAGCTAAGTCTCCATGACATATCATCGTGTATCGTATCCCCATAGGATTATCCATAATCGGCTTAAGGACAAGTCTTGTCTTACCTTCCCAATTATTTTTATCTTACGTTCCATTATCTTCCATCGGAAAACTTACCATCCAAAGACAGTGTACCATTTGGTTACACCTATGTATCCAAATGGTTAAGCGCTCTAGTTTTTTAATTACAGGACAACGCATATAAGAGGATATCACTACTCCTAAAGAGGAGCTATGGATTCCCTATCTATGAATAACAGGTCAACGCCATCAAGAGTCATGCCTCTAATGTACCGGCATGCATACCACTATTAAGATGTAGGTGTCACCCTTTTGGTACATCAAAAGACACAAGTCAAGACAACGGGCCTACTATTCATCTTAAGATTAAGATATAATACAAATAATTGTCTAAAGTGAATCGATTTGCCATGACAGAATTATTAATCCAAATCAATTCAATTTATTTCCTGATCCAACACATCGTCTCCTATGACAACATGCCAATGTTTCTATTCACGGAGTCCACTTCCGATGTTCAAGACAAACCATCTCCCAATAGGGATATAGACAACATAACAATCTTTACATGAATAAAGCGCCCAACTTTATTCCCTCAATTGTGGACCTTATGATTTAGACCATCACTTTAAGAATCGTGCCTTTCGCATAATCTATCCATCATATGCTCAATTCTTAAAGGTTTAGACCGACAGTCTCAAACTATTGTTTACTTAACATATATTCAACAAATATAAACGTAAAGAGGATAAGATTTGGTATATAAAAACAATAAATAAATTCTTTATTGATAAACATGTCTCCAAAAACTTATTACATTGTTACTCCTTAGGGCATACAAGTCTAATAATCTCCCACTTGCACTAAGTGAGTAAATATGACAAATCTCGCATCCCTATAGCTTCCACATGCCTCTCGAAGACTCTCCTAGTAAGTGTCTTCGTAAATGGATCAACTAAATGTCCTCTAACGTGGTCTTGCACACCGTGACATGGCCGCCCTCAACGAAGTCCTTTATCACATGATACTTCTAATTAATATGCTTACTCTTCTTGTGAAATCTTGGTTCCCTAGCATTAGCTATCGCCGCACTGTTATCACAGTACAGTGATACTGCTTTATTCATATCAAGAACTATCTTTAAATCCCCAAGGAACTTGCAGAGCCACACTGCTTATTTCGAAGAATCACTAGCTGCCACATACTCAGCCTCCATTGTTGAATCTAAAGTGCAATCTTGTTTCACACTTCTCCAACTGATGGCACCACTGCCCAGAGTAAACAAAAAACCCAAAGTCGATTTCTTAGAATCTAGACAGGATTAAAAATCTAAGTCAGTATATCCTAGAAGAGTCAAGTCCTCACCCGAATATACAAGCATATATCCTCGAGTCATTCTCAGTTACTTGAAAACTTGCTTTACCGCAACCCAATGGTTCGGTCCTAGATTCGCCTGAAATTGACTTACAATCCTGACCACATAACAAATATCTAGTCGGGTGCAAAGCATGGCATACATGAGACTACCCACTGCTGAAGCATAAGGCACCTTCTTCATGTATTCTCTTTCTTCATCAGACTTTGGAGAGTCTTTCTTAAAAAGAGTAATTCAAGACCTAGATGGTTGCCCACCTTTCTCAAAATCCTACATTGCAAACCTCTTGAGAATTTTATCTATGTGGCCGGCCTGGGACAAAGCTATCATTTTGTTCTTCCTATCCCAAAAAATCTAGATACTGAGAACAAAATTAGCCTTACCCAAGTCCTTCATGTCAAACTACTTGGTCAACCATAGTTTGACTGACGACAATGCCCCAATGTCATTGCCAATTAGCAAAATGTCATCTACATAGAGCAATAGAAAAACCACCTTCCCATCCTTAATGTGTTTGTAAACACATGGCTCATCCACATTTTATGAGAATCCATAAGTCTTAATCACCTGATCAAATCTTATGTTCCAAGAACAGAAAGCCTACTTAAGTCCATAAATTGACTTTAGCAGCTTACAAACCTTACCCTCTTGACCCTTGACCTTGAACCCGTCTAGTTGTTCCATATAAATGGACTCATCAAGATAGCCATTTAGAAAAGCCGTCTTGACATCCATTTGCCAAATCTCGTAGTCGAGAGCGGCAGCTATGGACAAGAGAATCCGGATGGACTTAAGCATGGCTATAGGCAAAAAGGTTTCCTCATAATCGATTCATTCTTATTACGTATAACCCTTAGCTATTTGCCTAGCCTTAAAGGTTTCAACCTTTCCATCCACACATCTTTTCCTTTTGTAGATCCACTTACACCCTATGGGTTTTACCCCTTTGGGAAGATCCACAAGCTCATAGACCTAATTAGTCTCCATAGACTTCATCTCTATGTTCATGGCCTCTGTCCAAAGTTTTGAATCAACATCCTCCATAGCCTATGCATAAGTCTAAGGATCCTTGTCATGTTTATCCGGTTCAGCCAAGAAGACCTCCCTATTGAACATATACCTCTCAAGTTGATGCCCGAACCTCCCACTACGTCGAAGCCCCTTAGGTTGTTGTTTAGGTTCATTTGGTTTTTCTACACTGATTGGAACGGTTTCATTCGGAACCTCCAGAGTGATTGGATCACTTCTTAACTCCTCAAGCACCACTTTGCTCAAGGTTTAAAGTCAACTATGTAACTCTCCTCAAGGAAAGTTGCATTAGTTGAAACCACGACTTTATTTTTCTTTGGGTTATAGAAATAACCTCCTTTAGTCCCTTTTGGATATCCTACAAACACGCAAACTTCTGAACGTGCTTTCAACTTATTCGCATACTTAAACAGGACATGAGTCGGACATCCCCATATGCGAATATGGTTTAAGGATGTCTTCTTGTTCGTCCACAACTCGTGAGGAGTTTTAGGGACCGATTTTGAAGGCACATTGTTCAAAAGATAACATGCGGTTTGTAGTGCATATCCCCAAAAGGATAAAGGCAATGATGAATAACTCATCATGGACCTAACCATGTCCAATAAAGTCATATTCATTTTCTCCGCTACGCCATTCTGCTGCGGAGTGCCCGATGTAGTCAAATGGGATAAAATCCCATTCTCTAATAAGTGTCCCAAGATCTCATCAGAAATGCATTCTCCACCTCGATCGGATCGAAGTACCTTTATGGGTCTACCCAATTGCTTTTCCACTTCAGCTCGAAACTCCCTAAACTTGCCAAAAGTTTTGTTTTTGTTGTGCATCAGGTACACATACCTATACCTTGAGTAATCGTCAATAAAAGTGACAAAATACTTATACCCTCCTCGTGCCTGGATGTTCATTGGGCCGTAAACATTACTATGCACAAGTTCTAGAACCTCTTCGGCCCTATTGCCCTTAACCCGTATGGTCTTTTGGTCATTTTACCCTCCAAACAAGATTCACATTAAGGTATAGATTCTACCTTTAACTGACTTAAAGGTCCATCCCTTAACAACATTTGAATCCTATTTAGGTTAATATGTCCAAGGCGTAAATACCAAAGATAAGTCTTATTAGAGTTAGAAGTTTAAGTCTTTTAGAGTTATTATCATTCATCTTAGCATTAAGCAGTAAGTTCATGTTAGGTTTGATAAAATATAGATTATTTTGCATCCATCCAGAACAGGTAAAAGCTTTGTTTTTACGAATCACCACTTTATCATTAAAAGAAACCAAATAGGAGTCTTTAAATAAACAAGCTACAGAAATTAAATTCATTTTAAATTTAGGAACATAAAAAAAATCTCACAAAATTAAATTCCTATAACTATCAAAATAAAGATGGACATCTCCCACTGCTTCTGCTAAGACCAAGGATCCATAGCCCATCCGTAGCGTGAAGTCTTCATGTAGTAGACTTCTTGTTTCTTTGAACCCCTGTAGAGAAATACAAACATGATTAGTTGCACCAGAATCTATAACCCAAATGTCACTAGATTCCTTAACCAAACAAGTTTCTAAATACAGAAGATCACACCTACCTCATTTGGAAAGGAAGTCCTTGCAATGCTTCTTTATGTGCCCGATCTTCCCATAGAAAAAGCACTTAAGCTTCTTTAGGTTCTTCTTCTTCTTTTTCTTGCTCTTGGTGCTAGCAGCAATAGAAGACTTTCCATTCTTGGCTTGTTGCCTCTTTCCATTCCGGGAGTTGGGATTGGAACCAGAAGCAGCTACCATATTGGCCTCTCCACTCACAAGAGACTCCTTGATCAGTAGTTCAAACTCTTGTAACTGTTTCATTAATTATGTTAAGGTCATATCCCACCTATTGTTGAAATTAAAAGTAGCTCTAAACAGAATAAATTCCTTTGACAGAGTCTCAAATACCATAGTCATCTGAGTTTCAACATCAATGTCGACTCCATTAGTTTGAGCCTCAACGACATAACCTATGACCAACATCATGTGCTCCTTTACAGATGTCCCTAGCCTCTGCTTACAGTTAAGAAGTTTCCAAAGTGTCTCTTGCCACTTTGATATGGCCTGGCCTCCAAACATATCCTCAAGATTATCCAAGATTTGCTTTGTAGTCTCATAATCTTCATGTTGAGCCTACAACACATTATTCATGCTAGCCATAACATAGCAGCGGGCCTGATCGTTTGCATCTTTCCAGCGATCATACGCTTGAAATTGCTCATTAGTGGAATCTCCCATAGGCTTCAGAGGACAAAGGGTTGTCAGCACAAATTTTAGTTTCTCAAAGGAGAGGACGATATCCAGGTTCCGTTTCCAATCATTATAATTATCTCCGGTTAGTAGGTTTTTGTCAAGTATCAAAGATAAAGCATTTTTAGACATTTTTAATCCACAATAAAGAATCATATACCAAACATAAGCATACATATAATAATAATTTAGTAAGAAAACACAATTATGTAAAAACATACAAATGTGTTTGTGTCAAAACCTTGAAAATATCACATCCTTACAATAATAATTCCCAACTCAGAATTCAACAAGCTCCTAGGAGAGTCATGCCAAATTCAATCAGGAACACGGATCCCCTCCTGATTAATATATGTCATCTAAGACCCGTATGATCCAGCATATATTAATAATCGTTTCTTTGGCCATTAATTTTATTAACAAAGCTCTAAGGGGATATTAATAATAAAATTAACGTAAGTGTATAACCATCGTTTCAATATTTTATCCAAGATTTATAATCACCACCTAGGGGTGTGCAACCATAAATCATGCTAAAATACCTTATCCTCTTAGAGATCCAATCTGGTACATGATAGAAATCCCTTCCTAGGGGTCGGGACCACTATGTTCTTCCTATGGACCAACAATGGAGGCCGTAGGTTTTTTCTTTGAAAACCTTCTCCTACTCAATCTTTTGAAATCAAGGTTTTATTTTGAAATACATGCATGAACAATTTCAATATGTGCGGCACTCCCTATTCTATATGATATGTTATCAATATACATGACAAAACATATTATAATGCAGACAAGCAAAGCAATCAAACAAAGCTACAAGCAAAATAATAATAACTGTAATATTATGGTTCCACCCTAGAGAATAGAAAACAAAAATTACAAGAGAATAATTGAAACCTATTATTGACTCTTCATCCTTGAATTCTCAGGTTGTATCCTTCTTCATGTAATGTCCATCTTTAAGTCTTTAATCTCGTATGAATCGAATACTTCATATTTCCGGTCATATCCAAAATTTAATGTTTCTAAAAAATGTCTCAAAAATAAAATTAAAACTGCGTTGAAAAACTGCACTTTTTTTGAAAATTTTTTACCTCTCTGTTGGCAAGCGGATCTAGGTGATTGGCCTACTGGTCATGACCCATCGGCCTGCCGTTCTTCACAGATCGGCCTGTCGATTTATGACAGATCGGCCTATCGATTCATGACAAATTGGCCTGCTGGTCTAGAAGTTTGGCCTGCCATTAGAGCCACCTGATTTCTGCCCCACTGTCGGCTTGTTGAACCTCACGTTCGGCCTGCTGATCTATGACCATCTGCCTGTCAAACTAAAGGGTTTGGCATGCAGACCGAGCAGAAACCACGCGTTCCCGAAAATACAATTTTTAATGCAATTCATTAATTTTATTTTTAACAATTCAAAAACATAAAATTAGAGACTCAGGAAATACCTAGAAGTGCCATCATCTATCTTTTGGATTTGTCTTCTCCAAATGATTATTTAATTACAAAATTCTTAAAAATTTAAAATTAAATAATAATTCTTAGACGGAGATGATAGTCTGTTATCTAATTACATGAAAAATCTACATACACATTCTAACCTCTAAGGAATCATAACCGATATAAATTAATTAATAAATAAATAATTAAATAACAATTTAATCAACCATAATTAATTAATAAACATTCACCACATAATTCATGACAACATAAAATTATATCGAAACCTAGAGTGCCAACTCTCTATAAAATTAAATCCAAGCATAGGAGAGATTAAGATCACAAACTTTATACATATAGCATGATCACAAACTCGTAAATTTATATAAAAACCATGGCTCTGATACCATTTATTAGAAAAAAAAGTACGCAACAGAATTTTAAAAGTTTATATCAGAGTATTTTTCAAAACACAAGTTTGACATTTTATATGCATAAATTAACCAGATCTTACTAACCTCTGTGTGTCGAAAAGCTCTTGCAATCAGTGAAGAGAAGTAACGTTCCAAAAGAGCCTCAACCAACTGGTCTTCTTTGCTATTCTCTATTTACGATTGGAGTGAGTGTGGGGTCACATGTACAGCTCTTCCACCAGGTGACTCTCCTTCCAACCAATTGAGAGAACCCAAAGCTAGTGTTTGTGATTTGTGAACAAGAGCTCCCAAGGAGTTTCAGATTCTCACCAGCAGAGTATCACTCTTAATCTCTCAATTGATCTGAATAACTTATGAGACTTACTCCCTTTTATAGAGGTTGGGTCTAGGTTCAGTCCTTATCAGATAGGGTCTCAAAAATTCGAATCATAATCAAAATCAGATCAATATCTGATGAAATCTGCATGAAAAACACGTGATCTTTTTATCACACATCGGTAGATTGATCTGCATAATCGACAGGCTAAACTTACCCCATCGGCAAGTCAAACATAAGGATCAACAGGCCAAACTCCTGATAAAAAGATCTCAACGAATCTTTTATTTTTTACCCGAGATTCTATAAGATAAAGTCTTAGTTTTAATTCAAATAACCCAATAGAGAAGTTATCTAATCAAAATTTATTCAAAATTAAATCAACTAATAAACAAACAAGAATATCTGATCCCAATAATTAAACAAGTTTATTTTGAATTAATTTTTGTCACAAAATTAATTCAACCGATAAATAGACATGAATTATTTGATTCTTTCGAATTTCAACCAATCTAATAAATCTAACATAAGTCACCAATTATTGAAAAAGCACGCCGTATCGTTACAGGATTTTGTGAGCTAGCAAAGGGGACCAAATGGACTTATATAGTTCAAGCTCACGATAATTACAAAACCCAATATCCCAGATATACATTTCATAATTATCAACTCCAACACTACTCCACTAAAAGCTTGGAGCTACACTCTCAAACTATATAGAATTACGAAGCCCATATAGCTAAGTATCCATGACATATCATAGTGTATCGAATCCCCATAGGATTATCCATAATTGACTTAAGGATAAGTTCTGTCTTACCTTCCCGATTATTTTTATCTTACATTCCATTATCTCACCATTGGAAAACTTACCATCCAAAGACAGTATACCATTTGGTTACACCTATGTATCCAAATGATTGAACGCTCTAGTTTTTTAATTACAGGATAACGTATATAAGAGGATATCACTACTCCTAAAGAGGAGCTATGGATTCCCTATCTATGAATAACAGGTCCACGCCATCAAGAGTCATGCCTCTAACGTACCGGCATGCATACCACTATTAAGATATGGGTCTCAACCTTTGGTACATCAAAAGACACAAGTCAAGACAATGGGCCTACTATTCATCTCAAGATTAAGATACAATACAAATGATTGTTTAAAGTGAATCGATTTGTCAAGACAGAATTATTAATCCAAATCAATTCACTTTATGTCCTGATCTAACACTTTGTCACCTATGACAACGTGCCAATGTTTCTATTCATAGAGTCCACCTCCGATGGCTAAGACAAACCATCTCCCAATAGGGATATAGACAATATAACAATCTTTACATGAATAAAGCGCCCAACTTTATTCCCTCAATTGCAGACCTTATCATTTAGACTGTCACTTTAAGAATCGTGTCTTCCACATAATTTGTCCATCATATGCCCAATTCTTAAAGGTTTAGACCGACAGTCTCAGACTATTGTTTACTTAATATATATTCAACAAATATAAATGTAAAGAGGACAAGATTTTATATATATAAACAATAAATAAATTCTTTATTGATAAAAATGTCTTCAAAAACTTATTATATTTTTACTCCTTAAGGCATACATGTCTAACACCTAAGCGCTATGCTCTCGGGTTTCTTTATATGATATTCTTCAGCAATAGTGCCTAGGTGCCCAATAGCTGGCATCTAGGCTCTATTTTGTCCCCGTGTCTACTTTTAGTTATTTTTCGGTCCGTTTGGCCCTACGGTTTGCCACTATACATCTTTTTTCCTCAAATCTAAAAAAAAAAAAATAAAACACTATTAAATTCTTATAAATTGCTCAAAACTAACAAAAATATTAAGTGAGAATCATCTAATTAATTAACCTAAAACGAACTTATCAAATCCCTAGCACTAAAGTAAAAAAAAGTTAAATAAAAGTATGTCATGTCTAATCTAATTTGAAAATCTAAAAGAAAATAAAAGTGAAAATAATACAATGAATAATAAAAAAAGGTAATTTTTTTTATAGGAATGGAAAAAAATGCATATTAATAAATATCTATCATTTAATTGTTTGATCTGTAAAAAATAATTTTAACTATATTTAACGGTTTTAAAATACCCAATAAAATTCATTGAAAAAATCTCATTAAAATGAAAATATTTTACAAAGAGTTTGAGAAATGAGTTTAAACTAGAGATGTAACCATGGGCCGGGGTCTATGGGCCTGCTAGGGCTCATCTTGCTATAGTGATGGGCCGGGGTGGCACAAGCCCATCACTGTTCAAGACCCAGCTCGGCCCATAAATACTAGTGGGCTAGGCTAGGCCGGCTCGTCACGACCCATGAAAAATCATGGGTTAGCCCGGGCCGGCCTGTCTAGGCCCCTAATGGGCAGGCCCATCCTGGCCCATGCAAGGCCGATACAGGCCCACAATGGGCCAGCCCACTAAAGACCTATTGTGGCCCAATTATATATATATATATATATATATATATAATATCTATATAAATATATTTTTCCATCTTCATTCACGGGTGAAAATGGCTGAACATGACATTCTCTAGTAAAAGACCTCACACATCACATCATAGCAAGTTTTTTCTAAGAAGTAAAGCTGAGACAAGGCCTCACATATCACGTTACAATAGGCCTAACAAGCTCTTTTTCTTTTCTTTTCTTTTGCTTTTTATTTTTTTTTTATTTTTTTCTTCTAGGCATATTTTGCTTTTTAAAAACAAAAGTAAGGTTTTGTCCTATTGCGTTTTCCTTGAAAAAGTTTTTAATGAAGCAATCGTAAATAAAATATTCTTTTTATATTTTCCTTGACTATTCAAACTTTGATATTTGTTAACTTGTTTAAAAATTTAAAAATAAAAAAATTTAAAAATTGCATGCTTAGATGGGCCAAGATGGGCCGGCCCATTCAAGGTCTATGTTACAGCCCAACACAACCCACGGCATGGCCCACGTAAAATTAGCCTACGGGTTGGACCGGGCTAAGGTAATTCTAATATTGTCCGGCCTTGGCCCAGTCTGGCCTAAAAAATTCATGAGTCAAGCCGGCCCAGCCTGTGGCCTACATAAGCCTAAGGAGAACGAGCTGGCCCGAACCGTTCTTACATCGCTAGTTTAAACTGTAAACGGAGAACGCATATAAGAGAAACCACAAACCAGGATGCAACCGTGTACCTTCCAAGCAGCCTTTTTAGCTACGTAACATCTCAGCCTTGAAACGAAAACACAAAAGAAAGTGCATTTTGACAATAAAACCCTAGAGCTCAGATCATTGACCACCGGCCCCCATCCCCCGCCGTTGACACCCCCTCATTTGTGCTGTCGTGAAAGCCCCTCCGCCTCCTCCGAGCACCGGAGCCGGTTCCACAGTCTTTCCGCTCTCCGACCTTGCAGATTTCAAGCCATTTGTAAGCCAAGCTCCTCCGTGGTTGCTCTTCTGTTTGTACCTTTTGTTTGAAGTTGGGAACGTTTCTGTTATAATCCTTTATATCCCTTTGCTTCTATTATATGACGGAATGGGATTTCATAGATTTGACAAACTAAAATAGAATGCGTTGCTTTGGTGCGTAAATCTTAGCTCATTGGTTAGTTAAATAATGGTCATGGTGGACAGGTAAAGCTTCCTCGTTTGGGTTATTATGTGGTTGTTATAATTTCAGAATGGGTTGCCTTGTGAAGATGAGATTGAGACATTGGGAAGTGACAACAATGGAGATTATTAACAGGCGTATATATGTATTTGGGGAAAACAGAAAACAGTAGGGTGGCAAGTAGAAGAGATTTTCGTTAAGGTTACGCCCGAGTCTGCAGTTGTTGACAGTTAGAATAAAAAGAGCTTGAATTGTGTTTTTCATTTTTGTTTGGAGCTGAAGATAGATTGTTGAAGTTTTGTGTGTGAAATTTATTTCAAGTTCAATTTATGAAATAAAAATGTTTATGGAATTCATTTTATTGTGGAATTTCTTGATAATCGATTGATGTTTTTGGAATTAGTTTGATTGTTGAAAATTGCTATTGTGATTTTTGGTTGATATGGGTGAGAATTGCTATTTTGATTAGTTTGTGTGTTTAGCTATATGTGATATTTTGTTGCTTATTTTGCTATTTTTGGAAGATTGATTGTTTGTTTAGTTTGATATTTGTTGTAAATTTGGTTGTGATATTGTTAGAAGCTCATATTTGTGAGATCTGTGATTTGATATTTGTTGAAAATTAGTATGATTATGGTGATTTAAAATTTTTAATTTTTTTAACATCTATATAATATTAGAATCGCAAGCAGTATGGCCACAACATTCAACTATGCTAGTTTAGACTGTAATTTTTATCTTCATGTTATGACTTATTTTGGACTATATAATTTTGTCTTCATATTATGACTTATTTTGGACTATATAACTTATAATTATTCATGCTATTCATGTTGTTTTGCACTATAATGATTCTAGATATATTTTGGGTTAGATATGTTTCTATGTAGTATGCTACTTTAGTGGATGGAGAACATCTCTATCATTATAAAACACTACAAGTGTAACTACTATAACAATATTACCATTGAAAAGGGACTTTTGAAGGGAGAAAAGGAACAAGAAAAAACATTTTTCTTTCTGTTAGGATGAAAAATATGGTTACAAGTGTGTAAAAATCAATTAAACTCATATTTGGGTGCTAAATAAAGGTAAAAAAGTTATTTTCAGCGCTATATTTGGATGCAGGGAGGGGCATTTTGGGCAATTTAAAATGTTCACGATTCAAACTAGGCTTTTCTAGCACGGTCAATTAATGCAGGGGTGTCTATGTAATTTTCTTGAAAAGTCCAGGGGTGTTGACGTAATTTTATTTGCTAAGGGAGTATCTTTGTTATTTCAGTAAAATACAGTAGGTGAAAGTGCAAAAAGCCATTCATTTGAGGCTTGCATCTTACCTCGATTAGACAAAACACCCTGGTTTATGGTTCCACCTTTTAAATTTTGGTTATCATGTTTGAAAAAAATTATAATTTGTTATCACTATTGTTTTTTGCAGGTGCTATTTTATCGCCGATCTGATAGAGAATTCTCTACTTAAATCATTTTAAAACTTCCGACATGTCTGGTGGTCCGGGACTCGAGTCTCTTGTAGATCGTAAGTAAACTCTCAATAATCCCTTAAAATTGACTATTCACTTCATTTTGGAATGTGCGCACAATATGGGTAACCTAAAAGTTGATAATATTAACCCAAATGAGGCATCAAGGTTTAAGCATTTTGAAAATTGTTAATCCTTGCAAACATGCACAGATGGTGTTATAGTTTCGTGGACCATTTAGGAGCATTGCTATACTTTCTTAAGTAACTGACTGCAATCTAGTTTGAGGTTGTGACTTTTGAAAAAAGTTCCACTTTTATTATAGAGCAAGGAGGAGCAGAAACTGAAAGCAAAAGCTAAGATTTTTCTGCAAATAACCATGAAGCGTATTAGTGTTTGTGCAAGGTATTTTTGGACACTTTTACCCAAGACACTTCTTGCATGGTGCTATATGCAAAGAAATTTTGGGTTTTTAAAGCAAAACTCATTGGCCTTGAATAGGAAAAAGAAAGAAAGCAAATTAAAAATTTTGTAGTGCATAAAAAGAAAATGGTGCAATTCTTCTTTTCTTTGCTCGCAATTGTATTGAATCTGTTTTGTGTCCCTGTTTTGTACTTTTGGGGGACTTTGTTTTTTTTTTGGTGGGGGGGGTGGGGATGTGGGTTGGTGTTGGAAGGAATTTTCACACTCGATACAATTCTTAGGGTTCTTTGACTTGTGCTAAGAGGTCTCAGATTCTGTCTTCTTTTCTCAGCTGCAACGCGCACACACTCACACTCTTTATTTAACTTATTATTTCCTATTTGTGCAGAGACAATATCGGTCATAACAAATGACGGGCGCAATATTGTGGTAAGCTGCATGCTATTGGTCCTTTATTCCATCTAGATCTTGCAAGGTGGGGTCTAATATTTGTTTCTTCGTACAGGGTGTCTTGAAAGGCTTTGACCAGGCCACAAATATCATTCTTGATGAATCTCACGAACGTGTTTTCTCCACAAAGGTTTGCATTCTTCTATCACAAGACCTGTACATTGGTTAAAGCTTTTGCTCGAGCTATTGTGCATGTTGGAGAAGAAAAATTGTTAAGAATCCCTTTACCTGGGGCAGGGCTGGATGAATTATTATTGGTTTCTTTTTAAGCTTGCACTGCCCACTTAGAAAGGTTGTCGTATAAAAGAATAGTTTGTTTCTGGTTTACAAATATTGCAGGGTTTGGTTGGAGCTCCAGTTTTAAAATTGATCCTGCTAAGAAAAATCGTATTTACCCTAGCATGACATGCACTTACGTACAAGTGTTGCTGTCTCTCTGATGTCTTCATTATCATGTTTTGTAGGAAGGTGTGCAGCAACTTGTGTTGGGGTTGTATATAATCAGAGGCGACAACATGTAATACTTCTTTGTTTTGTCTTACTTTATTTGACATAATTTTATTGATCTACTTTGGTTTCTTTGTGCTATTGTATAACCTTTGGTTCGATTTGTTTTGCAGAAGTATTGTTGGGGAACTAGATGAAGATCTTGATTCTAGTCTCGACTGGTCGAAAATGAGAGCTCATCCCCTAAAAGCAGTCATCCATTGAGTTTCTTGAAAGGTTGTAGAGCTGTTGTCATCCTGCAAAAGAATTTTCCATGACTGTATAATCATATTGCCTTGTTATAGCTATTGATAAAGGGAGGTTTTTCCTTATGGCGCTGTTAAAATGAATTATTTATCCTGAAATTGTTCTGATCATGTAAAGGACCGGTTTCTGAAGTTTTTTGAGAATCCAAAGTTGACCAGATTTTCGGATGTTTTACAGCCATGTTTTGTTATCACAATGCTGGCAGTGTTAGTTACTGAGAAGTCTGACCCATTTACGTAGATTACGTTGCTAGAGAACACAGGCTAATGATTCTAGACATTGATATCCATGCGAATTCGCCGACGAGAAATTATATAGGTTAGATCGCTGATTCAAGTGGTACGTGAGTTGGGTTTAAAACGTTGCTGTTGTTGTTTCACCCGGTTTCTAACCTCATCTATCCAAAAGCTTTCTTGAACGAGGAGGCATTTTCATTAAACCAAAATTGGTCTCATAAAAATATACTAAAATTTAAAGAACAATCTGTTATGATAAATAAATCAATGAATCATTATTATAATTATAAGCAAGGAGGATTTTTTGCAGGACAACGTGTATGCGACTCTTGATAGTTTAAAACCTTAATTCCGAAAAGAAATTACTTGTGATACATGATTCACCAATCAAGAAACTTCTGAAGTTGATTTTCTATTATGTTTTCTGCCCTCAGTCCTAACTCATCAATGACAACCGTGAATAGCGTAAAATTTTTAAGAGCTACAGTAAAAAGCAAAAGGCTGTTACAGTGTAAGGCTTTCACCTGCTACAGTTTTTAAACTTGAAACGTATGAACAATTGATTTTCTAAACGGAAGTAACGAAATAAAGAATTGAAGTAGTATAAATAAATATTTGAGAGTATAAAATCACTTAAGGTTAGCGCTGCCACTTTTGTCGAGTATTAGTTTGATGTCATCCTATAAAGGATCAGTCGTATCAAAATAAATTCAAATCCAAGAGTACTGCGTTGGAAATCCAGTGAGGAACAATATCTGTCCACCTAAAAGAGGAATTGGAAGAAAGACCAAAGCGAACTAATCTATGGTCTACCTCATTGACACATCGAGGCTCAACAACACAAGAACAATTCAGTTCATCAAACTAAACACGTATTAGAAAAGAGAGGGTCATGAAGGCCTAAAAGGTTCTTGTCATTGACATTCACTAACAACCTTGCTAGCATCTGACTCGGCAACACAGAGTTCCACACTGAAAGATAAGGCGAGAGACCAACGTTACGTCAAGGCAAAGCACTCCGTGTCATGCCCCGAAATCCGGGAGGTGACGTGACGGATTAATTAAATTAATTAACTTGAATTTTGTAAGAATCACTATCATAAAAGACATTAAGAAGTAATTATAAAAATGTGAAATCATCAAATATATGGAAGCGAACAAAGTGAAAAGAAAACATTAAATAAACAAACCCCATTAGGCCCACCGGAACCACTTTGATGTGTACACTTGGTACTAGCAATAGAAGATACATAACCACAGTCCAAGAAAATATAAATAAACTAAAATATTTCATGCCTTGTTATAAATATCCTAGAAGATAATGTTCTAGTCCTGCAGTTTCCTTCCTGGTCCTTTAGTCTCCCTAAGTTGAATCCCACCTAGAGGAGGGGAAAAGTTTAAAATAAGAAAATGTGAGCGAATGGCTCAGTAGGACTAAGCCTTAAAAACATTTAGTTTAAACACATATTTTTCATATTAAGCAAAGCTATAACATAAGCAAGTAAATAACAGATAACAAATTGGAACTCATTAAATTAATTCATACCGATTAGTCATTTATTCATCCATAGACAGTCTCATTATTATAATTGTAGGCAAAGCCATATGAATCACCACCTAAGTGGCCCAGCTAGGTTTCGAGACCTGCCCCCAAGGTCGCGCTCCCCACGACCCGATCTCTGTACATGGCATCATGCTCTATTTTCATCGCGCTCCCCAGACGATACCAACCGACACGCCTAGTGTCACATCATTATCATATTTCTTTTTACCGAATGTTCTCATTTCATTCATTGTTATCATTCATTATTTAGCCAATAATGAAAATAAGTGATAAACTTCATTTCTTGAGAACATATAAAGGCTTTATGTTCAAACCCCTTTTCAAAACGTGGCTACCAAGGAGAAGGATTACGTCCTACCTCGTTATCCGTACCAAGGTTCAACACTGCAGTCCCGATCCGCTATACGTTAGCTCCACGGAACCACAAACAACCTCAAATCAAAGCTCAAAAATCACATTTGTGGAGTCCAAATTGTGTTCTTCACCTCCTAATCCATCTGAGAATCAAGGCTCAAACTTAAATTTTTGTAATCAAAGCAAGAGCAGGAGAGGAGAGAGAGCAGCGTGGGAGAGAGGGAAGGAAGAGAGAGAGAGAGAACATGAGGGAGAGTGAGAGTGAGAGGAAAATAAATAGAAAAGTGAAGGAAGCAAAACCGTGTTCCCAGCACAAGGTTTGGCAGTTGGGACACAGTGGGCATTTGACAAATTGTTTTGTTTCAAAATTCAAAATAACACATAGAAATAATCAAGATGGAATAAATTTAAAATATTACAAAATACTTAGATTAAGCTCAAGCTTACATTAAAGCATACTAATCCACCATCTTATCATCAATTATCCCTAATTAAATCTTCTAGGTGTTACAACTCTCCACCCCTAAAGGAAATTTCGTCCCCGAAATTAGAAGTCGAATTCAAAACAGAACAAGTGAGGGTACAACTCTCTCATAGTCGACTTTAATTCCCAAGTCGCTTCATTAACTTCGTGATGCTGGCACATAACTTTCACTAGGGGTATTTCACGACATCGCAAGCTTATCACTTTTCGATCAATAATTTGAACCGACACCTCCTCGTAAGTCATGTCTTCCTGAATCTGCACATCATCTTCCTGAATCTGCACATCATGAAATGGAATAATCTTGCTTGGTTCGGCTAGACATTTCTGAAGCATCGACACGTGAAACACATCGTGAACGTGGGAAAGCTCGGGAGGGAGATCAAGGCAATAAGCGACCACACCTATGCACTGAGTAATCTCAAATGGTCCGATATACCTCGGTGCAAGTTTCCCACTTACACCAAAACATGTTATGCCTTTGCGTGGTGAAACTTTCAGAAGAACAAAGTCCCCTACCTCAAACTCCAAAGGCCGACGTCTCCTATCTGCGTAGCTCTTCTACCTACTCTAGGCAGCCCTCAATCGATCACAGATCACAGTGACTTTCTTGTTACTATCACGAATCTCATCGGGTCCAAGAATAACTCTATCTTCTGGCTCTGCCCAACATACTGGCGAACGACACAGCCACTCATAAAGTGCTTCGAATGGTGCCATCCCAATGCTTGCCTGATAACTATTATTGTATGCAAATTCTGCTAAATGTAAATACTTCTGCCAATTCCCGCCAAAATCTAAGACGTACGCATGAAGCATATCCTCAAGAATCTAAATAACCCGCTTAGACTGCCCGTTGGTCAGGGATGAAAGGCCGTGCTGAAGTTCAAGTTTGTACCCAAAGCCTCCTGAAAACTCCTCCAATACCTAGCATTAAACCGAGTGTCTCTATTAGAAGTGATGGACAAGGGAACTCCATGTAACCTCACTATATTCTGCAAATACAATTCTCCCAAAACACGTCTCGAACACGTCAATCTGAAAGGGATGAAATACGCTGATTTTGTTAACCTGTCACCGATAACCCAATTCGCATCATGTCCTTGCTCCATCCTAGGTAACCCGGTGAGGAAATCCATTGTGATATGCTCCCATTTTCACCCTGGAATGGAAAGTGGCTGAAGTTGACCAGTGGGCTTCTGATGCTCAGACTTCACCAGAAGACAAGTCACGCACTTAGCCACGTACTCTTGGACATCCTTCTTCATGCCTCTCCACCAATACTGTCTCTTCAATTCGTGATACATCTTTGTGCTTCCCGAATGAATAGCAAACTAACCTATGAGCTTCGTCCATCATGGCTTTCGTCACGTCCTCAATCATTGGCACTGCTAGACGATCCCTAAAGTATAGTGACCCATTTGCATGAATCTTCCACTCCTCAATCTGTTCTCCATTCCAGATCCGTGTCCATATTCCCTGAAGATGTTGGTCCTGCCATTGGTTCTGCTTTATCATCTAAATAAGAGCTGGAGTCGATTCCATGTGGTACACCAAACTGATCACCACCGTCGTAGTACTGCAACCCATACTCACTCACTATGGCGTCTCTCCTCCAATCCTCGAGTACTAAACATGCGAGAGATCCCAAAGTCTTCCTGCTGAGCGCATCAGCGACTACGTTGGCCTTACCTAGATGATACTGTAACGTGAAATCATAATCCTCTATGTATTCCATCCACCTTCGTAGCCTCAGATTCAAATCCCTCTGTATGAACAAATACCTTAAGCTTTCATGGTCTAAAAAAACCTGGAAAGTTGTCCCATACAAGTAGCATCTCCAAATCTTCAAAGCATAAATCACTGTTGTGAGCTCTAAATCGTGAGTGGGATAGTTCTGTTCATGAGGCCTCAATTGTCGCTATCCATAAGCTACAACTCGTCTATGCTGCATCAACACGCATCCGAGTCCGAGTTCCGATGCATCGGTGTAGACCTCATAAGGGTCATCATTGCTTGGAATAATCAATATAGGAGCTGTAGTCAACCGATCCTTTAACTCTTGGAAAGCATATTCACAGTCCTTATCCCATTCAAAATTGACATTTTTTCTGATCAACCTTGTCAATGGAGCTGTTATCTTAGAAAAATCCTTCACGAACTTGTTGTAATACCAAGCAATTCCCAAGAAACTGTGAATTTCGGCCACGTTTCTAAAATCATATTATCAACTATAGCATGGCTGGCTTGAGGGTCCGTGCTTCCAGATGTCATCGTGTGAATCTGAATTGGAGACTTCCCTTTTCCCTTGTTGGCATTACTAGGTCCCGGATTTGTTGGTCGATACTGCTGCGGTGGAGGCGATTGCACACTGGCTATACTTGGCGCTCGATACTGTGGAGTGTTCCACTAGAAACCTTGCTGCTGATGCCCTTGTGTCGGGTACTACATCTGCTATGGTGTGGACTGATAAAAAGGTAGTAGAGTAGATTGCTACAAAGGAACTGAAGACTAACCTTGAAACTGACGACTCGCACTCTCTCCAGCTTGGAATCCTTGTCGAGCATTCCTAATTGGGCAATTTCTCTTAATATGTCTTGGCTGCTGGCAAAAATGACAATGAAAGCTGTAAGGGTTACTGCGCCCGCTGCCTAACGAACTACCACTCCCACTGCTAGCATTTCCTTGTTGGTTCTTCGCTTGGGCTTGACGACTTCTACTATTTCTTCGATTACTTCTCTAGGGCCCTCTTGACGTCCTTACCTTATTCTCACTATAAAGGGTATGTTCACTTTCCACAGGGATAGCTAAAGATATCAACTGTTAGACATGTATGCCCTAAGGAGTAAAAATGTAATACGTTTTTGGAGACATTTTTATCAATAAAGGATTTATTCATTTATATATACCAAATCTTGTCCTCTTTATGTTCATATTTGTTGAATGTATGATAAGCAAACAGTAGTCTGAGATTGTCAATCTAAACCTTAAGAATTGGGCATATGATGGGATGATTATGCGGAAGACACGATTCTTAGGGTGACGGTCTAAAACATATGATCCGCAATCAAGGATTCATGTAAAGATTGTTATGTTGTCTATATCCCTTATGGGAGATGGTTTATCTTGGCCATCGGAGTTGGACTTCGTGAATAGAAACATTGACACATTGTCATAGGTGACGATGTGTTGGATCGGGACATAAAGTGAATTGATTTGGATTAATAATTCTGTCTTGGCAAATCGATTCACTTTAGACAGTCATTTGTATTGTATCTTAATCCTGAGATGAATAGTGGGCACGTTATCTCGACTTGTGTCTTTTGATGTACCAATGGGTGACTCCCATATCTCTATAGTGGCATGTATGCCGGTACGTTGGAGGCATGACTTTTGATAGCGTAGACTTGTTATTCATAGATATGGAATCCATAGCTCCTCTTTAAGAGTAATGATATCCTCTTATATGCGTTGTCTTGTAATTGGAAAACTGGAGCGCTTAACCATTTGGATACATAGGTGTAACCAAATGGTATACTATCTTTGGATGGTAAGTTTTCTAATGGTGAGACAATGGAACGTAAGATAAAAATAATCAGGAAGGTAAGACAGAACTTGTCCTTAAGCCGATTATGGATGATCATATGGGGATACGATACACTATGATATGTCATGGAGACTTAGCTACACGAGCTTCGTAATTCTATAAAGTTCGAGAGTGCAGCTCCAAGCTTTTAGTGGAGTAGGGTTGGAGTTGATAATTGTGAAATGTATATCTGGGATATTGGGTTTCATAATTATCATGAGCTTGAACTTTATAGGTCCATTTTGGTCCCCTTTGCTAGCTCACAAAATCCTCTAACAACACGGCGTGCTTTTTCAATAATTGGTGACTTATGTTGGATTTATCAGATTGGTTTAAAATTTATAAGAATCAAATAATTCATGTCTGTTTATCAGTTGAATTAATTTTGTAAGAAATTAGTTCAAGATAAACTTGTTGAATTATTGCGATCAGATAATTCTTGTTTATTTATCGGTTGTTTTAATTTTGGACAAAATTAGAACAAGATAAACTTGTAGAATTATTGTGAATTGATTTATTTTCTTACAGATTATCTTGATAAAGTTTGTTTTGATCAGATAACTTCTCTACTGGGTTATTTGAATCAAAACTGAGACTTTATCCTTTAGAATCTCGAGTGGAAAATAAAAGATTCGCGAAGATTTTTTCTCGGGAGTTCGGCCTACCGGATGACGTGTTCGGCCTGCCGAACTGGCTTGATCGGCCTGCCGATCAGAATGTTTGGCCCACCGATCAGCGGGAGATAAGATTACGCGTTTTCACACGGATCTTATCAGATACTGATCCGAATTTGATTCTGTTTCGAGTTTTTGAGACCTAATCTGATATGGACTGACCCCAAGACCAATAGCTATATAAAGGGAGTGAGTCTCATGACCGGAAATATGAAGTATTTGATTCATACAAGATTGAAGACTTGAAGATGGATATTACATGAAGAAGGATACAGCTTGAGGATTCAAGGATGAAGAATCGATAAATGTCTCGATTATTCTCTTGTAATCTTAGTTTTTTTTTTTCTATTCTCTAGGGTGGAACCATAATATTACGGTTATTATTATTTTGCTTGTAGCTTTGCTTGATTGCTTTGCTTGTCTGCATTATAATATAATTTACCATCTATATTGATAACATGTCATATAGAATAGGGAGTGCCGCTCATATTAAAATTGTTCATGCATAATTTTAAAATAAAACCTTGACTTCAAAAGATTGAGTGGGAGAAGGTTTTCAAAGAGAGAACCTAAGGCCTACATTGTTGGTCCATATGAAGAACATAGTGGTCCCGACCCCTAGGAAGGGATTTCTATCATGTACCAGATTAGATCTCTGAAAGGATAAGGTATTTTAGTATGATATATGGTTGCCCACCCCTAGGTGGTGATTATAAATCATGGATAAAATATTGAAACGGTGGTTATACACTCACGTTAATTTATTATTAACCTCCCTTAGGAGCTCTGTTAATAAAATTAATGGCCAAAGAAACAATTATTAGTATATGCTGGATCATACGGGTCCTGGATGGCATATATTAATCA
Organism: Artocarpus heterophyllus; assembly: GCA_025403435.1. Taxonomy (NCBI): domain Eukaryota; kingdom Viridiplantae; phylum Streptophyta; class Magnoliopsida; order Rosales; family Moraceae; genus Artocarpus; species Artocarpus heterophyllus. The sequence goes on from CM046338.1 coordinate 32,225,356, forward strand.
GGAGGGGATCCGTGTTTCTGATTAAATTTGGCATGACTCCCCTAGGAGCTTGTTGAATTCTGAGTTGGGAATTATCGTTGTAAGGCTGTGATATTTTCAAGGTTTTGACACATAAACGCATTTGTATTATTTTACATGATTGTGTTATCTTACTAAATTATTATATATGTTTGCTTATGTTTGGTATATGATTCTTTATTGTAGATTGAAAATGTCTAAAAACGCTTTATCATCGATACTTGACAAAAACCAATTAACTGGTGAGAACTATAACGATTGGAAACGGAACCTGGACATCGTCCTTTCCTTTGAGAAACTGAAATATGTTCTGACAACTCCTTGTCCTCCCGAGCCTACGGGAGACTCAAGTAATGAGCAATTCCAAGCGTACGATTGCTGGAAAGATGCTAATGATCAGGCCCGCTGCTATGTTATGGCTAGCATGAACAATGTGCTGCAGGCTCAACATCAGGATTATGAGACTGCGAAGCAGATCTTGGATAATCTTGAGGACATGTTTGGAGGCCAGGCCATAACAAAGCGGCAAGGGGCGCTTCGGAAACTCTTAAACTATAGACAGAGACTAGGGACATCTGTAAAGGAGCATATGATGTTGGTCATGGGTTACCCCGCTGAGGCTCAAACCAATGGAGCCGACGTCGATGCTGAAACTCAGATGACTATGGTCTTTGAGACTCTGTCTAAGGAATTTATTCAGTTTAGAGCTACTTTTAATTTAAGCAATAGACGGGATATGACCTTAACAGAACTGATGAAACAGTTACAGGAGTTTGAACTGCTGATCAGGGAGTCTCCTGCTGGTGGTGAGGCCAATATGGTAGCTGCTTCTGGTTCCAATCCTAACTCTGGGAATGGAAAGAAGCAACGGGCCAAGAGTGGGAAGTCTTCTATTCCTGCTGCTACCAAGAACAAGAAAAAGAAGAAGAAGAACCCAAAGAAGCTTAAGTGCTTCTTCTGTGGTAAGGTCGGGCATATAAAAAAGCATTGCAAGGACTTCCTTTCCAAGGGAGGTAGGTGCGATCTTCTATATTTAGAAACTTGTTTGGTTGAGGAATCTAGTGACATCTGGGTCATAGATTCTGGTGCAACTAATCATGTTTGTGTTTCTCTGCAGGGATTCAAAGAAACGAGAAGTCTACTTCGTGAAGACTTAACGCTTCGGATGGGCGATGAATCCTTGGTCTCAGCGAAAGCAGTGGGAGATGTCCATCTTTATTTTGATAATTATAGGAATTTAATTTTGCAAAATTGTTTTTATGTTCCTAAATTTAAAAGGAATTTAATTTTTGTATCTTTTTTATTTAAAGACTCCTACGTGGTATCTTTTAATAAAAAAGTGGTGATTCGTAAAAATAAATCTTTTATCTGCTCTGGATGGATGCAAAATAATCTATATTTATCAAACTTAAGATGGACTTATTGCTTAATGCTGAGATAAATGATAATAACTCAAAAAGACTTAAAACTTCTCACTCTAATAAGACTTATCTTTGGCATTTGCACCTTGGTCATATTAACCTGAATAGGATTCAAAGGTTGGTAAGGGATGGACCTTTAAGTCACTTAAAGGTGGAATCTATACCTCAATGTGAATCTTGTTTGGAGGGTAAAATGACCAAAAGACCATACGGGTCTAAGGGCAATAGGGCCGAAGGGGTTCTAGAACTTGTGCACAGTGATGTTTGCGGACCAATGAACATCTAGGCACGAGGAGGGTATGAGTACTTTGTCACTTTTATTGACAATTACTCAAGATATGGGTATGTGTACCTAATGCACCACAAAAGCGAAACTTATGATAAGTTCAGGGAGTTTCGGGCTGAAGTGGAAAAGCAATTGGGTAGGCCTATAAGGCACTTCGATCTGATCGAGGTGGGGAATACCTTCCTGATGAGTTCTTGGGACACTTGTTAGAGAATGGAATTTTATCCCATTTGGCTGCGCCAGACACTCCGCAGCAGAATGGCATAGCAGAGAGAAGGAATAGGACTTTGTTGGACATGATTCGGTCCATGATGAGTTATTCATCATTGCCTTTATCCTTTTGGGGATATGCACTACAAACTGCATGTTATCTTTTGAACAATGTGCCTTCAAAATTGGTCCCTAAAACTCCTCATGAGTTGTGGACAAGACGGAAGACATCCTTAAACCATATTCGCATATGGGGATGTCCAGCTCATGTCCTGTTTAAGGATCTGAATAAGTTGGAAGCACGTTCAGAAGTTTGCGTGTTTATAGGATATCCAAAAGGGACTAAAGGGGGTTATTTTTATAACCCAAAGGAAAATAAAGTCGTGGTTTCTACTAATGCAACTTTTCTTGAGGAGAGTTACATGGACGACTTTAAACCTCGAAGCAAAGAGGTGCTTGAGGAGTTAAGGGGTGATTCGTTCACTCTGAAGGTTCCAAACGAAACCATTCCAATCGGTGTGAAAAAACCAAACGAACTTAAACAACAACCTCAGGGGCTTCGGCGTAGTGGGAGGATCGGGCGTCAACCTGAAAGGTATATGTTTAATGGGGAGGTCTTTTTGGCTGAACCGGATGAACATGACAGGGATCCTTATACTTACACAGAAGCTATGGAGGTTGTTGATTCAAGACTCTGGACAGAGGCCATGAACATAGAGATGAAGTTTATGGAGACTAATCAGGACTGGGAGCTTGTGGATCTTCCCGAAGGGGTAAAACCCATAGGGTGTAAGTGGATCTATAAGAGGAAAAGAGGAGTGGATGGAAAGGTCGAAACCTTTAAGGCTAGACTAGTAGCTAAGGGTTATACGCAAAAGGAAGGAATCGATTATGTGGAAACCTTTTTGCCTATAGCCATGCTTAAGTCCATCCGGATTCTCTTGTCCATAGCTGCCGCTCTCGATTATGAGATTTGACAGATGGATGTCAAGACGGCTTTTCTGAATGGCTATCTTGATGAGTCCATTTATATGGAACAACCAGACGGGTTCAAGGTCGCGGGTCAAGAGGGGAAGGTTTGTAAGCTGCTAAAGTCAATTTATGGACTTAAATAGGCATCCCATTCTTAGAACATAAGATTTGATCAAGTGATCAAGACTTATGGGTTCTCACAAAATGTGGATGAACCATGTGTTTACAAACACATAAAGGATGGGAAGGTGGTTTTTCTACTGCTCTATGTAGATGACATTCTGCTAATTGGCAATGACGTTAGGGCATTGTCATCGGTCAAATTATGGTTGACCAAGCAGTTTGACATGAAGGACTTAGGTGAGGCTAATTTTGTTCTCGCTATCCAGATCATTCGGGATAGGAAGAACAAAATGATAGCTTTGTCACAGGCCGGCTACATAGATAAATTCTCAGGAGGTTTGCAATGCAGGATTCCAAGAAAGGTGGGCAACCATCTAGGTCTGGAATTACTCTTTCTAAGAAAGACTCTCCAAAGTCTTATGAAGAAAGAGAATACATGAAGAAGGTGCCTTATACTTCGGCAGTGGGTAGTCTCATGTATGCCATGCTTTGCACTCGACCGGATATTAGCTATGCGATTGGGATTGTAAGTCGATTTCAGGCGGATCCAGGACCGAACCATTGGGTTACGGTAAAGCATATTTTCAAGTACCTGAGAAGGACTCGAGGGTATATGCTTGTGTATTCGGGTGAGGACTTGACTCCTCTAGGATACACTGATTCAAATTTTTAATCCTGTCTGGATTCTAGGAAATCGACTTCGGGGTTTGTGTTTACTCTGGGTGGCGGTGCCATCAGTTGGAGAAGTGCGAAGCAAGATTGCACTTCAGATTCAATGATGGAGGCCGAGTATGTGGCAGCTAGTGATGCTTCGAAAGAAGCAGTGTGGCTCCACAAGTTCCTTGGGGATCTTGAGGTAGTTCCTGGTATGGATAAAGCGGTATCACTGCACTGTGATAACAGTGCGATGGTAGCTAATACTAAGGAACCAAGATTTCACAAGAAGAGTAAGCATATTGATCGGAAGTATCATGTGACAAAGGACTTCGTTGAGGGCTGGCATGTCACGGTGTGCAAGATCGCGTCAGAGGACAATTTAGCTGATCCATTTACGAAGACACTTACTGGGAGAGTCTTCGAGAGGCATGTGGAAGCTATGGGGATGCAAAATTTGCTGTATTTACTCACTTAGTGCAAGTGGGAGATTGTTAGACATGTATGCCCTAAGGAGTAAAAATGTAATACGTTTTTGGAGACATTTTTATCAATAAAGGATTTATTCATTTATATATACCAAATCTTGTCCTCTTTATATTCATATTTGTTGAATGTATGATAAGCAAACAGTAGTCTGAGATTATCAATCTAAACCTTAAGAATTGGGCATATGATGGGATGATTATGCGGAAGACACGATTCTTAAGGTGACAGTCTAAAACATATGATCTGCAATCGAGGGAATAAAGTTGGGCGCTTTATTCATGTAAAGATTGTTATGTTGTCTATATCCCTTATGGGAGATGGTTTGTCTTGGCCATCGGAGTTGGACTCCGTGAATAGAAACATTGGCACGTTGTCATAGGTGATGATGTGTTAGATCGGGACATAAAGTGAATTGATTTGGATTAATAATTCTGTCTTGGCAAATCGATTCACTTTAGACAGTCATTTGTATTGTATCTTAATCCTGAGATGAATAGTGGGCACGTTATCTCGACTTGTGTCTTTTGATGTACCAATGGGTGACTCCCACATCTCTATAGTGGTATGCATGCCGATACGTTGGAGGCATGACTCGTGATAGCGTAGACTTGTTATTCATAGATATGGAATCCATAGCTCCTCTTTAAGAGTAATGATATCCTCTTATATGCGTTGTCCTGTAATTAGAAAACTAGAGCGCTCAACCATTTGGATACATAGGTGTAACCAAATGGTATACTATCTTTGGATGGTAAGTTTTCTAATGGTGAGACAATGGAACGTAAGATAAAAATAATTGGAAAGGTAAGACAGAACTTGTCCTTAAGCCGATTATGGATGATCATATGGGGATACGATACACTATGATATGTCATGGAGACTTAGCTACATGAGCTTCATAATTCTATAAAGTTCGAGAGTGTAGCTCCAAGCTTTTAGTGGAGTAGCGTTGGAGTTGATAATTGTGAAATGTATATCTGGGATATTGGGTTTCATAATTATCATGAGATTGAACTTTATAGGTCCATTTTGGTCCCCTTTGCTAGCTCACAAAATCCTGTAACAACACGGCGTGCTTTTCCAATAATTGGTGACTTATGTCGGATTTATCAGATTGGTTTAAAATTTGTAAGAATCAAATAATTCATGTCTGTTTATCGGTTGAATTAATTTTGTAAGAAATTAGTTCAAGATAAACTTGTTGAATTATTGCGATAGATAATTCTTGTTTGTTTATCGGTTGTTTTAATTTTGGACAAAATTAGAACAAGATAAACTTGTAGAATTATTGTGAATTGATTTATTTTCTTAGAGATTATCTTGATAAAGTTTGTTTTGATCAGATAACTTCTCTATTGGGTTATTTGAATCAAAACTGAGACTTTATCCTTTAGAATCTCGGGTGGAAAATAAAAGATTTGTGGAGATTTTTTCTCGGGAGTTCGGCCTTCCGGATGACGTGTTCGGCCTGCCGAACTGGCTTGATCGGCCTGTCGATCAGAATGTTCGGCCTGCCAATCAACGGGAGATAAGATTACGTGTTTTCACGCGGATCTTATCAGATACTAATCCGAATTTGATTCTGTTTCGAGTTTTTGAGACCTAATCTAATATGGACTGACCCCAGGACCAATAGCTATATAAAGGGAGTGAGTTTCATGATTTACTCAGATCAATAGAGATCAATTTGAGAGATTAAGAGTGATACTCTTCCAGTGAGCATCTGAAAACTCCCTGAGAGCTTTTGTTTACAAATCACGAGCACTAGCTTTGGGTTCTCTCTATTGGTTGGAAGGAAAGTCACCGATGGAAGAGCTGTACGTGTGAGCCCACACTCACTCCGGTTGTGGATAGAGAATAGCAAAGAAGACCAGTTGGTTGAGGCTTTTCTGGAACGTTACTTCTCTACACGGATTGCGGAGGTTCTTCGGCACACTCAGGTTAGTAAGATCTGTCTAATTTATACACATAACATGTCAAACTTGTGTTTTGAAAATTACTCTGATGGAAAAAATTTTAAAAATTCTGCTACGCACTTTGTTTCCAACACCAACTCACCAAAATTTTGAAGTCGCAAGGCCACCACTTGCCGTCGGATAGATGCCTTAAGCCCGTCCTAGAACTTGATGCATTTCTCCTGCATAGAAGCCACAGCGGATGGAGCAAACTTAGCCAACTCATTAAACTTAGCCTCATATTCTCGGACCATCATATCAACCTGCTCCAACTGATAAAACTCAGTAACCTTCTGATCCCTGTATCCCAACGGAAAGTAGCGCTCGTAGAACAACTCCTTAAATTTGTCCCAACTAATGTTCCCAGTGTTTTCCAAACGCTTAGCTTGTTTCCACCATGTATTGGCACTGCCTTCCAACTGATAAGCTGCAAAGTCAACACGGTACTCCATCGATACTCCGAGGGTATCCAAGTGCTTCACTATTGAATCCATCCAGTATTCAACGATCTGCGGGTCCCCGTTCCCATCAAGAATCGAAATAGATGTGCGATGGAACTCCTTAAAGTACGTATATAGACGACTTGCCTCGGAATCCTCAGGCCTAGCTCTTGCTGTCATCTGCCAAAAGGCGGTGAACATGGCTCCCATAAGGGCTTCTTCATCTGCAGGATTTGCATCTGCAGCTGCTGGACGACGTCTTGATGCCATTCCCTCAACCTGAAAACAAAATTGGACTATTAGTGGTTTCTCATTGCCGTACTCAAGTGTGTACAATTCCCAAGGTTCATAAACCTAGGGCTCTGATACTAATCTGTCACGCCTCGAAATCTAGGAGGTGACGTGACGGATTAATTAAATTAACTAAATTGAATTTTATAAGAATCACCATCATAAAAGACATTAAGAAGTGATTATAAAAATATGAAATCATCAAATATACGGAGGCAAACTAAGTGAAAAGAAAATATAAATAAACAAACTCTATTGGGCTCCACCGGAACCACTTTGATGTACACACTTAGTACTAGCAATATAAGATACATAACCACAGTCCAAAAAAAGATATATACATTGAAATATTACATGCCTTGTTATAAATACCCTAGAAGATAATGTTCTAGTCTTGCAGTTTCCTTCCTGGCCCTTCAGTCTCCCTAAGCTGAATCCCACCTAGAGGGGGGGGGGGGAGTTTAAAACAAGAAATTGTGAGTGAAGGACTCAGTAGGACTAAGCCTTAAAAAACATTTAGTTTAAACACATATTTTTCATATTAAGCAAAGCTATCACATAAGCAAGTGAATAGCAGGTAACAAATTGGAACTCATTAAATTAATTCATATTGATTAGTCATTTATTCATCCATAGCAGTCTCATTATTATAATTGTAGGCAAAGCCATATGAATCACCACCGAAGTGGCTCAGCTAGGTTTCAGGACTTGCCCCATGACCCGATCTCTGTACATGGCATCATGCTCTATTTTATCATTCTGGACAGTACCAACCGACACGTCCGGTGTCACATCATTATCATATTTCTTTTTATCGAATGTTCTCATTTCATTCATTGTTATCTTTCATTATTTAGCCAATAATGAAAATAAGTGATAAACTTCATTTCTTGAAAACATATAAAGGGTTTATGTTCAAACCTCTTTTCAAAATGTGGCTACCAAGGAGAAGGGATAGAAGTCCTACCTCATTATCCATACCAAGGTTCAACATCTTAGTCCCGACCTGCTATACATTAGCTCTACGGAACCACGAACAATCTCGAATCAAAGCTCAAAAATCACGTTTGTGGAGTCCAAATCGTGTTCCTCACCTCCTAATCCAGTTGAGAATCAAGCCTCAAACTTAAATTTTTGAAATCAAAGCAAGAGGAGGAGAGGAGAGAGAGCAGAATGGGAGAGAGGGAAGGAAGAGAAAGAGAGAACGTGAGGGAGAGTGAGAGTGAGGGGGAAATAAATAGAAAAGTGAGGGAAGCAAAACCGTGTTCCCAGTATAAGGTTTGGCAGTTGGGATACATTGGGCATTTGACAAATTGTTTTGTTTCAAAATTCAAAATAACACATAGAAATAATCAAAATGGAATAAATTTAAAATATTACAAAATACTTAGATTAAGTTGAAGCTTACATTAAAGCATACTAATCCACCATCTTATCACCAATTATCCCTAATTAAATCTTCTAGGTGTTACACTCCGCCAACAGGGGTGAGCAAGCTCCTACAACCTGTTTAGAGGAGGCTCCCCAAGCTGTCCCTTGCATCTCTAATGATGCCACCAATTGCAAAGCTGTCACAAGAATTCAATAAAGAGCTGGATGTGCACTTGGGGCTGCCTGCTTTTATTGGTGGAAGCAAAAGGAAAGCCTCATTTAGTTTCATCCAAAAAAAAAAAAAAAAAAAGAGTCTGCAATTGAATCTGCAACGTCGATGATGATTGCTTGAAAGATTAGAGGATAGAGTTGCAAGACATTACGAAGACAGACTTGCAAAACAAGAAGAAACCTTTAAAGCTCATGTTAGTGACAGGTTTTTTTTTTTTTTTTTTTTTGAGAAATAGAAAATATGAAAATAATAATAAACAAGCATCTGCGATAAAAAAGGCTTAAATAGAGGACAATATAATACTTAGCAATTGCCTATCTAATTGTTTCAACCAAAAAAAAAAAAAAAAAGCCTATCTAATGGAGAGAATCCTCCGCACGGGGGGGTGCTTATATAAACGATACTGTTTCTCGTTTGCAATGATGTCGAATGTCGTTATGGGATAACGACATAACATCAAGATATAATAGATATATATATATATATATATATATATATTATAACAATATGAATAGAAATGTATAATCACTAGAGGTTGAAAAAAAAAGCAAATGAGAAAAATGGAAGATTCAAAAGAAAAAAAAAAGAACTCGAAAAGAAAAAAAAAATCGTTCATCAATCATCCACTATGTATAAAAATTGCAATTTCCATGGCATTATATGGAATAAAACTAAGTAATATTAAATAACAATAGAATTTCAACTCAAAATTCAGAATTTCAACCCAAAATTCAGTAGTATGGTAAACCACGTCTTATTAGATAAATGTATAATCAGATAGTTTTCTATCTTGTTATTCATTCATTAATTATTATTATTATTATTTAAGCTGTTTGAGATTGTGGTTTCAACTACATGGCTTTAATTACAAACAGTGTAATACTCTTACATGCTATAGTGTAAAGTAAAAATTTACTATAATATAAAGGTTTCACACACTATAATGCTCGTTGAAACTTTATGGTTCTAACTCTTCTCCCAAACATCACAATAGTTGTTGTTGTTGTTGTACTACAAGGATAGTTTTAACCTGAAGGCCATTGATTTGTCTGTCTAACCCTCGTCTAAATTCAGTATAAAGATCTCATATGTTGTAGTATGCTATTAAAACTTTATGGTTCTAACTTTTTTTTTTCCATACATTACAATTATTATTATTATTATTATTATTATTATGCTACAAGGATAATTCTTAACCTGAAAGCCTATCCAATTTACCCTCATCTAAATAAGCAATATAAGATTTATTTGTCTAAATTTTAATGGAAACGCAACGAAAAAATTTTGTCATCAAAATATATAAGGTTAGTCTTAAGACATTTTAACTGAGAAGTGAAAATGTGATTTTAAATTAAAAAAAAATGAGATTTATGTAAAATGTCTTATTCTTGTTTCGTCAACTAGTTTTCTATTATTATTATGGGACAAGAATAGTTATTTTACAAGCAGTTTAAATATCCGTTTTACCTTCATTCAAATAGCACATGAGCGACATGAATATATTTTAAATGTAAATGCAATTATAGGCATAGTATAAAAGCAATGTCACACTTACATCTACCATAATATGAAGAGTTTGAATCTTCTAATTCTAATTTTTTCTTAAAAAAAGACTTTGCAGCATCAATATAGATCATAGTAAGTCTTAAGACATTTAAAACAAGAAAGGTGCTTGTATGATAAGAATTGTTATTTTTTCCTACTAGTAGATATTTTTGTATTACAGCGTGTAATGCAGAATTGTTTTCTAACCATAAATTAAATCCTTAAAAAGTTATTTCAATGTCTAAAACAAGAGTTTCTATTGGGTGGGAAGGAGAATAGTTGTTGCCATAAGAATGTTAGTAAGATAATGAATTTACGTGGTATCTTTTTGAGATTAATTGTAATATTGCTCTTTCCAATTTGGAAGCACACGACAAATTGGACTTGAATACGCTGACTCGGCTCCTCCTCCGAATCGAAATCCCCTCAATCCCCAAACATTACTTCCCAGGTTGTAACATTCAATGGCTAAAGGATGGCTGGATTGTCCAAATCAAGCGGGGCCCACAAGGCTGGTGGCACCCATACGAAGTGAACGGTCCAAATTCACCTGAACCTTGCAACTGGTTCAAGTGGGTTCAAATTCGAAAGCGTGACGATTAAAGAAATTTATCGACCCTAAATATGATAGGAAAAGTCAAAAAAATAAAACAGAACAAAAGTTGGTAGGCGAAGCGTTAAGGGCTTCCAGAAGATTGGCCTTAATTCCGTTTATTTAACGCGTAATATAGAGAGAGAAACAGCGTTTGGTAGAAAAGTAAAAGAAAATTAAAAAATAAATAAAAGTAAAACAAGAGAGAGAGGATGTGTCTGGAATTTTCCTTTCATCTTTCTTGGAGGACCAGGAATCCCACGGACCCCCGCGTTACCTTTGTTATTCTTGTCCTTCGTCTTTCCTCTCTTTTCCACTCTATATAATAATTTTTCGTTGGAAAGATTCCTTCGGTTTTCCTTCCAAGGCATTACGCGATTCCTCTCCTTTTCTCCTTTAATCTCCTCTCTTCCAAAGCCAAAAACGTAGAAAAAAAAGGAAAAGCTGAATTTAATTCGGATCTCGTCTCGTCAATTGGCAAGTCAAAACAACCGAGGAGGTAACATGTCTCTCTCTCTCTCTCTCTTTGATTGTTCTGTTGATAATTTTTGGAAAGGAGATCCGATCAATCTGATATCGATTTTTCTCTCACAAAATTATTTTCTGATAAATCAATTAGGTTTTTCATAATTCCTAACGAAATCTGTTTTTGGTTTTGGTTTTCAGTTGGTGAGAGAAAAATAAAAAAAATCCATGGCGGAAGAACATAGATGTCAGCCACCGCGTCTGTGCACGAACAACTGTGGGTTCTTCGGGAGTCCGGCGACGCAGAATCTATGCTCCAAATGCTATAGAGATCTCCAGCTCAAGGAACAGCAAGAGATCGCACTCAACCAAACCCTACTCTCCTCCGCTTTTTCTTCATCAGCTTCTCCGTCGACTTCGATATCCGTTCCAACCTCGGCTACGATCCCTTCCACGGTGGTCGACACGGAGGAGAAGGCGCGCGTGGAAGCTAACGTGCCGGCGCTGCCGAACAGGTGCGGGACGTGCAGGAGGCGCGTGGGTCTCACGGGGTTCACGTGCAGGTGCGGGATGACGTTCTGCGGGACCCACCGTTACCCCGAACGGCACGGCTGCGCGTTCGACTTTAAGGGGATGGGAAAAGACCAGATTGCCAAGGCCAACCCTGTCGTCAAGGCAGAAAAGCTTCAGAAGATCTGAGGAGGGTATTATGGGCTCTTCGCGGGGATCTGTAGTTTGTCTTTGGTGTATTTTTACTTTCATGGATGGGTCGTGAATGAACGGGGATAATTGGCTGGGGGGTTCGGAATGGTGGCTATTGTCAGATGGTGACTGATTGTTAAAAAAAAAAAAATTAATGATAATTTCTGGTTTCTGCACTGTTATTTTTCTCTTGTGAGAAGATTGGGTTTGTTTGGCGGTATTTTTAAAAGTAAAAATGGTTTTATTTAAAAAAATAAAAACTCTTTTAAGATTTATATTGTGAGTTTTTTTTGAAATTTTTATCTTAAAAAAATATATAAATACTTCGATTTTCAGAACAAATCAAATCGAGCCATTTATTTTTGACCATCAGTACAAGCCATGACTTTTGCGTTGATTGGCTTAATTGTCGAGGTTGTGTGCTATTAGCTTCACTTGAAGCTGATTGGCTTAAACGTGGAGGTCATATGTTAGTACGAGGGAATGAAGCACATGGATTGTTTTCATTTGCTGAAGTGTGCGTCGCTTCAAAAAAAAAAAAAAAGAGAAAGGAAATGACTCACATCAACGCTGTCAAGTAGGGAGATGGAGACGTGTAGGATTGCATTAACTTCTACACGCGAGCAACATCGGAGGTGAGGCACATAGAAGACGAGAGCTTGAAGCACACATTTCTTGAGGGGTTGAAAAATAGGGGCTTGATTTGGTCGCTCACCTTTGAGCAGCCCGGGGCCTTCTACTAAATACTTGTATATGACTAGAGGCAGACGCAGCCAATTACATGAAAAGACAACATGAAGAGAAGAAATCAGCAAAAAGGGCAAGAAACACGAGGATCCATTCAAGCAAGGAGAGCTCGACTAGAGCAAGAAACCCCACTGACAAATCTAAAGTATTGTCCAGAAAGTTTTAGAGCTACATACCCTTGGTTGCCATCATCGATAAGGTGCTCAACCAGGTTAGCAATCAAAACCTATTGGTGAACCTCCCTCCATTGGAGGGAAACCGAGCAAAGTGGGATCAAACCAAATATTGCAACTTCCACAAATATATTGAACACAACACTTGAGATTGCATCCAACTAAAGGACCAAATTGAAAAGCTAGTCTGGGATGGACACTATTGAAAGTTTGTCCAGCGAGTCCCTACTGTTGGCTCCAATGCTAAAAGGAACAACCAGCTGGCCCGAGAAGGCTAGCCAAGAGCATAGAACACAAACGGTGGGAACACCCTGGACTTGCGAACATCGTACATATAGTCATTGGCAGGCTAGTCACCGAGGACACCGTAAGTGGTCGGTAGGCCTATGCTTGGAAGATCTGTTTGGTTGAAAGGAGGGACTTGATGAATATGTCCAAGCACATCAACAAAATATGCTGACAAGGAGATGCTGCAATCACCGTCACAGAGGAGAAAGCAGATAGGGTCATCCATTCGCATAACGACACTTTGGTGCGTGAGCTCCAAATCGCCAACAACATTGTTTGGCGTGTGCTGATCGACAATGGCAGATCAACTGAGATTTTGTTTAAGCAAGCATTGGATAAGTTGAAGGTCAGCAACGCCGTGCTCATCCCAGTCCAGACTCCCCTCTACGGCTTCTCGGGTGAATGCATCCATGCTGTTAGGAAGATCTGCCTACTGATCACCTTCGACAAGGACTATCCTCTGGTCACACATCTGGTTGAGTTTCTTGTGGTAGACAAGCCTTCCTAACACAACATCATCATTGAGAGGCCGACCCTCAATGCCCCTAAAGACCATGGTCTCTACTTACCACCTAGGCATGAAATTCCCTACCAAGAATGGATTCGGTGTAATTAGATCAAGACAGAAAGACTCTAGGGAATGTTATGTCAAGGTCGTGAAGGAAGCAGCAGCTCAGCAACCGAGTATCTCGACCATTTATAGGGTCATGAAATCGAATTTTCTACCAAGGAAAGACCAAAGATGCTGTTTGACCTTGACCCATGGCTATCCAAGGAAGAAGTATAGGCCATGCCCGTTGAAGACTTGATCCCTTTCCACTTGGACCCTGAACACCCTCACCAAACGATCATGCTCGGGTCTCAACTAAATCTTGAGATCTAGGCCAACCTGGAGAAGTTCTTCATAGAATATCAGGATGTGTTTACATGGCCTCACGTTGACTTGAGCATCATTAGCCATCACCTGAATGTTAATCTTGGGCATAGGCCGATCATCCAAAAGAGGAGAGCCTTCAACCCAGAGAGGTATGCTACTACAAATGAAAAAGTTCAAAAGTTGTTGAAGGCTTGGTTTCTTTGAGAGGTTACCTATCCGAAGTGGCTAGTAAATGTGATATTAGACAAAAAGGCCAATAGGAAGTGGTGGGCTTGTATTGACTTTACCACCCTAAATAAAGCCTACTCGAAAGACTACTTCCCTCTACCCTGGGTTGACCAACTTGTAAACGTAACCACTGGCCACTCACTACTAAGCTTTATGGATGCCTACTCAAAATAGAACTAGATTAAGATGGCCGAAGAATATCAAGTGAAGACCGCATTCACCACTAACCAAGGATTGTTCTATTAAGTTCTCATGCCATTCGGGTTGAAGAAAGCTGGAGTTACTTAGCAGTTCCTGGTGAACAAAATGTTTGCTCAACAGATTGGGAATACCATGGAGGTATATGTCGATGACATGCTTGTCAAGTCCGTCTGAGCAACTGATCACATTGCCAACCTCTGAGACAGCTTTGACGTCCTCTAAGAATACAAGCTGAAGCTCAACCCAGTGAAGTTCACATTTAGAACGAAGTCAAGCAAGTTCCTCAAATTCATGGTCAAGCACCGTGGCATAGAAGTCAATCCGGCCAAGGCCTAGGTTATGGTAAACATGCATTTCCCCTAGACAATCAAGAAGGTCTAAAAGCTCACTGAGATAATCGCTACCCTATCCAGATTCATCTTTTGGTCCACCGACAAGTGCTAGCCTTTTTCCCAAGCACTCAATAGGAGATTTGAATGGAGCAGAGAGTATGAGGAAGCGCTTCAATGCCTCATGAAATATCTAGCCACACCTTTGCTCCTATCCAAACCTTTGTAGGGAGAAATTCTTTAGGGCTACCTGGCGATGTCTGAGAAGGCGGTCAGTTCGGTCCTTGTCCTAGAAGAAGAAGGCATCCAGAGACTGATCTACTACATCAGCAAAGGCTTTCTAAGGCGTGGAGGAGAGGTATCCACCATTGGAAAAATTGGCCCCAACTCTGGTTACCTTTGCTCGGAAGCTCCGAACATACTTCTAGGGGCACACAATTTGGATCCCGACCAAGAACCTCTTGCGCCAAATCCTCCAAAATCCTAAAATTTCTAGTTAAATGGCCAAGTGGTCTATTGAGCTCGGAGAATTCAATATACAATTTGTGCCCCAAATGGCCATCAAGGCACAAGCTCTAACCGATTTCATAATAGAATTCACGGATGCTGGATAGCCTACCCCTTCGACCGAGAAGGCACCTATGGAAGATTTCAATCCAGCTAACAGCTAAAACCTGAATGGAAACTATTCGTGGATGGATACTCAAGCATGAATAGGTCGGTGCTAGACTCATCCTCGTTAACCCGGACGGGTAAAAGACTAGCTACACACTCCAATTTGATTTCAGGGCCTCTAACAATAAGGCAAGTGCAAAGCATTATTAGTTGGTCTTAAGATTTCATGGGAGCTTAGAGTGGATTGCATTTGCATTCACAATGATTCTATGCTCAAGATCCAGCAGGCAACTAGTAGATTCGAAGCCTAGAATGAATGCATGGCCGCCAATCTAAGTGAAGTCAAAACTCTGCTCGGACAATTCCAGAGCTTCTCATTCATCTAAATTCCAAAAGCAGAGAATGTGGAGGCTAATACACTTGTTTGGCAAGCCTCAGGCCTTGAAGATAGCAATCTGGAGTCGATTTCGATTGAGAGGTTAGTCGAGTTAAGCATCATAACAGAATCAGTAAGTGAAGCCAACAAATAAACAGGAATTTGGATAGACCCGATCATCTGATACTTGACCACAACTGAATTGCCTAGTGATCGAGAGGAAGCTTGGCACGTTTGCAATAGTTCAGCCCAGTATTCAATGATTGAGGGAAGACTTTACAAATGCGGCTACACCATGCCCAACTAGAGGTGTATTGGACCACAAGAAGCTTAGTTTATTACCGAAGAAATTCACAGTGGGTTATGCAACAACCATGCAGGTGGGCGTTCCTTATCTCTTAAGTGCCTCCATCAGAGCTACTACTAGTCGATCACAGACCAAGACTATAGGGAATAGACCCACAAGTGCCTCAAGTGCCAACAGTTTGCTCGGGTGATTAGATACCATGTCGAATCGCTCAATCTCATTGTGTGTGCTTAGCTGTTAGTCAAACGGGCCATTGATATGATCGGTCCTCTTTTGATGGCCCAATCATAATTTAAGTACTGTATAGTGGCCATCGACTATCTCACCAAGTGGGTAGAAGTTGAGCCCTACATTGACATAACCGAGGCTTAGTGTACCACCTTCATTTGAAAGAACATAATTTGTCAATATGGCATCTCGCATATGATAGTTATTGACAACGCCAAGCAATTTGAAGCAATATGCCTTCTTAGGTTATACGAGCAGCTCGACATTAAGAAGGTGTTCTCCTCACCGAGATATCCCTAAAGCAACGGATAAGTTGAAGCCGTCAACAAAACCATCAAGGACAACCTTAAGAAAAAACTAGAAGGCCTCAAAAGCGCTTGGATTGATGAGTTCCTAAAAGTGCTGTAGGTGGGCGTATCGTACGACTATTTGGACGGCCACGAGAGAGAACCCTTTCTCTATGGCCTATGGAGCTGAGGATGTAATCCTAGTGGAGGTCGACCTGCCAAGCTACAAAGTAGAACACTATGATGAATAACAGAATGTCAAGCTCATGATGGCTAAGCTTGACTTGCTAACAGAGAAGAGAGAGACTGCTTTCATCTGGTCAGTTGCTCAAAACCAAGTTGTTGCTCAGTACTATAACAAGCAGGTGCAACTGAGAAGCTTTAAAGTTGGGTACTTAGTTTTGAAGAAAGTGATTGCCCAATAGCCCAAGCTCGAGTCTTTCTGACCTAAGTGGGACGACCCATTCAGAATGGGCGGCATCGTCTGACTAGGCACGTACAAATCGCGAACATCGAGGGAAATGTGCTCACATATCCATGGATTGATGAGCACTTAATGAAGTTCTACTGCTAACTTAGGAGCCAGACCACCTTTTTTTTATCTCTAGCTTTGATATTCATTTGTGATAGGATGTAAAAATATGCTAACTTGGGCAGGACACAAATGTACAAAAAGCATACATAAATGAAAATACAAGTTCAAGTATTATTCTGAATAAAGAAAAAGAAAAGTCTTTTTAATAAGGGTAGAGACGATGACACAAGTCAACCTCGGCCCACCTTTTCCTAACTCCAATTTGGAGAAAGCCATTAACTCCAAACTAGGGGGCTGGTTGGTGAAAAGCCCAAACACATGTGAACTTTAAACACTAGTTCATTAGTCCACGTGCACCATAGACTATTCGACCTGGTCATATCGTGCTTTGGTTAAAACCTGGGAACCAAAACTCCTAACCACAGTTAGACTTGTATGAATCCTAAAGTACTCAACAAGTCTAGGGGAGTACTAAGGTAATATGGCACTACATATAACCCGACCCAATTAAAACATGCTTTTTCTTGGTAAAAAAACAAACAACAAACAAATAAATAAAAATAGTAAATCAATATATCTAAGCAACACTTGGAAAATTTGAATTATTATTAAAAATAAATTGTGTGGGGGGCGGTACAAATAACCAGGCAACTCCCATTCCCAGGTACAAGGAAAGATGAAAAGAGAATATAAGGGAAGATGAGAATTGAAACCCTAAACCTAAGGTCAGGCATCATCTTCAGCCTCTTTGGCATCTAGATTGATGAACGCCAGGCCGGTAGGAAGCTCCTACTTAGCACCCTCTTGATTAGTTGGAGCTAGGGTCTCTTTGTCCTCAATGCCCTCCTCCTTTTCTTTGGGGTTGACCACGAGCGACCAATCTATGGCGATGGCCTCGAGATGCTATGCCAACAGGTGTTCTTGCAAGTCCTTCATCCCGAGATAGTAGTTTTCAACAAACTTGTTGGATTACTTGAAGTCCTCCATCGCCTGGTTCAGTCTGCCTTGCAGTTCTTCCCGGAGGAACTTTGTGATCTTCCTTTGCAGTCCACTCTGCCACCTACGTGCCAAGGAGGTCCGTCCGAGCCTGTTGGGCCTCTTGTGCACTGTGGTAAGTCTCCTCGGAGCCCATGGCCTTTTTGACCATACGTGTCCCTGCTTGAATATGGTGGGCATGGCTTGATCAACGGGTACTACCTCCTTGAGTTGGGATAGCCATCTTCCCCCGACATCGAACCACTCAAACTTTCATAGCTTGTCTGAGTCGGGGTTGTTGAGGATAAAATCCTTCACGAACCTAGTGAAGTAGTACCACCTGAGTTGCCAGGGAAGTTTCTTTATCATGAACGCTTACTTATAATCTTCCCATGGCATCTCGGTTGCATAGATATTCATCTATAAAACATACATGTTGATTAAGGATCGATAGTAGTTTAGATTGAGTTGAGCAGGGTACATGTTCAAATTATTCAATGCCCAACATAAAAAGAAAGGTGAAGAGGAAAGTAGAGCCCTGCTTGGAAGAATTCTGCATACAACGTTATGCATCCCTCCGATGGCTTCACATGTGTATCCCTAGCAATTGGCAAAATAAAGGTGCCGTCATCAAGGATCTCAAACTCCCAACAAATACATCGTCACCGACATATACAACGTCACTGATGTTTGGCCAGGTTAGCATACCCGGTAACCATCGTGCCCCGGACTCTTGTCTTTAAGGCCAACGGCCCCTCATCCTCATCCTCGTCCTCAACATCAACGCCTCCCTAGACTGGTTGTCTCTCCTTAGTGACAGCCTCATCAACAGTCACTTCTTCCATTATAAGAGCCTCTTTCATACCACGTCTGCTAGAGGAGCTCAACCCACCCGCGACAACTGCCAGGCGAGCACGATCCTATTCGGTTACCTAGGATGTGCCCATAGTGGCTGCCCTGATGTAAAGGTCCTTGCTGCTACACTGCCTAATAGGGACTATGGCCTCAAGCAAATCTAGAAATTCCCTCTCAAGGGCCGTTACATGCCCCAAACTAAGGATCTAGGCCAACCAAGCCACTCCTTTTGGCCCAGCTATCGTCCCCATGCTATCCCTATCCTTGAACCTTGCTTGGTTGGTCTCGGTAATCTCGTCCGGCTAGGAGATGCCTACCGACTGATTTTAGGAATCACTAAGGTCACTCATGTTTGTGTTTGGAATTACCTACTTGGGAATAATTGGTTGGGCCTAATAGTTCCTTGTAATCCCGACACTTCTACTCGACAGCTAAAATAGAAATCTCTCAAAAACTCAAATGCAATGTGCTTTGGATGGGCAAGGAAATTTATAGTTGAAGATCGAGCGTGGAAATCAAAGAGACACAATAATTACGCCTATCAAGGAAACAACCAATCATAATTTGACAAGTGTCAGTTGAGCATGACCATCTGTCCCAGTAGATTCCAACATCCCAAAGATAAATCAAAAACTATCTTTAGTCGACCAACCCCTCTAGCAGGCCGAGCACTGAATAGGTGCACTAGGGGGCTATTGTTGGGGATATGCTTGGTGTAATTTCCTAGAGACCATACCAAGGTTGTCTAGCTATCCTACTCAGCCATAGCCTTCACAGACAAATCCACAACTATGCTCTAATTGATGGTTTCTCCCAAGGTACTCCATAGGGCCTCCATTGGCTGCCACACAAGGTGTCTGCTTCTTGAGAAGAATATGTGCTTCGATCGAATAGACTTGTCCTACACCCAGGTAGCAAACTCAACTTCAAAGGTCTACACATGGTCGTACATCAACCCTCGGATGGAGATCTAACCTTCCATTGAGATTGTGACACTTGTCACCTACCATCTGACACCAATTTATAGGACACATGGGTTATGGATCAAACCCATCTAACACCCGGTCTAAGTGGTTGCCTATAAATTGAAAGCATTTATTCCACCTAAAGACATCGTGGACTTTCTTACCTAACCTTATTCTCGATTTTGGCTAAACAGGTAACTGATTTGAGCGTCGGAGATATAATGACCGAGAAAATTTTATTAATAAAACCTAATATTTAATTGGGTTTAATTAATGAATTTACTCTTAAAAAATGTAATTTTTTGTAAAAATTACGATAAAGTATGAATAAACGACATTGATTGCAAATTTCATCGCAAATGTGATGCAATGTTGGATTTCATCGCAAATCTTCATCGCAAATCTTCTTCCTTCTTTTTCCATTAGCTCCGACAGCCATTAGAGAAGACTCTCAAAAAATTTCTCAAGCCCAAAACTTTACAAAAACAACCCCATTTAAGTTCAAGAGGCAAGATTCAAGGAAATTTTACAAGTTTTAAGAAGGTAAAAACCTAAACTTTTTGAAGGTTTTTAAGGTTTTTCTTAAGGGAAAAGAAAGGGAGCTAATCTATGGTGTTTTTGCATGAAAATGAATCCTAGGAGGGAGTTCAAAGGAACTTGATGGCTAGAAATCAAAAGAGTTCTATTTGGATAAGTTTTAGATTTCAAAGTTTTGAAATTTTATGAATTTTGTTTTGATTTTTATTCTTTCAAACCCATGTGGGATCTTGAGCATGTATTTGATGAAATTTCATGTATAAGTGATGTATGACATGTTTAAGTTGTGAAGTTTTGGTTTATGGTACAAAATGTTAATTTTTGCAAAAAGTATTATTTTTGTAAATTTATGTTAATCTTAGAAAAAATGATGTTTGAGCATGAGAATGATTTGAATAAGGCATGGAACGGTTTCTGTAGGGGTAGATTTGTAATTTTGAAATGGATTTTTATAAAAATATCCTAAGGACTAAATTGAAAGAAAATGTTCTTTCTCAATAGATTTGAAAAATGCCCAAAAACACCTCTATATAATGAGATTTTGGGAAAAGTTAAAACATGAAAGTTGTAGATCTCGACGAAACTGTTAGGCCATGAGGGCGGTTAGTTGAAAAAATCAATCGTTTGTGAGATTTTGATTTTTCAAAGAATTTACGAAACTTGTAAAAATTTTTAAAAAGGGCAAAAATTTCATTTCCCAAAAGATTTTGAATATGGTACTTTGAGCAAAAATGATCCTTGAGAAAAATAAGAAATTTTAGGATAAAAAGGACAATTTTAGCCCTAGGGACAAAATTGTTAAAATTTTCAATCAAGGGACCGAACTGCAATAGAGACCTGACCCATTAGGGTGTTATTTTGAAATAAATACGTGATCGTTTTTAGTAGAAGAGCAAAACCAAGTTCAAGAAGTTAGTTGGCCCGCTAGGGGCAAAATCGTCATTTTTCTCCCGAGTAGACCGAATTGTTTTAACACGACCCCAAGAGGGAAAAAGAGTGATGAGAAAGAATTTCACTCTTCGTAAAGGGTAATGGTATAAGATAAGATAAGAATAAGAGAACCAGTAATTTCAGAGTTGTATACGGTTATGCAACTCGACTAGTTAAGTAACGAACGTTTTGTAATGAAACGTAGTAGAAATTGGCTAATGGTTTTGAAATTGGCCAACAAGATCCTAGGAGTCTAGGAGAAAGGAGAATCGAAGTTGATTTACATGACACACGAAATCAAGTATGTAACCTTCCCACCTACAATGTGAAATGTAGGTATAGAAAGAAATGCATGTATACGTGTACCTGTGCATATAATAAAGTATAAACTTGTATGCTTGCAATGATATGAATACCTAGGGGTATAGTCATGTATGGATACCTATGAGTATATGATTAAAATACCTGAGTGTATAACATGTTATGTATTAGTATGTATAATATATTATGTACCTGTGTGGACAATGATGAATGATGAATACCTATGTGTATTGAATGTTACATACCTGTGTGTACAATGATGAATACCTGTGTGTATATAAAGTAAGTACTTGTGTGTACTATGCTACGCAACGAATTTATGTGTCATGGATAATATGTGAATATCACATCATGCATGGTATGTCAACCATAATAAATGAACTGGTAAATATGTCACCAGAAATTAAGAAAAGTATTGTACCGACTCTTGACTCAAGGGGAGTTTAAAGGATATAGTATGGTCACAGTGTTACATAGACCTAAATGAAATTGCTCAATGGTACGAACACTTGGGCCCTACTAAAGATAAGAAATGATGAAGATAAGGAAAGTTTATAAGAAAGCATAATTGACTCATGCATTTATTTGAATGTCCATATGGGATTTATGGGACTTATTGGGCGTTAGCTCATTAAGTTTTTCATGATGCAGGTATTCCGATGAGAAGGTCAGAATAAGTCATAATGATGAGCTAGCGGACGGATGATGTGTACAAATTGGGTATGGTTTCCACCATAGTATGTTTCCGTTGTATTATATTTTAAGATATTTTGAAAAGTAATGTTTGATAAACTACATTGCAAAGGAAAGGTGGTTATGTAAATACAAGTATATGTTTATATTTTAGAAGTTGTTAGACCAGTATATGTAAATTATATATTAAAAAAATTCTAAAATTTTTCCTTAAAGTAAATAAGAAAAAGTTTTATCACAACCCGAAAAGGCAGGTTGTGACAGGAGAGCCCTTGGCCAACACCACACTGGTGTCCCCTTTTGATCTCTGAGGTGTACCCTCTTCTTATTTAGGTCTAATTCGGGAAGCTAGGATGAGCAAGGAAGGCAGTCCGACCACCTACACAGCTACACGTGGCGTTGATCACTAGTTGAGCAAGCCAAGCGCCAACAAGGAGCATAAATCCTTGTAGCTATAGCCAAATGGGTCTTGTTAAAACACCTATTAACTAAAAATAATTTCTTATTTTTGCTCAAAATATATAATTTGCTTTGTTTGGAGGAGAGAGGTTATAACAGTGGAGAAAGATCGAGTTAAAGGACAAGAAAAAGTAGAGAAGAAGAAATTGAAACAAAAAAAAAAAAAAGAGCTGATCTAGGGCTAAATCTCATGCATGCAGCCCAAGCGACAATACTAAATTGACATGGTCTTTATAAGCGCTCGATCTTAATTGAAAGCATTTACAAATTAATACCCATCGGTGGCTTAAAAGTACCCTTTCCACTAAAGGCATCTCTTATTTTTAATTTTATTTTCCATCATTTTAGCTAAACATTCTTTGGAAGAAAAAGTGTTTCCTGGCCTTCATTTCAAAATTTTTGGGCCAATTTGGTTCTTATTATAAGAATACAAAGGTAGAAAACTTTTTTAAAAAATAATTGTTAAAAATTATAAGATTTAAAATTAATTGTAGTAAATAGCGATAAAACCCTAAATTCTCAAATTAAGGAAAAAATAAAAAAAGATCTAATTCCTAGATCTCAATTTCAAGAACCTTATCTTAACCTAGATAAATTGTGCTATTTCCCTTGTTCCACAAACTAATAATTTTTTTGCCATTGTACTTCAAGTCTTTTTTTTTTTTTTTAGTTAAACTTTGTGCATGGACAAGGTTTGGGGACAAGGTGTCAAAAGCGTAAGCGATGATTTGTACATTATTCTTTGTTTATTAAAATTTTGGTGATTGAAGACATAGAAAACTGAAAAAGAAAATCTAAACAGAAAAAAGTTGCATGAGCAAGTGAAAAATACAAAACTAACTAACTAACTAAATAAATAAAAACACTTGTGTTGTGAATCAAATGTGTGTGTGGATGCCACCTCTTGATATTTCATAAGTTATATGCAAAGGTTTTATTGCAAATTTACAATACACATTTAGACCTCATTATCCCACTATTGAATCCTTCTTAATAATGTGATTTATTTTGATCTTAAGTGTATACATAATCTATATAAGTTTTATCTATTGCGATTATCTCCAGTTATGATTCTTGGCCTATAAATAGAGGTTGTGCTAAGCTTGTATTTTCATCTTTCACAAGTGAATAGTATAGAAAGTTGCATTGTCTCTCCTTTTCTCTTGTATTTTCTCACTTATTCTCTTTAGTTTTTTTTGTTATACTTTGATTTGTTTTGTAACTCGTTACCAGCATAAGTTCTATCGTGATTTCTTTAAGTATTATGATTCATTCAGACACATTTTGGTCTTTGAAGGTAATCCACTTATATATGTTATTTGATCATACTATATATTCATGACATTGTTTTACATATCCTAATCATCTATTTCCTCACGTGTATATGTTTATGTATTACATATCTATATACTTTAACAATCATTGTAGACATATATCCATATATCTATATACATATATATATATATATGTATTTAGTCTTTGGAATCGTTTATGTAATTAATTTTATCTTTCAACATTTTTTTAACATGAATCTCGTTATATATTATTTATAGATGATTGTGATTATTTCGATCATTAACTTTTGATTTTCATATTTTAATACGTGATTTGGTTAGGTTTTTCCTTTGACATTTTTTTTTATATCCATGGTTATTAATTTATGCATATTATGTATCTGTAATAATAACATAGCTTCAATTTCATAGTATTATCATTGAATATTAATATGTTCTTGTCATTCAATATTAATATGTTCAATTATTATGCTCATTTTCAATGGTTGATATATATGCATTGCATGTATTTTAAAATGTGTCATAATTATTAGAAATGAATTTATTGATTACTAGCTATTATGTTTTAGCTTCATTTTATATTGCTATTTCTCTTTATTACACCATTGATTAATGATTCATGGTTATTAATGAATTGTCATATTATCAATATATTTACCTGATGGTTATGATATTGATTTTTCTTAATCAAGTATTATAATCACACCAATGTATTATTTTAATTTTTTAATTATTGATGTTATTTTTATTAACTTTATTATATATTTGTCATATAATAGTTATCACAATGTCAAATCTTACAAAGCTCGAGTTTGTTGCCCTTGATATTTTTGGCAATGATTATTTGGCATGGACCCTTGATGTTAAGATTCACCTTTTGATGCAATGGATCGTGGAAATACAATAAAAGAAGGAAATGAGGCACCCTCACAAGATCACATAAAGGCAATGATATTCTCTCATCACGACCTCCATGAAGGATTGAAAACTGAATATTTGAAAGAAAAATATTGTCCTTTAGAATAATTTAAAGGAAATGTATGACCACCAAAAGACTATAGTAGTAGTTCCTAAAGCTCGCTATAATTGGATGTACCTACAATTGTAGGATTTTAAAACTGAGAGCAAGTATAATTCTCCAATGTTTAAAATTACCTATCAATTAAAATTATGCGAAAAAAGTGTTACCGATGAAGACATGTTAGAAAAGCCATACTCTACTTTTCATGTCTCTAATGTGCTTTTGCAACGATAATATCGAGACTTTAAGAAAATTTAGAATTAATATCATGTCTTCTTGTTGCCAAACAAAATAATGAACTATAATGAAAAATCATCAGTCCTGCCCAACTGGATCGACACCATTCCCTAAAGTGAATGCAGCATATGTTGAAGATCTTGGGCATGGTTCATGGTGGTCATGTTCGCGGTTATGGTCACATTATTACAACCAAAGCTACTCAAATTTCAAGAACATTGCATCTCACCCTCAGAAATGGGAGAAGAATGAAGAGAAATAAGAAGAAAAGGGTTTTTTAAAATAACACTTCTAAGATTAATGAAGACACTTACTATAGATGTGGCATGAAAGGACATTGGAGAAATACATGTCACATGTCTAAGCGTTTTATTAATCTTTACCAAGCTTCCTTGAACAAGAAAGGAAAAGATGTAGAGACAAAATTTGCTGAACACTATGCTCCTATAGATTTTACACACTTAGACATTGTAGATTTCTTTGATAATCATGATGGGAATTTTGAGAATTTGATTAGCGAGGGAAACATCAATATGGTTTGAAAAAGATGTTCTTGCACCAATCTATCCCTATTGTGTTATTTTCAGTTTGTTTTTATTTTTGGTGTGATTCGTAATTTTTAGTGTGTTTCCATGTGCTTTTATTTTAATGTGCTTGTAATTTTTGGTGTGCTTTTATTACAATCTCGGTGTGTTTTCTTATAAAGAAAGAAAGTTTGTGTTTTATTATTTTCTTAGAATTTTTTGTTTAATTTTTTCATGAATAGAAATGGATTTCAATTATCATTCTATCGGTATTAAAGTTAATGGCGAAGCTTTTTGTCTAGCGGACAGTGGGACAACACATATTAGTCTCAAAGATAAAAAATATTTTTCTAATCTCATATTAGCTGAAGCTAATATTAATACATGATCTAGTGTTGCAAATCTTATTGGAGGTTTTAGAAGAGCTAATATATAATAATCTAGTGACACAAAGTTTATAATTAATGACGCTATATTGCTAGCAGATCAAAAAGAAATCTACTAAGTTTTAAAAATATACGTTGTAATGGTTATCATATTGAGACAACAAATAAGAAAGACGTTAAATATCTTTATATTACGTCTAATGTCTTAGGAAAAAAACAAATATTAGAAAGGCTACCGACATACTCTTCCTGATTATGCCATACATTTATAAATTCAACTGAATCCTATGTGGTGATGAACCAAGAAACCATGGATTTAAGGAATTTTATTTTTTGGCATGACCGTTTAGGTCATCTGGGTTTGATAATGATACGAAGGATTATAGAAAATTCAAATGGACATCCTTTAAAGAACCAAAAGATTCTTTTGTCCAAAGATTTTTCATGTGATGCTTGTTTTTAAGGAAAACTAATTACAAGGCCATCCCTAATGAAAGTTGCAATTAAACCTCCTATGTGTTTAGAATGACTACAAGGAGATATATGTGGGCCTATTATTCCATCATGTGGACCATTTTAGCATTTTAGAGTACTAATAGATGCATCAACATGTTGATCACATGTTTGTTTATTATCTACTTGCAGTATTGCATTTGCTAGATTCCTTGCACAAATAATCCGATTACGGGCACAAATTTCAGATTATACAATTAAGAAAATTCATTTTGATAATGCAGAAGAATTTACATCCTAAGCCTGTAATAATTATTGCATGTCAATTGAGATTACTATTGAGCATTCTGTTACACACACGTACACGTAAAATAGATTAGCAGAATCTTTAATTAAAAGGCTGAAATTCATTGCTAGGCCCTTGCTTATGAGAAAAAAATTGCCTTGTTCTGCTTGAGGACATGCCATATTATATGTTATAGTACTTATTTGCATAAGACCAACTGCATATCATAATACTTCCCGTTACAGCTTGTTTTTGGCAAAGAGACATATATTTCCCATCTATAAATTTTTGGTTGCACAGTATATGTCCCAATTGCTCCAATCAGTGCACTAAGATGAGTTCTTAAAGGAGACTTGGAATTTATGTTGGATTAGAATCCCTGTCAATAATTAAATATCTCAAATGCTTGATAGGAGATCTTTTTACTGCACCATTTGTCGATTGTCAATTTGATGAGACAGTTTTCCTAGTATTAAGGGATATAAACAATAGCTTGGAAAAAACAAAAAATTTCATGGAATACAACATAGTTATCTCATTTTGATCCTTGTATAAATCAATATGAATTAAAAATTCAAAAAAAATCATTTATTTGCAAAAGGTTGCAAAATAGTTACCGGATGCATTTGTTGAAATTAAGAAACTGACAAAAGCACATATACTAGCTGAGAATGCTCATGTTCAAATTGATATTCTTGCTAGACAAAATACTAATATGCTAGCACATGAGTCTAAGGCACAACAGAAATATGGTATATCTATTGGTTATAAGGATAAAAATCCAAGAAAGAAAAAAAAGCTAAATAATAAACAAGTTAACATTTCCAATGTTATTAATATTCTTGAAGAGCCCAATACAAAAAGAATTGACATAGAACTAACCTTTGAAGAGGTTGAAGTACCTGAAAATGATGTTAACGAAGAGATCTCAATAAATTATGCTATTGGAAAAAGAGTGCATAGCAGAATTATAAAAATTTTATATCAAAGAAATTTCTAAAACACAATTTTGACATGCTATATGTATAAATTAACCAAATCTTACTAACCTTTGTGTGCCGAAGAACCTCCGCAATCCGTGAAGAGAAATAATGTTCCAAAAGAGCCTCAACCAACTGGTCTTCTTTGCTATTCTCTATCCACGACCAGAGTGAGTGTGGGCTCACACGTACAGCTCTTCCACCGGTGACTCTCCTTCCAACCAATCGAGATAATCCAAAGCAAATGTTCATGATTTGTGAACAAAAAGCTCTCAGGGAGTTTTTCAGATTCTCACTTGTAGAGTATCACTCTTAATCTCTCAATTAATCTAAGTAACTTGTGAGAATCACTCCCTATTTATAAAGGTTAGTCCTAGGGTCATTCCTTATCAGATTAAGTCTCAAAACTCAGATCAGAATCAAATTTGGATCAATATCTGATAAGTTCTACGTGGAAACGCATGATCTTTTTCTTCGTTGATCGGCAGGCCAAACTGTCGAATAAAAAATCTCGCAAATCTTTTATTTTTCACCTGAGATTCTATAGGATAAAGTCTTAGTTTTAATTCAAATAACCCAATAGAGAAGTTATCTGAATAAAAAATCTTTATCTAGATAATCACTAAGAAAATAAATCAATTCCCAATAATTCTACAAGTTTATCTTGATCTAATTTATCCAAAATTAAATCAACCAATAAACAGACAAGAATTATCCGATTCTTACAATTCAACAAGTTTATCTTGAATCAATTTTATCACAAAATTAATTCAACCGATAAACAGACATGAATTATTTGATTCTTCTAAATTTTAACCAATCTGATAAATCCGACATAGTCACCAATCATTGGAAAAGCACACCGTGTTGTTACAGGATGTTGCGAGCTAGCAAAGGGGACCAAATGGACCTATATAGTTCAAGCTCCCGATAATTATGAAACCCAATATCCCAGATATACATTTCATAGTTATCAACTCCAACACTACTCCACTAAAAGCTTGGAGCTGCACTGTCGAACTACATAAAATTACAAAGCCCGTATAGCTAAGTCTCCATGACATATCATAGTGTATCGTATCCCCATATGATAATCCATAATCGGCTTAAGGACAAGTTCTGTCTTACCTTCCTGATTATTTGTATCTTACGTTCTATTATCTCACCATCAGAAAACTTACCATCCAAAGACAGTATACCATTCGGTTACACCTATGTATCCAAATGGTTAAGCGCTCCAGTTTTTCAATTACAGGATAATGCATATAAGAGGATATCATTACTCCTAAAGAGGAGCTATGGATTCCATATCTATCAATAATAAGTCTACGTCATCAAGAGTCATGCCTCCAATGTACTGGCATGCATACCACTATTAAGATGTGGGTGTCACCCTTTGGTACATCAAAAGACACAAGTCAAGACAACGGGCCCACTATTCATCTCAGGATTAAGATACAACATAAATGATTGCATAAAGTGAATCGATTTGCTGAGATAGAATTATTAACCCAAATCAATTCACTTTATGTTCTGATCCAACACATCGTCACCTATGACAACGTGCCAATGTTTTCATTCATGGAGTCCTCCTCCGATGGTCAAGACAAACTATCTCCCAAAAGGGATATAGACAACATAACAATCTTTGCATGAATAAAGCGTCCAACTTTATTCCCTCAATTGCGAATCGTATGATTTAGACCATCACCTTAAGAACCGTGTCTTCCACATAATCCGTCCATCATATGCCCAATTCTTAAGGTTTAGACCGACAGTCTCAGACTTTTGTTTGCTTAACATACATTCAACAAATATGAACGTAAAGAGGACAAGATTTGGTATATAAATAATTAATAAATTCTTTATTGATAAAAATGTCTCAAAAAACATATCACATTTTTACTCCTTACGGCATACATGTCTAACAATCTCCCACTTGCACTAAGTGTGTAAATATGACAAATCTCGCATCCCCATAGCTTCCACATGCCTTTCGAAGACTCTCCCAGTAAGTGTCTTCGTAAATGGATCAGCTAAATTGTCCTCTGACGTAATCTTGCACACCGTGACATGCCCGCCTTCAACGAAGTCCTTTATCACATGATACTTTCGATTAATATGCTTGCTCTTCTTGTGAAATCTTGGTTCCTTAGCATTATCTACCGCTGCACTGTTTTCACAGTACAGTGATACTGCCTTATCCATACCAGGAACAACCTCAAGATCCCCAAGAAACTTGCAGAGCCACACTGCTTCTTTCGAAGCATCACTAGATGCCACATACTCGGCCTCCATCGTTATATTTGAAGTGCAATATTGCTTAGCACTTCTCCAACTGATGGCACTGCCACCTAGAGTAAACACAAAACCTAAAGTTGATTTCCTAGAATCTAGACAGGATTGAAAATCCAAGTCAGTGTATCCTAAAGGAGTCAAGTCTTCACCTGAATACACAAGCATATACCCTCAAGTCCTTCTCAGGTACTTGAAAATATGCTTTACCACAACCCAATGGTTTGGTCCTGGATCCGCCTGAAATCGACTTACAATCTCGATCGCATACCTAATATCTGGTCGTGTGCAAAGCATGGCAAACATGAGACTACCCACCGCCGAAGCATAAGGCACCTTCTTCATGTATTCTCTTTCTTCAAAAGACTTTGAAGAGTCTTTCTTAGAAAGAGTAATTTCAGACCTAGATGGTTGCCCACCTTTCTTGGAATCCTACATTGCAAACCTCCTGAGAATTTTATCTATGTAGCCGGCCTATGACAAAGCTATCATTTTGTTCTTCCTATCTCGAAAGATCTGGATACCGAGAACGAAATCAGCCTCACCTAAGTCCTTCATGTCAAACTGCTTGGTCAACCATAATTTGACTGATGACAATGCCCCAACGTCATTGCCAATTAGTAGAATGTCATCTACATAGAGCAATAGAAAAACCACCTTCCCATCCTTAATGTGTTTATAAACACATGGTTCATCCACATTTTGTGAGAATCCATAAGTCTTGATCACGTGATCAAATCTTATGTTCCAAGAATGAAAAGCCTGCTTAAGTCCATAAATTGACTTCAGCAGCTTACAAACCTTACCCTCTTGACCTGTGACCTTGAACCCGTCTGGTTGTTCCATATAAATAGACTCATCAAGATAGCCATTCAAAAAGGCCGTCTTGACATCCGTATGCAAATCTCGTAGTTGAGAGCAGCAGCTATGGACAAGAGAATCTGGATGGACTTAAGCCTGACTACAGGCGAAAAGGTTTCCTCATAATCGATTCCTTCCTTTTGCGTATAACCCTTAGCTACCAGTCTAGCCTTAAAGGTTTCAACCTTTCCATCCAGTCCTCTTTTCTTGTTGTAGATCCACTCAGAACCTATGGGTTTTACCCCTTCAGGAAGATCAATAAGCTCCCAGACCTGATTAGTCTCCGTAGACTTCATTTCTATGTTCATGGCCTTTGTCCAGAGTTTTGAATCCACATCCTCCATAGCTTCTGCGTAAGTATAAGGATCCCTATCGTGTTCATTCGGTTTAGCCAAGAAGACCTCCCCATTGAACATATACCTTTCAGGTTGAT
Organism: Artocarpus heterophyllus; assembly: GCA_025403435.1. NCBI lineage: Eukaryota > Viridiplantae > Streptophyta > Magnoliopsida > Rosales > Moraceae > Artocarpus > Artocarpus heterophyllus. The sequence goes on from CM046338.1 coordinate 32,256,819, forward strand.
GCCCTATCCTCTCACTACGCCGAAGCCCTTGAGATTGTTGTTCAGGTTTGTTTGGTTTTTCTACACTGATCAGAATGGTTTTATTCGGAACCTCCAATGTGATCGGATCACTCCTTAACTCCTCAAGCACCACTTTGCTTTGAGGTTTAAAGTCATCTATGTAGCTCTCCTCAAGGAAAGTTGCATTAGTTGAAACCACGACTTTATTTTCCTTTGGGTTATAAAAATAACCCCCTTTAGTCCCTTTTGGATATCTTACAAACATGAAAACTTTCGAACGTGCTTCGAACTTATTTGGATCCTTAAACAGGACATGAGCCAGACATCCCCACATGCGAATATGGTTTAAGGATGTCTTCCTACTCATCCACAACTCGTGAGGAGTTTTAGGGACTGATTTTGAAGGCACATTGTTCAAAAGATAACATGCGGTTTATAGTGCATATCCCCAAATGGATAAAGGCAATGATGAATAACTCATCATGGACCTAATCATGTCTAACAAAGTCTTATTTCTTCTCTCCGCTATGCCATTCTGCTGCGGAGTGCCCAACACAGTCAAATGGGACAAAATCTCATTCTCTAATAAGTGTTCCAAGAACTTATCAGAAAGGTATTCCCCACCTTGATCCGATCGAAATGCCTTTATGGGTCTACCCAATTGCTTTTCCACTTCAGCCCAAAACTCCCTAAACTTGTCAAAAGTTTCACTTTTGTGGTGCATTAGGTACACATACCCATATCTTGAGTAATCGTCAATAAAGTGATGAAGTACTCATACTCTCCTTGTGCCCGGATGTTCATGGGTCCACAAACATCACTATGCACAAGTTCTAGAACCCCTTCGGCCCTATTGCCCTTAGACCCAAATGTTCTTTTGGTCATTTTACCCTCTAAACAAGATTCACATTGAGGTATAGATTCCACCTTTAAGTGACTTAAAGGTCTATCCCTTACCAACCTTTGAATCCTATTCAGGTTACTATGACCAAGGCGTAAATGCCAAAGATAAGTCTTAATAGAGTGAGAAGTTTTAAGTCTTTTAGAGTTATTATCATTCATCTCAGCATTAAGCAAAAAGTCCATCTTCGGTTTGATAAAATAGAGATTATTTTGCATCCATCCAGAACAGATAAAGGATTTGTTTTTACGAATCACCACTTTATCATAAACCAAGTAGGAGTCTTTAAATAAACAAGCTACAGAAATTAAATTCCTTTTAAATTTAGGAACATAAAAACAATCTTGCAAAAATAAATTCCTATTATTATCAAATAGAGATGGACGTCTCCCACTGCTTTCGTTGAGACCAAGGATCCATCGCCCATCCGAAGCGTGAAGTCTTCATGCAGCAGACTTCTCGTTTCTTTGAACCCCTGTAGAGAAACACAAACATGATTAGTTGCACCAGAATCTATGACCCAAATGTCACTAGATTCCTCAACCAAACAAGTTTCTAAATACAGAAGATCACACCTACTTCCTTTGGAAAGGAAGTCCTTGCAATGCTTCTTAATATGCCCGACCTTTCCATAGAAGATGCACTTAAGTTTCTTTGGGTTCTTCTTCTTCTTCTTCTCGCTCTTGATAGTAGCAGGAATAGAAGACTTCCCGTTCTTGGCCCGTTGCTTCTTTCAATTCCCAGAGTTAGGATTAGAACCAGAAGCAACTACCATGTTGGCCTCACCACCCGCAGGAGACTCCTTGATCAGCAGTTCGAACTCCTGTAACTGTTTCATCAGTTCTGTTAAGGTCATATCCCATCTATTCCTTAAATTAAAAGTAGCTCTAAATGGAATAAATTCCTTAGACAGAGTCTCAAAGACCATAGTCATCTGAGTTTCAGCATTAATGTCAGCTCCATTGGTTTGAGCCTCAGTGAGGTAACCTATGACCAACATCATATGCTCCTTTATAGAGGTCCCCGGCCTTTGTCTACAGTTTAAAAGTTTCTGAAGTGCCCCTTGTCGCTTTGTTATGGCTTGGCCTCCAAACATATCTTCAAGATTATCCAAGATTTGCTTTGCAGTCTCATAATTCTGATGTTGAGCCTACAGCACGATGTTCATGCTTGCCATAACATAACAGCGGGCCTAATCATTAGCATCTTTCCAGCGATCATATGCTTGGAATTGCTCATTACTTGAGTCTCCCGTAGGCTCAAGAGGATAAGGAGTTGTCAGTACATATTTCAGTTTCTCAAAGGACAGGACGATATCCAGGTTCCATTTCCATTCATTATAGTTCTCATCGGTTAATAGGTTTTTGTCAAGTATCGATGATAAAGCGTTTTTAGACATTTTTAATCTACAATAAAGAATCATATACCAAACATAAGCAAACATATGATAATAATTTAGTAAGATAACACAATCATGTAAAAATTTATGCAAATGTGTTTATGTGTCAAAACCTTGAAAATATCACAACCTTACAACGATAATTCCCAACTCAAAATTCAACAAGCTCCTAGGGGAGTCATGCCAAATTCAATCAAGAACACGAATCTCCTCCTGATTAATATATGCCATCCAGGACCTGTATGATCCAGAATATATTAATAATCGTTTCTTTAGCCATTAATTTTATTAACAGAGCTCCTATGGGGGGTTAATAATAAAATTAACATGAGTGTATAACCATCGTTTCAATACTTTATCCATGATTTATAATCACCACCTAATGGTGTGCAACTAAAAATCATGCTAAAATATCTTATCCTCTCAGAGATCCAATCTGGTACATGATAGAAATCCCTTCCTAGGGGTCGGGACCACCATATTTTACCTATGGACCAACGATGGAGGCCTTAGGTTCTCTCTTCGAAAACCTTCTCCCACTCAATCTTTTAAAATCAAGGTTTTATTTTAAGAATACGCATGAACAATTTTAATATGAGCGGCACTTCCTATTCTATATGACATGTTATCAATGTACATGGCCAATCATATTATAATACAGACAAGCAAAGCAATCAAGCAAAGGTACAAGCAAAATAATATATAACTGTAATATTATGACTCCACCCTAGAGAATAGAACACTAAGATTACAAGAGAATAATCGAGACATATTATCGATTCTTCATCCTTGAATCCTCAAGCTGTATCCTTCTTCATGTAATTTCATCTTCAAGTCTTCAATCTTGTATGAATTGAACACTTCATATTTTCGGTCATATCCAAATTTATTGTTTCTCAGAATTGTCCCAAAAATAAAATTAAAACTGCATCGAAAAAACTATGCCTTTTATGGAAATTTTCCAGCTCTCGGTCGGTAGGCCGATCTAGGTGATTGGCCTACCGGTCATGCTTCATTGGCCTGCCGATCTGGAAGATCGGCTTGCCGACTCATGAAAGTTCGGCCTGCTGCTAGAGCCACCTAATTTCTACCCCACTGATGGCCTGCCGAACCACAAGTTTGGCCTGTCGATCTGTGACCATCGGCCTACCGAACTGTGAGGTTCGGCATGCCGACTGAGCAGAAATCTCCATTCTAGAAAATACAATTTTAAATGCAATTTATCAATTTTATTTTCAACAATTCAAAAACATAAAGTTAGAGACTCAGGAAATACCTAGGAGCATCATCATCAATCTTTTAGATCTGTCTTCTCCAAATAATTATTTAATTACAAAATTCTTACAAATTTAAAACTAAATAATAATTCCTAGACGGAGATAATAGTCCACCATCTAGTTATATGAAAAACCTAGATACACATTCTAACCTCTAAGGAACCATAACCGATATAAATTAATTAATTAATAAATAATTAAATGATGATTTAATCAGCCATAATTAATTAATAAACATTCACCACATAATCCATGACAACATATATAATATATAGAAACCTAGAGTGCCAACTCTCTATAAAATTAAATTCAAGCATAGGAGAGATTAGGATCATAAAATTTATACATATAACATGATCACAAACTCGTAAATTTATGCAAAAACAATGGCTCTGATACCAATTGTTGGAAAAAGAGTGCGTAGTGGAATTATAAAATTTTTTATATAGAGTAATTTTCAAAACACAAGTTTGACATGCTATATGTATAAATTAACCAGATCTTACTAACCTTTGTGTGCTGAAGAACCTCCGCAATCTGTGAAGAGAAATAACGTTCCAGAAGAGCCTCAACCAACTGGTCTTCTTTCCAATTCTCTATCCACGACCGGAGTGAGTGTGGGCTTATACATACAGCTCTTCCATCGGTGACTCTCCTTCCAACCAATCGAGAGAACCCAAAGCAAATGTTCGTGATTTGTGAACAAAAAGCTCTCAGGGAGTTTTTCAGATTTTCACTTGTAGAGTATCACTCTTAATCTCTCAATTGATCTAAGTAACTTGTGAGAATCACTCCCTATTTATAAAGGTTGGTCCTAGGGTCAGTCCTTATCAGATTAAGTCTCAAAACTTAGATCAAAATCAAATTTGGATCAATATCTGATAAGATCCGCATGGAAACGTGTGATCTTATCCTTCGTTGATCGGCAGGCCAAATCACCTAATCGACAGGCCGAACAGGTCCCATCGGTAGGTTGAACACGTCCATCGGTAGGCCGAACTGCCAAATGAAAAATCTCATGAATCTTTTAACTTTCACCCGAGATTCTATAGGATAAAGTCTCAGTTTTAATTTAAATAACCCAATAGAGAAGTTATCTGATCAAAACAACTTTATCTAGATAATCTCTAAGAAAATAAATCAATTCCCAATAATTCTACAAGTTTATCTTGATCTAATTTATCCAAAATTAAATCAACCGACAAACAGACAAGAATTATCTGATTCTTACAATTCAACAAGTTTATCTTGAATCAATTTTATCACAAAATTAATTTAACTGATAAACAGACATGAATTATTTGATTCTTCCAAATTTTAACCAATCTGATAAATCCAACATAAGTCACCAATTATTGGAAAAGCACACCGTGTCGTTACAGGATGTTGCGAGCTAGCAAAGGGGACCAAATGGACCTATATAGTTCAAGCTCCCGATAATTATGAAGCCCAATATCCCAGGTATACATTTCATAATTACCAACTCCAACGCTACTCCACTAAAAGCTTGGAGCTACACTCTCGAACTACATAAAATTACGAAGTCCGTATAGCAAAGTCACCAGGACATATCATAGTGTATCGTATCCCCATATGATAATCCATAATCGGCTTAAGGATAAGTTCTATCTTATCTTCCCGATTATTTTTATCTTACGTTCCATTATCTCACCATCAGAAAACTTACCATCCAAAGACAGTATACCATTCGGTTACACCTATGTATCCAAATGCTTGAGCACTCTAGTTTTCCAATTACAAGATAACACATATAAGAGGATATCATTACTCCTAAAGAGGAGCTATGGATTCCATATCTATGAATAACAAGTCTACGTCATCAAGAGTCATGCCTCCAACGTATTGGCATGCATACCACTATTAAGATGTGGGTGTCACCCTTTGGTACATCAAAAGACACAAGTCAAGATAACGGGCCCACTATTCATCTCAAGATTAAGATACAACATAAATGATTGTCTAAATTGAATCGATTTACTGAGACAGAATTATTAACCCAAATCAATTCACTTTATGTCCCGATCCAACACATCATCACCTATGACAACGTACCAATGTTTCTATTCATGGAGTCCTCCTCTGATGGTCAAGACAAATCATCTCCCAAAAGGGATATAGACAACATAACAATCTTTGCATGAATAAAGCGCCCAACTTTATTCCCTCGATTGCAGATCGTATGATTTAGACCATCACCTTAAGAATCATGTTTTCCACATAATCCGTCTATCATATGCCCAATTCTTAAGGTTTAGACTGACAGTCTCAGACTTTTGTTTGCTTAACATACATTCAACAAATATGAACGTAAAGAGGACAAGATTTGGTATATAAAATAATGAATAAATTCTTTATTGATATGTCTCCAAAAACATATTACATTTTTACTCCTTAGGGCATACATGTCTAACATATGTCACTTCAGGAAATAGATGAAACCACAATGAAATTTTTGTTGATAACATATTTGAATATGCAGTAGCTCTTAATATTACGGAAGAAAATGAGGATCTTAAACTGAAGTCTATTGAAGAATATCAACATAGAAATGATTGTCTAAAATAGAAAGGCAAAATCCAGTTAGAATTAAACTCACTTGAAAAATGTCAAGTTTTAGGTCTATTGTCCAAACACTTGAAGGTGTAAACCTATAGGCTACAAGTGGGTATTTGTGTAAAAACGTAATGAGAAAAATGAAGTTGTCAAATACAAAGCACGACTTGTGGCGTAAGGATTCTCTCAGACTTGGTATTAATTATGAGGAAACATATTCTCCATTGGTGGATGCAATTGCGTTTAGATTTTTGATTAGCCTGGTGATTTTAGGACTTTATATGCATCTAAAGAATGTTGTAACGGTTTATCTATATGGATCACTCGATAATAACATTTACTTGAAAGTCCTTGAAGAGATAAAAATACTAAAGCATGCAATTCACAAACCTACTAAATGTATTTGATTAAATTACAAATATCTTTGTATAGATTAAAGCAATCTGGACGCATGTGGTGTAATCGTCTCAAAGAATGTCTTTCGATGGAAGAATATATTAATAATCCAATTTACCCATGAGTTTTTATTAAAAAGTCAAGGTTTAGATTTGCTATTATTGTAGTTTATGTTGATGATTTGAATATCATTGGGACTTAGGGAAAGCTTACAAATACGATAACATATTTGAAAAATGAATTTGAAATGAAGGATTCAGAAAAAACAAAATTTTGTCTCTGCTTGTAGATCGAGTATTTACAGGAGGGATTTTTGTTCACCAGTTAACATATTTACAAAAAGTATTAAAGAATTTTAATATGGATAAATCCCATTGAATGAGTTCTCCCATGGTTGTACGATCTCTTGATGTGAAAGATGATCCTTTTTGTCGTCAAGATGAGAATGAAGAAATTCTTAATCTGGAAGTACCATATCTTAGAACTATTAGTGTACTAATGTATCTTGCAAACTACACAAGACTCAACATAGCATTTTTTGTTAGCTTACTAGCATAAAATAGTTCTTCGTCAACTCGAAGGCTTTTAAATGGTGTCAAATAAATACTTCATTATCTTCTTGGTACAACATATATGGATTTGTATTACATGCAGAATTCAAAATCGGAATTGATTGGATATGCAGATACAAGATTTTGTCTGATCCACATAAAACACGATCACGAATAGGTTATTTGTTAACAAATAGTAATACAATTATATCTTGGCATTCGACAAAGTAAACCGCCACATCTTCAAATCAAGCTAAGATATTGGCAATTCACGAGGCAAGTCGAGAATGTATATGGTTAAGATCATTGGTGTAACATATAAAAGAAACATGTGATCTTCCATTCAACAAAATATCCAACAGTGTTGAATGAAGATAAAGCAGCGTGTATTACCCAACTCAAAGGAGGTTAGATAAAAAGAGATAGAATAAGGCACATTTCACCAAAGTTCTTTTTCACACATGGCTTTTAAAAGAAAGGAGAGATTGACATACATTAAATTCACTCCAGTGACAAATTGGTAGATTTGTTTACAAAGACAATTCCTGCTACAACATTTAAAAAGTTGGTACACACAATTGATATGCGTGAAAAAGAAGAGATTGGCATGAGGGGGAGACACTACATACTGTGCTTTTTTTTTTTTTTTTCTGCTAGCCTAGTTTTTGTCCTATTTGGTTTTCCTAGCAAGTTGTAAATGCAAAGTATACAAAAATTTTGTACTCTTTTCTTCCCTGAGTAAGATTATTTCCCATTGGGTTTTTTCTTAGTAAAGTTTCTAATAAGGCATGTTCTTTGCATGGTGAACATCCCTGAGAAAGTGTTGTGAATCAAGTGTATAAATACTACCTCTTGGTATTCCATAAGTTACATGTAAAGGTTTATTGTAAATTTACAATACACATTTAGACTTTATTATCTCAAAATTAAATCCCTCTTAATATTGTACATTATTCTTTCTTGATAGTATGTGTAACCTATATAAGTTATGTCTATCACTATTATTTATCTCTCTTTCTCTCTCTTTTTGTTATTAACCGCTCCATGCACATGAGTATGATGACTTTTTTTGTGTCATTTGTCCCCACCTTTCCTTCATTTATGAGCTGCTTCGGTCATTTGCCTTTGTGTATGTTTTTTTAATTGGTTTTGGCAATTGTAGGGGTTTTTTTTTTTTTTTTCATTCATTTATGAGCTGCTTCCGTCGTTTGCCTTTATGTATGTTTTTTAATTGGTTTTGGCAATTGCAGGTTTGTTTGTTTGTTCTTTAACTCGAAAAAAAACGGCTGGAAGCTAAACATGGCTATGGGTCCATGTGATGTAATTTTAATGATGATAATGAGCGTATCAGGTAATATTTAGAGAGAGAGATATTTTGTCATAAGGGTATTAGATATTATTTCGAAAGAGAGAGATATTTCATTATAAGTGTTTTTGACATATTTATTGCTTAATTTTTCCTTCTTTTTTAAAAATGTGATCATAAACTATTTTTTTATGATAGTCAATTCCTTAAACTTAATAAGTGTCGTAATTAAGTCCTTATGACAAACGCCTGTCAAAATTGAGAAAGAAAATGATCACATAAGACGTACGTAATTTTAGAAAATGATACGCGATGAAATTTAAAAAATTTTTAAATTAAAGACTTTTTTCAAATAACAAGTTTGACATACTAAGTATATAAATTAATAACAGTTTTTAAGTACCACTTTTAAATGCCAAAGACAATAGAAAAATAGAGTAGAGAAGAACGTTTCGAATGAGTATCAACTAACTGGTCTTCCTTGCTATTCTCTATCCACGATCGGAGTGTAGGTGGTCACATGTCATACTGCCTTTCATCCGGTGACTCTCCTTCCAACCACTTGAGAAAACCAGGAGCTAAGGTTCCAAATATTGAACAATAGTTTTTTAGGAGTTTCAGAGTTTCTCTCACTAAAAAACTCACTCTATACTTCTCAAATGATCTAAGGAACAATAAAAAATAGTTCCCTTTTATAGTGGTCAGATTTGAGGTTGGTCCTTATAGATTCAGCTTCAAAATTCGAGTTTGGATCGATTTCTAATTGAAAATGCATGAAACGCGTTTTTTGTTTTATCCATGAACGGTCGACCGCGCCTTTGTGTCACAATTGACTGCGGCATCGCGGTTGTGGGGTCCGAATCGACTTTGAATTCCTTAGACTTATCCGATTAATCCAATCTCAATCAATTGGATACATCCTATCTTATTTGACCTAGGTATCCTTTATAGAGCTTCAATTTTAATTTAAATAACCTAATAGAAAAGTTATCTAATTAAAATAGTCATATACAAATAAACCTATAGAAAAAAAATATATTCAAATAATTCAACATGTTTATCTTGAATTAATTTACAAAATCAATTAAACCAACAAACCAATCATGAACTATTAAATCTAATCAACTCAAATTTTAGCCAATCTAATAATTAACATAAGTCACCAATATGTAGGAAAAACATGTCATATTGTTACAGGAATTATTATAAGCTAGCAAAGGGGACTTGATGTACATATATATATCAAGCTCTTATAATTATAAAATATCATATCCCAGATACATATATTTTATAATTAGTAACTCTAACGCTACTCTACTAAAAGCTTAGAGTCACACTCTTGAACTATATAAAATTACAAAGCTCTAACAAGCTAATCGTCTATGACATATCATGATGTATAACATCCCTATAGGATATTCATAATCAGCTTAAGGATAAATTCTGTTTTATCTTCCTAATTATCTTTGTTGTATGTTCCATTATCTTACCTTTAGAATACTTACTAATCATAAAGAGTATATCATTTGGTTACACCTATGTATCCAAATGGTTAAGTGCTTCAGTCTTCTAATTACAGGATAATACCTATAAGAGAATATCATTAACTTTACCAAAGAGCTATAGATTCCATATCTATAAATAACGAGTCTACGTCAATCAAGAGTCATGTCTCCAACGTACGGTATGTGTACCATCATTAAATCATGATGTCACCCTTTGATACACCAAAAGACACTAATCGAGAATATGGGCCCATTAATTCATTTTAGAATTAAGATATAACACATATGATTGTCTAAAGTGAATTGATTTAAACAAACAAAATTATTAATCAAATCAATTGAACTTTTGTTCCGATCCATTATGTCATCACCTATGACAATATACCAATGTTTCTACTTGTGGAGTCCCACTTGGTAACCAAAACAAGTCATCTCTTGTTAGGGATATATACAACATAAGAATCTTAACATGATTAAAGCACTCAACTTTATTCCCTCGATTGCAGACCTTATCACATAGACTATCACCTTTAAAAATTAATCATTTTTTTTTGCATAATATGTCTATTATATGCACGATCTTAAAGGTTTAGACCAACAATCTTAGACTTTTATTTGCTTATCATATATTCAACAGAAATGAACATAAAGAGGACAGCATTTAGTATATGAATAATAAATAAACTCTTTATTAATTAAATGTCTCTAAAAAATTATTACATCATTTAATCCTTAAGGCACCTAGTCTAATAATCTCCCACTTGTCCTAAGTGGGTATATTTGGCATGTCTCGCCTACCCGTAGTCTCCACATGCTTCTTGAAATTCCTCATTGGTGGTGTCTTCGTGAAAAGATCAGCTATATTGTCCTCAGATACAATCTTGCACACTGCAACATGTCCATCCTCAATGAAGTCCTTTATTGCATGATACTTTCAATTTATATGTTTACTCTTCTTCTAAAATCTTGGTTTCTTAGCATTAGCTATTGCTAAAGTGCTATCATAATATAGTGATATCGCCTTATCCATATCGGGAGCTACCTCAAGATCTCCAAGGAACTTGCAGAGTCACACAGCTTCTTTCGAAGCTTCACTAGCTGCCATATACTAGGCCTCCATCGTTGAATTCGAAGTGCAATCTTGCTTGGCACTTCTCCAAACAATGACGCCTCATCACAAAGTAAACATTGAACTTGAAGTCGATTTTCACGAATCTAGACAGGATTGAAAATCCGAGTTAGTGTATCCAAGAGGTGTTAGATCCTCACATGAATACATTAGCATATAACTTCTAGTCCTTCTTAGGTACTTGAAAATATGCTTGACAGCAACCCAATGTTTTGGTTCTGGATTTGAATAAAATCGACTTATCCCTACTGCATAACAATTGTCTGGTGGAGTGTAAAGCATTACATACATGAGACTACCTACTACCATAGCATAAGGCATCTTCTTCATGTGTTCTCTTTCTTTCATCAAACTTTATAAAGTCTTTTTTAGAAAGAGTAATTCCAGACCTAGATAATTGCTCACCTTTCTTGGAATTTTGAATTGTATATTTCTCTAGAATTTTATCTATATAGGTAGCTTGGGATAAAGCTATCATTTTGTACTTCCTATCTCGAAAGATTTGGATACTTAAAACATAATTAGCTTCACCTAAGTCCTTCATGTCAAACTACTTGGTCAACCATAATTTGACTGATGACAATGCCCTAACGTCATTGCCAAAAAGCATAATGTCATCTACATAAAGCTGTAGAAAAGCTACCTTCCCATCCTTAATGTGTTTGTAAATACATAGTTAATCCACATTTTATTTGAACCCATAAGTTTCGATCACTTGATCAAATCTTATATTCTAAGAACAAGAATCTTGTTTAAGTCCATAAATAGACTTTAGTAACTTATAGACCTTGCCCTCTCGACTCTTATCTTTGAACCCATCTGGCTATAGCAAGTATATGGTCTCATCAAGAGAGCTATTCAAAAAGGCTATTTTGAATCCATTTGCCAAATCCCATAGTCAAGAATGACAGCTATAAATAAGAGAATGCAAATGGACTTAAGCATTGCCACAGGCATAAAGGTTTTCTCGTAATTGATTCCTTCCTTTTGCGTGTATCACCTTGCAACCAGTCTACCCTTATAGGTTTCAAATTTTCCATCTACTCTTCTCTTTCTCTTGTATACCCACTTATAGCTTATGGGTTTTACCACTTTGGGAAGGTTTACAAGCTTCCAAAATTGATTAGTCTTTATAGACTTCATTTTAGTGTTTATAGCTTTTGTCTAGAGCTTTAAATGAACATTCTCTATAGTCTCTATGTAAGTGTAAGGAGCCTTGTCATGTTTAACTAGTACAACTTAGTAAGATTCACTATTGAACATATTCCTCTCAGGTTGACGCCCGATCCTTCCACTACGCCGAAGCTCCATAGGTTGTTGTTCAATCGATTTTTCTACATTGATTGGATTGGTTTCAACTAGAACCCCCAAAGTAATCAAATCACTCGCTAACTCCTCGAGTACCACTTTACTATGAGGCTTAAAGTCATTCATCTAATTTTCCTAAAGGAAAGTTGCATTCGTTGAAACCATGACTTTATTATCTTTTAGGTTATAAAAATAACCCCCTTCTGTACCTTTTGGATACCCACCAGCACGTAAACTTTGAGACATGCTTCCAACTTATTCGCTTCCTTGTGCAAGACATGGGCGGGACATTCCCAAATGCAAATATAGTTTAAAGATGTCTTCCTACCCGCTATAACTCGTGACGAGTTTTAGGTACCAATTTTAAAGGCACATCATTCAAAAGAAAACATGCAGTTTGTAGTGCATATCCCCAAAATGATAAAGGCAATGTCAAATAGCTCATCATTGACCTAACCATGCCTAACAAAGTCCTATTTTGCTCTCAGCTATGCCATTCTGTTACCGAGTGCTTGGCATAGTCAAATGGGATAAAATCTCATTCTCTAATAAGTACCCTAAGAATTCACTGAAGAGGTATTATCTACCTCAATTGAATCGAATTGCATTTATAGGTCTACCTAATTTCTTTTTTGCTTCAGTTTGAAACTCCTTAAACTTGTCAAAAGTTTCACTCTTATGATACGTTAGGTTGACATACCCACATTTTGAGTAATCATCAACAAAAGTAACAAAATAATCATACTCTCCTCATGCCTTGATGTTCATAGGATCACAAACATCACTACGTACAAGTTCTACAACCCCTTTAGCTCAATTGTCCTTAGACCCAAATGGTGATGGAGACGTAGAGAGCTCAAATACAAGGAAGGTGGTTGTCCCAATACAAGTTCCTGTTGGACTAGTCACAAGAGCCCGAGCTAAGAAATTCAAGAAGCACTAAATGGGCTGATTCATGAAATTTGGAATCAAGTAAATTTGTGCAAGCCCATTAACCCAGGCCCACATCAGCCACAAAGGTGAATCAATTTGATCCAAGTTCTAGAAGAATCCAGATAAGTCAAGCTTGAAATCAGCTCAAATTTTGCAAGATCAAGTCTATGGATGGATTCCGAAAACTTTTCCATTATTGGCACACACGTGGCTGATCATTTGTGGAAGTTGTTGAAGAGCATTAAATTACACTTTCCTTTAATTGTTGGCCATGTAAATGGCTAAATATCATCCATTAAGACTTTCCTTTATTTTGGTATTTATTTTATGCTTAAATTAGGATTTGTAGTTATGTTTGAATTTGTCAACTTTTCTTTTTGGGTGACACTTTGTAATTTTGGCCTATAAATAGGTGTTTCCAAGGTTAATGAATGAATGAATGTTTATTTTTCTGAGAGAAAAAATTCTTTCTTTGGTTCTTTGATGAACTACACGAACTCATCGGATTAATCCGGGCATTCATACCTGGCTTATCAATCAAGCCTTCCATCCTTGATTGTGGCGTCTATGATATACCAAGGTTCTTGCTTCGATATAAGCAACGAGTCGTGGTGACTTCCATCCAACTCTGAGTAGAAATGGTCTTGGTGCCTTTTTATTAATAACGGGTTTCGTTAGTATATTGGCGAGGTTCTTATCAATTGGTATCAGAGCGAGGTTCTAGCCTCAGGTTTGTCTATCCTTAATTGGTTTTGAATTCTGATTTATTATTTAGGTTCTATTCCATTCAAAAAAAAATCAAGTTTGTTAAATTCATAGGGTTCTTGCATTCTCGTTTGTGTTTCTTGAACTTTCTTTGGTTTGTTGACAAGGTCATATCCGAAATTCTATTCTAGGTTGTTTTATGAATTTTTGTTTGGGAAAGAACTTAGTGTTGGCCGAAATTTCACCTAGGGCTACTAGGGTTATTTTTTTTTGGTTTCGGGTAACTAGTGCCTTGGGCTTCAAGTTTAGGTTTTAGCTTCCTGTTTTGTGTTTCTTAGTCTTTGTTCTTGTCGAATTTCACAACACAAAAAAAAAAAAGGAAAAGAAAAGAAAATAAAGAAAAGAAAAGAAAAGAAAAGAAAAATCAAGAGGATCCAAAAAAAAAAATCAAGAATCTGGAGACCCTTCTTAAAATTTTTTGTTTCCTTTCCATTGTTTGAGTGTCCAGGAGTTTGAATTTGACCTCACCTCGTAGTACAAAAATTTGCTTCATTCTGAACTGCGTAGCAAAACGTGTTGCTAAATTTGTTGCCGGACAAATTTGATTGTTGTTTGTGTAATTTCAAAAGAACTGAAAGAGAGAATAAATGAGCAAAAAAAAAACAAGGCAAGAGTGGTGAGAACATTCGAGGGTAAAAGCCAATTATTCAAGTGAAACATGAGTGAACTGAGTGACCAAGTGATAGAGCGAAACACGTGAGGGAGAGAAGTGAGGTCCTTTATTATCTAACATAGTTTTGCAGGTTTAAAAAAAATGAATCTGAATCAATAAAGAGAAGCCGAAGATGACCTTCCACAACAAAACGTTCCAAATCTTCAGTTGCAAGCATTAATGAGGCAAATGGAACGGTTGTTGACATGAGCGCTAGAGCCCATTCAGGAGAGATTAGATGAGGTTGATGCCAAAACACGTAATAGGCAGCCACAAAACATGCAAAATAGGCGGAGGGGTGGATGTGATCTTTTGGAGGAAGATGAATTGGAAGAGTTGGAGGAACCACCGATAAATAGGGGCAGATTTAGGCGTAGAAATGGGAATAGAGAAGCTAGGGACCGGGAAGACAATAATATGGGAGGTATTAAAATGAAGATTCTGCCATTCTAAGGGAAAAATGACCCCGGAGGTTACCTACAGTGGGAAAAGAAAGTAGAGCTAGTGTTTGATTGCCATAACTACTCAAAGTTAAAGAAAGTTAAGCTTGCTGCAATTGAGTTCTCTGATTATGCGGTTGTATGGTGGGATCAGTTGGTAATGAATAGGCGGCGAAACCGAGAACACCCTATTGAGACATGGGTGGAGATGAAAACAGTGATGAGAAAGCGATTTGTGCCCAGCCATTACTACCAGGAATTGTACAAAAAGTTGCAAGGACTTAGACAAGGAAGCAGGAGTGTGGAGGAATATTATCAAGAAATGGAAATAGCCATGATACGAGCCAATGTTGAAGAAGATTGAGAAGCAACCATGGCAAGATTTTTGCAAGGGCTAAATCCAGATATTCAAGATAGGGTGGAGATGCAACACTACGTAGAGTTAGAAGACATGTTGCACATGGCCATCATAGTAGAGCGGCAACTCAAGAGGAGGGGTAGCTCATGTGCGAATGTTAGTTCAGCACCTTCTTCATGGAAGCTGAATTATGGGAAGAGAGAAGAGAAATCGGTCGCTAGGCCTAAGTTCGAGCCAAAACCAGCCAGAGCTAGCCCTTCAAACCAAGGTAAGCATGATTCATCCACTTCTCAAAACTGTGATATTAAATGTTTCAAATGCCATGGTAGGGGTCACATCTCAAGCCAATGTTTGAACAAAAGGGTGATGGTGTTACAGGACGACGGATCAGACGAGGACTCCATGCCACCATTGGAGGACGTGGATGAGGAGGAGTATGCTACCCAAGGTGAATTTTTGGTCACTCGACAAGCCTTTAGTGTGCAAGCCAAAGAGGAAGAAGAAGAGCAACGTGAGAACATTTTTCATACTAGGTACCACATGCGGAACAAGGTATGTAGTGTGATAATAGATGGAAGGAGTTGTACGAATGTTTCTAGTACTACTATGGTTGGCAAATTAGGGCTACCAATGAGCAAACATCCTCGACCTTACAAGTTGCAATGGTTGAATAATAGTGGTGAAGTGAAGGTAACTAACAAGCATTAATTTTGTTTCGCATTGGTAGATATGAAGATGAAGTTTTGTGCGATGTAGTCCCAATGCAAGCCAGGCACTTGTTACTAGGTCGACCATGGCAATTTGATCGTCGAGTCAAACATGATGGCTACATGAACAAATATTCTCTTGTGCATAACCAGAGACCATTCACTCTTGTACCAATGACACCTAAACAGGTTCATGAAGATCAAGTGTGGTTACAAAAGGAGAGTGAACAAAAAGGAGAGAATGAGAAAAAGAGAGAGAAAGGGAGTGAAAAAAATGAGTGTTGGAGTGCAGAGAGAGAGTTCAACCAGAGAGGGAAAAAAGATAGAGGGGCCGAGAAAAAGGAGAGAAAATGAGAGAACATTGAGAGAGCCAATACAAAAGAAATTCGATCAATGAGGTAAAAATAAAGAGAAAAACAAACTTCTATGCAAGAGAGAGTGATGTGAGAAGAGCTTTGTTTTCTAATCAACCAATGATTTTACTCATATACAAGGAGACGTTATTAAACACTAATGATCTTGATTCCACCTTGCATAGTTTTGTTGTTTCTCTTTTGCAGGAATATGAGCATATCTTTCCCGAGGAAACACCGCAAGGTTTACCTCCAATCTGCGGGATTGAACATCAAATCGACTTCATACTTGGAGCTATAATTCCAAACCGACCAGCCTATAGGAGTAATCCCAAGGAGACAAAGGAACTCCAACGGCAGGTAAGTGAGTTGATGGAGAAGGGACACGTGAGAGAAAGCATGAGCCCGTGCGCCATACCAGTTTTACTTGTGCCTAAGAAAGATGGGATTTGGAGGATGTACGTTGATTGTCGAGCCATCAACAACATCACGGTAAAGTATCGACATCCCATTCCTCGCTTGGATGACATGTTAGATGAATTACATGGTGCTTGTGTATTTTCTAAAATTGATCTGAAAAGTGGATATCATCAAATTCGCATGAAAGAGGGAGATAAGTGGAAGACAACTTTCAAAACAAAACAAGGTTTGTATGAGTGGTTGGTAATGCCCTTCGGTTTAACCAATGCGCCTAGCACATTTATGCGTTTAATGAACCATGTTTTGCGAGCTTTTATTGGGAAATTTGTCGTCGTTTATTTTGATGATATCCTGATCTATAGCAGAAATTTGGATGATCATATTTAACATTTGAAACTTGTTTTAGATGTTTTACGAAAGGAAAAGTTGTATGCTAATCTTAAGAAGTGTACCTTTTGCAGGGATAAGCTTGTATTTCTTGGTTTTTTTGTTAGTGCTTAAGGTATACAGGTTGACAAAGAAAAGGTTAGGGCTATCCAAGAATGGCCAAGTCCCACAAGCATTGGAGATGTAAGGAGTTTTCATGGACTTGTCAGCTTTACCGGCGGTTTGTAAGGGATTTCAGTACTTTGGCTGCACTACTCACAGAAGTAATCAAGAAGAACGTTGGGTTCAAGTGGGGAGAAGAACAAGAGAAGGTGTTTTAGCTTATTAAGCATAAGCTTACTCATGCTCCTTTACTTGCTTTACCTGATTTTTCTAAAATGTTTGAAATTGAATGCGATGCTTCTGGTGTAGGTATAGGTGCCGTGTTGATGCAAGGAGGACGACCAATCGCGTATTTAAGTGAAAAATTGAGTGGGTCAACACTAAATTACCCGACTTATGACAAGGAGTTGTACGTGTTGGTTCGAGCATTAAAGACTTGGCAACACTACCTATGGCCCAAGGAATTCATGATTCACACTGATCACGAGTCATTGAAACATCTGAAGGGGCAAAAAAAGTTGAACAAGAGGCATGCCCGCTGGGTGGAATTCATCGAGACATTTCCTTATGTCATCTGATATAAGCAAGATAAAGAGAATGTTGTTGCGGATGCACTTTCTCGCAGGTATGCATTACTTTCTATCCTTGACACTAAACTGCTTGGTTTTGAGCATATTAAGGATTTATACCCTTTAGACCAAGATTTCAGTGAGGAGTATCGAGCTTGTGAGAAAAACGCAATGGATAAATTTTATAGACATGATGGATTTTTGTTTCAGGAGAATAAGCTTTGTGTGCCTAATTGTTCTTTGAGAGATTTGTTAGTGAAGGAATCCCATGGTGGCAGATTGATGGGGTATTTTGGAATTGCTAAAACTTTAGCTGTTTGCAAGAGCACTTCTTTTTGCCACACATGAAAAGGGATGTTGAAAGGATATGTAGTAGATGTGTTATGTGTAGGCAAGATAAATCGAGAGCACAACCCCATGGGTTATACACACCTTTGCCAATTCCTAGTGAGCCTTGGACTGATATTTCAATGGACTTTGTGTTAGGTTTACCTAGGACCAAACGTGGGAAGGATAGTGTATTTGTGGTTGTAGATCAATTTTCTAAGATGGCACATTTTATTCCTTGTCATAAAACTAATGATGCATCGCATGTTGCTGAATTGTTCTTTAGGGAGATTGTGAGAATACATGGCATACCTAGGACAATTGTTTCAGATAGAGATGATAAGTTCTTGAGCTACTTTTGGAAGACTTTATGGAGTAAGTTAGGTACTAAGCTGTTGTTTTCTACTACTTGCCACCCACAAACTGATGGTTAAACTGAGGTAGTAAATAGGACTTTGTCAACCTTATTAAGAGCAATCATCAGTAAGAACATTAAAACATGGGAAGATTGTTTACCACATGTTGAGTTTGCATATAATCGCTCTGTCCATTCTGCTACTAAGTATTCACCTTTTGAAATTGTTTATGGTTTTAATCCTTTATCACCATTGGATTTATCACCACTAGCTACTTCTGAGGGTGTTAATTTAGATGGCAAAAGGAAGGCTGACTTTGTTAAACAGATTCATGAGAAAGCAAGACTCAACATTGAATGAAGATCGGAACAATATGTAAACCAAGCCAACAAGGGGCAACACAAGCTGATTTTTGAACCTAGAGACTGGGTGTGGTTGCACTTCAGAAAGGAGCGTTTTCCAGAACAAAGAAAGTCAAAGTTGTTACCGCGAGGAGATGGTCCATTTCAAGTCCTTGAATGAATTAATGACAATGCTTACAAGTTGAATTTGCTAGGTGAGTATAATGTAAGTGCTACCTTCAATGTTTCTGATTTGAGTCCTTTTGATGCAGAGTCTGATTTGAGGACAAATCCTTCTCAAGAGGAGGGGAATGATGGAGACGTGGGGAGCTCAAATGCAAGGAAGATGGTTGACCCAATACAAGTTCTTGTTGGACCAATCACAAGAGCCCGAGCTAAGAAATTTAAGGAAGCACTAAATGGGCTGATTCATGAAATTTGGAATCAAGTAAATTTGTGCAAGCCCATTGACCTAGGCCCACGTCAGCCTTCATCAGTATATTGGCGAGGTTCTTATCAAATAGTCTTTAAGTTATTTTGCCCTCTAAATAAGATTCACATTGTGGTATAGATTCCAACTCTAAGTGACTTAAAGGTCTATCCTTTACCAACCTTTGAAATTTATTCAAGTTAATATGACCTAATCACAAGTGCCAAAGAGAAGTCTTATTAGAGTGAGAAGTTTTAAGTCTTTTAGAGTTATCATTAATCTCCGTGTTCAGTAGTGAGTCTATCTTAGGTTTGATAAAATATAAGTTGTTTTACATCCATCTTCTATAGATAAAAGATTTGTTTCTACGAATCATAACTTTTTTATTAAAAGAAACTGAATAAGAATCTTTAAATAAACAAGCGATAGAAATTAAATTCTTTTTAAGTTTACAAATATAAAAACAAGCTCTCAAAACTAAACTCCTATAACTTTCAAAATAAAGATGGACGTCTCTCACTACTTCAGCCAACATTAAGGTACAATTGCTCATTCAAAGCGTGATGTGTTCATGTAGCAAACTTCTTGTTTCCGTGAATCCCTATAGAGAAACACAAATATGATTAGTTGCTCCAAAATCTATGACCCAAGTGTCGTTTGATTATTCAACTAAACAAGTCTCAACAACTAAAAGTTTGCACTTACCTCCTTTTGATTGGAAGTCCTTGTAATTCTTCTTTATATGCCCAACCTTCCCGTAGAAGAAACACTTTAGTTTCTTCGGGTTTCTCTTCTTTTTCTTCTTATCCTTGCCTTTTGTCGGAATAGAAGATTTCTCATTCTTGGTCCTTTGCTTCTTTCCATTCCCAAAATTGGAATTGGAACTAGATGCAATCACCAAGTTCACCTTGCCACCAACTGGAGCTTCCCTGATCAGATTTTTGAACTCTTGTAACTACTTCATCAGCTCAATTAAAGTCACATCCTCTATATGCTCAAGTTCTATGAAGCTCTAAACAAGATGAACTCCTTAAAAAGACTCTTAAAGACCATAGTCATCTATGACGCAGCATTAATGTCGACTCCATGGGTTTGACCCTCAGCGAGGTAACCTATGACTAACATCATATGCTCCATCATAGACATCCCTAGTCTCTGCTTGTAGTTAAGAATCTCCCAAAAAGCCCCTTGTCGCTTCGTCAAGGCTTGACCTCCAAACATGCCATCAAGATTATCCAAGATCTGCCGAGCAATCTCATAATCTTCATGTTGAGCCTATAGCACATTATTCATGCTTGCCATGATATAGCAATGGACTTAATCATCAGTATCCTTCCAGCAATCATACACTTGGATTTGTTCATTAGTGGATTCACCAATAGGCGCAAGAGGACATGGTGTGGTTAGCACAAATTTTAGTTTATCAAATGATAGGACGATATTTATGTTTCATTTCCAATCATTATAGTTCTCTCCAATTAATGTGTTTTTATCAAGTATCAAAGATAAAGCGTTTTTAAAAATTTTAATCTACAAAAAAGATTCATATACCAAATATAAGCAAACATTCCACAACAGTTTAGTAAGATAACACAAATAAGTAATCGTACAATGTGTTTATGTGTCAAAACCTTGAAAAATATTACAACATTACAATAATAATTCCTAACTCAGAATTAAACAAGCCACCTTAGGGAGACTTGTCAAATTCAATTAGGAACACGGATCCCCTCTTGATTAGTTTAAACCATCCAAGACCCATCTAATCTAGCATATACTAATAATCATTTTCTTCAGCCATTAATTTTATTAACACAGCTCCTAAGAGAGGTTAATAATAAAATAAATCTTGAATATATAACCATCGTTTCAACTACTTTATTCATAATTTATAATCGCCACCTAGGGGTGTGCAACAATAAATCATGCTAAAGTAAATTATCTCTTTGGAGATCCTACCTGGTACATGATGAAATCCCTTCATAGGGGTCAAAACCACCAGTTCTATTTATGGACCAATGATGGAGGAATTAGGTCCTCTGTTCAAAAACTTTTTTCCACTCAATATTTCAAAAAACAAGGTTTTATATTAACATGCATGAATAATTCTCCCTATTCTACATGGCATGTTATCAATGTACATGGTAAAACATATTATAATGCAAATAAGCAACGTAACATGCAAAGCTATAAGCAATATAATAAGCGGTCGTAATATCATGGTTCCATCTTAGAGAAAATAAAATAAAAATCACAAGAGATTAATTGAAACATATTATTGATTCTTTATCTTGTATTTTCTCATTGTATCATTTTTCATGTGGCATCCATCTTCAATTCTTCAATCTCATATTGGTGAAAATTTTATTTTTATGGCTATCATAAAATTTCATGTTTCTAAGAATTGTCTCAAAAACAAAATTAAAACTACATCGAAAAACACACTGTTTTAAAAAAAGGTTTTGCTTGCTACTGGCCTGTCGATCTGGGAGATCGGCTTGCCGATCTGCGATCTGACAACGTATGTTTTAGAAATATTAAATATTTGTCTCTAAAGTTTGTAATTTCAAATAATTTTATTTTAATAAATGTCACCTTTTTAATTGTTTTATTTCTAAATATTTTAAAATTGTATTATTTATTTTAAAAATCCATTCGAACACATTTTGTACCAAAATAAAATTTGTATGTTTTTATTTTACTGTTACTTCATTTATTTGATAATTTACTAAAATTAAGTTGGAAAAATTCATATTCATATTTTAGCATATTAATGATTATGGCACACTAATAAAAATAAATGGCAAATTGACATAATTATAGATTAGGATTTAAGTTAAGTATGATTATGCTTATACATTTTAGGATAGAGACATACTTAGAGCTTATGTAGTGAATCTGATTTTGTGAGCTAAAAGCTATTAGTGGATTATTTACAATGAGGTGGGATTCTATTACTCATCTTTTGTGAAGGTTTGTTCAATTAAAGTGGGTTCTTTACATTGTAAAATATGTATATGATATTTTGAATGTATATAGATACTACTTATGACACAATAATGTAAAACTCATCTTGTATTGTATAGCAAGATTAAATTGATTTGGAATGTATTGATATAATTGAGTATCATGGTTAGGAAATACACTCTATGCATAACAGTAGTGGTTATGAGAGGAATGGTAAGACGTGAAAAGGATGGTAGTTACATCCTTAGGTATGAATACCCTAAAACGTAAATAGGAGGAAGGTGATGATGCTGCCTTAGGTTAAAAGTCCTAGTATATACTATCTAGGAATCGACTTAGTGAGGATCCAAGGCTTGATGTCCCCTCAGTGACAACTTTGGAGTGAATGATTGGAGTTGTCAAGCATGCCTTTGTGGTTTTGTTGAGTAGAAAGAGAGTGAATCGCAATTTTGTGTGGATACCGATAAGCATTAAATTATCTTGATATGTATATATGTATAAGTATGGTACTTGGTAATGTTTAATGCAGGGTATCCACTAGGAATGAATATAATGGATTTGTTATAAGATGAATAATGATGTGACTAACTAACCATGCAGGTATTAATGTTGTAATTAATAAAACCTAAAGGTGAGTAATGGTATTCCCCACTAGGAATGTCAATGCTCATCCCTATTATTCTAATCTTTCAGGTAGAGTTCAATGTAACCTGTCTGATGTGGAATAAACAATAGCATTGCTTATGTTGTGTTAGAATATCTTAGCTTATTTGTATCGTGTTTAAAAATGTAAGATTCATAATCTGTAGCAATAGCTGTGTTAAATCGTTTAGTTAATAGGAACTGTATTATGATGATGATGACTATATTTTTTAATATTTGGTGCTATGCTAAAACCATGGAATGTTATTTAAAGCATGTTATTGTTTTCTGATATATTTCAAGGACCCATAGGCAATGTTTTACTATTTTAAAATGGTATTATGAATTAAATTTATTTATGTTTATTCAATACCACTAACCCCACATAGGGGCGTTACATAAGATTACATAATTTATGTACATTGCATGATTATAAACCGATAAAATTAACGTAAACCATGGCTGTGATACTAATTGTTGAAAAATGATATGCAACAGAATTTCAAAAATTTTTAAATCAAAGTCTTTTTCAAATAGCAAGTTTGACATGCTAAGTATATAAATTAATAACAAATCTTATGTACCTCTTTTATATACCGAAGTCAACAGAAAACTGAGTAGAAAAGAACGTTCTAGAAAAGCATCATTCAACTGCTCTTTATTGTTATTCTCTATCTACAATCAAAGTACAGGTGGTCACACGTTATGTAGCCTTTTCTCCAGTGACTCTCCTTCCAACTACTTGAGAAAACCAGAAGCTAAGGTTCCAGATGTTGAACAATATTTCTCTATAAGTTTAGTTTCTCTCACTAGAAAACTCACTCTATACCTCTCAAATGATCTAACAAACAATGAAAAATAGTTCTCCTTTAATAGTGGTTGGATGTGGGGTAAGTCCTTATCATATTCCGCTTCAAAATTTGAGTTTGGATCAATTTTAGATTGAAAACCTGTGAAACACATTTTCTGTTTTATCCAGGCATAGTTGACCATGCCTTTGTATCGTAATCAACTACGGTGTCGTAGTCTAAGAGTCTAAATCGAATTCAAAATCCCTAGACTTATCTGATTAATCCAATCTCATTCAATTGGATAAATCCTATCTTATTTGATATGGGTATCCTTTATAGAGCCTCAAATTTAATTCAAATAACCTAATAGAAAAGTTATCTGATTAAACTAGTCATATACAGATAAATCAATACAAATAAAATATATTCAAATAATTCAGCATGCTTATCTTGAATTAACTCTCAAAATTAATTCAAACAATAAAGCCAATCATGAATTATTAAATCCAATCAACTCAAATTTTAGTCAATCTAATAATTAACATAAATCATCAATATGTAGGAAAAATATGCCATATCGTTATAGAAATTATTATGAGCTAGTAAAAGGCACATGATGGACATATATAGATCAACCACTTATAATTATAAAATAACATATCCCAAATATATATATTTTATAATTATCAACTCTAACGCTACTCTACTAAAAGCTCAGAGCTGCATTCTCAAACTATATAAAATTACAAAGCTTCAATAAGCTAATAGTCTATGACATATCATAATGTGTAACATCCATATAGGATATTCATAATCGGCTTAAGGATAAATTTTGTTTTACCCTTCCCATTATTTTTATCTTATGTTCCATTATCTCACCATTGAAATACTTACTATTTATAAATAGTATATCATTTGGTTAGACCTATGTATCCGAACGGTTGAGTGCTCCAGTCTTTCAATTACAGGATAATGCCTATAAGAGAATATCATTAACTCTACAAAAGAGCTATGGATTCCATATCTATGAATAATGGGTCTATATCAATCAAGAGTTATGTTTCTAATGTACTAGTATGTGTACCATCCTCAAATCAATGTGTCATCCTTTGGTACATCAAAAGACATAAGTCGAGAATATGGGCCCATTAATTCATTTTAGGATTAAGACATAATACATGTGATTGTCTAAAGTGAATTGATTTAAACAAACTAAATTATTTATCAAATCAATCTAACTTTTGTCTCGATCTAATATATCATCACATATGATAATATACTAATTTCTTACTCGCAAGTCCCACTCTAATGACCAAGAGAAGTCATCTTTTGTTCGGAATGTAGACAATATAATAATCTTAACATGAATAACATGACAGTCTTAGACTTTTGTTTGCTTATCATATATTCAATAGCAATGAACATAAAGAGGACAGCATTTAGTATATGAATAATAAATGAATTCTTCATTAATTAAATGTCTCCAAAAACTTAGTACATCATTTAATCCTTAGGACATCTAGTCTAACATATAACACATTTAGAAAAATTAATCACCTCATTTGCCCAAACTACTGTTTCCCACTTCCATAGATAGACCAGCTAGTTGATGTAACGGCCGGCCATGAGCTATTAAGCTTCATGGACGTATACTCGAGGTACAATTAGATTTGAATGGTTGAAGAAGACTAGGTCAAAACTTCTTTCACCACAGACTAAGGACTAATCTATTATGTTGTCTTGCCATTCGGATTGAAGAACGCTGGGGCCATCTAATAGCGTTTAGTCAACAAAATGTTTGCTCGGCAAATTGGCAAGACAATGGAGGTACACGTTGATGACATACTCGTAAAATTGTCCAAACAGGGGACCATGTTGTAGACCTCTGAGATTGTTTTAATATGCTCCAAGAATACGAGATGAAACTAAATGCAGGCAAGTGTGCATTTGGGGTGGAATTCAAGAAGTTCCTAGCATTCTTGGTTAACCATTGAGGGAATTGAGGTTAACCTCACCAAAGCCTAGATTGTAATAGACATGTACTCGCCTCGAATATTTCAAAAAGTTCAAAAACTCACCGAAATGGTCGCCATGCTTTCACGATTTGATTCGCCATCCACCGACAAGTGCCACTTTTCTTTCTAGGCACATAAGGGAAGGTTTGAGTGGAGCAGAGAATGTGAAAAAGCCTTTTGAAACTTGAAAAGGCATTTGGTGATGCCTTCGTTCTCATCCAAACCTTTGCTAGATGAAATGCTTCATGCCTATTTGGTAGTATCTGAAAAGGCAGTCAATTCAGTCCTTGTTCGAGAAAAGGACAAAATCTAAAAACTTGTCTATTACGCTGGCAAAGCTTTCCAAGAGGCTGAAGAGAGGCACCCCCACTAGAGAATCTTGTGCTTTCCCTAGTTACATCCGCTCAAAAGCTATGACCATACTTTCAAAGACACCCCATCTGAGTAATAACCAAGTACACTTTGCGCCATGTCCTCCAAAATCTAGAAATTTTTTTTCAGGCTGCAAAGTGGTCAGTCGAGCTTGGGGAGTTTGAGGTCCAATTATTCCTTAGATGATAGTAAAGGCACAGTCGCTCATAGATTTCATCATAGAATTCATAGAATCCAACTAGGTGACACTAGCCAGTAAGGCCCCCATGGATAAATCCGATCACCCAAAGTGAAAGCTATACATGGACAATTCTTCGAGTGTGAATGGGTCGGGAGCAGGGCTTGTCCTTGTTCGCCCAGATGGCTACAAAACTTGTTACACTCTTTGATTCGAATTTAGGGCTTCCAACAACAAAGCCAAGTACAAAACATTGATCGCCAGCCTGGAGATTGCATGGGAGCTAGGGGTAGACCGCATCCACATCCATAGTGATTTCATGCTTGTGATCTAGTAGGCAAGTAACAAATTCTAGACCCAAGAAGAAAGAATGGTAAAATATTTGAAGAAAGTCAAATCATTGCTTGGCTAGTTCCAGAGTTACACGATTGTTCAGATCCCATGGTTTAAGAATGCAGAGGCTAATGTACTTGCCAAGTTGGCTTCTAGACTTGAGATATTGGTCCCTATTGAAAGATGGGCCAAGCGAGCATCTTAAGGCCAGAGTTGGTAACTGAAGTCACCACCCAAACTGACTCATGGATAGACCCAATCATCCGATGCCTAATAATAGCTAAACTACTCGAGGACTAAGAGGAAGCCTAGTGAGTTCGCAATAGCTCTACCCGACACACTATGGTCGAGGAAAAGCTTTACTGATAGGGTCGTTCCTACCATACTAGAGATGTTTAGGACTAGCAAAAGCTAAGTATCTTATAGAAGAAATCCACAGCAACTTGTGTGGCAACCACACTAGTAAGTCGACCATGGAGCAAGACTGCAAGGAGTACATATGAAGGTACCTCAGATGCTAGCAGTATACTTGGGCACTCAGCCACCATCCTGAGCCACTTACTTTTGTCATATGTGCTTAGGCCTTTGCCAAATGGGCCATTGATCCTATAAGACCTCTTCGTATGGCCCGATCATAATTCAGGTATTGTATTGTGGCCATAGACTACCTCACAAGGTAGATAGAAGTGGAACCCCACACGAAGATATGGAGGCCAAGTGCATCAGCTTCATCTAAAATAACATCATTTTTGTTACAACATTCCTCACATTATCGTGACCAACAATGCTAAGTAATTCAAAGCTGCTAATCTAAGAAGCATGTGTGATCAGCTTGGCATGAAAAAAGTCCATTCGTCATGAGGGTATCCCTAAAACAATGGACAAGTTAAAGCTGTCAACAAAACCATCAAGGATAACCTTAAAAAAAAGCTTGAGGGTCTTAAGAGTGCTTGGATTGACGAGCTACCAAAAGATCTTTGGGCCCATCGAACAACCACCCAAATAGCAACTGGAGAAACATCTTTCTCCTCGTCAGAGGTCGAATTGCCAAGCTATAGGGTGGAACACCATAACAAGTAGGAGAACACCGAACAGATGATGGCGAGTCTCGACTTGATAAAAGAGAAGAGGAACTTGGCTTATATCCAAGCAGCGACCCAAAACCAAGTCATGTCTCGTTATTACAACAAGTGAGTCAAGCCAAGGACATTCAAGGTTGGGGACTTAGTTTTAAAGAAAGTCCTCGTCCCCCAGCCATGCCTCAGATCTTTCGGGCTAAAATAGGATGGACCATTCTAGTAGTTAGCATTATCCAACCAAGAGTATGCAAGAAGTCGACTGTGAGGGAAGCATACTTGCTCATCCATGGAACGCTGAGTATGTGAAGTGCTACTACTACGAACCTAGGAACCAGAACTTTTTATTAACCTCTGATTCTGACATACTTTTGTAATCTATTGTAAAGCTCCTGAACAATTGTGTAGTATATATACATATATGTTAATGGAAACAACACCTTTTGGAACAAAAGGCCTCATATCCTTGGCACATGCCTACACCAGTTATGCAAACAAAAATCAATTAGGAGGCTGGTTGGCCTATAAGTTGACCATTGACCATGGAAAACCAATAGATGTACCTCCATCAAATGACGAACTGCCCATACTTGCTCATTTAGGGGGGCTATAGGATGGTGGGCAGATATTATATCCAAACAAGTGCAAATTGTTCAACTTAAAAATAGTCTTGCACTAAACGTGACTAACTATATAGCCCACTATGAAAACTAAAAGGCTAATCTGACCAGCACCTAAATTTTGAGGAACAGTTGTTTAGAGGGCACAACCCTACTACAACTAGACATGGACCAAACTCTCTTTAAAAAAAAGAAAAGAGGTTCGGCCAAGTCTTGGGGACTACTAGGGACAGACAGTCCCCGAGCACAACAAGCTCAACAAAAAATATAAAAAGCAAAGCCTCAAGTGTGACAAGTTGCCCAAATAATATAATAAGTAAATAAAGATGAATGATAAGAATAATTAGTCCAAACAACCCAGCACTTGAAGAAGATAAATTTATTATGACTGATAAGGGGGAGTTATAATAACCAGGTACTTCCTAAGCCCAAACAAAAGTGCAAAATAGGTGTGATGATCTAGGTCATAATTGTCCAGCTGAGCATTGTTGCTGGCCTCCTCGTCTTCTAGGTCCAAGAAAGTCAGGTCCCCTTGCCTTTCCCCATCGCCACCCTACCCAGTTTTGGCCAAAGTAGTTTTCTGGTCACCATCTTCTTCATCCTCCTCCCTGGCCTCTCCCTTAGAGTTGCCAATCAAGGACCAGTCTAAGTTAAAAGCCTTAAGATGCTTAGTGACGATGTCCTCTCAAAGGTCCTTCATACCCAGGAAGTAGTTGTTGGAAAACTCCCTGGTGCCCTTGAAGCTCTCTATTGCTTAGTCTGCATGATCAGCCAACAAGTCTAGAAGTATATCTACGAGGTGTCAATTGTGCTCACCGCTTGCAATTCTTGCCACCTCTTAGGCCCTTTCAACCTCCCCATGGGCTTAAGCAGCATCTGCCTTCACTCCTTTGAGCTTCGCCTTCACATGGTCCAGCTCCTCCTCCAATTTAGCCTAGCCTTCCTTGGCTTCAGTTTAATGTTGTGTGGCTTAAGTGGCCCTTTCTTTCTACAACAAGACCTATTGCTTAACCTGTAGATAGGTAATCTTTAGTGTTGCACAAAGCTATTGAACATGATGTTAGTAAAAAAAGAAGAAGAGAAGAAAGGGAAGAAATGACTTGAAGGAAAGTGCATGTACTCAGACCATGTGCTTGAATGTGGCCTTGAAGTTTTCCCAATAAGCCTGTAGCAAACCTCACTAAAAAGGCCTCATTAGGAACAATGCTCACGGCTTACTTTACGACATAGGGGCTGTTGAGTTAATCTCCGCCCCTGATAGGGTTGGATTACTAGGGGTGGAGCTGAAGGCGAAGAGACTTGTTTGGAAACCCCCCTAACCCCTGCTCTGAGATGCTCCTGAGCTATTGGGAACTAGGATGAGAGGCAGGGGCAAGAGCATCAGACCTCCTCGACTTTCGGGTCACTTTCCCTTTGCACTTGTCCTGTAGGAACACCATCATTCAGATGCGGTCCTCCCTGGATAGTTGGCAAGAAGACATGTTTGTAGAAGGACGACGACAAGGTTAATAGTTGACCATGTCACCTAAAAAAAGAGAGGGGTCTTGAGGTAGGACATCTGATCAGAGGCAACCTTTATGGGTAGAATAACAAGATCATGTCTTAGAGGTCCTCGTTTGCGATTAAAGGCCTTAGCTCAGAGGCGCCACTTGATAAGTCCTTAGAATTGGACATAGATGGCACCCCCACCGGCCACTTGGATCGGGTCCTACTCGGCCCTAGGATGTCGATGGCCCATACCGTGCTATTTTTACTTGCTACTTGGCTGGCCAGGCAATAGGAACATCCGTGTGGGGTTTCAACAAACTAGAGCCCCTAAACTAGCCTTATCTACATAGGTTCTCCTTGCTCAGCTAAAAGGTTCGCTATTGAACATTGTCAGGTTCGTTAGGAGCTTCTCAACATTCTTGTTAACCTCGGCTGGGGCCCATGGTCTTTTTGACCAAACATGGCTGCACCCAAACCTTCTTGGCACATGTTGGTCATGTAGAACCTCCTCTCCAGCCTAGGATATCCAGTTTCCTCTAGCGTAAAACCACTCAAACTTCTAGAGTTTATCTGAGTTAGGGTTGACAAGTATAGACTCCTTGTGGAAACCATGGAAGTAATACCACTCGACCTGCTGAGGGGAGTGTCTTCATTTTAAACATTTATTTAAACGCCTCTCATGGCATCTCAAAGTGTAAGAATTCATCTAGAGAATATATCTGCCAATCAAGGAATGGTAATAGTTTGGGTTAAACTAGGTTGCGAACATGTTCCAATCGTAGACCCGTTCGAAAGAACTCGGCATATAAGATGATCCAACCCTCGGGTGGATCGGTCAGAAGTGCCCCCTAGCAAGTGCAGGATTAGGGTTACATCTTTTGTGATCTAGTACTCCCATCGAAGAGCCTCAAGCCTCGAGCCGGGCTTGGGCCATCATCGATGTAAACTCTGCTACGGTGGCCTATCCTGGCTAGTGAACTCGGTTGGCCACATGTCCCTAAAGCATCGTCCTAGCTAGAGAAGGCTAGCTCCCCTCTTCCTCGACACCTTGCTCGGCCCACTTGACTTCCTCAACTTGTTGCCTTTCCTCACTTGAATTGACCAGCTCCTCACTAAGCTACCAAAAATTTCAACTCGCCTTATATCACCCTGGCCTGATGTCCCTTCACCGGTCTGGAGGGCAACAGCTAGCCGGGCATGGTCTGCGGTTAGCCTAGATGTGCCTAGGGTAGCTGCCCCAACATAGAGGTCCTCCTTTAACAATGATGATCCTGATAAAAAATGGTCCTATATTTTCTCTAGCTGTACTGTCTCAATCAATGATAAGGCCCTTACGAGGCTCAGCAAGTTGCAGACTCAAAACTACTAGATGAAGTTGAGACATCAAGGTTGTCGTCAGACTAAATCTTGGAGTCAGTAGGTTACTTAGATTTGGGAATTATCTGATCAAGAAATACTGGCAATGTAGTCAGGAAGTGTTTGTTCCAACTCCTAAGCAAAATATTTTCAGTAGCTTACACATACTCAAACTTAAAATTGAAGTAAATGTGGTAGGGATGCCATGCCTATTTATAGGAAATTGTTGATGCGACATACGAGGGAGTGCAATAATTACATTTGTTAGAGAAACCACCAGTCACAAAGTGACATGTGTAAGGGGCACCAGCCGTTCAAGGAAGAAAATGGGATAGAGTCTTGAGCAAGCCAACCCTTGAGGCCTTAGTGGTCTTGATACCACCATACGGAGCACTCGGTTTAAGGGTTAAACCCGCTTCATACCCGGTCCAAGTGGTGAACTATAAATAAGAGCATTATTACCACCTCCAAGGTAAGTAGACTCTCTCTAACCTATTCTCAACCTCTCTCTTGACCTAACGAGTACCTGACTTGAGTGTTGGAAAGCCTTTGGCTAGCACCATGCTGATGTCCCCCTTTGACCTCCAAAGTGTTCCCTCTTTTTGCAAGACTAACCAGTGAAGTCGAATAGGGCAAGGCAAGGTAGGCTGACTATCATTCGGTGCTATACATGATTTTGACTATCAACAACTATCATCAGTCTATTTAATTCTTTTTCCTTCATACCAAATAAGAAGAAATTTTACTATAAAGCCTAAAGCGTGAATCTCAATTTAATTGGTTCATTAAGGTTTAAAGAAACTGGTCTAATTTGTTCCTTTAATGTTTAATAAGTATTATTCTATCCAAAGAACAACTTTTTTCAAAGTACAGAAGGTGAATATAAAAGAATTATTGTTTAGGAGACACAACATATATGCTTTTTAGTTCAATAAGAATGTCGAAATAAGTAACAAAATTGAGGAGAATTTATAAAATTTGTCATGAATTGTCCATAAATGTATTATATAATATTGTTGAAGGTGAATGGGAAATATTTCAAATATGGAAGAAAATAGAACTAGTTATGATCACTTATGCTATATATCCGTGTATCCAAATTCAAAACCAAACTTATTGTGAGTGGACCTTCGACAATGCAGCCATCAAGTGAATCTCGAAGATAATCATCAACATCATAGTTGCCTTCTCAAAATATATAAGAAAAAAAAATCTAAAATATTTGTTGTAAACACCATTTTGTCCCTTTTGTTATTAAAATGCTTAAAACATCTCTTTTGTTTTTAAAATCATACTAAAAATACATTATGAGGAGATTAAACTTTTTAAAAAACTAGAATTACCCTTCTTAATTTTTATTAAATGCAATTTGAAAATTATTAAACCAAAATACAAAATAAGATCAATCATAAAAGGTTAAAAACTCTCAAAATAATTGAAGTATTTGCATAATTGAAATATTTATTAACATTGTAAATTACATTTTCTTTATTTTTTAAATCATTATATTTAAAATAACATTTAATATATATTAGGAAGGATAATCTTAGAATTTTCCAAGAATTAATTTCTTCAAAGGATATGTTGAGCATGATTTTGTAATTACATGGGATGTTTTAAGCATTTTAATAATAAGAGGGGCAAAAGTGGTATTTGGGTATTTGTGTATTTAAGAATTGAAGATTGTGGTTGAGAATTGTATGAGTATTTGAGAATTGGTTTGAGTTTTGAACCTTATGTGTTTATGAAAGTGCAAGCTTTTAGTAAGGGGGAGCTATGTGACACAAGGAGACTTTTGATCTCTCTCAACTTTGAAACCTTGCTTGGTTTAAAATGGTAAGGGAGAGCTATGGACTAATCTTTTGGTAAGAAATTCTTTGAGCCATATATATAAATATATATATATATATATATATATTGTTTTTTAATGAACTTTGAGCCATATTTTGTTTTGGATAAAAAAATTAAATTGTTTGTCATCATCAAACAGGGGGGAGACTGTTGGCTCTAAGATTTCAATAATTTGATTAAATTAGTTTTTGATGATAACAAAATAATTTTATATTGCTAATTGTCTAGTTAATTTGATCTCTCTTAACTTTGAAACCTTGCTTGGTTTAAAATGGTAAAGGGAGAGCTATGGACTAAACTTTTGGTTAGAAATTTTTTGAGCCATTTTTTTTTTTTTTGAATGAACTTTGAGCCATGTTTTATTTAATTGTCATCATTAAATAGGGGAGAGATTGGTGCCCTAAGATTTCATTAATTTGATTAAATTAGTTTTGATGATAACAAAATAATTTTATATGGCTAATTGTCTAATTAATTTTTTGAGTTTTGTTGAGCTTGAATTTAAAAACAATTTTGCCAACTCCAAAAAGATCAAGAGTATTGTGCAAATTGAAAATGGTGACATGAAAAGGAAGGAGAATAACTGAAGAATTTGAAGACCATAGTATACAATGGGTTTATTTATATTATTCTTTGTCTTGTAATTGTTGTGTGAAGTAATCTTAAATTTGTTTGAATTATGAAAGCTCTATCACATACTCACTTTTGCATTTGTAGTTTTAAAAATTGCTTAAACATTATATTTGAAAAAAATTTATTTTTCAATCAATCTGCATTTCAAAAATAATTGTTAATTCTTTTGAAAATAATTTTGATGTTCAAAGAGTGTTTTTGAACTTGTCGTTATAAGGACCGAATTTTCTATATTTCATTTTATTTAACAATTATAAAAAAAAGTGCTTTTTAAACAAAATTGAAAGATAAGAAGTCTAGCAAGACTGGCCTACTGGCGTTCTGTAATCGACCTAGCAGTCAAATGGAATAGGGAGCATGTTTTCATGTGCCCTTTGTCGGCTTATTGATATATGACAACCGTCCTACCGGTTTTGCTTTCTGACCTACTGGATGCCTTGCATCAATCTACTAGTTTGTGCATCGTTGGGTCAGTTTTGTCTTGATTTCAAAAAAAGGGGCTCGCCAGACCCCTTTTCTGTCCCGTCGGACAGTCTACAATGGCTAATTTTTTACCACTGGGATCTAAGCCACGACGACTCCTTTAGCATAGAAATGGTTCTTTTTGCCCCTTTTGAGGTATAAAAACATAGTATAGACCATTTTAAGCAATCATATTGTGATCCTATGATTTTTTTTAAGACTTTCCTACATTGTTCTTCATCGTTGAGGATTTTCTTCTTCTTACTCGTAAGAGCTTACATCATTCTTACATTTTGAGAGCTATTCCACATACTCCAATTGCATACTTTCATTGTATTTACCTTATTCAGAGGGATTCTTCTTAGAATAAGCTATTATTTCAAATTTTCATTTAAGTGATAGGGTTCCAAACTTTTGTAAAATTGGGCTTGTTGGTTTGCCAATCTCTATATAAAATTGACGGCTTGTAGACATTTGGTAAGGATCAGGTAGAAGAACTCACCAGGTTGTATATGGTGTGATCATGTTGAAAGTACATCGTGATAGTAGAAGAGGCCGGGGCATATATTGCTTGTTGACAATAGATGTAGGATTATTACCGTATCACTATAAATAGTGTTTGTGTTTTCTTCTCTCTTCTCTCTTCTCTCCTTTATTTTTGGAAATTATATTTGATTGATGAATTCTTTTGATGACCTTTGCTAGCTTGGTTATTTGCATATCTGTATTATTTTAGTTGATTGTTTGATTTGGTTTCTCTTATCCTTTTTGTTTTTGTGATTGAATCTAATTTTTTTATATTTTGAAAAGGTTTTCAAAAACCTAATTCACCTCCTCTTGGTTAGTTATTCTTAGACTAACCAAATTTCCTTTTAAGTACTCAAAACATTAACACATGACTAGTAAATGAAACTAAACATATGTAGTCTTATCTTGTATTTGTCTTCGTAAAGCTCTAAAAATTTTGTAACTTGAATTTAATCTTGAAGCTTTTTGATTCAAGAGCTACTTGAGACTTTTTTTATGGCTCTTGAGTCAACAATTTTCAACATAGTTTAAGCTTAAACCACTCAAAAAATTAAAATAATTGATAATATAAAATCAGTTGTTTGTAATCATCAAAAGAATTACTCGTCTAATCAAATGAAATCTTAACCAACATTCTAAAATTGAAGAGTGTCTTAAAAAAAAGCTACTGGACTATAGTTTGGACTGTATGAAATTTCATTAACTTTGCATATTTTTTAAGTTTTAAAATAATTTTAATATAATCTAACGGTTCAAAATTATAAGGTGTGAATGATATTTTGTTTTATACTACCAAAAAGTCTCCTAACATCCAGTGCAAAAATAAAATAAAATAAATCAATATGCAGTCCGATTCAAATAACTGCATTTTGATGTGAATTGGCTATGATAAAATAAGTTATTGAGCTGTAGCAGACATAGATGACATGCATACATCTTTCTTGACCTTGGAATTGTCCTTTAGGGCTAAGTATGTGACATACATGAATATTCAATTATACTCATGTGGAGATAACATCAACAAGATCCATATAAATTTGAGCTTCATATTGATCAGATTCAGATGTTTGATTTTTTTTTTTTTTTTGGTAATGATCAGGTGGTTGATTATTAGTATCAATGTGTATCATTGTGTTGATGTTGATATTCCATAGAATATAAGTTTAAAGAGAACACCTCTTTACCTTCTATTATTGTTTGACATATTAGTTTAAACCTATCAGTTCAAACTATTTATGGTATAAATATCTCGACAGTTATAATTATAATGTAAAACAAAAAAAAAAACTATAACATACTATAATATTTGATTTTTTTTTTCGATTAAACCCTTTTATGAAGCATCCAATTTTTTCTATTAGTGTGAACAAAAAATAAGAAAAAATTGAATAACAGATTCCACGGTTGACTTTAAGAAGAGGTTGAATTTAGGTCTCAGGGAGGTATTGTCCGTTGGTTGTACAGTACAATGGTAGATAGTCTCCTGACCAGGTCTGTCTTGCAATGATCGGTCAAATCCATATCTACAAACGCCTGTAATCAACAATTAGAGCCACTTTCAGGGAAAATAATTTGTCACTCCTTTTGTTCGTTCCTCCTCGTGAACAGAAGCAACAGCATGCCCTAAAGTGTTTAAAAAAACAGTTAAAACTAAAAATATTAATTACTATAATATATAAAAATTTTATATTGTAGTAATTTTTTTATTTTTTATTATAATTGTTGAGAGTTCTATACTAATTATTGGTTGGAAGCGTTGGTTTCAACCAAGACACTAAAGAAGCTATAAAAAGCTTCTTTGATAGGGTTTTTTAGGACATGTTTTTAGCTTTATAAATTTAAAAGTTGCTTTTGAAAATGTTTCAATGATTTGAGCACTCTCTAAAAAATCTTTTAGTCAAGTCACAAAACATGCCTTCTCCAAAAAAACAGTTTTTCATTACAATTTAAAACTTGCAACAAAATTTTGGTAACATATAATAAATTTCACTATAACATTTTTATTACTTAATATTTAATGCCATTTTTACTCATTTAATTTCGTTTAGAAATATAACTCTAAACACGTGGTAAAAAACAACTTTTTTTAAGAAAAAAAAATAGTCACAGCCTTTGTTTCTTCTCTTCTATTAATTAAAAGCACAAACAAAAACTCTTTCACCTTCTAATAGCACAAAAATAATACCAAAGTAAATTTGAATTTTAAGATTCCAAAACCCAAGAATAAATGCTAACATAAGTTCCAACTCTTAGACATGTTCAATCTCAAACTAATAGTACCTTTAAATTATATAAACTCTAAATTATTAAATATTTTAGTTAATTTCAAAGTGGTTGTATCTCTGGTCTTCGAACAATCATTCTCTATCTTATCATAGATTGCATAAAAAAATATTTTTGAGCAACTAGGATGAGCTTACGATTGTCTGTCAATATAATTTGAGTCAATGTGAAAAATACTATTTATGTGGTATTGTTTTTTTAATTTTACCATTTCTATTTCTATGAGAAAGTTTAAAATATACAACTTTTAATAAATGTAAATGCATTATTGTTTTCAGGTATTTTGAATTAGGGTTACGCACATATGTGTCTTTTAAAGGTATTTTTGCTCTTTTACCTAAGAGAAATTGTATGAGTCAAAAAAGAGAAAAATAATACAACACAAAAATAGTAGTATAAAGGTCCTATACCACCTATTCTACTCATAGAATTTATCCAAAGAAGTTCCAGATAACAACATTTGGAGACCTTAAACAGAAGCAGGCTAAGACCTCAAAAGAGTGAAGAAAATAGACCTAGACCATAGCGTCAATAAGGCACAATCATTCTGGCATGAAAAGAGAGACCCACCCTAAATTTCGGTTTACTCTTGATTTTATCCGCCAAAAGAAGAAATCTACTATGATGAGGCATATTAATAAGAGAACAATTACTATTAAAATATTGATATTGGTAGAATAATTTTCAACTAACATACTATTTTGCAAAGTTAGTTTTAACTAACTTTTTAATTGAAAAAAGTGCAAAGCTCTCACATACTACAATAAAAAGAAAAAAATTACTACAATATAAAGCTCTCTTATGCTATTGTGTTTACAGTTCTAACCATCATGTCAAACATCCTCTTAAGTAATTTTATTATTTTGCCCTTACTGGATCGGTGAGCTGAAAAGTTTGTTACAACAAAACAAACAATTTGTTCCAAGCCTTCAATATATATGTACCATTTTTCTTTTTCAAAATGAAGTAAGAGAGATAGAATCCTTATTTCCTTTTTCCTTTGTAATTCTTTCGTGAATATCTGAAATGGTATCAGAGCTCTTATACGTAACTCTTATCTTCAACCTCTAATTCTTTTTCTCCATATTCTAACGGCTAGAGGTAGGAATTGTGGTATTGTGGGTCCATCTCCCTCTGTTTCTTACGTAATTGAGGATTCCAGTAGCCCTTACTCCCAGTAGCCCTTGCTTTCTCGTTTTTCCTTTGTTTCAAATCCTCTGATTGGAACAAACTGTAATACGTGAAGTAGAGCAATGTTGATTGCTCTTACGGCAAAGAACAAAGTCAGTTTTGTTGTTGCTTGTCTTCCTCGGCCACTGACCGATGATCTCCTCTTCAGTGTTTGGAAACACTGCAACAGTATAGTAACTTTTTGGATTCTTTATGGCATGACTCGAGAAATAGCTGATAGTCTCTTATATATTGACAATGCTTCTGATGTTTGGAATGATCTGTATGAGAGATTTCATCAGAGCAATAGTCCTCATATTTTTCAGGCTAATACTCAGCTCATTGCTCTTCATCAAGGTTCTTTAGACATGAATACTTATTATACCAAGTTGAAAATTCTTTGGGATGAATTCAAGAATTTTCAGCCTATTCCAGTATGTCACTGTGGTGGAATGCAATCCTGGATGAATTATCAACAACAAGAATATGTGATAAAGTTTCTCATGGGTCTAAATGAGTCTTGTGCTTAAATTCGCTCCTAAACCCTGCTGATGGATCCTCTTCCATCCATCTCCAAGGTTTGCTCTCTGGTTGTGCAAGAGGAATGTCGGCAGAGCATCAAATCGAGTGTATATTCCTCTTTGGACCCGGTTGTGCTTGCCGATTCAAATTCCACTGTAAAAAATTCCTCTGTTGCTGCGAACAATTTCACTCCCAAATCAAAGCGTGAAAGGCCTCATTGCACTCATTGTGGCCTTCAAGGTCACACAATGGATAAATGCTATAAGCTCCATGCGAGACCAAATCGATGCAGCACTCTGACTCAAAGGAACACGTCACTTAGAGCACTGGACCTGCTCACGATGGAACTGGTTCAGCACCTTTAAACTTGCTCACAGCTAATTGCTCTTCTCAGCTCATGAATTCAAGGTCATTCTCTTGTCACTTCGGATGCTCAAAAGCAAGGACCTACGGTTGGTAGTTTCAGTGGTGCACTCTCACTTTCTTCTATTTCAAAAACTAATTCTATTTCTTCAATTTCTTGGATTTTATTCACCAGTGCCACCCACCATGTTTATCGTTCTCCCAATGCTTTCACACACACAATCAAAGCCTCTAATTTCGCTGTTGTTCTTCCAAATGGTCAATCTGGCAATATTAGTCATATAGGTTATGTTATGCTATGCCCTTTTCTTACTTTGCATAATGTTCTGTTTGTTCCGAATTTTCAATTCATTCTTCTTTCCGTTAGCTCTCTTGCTCAAAGCCACAACTGTTTCGTTAATTTCTTGGGCCAAAACGATTAGGATGGGCAGAAGACATGGCAACATATGTGTTCTGAACCTCAATAGTTTTGACTTCAATATTTCCAATGTTTCTAAATTATCCTTTTGTTGTAATAATGTTACTACGTCCCAATGAGAGCTTTGGCATTATCATTTAGGCCACCCTTTTATGTAAAGATTGATACATTGAGAAATGATTTAATAATTACACAATGTTCTACTAAATTTGCTCCTTGTTCAATTTGTCCATTGGCCAAGCAAAAATTCTTGCCTTTTCAATCAACAAATTCATTGTCTGCTCTTCCCCTTCAATTAATCCACATTGACATATCGAATCCTTTCACTCCGATTACAACACAAGGACACAAGTGTGTCTTAACTGTAGTGGATGATATCTCATGTTTGCAAAATCTGATGTGTTATCAATATTTCCTAAATTTTTCAACTTAATTCAAACACAATTTGGTGTTCCCATTTAATGTGTCTGCTTCGTTAATGCACTGGAACTTGCCTTTAAAGGGCTTATTTTAAACCATTCTTATGTTGATAAACTGAGCAAAATTTAGTGGTAAAAAGAAAACATCAACACCTCCTCGATGTTGCTCGTGCTTTACATTTTCAATCTAACATACCTTTAGAATATTGGGGTTGATTGTATTCTCACTTTTGCTCATCTAATTAATCGAACTACCTCACCTTTGTTATCTAACAAGACTCCCTTTGAACTTCTTTGGCACAAAGTTCCTTCTTATTCACATCTTCGAGTTTTTGGTTGCCTATGCTATGGCTCCACTTTTAATAGGCATCGCAGCAAATTCTTACCACATGCTACTCCAGTCGTGTTCCTTGGCTACCACCTGTTTAGAAGGCTTACAAGTTGTTCGATCTATCTACAAATAAAATTTATACTCTTGGGATGTTGTTTTTCATGAAAACATTTTCCCTTTTCAACAACACTCTTCCGCCACATCTTTCCCTGAAATTTTTTCCTCCTCCCATTTCCCTCTTCTTCTACATCATCTATACCTTCCTCTAGTTCTTCTTCATCTTCCTCTTCCACACCTCTTTCTATGATTCAATCACCTCCTTATTCCCGTCCCAATTGAGCTCCTAAGCCAGCTTTCTATGTGTTGGAAAATGATACACAACGGAATTTTAAAAATTTTTAAATCGAAGTATTTTCCAAATATTAAGTTTGACATGCTAAGTATATAAATTAATAACAAATCTTACATACCTCTCTTGCATACCAAAGTCAGCAGAAAAACTAAGAAGAGAAGAACATTCCAAAAGAGCCTCAATCAACTGGTCTTCTTTGCTATTCTTAATCCACGATTGGAGTACAGGTGGTTGCATGTCGGATAGTCTTCCTCCGGTGACTCTCTTTCCAACCACTTGAAAAAACCAAGAGCTAAGTTCCAAATGTTGAACAATAGCTTTTTAGGAGTTTTAGAGCTTCTCTCACTAGAGTACTCACTCTTTGCTTCTCAAATGATCAGAGAAACAACAAAAAATAGCTCCCCTTTTATAGTTGTTGAATCTGGGGTTAGTCTTTATCAGATTAGGCTTCAAAATTCGAATTTGGATCAATTTCTAACTAAAATAGCGAAAACGCGTTTTTCTATTTTATCTAGGCGAGGTCAAGCTTGCCCTATGTAGTACAATTGACCGCGTGGTCACTGACTTCGAATCCTATTTGAGGCCTGACCTCATAGGCTTATCTGATTAATCCAATCTTAACCAATTGGATAGATCCTATATTCTTTGACCCGGTATCCTTTATAGGGCCTCGATTTAAATTCAAATAACTCAATAGAAAAGTTATCAAATTAAAATAGTCATATACAGATAAGCCCATGCAAATAAAATATATTCAAATAATTTAACATGTTTATCTTGAATTAATTCACAAAATTAATTAACTAACAAACCAATCATGAATTATTAAATAAAATTAACTCAAATTTTAGCCAATTTGATAATTAACATAAGTCATCAATATGTAGGAAGAACAAGCCATTTTGTTACAAGAATTATTATGAACTAGCAAAGGGGACCTAATGGACATATATAGATTAAGCTCTTACAATTATAAAATAACAGATCCTAGATACCTATATTTTATAATTATCAATTTTAACGCTACTCCACTAAAAGCTTAAAGCTACATTCTCAAACTATATAAAATTACAAAGCTTTAATAAGCTAACCGTCTATGACATATCATAATGTGTAACATCCCCATAAGATATTTATAATTGGCTTAAGGATAGAGTCCGTTTTATCTTCCTGATTATTTTTATCTTATGTTATATTATCTCACCATTGGAATACTTACTATCTATAAATAGTATACCATTCGGTTACACCTATATATCAAAATGGTTGAGTGCTCTAGTCTTCTAATTATAGGATAATACTTATAAAAGAATATTATTAACTCTACAAAAAAGCTATAAATTTTAAATCTATGAATAACAGGTCTACGTCAATTAAGAGTCATGCCTCCAACTTTTCGGTATTGTACCATCATCAAATCAAGATGTCACCCTTTGGTACATCAAAAGACACAAGTCAAGAATACCGGCCCATTATTTATTTCAAGGTTAAGGCATAACACATATGATTGTAAAAAGTGAATTGATTCAAACAAACGAATTATTAACCAAATCAATTCAACTTTTGTCTTGATCTAATATATCATCACTTATGACAACATACAAATGTTTCTACTCATGGAGTCCTACTCTGATGACCAAGACAAGTCATCTCCCATTTAAGGATGTAGACAACATAGCAATCTTAGTATGAATAAAGCGCTCAACTTTATTCCCTCAATTGTAGACCTTGTCATTTAAACTATCACTTTTAATATTCATGTCTTCCACATAATCCATCCATTATATCCACAATCTTAATGGTTTAGATTGACAGTCTTAGATTTTTATTTGCTTATCATACATTCAACAAAAATAAACATAAAGAGGACATCATTTGGTATATGAATAATAAATAGACTCTTTATTGATTAAATGTCTTAAAAAACTTATTATATTATTCAATCTTAGGGCACCTAGTCTAACACTATATAGCCAATTATCATTGCTATTCTACTTCCACTATTCATCCTTCCACCTCTATCATGTATCTCTTATCTCAAGTTCTTAGTTATGACAAGTTGTGGTCCACTTGTCTAAAGTTTGTGCCATTTCCTTTCATGTTGAACCTATAACTTACTCTCAGGCTACTGCTATTCCAGAGTGCCAAGCTACAATGGCTACTGAATTGCAAGCATTGGAACGCTATGGTACATGGTCTTTAACTACTTTGCCCCAAGAAAACACCCTATTGGTTGTAAATGGGTTTATCGAATCAAGCATAAGGCTTATAGGACTTGAGCTTTATAAAGCTGACCTGTAGCCAGGGACTATACACAACAAGAAGGAATTGACTATCTAGGTACTTTTTCTTCTATTGCAAAATTACTTACCATGAAAACTTTGCTTGCTTTAGCTGCCATTCAGGGATGGTATTTGACTCAACTAGACGTCAATAATGCTTTCTTACATGGTGACTTGTTGGAAGAGGTTTATATGACTTTGTCACCAAGTTTTCATCATGAGGGAGAGCACATAGGCAAGCTTCACAAGTCTCATTATGGCTTAAAACAAGCCTTAAGATAGTGGTTTTCTAAGTTTTCACAAGCGCTCATTGATGCAGGGTTCAAGCAATCTGCAGCTGATAATTCTCTCTTTATTCAAGTAGTTAATGTCTCTTGATGATGTTCAAATTGAAAAATCTTGGTTCCTTAAAGTATTTCCTACGTTTGGAAGTTTCTTTATAAACAATTAAGTAAGAACAAAATTTTTCAAAGGCAAAGATAACCACCAAAAGCTCTTTTATGGTGGAGAAGTAATTGAGTTAGGCATCGTTCAATATTCGGGAAGCATAATAAATGATATGTGGAAGCTTCCCACCTCGTTGGCCCAACACCGCTCCTATTGCATAGTCATTTGCGTCGCACAAAATTTTAAAGGGAAGATTCCAATTTTGGCGGTTGAATCATGAGTGCCAAAGTTAGGAGTTCTTTTAATTTTTC
This sequence comes from Artocarpus heterophyllus, assembly GCA_025403435.1. Lineage (NCBI taxonomy): Eukaryota > Viridiplantae > Streptophyta > Magnoliopsida > Rosales > Moraceae > Artocarpus > Artocarpus heterophyllus. Next base: position 32,300,455 of record CM046338.1, read on the forward strand.
AAATGCTTTCTTGCATTTATCATCAAAGTTAAATGCCACATCCTTTTGAAGCAATTTGCATGGAGGCAATGCTATCTTTAAGAAATCCTTGATAAACTTGCATGGCCAAGAAAAGAATAGACCTCCCATGCACTTGTGGGAGGTGGAAAGGAACACACAAGATCTACCTTAGACTTATCAAGTTCAATATCCTTAGAAGAAATAATATGCTGAAAAACTATCCCTTAGTTTACCATAAAATCACATTTTTCCCAATTCAACACAACGTTAGTTTCTACGCATCTTTTTAGCATAAGTGTAAGGTTATGTAAGCACTTATCAAATGAATCACCATAGACACAAAAATCATCTATAAACACTTCTATGATGTTATCTACATAGTAAAAAAAGATACTTACCATATACCTTTCAAATGTGGCTAAAGCATTGAAAAAAGACCAAATGGCATGCATCAGTAAGCAAATGTTCTGAATAGGCATGTGAATGTTTTCTTCTGTTGGTCCTCTGGTGCTATAACAATTTGATTATAACCTAAGTAACCATTAGGAAAAAAATAAAGGGAGTGATCGGCTAACCTTTCAAGCATTTAATCAATGAATGGCAAGGGAAAGTGGTTCTTATGAGTTTTGCCATTGAGTTTCTGATAGTCAATGCAAACTAGCCACCTAGTTTGGACATGAATGGGGACTAGCTTATTTTCTTCATTTTTGACTACTATGACCCTAGATTTCCTTAGAACAACTTAGACCAGGCTTACCCCTTGCTATCTAAGAGGGATTCAAATGCCCCATTATCTGTGATGATCCCCCTTTTCATGCAATCACTTAACTTTCTTTAAACTTCATTTCGTAAACAATAATCTTACTTACTTAGTAAGAAAAAAACTGAAATAAATTTTTTTCTTTTGCTTTTAACATCCTTGCAAAACATACTCAAAAACTGTTGCGACCTCTGTTACCATTCAAGTTGAGACCTCGCTCAACACTTGACTTTAAATCCATTTTAAATCATTTCTTAAAACTTAATAAGAAACATTAATTAAATCATAGCTTAAAACTTCACCTTATAATTATATAAAACATTTTGTAAAATGTATCTTAAAACTTTGAAAACATTTCTTAAAACTTTGATTTTCTTAAAACGTTGAAAAAACTATATCAAAGAGTGAGAAAACATTTTTTTTTGAATGGTGGAAGCATACCGTAATGGTATCCATACCCAAATCTTTGCATCTGCCCTCCGCAACATCAGGTTCCCCAAACAGGTTTTACTGGTTACCCGTAGAACTACCTACAGTATGAAGAAACTTTTAATAAGCTTTCACTCAGTAAGTTCAAACGTAATCTCACAAATCATTTAAATATGCTTTAAAAACTTTTCTCATAAAACCTTCCTCTTATAACGTTTTTCATAACATTTCTGAATACGTGTTTTATAAACGTTTCTCATAAAACATTTTTGAAACATTTGCATAAACGTTTTTGATAAAGTATTTCTAAATCATTTTTTCATAAACATTCTTCATAAACCATTTTTTGAAAACATAAAAATGTTTTTTATAAACATTTAACGTAAAATATTTCTTAGAATGTTTTTCATAGATATAACACATAACATTTTATAATAAGGAATACAAGCAAAGTTAAAATGCATGATTCCGTTTATGCTCAAATATGAACTTTCACTTATGAGTGTTTTATGAACATTCTTTTCTTACTTTAACTTTCTATCTTTGTTTCTTGTCCTTCCTTATCCTACTTTAACTTTCCATCCTTTGTTCCTTAACTTTCCTTATTTTACTTTAGTGTTCGTACCAACATCATTAATCATGAGATTATAAATATAACGCTTCCCTTGTGGAAGACTTGAGACTATCAAACATCGAGGTCATGCACCTCACATCAAGGAGATCAAACTTTAACTTTACTTTTAGTATCTCAGAACAAGGAGGCTGGTATGATACTTTATTTTTATCTTTATTTTACCTTCTTTTTAACTTTAGTGAGCATATCAAATGCTAACAGATCATATGCAAACACATTTGCAAATCATAACTTGTACTTTAAAACTTATTGCATTACAAATACAACATAAAATTTATAACTTAAATTGTAAAACATTATACAGTTAAAAAAATGCAAATGTACTTTAAACATAATTATTACAAATACATTGCAAACTTTTATTTGATCTTTTAAAACTTTATGTATATTAAATGCAATCATGCTTTAACAAAATAGTTGCAAATATATTGCAAATCTTGATTTAAACTATAAAACTTTTTACATAACAGATGCAAACATACTTTTAAAAACAACTTGTATAACAATTGTAAATACATTTGTGAACATATATATGTAAATATAAACATTTGAAAATTATTTACTTCATGCTATAGGTGTGGTCTGAATTTACCTGGACTATGCTCTAGCATTCTCTATTCCATTCCTTTTCCTTTCATTAGTCGGCCTCTGTGTCTTGATCAAACAACAGCCGACTCATTAACTAACTTTCTTTTTATCAATCTACTTGATTGATAATAAAACGTAAACATTAAACATTCATTCCTTTTTCATAACTTTGTAACCCACTGTGTTACCTTTCCCTTTTCTTAATTATATAACCACTAGGTTACCATTCTTTCTACTTATGGGTTACCGAGCTTCTTTACTTTACTTTGTAACCTTCCAGGTTACCTTTCTTTTACTTGAACATTCCTTATTAAATTTCTTGTCTCATGTGACAGTTTGTTACTTAACGTATTACAGAACATTTTTTGTCCAAGAGTGTTATGCTAATTCAGACTGTTCGACTCTGTTCTAGTCATTTCCTAAAAAATGACGATTTTACCCTAAATGGGTTTTTCGTCAACTTCGTAACTCTATAAAACTCATAAAACCCATTGTTTACCTTTAACATTTCATTAATTACATATTACAAAAAAATTCCCACTAAGGAGCATTTTTTTGATGTTGAGCATTTCGGGTCAGTTCTGACATTTTTTCATAAAATGACCATTTTGCCCTTAACTCTTTTTCTTCCATTCTTTCCTTACCTAAACTTTAAATTCTTTAAAACTTAGCATCTATAATTGCTTACTACCTACAGTAGTGTAGGAAACTAACGTTCCTTAGTGAAAACCCAGTTTTCACACAATTTTACTGTTTTGAACCGAAACATAAAAATATTTACATTTTTGCCCCTAGAACCAAAAATGACCACTTTATGGCAAAATGTTCAGTTTTTCTCAAGGAATAAAACTTACAAAAGCACCATGGTCGAATTCCAAACATTTCATAATGTTTTCATTTCTTGAAATTTTGTGTCCAAAATTTTGTAAAATTCATAGCTCCTCAACCGAGTAGAATTTGAAAAAACTATTCATGATATCTTAACAGTTTCGACGAGTTCTACAACTTTTATGTTTTAAATTTTTTGAAATTCTAACATTTAGGGGGACTTTTATGTTGATTTTCAAATCTGCCAAGAATACACTTTTCTTTGCAATTTAGTCCTTTTTCGAATTTCACCAAAACCTTTACTTTCTTCTGTGCATCATCATTACCATCAACATATAACATAAAATAACCATGCCTTAACATTCATCTTACATACCATAGTCCAAAACATTTTATCAAACATATAATATGCACAAAAAAAACATAAATTTTTCAAGTATGAAGTTTAGAATTTTACGTAAACTTCACCAAGCATTTTAATTCTCCTTTGAAATGCTTAAAAACCTTCTCAAAACCCTTGACAACATTCATAGCAACCCCATAAAAATCTCAACCAAATCATGAATAAAAACCCTTAAGCACAATAGGTAAAACTTGGATTTTTACCTTGAAACCCTTAAACCTCCCTCCATACTCTTGACTTTGCTTCAAAACATGATTTTGGAGGTTTGTGCTTGAAAAATTATGGAGAGAATACTCATGGGAGGGGTTGGTTTTGGTGAAGGAACATGGAACATTTTTTTTCTTTTTTCTTTCTTTCTTTCTTTCTTTCTTTCTTTCTTTCTTTCTTTCCTTCCTTCCTTCCTTCCTTCCTTCCTTCCTTCCTTTCTTCTTCACGTGCATCATGGAGACCAATTTTTTTGGTCTCTTATTTCTTTGGTTTCTTAGTGTCCAAGTTCAATGAATATGAAAAATGATGAATCATCACCCTAATTAATTAGGGGTAAGTTGGCCACTTTTGGTTAGGCCACATTAGCAAACGTGGTGGCCCAATCAAAACTCTCAAAGTGTCCCCTTGGTGGATCCCACAAAACTTTTTACACAGTCTAAGTTTATACTGACAGTATTTTTTCTATACTATCGGTGTTCTATTCTATACTGTTCATGAGGTCCCACAACCTCCTATACTTATTTACATCCATCACACAATGTAATTCTAATATTATCTAACTTTGTATAGTCTAAATTTATACTAACAGTTTTTTTATACTGCAGGTATATTTTCTATACTGCTACAGCATTCCTTATTCATCCATATTCTCCAAACAACATTTGGTTTAACTTAAATAGTCTAATTTTTAGACTACTTAACCTTAAGCAGTCCAATTCTTACACTGTATTACTTTTGTAGTGTAATTTTTATACTCCATAACTTTATCAATGTACTTCCTTACACTGCATTATTCTATTACTGTATAATTTTTCATGTTATTATACAATATTTTTCTCCTTAAACTGTATTTTTGTCTTAACATAATCCTTAACTTATTGCATTCTTAATGCATTAGAAATTTTCGGGTGTTACATTATCTAAAAGCTTTAGTATCTCCTTCTTTACCACTTCCATCATCGGCAGGTTCAACCAACGTTAGGCTTCTCTTTTAGGCTTTGATCCTTCTTTAAATAGAATCTAATGCATGCATATAGATAGGCTTATGCCTTTCATGTCGACAATAGTCTACCCAATCACCATTTTTTGCTCTCTAAGAACCCGAATAAGTTTCTTCTCCTGTACCAGTATGAGATTGTTGGTGATGATGGCTGGTAGTGTCTCTTTTTCTTCCAAATACACATATTTCAAGTGATCCAAAAGTGGATTGAGTTCTAATTTTGGATCCTAAATGATAGAAGATAGAAGTTTCTTATTAGTTAAAGGTAATTCAAGTCCCCAAGTGCTTATGGAGGGCAACTTTTATCCCAACCTTGCTAGTCAACTCAAAGAGTTGGAAAACATAAAAACTATAATTAAAACACAAAATACTCAAGAATTGGCAAGGAAATATGGAAAAATTAATTAAAATATTATATCCAATTGAGCACTTATCATCGGATAAGCAAAGTTTTGATAAATATATATATATTTATTAATGTATTAAATTAATATAATCTACAGCATTTTGAAAAAGTTTTAAGAAAATTTTTGTTATACATGATGTACCACAACCATGTTTCCACTATATTTTGTGAAAACATTTTCCAAAACAAACAATATATTCACTAGCGGTGGTGCATTTTTTTAATTATTTAAGTAACTATAAAGAACTGTTGGCCCCAAGGTTTCAAATAATATATTTATTTTGACTTTAATGATAACAAACAACTATTGTGAAATTACAAATAATTTATCTTAAGTGTGTTGTGCTATTTTTGAAGAAATATTTTATGGTAACTTAAGATTATTGGAAGAAAATTTATCAAGCAATGACTCGGATACAACAACGTGAAGAGTTATAATACCAAGAGCTTAAAGATTGAAGTAGAACATCAGCAAGCATGAAGAATAAGTTTATGTTTTATTTTTGAGCTAGTATGATGTTAGAGCATGCATAGAATTTTCGCCAAGATTTTTAGCTCAAGTTTGATCATAACTGTAAGTGTCGAAAGTCTTTCTGAATTGAAAATTTTATGCTCTTATATACTAAAAATTGAAAATATTTCTAAAAATTGTTTGATATTTTTCAAAATGTTTTTCAATCATTTTTAGAGCTTAACCTTTTATTTTTTACACTAAAATCAAATAAACCTTGTACTAGAAGTTTTCAAAAATTTTCTTGGCACAAGAGCTTCTAAAAAGGCGCAGTCATCCGCACCATGTATATAACGATTGACCACCCAGCCCAGGTTGGGCTAGTTCTATTATTGCTCGATCAACCTCGCCATATATATGGCGGTCGACCGAGGCCTCCAACGTCTAGTTTTCTAGACGCTAGAGACTGTTTGCCTAGTTTTGAGTATAAATATCCCATTTTTGACCTTGGGGACAAGTTTTGACATCTTGAACATACATCGAATCATATTCTAATTGTCTACAAGTCTTCGATCATTATTTTGGGCCAAACTTATCAAAAATCATCTTGTATGCTTATACATCTCCTAATTGTTTTAAAATTGTATTCTATTCATTCTTAAGAGGTGTGAGATAGTGGTTTAAATCTTCAATACTTGTAAAACCAAGAGCTATAGGTTTCTAAAGCCTTGTCAATTTTGGGGAATTGTTTGGTTGGCCAATCTCTATAAAATTGGTGGTTGTAAGAGGTTGTGGTGAGCTTCAGATAGAAGAAGTCATCGGTTGTACAAGGAGTGATTATTCCGAAAAGTCAATCGAGATAGTGGAAGAGGCCAAGCTAAGCTTTGCTTGGTGATAGTAGATGTAGCCATAATGCCGAACCACTATAAATTGCGTTTGCGTTCTTCTTTCCCTTACTCTTTTACATTCTTGCAAGTCATATTTATTGATATAATCTTTTTGTGATTATTAGCTTCATATATTGCATATTTGTGTCTTGCTTTTTTATTGCTTGAAATTATTTCTTTTCTATGGCATTTATTCATTTTTACTAGTTGGTGATTATGTCTAACTTTCTAATATTTGAAAAAGTTTTAAAAACCTAATTCACCCCTTTTGGGTAGTTATTCTTTGGCTAACAAGAACATCACTAAAATATAACCAAATAAAATGATAGTTCTCCATAAAGTATACACACTTTTCTTTTTTTTAGTTTTTGGAGGGGATGAGATTTTTTTCCTCTATGATATTGCGATAATTCTATCCAAAATAATTAGAAATCTTCTAAATATAATATTTTTTAATAAGATTTTTTATAAGATTTTTTCCGTCAAAAACCGACTAGAAAACGTCATACACTTCATCACTTGAAAAGTCAGAGGGCCCTTGTAAGACCTCGATGTCTCTATCTATGGCTCATCACGTAGTGGTGGCACTTCACTAAAGTATTTCGTAAAAATAGGCATTATTAGATAATTCTTTATGAATAGAATGTTATTATAATTTAACGATTAAGGACTAGATAACAGTCACCAAAAATTAAAGCTACAAATTTCTATATGACTTGATGACACGACTCAAAAATGATACAAAATAAATGAGTGGGTGATTAGTTTTATTTTTATGTCAATTTTGAGATAACGCGTGTAATAAATGCGTGAGTTTTAGATCACAATGTTTAATTTAAAATTGACCTTCATATCACGTATAAATTATATAAAATACTTTAAAATATGTAAATATGCATGTTTTGTATCAGTAGATACTTTTATATGTTTTCTATAAATATTTTAAAAAAACTAATGTGCTTGTTAGTTATATAAATTGCTTCATTTAACTCCCTCTCTCAAAAAAAAAAAAAAAAAAAGCTTCTGTAACGAGTAGTAAATTTATATTAATTTCTTATAATTTTATTAGTTTTGACTCATTTTTCTATGCCAACTTGTCACATTCCAATTATTAAGCATGTTCACGTGTTATGTCTTGTTGCACATATGACAAAAGTTTCTTCTTCATGTTTGAAATTTTGATTCGTTTATTGATCATATTGTGCTCGTCTTGTGTTAAATTCATGTTAGCACGAATGCGACTTGTTAGCACGAATTATCATCCCTAACCAAAAACCACCAGCAAATAGGGATGCCATTTTTTTCTTCACCCTCCTAGAGTGCCTTTGGTGTTTGATACTCAATGCCTTTTTTTTTTCCCTAAAAGAAAATAACTCTATTTTAAGGCCCCTCCCAATTAATGGATACTGAACAGATATGTTAACTAAAATTGAGTTATTCTGTTCTATTAATGGACCCTTAATTTTCTATTATAGACGAAAAAAATCTGCACAAAACAACACCAAGAATCCTCCTCTATATTAACTGAAAAAGGCCTTTTTCGCCTCATAGGTGGTTACAATAGTGCATGTTCTGGATCGTATTTAAAATCAAATCAAAATTAAAAAATATACAGAGCAAATAGTTTTCTTTTGTATAGATTGACAGTTCGTCTTTCGGATCCTACCGTTAAAAGATCTTTAAAATAATTAAAAAAAAAAAAAAAACCCACCCTAGAAAACCTCATCCTCAAGGAAGTTACATGCTTCAAACCATAGTGATAGGTGGCCCACTCCGCAATCCACAACGTTACGTTTTCAGGTGCAAAGCATCCCTATATATTCCCTGCTCCATCGCTCCCTCACTCGCTCAAGGACTGCACTAAAATCCCTATATATTCCCTGCCCCATCACTCCCTCACTCACTTAAGGACTGCGCTAGAACCCCACGCACACTTTTCAAGTGGCCAACAACACTTGAATGGTAGAAAACGAAAACCAAAGTCGCCTCCCCAATTATTTAACTTATTTTACTCTCTCTCTCCTTCCCTTTCCCCGCCCCCTCTCTCTCTCATTATATTTCCGAAAATCTTCCGAGGAGAGGAGAGGAGAGGAGAGAGAGGGGAGAGTAAAGAGTGGAGTATCGCCATCTCCCAAATCCGACCCAATGCTTTCTCCTAGATCGTAGCCTCCTCCTTTGACGCGTCTCACGAAAGTCCCACTTCCCGACTGAATCTCACTCATTCAGATTTCACCTCCAAGATCTGTATTCACTCAAAATCCCTCTTTCCTTTTACAAATTACAACTCCCCTCCTCCAATCCAAAACCCACTTCCCAAAAATCTGATTCTGTTCTTCTGGATGCCAAAATCTCCGGAAAACGAAGATGGGTCTGCCCCAAAAAGGCTCTATCTATGGCCATGGCCACCTCCACCATTTTTAGCAACATTTCAAATCAACCCAATGAAGCGCACAATCCGTCCTTTCTTCAGCATTCTTCTGTTGATAGTCTTCGCCGCAAGTCTCGTCTCTCGAACCCTCTTTAGGGGAAGCATGAGCGGCTCCTTCGAGCTCGAAAACACCATTATTCCAATCCCAAGTTCACAACTTCATCCAGTGGTGTTCAATGAGACGCTGCTCAATTTTGCTGCCATTGATTTAGGCGAAGAGAAATCGAAGCAAGAGATATCGCAGTTGTTGGACGGAGACTTCGATAGTTTGGGAAGATACAGGGCCTTCACGACTTGGAGGAGATTCCATCACGGAGATGTCAGGGCAAGAACATCCACCAATAGAGCTTCTCTCTTGCTTCGCTCTCCGAATTTCTACCGACAATGGCTGGCTTTCAGAAGGGTTCTTCATGATTGGTCAAGAAACAAGAGGTACCAACCCGATATCATGTCTGAATTGATAAGACTCTTTAAGAATCCTATTGAGAAGTATAATGGAATAGTGGGTTCTGATAAGAGATATTCATCCTGTGCTGTTGTGGGGAATAGTGGCATTTTGTTGAACAGTGATTATGGAGAGATAATTGATGGTCATGAAGTTGTCATAAGGCTAAACAATGCTAGGATCAAGAGTTATGAACGAAAAGTCGGGTCGAAAACGAGTATTTCGTTTGTGAATAGTAATATCTTGCATCTTTGTGCTAGGAGGGAAGGTTGTTTTTGTCACCCTTATGGAGAGAATGTGCCTGTCGTTATGTACATTTGTCAGGCATTGCATTTCCTGGACTACACCGTTTGTAACTCATCACACAAATCGCCGTTGATTGTCACGGATGCGAGGTTCGATGTCCTGTGCTCGAGGATTGCGAAGTACTATTCGCTGAAACTGTTTGTGGAGAAGGAAGGGAAGGTGTTGGAGAATTGGGGAAGTGAACATGATGGTCCATTTTTTCACTACTCTTCTGGCATGCAAGCCGTGATGTTGGCTTTGGGGATATGTGATAGAGTTAGTATTTTCGGGTTTGGGAAGTCGGATTTCGCCAAGCATCACTATCATACGAATCAGAAGGCTGAGCTTCATTTGCATGATTATGAAGCTGAGTACCAGTTTTATCATGATTTGGTTGAGGGGCCTGAGGCAATACCGTTTATTCCACGCACTTTCAAGATTCCTCCTGTGGCTGTATATCACTGATCCTTTTTCTTTTTTTTTGGGTTGTGAATTTAGTTGATTTGTTAAGGTCTCATTGCTCATTTTCAAATGTTAGTACGCCGAAATGGAACAGTCAAATGGGCGGGCATACGATTGTGTCGAAATTTCGTTTTCTGATTCACATTTTGACCCTGTACTGTCAAAGATGGTTTTGGGGATGATACCAGTTCTATAGTTAGATTCTTGGGAATCTGGTCATCATTTAGTTACAAGGATTGTACTGTATTCTTTTGCTTTTAGTGTGTAACATAACTTGTTTTACACTTCTATTTTGTTATAGCGTACTCTTGCAAGTTTGGGGAAATGCATATTTCGTATTGCATATTACTGCTAATACATAGTTGGAAGTTAAACAGTGCAGTGCCCTGAATTTTCTATAAAACCACGAGAAACAGGAGTGGACTATCTTAAATTTTCTTTTCACTTGATTTACTAGTGAGAGTGAGAGTGAGGTATATCGATAATCCCACGTAACAAGATCTTTTATGTGCTTCTTGTTGAATGTGAAACTCAACCCCTATGGTTGGCATATTTGTATTTTTTATTCGTATTGAGCATGCTAAACAATAGTCTTGTTCCCATACCCATTTCGAGGTTATCTGTCAGATCAGATGCAACTCTAGGTGGTAAAACAATGGAATTTTTAGTTCCTGCAATTATTGGCTTGAGCCTTTCAACTTGGGAAAACGCATTTTGTCCCACTGTATTTCTCCAAGTTCTGTGATTAGCTGACTGAGCTTTCAATGTTTTTGTTTTTTTTTTTTTGTTTTTTTTTTTAATTATTTTTTTAGTTTTAGTTGTTACTTTTTTATTTTTTATTTTTATTTCTGGTGAATTTTTCAACTGTTACTCACATTATTACTTCTTTTGCATTCAAGTGTGGCAATCTTTCGCATATTAGGGAATGATTTACATTTCCTGTTGTGTCTTGCTAGCTTCAGACGTCTATTCTTCTTGATCTCAGACAATCTATGCAAGCCTTGTTGCTGTGTAAGATTGTGAGGTGATTGTTGGAACTCAATTTTGGCCCACGTGTTTTGTTCATGCATAAACATACAAAACCACGTTCAACTGTCTCTCACGTGTAACGGTTAATTTCAAACTAGGGTGCACAAAAACCGCCCCGCAATAGCCGGCCACCCGCGCCCGCGCTCGGCCCGCCCTAATAAAATGACTCTGCGGGTTCAACCCGTCCGCCTATATATGTTGGTGGGCGGGTACGGTTTTAAATTTTAGGGGGCGGGTTCAACCCGAAGCCGCCCGCCTAATTCTTAAAAAAAAAAAAAAATCTTAATCTAAACCTCCCCCACTCCTCACTCTTTAAAAGGAAAAAGAACACTTGACTTTGTTCATCATTTCACACTACAAAAAAAACTACATTTAATGACATATTATTTACGACATGTAGTTTTTGAATGTTGTTGAAAAGTACATACAACGACATATCCAATAAGCATGTCGTTAATAACATTTGAAACAATAATTAACGACATCTATATTAAAAGTTTCTTTTTAACGACAATAGTTTAGTGACGTTAAATTATTTAACGACAAGTAGGAGATGTCGTCAAAGCCTTAGAGATTCTACGACACCCCTTATATATGACATCTTGACCAATGTCGTCTATAAGGGGTGTCGTAAAATCTCCAAGGCTTTGACGACATCTCAAACGTGTCGTTAAATAATTTAACGACACTAAACTATTGTCGTTAAAAGGAGACCTTTAATACGACATCTGTATAGATGTCGTTAATTATTGTTTCAAATGTTGTTAATGACATTATTGTTGAAGATGTCGTTATATGTACTTTTCAATGACATTCAAAAACTATATGTCGCAAATAATATGTCGTTAAATGTAAATTTTCTTGTAGTGTCATCTGTAGTATCTTGTTATTTTCGAACCCAATGAACAGGTTTTATGGAAGAACAAGAATTCTTGACTTTGTTTATCACTTCATCTGTAATTGATGTTTCTTATTGCAATGAATGATTATGTTTCTTAATTTGTTATGAATATGGTCATTGTCTTTAGGCGTCAAACTTGGTTGTTGTTGGGAATGCTTCATACATTATCATCTTATATTTTCTACAAATTTTCTTCACTTTTTTTAATAAAAAAGAGCTCAAAAAATTATATTGTACATTAGTGTAGACCCAACCCGCCCCACCCGCCCGCACCCAAACCGAAACCGCCCGCCATTCCACGGGCGGTTTGTGGTTTGGTTAATAGCCAACCTGCCATTTAAAAAAACCGACCGGCACCCGCCCAAAAACCGTCAAACCGCCCATTGTTCACCCCTATTTTAAAACCGTTCTAACCGTGTAATGATCACGGTTATAAAGGTTTGGGTCCTTGAGCACACAATTGATATGAAAATCAGATTGCACACCATCTTTAGACAGTTGTGAGTGCTCGGAAAATAAAAATTGGACACAGAACAGAGAAAACGACAATGGCCGGAGGTAATCTTGATCCAATGATTTTGCTTCCGCTTCGTATAGTTTTTGTTGTTATCATGTTATGAACAACTATCATTTGGCATCAAAGCGTATTAAATCCTCTGTCTTGCATTGCTGTGTTCAATTATGAACAAAAAATTTGCTCTGCTTCACAAGAGCCATGACTTGGGTTTTATTTTTTCCTTGGCATTCTTTATCGTTGTTGCTAGAAAACAATTAGGTTGATGTTTTCTTAATATTCTATGATGAAAAACCGAGAAATTCAACGACCTTTGGTAATCTGTGAATTCCGACATTGTGGCCATAAAAAACAAAATTTGATCAATATACATTCTTGGTTGATTATGAGTTTTGATTTCACGTATTTCAAATTATTGTTTTCTGAGCATTTTGTGACATGAAAGGATGAAATTCAACGTCTGAATCATTGGAAATCATCGAATTTCCATTCGGATCCATGGAGGGTCACAACTGGGTCGTTCAGACCCGGCTGGAGGTTGAAGACGACCCCTGTCGTTGTTTCTTTAAAATCTGTAGAAAACGACGTGTCGTTTTCATTAAGGAATGAAGCTACCATTTGGAAAAAATTTCAAAATTGTTTTACGTGCATAATTTTATTGTTGTTATTATGTACATAATTTTTGGAAATATATTTTAATTTATAAATTATGAAATTAATTATACATATCATTTAGAAATTGTTCTATTTTATTGAATGTTTTATTGGAAAACATATTGTTGATAATTGATGTGCTAATTATTGTTATATGCATAATTTTGAGTTTTATTATGCATGTTATTTAATTAAATTAACTTATTTAGCACAAATTGAGATTTTGTTCATAATTATTATATTGCCTATAGAATATGCAATTTTTCATGAATAATTTTGTGAACAAAATTAAATGTCTAAGTGATCCATTTGATTTTGAATAATTAGAGCTTAGCCACAGCACCTCTAATTATGTAAAATCATATATTAATTGGTTTAGGATCACATTTGGTTAAAGGACATTTATTGCAATTAGTTGTGCTCAATATAATAAACCTTATCCCACAGGAATTTTTATTATATTAGTATGACTAATTGAGATAAAATATCAAATTATATTTTGTAATTTAACCGCAGGTATTAGAAAATGGAACATAATTTGATAGTTTTGTCTATAGTAAAATGAATCTAATTGAATTAGAACTTTAGCCCACGGGCAAGTTTTATGTCATAGATTAATGATTATATGTATGATTTACATTGGTAAAGCATGATTTATGTATATTAGTCTCAATATTTTAGATCATAAGCATGTTTGTTTTAATTATGCAGTCATACAACCTGTGAATTTCTCTGATGTTCGATGTGATATCCCTGAGCTGAAAGGGGATAACTATAAGGTCTGGAAGGAGGGGATTCTCCTTCACTTGGGGTGGATAGACATTGATTATGCTATAAGAAAGGACAAACCCATAATCACTAAAACCAGCACTCAGGATGAGATTGCTCTTTATGAACGTTGGGAGCGATCTAATCGCCTTAGTGTCATGTTCATAAAGACTAAAATTTCTACTGAGATACGTGGTTCTGTCGAACAGTATGACAAGGTCTGGGCATTACTGAAGGCCATTGATGAGTAGTTTGAAACTTCAGATAAGGCACTTGCCAGCACCTAATTATGAGGTTCTCGTCCTTAAGGCTCACCAGTGTAAGAGGTGTGGATGAGCACATCATGGAGATGAGGGACAAAGCGGCTCAACTTAAGAACCTTGAGGTAAATATGTCTGAGTCTTTCTTGGTGCACTACATTCTGAACACCTTTCCAAAACAATATGGGCCCTTTAAGATTTCCTACAATACACATAAAGACAAATGGTCAATTAATGAGCTTCTGACCATGTGTACTCAGGAAAAAGGACGGCTTGTAATGGAAATAGGTGAAACTGCACCGACGACAACCAAGGAAAAGAATCAGATTCAATACCAATATCAAGCCAAGGACAAGGGGAAGGGTAAAATACCTCCCAAAGCTGTCATTAAGAAGGAATCCAAGTGTTTCTTCTGTAAAAAGAATGGACACATGAAGAAGGATTGCGCAAAATTTTAGAGTTGGCTTGAGAAGAAAGGTAATCCAGTCTCATTGGTTCGTTATGAATCTAATATGGTTGATTTTGTTTATAACACATGGTGGATTGATTTTGGATCTAAAATCCATGTTTCGAATACCTTGCAGGGTATGCGAAACCTAAGGAAGCCAGTGGGAAGTGAACTGAGCATCTCTTTAGGAAATAAGATGCGTTCACATGTGGAAGCCATCGAAACATGCACCTTAGTTTTAAGTAGTGGTTTTATTTTGGAATTGGATAAGACATTTTATGTTCCAAACTTTTCTAGGAACTTAATTTCTATTTTCAAACTTGTACCTTTGGGATATTCCTTTACCTTTTTAGACAAATGTTTTAGTTTATTTTATAAATCTGATCTTGTTGGGAATGGTATTTTGTCTGATGGTCTTTTCTTAATTAATTTGCAAAATGAACCACATCATACTGCTATGCATGTTCAATCTCGCATTAAACATTATGTTATAAATGAGGATTCCTCTATATTATGGCATCGGGATTGGGAAATATCTCCATTGAGAGAATCAAGAGGTTAGTGAATGACAGAGTACTCAGTACTTTGGAGTTTACTAACTTCGAGACTTGTTGGTTAGCAGACTTGTGTGGGTTGCATTAAGGGAAAGCTAACCAACAAGTCTAAGAAAGGTGCCAAGAGGAGTTTAGAAATTTTAGAGATCATACATTCAGATATTTGTAGTCCATACATGGACTCATATGGTCCGAAATACTTCATCTCTTTCATAGATGATTACTCACGGTACATGTATCCTTACTTGCTTCATACAAAGGATGAAGCATTATATGCCTTTAAGGTTTTCAAGGCTGAAGTAGAGAAACAATGTGGAAAGCAAATAAAGATCGTGAGGGCAGATAGAGGTGGAGAATATTACGGTAGATACACTGAGGATGGACAAGCTCAAGGTTCATTTGCGAAGTTTCTTCAAGAGCATGGGATAGTTGCCCAATACACCATGCCTAGTTCCCCGGATCAAAATGGTGTGGCAGAGAGAAGAAACTGAACATTAATGGACATGGTGCGGAGTATGCAGAGTAACTCCAATCTTCCTAAGTCCTTGTGGACTGAAGCTCTTAAGACGGCAGTGTATATATTAAATTGAGTTCTGACTAAGGCTGTCATAAAGACACCATTTGAATTGTGGAAAGGTTGGAAATCGAGTTTGCGATATATACGCATTTGGAGATGTCCGTCTAAAGTAAGAGTGTATAGCCCACAAGAGAAGAAGCTAAATTCGAGGACCATTAGCGAGTATTTCATTGGATATGCCAAAAGGTCTAAAGGATATAGATTCTATTGTCCAACTCATAGCACTAGATTTGTGGAATCAAGGAACGCCAAGTTTCTTGAGAATGACTTGATTAGTGGGAGCAATCAATTTCGGAACATAGTTTCTGAAAGAGATCATACTGAAGCTCAACCATCTACATCAAATGATAGGTTGATCATAGTTCATAGCACTCTTATAGTTCAATCGAGTGTTGTGCAACCGATCATTGAGGTTCCACAAATTGCTGATAATAATCTAGAAGGTCAAGTTACTCAAGAACCACCGGAAACAATCGAGCAACAAGTTGGACAATAGATTCCTCAGGAAAATGTTGAACCAACATTAAGGAAATCTGTTAGAGAAAGAAAATTAGCAATTTCTAGTGATTATGTTGTGTATCTACAAGAATCGGACTATAACATTGGAGCCAAAAATGATCCCGAAACATTTTCACAGGCCATGAGTTGCCAAGAATTGAAACTTTTGTACGATGCAATGAAGGATGAGATGGATTCTATGGCATCCAATGGAGGCTAGGATCTTGTCGAGTTGCCTAATGGTACGAAAACCATAGGGTGTAAATGGGTCTATAGAACGAAGAAAGACTCATTGGGCAACATCAAAAACTATAAGGCAAGACTCATCGCGAAAGGGTTCACTCAGAAGGAAGGAATCGACTACAAGGAGACCTTTTCTCCTGGAAGGGTTCCCTCCACATCATCTTGGCACTCGTTGCTCGTTTTGACTTAGAGTTGCAACAAATGGATGTGAAAACGGCATTTCTCAATGGTGAACTAGAGGAAGAGGTTTATATGAAACAACCAAAAGGATTCTCCTCTAGTAATGGTGAGCAGTTGGTGTGTAAGCTTAAGAAATCCATATATGGGTTAAAACAGGCCTCCCGTCAGTGGTATTTGAAATTCCATGACGTCATCTCTTCATTTGGATCCGTAGAGAACATTATAGATTAATGTATATACCAGAAGGTTAGTGGGAGTAAAATTTGTTTCCTGGTTTTATATGTGGATGACATTCTACTTGCAACCAATGACAAGGGTATGCTACATGAGGTGAAACAATTCCTCTCTAAAAGCTTTGACATGAAGGATATGGGTGATGCATCCTTCGTTATAGGCATTAAGATACATAGAGACAGATATAAAGGGACTTTGGCTCTGTCTCAAGAGACCTATATCAACAAAGTTTTGGAGAGATTTCAGATGAAAAATTGTTCATCAAGTATAGCTCCCATTGTGAAGGGTGACAGATTTAATTTGAATCAGTGCCTGAAAAATGACCTTGAAAGAGAACAAATGCACAACATTCCATATGCTTCAGCTGTTGGAAGCCTTATGTATGCTCAGGTTTGCACAAGACCTGACATTGCATTCGCTGTAGAAATGTTGGGCAGATATCAGAGTAATCCAAGATCAGACCACTAGAAGGCTACAAAGAAGGTGATGAGGTATCTATAAAGAACCAAAGATTACATGCTTATGTATAGATGGACTGACAACTTGGAGGTCATTGGCTACTCCGACTCTGACTATGCTGGCTGCATTGATTCATGGAAATCAACTTCTAGATACATTTTCATGCTAGCTGGTGGAGCTATTTCATGGAGGAGTGCCAAACAAACCTTAACTGCTACTTCCAGTATGGAGGCCGAATTCGTGTCTTGTTTTGAGGCTACCTCGCATGGTGTATGGATGAAGAGTTTCATTTCTGGGCTTAGGATTGTGGATTCTATCTCTAAGCCATTGAGGATATTCTGTGACAATTCAGCTGTTGTTTTTATGGCTAAAAACAACAAGAAAGTCGAGGTAAACACATCGACATTAAGTATCTAGCCATAAGGGAGCATGTTAAGGATAAAGTAGTGGTCATTGAACACATAAGCACTAAATTGATGATTATCGATCCCTTGACTAAAGGCATGCCACCAGTAAAATTTAGGGATCATGTTGACAAAATGAGACTTGGTTCTCTTGTGCAATTTGTTGTACTTTGTAATGAAACTCTATATTTATGATATTTTCTCATTTCATCTTAAGTTAAGTGCACGACTTTATTTCTGAGAAATATCAATAAAGTTTGGACCTAGAATAACCATAGGGTTTGTTCATTAAGATAAAGGGGCAAATCTTAAGAAACAAGACATATCATAATACATGGAAGATAATACTCGTCATTTAGAGGACCTGTCACCATGATTCATGTGTTTTGTTTCTTATTGTAGCAGTTGATGTAATATGTGGGCCAAGTGGGAGAATGTTGGAACTCAATTTTGGCCCACATGTTTTGTTTATGCAGAAACAAACAAAACCACCTTCAACTGCCTCTCACGTGTAACGCTTAATTTCAAACCGTTCCAACCGTGTAATGGTCACAGTCATAAAGGTTTGGGTCCCTGAGCACAAAATTGATATGAAAATCAGATTGTACACCATCTTTAGACAGTTGTGAGTGCTCGGAAAATAAAAATTGGACACGAAACAGAGAAAACAACAATGGCTGGAGGTAATTTTGATCCAATAATTTTGCTTCCGCTTCGTATAGTTTTTGTTGTTATCATGTTATGAACAACTATAAGTGATGTGTAGGTTAATCTTCAACATTTACGTGTAAGTAGTATTTTGTTTCACTAGCTTCTTTAACTTTCAAGCGACTTGCCTTAAAGTAGGCAAAAACCAAATTCCAAATCATCCCTCTATTTAGAGTGAATTCTGCAGTAGGCTATAGTAAAAAATAAAAAACAAAAATAAAATAAAAAAACAAAAGAGACATAAGCTCCATTAATTCTACAGTGATCTGACAAATCAAAACCTACTAATGCTCTATTGCTCTCTTTTTGTGTTCTACAATAGAATCACCTGTCTTTCTTCGAGAGTGAAACCCAAAAAAAAGAAAAAACAAAAACAAAATACAAGGTTAAGAATCACAAATTTTATTATAAGTAGCCAGTATCTGAATAGCTGTTGAATCCCACCTTCACGTTTTAAAGGGTTTTGCTCCACCGACTTGGCCATCATCTTTCAGTTTGAATTTCGTCACTCCTACAATTGTACCAATATATATATATATCGGGTTATTTTTCTTTGTATACTTTGTGTTTTGTGTATATTTAACCCCCAGTTTTTAATCTTACCAAATATACTTTTGAATTACATTTAATATATAAATTCATACCTATTATGGTGATACATAATTTTGACCAAAAAATGCTCAAAAAAACCTTAAAATAAAAAGGAAAAAAAAACTAAAATGGTTTTCTTGAAATTAATATATATATATATTTCAAGACATTTTAAGAATTAAAAAATAAAAATAATACTTTCTTTCTTAAAGAAAAGAAACAAAAGATAGTTATAATCAACCAACCCCTAAATCAATGGCGGATTTGAAGTGACGTAGTAGCACACGAAGAAACAAATAGGGACCACAAAATAGAACCCAAAGTCCAAGATCCTTATTACCCTCAGCTCTAAATCTATAACCACTCAGATTGGCTTCCTCAACGTGAATCTATCCGTCCTCTCCAAAACCAAGACAAATCCATCGACGGAACTTAGATTATTATCTGGTGAGGGTAGGCTTCGGCGTCACGTGCAAGATATGAGGGAGGGAAAGTGTCGTCGTCGTAAGCGAGATCCGAAGGAAGGGGGGGAAGTCGCCTCTACAAGCGAGATCAGAAGGAAGGGAGGCTTTGTCTCCTGCGTCTCAGTGGTCTTGTGATCATAACGCTTCTTGGCACAAGAAGGGGCGGCTCTAGCCATGCATATTGTCAGGAACTAGAGCATAGTTCATCGTTGCTGTGACATTCGCTTCTTTATTATTATTATTAGTTTTAGAGCATTACTATCTGTCCCGAGCAGGCTGCATCCCGCTTCTCTCACCTGATAGGTCCTACCTCTGTGAGAAAAGCAGCGAGCAGAGACAAAAAGAATTTTTCTTTTTCTTTATCATTCGTTTTTCCGTTTCCTTTTTCTTCCCTTTTAATTGCTCAAATTTTCCCTTAAAAAAGAGTTCAATTTTTGGTGTTTTTTTTTGTATTTATGCTTTTTTTCTTCTTGTTTTAATCTTTTAGGGTTGTTTGGTTATGTTGTAGTTAAAACTGATGTTGACTTAAATTTTATTATTAAATTCAATAAAATTTGATAGTGTATATCTAATGAAATTAAAAACTCAAAAAGTATATAAACTTAAAAAGATAGCATATAGAGGCATACATAACGCATTTTGTAGGTTATTTTATTTGTTAATTTTCATTCCATTTGTTTAGTGCTTTGTTTTGGGTACCATGAAATTGGTCAACCACTCACAACCTTGTTCCTTATCTCTATAGAGATTGATGCGCCTGATAGTCATGTGATTCACAACAAACATACACTTCCCATATGTACGAAGAAAAAAAAAACAAAAAAAAAATAAAATAAAAAAACAAAAACAAAAACAAAGGTCCTATTTAGTATTGTTTTTATTTTGGTTTTTATTTTTATAAAAATCTAAAATTAAAAAAATTTTAAAACTCAAAATATTTTGAAAAATGTTTAAGATTTTTTAACGACTTTTTTTAAATTATGTTTGGTTGTGTATAATGGTATATTTTTTAATATAAATTTTTTTATGAAAAAATTATTAATGTTAATAAAACCTAGATTTAATATTTAAAAAACTTATTATTAATATATTAATGTTAATGTTAATAAAACCTAAATTTAATATCTAAAAAACTAATTATTAAATATTAATATATTAATATTAATGTTAATAAAACCCAAATTTAATATTTAAAAAACCCAGAGCTCGACGGCCATTGCCCAGCCGCCATCCTCGCTTCCTCCAGCCACGCCAATCTACTGCAGCAGCGACGACGACGGCCTTCTTGCCCAACTGCAGCGACAACCATTGCAGAGCTCGCCCCATTCCCGACCAACCCAGCTCCACCCGACGGAACGTCGCCCCGCCGCCCACAAGTGGAGCTCGACTGCCACTCGTCCACCCAGAGCTCGACGGCCATTGACCCGCCGCCATCCTCGCTTCCTCCTTCTGCTAGGTGGGCTTTGACATTTGACGTAAGTGCCCCCGGTAATGGGTGGTTGGAACGACGTCTTGACAGGATCTTCGATGGAGATGTCAGGGCTTTATGAGATCCCGACTGGGACGATAATGAGATCCGGCGATGGGTTGCTGGGATACAAGATCTCCGTTGGGACGACGTCAAGATCCGGCGATAGGCGGCTGGGCATCCGACTATTTTTCTTGGAGAGAGAGGATGGGTTGAGGGAAGAGAGAGACTGTGAATACCAAAAACTGTTTTTTTTTTTTTTTTTTTTTTTTTTTTTTTTTTTAACTTTTGCCCGCTTTTTCTCATATTTTCTGAATTGTTTTCACAATGTTTTGGGCTTGCTTTGAAAATAATTTTCATTTTTTATATTTTTAAAATTGAAAAAAAATTTAAAAAAAAGGCCCCAAAAAAACGACGCTATGACTAAACAGATGATGATGTCTTATGTGCAACAAAAAAACCTCCTTCAATCATGTCCTCGCGTAACGAACTTTATACGAGCTTTAAAACCTATATTCTGTGTTAATCCAAAATACAAAAGAAGTCCCTTAAAAGAAGACACGCCCTATTCTACCCTTTTCTCCTTCGTTTCTTTCTCATAGCTCTACGTTGGTGTTACTCCTCTGTTTCCATCACAGCGTCCTTCTCTTCATACTTAACTCCCACCAAGAACCCTATGAGAACCTAACAAGAAGGAACGAAAATACCAAAAATTATTTTGTTAAAAGGGATCAAAGAGTTGCTAGAATAAACTGCTTAAAATTTACCAGTACCTGTTTTGGCTCATATACAGCATTTTCATTGTACTCAAGTGGACTGTCTGTGTGTTCTGAGGGATCAAACGACCACAAGGAACTTTAATGTCTCCTTCCCAAGTTTGGTGCTCTGATTCGTCTGTTTTCTGCTTCCCTAAGCCCTTTACCCCCATTTTGTTCTCTTCCAAAGACTTGGTATCCTGTCTCCAAATATTGCAAATTTTCATCATTTATGTTGGCAGGCAAATTTGGAGACAAAATGAGGTTTGAGATTTTACCTCTGGTGTGCTCTTCACCTCTATAATTTCGTTTCCTAATGAAGACAGCCAAAACCAGGAATCCATCTAGCCTATCCACTGCAGTGAATCCATATATAATAAGGCCTTAAAAGTTTGTATTTTATCGTAACTTATAAAACAAGTAAGCTATATGGAAAAAAAAAAGAAAAAAAAGAGAAGAACTATTCCAAATTTCTAACTTTTCAAAACTAAACCGCTGTAGCTGAGCGCTGTAAATTCTTAGAGAAAAACTGTTTTGTTCGCTTATTAGATACATTATAGTGAAACATAGGTTGGCTAAAGAAAATACCATGTATGGGGAGGGAGCATACTTTTAGAAATTTACATATATAGAATTATAATTTTTAACATTTATACATGAATCTAAATTACATAAAAAATCATCTAAATGTGTAAACGTAAAGAAAACAAAATCTAACCTTCAACCATTGATAATAAGAAGAATGAATGGAGAGTTTCTCTGTAAAAATTCTTGAAAAAACTTTATATGAAAGAAAAAGAATCTTTTAAATCTTTTTACAATTTAGAAAGATAGTGTATTTATGAATAACTACTAAGGCTTAGAGATCCTCTAGATTTACATGATATTTATAAACACCCACCATAGGATGTATGTTACCATCAAGAGTATCTCTAAAATAAGGTGTTTTTTTGAAGCACTATAACAGTACAGAGATATTATTTGGTTGACACCTTTTAGAAACTACGTGTATATTAGACCACTTAAATTTATTTTTATTTATTTATTATCATTTAAAAGCTAAATAAATAATAATAAATAAATTAAAATAACATTCTTCCACTTGGTCTACACATATTTTCTAAATAACCAAAATCAACCAATCTCAAACATAAGGAATAAACATATGAATCATGACAATATGTCCTTTTAGAACGAGTATTATTTTCCATGTATTACAATGCATTATATCCCTTAATACTAACTCATAAATGGTAACGTAACTTAATGAATAAACCCCATGTTTATTCTAGGTCCAACTTAATTGTTTTTTCTCAAAATAACTGAATATGTGCACAACTAAATATGAGGAAACATCACAACTAAATAAGAGTTTCATAAAAATAACCAAATGTATGTACAATGAAATTCAAATCATAGAACCAAGTCCCATTTGTACTACATGATCCTTAAAAATCTTTAATGACATTCCTTTAGTTAAAGGATTGGCAATCATCAATTCAGTGCTAATGTGTTTAATGACCATTTTCTTTTCATTAACACGTTCTCTTATAGCCAAGTACTTAATGTCGATGTGTTTACTTCGACTACCGCTCTTGTTGTTATTGGCCATTAATACTGTAGCTAATTGTCATAGTACAATTTCAATGGCCTAGAAATAAAATCCACAATTTTAAGCCCCGATATGAAACTCTTCAACCATACATTATGCAAAGTAGCTTCAAAATAAGAAACAAACTTGGCCTCCATAGTAGAGGTAGTAGTCAAAGTCTGCTTCGTACTCCTCCAAGATATAGCTTCACTACAAACATGAAACATAACCAGATGTTGAATTTCATGAATCAACACAGCTAGCAAAGTCTGAGTCAGAGTGTCCAATCACCTCTAGATTATTAGTTCGTCTATATATAAGCATGTAATCTTTAGTCCCTTGAAAGTATCTTATCACCTTCTTTACAACTCTCTAGTAGTCAACACCTGGGTTACACTAATATCTGCTCAACATTCCAATAGCCAATCAATGTCAGGTCTAGTACAGACCTAAGCATACATTAGGCTTCCAATGGCTAAAGCATAAGGAATGTTTTTCATTTGTTCCCGTTCAAGCTCATTTTTCGGGCACTAGTTCAAATTGAACCTGTCATCCTTCACAATGGGTGCTACACTTGGTGACCAATCCTTTATCCGAAACTTCTCTAAAATCTTGTTGATATAGGTCTCTTGAGACAAACCCAAAATGCCTCGAGATCTGTCCATATGGATCTTATTGCTAATGACAAAAGATGCCTCTCCTATATACTTCATATCAAAGTTCTTTGAGAGAAATTGCTTCATCTCATATAGCAAACCCTTATTATTACTTGCAAGTAATATGTCATCCACATCTAGCATAAGAAAACAAATCCTACGCCCACTGACCTTCTGGTATATACATTGATCCATGATATTCTCTTCAAAGCCAAACGAATAGATAACGTCATGGAACTTTAAATACCATTGACGAGAGGCTTGTTTCAATCCTTATATGGATTTCTTAAGCTTGTAGACTAAATGCTCACCATCACTAGAGGAAAATTCTTCTAGTTGTTTCATATAAATCTCTTCCTCTAGATCACCATTGAGAAAGGACGATTTTATATCTATTTGATGCAAATCCAAATCAAAATGGGCGACCAATACCATAATAACTCAAAGAGAATCCTTTTTAGATACAGGACAAAAGGTCTCCGTGTAATCAATTCCTTTCCTTTGAGTGAATCCTTTGGCAACAAGTCTTGCCTTATGTCTCTCAATATTGCCCAATGAGTCTTTATTTGCTTTAAAGACCCACTTACATCCAATGGCTTTTACACTATCAAGCAACTCAATGAGATCCTAGACTTTGTTAGATCCCATAGAATCTATTTCGTCTTTCATGGCACTATACCATTAGTCAGATTCCTTAGAACTTATGGCCTGTGAAAATGTTTTAGGATCATTTTTGGCTCCAACGTTATAGTCAGACTCTTGTATATACACAATATAGTCACTAGGTATCGTTGGTCGCTTTTTTTTAGTAGATCTCCTTATTGTTGGTTCAACATTCTCTTGATGAGCATATTGTTCAACAGGCTATTCAACAGGTTCTTGTATCTGGTATTCAGCTAGATCTACTATTTCTTGATTAGCAATCTAAGGAACTTGAATGACTTGCTATTGTTTATCACACATTTTAACTTTAGGCGTGTTGTGTACAACAATCAATCTATCACAGAAAGTGAAATGTTGAGCATTTGTATGATCTTTCTCAGGAACAGAGTTCCAAGATAGATTACTACCACTAATCAAGTCATTCTCAAAAAATTTTGCATTCCTTGATTCTACAAATCTAGTACTATAAGATGGACAATAAAATCTGTATCCCTTAGATCGTTCAGCATAACCAACAAAATATCCACTTATGGTGCTTGGGTCTAGCTTCTTCTTTTGTGGATTATAAACTTTTACCTTTGATGGCCATCCCCAAACGCATACATATCACAAACTCGGTTTCCAACAATTGAATAACTCCAAAGGCATCTTGGGGATAGCCTTGGTTGGAACTCGGTTCAATACGTACACTGCCATCTTAAGAGCTTTAATCCACAAGGACTCAAGAAGTTTGGAGCCAGCAAGCATACTCCACACCATGTCCAATAATGTTCGGTTTCTTCTTTCAACTACATCATTTTGGTCTAGAGAACCAGGCATAGTGTATTGGAAAAAATTCCATGTTCTTGAATAGCAAATGGACTAGGTGCTTGTCTATGCTCAGTGTATCTACCATAGTATTCTCTACCTCTATCTGATCTCACGATTTTAATTTACTTTCCGCATTGTTTCTTTACTTCCACTTTAAAGACATTAAAAGCATCTAATGCTTCATTTTTATTGTTAAGCAAGTAGAGATACATATATTGTGAGTAGTCATCTATGAAAGAGACGAAGTACCTTTGAGAGTACGTATCCATGTTTGGACTATAAATATCTGTATGTATGATTTTCAATTTATCAGACTCCTCTTGGCACCCTTTTTTGACTTGTTGGTTTGCTTACCCTTAATATAGTCCACACAAGCATTAAAATCAGTAAAATCTAAAGTACCACGTACTCTATCTTTTACAAATCTCTTAATTCTCTTAATGTAGATGTGTTCCAATTTCTGATGCCACAACATAAAGAATTCATCATGTACAACACATCATTTAATGCCAACATTTTCATGAACCTGTAAAGTAGTATAATTGGCATCATTTTATAAATTAAGACAAAAAAGACCATCAAACAAAGTATCACATCCAATAAAATCAGATTTAAAAAAACAAATTGAAAGAAGATTCTAAAAATTTAAAGGAATATCCAACTGATACAAGTCTAGAAACTGAAATTAAATTTCTAGAAAAACTAGAAATATAAAATGTCTTTTCTAAATACAAAACAAAGCCATTACGTGAGACTAGTTTGCACATTCCTACAGCCTCTACATATGAACGCATCTTATTTCTATAATAGATGTTTTGCTTACTTCCCATTGACTTTCGTAGGTCTTGTAATCCCTGCAGCGAATTGGTAACATGGATTGTAGAACCGGAGTCAATCCATCATGTATTATAATTAACATCAACCATATTAGATTCATAACAGACAAGTGAGAGTTGAGTACCTTTCTTATTAAGCCATTCTTGGAATTTAAAGCAGTCCTTCTTTATGTGCCCTTTCTTCTTACAAAAGAAGCACTTGGACTCTTTCTTAATATCCAGCTGGGTAGGAAGCTTGCCTTTCCCCTTTTGCTTAGTCTGAAATTTCTTCTTATTACCCTAGGTTGCCAAATTTACTTTCATTCCCTCTTCCATGATGAGTCTACTCTACTCCTAAACACACATGGTTAATAGTTCATTAATTTACCATTTATCCTTATGTGTGTTATATGAGATCTTAAAGGGACCATACTTAGAGGGTAAAGTGTTCAAAATGTAATGTATCAGGAACGAATCAGACATGTCAACCTCAAGTGCCTTTAATTGAGCCGCAATGTCCCTCATGCGCATGATATGCTCACGCACGCCTTCAATATCAGTAAGCTTCAAGGATGAAAACTTCATAATTAGGATGCTTTCCAATGCCTTATCTGAAGACTCAAATTGCTCATCAATAGCCTTTAGTAGTGCTTGGACCTTGTCATATTGATCAACCGAACCCCTAATCCTAGCAGAGATTTTGGTCTTAATGAACATAATTGAAAGACGATAGGATTGCTCCCATTTTTCATATCAACCAACATCATCTAGTGTGTTGGTCTCAGTGATACAAGGCAGTTCATCCTTTTTGATGGCATAGTCAATGTCCATCCACCCTAAATGAAGGAAAATCCTCTCCTTCCAAGCTTTATAGTTATCACCCTTAAGCTCGGCAATATCACATTTTATATCAGATAAATTAACAGGTTGAATTACTACAATACATCAAACATACATGCTCATGTCACAAAAATTTGAAGCTTATAACTATATGACATGTTTTACCAACGTAAATCATGCTACACAAATTATGAATCATATGACATATAAAAGCTGCTTGTGGGCTAAGTTTCTAATTCACATTGAATCACATACAACCTTATGATGAAACCATTAAACTATATTCTATTTTTTAATCCTTGTGGGCAAATTAAGAAAATAGTTTAATATTTCATCCTAACCAATCATATTTAATATAATTAAATTTCTTATGGGATAAATTTCATTATATCAAATATAATTAGTTACAATTAATGTCTGTTTAATTAAATGTGATTTTAAAAAGCTTAATGTATAATTTCAATATAATTTAAGATGCTGTGGCTACTCTTAAATCAATTAAAATTATACAAATCACTCAAGACATTTAATTTTCATGCATAAAATATTCATGAATTTGCATATATTAAAAATGACAACTAAAGAATACATGCGTAATAAATTATACATAAATTCAATAATATATCTAAAATAAATTTCAAAAATTTTATTGACACATAAATAATAAAATCTTGGATTTCATTAAATTTATTTTAGGTTCATCAAAAATTAATTTTCTAAAATACCCAAATAAAAATTCAGCAAAATACCAAAACAAAATTAATTAATTTTTTTTTGTAAAAATTGCCTCCTGAAAATGACATGTCATTTTCTATTACTGAAAGAAAATGACATGTCGTTATAAAACGACAAGAACAGCCTCGTCCTTAGTGAAACAACGTGCCATTTTTCTCAATTAAAAATGACATGTCGTTTTTTACTCATAAAACACGGCCTACACCCAAGTAAAACAATGTGTCATTTTTCTTAATGAAAAACGACATGCTATTTTTCTCAATGAAAAATGACATGTCGTTTTTGACCCCTTGAAATTGAATTTTCAGCTTGAATTGGGTCTTCTTCGCTCGAATTTGACCCAAATAGGTCCAATTGAAGACTTAGTTGATTCTATACCTTATGAGCACCAAAATTGACATTTTAAAAATCCAAAAATATTAGAAAATCAATTTCCTAATGATTTTTAATGTTGGTTTTCATAAAAAATCATCAAAAAGTGATGTCAAATACAACAAATTTTTGGGCATTTTAAAAAACTCTGTTAAACTCCATTCAAACATATCAAGGCAGAGAAATAAACAAGCTCTTAATACCAAATGTTAGAAATTTACATATACAAAATTATGATTTTCAACATATATGCAAGAATCCAAATTGCAAAAAAAATCATCTAAATGTGAAAAAGTAAAGGAAACGAAATCTAACCTTAAACCATAGAATTCCTAAAAAAACTTTATCTAAAAGAGAGAGAATTTTTTAAACTTTTCTGCAATTTAGAGAGATGGTGTATTTCTTAATGACTACAAAGGCTGAGATACTCTCTGAATTTACATGATATTTATAAACACCCACCATCAAAGTGTATGTTACCATCAAGAGGTATCTCTAAAACAAGGCCATTTTTTTTTCTAAAGCTTTATATCAGTACAGAGATATTCTTTGATTGATACCCCTTAGAAAATGCGTAAATATTAGACCACTTAAATTTATTTTTATTTATTTATTATCATTTAAAAACTAAATAAATAATAATAAATAAATTAAAATAACACACACTGATGGGAAGAACCCTTTATGCAGATGCCTCAACATGTTTGAGCTCCTCGAGCCCACAGAACACAAAAATCACCGAGTCACTTGATGAAATTACTATTTAATCCAAAATCACCAAGACAAACTTAAATGAGTCTCTTACCACACCACAAGAGAATTTTGTCTAGCAATTTCTTTATTTATTCAAAAGAAGGGCAAGCTTTGGGTTGAACTACAAATAATTTATCTACAGAAATCCTATATTCCTGTAACAAACATAAGGGAAATTACAATATCACTGAGTTTAAAAGGTTCATAGGTCTTCTCCTGGTAATTCAAGATCATCTTATAATAGCAAGTGTGTCACTAGTGGCGAGATTAAGCAGTCCAGTTTATTATATCTATCCGATAATGGGTCATCAAGGGTAGAGCCACTCATATCTCCTATAAGGCTTGAAGCCACAGTTATGTCTCAGACAGTCTCGAAAGAGGATGCAGCGTAAACAGTAAAGACGGTAAGTATAAGCACTAAAAGAAGTGGACAAGTACTAATACTGTCTATAGAGCAAAACAAAATCGGGCCTCGCACACATGATCTGCAAGTTCTTGAAAATACTTGAAAATGAAAGTCTTTGTGGGGTGCATCAACGTAAACCATCTTTGGCTAAAATCAGACCAAACTGCCTCACCGTTTTTCCCCAACTCCATTGATTTCACAGTTTCAACAAACTTTAAGAGAACCTCCTCACCAAAAGGATAGATTTTCATTCGTAATCATTCTGTAAAGAGCAAAAGATAAATGAGAGAGAGAGGGAGAGAGAGGGAGAGCCTAGTTCCATATCTTTAAATGGACAACAGAAACTACTTCTATCGGTAGGCCGGGCGAGTCCAATCCCATCTCCATCAAAGCATATCTAGAATTAACGTGCTAGAAATTGGACTCATGATGCAAACTGGTGGGGCAAAAGATTAAAAAAGGGAGTGTTACTGTAATGTGTTTTCTTACAAAACACATGCTAAATTGTTCCAAATACGTCATGCTTAAGCTACTACAATACAATTATAGTATAAACGATGCCCAAAAAATAGACTTCATCAGCCCAAATATGGTAGTAGATGATTTATACCTGTAGATCTCTTGACTGCATAGGACCTTCATTAAATTTGCAACAAGTGGTTCGAGCCTGTAATGTGCAACTGTGACTCCCAGCTGCCGAATACCCAAAGCCTCATGTCTTACTTTCTACTTCACTAGCCTAATTTAACATACACACGAGACATTTCACATTTCAAAAGATCAAGATTCACAAGTAAATCCTGAAAATCCACCAAGGGAAAAAAAAGTGTTTTCTACCATATCTATGGGATAGAATTTCAATGGCTTCTTCTGGATTTTTTTTTCTCTCGCTCCCATAATTGAACCTGAACGAAGAATGAGAGAAAAGGGATGAAATAGAGAATTTGGGAGAATGAAGAAGATGATTCTCATTCCTGTGTAATAGCTTACAGCTTGGGCCTGTATGTCGAGTATATAGAGAAGTAAATGAAGCAATTAATTTACAAAACAGAAAACTAACTTATTACAGGTGGAAAACTAACTAAAACTAATTTATATAGCTTAGCATATAACAAACCGAGTAACTAACCAACTACCTAGCTAGAATATTAGTTGCAAAACTCCCCTCAAGATGGACTGTAAATGTCCTTTACAGCCATCTTAGAGAGTAAAGGAAACAAGGATGAAGCAGGCAAAGCTTTGTGAATACATTTGCAAGTTGATTATGAGATCGAATAGGAAGCAACTTTATAGAACCCGCAATGACTTTATTTTGAATGAAATGGCAATCAATCTCAATGTATTTGGAGCGTTCATGAAATGTGGGTTTAGGAGCAATATGATTGGCTGACGATATTCAGCTTCAACAGAGGATTG
The DNA here is from genome assembly GCA_025403435.1 of Artocarpus heterophyllus. Taxonomy (NCBI): domain Eukaryota; kingdom Viridiplantae; phylum Streptophyta; class Magnoliopsida; order Rosales; family Moraceae; genus Artocarpus; species Artocarpus heterophyllus. The sequence continues at coordinate 32,331,434 of CM046338.1, forward strand.
AGATATCATGGATTGCTTCTTTGCCTTCCAAGAGACTAGAGAATCACAAAAAAAAAAAAAAAAAACCCATGGTGGACTTTCTAGACTTTGGACATGAGCCCTAGTCAGCATCTGAAAATTTTTTCAATTGAATAGGAGAGGAAGCCGAGAAGAAAAGTCCTTATCCAGGATGTGCCTTTAGGTACCTCAGGAGATGATGAATAGCTTGGAGATGTTGAATGCAAGGCTGTGCTAGAAACTGACTTAACTTGTGGACAGCATAAGTAATGTCAGCTCTAGAAAGGCAGGTACAAGAGGTGTCTAATAAGTCGCCTATATTGTGAAAAATCTGACAAAAATTCAGTATAATGACGCTAAGAAAGGACAATGCCTTGAGTAGAATGAGCAATTTCAAGGTCGAGGAAATATTTCAAATTTCCTAAGTCTTTGAGTTTGAAATGACCATGGAGAAGCACTTTAACAGAGTTAATAACTTGAATTGAAGGGCCTATGATTATGATATCAACATAGACCAATAGAGCAACAAAGGATAAATCTATACCTTTTGTGAACAACGAGTAGTCTGATTTGGACTGACTAAAACCAAATTGGATTATAGATGATGAAAACTTTGCATAACACTGTCTTGAGGCCTGTTTAAGACCATATATTGACTTATGAAGTTTACAAACATGTTTCCCTGCTCCCCCTGAATGCTATAACCTAAGGGAAGTTCTATGTACACTTCCTCAAAAAGGTCTCCATTAAGGAACGCATTATTAACGACAATGCCAAGAATGATTAGTAGCTAAGGCTAAAAGGACCTTCACAATGCGAACTGGTGAAAATGCATCTAAGAAATCCATTCTTTCCTACTAAGTGCAGCCTTTGGTAACTAGCCGGGCTTTATGTTGATCAATTGAGTTTGATTTTGAAAAGCCATTTACAACCTATAATAGGTTTCCTTTTAGGCAAAGGGAAAATAGACCAAGTGCTATTGGCCTCCATAGCATCCAATTCAGCCTTCATGGCCTCCCTCTATTGTAGATATTTAACAGCCTGGTGGTAAAATTAAGGCTCATAGTGGGAGAAGACATTTAAGACATAGGTTTTGTAACACCCGCCATTTTATTCTATGGACATTTATGTCAATTTAATATTAGAATATGATATTTTAAGTGCTATTATTATTTATGTTAAGTAAATTAACCTTTTATTTAGTAATGTTACATGTGACGCCACGTGAGATCGATGTGCTCAGGATGTTCTTGTCAAAAATGATGATAAGCTTAAAGTATTGCTTTTTCTTGAAAGAGTTTCTACTTGCTCTAAGTTTATAATGTTTATAATGCTCTAGAGTTAGGTATGCCCTAGAGTTATATTCTTGATGATGACATGAGTTTTGTTGCATATTTTCTTATTTTTGCAACATTCATGAAGTCATGATATTTTCTTATCTTTATGTTTATTGACTCTAAGTGCATGTTTGTGACTCAAAGATGCTTTGTTTCATTAAGAATGATGTATGCTGATTTAATTTGTTATTAAATGATATTATGAACATGAATATTAATTTCATGTATTATATGAATGATTGACATGAACACTCTAAATGACGAGCACATTGAGAACTTCGGCAATGTCACATAATTTAAGGTTTAGTAAGCAAACTAGTCAAGTAAGTACATTCTCACCTACAACACGATAAAAGCTTATGAAAAAGTTTTGTGAATGTTTTATGATAATTTTTAAGTATGTTTTTGCACATTGTCTTCTCATGAAAACTCTTGTTGTAACAAGAAGGTTTAACGGATGTTTCAATGATGAGGTATGTTAAAAGTATATCTATATATATCTATCATTTAATTAAGCATTGCACACTCTATGTTTATGTTTATGATGTCCTGCAAGGTTTGTACTTGTCATGTTTGGTTTGGGACTAGCTACCTCACTATTGTTATGACGGCGTGCCTATGATGTTAATGGTACAATATTTAGGCCCCTAAAATAAAATGAATGATGTTTTAATATAGAAATTTAAATGAAGAGATATGTTCGATATAAACCTATGCCTCGTGCACTACTATGATTATAATTACGACATTATGTAATGATTTTTATGAAATGTTTTATGTTGTGAGATAGAAACATATACTTACTAAGCTTATGCTTAGTTAGTTTATATCATGTTGTAGATAAGGATAAGATACAAGTTGACTAGGATGGAGAACAAGGATGGACGTGTATGCAAGGAGTGTTAGATTAGAAACGAAGTCATGTCATGAAAGGAATTTAAACTCAAACAAAATTTAATATATTTTGTTCCGTATTTTTCTTTGTTTGAGACTCAATTCAATTTGTGATATGTTCTTTGACACTTATGTTTTGTTGAATGTGATTTGTATTTTAGATTTTTAGTTTGTTAGGTTATTTAGCAAATAATATGCTATATAGTTTGTTTCTTAATAACAAGTCTTAATTTGTTGTTTGATTAGAAGTTAAGAGTGCTTACATTATACATGTGAGTTTGTATTTGTTAAATATTTTTTTTTGTAAGCTAAGTTTTCTGTAGGTGGTCGGTTAGCCGAATGCTTTAGGTATTTTGTCGGGCTAACCGAGATAAAGGAAGTAAATCTAGTAAGTAGTAAAAAAAAAATGGATGTATTACCTAAGATATTTCTTTGAGTGTTGATGATTGTTTCAAAATTCTTATAAGTAATTATTAAGTTAATGATAAAAGCAACATTTCCTATGGTGCCCGTAAGGGGGCTTTACGAGTTTTATATGATGGCAACAGGGATTGGTAGGTTAGGTAGTTGATTAAAGCATATGAAATTGGTGGTGTTGGTTCTTTAGGTTTGTGAGGGAGTAAGAGATTACAATGGAACTCTCACACGTAAGAATGTGGTTTCCTGATGCTAGATGACCTTCTTGGAGGGATAATGTTTGACTCGTGAGGAGGCTGTGATGAGGTGAATTGTTGGATGAAGAAGAGTTTGGTAAATGGGTGGGGTATCCAAAGTAGGAAGGAGTAAGACTAGGTTGGGGAAGGGATCAATTAAAGAATTCTCACTCACCACTGAATGGAATGAAAAAAATTGTTCATGAAACCCCACATTCTTGGAGACAATGATCTGCTTGGTTTGAATGCCAAACATTTTGTATCCTTTAATGCCTGTAGAATAGCTTATGAAGACACACGGCCTAGCATGGGGTTGAAGCTTAATGTGATGAGCTGAGAGTGTAGAAGCAAAAGCCAAATCTACAGTAAACTTATATGATAGCTCATGTGGTGTCATGTGATGGACAAGAGGACAAGGGGTTTGGTTACTTCGAAAAATGGCAGTGAGAATGCATTCATTCCAGTACTAGATGGTGTTGCAAATGTGGAGCCAAATCAAGTCGACAACCCAGCAAAAGGAAGGAAAAGGGAGAAAAAGCAGTCCTCGAAGGCAGGGAGCAAGCGCCGCGGCTCTGGCAGAAGAGCACCGCGGCACTGGGATGAGGGCGCCTAGGCGCCAGGTGGATTGCGCCTAGGCGCTATGTGGCAAGCGCCTAGGCGCCAAGGGCTTTACGCCTAGGCTCAAAGAGGATGGCGCCTAGGCGCTAGGTGAATTGTGCCTAGGCGCTAGGTGAATTGCGCCTAGGCGCCGCAGTGGAGCGCCGCAGCGCTCGTTTCGAGCGCCGCGGCGCTGACGCGCTGTGTTGCGCGATGTTTTTGAGTCAAAGTCGAACTCAAAGGTCCCAAAAACGGGAAATCACTAGGGTTTCCCATTAGTTGCTATTTTTCTCCTCCTTTGATTATAAATAGACACAAGGTGGCTAGGGTTAGGTGTGTAAAAGATGTGTGAAAATTGTGAGTGGCCTAATTTTGTGAGAGGCAAAATTCTTGAGAGCTCCATCCTTGAGAGAAAAATTCCCATTGGGTGTTAGATAGAAGAGAGTTTTGGTAAGCACAGTTTGTGAGTGTGTGAGAAACTGCTCTTGTAATCTGTAATCTCCTTCGTCATAGTGGAATCTGCAAGCGGCAGAAACAGGACGTAGTCTGAATTTTGGACAAACCTGTATAAAAATTTGGTGTCTCCTTTTCTTCTTTTCTCCTATTTATTTTCTGCAATTGTTCGTTCTTGTGATCCTTGGAATTAGGAATCGTCTAATTCCCCAACAACTGGTATCAGAGCGGAGGTTTTGGTCAAGAACGATGATTGGAGAAGAAGGTATGGCAGCCGACATCACCAAATTTGATGGTTCAGATTTTTCCTATTGGAGGATGCAAGTTGAAGACTATCTCTACAACAGGAAACTGCACTTGCCCTTGGGTAATAAGCCCGAAGGCATGAAGGATAAGGAGTGGAATCTCCTTGATAGACAGGTGCTCGGTGTGATCCGTTTGACCTTGTCAAAGAACGTTGCCCACAACGTTGTGAAGGAGACCACTACAGCAGGGATGATGAAGGCTCTGTCAGAGATGTATGAGAAGCCCTCAGCCAATAACAAGGTACATCTCATGAAGAAGCTTTTTAATTTAAAGATGCCTGAAGGTGCCTCGGTGGTAGAGCACCTGAACAGTTTCAACACCGTTCTAAACCAATTGGTCTCGGTAGAGATTAAATTCGATGATGAGATCAATGCTCTAATCCTCTTGGCCTCGTTACCGAATAGCTGGGAACCCATGAGGGTGGCTATTACAAATTCTCTTGGGAGTGCAAAATTGAAGTTTGTTGATGTCAGAAACTCTATTCTGGCGGAAGAAGTTCGTAGGAAGGACTCAAGAGAAGCCTCTTCGTCGAACTCGGCCCTTAATGTTGATAATAGGGGCAGGAAACTTGACAGGCAATCCAACAGGGATAATGGCAGGAGAGGGAAGTCGAGGAATGGGAGAAGCAAGTCTAGGAACGGTAGGATCATGGAGTGTTGGAACTATGGGAAGACGGGCCACTTGAAAAAGAACTGCAGGGCTCCAAGGAAGAATGAAGACAAGACTAATGATGAAGCTAACGCCGCCACTGAAGAGCAACAGGATGCCTTAATCTTGTCTGTCGATAGTTCTTTTGATTCGTGGGTGATAGACTCAGGAGCATCATTCCACACCACAGCACACCGTCATGTCCTGGAGAACTACGTTGCTGGAAATCATGGTAAGGTTTATCTCGCTGATGGAGAACCTTTGGATATAGTTGGCATTGGAGATGTCAGTTTAAAAATGCCTAATGGGTCGGTATGGAAGATTCATAAGGTGAGACATGTTCCTAAATTAATGCGCAACTTGATTTCGGTGGGGCAACTGGATGATGATGGACATAAAGTAACCTTAATTGTGGAGGTTGGAAAGTCACGAAAGGAGCGATGGTTATTGCTCGGGGACGCAAGGCTGGAACTCTCTACATGAACTCTAGTTGCAGAGATACCCTAGCAGTTGCTGATTCTGCTACCAATACTGAGCTATGGGATTATAGGCTCGGTCACATGAGTGAGAAGGGGATGAAGGTGCTTCACTGCAAAGGAAAACTGTCGGTTTTAAAAACTGTTGATCACAGTTTGTGTGAAGCCTGCATCTTTGGTAAACAGAAGAGAGTCAGTTTCTCAAAGATGGGTAGAGAGCCTAAGTCCAGGAGATTGGAGCTAGTTCACACAGATGTGTGGGGGCCTGCGCCGGTGACTTCCCTTGGTGGCGCAAACTATTATGTGACGTTCATTGATGACTCAAGCAGGAAGGTATGGGTTTACTTTCTGAAAAAAAAATCTGATGTGTTCGATGCTTTCAAGAGATGGAAAGCCATGGTGGATAACGAGACAGATTTGAAGGTGAAGTGCTTGCAGTCTGACAATGGGGGAGAGTACCTAGGTGAAGATTTCAGGCGGTACTGTGCTGAGAATGGGATAAAGATGAGGAAGACCATTCCAGGGAAACCACAACAGAATGGGGTAGCTGAGAGGATGAACATGACTTTAAACGAGCGTGCCAGAAGCATGAGGTTGCATGCAGGGCTGCCAAAGATGTTTTGGGCTGAGGCAATTAACACAGCCGCTCATCTGATCAACAGAAGTCCATCCACACCGCTGAAGTTCAAGCTACCGGAAGAAGTCTGGAGCCATAAACAGGTTGATATCTCTTACTTGAGAGTGTTTGGTTGTGTTTCCTATGCACACATTGATTCTGCTGCTAGAAGTAAACTGGATGCCAAGTCAAAGAAGTGTTTTCTGGTTGGCTATGGCGGACTTGAGTTTGGTTATCGTCTCTGGGATGACCAAAGCCGGAAGATTATCAGGAGCAAGGATGTGATCTTCAACGAAGGTGTTCTGTACAAGGACAGAGACAGCACAGACTCCAGGGGTTCAGGTTCTGAAGACAAGAAGCCTGAGGTGATTCCATTGAAGGATCTTCCTGAAGTGGAGGTGCAAAATCCAGAGGTTGAAGAACATGAAGACACAGCTCCAGAAGGAAACCAGAGGACTCCTGCCACACCAGTCAGGAGGTCTGGCAGGACAATTAGACCGCCGCAGAGATACTCCCCATCTCTGCATTACATCTTGTTGACCGACAGAGGTGAGCCAGAGAGCTATGATGAAGCCGTGGAGGCTGGAGATTCGGTCAAGTAGGAGTTAGCCATGAGGGATGAGATGGATTCCTTAATGTCCAATCAGACATGGCAACTGGTAAACTTACCACAGGGTAAAAAGTCCTTGCACAATAAGTGGGTATACCGGATTAAAGATGAATCTGATGGCAGCAAAAGGTATAAGGAAAGGTTGGTGGTAAAAGGCTTTCAGCACAAAGAAGGCATCGACTTCAACGAGATTTTTTCTCCGGTGGTGAAGCTAACCACGATTAGGACGATACTTGCGCTAGTGGCAAATGAGGACTTGTTCTTGGAATAGTTGGATGTGAAGACAGATTTTCTCCATGGTGATTTGGAGGAAGAGATCTACATGAAGCAGCCACAAGGATTCGAAGTACTAGGTAAGGAGCACTTGGTGTGCAAACTTCAGAAGAGCTTGTATGGCCTAAAACAAGCTCCCAGGCAGTGGTATAAGAAGTTTGACGGGTTCATGTGCAGCAACGGTTTCTTGAGGTGTCAAGGAGATCATTGTTGTTATGTGAAGAATTTTGGTGATTCTTACATCATACTGTTGCTATATGTCGACGATATGCTGATAGCAGGAGGTTGCAAACAGGAGATTGACAAGCTGAAGAAGGAGCTGTCTAAGGAGTTTGCAATGAAGGATTTGGGTACTGTAAAACAAATCCTTGGGATGAGAATAACGAGGAACCGCAACAGTCTAAAACTGTCACAGGAAGAATATGTTGAAAAGGTGCTGAGCAGATTCAACATGGGTAATGCGAAGCCTGTGAATACTCCTTTGGCCAGTCACTTCAAGTTATCAAAGGAGCAATCACCGACCACAGAGCAGGAACGAGACCACATGACCAAGGTGCCATATGCTTCCACTATAGACAGTCTTATGTATGCCATAGTTTGCACCAGACCGGACATTGCACATGCAGTGGGAGTTGTGAGTAGGTACATGAGTAATCCAGGTAAACAGCATTGGGAGGCAGTGAAGTGGATTCTCAGATATCTGAGAGGTACTGCGGGTTTAGCATTGTGTTTCAAGAAGTCAGACTTGGGACTACAGGGCTATGTTGATGTTGATATGGCTGGAGACATTGATGGCAGGAAAAGTACCACTGGTTATGTCTACACTTTGGGTGGCACTGCAATTAGTTGGTTCTCGAAGCTGCAGAAGATAGTTGCACTGTCTACTACAGAAGCAGAGTATGTGGCAATGAGAGAAACGAGCAAGGAGATGATTTGGTTGCGGTCGTTTCTGGAAGAATTGGGTCACAAGTAGGAAAGGGGTGCATTACATAGTGAAAGTCAGAGCGCCATTCATTTGGCAAAAAATCCCGCATTCCATGCTAGGACGAAGCATATACAATTGCGGTATCACTTCATCAGGTCGGCTTTGGAAGATGGAGTGTTGAAGTTAGAGAAGATTCTTGGGAGCCAGAATCCGACAGATATGCTCACCAAGACGGTTCCGATCGAGAAACTGAAGTTGTGCGCAACTTTAGTTGGACTTCTCCAAGAGGCGTGAGAAGTCATTGCCGCTACAGTGGGAGACATGGTGATTGATTAGTCTCCAAGTGGGAGATTGTTGCAGATGTGGAGCCAAATCAAGTCGACAACCCAGCAAAAGGAAGGAAAAGGGAGAAAAAGCAGTCCTCGAAGGCAGGGAGCAAGCGCCGCGGCTCTGGCAGAAGAGCGCCGCGGCGTTGGGATGAGGGCGCCTAGGCGCCATGAGGAGAGCGCCTAGGCACCAGGTGGATTGCGCCTAGCCGCTATGTGGCAAGCGCCTAGGCGCCAAGGGCTTTACGCCTAGGCTCAAAGAGGATGGCGCCTAGGCGCCAGGTGAATTGCGCCTAGGCGCCGCAGGGGAGCACCGCAGCGCTCGTTTCGAGCGCCGCGGCGCTGACGCGCTGTGTTGCGCGATGTTTTTGAGTCAAAGTCGAACTCAAAGGTCCCAAAAATGGGAAATCACTAGGGTTTCCCGTTAGTTGCTATTTTTCTCCTCCTTTGATTATAAATAGACACAAGGTGGCTAGGGTTGGGTGTGTAAAAGATGTGTGAAAATTGTGAGTGGCCTAATTTTGTGAGAGGCAAAATTCTTGAGAGCTCCATCCTTGAGAGAAAAATTCCCATTGGGTGTTAGATAGAAGAGAGTTTTGGTAAGCACAGTTTGTGAGTGTGTGAGAAACTACTCTTGTAATCTGTAATCTCATTCGTCATAGTGGAATCTGCAAGCGGCAGAAACAGGACGTAGTCTGAATTTTGGACGAACCTGTATAAAAATTTGGTGTCTCCTTTTCTTCTTTTCTCTTATTTATTTTCTGCAATTGTTCGTTCTTGCGATCCTTGGAATTAGGAATCGTCTAATTCCCCAACAGATGGGAATCCTGGAGTGGAAATATAGAGCTTAAGTAACATTTAACAAGTGTTGATGTTTCCTTTCAACCACAGAATTCTGTTGTGGTTTTCCCTCACAAGAATATTGGTGTAAGACACCTTTTCCTTTAAAGTATGCATCAAATGCTAACTCTCTAGCATTATCCAATCTAAAAGCTTTAATTTTGCAACCAAACTGAGTATCAATCATATTGAAAAAAATAGGAATTACCAGTGCTACATCATATTTTTGTCCAATTAAGAACACCCAAGTAAAACAGGTATAGTCCTCAACCAAAGTTAAAAAATAACTATGGCCTAAATAAGCAATTACATGGTAAGGTCCCCAAATGTCTGCATGAATCAAGTTAAATGGTGACTGGGACATATTATTGTGAGATACAAATGAAAGTCATCTCTGCTTAGCTAGAGGGAAAATGTAACATGGTTCTGAGCTATCAAACTTGGAGCTTTGTAGTTGAGTTGATTCCTCAGCACATCTAGCCTATTTGGTGATACGTGTCCAAGCCTGCTATGCCATGTTCTAGTAGAAACAGTGTTAACGGCATGCAAAGACGCCAATTAAACTCTTTAAAGAATCTACATCAAGAATGTATAGATTGTCCAGTTTGTCACCCCTGCCAACTGTCTTCTTGGAACTGATTTCCTGAATCATAAAATGATCAGGAAAAAAGCCAATAGTGAGACAAGAGTTTGCTATTAAAACATTGACAAAAAGCAGATTAAATTTGAATTGTGGGACATATAAAACATCTTTGAGAGAGTGTTGGGTTTAGTTCAACATCACCAATGAAATGAACATAAATACTAGGGTGATTTGGCAGGGTGAACATGGAATTCGTCACAGGACACATAGACACAATGGCTTTAGCAATGGAGCATATAAGTTTAGAGGCTCTCGAGCCAACTATCCAAAACTATTGACATGAAAACACATGGTTTATAGATATTGAGAAGGAAGTACTAGCATAATAGGACGTTGTTGTAGTGTCCAACTGTTCAGCATTCTTAGCTGTGACAGTTAAATGACTTGAAAGCATAGCCAGTAGCTGTTGGTACTGAATAGGATTGAGATTCTAAATAAAATCCCCCAACATTGCCATTGTCTTTGCTGATTGGTGACTTGATTAACAGTAGCTACATGATTACTATTTGATTGTGACCCTTTCTAGCATTGTTGGAACCTAGGTGGATATCCGTGAATTTTGTGACACTTCTCAATGGTGTGTCCATGGAAGTTGCAGTGTGTGTAGAAAGGACGATCTTTCTTTTGACGTTTATAACCTCTGTTGGTAGAGTCCTGAACATTAGAAGTTCCTTCATAACATTTAGAATTATTAGTTTTCACTACAAATGCCAAACTATTAGAGGAATCACCACTGAGTTGAACACCAACCTTCCTCTGTCGCTCTTCTTGGAAAACCAGTGAAAACACCTTATTGATTGGTGGAAGAGGGTCCATTAGCAGGAATTGGCCCCTCACTTAAAAGGAGTCATTCAAGCCCATAAAAAAGGCCATGATATACTCCATTTGATAGTAAGAGTTTAGCTCTTTGACATCACCACAAGTGCATATACCATATGTATAGGCGGGCCTGAAATTGCTTAATTCTTCCCATAAAGTTAACTTAGTGAAATAGACACTAATAGAGTTCTAATATTCATTAAGATTCACAAGTTCACAATGCAATTGAAAAATCCTCAGGCCATTACTCTGCTGAAATCAAACTTTACGATTGAGCCAAATCTCATTTGTAGATTTAGAAACAATGACACTAGCATAGATTTCTTTAGAAACTGAGTTCAGAACCCATGAAATTACAACATTATTATTATGAATCCAAGTATTGAGGAGGTTCAAGTAAGTACCTTGATGCTTCGTGATAAAACCGTCGACAAACCCTAGCTTGTTCTTCACTAAAAGAGTGATGGTCATGGCTCAGCTCCAGGAGGCATAGTTATCTCCATCAGAATGATGAAGAAAGTAAGGGCTGAAAAGCTCATCACTGGCTAATTTGACATTTTTGGTGACCAAATTTCCAAATCCTGAGATTCCATGGAAGACGAAGAGTAGCTCAAATTGAAGAAGGAAAATTGGTCAAATCAGGATGCAGAACGAGGAGAAAATTGATCAACTTAGGAAGAAATTGATCAAATTAGTAAAAAGAACATAATCAATATCAGGAGTAAGCAGTAAAAATACAAGCTGATACCATATTGAACTGAGTTCAGAACCCAAGAAATTACAACATTATTATTCCGAATCCAAGTATTGAGGAAGTATTGAGGAGGTTCAAGTAAGTACCTTGATGCTTCGTGATAAAAACGTCGATGAACCCTAGCTTGTTCTTCACTAAAAGAGTGATGGTCATGACTCGGCTCCAGGAGGCATAGTTATCTCCCATCAGAATGATGAAGAAAGTAAGGGCTGAAAAGCTCATCAATGGCTGATTTGACATTTTTGGTGACCGAATTTCCAAATCCTAAGATTCCATGGAAGACGAAGAGGAGCTTAAATTGAAGAAGGAAAATTAGTCGAATCAGGATGCAGAACGAAGAGAAAATTGATCAACTTAGGAAGAAATTGATCGAATTAGGAAGAAGAACAGAATCAATGTCAGGAGTAAACAGTGAAAATACAAGCTGATACCATCTTGAACCTGAACGAAGAATGAGAGACAAGGGAAGGAACAGAGAATTAGGGAAAATGAAGAAGATGATTCTCGTTCATGTGTAACAGCCTACAGCTTGGGCCTATATATATAGAGAAGTAAATGAGGCAACTAATTTACAAAACAAAAAACTGAAACTAACTAAAACTAATTTTGTACAGCTCAACATATAACCAACTGAGTAACTAACTAACTAGAATATTAGTTATTGTAAAACCTATGGTTCAAATTCATTGCCTGTTACTTCCCCAAACAGCCTCACAAACTCCTTTACAGCATTGTCCTCATCCTCCCATTCTTCAAGCCTCTCCTCCGCATTCGGATCATCGCCAACTTCACCCTTCTTGTAGTACAAATGGAGGGGCCTTTCGGGTACCGTGATCAGTTGCATAACACAGTAACTGCAAAATTCAAACTGAATTCGACAAGAAAATACTAAACCAACTCCCAATACTTTTAGGACTTGATCTGAATATATATGAGATCTCGTGTATATATATTACTGATTCATTCCCTCTCCCAAGGTCACAAAGGGAAAAGGCACAGCTGGACAATAAGCCATCTTTCTAGAGGACTTTCCCTTCTTGTTCTTGCAACTTTGTGTCCTTGTACACCCCTCTCTTCCCGTAAAGCTTAAGCTGTGCACATAAACAGCAAATGGAATGAAAAACTAAAGAAAAAGAACTTTATTTCAAATAGAATGTCGTTTGGAACTCTTAAGGAGTGAGACATACTTTAGCTGATAATGATTCAAGTGCTTCTTCACTTGGGTCCTGTTTATCCCATGGAATCCCTTTTCCATCCACAGAAAGATTATGGTCGAGACTATATCGTAAGCTTCGAGAGGCTGCGGTTCTTGTTTCTCAATGCTGTCTAACAACCACTCTTCTCTTACTACGGTATGCCTCTATCCCTGCAAAGATGAAATAATATTGTAGATTGAAATGTTAAACACTTCTCCAGAATAGATAGGTCCAATCACTTAATCAAAAAATGACTAAAAGGGAAAAGCAATACATTTGGTGCCCCTAAAAGAAGCCTCGAGGTACGGGGGATGCATTTTTGCGATAGTATTAGAATCTCAAAGTGCTTTAGTAATTGCAATATTATCAGAACCCACTTTCATAATGATCACAGAAAGGAAATGGTACAATATGATAATTTCACAAATGTTTAAGATAACCAAGCCAGGCAATCTTTTTTTTGGGCTTATCAGCCAGGCAATCCTAATTTGATAAGGAAGCTAAAGAAGGTAAACGAAAAAAGAAGACTAAAGACAACATATGTTCAAATTTAATGACAGAGATAAATTATATTAAAAGCCTAGATAGTCTCAAATCCCTCATTATTTAATATCTCATTTTGAATAACTCACAATGCTTCTGCAAGCTTAGATGCGCCACACGGTCCTGTTCAGCACTTGAAGCAATCAGACAAGTCACACCTGCAAAAATTTCCATTAGAGCACCACCTGAAGAGGATAAAACATGCAAAAATCATTATCGGAAATCCAAGTTTGACGGAGTGAAAACGGTGTACCAATAACAGAGTTGGAAACTTTCCCTCCATATTCTCAATTTCTTTTTTCCAGTATTGCTACAATCATCATCAGCAACAAAATGGTTAGAAACGAATGATGAAAATCTCAGTTAGCCAAAAAGTTTGGTACACTGTGAACATTGACATACGTGGGTTGGAGAGAGACGGCCCATCAGAGATAACCATTCCTTTGAAAGGTTTATCAGTGATCTCTCAGTTCTTGTGCAGTCGGCGACTTGGTTCTTGATATTTTTTTAATAGCTGACAGCGAAAATGAATACAAGTGATTCAAGTCTTTGCCAAATGAAGAAGATACCTTGGAAAAAACTTCCCAAGTAAAGTGATTATGAAGGCCTACAACTGAAATAGGCGTGCTCAGCACAGAATCTGATAATTTGATGGGTTCTTCTTTCCTTAGTGGATCCCTTGTACTGAAAGTGCAAGAAGACCACTCGCTGTGCGATCTGGTACAAGAGTAGCGTATGCCACTGTACTCTAAAGTGCCGCTGCAAATCGGGCATTTGTCTAGTGCCCCGTAGAAAAGCAAGTCTTGGCTGTTCAATCAGTGAGATTAAACCATCATTATCTTTAAATGATCAGACTTGGATGAATGACATCTGTTTTCTGAAATTGAAGCCTTCATATTCTTACATGCTGCTAGCATTGTCAATGCAACATTTGTGTGAGATTTCCGAGCAATACCTCGTCATAATTTTTCAACTCAAATATCTTCAATACTAGCTACTATGTAGTAATTTAGTACCTTTCCTCAAAAAATGCAGTAACTGAAGTTAGTCATGGATTGCATCCGGATACAGAAGTCATGTTTCACCAATTAAAGAAAACGGGAATTCCCTTTGTGACATCGTTATGAGAGCAAATATCTACAAACTCATTGTTTCAGTAACATCAGTAAGCATCGTATACCAGACGATATGTATATACATTAGTAGAATAATCTGATGTGGCTATCAAGACCAGTGTTATTATTGAAATAAATTTTTAGTGGTTTATAAAAAAATTATCCCTGAAAAGTCAGAGCTTATATATTGCTATTAAAAGGACACATGGAAGATGGGCTAACCATTTACGAATAACAAAGCCGTCAGAGCTGTTCAATCGGTGAGTTTATAGCTTATATATATTGGCTTGCAAATCTGGCGCATTTGATCAACAGAGAGATGCACTCTTATTGCTTTACAGAACTTTTCATACTCAGCAGTTATATCCTCAGCAGATTTCCCATTCTGATGGCCGTTGTCGTTTTCGGATTTTGGCTTTTTCGGAGAATGTTCTCCTTCATGTGCTTTGCTCTCAGCCTTCTGCTTCCTCGTCATCACTTTGCCCTCTTCATGTGCATGAGATTGAGACCTCGTCTCTTCAACCTGTTAATTGATCAGTTTTCAATATTTCAGAGAAACACAAAAGCAGCTTCATTTTTCATGTCCTGTAATCTAGTTATAATTGGATTTAGTTCTGCTTAGATATATGTGGTACAAGGTCTTGTCAGTAACATCACAGATTATGTACATATGAAACATGTATATGGGAGACTACTTTTTCTTCCCTCTTTTTTTTTTAAAAAATATATATATATGGTTTTCTTCAAAGACCAACCCAAAGTGAGATTTTAGAGACAATTGAAAGCTATTTTGGTCGCATGACCGAACACAATGCACATGGTACCAGAAAATTTTCTACTATTTCATGGTTGCTATTGTCGTGATTCCATCTTTATACTGCCCATAAAAAAGAAGTGTATTTTTGTGTGCTCTTTGTTATTTTTTGTTTGATGTTGTTGCTGTTATGATTACTATCATTATTACTATTATTATTCGACAAACTATGGAAATTTTAACGAACTTCTAGCAAGTGTCGTTATGAGTACCTCTTATTGTAAGCTATTGAGACAAAATTAACTGAAGTTAACAGCCAGTACTAACACTTGGTGAGCGGAAGGAACTTAAAAAACCAGCCTTACATGACCTAATATATATTGATCATAATATTAGAAACAAAACAAAGCAAACAAAAAAACAAGACATCATTTCAGGAAAAATTACCCAGCTTCAGTTACCTTCATCTTTCAGCTCCTCTTTGCACTTAACTCCGGCTGAGAATAATCAGAGACGGATAAAATTTCAGGAATTTTCAGGCTAACAATTGGTCTAGAACTCCAACAAAAAGTGTTGATATGGAGGAATATAAACGGATAATTCTCATGCATTCTTCAAGCGAATATCCTCCCTGTCTGTCTAGCAATACGACATCTGTCTCCAGATTTGACACGTGTCCCTCTGGGTGCTTTCCCTTGTCTAGACCCTTGACAGGTGGTTGGCTGACTGAACGTTGTTCAGGCCTCTATTGGTTCTTCCATGATTCGGTGTCGTTTTGGGACTCGGCGCCTGAGCACTGGTACTGCAGTTTCATGCAAATCCAATGTCATTATTAGGTTTCGAGTGCTTTTTAGTACTAATATATATGTCTGTCCAACGTGAAATTGACGGTCGTTTTAACGATGATCACCTTTGCGCGATTCATGGCTAATTTATTCGTGGGGCATGTATATGGAGCTTTTTATTATCTTTCTAATCATTTTTTGTCTCTCTCTCTCTCTCTCTCTTTTTTTTTTTGAATCAGTCATATTTCTAACATTTTTGGTTCGTTCGTTTATGTAAATTTTTTATATATTTATGTAATATTCAACTTATATTGCAACATCGAAGGTTACAATTATGTAAATTGATGTTACACTATCATATAAATAATATTGAGAAACAAAATATATAACAATATATAACAAGTATCGAATTGTTCAAGATGTCAGCTTTGATATACTGCTTTTCTTTTTTGTTTTTGTCCTCTATTTCTTTTACTTGAATCCTGTTGTTCCATTGCAATCATCTTGTTGCATGTCACGTTGGGGTGCAATCATTTCATGCGCTTACAGGGTTAGAAAGGCGAATCATGTAGGTCATGGTTTACGATTGTCTCAAGTAAGTCTTGGCTTGACCCATCTATTAATTGCCGAAACTTTTTGCGCTCTTTTACTTTATTTTAAACCGTTATGATCAAAGTTTTGATGAAATATATACTCTAGACAGGTTCAAAGAGTGATGGCAGCAATGCTTTTGTAGTGAACTATAATAAATAGTATTAGAATGAATCCATTCATTTTTGTTAATTTTTATATGTACAGAGTAAAAGTTAGTTAATAAATTTGAGTACCATCGTGCTTATTGTTTGAAAGAGGGGTATTGAGGGCTGAAAAGGTAACAGTTGTTGTCGTCTTTTATTTATATTTACACAATAGAATTAATAAATTTGAGTCATTGATTAAAAAGTTAGTAAATTTAGTATGTCACGTTTAAAAAAAGAAAAAGAATTTCTTACAAGATTAAAATCTCACATGAGAATTTTATTTTGCGACGGCATATTAGGAAAATTCATGTAATTATTTTATTGACAATTTTTTACTTTAGCTGTACTTGTTTTTGCATTTTAGTCTTTGATAACTTATTCAGTTATGTTCTTGTAATGCATAGTTATATGAAGCTTCATTTATAGTGTTTCTTGAAAATGAATATTTTTCTTTTTTAGTCCGTGAGTGTAAGCATATTACCTGTTAATTCTCTTTCTTCTATTCTTGGATGAAATGAATGAAGGATCTAAAGCCTAGACCATTATCTAATTGAGGTCTTTGTAATATGTCCTACTTAAGCCCCTGGATACTTTTGTTAACTTGAGTAGGGGTCATTACATATATTGCTAGAGAAATTGTAATATATCTCTCAAATTGATTAAAGTCAAAGATACACATAAAACAAGAAAATATGTATTTTTCTAAGTGTTTGGAATCAGCATCTAGCGTCGTGGTACTAAAATTTACACAAATGCATTATAGAGACCTGGCACTAGAGCGCCGGCTATTTCACTATAGCGCATTCAAGATTGCAACACTAGAAAGCGCTAGTTGGCAGAGGACTGCAGTGTAATGCATTGGCGCCGTAGCATCAGAAATTAAGGATGGCGCTATGACAGCAGCCCAAAAGTTACTAATATGAATTGTGTCTTTTGAATTGTTATAAAATGTTTTGTTGATTGGTTGTATGCTTTCATATAAAGTTGAATACTTATTACCAACAAACATATCTATTTTAATAGTTGTACTATTTCACGAAAGGATAACTTTGCATGAAAGATTGCATGAGTTGTAATGGTTGTATTGGTTCATGAAAAGAGACCTGGTGTTTTTATTAAATCTCTAGCATTTGTAGATTTCATATTTTGTTCTTGAACACCATAATATTGCTTGTTATATATAATGTTCTAGGTTTGTTATGTCTTCGGGGTTAATTTGGCACAAAAACCCTTTAGCAAACTTTGTAGTTAGAGCAAAAAAAACTTTAAGGAAAGTATTCTTATACGCTTTAAACCCAACTCTGTTTCCTAGATTTTCCCACTTTGATTTTTTAGATTTCTCCCAAATTCTCCAACATTCGTAAAGGCTTTATTCACTGTAATAGAAGTTGAGAAAAACGTGGCCTTTGTCCTGAATCCAAACGTCTAGCTTGATTGATTCGATGGAACCAAACTTCACCCGCTGAAAAGGAAAATTATTTTTCTTTGTCACCATCCTGAAAACCACCTACATTCTTAATCTGATGTTGGAGCCACTTCTAGAACCAAAAAATTACTCCCATGAAGTCAAGGCCGCAAGAAAGAAGTGTGAAGAGAATGAGATCATGTGCCAAGGTCACATCCTCAACACACTCTCAAGTAGGCTCTACAATCTCTACAACCCGATGCAATCACCAGTGGGGACATGGAATGCACTTGAATGCAAGTATAAGACCAAAAAGAAATATACAAACAACTTCTTAATTTTGAAATATTTTGAATTTGCAATAGTAGATTCAAAGTCCATTTTGATCAAATTCATGAGTTACAAGTTTTGGTTACTAAGCTTTGTGAACTAAAAGTTGAAATTTTGAATAATTCCAAGTGGGAGCTATTATTGCTTAATTACCCCAGAGTTGGAATAGTTATAGAAAGAAACTCCTTCATAGGAGAGATGATATGGTTTTAGAGGAATTGCAAAAATACTTGAGGATTGAAGAAGATACTAAGTCTTGTGATCCCAAAGGCAAAATTTTATATATCCCTAAGGTTAATGTTACCGATGCGAGTAAATTCTAGATGAACTTGAAAGTTAATAATGACAAGAAGTCTAGAAATGGCCAGAAAAAGTTATCTGAAAGTTGTTTCTTTTGCATAAAGAAATGCCATTGCCAAAGTGACTATTGGAACAAGAAAAAAAGAAGAAGTTAACTATAACAAAGCCAATGCCATCAAAGAGAAATCCAAAGAGATTTTTGCAATGGTTGAAGAGATACAAATTGGCATGTTCACCAAACTTAACATAGCTGCAACTACAAAGTCCTGTCATTATGGCTCGATTTCGATGTACCATTCATGTTGCCAGGTTTGATAAACAGTTCTCATGGGAAATCATGGCATAACGGCTGTTGTCGGGAATTATGACATGGTGGTTGTTGCTAGGAAAGGAATTGTTGAGATTAAGTTTACTTTCGGGAAGAAAATGACATTGAATAATGTGTTTAATCTACCTAAAATTAGAAAGAATCTCGTATTTTCTAGTCTTATGTGTAAAAACAGGCTCAAAGTTGTACTTGAGGGTGATAATTTGTATCATTTGTAAGAATAAGACCTTTGTTGGAAATGGTTATAGTTATGATGGCATATTCAAACTTAACCTTGATAATAATAAAGTTATGAGTTCTATTTATTTTGTTGACTTCGTTGATGTTTAACATACATGTTTAGCACATTTGAATTTTTAGGTCATTGAAATATATCTCAAAACATAATTTGATAAATTGCTAAGATGAAAAACATGATAAATGTAAAATTTACATACATACAACGATGACGAAGAAACCTTTTCCTAGAGCCAAACTTAATACTCAATTGTTGAATCTAATTCATTTTGATATTTGTGAAAATAATATAATTTTGACTAGAAAAGGTAAAAGACACATTATCACTTTATTGATGATTGTTCTAGATATACTTATGTGTGTTTAATAAGAACAACAGATGAAGTTTTTGTTAAGTTTATACTTTTCAAAGCTGAAGTTGGGAACTAAAAAGAAAAAGAAAGATCAAAATGGTTTGAAGTAATAGAGGTGGGGTACTTTTCAAATGAGTTTGTTGCCTTCTACAAAGAGCATAGTATTATTCCCAAAATCAGCTCATTTTACTTCTCAACAAAATAGTTTGGGTCAAAAGAAAAATAAGATCTTTATGGATATGATCAACTCTATGCTTCTAAATGTTAAATTACCAATAATCTATAGGGGAAGAATTATTTACTGCATATCATGTTCATAATAATATCACTTTTGTTAAATTACCAATAAGATCTTTATGGATATGATCAACTCTATGCTTCTAAATGTTAAATTACCAATAATCTATAGGGGAAGAATTATTTACTGCATATCATGTTCATAATAATATCACTTTTGTGAAAATACATATTTCTCCAAATGAAGTATGGAAAGGAAGAAGACCAAACTTGATGTATTTAAGGGTGTGGAGTTGTTTAGCCTTCTATAGATTACATGACCCTAAATCATCAAATTTAGATGCAATAGGAATTACATATGTTTTTGTAGGATATGCTAAAAATTCTAAGACATATGGGTTCTTGAATCTAGATTTTAATGTAATTGTAGAATTAAGAGATATTGAATTTATTGAGAAAAAATTTAGTAATGATTCTACAACTAAATTGAAATCTAGTAGTGATCAACCATGTGACTTAGCTCTTGATTCCTCCACTAACAATAAAAGCAAAGAGTCTATGATATCTTTCAAATTGAGAAAAAGTCAACGTGAATGGAAAGAAAAGACTTCAGCTCTGAATTAATTTCATCTTAAGCTTTAGCATTCTTGGTTGAAGAAGATAGAAATAGTGTTGAAATAGATCCGAAGACATTTAGCATTGCTAAATATTGAAAGATCCAAAGACATTTAGTGAAGCCATGTCATTTAGAGATGCCTCCTTTTAAAGACAGATTATAAATGATGAAATCGATTCAATAATGTCAAATAAAACACGGACCTTGGTTGATCTCCCATTGGGATCGAAATTGATAAGCAACAAAGGGGTGTTTAGAAGGAAGTACAATACCGATGGGTCTATACAAATATGCAATCTAGATTAATAGCCAAGGGTTTTGAAGAAACATGCTATAGCTATTTTGATATTTATGCTCCGGTAGCTAGACTCACATCTATTAGAGTGCTATTTGTAATTGCTTCAATGTACAATTTGCATGTGCACCAAATTGATGTAAAAGCAAATTTATTAATAGTGATCTTGATAGAGAAATATATATGGAATAGCCCGATGTGTCTGTGCTTCCTGGAAATGAAAAGAAGGCATGCAAGTTAATCAAGTTGCTTTATTGTTTAAAGTAAGCACCAAAACAATGGCATGAGAAATTTGACTTCGTTATATTGTCTCATAGCGTTGGACATAACAATACTGATAAATGTATTTATTCTAGATTTGCAAATGATTTTTAGTGTGATTATTTGTTTGTATGTTGATGACTTGCTTATTTTTAGAACAAACATACAATGGGTAAATGATACTTAAAAGTATTTAACTTTATAGTTTAAAAAGAAGGATCTAAATGAGATAGATTCTATCATAGGTGTGAAAGTGATTTTTAAATTCAATCATTTGAAGTTTAATGAAGCAAACACCCCATTTGACTCTAGTATTAAATTACTAGAAAATATTGGTAGAACCATTGCACAACTTAAGTATGCTAGTGTAATTGTAGTTTGATGTATGCAATGCATTGCACAAGGCCATATATTGCTTCTATTACGTAGAAAATATCAAGTTCACAAGTAACCCAAGTGTGGAACAGTGGAATACAATAAGTAGAATATTTCATAATCTTAAAAAGACCATTAATTTGAGTTTATGTTTTAATGATTATCCTATAGTACTAGAAGGATACTCATGTGCTAGTTGGATATTTAGTGCAAGTGATAATAAATCCACTATCGATTAGATTTTAATTGTAGAAGGAGTTGTATCTTGGCTTCCAAGAAACAGACTAGAATAACTAGCTCAATGATGGAGTCTAAGTTTATGACACTTAAAGCCATGGGGAAAGAAGCAAAATGGCTAAGAAATTTGTTATTTGACTTTGAGTTGCGGCCATTATTGATGCCATCAATTTCTTTGTACTTTGATGGTGAAGTTACTTTGTCTAGAGCTTATAACAAAGTATATAATGGAATGTGTAGACATATGAGCTTGAGACATGAGTGTGTGAAACAACTAATAACAGGTGGTGTTATTAATGTTGTTTCTGTTAGGACGAATAAGAAGCTAGTAGATCCCTTAATAATAGGTCTATCGAGAAATAATAATGTACTGTGTGCTCACCCTTACTTTTCCCTTAAGGCCAGTCGATTATTATTTGAAGTCTTGGTTTGTTGTTAATGCTTATGGCCATTCGATTGGTATACTTGTCCTGTTATTATGATTCTTTGTCAGTACATGGAATGAGTACTCCTAGTAGATAATTAATTATTTATAAACCTTGTTTAATATTTGTTATTTGAATTTTTATTGGGTCCAACTACACTTTCACAAACGTTTAGAAGGGTCAAATTTTTAAAATGTCTTTAAATTTAGTCACTAACCCTAGGTTCGGGTCATGACAGATTTTGAAAATGTGGGATTGAAACCTTTCTTTGAAAGAATCACCGGTGATGGTAACTCAGCTACGTAATAATGGTACCTGTATTTGTTAGATTGAGAATTTTAGTTGTCCCACCTTATGTATTCTGCTAGCTTTTGGAGTGGTTTCGTAGTTTTGTTTGCATATTTTTATGTTTATTTTAGTTTAATTTAGATTTAGTTAAATTTTCCTTTAATTATGTTTTCATGTTGTTTTTGGCTTTATCTTACTATTTACTTGTTTATATGTTATTTTTAGGTTTTAAAAATAAAGGAAGCTAGTGGAAGCTCAAGGATTGATTCTTGGTGTGAAAAGGAGGACAATTTGGGCTAGTGGAGCAAAGAATGGCACTTCAGTGCTAAAATGTCTCATTACAATGCCATGTTAGCTTTTTGGCCTAAATCTGGCGGTACCTAGGCACTGTAGCGACAAAGTTTCTTGTTGAAGTGCCCACTAAAGTTTTGGCTAGTGCTGCAGCACTGTTTTTCCTTGTTGCAATGCCTGTCTTGCTTCTAATATTTCTAGCACTATGTTTTGGGGCTGTAGCGAGGATTTCTCTACTATAGCACTAAAATGTGTTGACAATCTAATCAAACCTAGGCACAAGTCTAAAAAGGGTACCTATAAAAGGCCCTTGTTAGGGTTTTGAGAAAAGGGGAACACACACCTTGGAGATCCATTTTTGGCTGCCCATTATGGCTTTTGGAGGAAGAAAAACCCAATTTGGAAGATTGAGAGACACAAATCAAGAGTTCTTGGAGTCTATTGAAGATTGGTAGAAGAATTGAAGACTTGAAGCTTAAATCCATCACTTAGTTTTATTTCTTTCTCCTTTTCTTTATTTATTGATCTTGGTTTTGTGTTGAACATGAATTCAAAAATGTGTTTGCTTATGTTGATTATTTGCATTATGATGAAATAGATTTTTATTCTCGGGGCTTGATGTAGCTCTATTCAAACTATGCTTAGAATATTTAGATAATCATTAATGAAGTTTTATTTCAATTCATTTAGGTTCTCATATGTATAATGCTTCTAATTTTTTAGGAAATGAATTATTAATTTTGATTTATCGATTTTAATGCTCAAGAGAAATTAATTTATTTGTCAGCTTTAAAATACACAATCTTAGTTGTTGTTGAGTTCAGAAGGCCAATGGCACCTTGATGATCACTATAAGGATATGCTTAATAATTGTGTAGGTGGAGAAGTTAGATAAGGATATTGACTTGAATATCTATGCATATAATCTTGTTGACACTTGGGAAAGGGAATAAGGTTAATTTAAGTCCTTGATTAATGAATTGAGTAAAACAAGTTAGCAATTAATAAATGGGAAGAACACAGGTAGAATAGAACGAAATTAAGATCCTAGAAGCCTCATCATATTGAGCTTCTGTTTCACAAAATTGTTGATTTTTTTTTTGTGTGTTTTGTTTAGCTAATTGCTTGTTTAATTTAGTTGGTTTATTTTTTTTTCTCAAATTCACACTTAATTCATATTTGATATTGCTTAGATAAAATTAAGTTTCGAAAACCAATAGTTGTTAGTTTAAAATTTCTAAAAATTTAATCTTTGTGGGATGATACTTGACTCTAAGTCACTTTATTACTTGTAAGACCCTTGCGCTTGTGGTTTGAGCATAGCACTATTCTACAGTTAAATGGTTAAGAACAAGTCACTGTCAATTAATCGGTTAGGCACCAAAATTTATTTGTACATTCCAGGATGTACAATGTTGCAATGACTTATTTATGTGGTCATTACTTAACTACATAATCTTAATACTTAAACATATTTTAAGACAAGGTACTTAGATTTGCAAAAAAAAATTTAAAATATATATTTTTATTTTGATTAAATTTAATACGTAATATAATTTCTTGAAGCTTATTCTTTTAAAAACTAGAATAATAATAACTTGTTAAAACTAGCATACTAAATTTTTTGGAAACTATTTTTTTAATATCCTTCTTAATTAAAATAATACTTTAAAAACATTTCTAAAACTAATTATTCCTATAATTTCTTACTAAAAAATTTGTGTATTTGTTACATTTTTTTGGCAACTGCTGGAAACAAAGTGCGCAGCGGAATTTTAAAAATTTTTCATCAAAGTATTTTCCAAAACACAAGTTTGACATGTTATATGTATAAATTAAACAGATCTTACTAACCTCAGTATGCCGAAGAACCTCCGCGACCTGTGTAGAGAAGTAACGTTCCAGAAGAGCCTCAATCAACTGGTCTTCTTTGCTATTCTCTATCCACAACCGGAGTGAGTGTAGGCTCACACGTACAGCTCTTCCACCGGTGACTCTCCTTTCAACCAATAGAGAGAACCCAAAGCTAGTGTTCGTAATTTGTGAACAAAAGCTCTCAGGGAGTTTTCAGATGCTTACTAGAAGAGTATCACTCTTAATCTCTCAAATTGATCTAAGTAAATCATTAGACTCACTCCCTTTTTATACCTATTGGTCCTTGGGGTCAGTCCATATCAGATTAGGTCTCAAAAATCGAAACAGAATCAAGTTCGGATCAATATCTGATAAGATACGCGTGAAAAATGCGTAATCTTAACTGTCGCGGTCGGCATGCCGAACTGTGTGATAGGCAGGCCGAACTGACCAGTTCGGCAGGCCGAACACGTCATCCGGCATGCCGAACTGCCAAGAAAAAATCTCCGCGAATCTTTTATTTTCCACCCGAGATTCTAAAGGATAAAGTCTCAGTTTTGATTCAAATAGCCCAATAGAAAAGATATCTGATCAAAACAAACTTTATCAAGATAATCTCGAAGAAAATAAATCAATTCACAATAATTCTACAAGTTTATCTTGTTCTAATTGTCCAAAATTAAAACAACCGATAAACAGACAAGAATTATCCGAACGCCATAATTCAACAAGTTCATCTTGAACTAATTTCTTACATAATTAATTCAACCGATGAACAGACATGAATTATTTGATTCTTATAAATTTTAAACCAATCTGATAAATCCGACATAAGTCACCAATTATTGGAAAAGCACGCCGTGTCGTTACAGGATTTTGTGAGCTAGCAAAGGGGACCAAAATGGACCTATAAAGTTCAAGCTCATGATAATTATGAAACCCAATATCCCAGATATACATTTCACAATTATCAACTCCAACGCTACTCCACTAAAAGCTTGGAGCTGCACTCTCAAACTTTATAGAATTACGAAGCTCGTGTAGCTAAGTCTCCATGACATATCATAGTGTATCGCATCCCCATATGATCATCCATAATCGGCTTAAGGACAAGTTCTGTCTTACCTTTCCGATTATTTTTATCTTACGTTCCATTGTCTCACCATTAGAAAACTTACCATCCAAAGATAGTATACCATTCGGTTACACCTATGTATCCAAATGGTTGAGCGCTCCAGTTTTCCAATTACAGGACAACGCATATAAGAGGATATCATTACTCCTAAAGAGGAGCTATGGATTCCATATCTATGAATAACAAGTCTACACTACCAAGAGTCATGCCTCCAACGTACCGGCATGCATGCCACTATAGAGATGTGGGAGTCACCCATTGGTACATCAAAAGACACAAATCGAGACAACGGGCCCATTATTCATCTCAGGATTAAGATACAATACAAATGATTGTCTAAAGTGAATCGATTTGCCAAGACAGAATTATTAATCCAAATCAATTCACTTTATGTCCCGATCCAACACATCGTCACCTATGACAACGCGCCAATGTTTCTATTCACGGAGTCCAACTCCGATGGCCAAGACAAACCATCTCCCAAAAGGGATATAGACAACATAACAATCTTTACATGAATAAAGCGCCCAACTTTATTCCCTCAATTGCGGATCATATATTTTAGACCATCACCTTAAGAGTCGTGTCTACTGCATAATCATCCCATCATATGCCCAACTCTTAAGGTTTAGACTGACAGTCTCAGACTACTGTTTGCTTATCATACATTCAACAAATATGAACGTAAAGAGGACAATATTTGGTATATATAAATGAATAAATTCTTTATTGATAAAAATGTCTCCAAAAACGTATTACATTTTTACTCCTTAGAGCATACATGTCTAACAATCTCCCACTTGCACTAAGTGAGTAAATACTGCAAATTTCGCATCCCCATAGCTTCCACATGCCTTTCGAAGACTCTCCCAGAAAGTGTCTTCGTAAATGGATCAGCTAAATTGTACTCTGACGCGATCTTGCACACCGTGACATGCCCGCTCTCAACGAAGTCCTTTATCACATGATACTTCCGATCAATATGCTTACTCTTCTTGTGAAATCTTGGTTCCTTAGCATTAGCTACCGCCGCACTGTTATCACAGTACAGTGATACCGCTTTATCCACACCAGGAACTACCTCAAGATCCCCAAGGAACTTGCGGAGCCACACTGCTTCTTTCGAAGCATCACTAGCCGCCACATACTCGGCCTCCATCGTTGAATCCGAAGTGCAATCTTGCTTCGCACTTCTCCAACTGATGGCACCGCCACCCAGGTAAACACAAACCCCGATGTCGATTTCCTAGAATCCAGGCAGGATTGAAAATTCGAATCAGTGTATCCTAGAGGAGTTAAATCCTCACCCGAATACACAAGCATATACCTACGAGTCCTTCTCAGGTACTTGAAAATATGCTTTACCGCAACCCAATGGTTCGGTCCTGGATCCGCCTGAAATCGACTCACAATCCCGACCGCATAACTAATATCTGGTCGAGTGCAAAGCATGGCATACATGAGACTACCCACTGCCGAAGCATAAGGTACCTTCTTCATGTATTCTCTTTCTTCATAAGACTTTGGAGAGTCTTTCTTAGAAAGAATAATTCCAGACCTAGAGTGTTGCCCACCTTTCTTGGAATCCTGCATTGCAAACCTTTTGAGAATTTTATCTATGTAGCTGGCCTGTGACAAAGCTATCATTTTGTTCTTCCTATCCCGAAAGATCTGGATACCGAGAACAAAATTAGCCTCACCCAAGTCCTTCATGTCAAATTGCTTGGTCAACCATAATTTGACCGATGACAATGCCCCAACATCATTGCCAATTAGCAGAATGTCATCTACATAGAGTAGTAGAAAAACCACCTTCCCATTCTTAATGTGTTTGTAAACACATGGTTCATCCACATTTTGTGAGAACCCATAAGTCTTGATCACTTGATCAAATCTTATGTTCCAAGAACGAGAAGCCTGCTTAAGTCCATAAATTGACTTTAGCAGCTTACAAACCTTACCCTCTTGACCCGTGACCTTGAACCCGTCTGGTTGTTCCATATAAATGGACTCATCAAGATAGCCATTCAGAAAAGCCGTCTTGACATCCATCTGCCAAATCTCGTAGTCGAGAGCGGTAGCTATGGACAAGAGAATCCGGATGGACTTAAGCATGGCTGCAGGCGAAAAGGTTTCCTCATAATCGATTCCTTCCTTTTGCGTATAACCCTTAGCTACCAGTCTAGCTTTAAAGGTTTCGACCTTTCCATCCACTCCTCTTTTCCTCTTGTAGATCCACTTACTCCCTATGGGTTTTACCCCTTCGGGAAGATCCACAAGCTCCCAGACCCGATTAGTCTCCATAGACTTCATCTCAATGTTCATGGCCTCTGTCCAGAGTCTTGAATCAACATCCTCCATAGCTTCCGCGTAAGTATAAGGATCCCTGTCATGTTCATCCAGTTCAGCCAAAAAGACCTCCCCATTGAACATATACCTCTCAGGTTGACGCCCGATCCTCCCACTACGCCGAAGCCCCTGAGGTTGTTGTTCAGGTTTGTTTGGTTTTTCTACACCGATCGGAATGGTTTCGTTCGAAACCTCCGGAGTAAACGGATTACCCCTCAACTCCTCAAGCACCACTTTGCTTTGAGGTTTAAAGTCGTTCATGTAACTCTCCTCAAGGAAAGTTGCATTAGTTGAAACCACGACTTTATTTTCCTTTGGGTTATAAAAATAACCCCCTTTAGTCCCTTTTGGATATCCTACAAACACTCAAACTTCTGAACGTGCTTCCAACTTATTCGGATCCTTAAACAGGACATGAGCTGGACATCCCCATATGCGAATATGGTTTAAGGATGTCTTCCGTCTTGTCCACAACTCGTGAGGAGTTTTAGGGACCGATTTTGAAGGCACATTGTTCAAAAGATAACATGCGGTTTGTAGTGCATATCCCCAAAAGGATAAAGGCAATGATGAATAACTCATCATGGACCGAATCATGTCCAACAAAGTCCTATTCCTTCTCTCTGCTACGCCATTCTTCTGCGGAGTACCCGGCACAGTCAAATGGGATAAAATCCCATTCTCTAACAAGTGTCCCAAGAACTCATCAGAAAGGTATTCCCCACCTCGATCAGATCGAAGTGCCTTTATGGGTCTACCCAATTGCTTTTCCACTTCAGCCCAAACTCCCTGAACTTATCATAAGTTTCGCTTTTGTGGTGCATTAGGAACACATACCCATATCTTGAGTAATCGTCAATAAAAGTAACGAAGTACTCATACCCTCCTCGTGCCCGGATGTTCATCGGTCCACAAACATCACTATGCACAAGTTCTAGAACCCCTTCGGCCCTATTGCCCTTAGACCCGTATGGTCTTTTGGTCATTTTACCCTCCAAACAAGATTCACATTGAGGTATAGATTCCACCTTTAAGTGACTTAAAGGTCCATCCCTTACCAACCTTTGAATCCTATTTAGGTTAATATGGCCAAGGCGCAAATGCCAAAGATAAGTCTTATTAGAGTGAGAAGTTTTAAGTCTTTTTGAGTCATTATCATTTATCTCAGCATTAAGCAATAGGTCCATCTTAGGTTTGATAAAATATAGATTATTTTGCATCCATCCAGAACAGATAAAAGATTTGTTTTTACGAATCACCACTTTTTCATTAAAAGATACCACGTAGGAGTCTTTAAATAAAGAAGATACAGAAATTAAATTCCTTTTAAATTTAGGAACATAAAAACAATCTCGCAAAATTAAACTCCTATAATTATCAAAATAAAGATGGACATTTCCCACTGCTTCCGCTGAGACCAAGGATCCATCGCCCATCCGAAGCGTTAAGTCTTCACGAAGTAGACTTCTCGTTTCTTTGAATCCCTGCAGAGAAACACAAACATGATTAGTTGCACCGGAATCTATGACCCAAATGTCACTGGATTCCTCAACCAAACAAGTTTCTAAATATAGAAGATCACACCTACCTCCCTTGGAAAGGAAGTCCTTGCAATGCTTCTTTATATGCCCGACCTTACCACAAAAGAAGCACTTAAGCTTCTTTGAGTTCTTCTTCTTCTTCTTCTTGCTCTTGGTAGCAATAGGAATAGAAGACTTCCCACTTTTGGCCCGTTGCTTCTTTCCATTCCCAGAGTTAGGATTGGAACCAGAAGCAGCTACCATATTGGCCTCTCCACCAGCAGGAGACACCCTGATCAGCAGTTCAAACTCTTGTAACTGTTTCATTAGTTCTGTCAAGGTCATATCCCGTCTATTGCTTAGATTAAAAGTAGCTCTAAACGGAATAAATTCCTTAGACAGAGTCTCAAAGACCATAGTCATCTGAGTTTCAGCATCGATGTCGGCTCCATTGGTTTGAGCCTCAGCGAGGTAACCCATGACCAACATCATGTGCTCCTTTACAGATGTCCCCGGTCCCTGTCTACAGTTTAAGAGTTTCCGAAGTGCCCCTTGCCGCTTTGTTATGGCCTGGCCTCCAAACATGTCCTCAAGATTATCCAAGATCTGCTTCGCAGTCTCATAATCCTGATGTTGAGCCTGCAGCACGTTATTCATGCTAGCCATAACATAGCAGCGGGCCTGATCATTAGCATCTTTCCAGCGGTTGTACGCTTGGAATTGCTCATTACTTGAGTCTCCCGTAGGCTCGGGAGGACAAGGAGTTGTCAGAACATATTTCAGTTTCTCAAAGGAAAGGACGATGTCCAGGTTCCGTTTCCAATCATTATAGTTCTCACCGGTTAATTGGTTTTTGTCAAGTATCGATGATAAAGCGTTTTTAGACATTTTCAATCTACAATAAAGAATCATATACCAAACATAAGCAAACATATATAATAATTTAGTAAGATAACACAATCATGTAAAATCATACAAATGTGTTTATGTGTCAAAACCTTGAAAATATCACAACCTTACAACGATAATTCCCAACTCAGAATTCAACAAGCTCCTAGGGGAGTCATGCCAAATTCAATCAGGAACACGGATCCCCTCCTGATTAATATATGCCATCCAGGACCCGTATGATCCAGCATATACTAATAATCGTTTCTTTGGCCATTAATTTTATTAACAGAGCTCCTAGGGGAGGTTAATAATAAAATTAACGTGAGTGTATAACCACCGTTTTAATATTTTATCCATGATTTATAATCACCACCTAGGGGTGAGCAATCATAAATCATACTAAAATACCTTATCCTTTCAGAGATCCAATCTGGTACATGATAGAAATCCCTTCCTAGGGGTTGGGACCATCATGTTCTTCCTATGGACCAACGATGGAGGCCTTAGGTTCTCTCTTCGAAAACCTTCTCCCACTCAATCTTTTGAAGTCAAGGTTTTATTTTAAAATTATGCATGAACAATTTTAATATGAGCGGTACTCCCTATTCTATATGACATGATATCAATATACATGGTAAATCATATTATAATGCAGACAAGCAAAGCAATCAAGCAAAGCTACAAGCATAATAATAATAATAACCGTAATATTATGGTTCCACCCTAGAGAATAGAAAAACTAAGATTACAAGAGAATAATCAAGACATTTATCGATTCTTCATTCTTGAATCCTCAAGCTGTATCCTTCTTCATGTAATATCCATCTTCAAGTCCTCAATCCCGTATGAATCGAACACTTCATATTTCCGGTCATATCTAAATTTAATGTTTCTCAGAATCGTCCCAAAAATAAAATTAAAACTGCACCAAAAATTGCACCTTTTCTGGACACCTGGCTGCTCTCGGTCGGCAGGCCGATCTGGGTGATCGGTCTGCCGATCATGGTGGTTCGGCTTGCCGAACATGAAGGTTCGGCCTGCCGGCAGAGCACCAAAATTTCTGCCCCACTGTCGGCCTGCCGGACCGTACGTCCGGCCTGCCGATCTGTGACCTTCGGCCTGCCGAACTGTGAGGTCCGGCATGCCGACCGAGCAGAAAACCCTCAATCCAGAAAATACAATTTTAATGCAATTCATCAATTTTATTTTCAACAATTCAAAAACATAAAATTAGAGACTCAGGAAATACCTGGAGGCGCCATCATCTATCTTTAAGTTTCGACTTCTTGTTCCGTCTTCTCCGAATAATTATTTAATTACAAAATTCTTACAAATTAAAAATTAAATAATAATTCCTAGACGGAGATGATAGTCCGCCATCTAATTACATGAAAAACCTAGATACACATTCTAACCTCTAAGGAACCATAACCGGTATTAATTAATTAATAAATAATTAAACAACAATTTAATCAACCATAATTAATTAATAAACATTCACCATATAATCCATGACAACATATATATTATATAGAAACCTAGAGTGCCATCTCTCTATAAAATTTAATTCAAGCATTGGAGAGATTAAGATCACAAAATTTATGCATATAACATGATCACAAACTTGCAAATTTATGTAAAAACCTCGTCTCTGATACCAATTGTTGGAAACAAAGTGCGCAGCGGAATTTTAAAAATTTTTCATCAAAGTATTTTCCAAAACGCAAGTTTGACATGTTATATGTATAAATTAAACAGATCTTACTAACCTCAGTATGCCGAAGAACCTCCGCGACCTGTGTAGAGAAGTAACGTTCCAGAAGAGCCTCAACCAACTGGTCTTCTTTGCTATTCTCTATCCACAACCGGAGTGAGTGTGGGCTCACACGTACAGCTCTTCCACCGGTGACTCTCCTTCCAACCAATAGAGAGAACCCAAAGCTAGTGTTCGTAATTTGTGAACAAAAGCTCTCAGGGAGTTTTCAGATGCTCACTAGAACAGTATCACTCTTAATCTCTCAAATTGATCTAAGATTAGGTCTCAAATTTGTGAACAAAATCATTAGACTCACTCCCTTTTTATACCTATTGGTCCTTGGGGTCAGTCCATATCAGATTAGGTCTCAAAAATCGAAACAGAATCAAGTTCGAATCAATATCTGATAAGATACGCGTGAAAAATGCGTAATCTTAACTGTCGCGGTCGGCATGCCGAACTGTGTGATAGGCAGGCCGAACTGACCAGTTCGGCAGGCCGAACACGTCATCCGGCATGCCGAACTGCCGAGAAAAAATCTCCGCGAATCTTTTATTTTCCACCCGAGATTCTAAAGGATAAAGTCTCAGTTTTGATTCAAATAGCCCAATAGAAAAGATATCTGATCAAAACAAACTTTATCAAGATAATCTCGAAGAAAATAAATCAATTCACAATAATTCTACAAGTTTATCTTGTTCTAATTGTCCAAAATTAAAACAACCGATAAACAGACAAGAATTATCCGAACGCCATAATTCAACAAGTTCATCTTGAACTAATTTCTTACATAATTAATTCAACCGATGAACAGACATGAATTATTTGATTCTTATAAATTTTAAACCAATCTGATAAATCCGACATAAGTCACCAATTATTGGAAAAGCACGCCGTGTCGTTACAGGATTTTGTGAGCTAGCAAAGGGGACCAAAATGGACCTATAAAGTTCAAGCTCATGATAATTATGAAACCCAATATCCCAGATATACATTTCACAATTATCAACTCCAACGCTACTCCACTAAAAGCTTGGAGCTGCACTCTCAAACTTTATAGAATTACGAAGCTCGTGTAGCTAAGTCTCCATGACATATCATAGTGTATCGCATCCCCATATGATCATCCATAATCGGCTTAAGGACAAGTTCTGTCTTACCTTTCCGATTATTTTTATCTTACGTTCCATTGTCTCACCATTAGAAAACTTACCATCCAAAGATAGTATACCATTCGGTTACACCTATGTATCCAAATGGTTGAGCGCTCCAGTTTTCTAATTACAGGACAACGCATATAAGAGGATATCATTACTCCTAAAGAGGAGCTATGGATTCCATATCTATGAATAACAAGTCTACGCTACCAAGAGTCATGCCTCCAACGTACCGGCATGCATGCCACTATAGAGATGTGGGAGTCACCCATTGGTACATCAAAAGACACAAATCGAGACAACGAGCCCATTATTCATCTCAGGATTAAGATACAATACAAATGATTGTCTAAAGTGAATCGATTTGCCAAGACAGAATTATTAATCCAAATCAATTCACTTTATGTCCCGATCCAACACATCGTCACCTATGACAACGCGCCAATGTTTCTATTCACGGAGTCCAACTTCGATGGCCAAGACAAACCATCTCCCAAAAGGGATATAGACAACATAACAATCTTTACATGAATAAAGCGCCCAACTTTATTCCCTTGATTGCGGATCATATATTTTAGACCATCACCTTAAGAGTCGTGTCTACCGCATAATCATCCCATCATATGCCCAACTCTTAAGGTTTAGACTGACAGTCTCAGACTACTGTTTGCTTATCATACATTCAACAAATATGAACGTAAAGAGGACAATATTTGGTATATATAAATGAATAAATTCTTTATTGATAAAAATGTCTCCAAAAACGTATTACATTTTTACTCCTTAGAGCATACATGTCTAACAGCAACATCTATATATATTTCTTGTTCAAAGTCTTAAACCATTTTTTAAATTTGAGATTGAATAACTACAACCTCAGCCTCTAAAGCTCATTTCATAATACAACTTAATTATTCACACATATGAAATTTATATAGGAAAATATAATGCAAAATATACATTTTTGCATAAGTTGTATCCATTCCCATCTCTACAATCTGTCCGCTACTCTCCATTGCCCAACTAAGTAATACTAACAGGTTTCTTACCTATAGCATGAACACGTTAAATGAGCTTTTGTATATCAAGTAAGAAGTTCAACTCACAAAACAATTTGAAGATCATTTAATAAAAATATACATGATCATTTTATGCTTGCGTATTGAATTATTTTATGCTATTATTAAAGCTTTATCTTATCTTACTGATTGGGTCTGAAACCTTTATCTTATCTTACTAATTAGGTCTAGGTGATTGTATTGACTGCATGCGATCCTCGAAAAGTTAGGGTTCATGATGTCTTAAGAACACCGAGATTTTAAACTGTACTAAATTAATTAAAGCCTCGCCTTAAATCGAGAGGTTGGTACACTACCCTTAACTTGTCTTATTAGTTTCACTTGTCGTGTTATATGTATGTAGTATGACATATTACTACATAGCACTATATGCCAATATTAAGACATGCTTAGCTAAAAGTGAATAAACAATATATTTTAATACAACATGCATCACATATCATTCATAACCTAACAAGATATAAACACATCATATCTTAACTAAGTAAAAATGACCTAACAGAATATGACAAGGCATAACACTAAACATGCATTTTATAATTTTATAAATCCTATAAAAAAATATTTTATTTGAAACTATTCATAATGTAGGCGAGGTTCCTACTTACTTGTTTTCTTGTAGTAGGTTACTCTATTAGCCTAAACTTCCTTATTCTCTATCAGAAACAATTTAGTGTAAAACACCCATTAAAAGTGCGTAAGAATAAATTTATTTTATGCTATTAAACTTTAGCATAATCATAAAAATTTCAATCATTATATTAGATTGTATTTCCTTTTATCAAAGGATCATAAAAATCATTATATCTATTACAAAAATTAATTATTCAATTAAATCCCTATAATATTTAATTTTTCTTAATTGCCTTTAATTTCTATTAAGATTGATAATTGATTAATTCAAAGTAAATAATTAATTATCTAATCATTTCTAAGTCTATATAACCTCAATTAACTAAATTAAAGTTCTCCTTAATCCAAGGTTCTTGAATTAACCATTTTCTTAGTTCATTTAGTGGGTTCATAGTTGGTTCAAAGCCCATTAAGCCCAAAAACAAAACAAAAACATTCTACACATCATATCATTAAAACTATGACCTAAGCGACTTCTTGGATTAAGAAGGACATTGGACCTGTGTTTAGTATCATAATACTAAAAATCTAGTGTATCGGGTTCTTATAATAGCCGTTTTAACATTCACTTAAAAACAGTTAAAGTTTTGTGACACAAAGTCACGCTTTAACAATATCCATTGAACTTAAAGTTTCATATCAAAATTGCACTTTAAAATATCGTTTGAAATTAATAAAACACTAAATCTAAGTTTATATAGTTTGTTGTGAACACTATAATTTCTTTCTTTGTCAAAACTAGAATTTTCTATCTATGTGATCATTTATTTACAAAATTAGTACCGGAAGGTATTTTTGGGTTAGTTTTAAAAGTTACTATTAAGATTCTATATTCTAGTCAGCTTTTCTTTTTACGTTTTTCCTCATAGAAGTTACTTGTTATAAAATACAAGGTTCAAGCTTCCATGATCATTTAAAATCCAATTTACTGTCTTCAACATAGTAATTTTTCAATTATTATTTTGCAAACTTTATCGGTTAAAAATTTCTGACAGTTTTTATTAATCCAATTTAAAGTTTATTTAAGAAATAGACTTTCACATAGGTTTCTTCATGAAAGTTCAAAAACTAAAAAGTTTCGTGTTTGGCAAAAATTATGGTTTGGCCTCGAAACGTTCCAAAACTTTGAAAAACTGTGACAGCCAATAAATACAATTTTTAGACAGCTTTGAGAAACTATCTATAGTTACATTTTAGAGAGATTTTGTAAAAAGTTTAGTCATGAAAGTTATTTGTATTGTCAAAAACTAAAACTTTTATGTTCAACAAAATTTGTGATTCAGGCCCCAAATGGCCTGAAACGGCATGAAACTATGGTTTCCCATTGGAGGCAGTTTTAGATAGCAAGCAAAAACTATTTTGGCAGCCATAGATAGTTTTAAAAATCTGTCTAGAAACCTATCTTAGAATCAAAACTTAGATTTTTTATAGTCGTGGAGTTCCATTCAAAATGTCGAAATCTAAAAGTTTCGTGTTAGAAAAAGTTTAAAAATTCAATGCTAAAGCTTCCGTTTTCATAATCAAAGTTTGTGGAAATTTTTCCCACAACATCAAACATGCATGAATCATAACCAACACACACAACCTAAACTTTTTACAACATAATAAATACTAAACTATACTAGCTACCATAAATACAAATTATTACATCCCATTTTCTTACTAATTATAAACTTAACTCATAAAAATATGAACTTGGAATAACTAAAAGATTAAGGGAATAAAGTTTAAAACTTTTACCCTTGTTGACACTTCCTTGATGGCACCTTTTATAGAAGCTTATTCCTCCTACTTTCTTATTGTTTTAAACACTAAAAACACAAACTTTACTTAAGCAAAATGATATCTCCTCTTAGATAAGAACATAGAAAGCAAAGCTTAGAGGATTACCTTGATGAATCCTCTAAAAGCTTCAACCTTTCTCCTTTTTCTTCTAATCCTTTCTAGCTCTTCCTTTGGTTAGTGATTCACAGAGGAATGGGTGGGAAAATTTTCTTGGAGAAACTAACTTAAGGAACCAGGTTTTGAGAGGAAGAAAAAGAAGAAAATTTTCTTAGAAAATCTTGTGTTTGGCCTAGTTTTAGAAGATAGAAAAGAAGAGGAAATTTTCTTGGATAATCGTTGATCTTGAACCAGTTTTGGGATTGAAAATGGGAATGAAATTTTGGTGAATGCTTGCTCTTGGATATGGTTTTGGAAGGGTGGAGAAAAGAGAAAATAAAGTAGAAAAAAATATGTTGCACAAGTACACTTATATATAGACCAAACCTTAATCTAATTCATTTACTTAACTATTGTGTTAACTAAGCTCTAAGTAAATTTAATAAAGGTAAAATTTGACTTAATACCTCCTAATTGTGGCACCATTTCCTAATGCAAGTTGGTGAGATTTTTGTCTAATAAATGCACTTAGAACAATATCAAATCAAGTTCATTTCAAATTCAACTTTGTCCTTTGAAACTTATCTCAAAAGATTCCCTTAAAACATATTTCTATACTACTAAGGAATGACTAGCTTAGTTGATAGGAAATTCTAACTTTTGATGGCTCATTTCTAATTTTTCAAATATAGTACAACACTAATCATAGTGTAAACTAATGCCGATATATGTTTTAATCACGTAGTGATTTTTGACACTAATAAAAATCTAGATTTGACTTTTTTTACCTTAAAACTCGGTAACATCCTAGTTTTGCGATAATGTAAATTTTCGAGTTCATGCATTTCTTTCCAAAATTACTGCTCGCATAACTCCAATTTTAAATTAATTAGTAATTAAGGACTTGTTGAGTGTTAGAGTTCTTTTCGTTGCACTGCTAACATCATACTGCACTTAAAAATTCTTATTATTAAAATTATTAACTTATTTATGAATTGAAATTTCTTTCGCTTTAAATTGTGATAGATTTATCAACCGAATTATTTAAATATGAAAGTTAATAAATTTAACTTTAAAATTTGCTATAGAATTCTAGAATATTTATATTAATTCTTTAAATCCTTTAGTCATATAGCCAAACATGATATTATCTAGGAAAATCCTTGACTTAAATATGTAAATTACATTTTTTTAATTATAGGATTTTCTCAGCCCTTACCAATATGGACTAAGTTCTTAGCGCTTATATGATTAGTTCCTTAAATTCATTAAGAATAAACTCTTTAAATTAAATAAGAGCTTATTGATTTTGCTTAATAGTGTTGAAGTGCCTATCTGCACGCCTCTAATGTAGTGCTTATACTTGAAATTCTACTATATTAAATCTAAGATTCCTTGCTGATAAACTTCATTTATCTTTAACTTTAACATGAAAGGTTTCTTGATCTTAAATCATTTTCTAAAAATATCCTTGTAATGCTTAACGGTATTGTATACTACCAAATTCACTCTAATTATAGGATTGTGGAACTTTAAGTTGAATTTCCACGTTGAGTGTTCGGGTTTCTTCGAGAAAACCTTTGATCTAAATTTTTGAATTCTATAAAATATACTTAATCTAATGCTTAGCTATCAGACCAATATTTTGTTCGGACAGTTAAAAATGTGTTGAGTTGTATAAAGTCAATCATCAACTCAATACATTTTTTAGATTTTGTGCCCTCTCGTGAATGTTTCTAATAATTCTTACTAAAACCTAAACTTATAAACTTTAAACTTATATTTTCCTATGAACTTAATGGCATAATTATGAAAAAATCCTTAATTAATTATACTTATTAATTTCTAGATTTTTTCGATCATTATAGGTTTAAATAACTACATGTTGAGGTTGATGTATATACTTAATGAAGTTTAAGTCTCAAGCAGCTAGAGACAAGCATTGAAACTTCACCTGAGTGAACATAAGAAATGGCTTTATTTCTAATAAGACCAGGGTTTAATCTTGTAAATATTCATGAATCTAAGATGGAACACAAGGTCGTAATAGTGCTTAATGATTTGAATATAATTTGAAACTGGGATAGCTCATATGAGTTATATTTATTGTCTTTGCTTAAGAGACAATGTTTAAAGCATTACACACTTTTATCTTGTGAATACTTTGAAGTAATTGTTTAATTGAAGGTTAGAGAAATTATAATATATCTCTCAAATTGTTTAAAGACAAAGACGCATATGAAATAAGAAAGTATGTCTTTTGTGTTGGAAACAACTTCTAGCGCAATGGCACTAGACTTTAAACAAATGCATTTTTGGGATAGAGATCTAGCATTGAAGTGGGCCAAAAGTGGCATTAGAGCATCAACTATCTAGCGTAATGCACTATAGTGTACAACATTTAGAGCTGCAACACCAAAAAGTTAGCGCTACAATGTCGATTGGTAGAAGGTTGGTGCTGGCGCGCCTCGTAGGTTGTGCTATAGTGCCAACTAACTTCTCTAGTGCACTGTAATGCAATGCATTAGTGCCGCACATGGAAAAATGGCAGGATAGAATCAATCTGAAAGTTACTGATAAGAAATGTTTTGTTTTTTGAAGTGTTAAGGATCGTTATGTTGGTTGGTTATATGTTTTCATACAAAGTTTAAAGCCTATTACCAACAAACATATCTTTTGAAATAATTGCATTATTTGACAAAAGGATACCTTTACATGAAAAGTTTCATAAGTTACATTGATTGCCCCGGTTCATGAAAGACACTTTTGCATATTAAATGTCTCCAAAATTTTCAAATTTCATATCTTGATCTTAAATAACATAATATTTCTAGTTATAGTGTTTAGGGTTTATTGCATCTTCGGGCAATTTGCCACAAAATTTGTTAGCAAACTTTGTAATGGGGGGAAACAAAACCTTAAGAAAATTATTCCTATACATCTCAAACCCAACTTTTTTTTTTAGGTTTTTTTACTTATATTTTTCAAATTTCTACCCAAATTCTCCACCATATATGCTACAAAAATAAAGGTTGGATTGATTTATACCACCAAAACAATAATTGTGGAGAATATCATACCACATCATTCCACTATAGTTGAAAATACCAAATATCCCCTCAAGGAATCCACAACGGATACCAACCGGTAACCAGTATTCACTAAGGATACTGGCTAGTATTCACCGCATTGCAAGGCGAGGGGAGATCTCATACAAAGAAGTCGATGAGTGCTTCGAATCGGTCTAATGATATTGGATCCTCAATGACAAAGCGTTCTCCTTGGGTCGAGGCAGCATCATCATGGATTGGTAGAGAGTAAAAAGGGGGAGGTAGGGTAGTGAGAGAAGGAGTGGAGGGAGGGGTAGTAGAGAAAGAGAACGGAGAAACTGGGAAGAAAGAGAAAATAAAAAAATCTACACTACTAGAAGCTTGAGATTATATAACCCTTATTTAATGATTTTTTTGAAAGCCTGTGATAGCAAGGAGAGGTAAAAACACAGGGAGCACGCCTAAAAATATGAAAACTATTGTGTTAGTAATGCAGGACCTTTCACGATGGTTTTTAGTAAAAATGTCATGGTAGGTGTAATTTTACATGATGGTTTTTACTAAAAACCATCGTATAAGATTCAACCTTTTACGACGATTTTTAGTACAAACAGTCGTGTAAGATTCAACCTTTCACGATGGTTTTTAAAAACTGTTGTGAAAGGTTTTGCATATTCAAAATTTTAAGTCCCCCGCCTAGATTGAAGCCGGTGCCAATGCCATGGTTTTTCCTATTTATTCAAAATTTCTCCAACTCAAACCCTTTCTAACTCTCAAACCCCCTTCTCTCTCCCCCTTCTCTCTCTAACTCCTCCCCCATGGTCCAGCCACTGATAAACCCAGCCCCCCATGACATTCCACTGACTTTGACATTCTCCTGTTACTCTCTCCATGACTCTACTAAAGTTCGACCTAACCCCCAACAAACTTGACGCCGTTTCATTGCCGTTCATCCTCGTCCCTCAACTTTCCATTGACTCCACCATCATTCAACTCGTCCCTTGATGGTCTACCAACTCCACCACCATTGGTAAATTTCAAACCATTAGTTTTAGTTTTAGTGTTATTGTTAGCTCTAAACTTAGTATTATTTGGTCATTTTAGTGTTATTTAGTTTTAGTTTTAATATTAGTTATATTAATTTGTTATTTTCCATTTAGTATGTGTTACTTGTATTGGTGTTTGAAAGAACTTTGAACAACATTTAGCATTTTGGTGTGAGAATAGGTTACTTTTTATGTGTTTGTGATGCCTAAGTATTATTATGATGCCCACTACATGTTGGATGAAAAGCTTCTATGACTGTGTGTTTATGTTAATTAGTTTTATTTTCAATATTTTTGTTAATCCTCTTTATTTTTGTTTTTGTTTCTTTACCTCACACATGACAACATGGACTTAGACACCAAGAATCCATCAACTCTTGTGCAAGCATGAAAAGAGTACATGACTTTACAATGTGTGTGTATATATTTATGATTTTGTAAAAATTTTGTAGCTCAATGTAATTATGTGATTATGAAGTTAGGACAGTTTATTAATAGTGAAAATACGAGACTATTCATCCTATGGGAAACCAAAAATTATGGTTATTTTTTAAACTTTAGACCAACTTTTTCACGGTGGTTTTTAGTGAAAACGATTGTGGAACAAGAGCCTTACATAACAGTTTCATGAAAACTGGGTTTTAGCGAAAACCATCATGGTAGGCTCATCCCAAGATCCTAGAACCTTGCCAAAACAAGGATTCCACGACAGCAAAAAACCGTCTTAAAAAGTTTTGTTGGTATGACGACGGATGATTACACAACGGTTAACCATCGTGAAAACATACCATGACATTTTTAAACCATCATATAATCTACAATTTCTACTAGTGCTAGGTCTAATATATGGGTATTTTAGATAGGACGTAAAATTTTAGTTGTGCCTTTATGGCATATTCTTAAGTAGTTTTTGAGTCATTTATTGGAAAACAAATATGCAATGGAATTTGAAAATTTTTGAATTCAACTCTTTCTATAAATGAGTTAAACGTGATATGTAACATAAATTAATAAATGATCTTTCATAGTTATAAAATCTGTGCCATACCTTTGATAGAAAATTGTTTGATAGAACTGCTGCTAAGAATTGTGCTCTGAAGTGTCTCAATCAATTGGTCTTCTTTGCTATTCTCTTTCCCACGACTAGAGTGTGAGTGGGCACATGTAGTTTGATTCTCCTTTTGACAACTTCTCCCTATAATCACAAGAGAACAATAAGAATTACTGTTCTAGATATTGAACGATAATTCTCTACAGTAATAGAATTTCTTTCTGTAGAAATCTCTCTTTAAACCTCTCAAGTGTCTTTACTTAATTAATGAAAAACTATAGGAAGACGTTTCCTATTTATTGTGGTTGGATGGGGACATATTCTTATTAGATTAGGCCTCAAAATTCAAGTTTGGATCAAATCTTCTCACAAAAATGTGTAAGCCACGAATTGTTGACTTGGCAAGCGTAATCGACCGTCCTATGTATAGCGCTTTACCATTTGGTCGTGGCTGATGCGTGTCATGCATTTTTTAGGTACTGAGAGTTATCCGATCAACATGATTTAAACTGATTAGATAAATACTACTTTATTTGACCCGAGTGTCCTTTATAGAACTTCAATTTTAATTCAAATAACCCGATACAAAAGTTATCTAATCAAAACAATCATATACAGATAATCTCCTATCAAATGAAACATATTTAAATAATTCAATATGTTTTTCTTGAATTAACTTACAAAATTAATTCAACCAATAAAGTAACATGAATTATCACAATCTAATCAATCGAATGTAAACCAATTAATGAATTAACATAAGTTACCAATTTGTCAAAAACACATGTCGTCGTTATAGGAAAATATATGAGCTAGCAAAGGGCACCTAATGGGCATATATTGATCAAGCTCTTATAATTATAAAATAACATATTCCCAACATGTACATTTTATAATTATCAATTCTTAATCTATTCTACTAAAAGCTTAAAGTTGCACTCTCGAACCATATATAAGTTATGAAACTCCAATAAGTTAGTCGTACATGACATATCACAATATGTAACATTTCATAGGAAATTCATAATCGGCTTAAAGATAAATTCCAATTTACTTTCCTCATTATATTTATCTTATGTTCCGTTTTCTCATCGTTGGAATGCTTACTATTTATAATTAATACAAATAGTATGCCATTTGGTTATATATATGTATCCAAATAGTTGAGCGCTCTAGTTTCCAATTATAGGGTAATGTTTATAATATTATTAACTCTACAAAAGAGATATTGATTCTATATCTATGAATAACGATACTTCATCATTTAAGAGTCATGTCTCCAACATATTGGTATGTGTACCTTCAATTTATTTAGGATGTCACTCTTTGGTACATTAAGAGGCATAAGTCAAGAATATGAACCTGTTAATTCATTTCAGGATTAAGATATAACAGATAATTGTCTAAAGTGAATTGATTTATTTAAATGGAATAATTAATTAAATCAATTCATCTTTAGTCTTGATGCAATATAGTCATCAATGATAACATACTAATGTCTTTACTCATGGAGTCCTACTTTGATGACTAAGACAAGCCATCTCCCATTAGGAATGTAGATAACATAACAGTTTTAAAATGAATAAATTACCCAACTTTTTTCCTTCGATTAAAGAATTTTTATATTTAGACTATCATTTTAAGATTCATGTCTTCCGTATAGTCTCTCCATCATATTCACGATCTTAAAGGTTTAGACGGACAGTCTCAGACTTTTGTTTGCTTATTATACATTTAATATAAATGAACATAAATAGCACAAATTTAATATATACATATATACACTAATAAAAATTGTAGATTACA
This sequence comes from Artocarpus heterophyllus, assembly GCA_025403435.1. Classification (NCBI taxonomy): domain Eukaryota; kingdom Viridiplantae; phylum Streptophyta; class Magnoliopsida; order Rosales; family Moraceae; genus Artocarpus; species Artocarpus heterophyllus. The sequence continues at coordinate 32,374,920 of CM046338.1, forward strand.
TGATGGTTTAAAACCGTCATGGTATGTTTTCACGACAGTTGAGAAATCATCGTGTAATCATCTAACGTGGTACCAATAAAATTTTTCAAGATGATTTTTTACTATCATGGAATCCTTATTTTGGCGGGGTTCTAGGAACTTGGGACGAGGCTACCACGATGGTTTTCACTAAAACCGTCGTGAAATCATCGTGTAAGCTACGCCTTAGTTTCATAATGGTTTTCACTAAAAACTATCGTAAAAAAGTTGGTCTAAAGCTTAAAAAAATAACCAAATTTTTGGTTTCCCAAACAATGAATATTCTCATATTTTCACCATTAATACAATGCCCTGACTTGATAATCATATAATTACATTGAACTATAAAATCTTTACAAAATCATATATATATATATATATTTACATTGTAAAGTCATGTACTCTTTTCATGCTTGCACAAGAGTTGATAAATTCTAGGCGTCTAAGTCCATGTTGTCATGTATGATGTAAAGAAACAAAAACAAAAATAAGTAGAATTAACAAAAATATTGAAAATAAAACTAGTTAGCTAAAACACAAACACACAGTCATAGAAGCTTTTCATCAAACACGTGGTGGGCATCATAATAATACTTAGGCATTACAAACACATAGAAAGTAACCTATACTCACATCAAAATGCTAAATGTTGTTCAAAGTTCTTTCAAACTCCAAATACAAGGAACACATACTAAATGGCAAATAAAAAATTAATATAACTAATATCAAAACTAAAACTAAAGCTAAATAATACTAAAATAACCAAATAATACTAAGTTTAGAACTAACGATAACACTAAAAATAAAACTAATGGATTGAAATTTGCCAACGACGGTAGAGTCGGTTGAACGTCAAGGGACGAGTCGAACGATGGTGGAGTCAGTGGAATGTCGAGGAAGAAAGATGAACGGCAACGAATGGCGTTGAGTTTGCTAGGGAATGGGTTGAATGGTGGTGGGGTCATGGAGAGAGTGACAGGAGAATGTCAAAGTCGTTGGAATGTCATGTGAGGCTAGGTTCGTCACTGGCTGGGCCGTGGGGGAGGAGTTAGAGAGAGAAGGGGGTTTGAGAGTTAGAGTGGGTTTAAGTTGGAGAATTTTGAATAAATTTGGGCATTGGCATGGGCTATAGCATTGGCATGGGCTTAAATTTGGGCAGAGGGCTAAAAATTTTGAATATGCAAAACCTTTCACGACAATTTTTATAAAAACCGTCATGAAAGGTTAAATCTTACATGACGGCTTTTACTAAAAACCATCATGAAAGGTTGAATCTTACATGAATGATGGTTTTTAGCAAAAACCGTAATGTAAAATTACACCTACCATCACAGCTTTTAGTAAGAACCGTCATAAAAGGTCCCCCATCACTAACATGATGGTTTTCGTATTTTCAAGTATACTTTTTGTGTTTTTATCTCTCCTTACTATGACGGGCTTTGAAAAAAATCGTTAAATAAGGGTTGTGTAATCTCAAGCTTCTAGTAGTGATATATATATATATATATATATGAAAATAATAAACTCTTTATTGATTAAATGTCTTAAAAAGAATTATATCATTTAATCATTAGAGCATCTAGTCTAACATCATTGGCATAAATCAATCTAGTTGGGACATGTATGGCATGTATCATAAATAACTCATTTGGGTAACCTACCAAACCTTTTTTATTATGGCTTCAATATTGTCACAATGTTTTCTTTTAATTTTGGTAACCTTTAACAAGACATATTGTAAGTCAGAGTAGGTTGTACATTTGCTTTTTGGAGGAGTTCTTTGCTATAACAACCCTACTTACTGACCGTTACCTAAACTACTTAAACATATACTTATTAAGATTACTTAAATTTTCAAAATGTTTTTTTAATTGAACTATTCTTACTTTTGTTGCAACATAAACTATGACATTGGTTTAAAAATATCAGCTATAAGATCATACAAACTGAGCTTGCATCGACACAACCTTGGTCACCAAGATATATATACTCAGTTTCAACAATACTACATGCACTTAATTAAAAAGTATTAATAAAGAAAACTAAATGGGGAATAAAATGTGGGTGGTATCCACTTCTCATCTCCATAATCGACTTTCGTTGTACCATTGTCCTTAAGATGTTGCTAATAGGTGGTGTGGGCAGTTTGATATTTTTTTATAAAACTAAATCAAACCAAATCACTCATAAAAGATTTAGGTGCTTTGCTTTGGACAGTTTGTGCTTAAAATTAAATTTTTCTTAACAAATTTAACAAAAATTATAAATTGACTTAAAGTTTACCCTTCCAAGTTTTAGTACAAACCAAAAACTAAGCTAAAAAGTTACAATAATACAACTCAAAGTCCATCAATAACTAAACTAAAAAGTAAAAAAATACAACTAATAACATAAGACAACACAATTAAATTTTAAACTTGAATTAAAGCTTTCCAATGGTGTCGACACTGCAACAAATTTGAAATTATACGACATTTATTTAACGACCGTTTCTAAAAAATCATCGTGATAAGGGAAAAAACACAGCAAGTTACGCCCACGAAGACGAAAACCGTCGTGGTATTGATGGGAGCTACCACGACGGTTTTTTAAAAAACCATCATGTAAGATTCAACCTTTCATGACATTTTTTATAAAAACCATTGTGGAAGGTTCCGCATGTTTGAAATTTTTAGTAGCCCGCCTAAATTTAATCTTTCATGACAGTTTTTATAAAAACCATCGTGGAAGTTTTGGATGTTTGAAATTTTTAGTATCCCATCAAATTTAACCTTTCACAACGGTTTTTATAAAGACTATCATGAAAGGTTCTACATGTTTGAAATTTTTAGTAGCCCGCTAAAATTTAATCTTTCACGACGGTTTTAGATGTTTGAAATTTTTAGTATCTCACCAAATTTAACCTTTCACAATGGTTTTTATAAAATCTGCCATGGAAGGTTCTGCATATTTGAAATTTTTAGTAGTCTGTCAAAATTTAAGCTTTCATGAAGGTTAAATTTGGGAGGGATACTAAAAATTTCAAACATACAAACATTCCACGACGGTTTTTTATAAAAACTGTCATGAAAGATTAAATTTGGCAGGATACTAAAAATTTCAAACATGCAGAACCTTCCACGACAGTTTTTATAAAAACCGTCGTGAAAGGCCTTCCATGACGGTTTAAGCCGCATGAGCCTTTCACGATGGGTTTTATAAAAACTGTTGCGAAAAGCCTTCCACGACGGCTTTTCACGATAATTTTTATAAAAACCGTCATAGAAGGATTTAGACCTTTCACGACAGTTTTTAGTAAAATCGTCGTGAAATGTTCTGTATGTTTGAAATTTTTAGTATCTCACCTAAATTTAATCTCGCACCAACGATATGGCCTTCCCTATTTATTCAGAATTTCTCTAACTCAAGCCCACCAACTCTCAAACCCCCTTCTTTTTCTAACACCTCCTCCTATGACCTAGCCACCGATGAACCCAACCCCTACGGCATTCCACCGACTTTGATATTTCTCTGTCACTCTTTCCACGACCCAAACTCAATGCCATTTGCCACTGTTCATCCTTACCTTTAACATTCTACTGACTCCACCATCGTTTGACTCGTCCTTTGCCGTTCCACTGACTCTACCGCTGTTGGTAAATTTCAAACCATTAGTTTTAGTTTTAATGTTATTGTTAGTTCTAAACTTAGTATTATTTGGTTATTTTAGTGTTATTTAGCTTTAGTTTTAGTTTTAATATTAGTTATATTAATTTGTTATTTCTCACTTAGTCTGTGTTACTTGTATTTGGTGTTTGAAATAACTTTAAACGTCATTTAGCATTTTGGTGTGAGAATATGTTACTTTCTATGTGTTTGTGATGCTTAAGTATTATTGTGATGCCTGCCACATGTTTGATGAAAAGCTTTTATGACTGTGTGTTTGTGTTTGTGTTTAAGTTAATTAGTTTTATTTTCATTATTTTTGTTAATTATATTTATTTTTATTTTTCTTTCTTTACCTCACACATGACAGCATGCAAGGACTTAGACACCAAAAATCCATCAACTCTTGTGCAAGCATCAAAAGAGTACATGACTTTCAATGTAAATATATATATGATTTTGTAACAATTTTATAGCTCAATATAATTATGTAATTATGAAATCAAGTCATTATATTAATGGTGAAAATACAGGACCATTCATCTTGTGAGAAACCATAAATTTTGGTTATTTTTTTAGCTTCAGACCAACTTTTTCATGACGGTTTTTAGTGAAAACAGTCGTGAAACAAGAGTCTTACATGACAGTTTTCATAAAAACCGTCGTGTAAGGCATAGCTTATACGACGGTTTTCCTAAAAACCGTTGTGTAAGCTTAGCATTTCACGATGGTTTTTAGTGAAACTGTTGTAATAGCCTCGTCCCAAGATCCTAGAACCCCACCAAAATAAGGATTCCACGATAGTAAAAAACCGTTGTGAAAAGTCTCATGGTACTGTGATAGATGATTACATGACGGTTTTTAAATCGTCGTGAAAACATACCACGACAGTTTTAAACCATCATGTAATCTATAGTTTCTACTAGTGCAATAAACCTTTCCTCCTACTAATGTCCTTAATTGACACCATGATGAGTTAGGCTGGTAGCGAAGAGAGACGACATGACAATAACGGCATGGCTAGCAGGCTAATGGTAGTGTAGAGAGAAGATGTTGATCACTAGTGAGGGGAGGCTAGGGTTCCGTTTCATGAGTTAGTGTTAGTTGTATATGTTGGTTCTTTAATTTGATTTTGTTTTTCTAGTTGCTAATGATGAGTGACTAAGAGAAGTGTAATTATAGAGTGTGAAAAGGAACAGATTATATGAGCAGAACTTCTTGTAATGACGAATGAAAACATAAAAAATAAGAATTCTTATACAAAAATATTTTAAAAATAAAAATGATGTAATACAGTGGTTTAGTGAGCAATTTAGTGGGTGGTTTGGGTAGGCGGTTTAGGTAGGCAGTTCAAAAGTTCAAACTACTAACCAAACCTCTTAAATTTTTTGCATAGAAAACCACCTAAACTGTCTAAAATTAAAACAAAAATCACCAATTTTGTTTTGATTGGGCAGTTTAGGCAGATTAGCAGATTTTTTGAACACCCTTAAACATAGACATAAACATGCATTTATAATATGTAAAACATTTTCTTAGAAATTATTCATACTATAGGAGAGATTCCTACTTACCTATTTTTAGCAATAGAAATCACTAATTCGCCAAATTTCCCTACCTTCTACTTTTAGATTCTATCGAAGAACACCTATTGAGAATGTAATGTTAGTTTATCTTATGCTATTAAATTTAGTACAATAATAAAGGAATTTAATCCTTTGTTAGAATATATTTTCCTCATTAAGGATCATAAAATCTTCGTATTTATTTGAAGGATTAAATTGATTTAATCATTATAATTTAATTTTCCTTAATTGTCTTTACCGAACCATGCTAGAGTTGATAAGCAATCAACCGATTAATAATTAATTAATTATCTTTTCTTAAACTAGGTCTTAATTGAAATTCCACTTACCCTTGTTAGGCTCATAAATTGTATGAGGCCTATACTTAGTTATTAGCCATTTTCATAAGTCCATTATGGACTACTAAGTCTAGAGGCATTCTAAAATGTTCTAAACACTAGGTGTCAAAACTTAGATTTGAGAGATACTTTTTAGATTAGTATAGGTGTTGGGCCCGTATTTTGTGTCATAACGCTGCAGGTTTAACATTTACTAATTCGTTTAACTCATATTCATAAGTGTAATGTTTCATGACCAAAAATCATATTTAAAAATAGAGATTGAATAGATAAATAGTGAACTGTAGACACTTATGGCTCTACTAGTGCTAAAATTATTTGGTGTCATAATTAATGATTCTGCCACTAGGCAGGTGTTTTGTTTTGAACTATTGCTGAAAAGCTCTTTTTTTTTCTTAGTTTTAAAAGTCTTCTTTAAACCGTTTTCAAAAATAGTTTTAGTAAGACTTTTCTATACGAAAGGTCCTCATTCTAACGAGGACTATGACTTCTATGTTTTTCAAAAATTCATTTTCTATCTTTACTATTATCATTTGCAGTGATTTTGTAAACTTTAATGATTAGACTTTTTTTATAAATATGCTTAAAAGTTCCTTTTAGAGACAGAATTTTCAAAAATTTTCTTCACAAAAGTTTTTCATCTCGTCAAGATCTAAACCTTTTGTGTTTTGCAAAAAAAAAAAAAAGCATGACTCAAACTTGTAAGGGGTCATTTTCCCAACAATATAAACTGCACCATCAATGCCATAGAATTGTGTCATAACACCTCATACAACATGTGACGAAAAGAATTCCATAACGGCCATAAACTGCACTACAGTTACTAGGACAGTCTCGGAAGTCAATAAACTAAGCATTTCAACCCTAAAAATAAAAAAAAACTAGGGAATTTTGAAATCTACACTATAGATGTCGCAAATCGATGTTGCAACATCTCCTCCGACATTAACTGGGACAGCTTAGAGAAAACGCTAGAAACATCATTTTTAAGTTGAGATTCTATTTTCTAAATTTCCACATAGAGTTGTTCATGTTGCTGTGACTTAAAAGGTTGTAGGTTTAAACATATTTCAAAATCAATTTCTAAAGTATTCATTTTTAATATCAAAGTAAGTAAAAAATCTTTCTAAACACAAAACCATAACCTAGCTCTAAGGTTTCTCATACCCAACTTGCGTAAACTAAAACTACATCAATTTAAACTCACAAGAACCATAACATATACATAAATAAAATTTTATTACATGCCAACATCACCAAAATGAGAACATAAACTTATTCATATCTTAAAAAGAGAAAGAGCTAGAGTATATACCTTTGATGATCTATCCTTAAGGGAATTCCACCAAAGTCTCCTCCTAGGTCTTAATTTTTTAGCTAGTGATTTTCTATTAGGTGGGAGGGTAAAACTTGAGAGAATGAAGGAAGAACTAGTTTTTGCTTTAGGAGAATATGGGAGAAAAAGAGAGAGAATAAACCTTTGTTGAGAAAGAACTTATTTTTAGGCAAATACTTAAACTTGATTAAATTTCTACTTAACTTCTAATTCTAACTTAAAAAGGTTTCATGGACAATTAAATGGGACAAAATTGGCGCCACAATCCTAAAGAAATAGGAGAAAAATAGCTCACTAATGGTTCACTTTTTGGACCATACCTTTAACCATACTTTTCACTATTTATGGTCAATTTTTGTCTTTTTGTCACGACACTTTACCTATAAGATCCCATGATTCATGAAAAACAAATAAAATTTCATCTGGTTGAGGGAAACTAGCTACCTATCAGGAGATTTTTGGTTTTGATAGGTTGCTTAACACAGTCTAAGACTAATCTCTGTATAAATCAATATGGTATAAATTCTAAATCGCGTAATTAAAATTAATTGTTTTTCATCCTAAAATTATTCCTAGACTGCATAAGTATAAACTTTTCCATTTTCTACACTATACCTCCGTATTGACAAAGTCTTTGGCAGTGTCAATTCTCAAACTCAAAGAGCATTTTTTTACCAAAAATATTACTCGCGTAATTATGATTTTTAATTAATATGTAATTAAAGATTTATTATATGTTAGAGTGTTTCTTAGTACACTATTAACGCTATACTGCACTTAAAAATTTTTATAATTTAAATTCTCAAGTTATTTATGGATTGAAATTTCTTTTGCTCTAAATCGCGATGCAAATTATCAACCAAATTATTTGATCACAAAAGTTAATAAACTTAACTTTAATATTTACTATGAACTTTGGAATATTTATATTAATTCCATAAATCCTTCAATTATAGAAATAAAAAAAGATATTTTCTAGAAAAATCCTTGACTTAGTTATGCAAATTACATTATTCAATTTTAGGATTTTCTCGGTTATTACAATTGATAACCTCTAACACATTTTCTTATCCAATTTTAAGTTCACTCTTAATTCTTGGTTAAACAACATTGTAAATTGTTTTTTTTTTACTTCATATGGAAGCTAGACTAATGGCTTTCATGTCATCTTACTCTTTAAAGTGTAATAGCAAATTAATCCTTCAAATCTGTATTGGCATTTGGTGAGGATGAAATTGCAAATTTATAAAATTAATTTGTTTCACTTGACACTCTCATAAAGCCAAAGAAGTTGATACAGATGAAAGGCATATTTCCTTGTCAATTGTCGTGAATTAGACACCCTAATTCTACCAAGAGCCAAAAACACAAAACAAAAAATAAATAAATAAACACACAAATTTTATAGTGCTTCACCCTCAATATGAGAGTTACATCCATTTTCATCCATTGTAGAAATTTACTATATAATGAAAAAAAAAGCTTACAAGATAAAATTGCACATACTTTCTCTTGTTTATTTTTCTCTGTTTATATTTTTAGAGTTACCAAATAAGTCCTAGCATGTCCTATTTATAGAAGTACACAAAAGAAGAGGTGAGTTTGTAGAAAACAAATGTTTATATGGGTTTCCAATGCATTGCATGATTTTATGATGATATGCATATGATTTATATGTTGATTATTCATTTAAAATGCATCATCATATTGATAGTGTGCATTAAATGCTATATTATGTACAATGTCTTGCAATATGACAAGTTTCTCGCAAGCAGATCCGGTAAGTGTTATGATGGAAAGGAAATCGTAATGATGTCTAGGGATTACAACAGATTTAATGGATAAAGGAGCTCAATTATACCTATAAGGTATAAAATTAGGGAAAATTGTCATTTTTGACTTGAACGGAGAGTTTTAGCATAAGTTTTGTTAACAAAAAAGATCCATCAGTGATGTAAGATCTCTTATGATGATGATGTATAGTTATGAAAACAATAATGAATGGAGGATGTGAGTTTCATGTAAGTTTCTTGGTTAGAATACTCAAGAAACCCTAAAAGACAAAATTTTCGGTGTTCAGATTTTTGAGTCATGATTAGGGTACTTGTTAGGTTGTAAATGGCTTGAGAATTTATTATTCTATGTTTGATAATTTATAGAAGTGCTCCAGAGGAAGAGATTAAATTTTGATAAAACACAGTTAAGAACCCAAAAATGAAGTTTGTAGTGTACCGAAATTTTGAGTATGTGAGAATTCTGGGCATCACATAAACTGCCTGCATGGCCTGCCAATCAGATGACCATTTGGAATCCTATTCTTAAATTGTCAAATTCTGGCCTGCTGAACAAATTGTCTGGCTTGCTAAACTATTTATAACGGGTAGTTTTTTGACCATTAGAACTCTATTTGCAACGGCTACTTTGACCCAAAATCAACTCTCTAAGCTACAAATGAGTATTTAGAGGCTATATATACCTTTTCATTCATTATGCATGTTTTACGAACTCATTGTGCATGTTTTATGAACTCAATTAAAGAATTCCTACATTGTTTTTGAAACATTCATTCTGTACACACATTCTTAAGCTTATATTGTCTATACATTTCTTTGAAAGCTACTCACAATCTCCATTTTCAAGCCTTACATTGTATACACTATCCTTGGAGAGATTACTTTGCTTGCGTTCCAAACTCTTGTAAAACACACCCTTTGATTCTTAGGTTTCCAAGCTTTGCAATTTGGGGGTTTCGTGGTTTGTCAATCTCCACAAAATTGACATTTGTAAGAGAGTGTGGTGAGCCAGGGGTAAACCAAGTCACATTTGTGTACAAGGAGTGATCGTGCCAAAAAGACGGTCGTTATGGTACAAGGGGTCGAGCGAGGGTTTGCTTGTGACAATGGACGTAGGCATTTTGTCAAACCACTATAAATAACGTTTATATTTTTTCTCTCTACACTTTTACTTTAATTCAATTTATATTTGTCTACATTATTCATTAATATAGATTGAGTGCTTATAGCTTGAGAAAACTTTATCTAGAAATTTCCAATAATTGGACAAAGTTTTAATAAACTAATTCACCCTCCTCTTGGGTAGCTATCCTTGGGCTAACAATTGGTCTTCGAGCTGGGAGCTTGTATTTATTTTTGAAAAAGATTTAACAATCTTGAGCGTGACTACTCAAAATTTTCAAAGCTAAAAAGGTCACTCTATCAATAGACCTCTGCTTTTCAATGAAACTGATATAATTATTGGAAAACTAAGATGACAATCTTCTTGCAATCCGTTGACTATGATCTTCAGGATATCATTGAAAATGGACAGTTTAAATCAATGAAATAATAAAAAAAGATTTTAATTCCTAAAGAGCCCAAAGAATATAGCGACAATGATAAGAAGAAGTTGTCTCTAAATGCCAATGCTATAAACATGTTAAATTGTGCGTTGGATAGAAAATAATTTAATAGGATCACATCTTGCACAACACACAAGATATTTGATGCACATTACAAGCTGTACACAAAGGCACAAATCAAGTCAAGAAAACTAAAATTAACTATCTACTTCATTATTATGAGATGCTTAAAATGAAAGAACATGAGGCCTTAATCGATATGCATACTAGGTTTATGGATATTGTTAACGGTCTTAATTCGCTTGGTAGGAATTTTACTACAAGCAAATCAGTGAGAAACTTGTTCGAACTCTACCCTCTTCTTAGCACATTTAGAGAACAACTTTAGAAGAAGCAAAGGACCTATCGACTCTATCACTTGAAGAGTTGATTGGCTTTCTCATGACACACAAAATAACCCAAAAGCAAAATCAAAATGAAGAGGAAGATAACAGAAAGAAGGGAATAGCTTTAAAGGTATCCTTTCTCAATGACGAAGACAATGAGGATGATGATGAAGGCCTTAATCCTAAAGATTTTTAAGAAATGGCAACGATAGCGAAGAAGTACAAAAAGTTCTATAGAAAATTCAACCGTAGCAAAGATACGATAAAGAAAGACGATCAAGGTGAAAAATAAAAAAAGATAATATTATTTGCTATGATTGTAAGAAATCCAGTCACACTAGCCTAGATTGTCCTTTCAAAAAGAAAATAGGGAAGAAGGAGATAAAAAAAGCATTTCAAGCTATTTGGGACGAACTTGAATCTGATGATTCAGAAAAGGAAGGACCAAGGGAAATCGCCAATATGTGTTTTATGGCCATTGACGATGATGACAAGGTAAGCACTTCATATTCTTCCAACAATTAGAATAATGATATTGATTTTAAGGAATTATCAAAAGCCTTTGATGAATTGCATGATGATTATGGAAATTAGTTGTTAAAAACTCCATGCTTAAAAAGAAAATGTCCACGCTTTTAGAAGAGATAGATGTTCTAAAAATTGAGAAATCTAGATATGATGCTTTACTTGTTGAATTTACGTCCTTAAAAGAAAAAAATTAATGACTTAACAAAAAGGTTTTAATTTTCATCAAGGGTAAAAAGAACTTCAAATTGATGCATAGCAAACAAAGATGTGTCTTTAATAAGGGTGGTTTAGGATATAAACCACACATTGACTAAAAATATTTCAGAAATTATTGTATTAAAGCATCAACTAATAACTATAATTCAAAATATGTGTGCACTTATTGTAATCAAGATGGACATACATCCTTTTATTGTCCAATTAAGAAAAGTGTATACTTTGGAATCAACCAAAATTGGGTTCCAAAGGTAAAAAAACTAACAATGGCGGACCCAGACTTATGCGGGTATCGAAAGTTGAGAATTGAATTTCTTCTGTAGATACTGAAGAAAGAGAAGACCAAATGGTCCCTAGATAGTGGATGCTCAAAGCATATGATGGAGGACCTATCACTATTCTCTAATTTCACCAAGAAGAAAAGTGGTTATGTCACGTTTGGAGGCAATGCAAAAGGAATAATTCTTAGTGTAGGAGATAACAGTAACAACTCTTCTCCTGTGATAGAATATGTCTTTCTAGTTGATAATTCAATATAGTTGGTCCTTTTTATCTTTGATATGAGTAGCACTCGAGGTTTTCTCTTGCAAGGTTTTTGGCCACGTTATATAATCATATCATTGTGTTCATCTCTTTGATTTCCACAATTATCATTTACACGTTCTTTATATTTAGTTGTTCACACGGGGTACAGTTAACGTATTTTGTGTGCACAAAACATTGTTTGTCTGTCTGTCAGTTCTTACAAGACTGTCATTATCCTTTCAAAACATGAACTTATAAATATTGCCTTCTTTACTCCACGAGTTCAATTCTCCGTAAATAAATTTTTGAGAATCTCTATTGCACAAATGATTCATTTCTCGCCGCTGAGTGGGAGCACACTCCTGCTCAAAGTTAAAAATTTATGCTCTATTTGTTTTATGGATACAGTTACAATTGATACTTTTTTGCCACCATGCTTTTTCTTAAAAAAAAAATGAATTTCGATTCAACCTTTCTCTTTGAACCTATGCGGGCTATTATTATTTCTCTCAAAAAGTTCCTAATTTTAGTTTATTATCTTTATTTATGTATTTTTGTTTTATGTGTACCCAACTAAAAGAATACTCCGCCACAGCCGGCAGCCATATATAACAAATCAGTAATTCCACTTTAACGAATCTGTTTTATGATGGAGGGATGAGACGACGGCGTTTGGGCTACCTGGATATTTTTGGTGAAGTCTTCTTCATTTTATTTATTTTGAAGGTTGATTTTCTTTAGCAGAGGATCCGAGTTCAATGTATGGATTGTAAAGTAATCTTTGTTTTTCTTTTTCTTTTTTTTTTAATCAATATCATATAATAACTTTGCAAGCTTTAACTTTGATCAAATGCGTGTCAATTGTTTGTTGGCTAGTCTATTAGGTTGATAACCTGATCTAAAAGTGTGATTAGTTTACATGGCTAGAAATTATTCAGAGAATTTCCTAAATAGCCGCCTACGCCTTTTCAGACTATATTTACCTATATAGAACGGCCAACTTGCCAACTTAAAAAAAAAAAAATCTTACTTTTATGCTTCAACATGTTATTTGATTAGGATAACCATGTCAGTCGAATGTAGTAGAGATTAGATACGTCTTGCTCACGTGCCTATCCAAATCTGTCAAAATTTAACTATTGTTTTTAACCTATTAATAGGAGGGCTTATCTGACAGTTTCCTGTAATCTAATCACTCGATATTCTTCTGAAAAAGCAGATAAAAACTATCAACATAGTCGTTTTCATGTACACATGATATCTTAGTACAAGACACGGACGCATGCGTATATTACGGCTATAAATACCTAATAAAACTTGTATTTTTTTATTAATTACAAAAATTTCCCTTAAACTATTGCTCTTACAGTAATGTGCCCTTCAAACTCCAAATCCTAACAGAAAAAAAAAAAAAAAATCCTTTTATTAGAATTTCTCAATAAAAATTGGTACATAATATAAGGGTGTTTTGGTAATTCTGACATTTAGTTAATTTGAATTTAAAAGTTGGTAGGATTTAAAAATTTTAATTGTTAAGAACATAAACTAAAAATCTTTAAAAAAGTCTAAAGGATAATCTATTCTTTCACTTTCATGTGACTGCACCGAGATAAGCTAACATTGTAATGGTTTACTAAATTATTTAACAATATTCTCATCATTTATGTGATATTATATCATTTATGTTAAAAATCAAAATTTATATAAGGAGTTTTTTTGTTAATATTTCATATATCAAAAGAACAAATATTGCATTTTGAAATTTGGGGACATAGTATTACAAGGGCTATAGTTGAGAAATTTTTTTAAAATTTTTGCAAGTGTTATTGCCTTTCACTAAATCACTACGATTTCTCATAATAATCAATTTTAACTAATTTGGTCAACCTTATGATAATATGTCTCCTAGTGCCTTAAATTTGGCTAATGTTGTTAAAAACATGTTTTTAACAAGAAATTAAAATAATACATTGTTGTAATATTTTTTTCGAAACACAAGGTAAGACATAATTTTTATTATAAAACATATAAAAAATGTTATATAGGTATTGTTGTAGAATTTACAACGCAAGTGGTCATATTATTAAACAAGTAATAAAATGATAAATAGAGTATCATTGCACAAGAATTGTCGTCTATTAATTGCTAAAAATATTCTAACCCTAACTTTATCTTAACAAACGAAAATAGGAATATTAAAAATTACATAGAAAAATTCAAACTAAAAGCAAACACGAAAATAAATATGGAGAAATCAATGAATTTAACTGTAGGAATTTTGATTCCACTTGGATTAATCCAACATTAAATTCCACTAAACTAATTATTAATCTTTTTCAAACATTAATAATCATATTTTTATATGCAAATTTTCTATATCTTTATGAAAACTCTTCCCATTAAAATTAATCAAGAATAAGAAATCCATAAAGCACTACACAAGTTTTATAAATATATTTAACCTATGATAATCTCATGGCATTTTTATTAAGGCATATTAATTATCACTTGGCAGTCTTAAATTAAGTACCAAATCATATAAAAGTTAGCCAGATAATCACAAACATTAAGCATAAATTGAAATACTTAGCATATAATGGAATATAACATCAATTTATTAAAACTAGAAAAACGTTAAATATTCATAATTTAGCTACATCAATGCCCTTGAAAAAGACAATTATTTCATGGCAAATAAGATTAAATCCTAAACATAATTCTAGACATGAAAAGTCTAAAGAAGAACAATTGGTGTTGAGGGAAATATTCACGATGAGAAAACCGTCTGGAGTTTATACCCTCTTAAAACTGAGCACCCAAACAGGTTGGCTGAAATGTCCAATCCGACCAGGATAGGATCTGCCCGACCAGGGATCTGTCCAACTAGGATCTGCCCGACCAAGGACATGTCCGACCAGGACAGGATCTGCCCGACCAAGGATTTACCCGGCCAGGTACCCGTCCGACCAGGACAGGATCTATCCGACCAAGACCCGTCCGAGCAGGATCTGTCTGACTTACCCAAAGACCACCATGTAGCACCATCTCAACCCTCTGTTGGGCAATCTTCATTCTCCGAAGATCATGACACCTGTCGCTGGACACCTGGGTTACGGGCCAAACCGGTTCATACCCGATTCTAAGCTAAACTCTATAAATAAGAGCATCAACTCCACCACAAAGGTACGGGCATTCTTCCCTTGCCTACTCTGCCTCTCCCTTAGCTCTTCCCGGTCAGAACACTGACTTGAGTGTCAGAGTGTCCTCGATAGTCACCAAGCCGGTGTCCCCCTACTCCGAGGCCTTCTCTCCTCTTGTAGATCCGACCAGACTAGGCCGAGCCAGGCAGAACAGGGAACCCGACCACCGTGCGTCCCCGCACGCGGTGTTGTGCTGAAATCAGCCATCAACACTTGGTATCAAAATTGAATTGAAAAGTCTCTGTCCCCGAAAAATGTTGTCTCTTTTTCTCCCCTACGGGCTCTTTTCTTTCTTCTTTTCAGCTAACAGATATGACACCTGTTATTTTTCTCACGGGTATTATAATAATTAAATTGATTATTAGTATGCCAATTAAAATTTATTTCATTTAAAATCTAATTCATATTATTTATTTCTATCTATTTTTAAATTTTTTAAAATTTTTCTATACTTATTTAATATATTGACCAAAATGCCATTAGAACCTTAATTTAATCACAAACCTGCCATTTGGCCTTATTTGCTCTAAAAGTCTCTGATGGAGACTTGATTTTTACCTACCAACCCCCATTGTCTCCTCACTTCCTTTCTTTTCTTTTCTTCTTTCTTTTTCTATCCTCTCACGAGAGTCTCTTTCTTTCTCTCTCTTACCCTTTCCATTTGCCCTCTTCTTTTTGTCTTTGATTTCTTCAAAAATAAAAGATCATAAACCTAGCTTCAAGGTAATCAAGAGAGGAATTTGAAGTTATTTTTATAGATCTTCCAAAAATCACAAAACAAGATCAAGGATTTTTGCAAACAAAATCACTATTTTTCTTCAAGCTTGAGGTAAGGCTTTCTAAGCTAAAAATCTTGATTTAAATCTGTGTTTTGGTATGGGAATTGTGAGAAATGTGTTTGTGATGTTTGTGGGTAATTATACAACGTTTTTTGAAGCTTGGTTTACATAGATCTTTGTTTAAAACAAGTTTTTGAGCAAATTTTGAAAATTTTTTATTTTTACTTTAGATTTGTTTGTTGAGCATGAAAATTTTAAGAAGAATGATCTACATGTGTTTAAGTGTGATAATCTATGGTTTTAATGCATTTTCTATGCCTTAAAAATTGTTGAAAGTGGCGGATTAAGTATTAAAGTTTGGAACCTTTGAAATTGGAAATTTTGATTTCCAGAAATTCATCTATTGAAAAGTTGGACTTGTTAATCGGCAAGTCGGACTTGTCGGCAAGTTCAGTAGGCCGAACTCTATAGATTGGCAGGTCGAACATGCTAGGTTTGGTAGGCCAAACCCTATAGTCTAGCAAGCCAAAGTCTGAACAAGGCCGACAGGACGAACCTTGGAGATTGATAGGCTAGCAGAGGGTCTAAAAATAGCAGTTTTGTTTGGAAGGCCAAAAACGTTGATCGTAGATCGATCGGGCCATCCAAACTCACTTGTTTTTCATTATTTTGTGTTACAAAATGTTTCAAGGATTTCATATAAATAATTATGGCACACTAATAAGAATAGATGGTAAATTGGTATGATTATGGATTAAGAATTCAGTTAAAATATGGTTATTTTATATATTATAGGATAACGAAGTACTTGGAGCTTATGTGCTAACATGATATTATGAGTTGGAAGTTATCAACATGGTATTCGCCAAGAGGTAGGGATTTTATTACTCATCTTTTGTGAGGTTTTCATGAAATTAACATTGGTTATTTAGATTGCAAGATATATATGTATGTTGAACTGCTATTATATAAATATCACAAATGAGACAATGACATGAACTCATCCTGTATTGTACAATGAGGAACATATTGATTTGACACATGTTGTTGTAAATTGAGAAGCATGATTAAAAAAATTGACTTTATAAATACTAAATGATTATAGAGGAATTGTAAGATGTAAAGAGGACAACGGTTATGTTTTTGGGCACAAATACCCTAAAATGTAAAATAGGAGAAACGTGAAAATTCTGCCTTGAGTCGAAAGTCCTAGAATGCACTATACAAGAATCGATTTGGTGAGAATCTAGGGCTTGATGTCCCCTCATCGGACACCCTTGGAATGATTGTAGGCTGGTCAAGCGTGCCCATTTAGGTTTTGTTGAGTTGAGTGATCAATACTCTATTGGAACATGGATACCCAGGAACATTAATGAACTGTAATATTTGTATATATGTATATGTATGGAACTCGGTAATGATTAACATAAAGTATCCATGGAATATGATCATCATGAATCTCATAAGATGAATAATGACTAAGAACTAACTAACCATGTAGGTTTAATATGAAAATGATAAAAACCTAAAGGTGAATAATGGTTGAATAATGGTTTTTTTCCTACTGAGCATGTTGTCACTCATTCCCCTATATTTTCTTCTTTTCAAGACTCACAATCTATAAGGTAGTAACAAGAAATATAGTTAAGGAAGCTATGTAGCTATATTATGTAGGAATTGCTTCATTTGTTAATGAATGTCTTCCATGATAATGTAAGTATCGTATGTTACTTTTTGTGACTGTATTAAGATATGTTGAAGGTTGGAATGATGATGATGACAGTTTTATATTATTAAATTTAAAGTGTTATATTAAACTGTGGTTTAAATGTTGTTTATATTTTTATTTTATTTGAGAAGTTTTCAATTAAATCCCGGGCAAATTTGATTTTAGGATTTATTTCTTTTTTTGATCTTTATTTTATTTATTAAAAACTATTAAGCTCCACTTAGGGGCGTTACAAAAGAAATCCCCTATACTTAGAATGGTCTTATTAATAGACTTTAAGTAAAGTAAATACTTTCTTTAAAAAATTTAGAATTTTTGGAATTTTCCAATTTGCTTCACATAAGGGAGTTTTTTTTTTTTTTTTATGGATGTATGTTAAATTCATCCTTTTGCACCTAAAAACAAAGGTTTGGGTTTGTTAAATAATTAAAAAAAAGATTGGGGGACTAAATGCTTACTTTTATGAATGGTTAGGGATTACTATAGCAATTAATCCTTTTTAAAAGTATAGCATAACACGTAAACAACCGTGATGGAGACAATTAACTATAGCCCCCTTGGGCCCCAATTAGCTCCTTTGGGTCCTTTCAAGATTTTTTTAAAAAAAATTGCTTCCCTATTTTTTTATTTTGCCTCCCATATAGATTTTTTTAATTTTGAATTTTATATTGAATGTTTTATAATATTTCATATTATCCTTAAATTGATCTAAATTTATGTTTGTCTCCCTAGTTTTTTAATTCTAAATTTTACAAAAGATATTTTAAAAAGTTTCATTAGGCCTTTAATGTTCACTTAGAATTATGCTCTATTATACAATTAATTTGTTTGAAATTTTGAGTTTTTCCCCTAAATAAAAATTAAAAAAAAAACTTACACTAAGACACTCTTATGAAGAATAAAATCCTTATCCTGTTCTAATGATAATGAGATAAACATAAAGAAATTTAAGATATTAAAAATAGATAATCATGATCTTAAAGTCAAACTTAAATATTAAAACTAATCCATATTCCAATATCTATAATATTATATCTCCAAATTACTTTCGTGCATACTATAATGACTCTTAGTAACTATAATAGTAACTTACAATAATCACTGATATAAAAAAAAAAAAACAAAATCATTATATATGAAATACTTTTTTTTAGTGCTATTGAAAAGTTACCACCGTAATTAATTAACCAAAAATAAAAAAAGAACAAAGAAATGTATAGATCATGCTGGTCTGTACCCACGTAATGCATGGGCCCAATTTGCATGTGAAAAGGGGTATATATGAGAGCTAAACAAATGCAAACAAAAATGAACAGCCGTTTGGGTTAAAGCGTAGTTGTTGTTTCCCCTATTCCCCTTGAGATCAATCCAGTTTTCTACGCTCCCGACAAACCATGGTGGAGCTCCCCTTTTTCTTTCAATTCCTCTCTCTCTCTTCATTTTCTTTCCCCCCACCTCACACTTTTCCCTTTAGTCAAGCCTACCTCAAAAAGAATTCACATTTCAACCCCATCTCTTAAGTTTTACATTGAGAAAAAAGTCCTTATGCAAAATCTCCTTTTCACACAGCAATCATTCTTTCAACTTTTTCTCTTTATTATCTCGTACATATTCAAATGAATGAGATTTTTTTTTTTTTTTTTAGTATCAGAGGATTGAAGTTTTTTCGAGGAGCTTTTAATGGATACCCACCAGTAATGTATGCCATTTCTAAAATGAGAATTTGATGCGTATATGAGCATTTAAATGAAGACCTATTAATAGAGTATTTTTTTCATATTTAATTAGCACAAAATTCTCCATTAATTTTCAAAAAGATTATATGGGAAAAGCTTTGCTTCTTTTTTTTCCCCTCTTTTTGAGTTAGAGATGAGGGATTCATATTTAAGACGTAATATTGAAGGCAGAGCATGATTTTACCACTAGCCAAGCATTTAACCTACTTGATGTTATTATCTTCTGCTTTGCCTACCTTCCTAAACTCAACAAATGCTGGTTAAATAAATAAATAAGTAACCGAGAAAAGTAAAACTTAAGTCCTTGGATTCAACAAGTCTACAATGTTTTTTACTCCTTTGATATATACGTATACATTTCTTGTTACGAGGAGAGGAGAAGTATGGAAAATAAGTCCTCAATATTGGAGAAAAAAGTATGTTTAGTTTAATTCCGGTAATTAATGCTCAATCATTCGATGTATATATAGCTTATATTATATGCAGGCGGAATGGTTAGTTTGGTAGATACATCATGCATGCTTGGCCTCCAAGTTGGACTCATCACTAACTTCTCACCCCTTGCTTTTGAAAACTTTGTCATACAACAATGTTGTATATGTACCGGCGTCAGATTTTTTTGTTTAGCTGCAATAATTTAGACTGGCAAGGATTAAAATGCACAATTTAATTGTCTTTTATTTCACAAGGAAACAATTTAAACTGTCATCCCCGTGAGCGTACGTTAGCGCCGAAAGCTTTTGTCAATTCATATTAATTTAATGTCACTTCCACCCACTCAAAAGCATTATTTATATGTGTGATTACTTTCTACTTTGTCGTTTAGTTTAGTAACACCAAAATTGCTAAATTCGCGTTTAAGTTGCACCTATTTTACTGTTGCACCAGTTATAATATATGTTTCTAAATGGTTATAAATTTCATCATCATGTGTATTATTTGATTATAGAAAAATTCTTGGGTACCCTGCCAATCATATTTTTATTGAATTTTATTAAATTATCATCTTTTATTCAACCGGAATATTGTTGTTCAAACTATGACGAAACATAGCTCAATCTATATGTATAGACATGAAAAACACTATCACAAAATTCTTCAGTGTAATGTATGTGTAACCACAATCATTGGTTATGAAGCTTTCTCTTCAATTACCGCTTGGCAGCCTATGTTTTTGGTCCTAATAGAGTAGTTGGAGATGCACAAAGTACCGAACGCCATATCTATTTGCAGCTACCTATCTATGTAAAGGAGCATTAATCATGTCAAATAATTGCAAAGTTTCAACTTTATAGCAAAAGAAAAAAAAAACAAGGTCTATGATTTGGAAAAAAAAGGCCATATCTAGCGAGAGAGAGAGAGAGAGAGAGAGATTTCTGAAAAGAAAATAAATTAACAAACATAAAGTAAACACAATCTCATATAAAGATTACCAACTTGGCAATGAAGCAGGCAAATTTTCCCCAATCTTCTCCGCATTTTTTTTTTTTTGGTGGGACGTTATTGAGAAAGAAAATTCATCTGCTTCATCGACCGTTGTGGTAATCATAAAACTTATTACAACATACCATCATAAAACACAAACTCTCTCTCTCTCTACATAATATGGATATAAATATTGTTGTATTATACCTTTTTTTTTTCCTTGCCCCATAACGTCCATACAGCTAGCAAGTGCTCCGTAACAAACCACTCCCAAACTGCATGAGAATTTTTTGTTACAGAGCACGAGCTTTTTTGGGACACCATAAGCACCAACTTTTATGCATACCCTAATCTTAGTACTCTCTGAGAAAGCCCCTTTTTATCAAACAAAAGCAGACACCCACCAACCGTTTGTGATCATGCCTGAACGAGCTCTTCGTCCTCAGAACCACCAGTAACACAGTCCTTTTCATCATGTTCGAACCCCTCGAGCGACGGGTGTGGAGAATGCCCCTTTCCGAACGACCTAATGTGATCTTTGAGCGATCGCTTGTGCTTGAAATCCGATCCGCAAGTGCAGTACCAGAGCTTGCCGCAGTTCTTCTCGTGCGTCCTCCAGTCACCTTTGACCGCAAAGGTCTTGCCACATTTCCTGCAGCTGAAGGGCTTGGCGCCATGTTTTCGCTTGTAGTGAGTTTGGAGTGTTCGGAAGTCTTTGAGAGGTTTTGCTCGTGGGTGGTTGATGTTGTTCTTGCAGCCCTGAGCGCAGCAGTAGCATGGCAGCCTCAGCATGGCCGCAGGCTGTGTGCCTTTCAGAGAGTCTGGCCCTTTTCTGTACTCGGATCCATGTCCCCACATGTGCATCTGTAAACCAATAAGTTCAATATGTTTCACTTTTGAAAAAAGAAAAAAAATACATCGTCTATTATGTGTGTATATATATGTGTGTAGAAAGTGGCCAATAGCGTAGCTAGAAACTTTAGTTGAAGGCGTCAAGGGTACAGATGTGACTAAACTAATAAAAAAAAGAAGTTTAGAGTGGGTGGCCTCCCACAAAGTTACAAAAAGATGACTGAATGATGTGGATTTTTTTCAAAAGAACTAGCCATTAGATTTTTTTTTCCTTTCTTTTTTCTTTTGTCCTTTCAAAATCAAGGTTTAGGAAAAATTCAGTGCATGAATGCAAGTTGTTTGTCGATTCAAGATCGGTGTCCGATTTATATATCTCGTTTATGTTTAATCAGTGTCTTGATGCTATTAATTGTAATTGTACAGATTTAAACTATCCTATTAGGTTTATGATCGATCTCTGTAGTATTTGATTTCGATGGGGTTGGATATATAAACTTTTTGGACGAGGGAAAAGTGGAAAAGCGGACACATGATATCTGATCCATCATTGCATATATGTGTGTGTGCAAGTGATCTTGTAAAAGGGCTTGGTGGTTAATTTGGCAAATTGATATAACTGTAGTACAACTTGTTTTCATTTATCAAAATACAGAAATCATCATTGAACAAAAATCAGAGACAAGAAAGCAAAAATTTAAAATTAAAAATTAAAAATAAAGAAAAGAAAAAAAAAAGAAAGAAGGAAAAAAAGAAAAAAAGAAAGGAAGAAAGGAAGTGAACATGAAGGCTTTACAAAATCTGAAGATCTACAGATAAAATCCTGGAAAATCTGGAAGTTGAAGGGCTAATTATTTGAGGGAAAGTTAACATGCTTCAGGACTATGGAAAATTTCCTTCTCTTTTTTTAGTCTTTACTTTAGAAATTCAAAAATCTTTTTACCTAGGAAGAAGAAAAAGGAGTTTCTTAATTTATCCACTTTTCCATGCACTATATATAAAATACATTCAAATGACCACCCGTTATAATCCAACCCGGACCTAGGGGGAGGTGTTATCGCTTCTTTTTTGTACAACAAACAGTGGAAATTGGTGGTATTCTTGATTCAATCACCGTGATAAGTTAACATGCCGATTTTAATATGTTAGTAAAAATTAGAAGCATTATAGATCTCTATAAAATATTAAAAAAAAAAAAAAAGGAACATCAAGATTGGGATAAGATTCAAGAAGGATTTAGAAGATGTCAGAGAGTTATTATCAAGGTCGTCAACCAAAAAAAAAAAAGAAATGAAAAAAAAAATCATAAAAGGACCTTCTATTATAAGAGCTGAATATCTAGTATAGTTGTTATAGACCTGAAATTTTATACATACAAACGAATGTAAGAGGTCTATATATATTTACATGTCTCTTTGTATGCGATACTGTTACTGATCAATTGTTTTAGAATTGGATTGAATCTCCCCCCTTTTTTTGACACACATAAGCACATCTGTATATCTGCAAATCATTTATTCCTATTTTTTCCCTTCATGCAATAAATACAGTGTGCATATATAATATATATGTATATATTTAACACCCCAAGAAAATAGCAAAAGGGAAAAGATAAATTTAACAATATATCAAAAAATTTAGTGGCCAGAAATACCCAGATTCTTGCACTCAATTATTAAAACTAGTTTGGAGTTTTCTTCCTGTGGCAAGCAAAAAGGAAAAATCTCTATGGAGTCTTACATAAGTCACAAGTGGCGAAACATAAAACAGTACTAAAACTAGCGGGATGAAGAGATGCATAAATATGTTGCATATATACCAAAAGAAAACCCTTAAAAGAAATTAATAAATTTAAGAAGCACAAAAAAATTTATTGACCATCAAGAATTACATAAATGAGATTTTTTAGACAGTGCAATTAATCATGCATATACATGTAGACATTATTCGTTTGCTTGCGAGGAAAAAATAATTATATAGCCCCCTCAAAAAAATCTCCCCCCACAAAATTATAAAGTGATGTAGTCAAGAATTTAGGAATAAAAATTATATATATATAAGTACATTTTGGAATGGATGAGAAAAGAAAATAATAATAACTAACCTGCATGTTATTGTACCTATTGAAGGTCTTGCTGCATATGGAACAAGCAAACTGCATTGGACCAACAAGAATCTGTGCAGGTGTTGGAATCCAAAACCTACTCTCCATATTGAAAGAACAACCATATTGAAAGCTCTTCTTCGTAGGCTGCTCTTCTTCCTTGAGATCAAGAACTTTCTTTTCATGATCATTACCAATATTATCTGAAGAATCAACTGTTGTTGTGTTGGGCAATCCAATGTGTAGAGACACTGTAACTTTCTCTATCTTCTCTTCTTTGATTCCAAAACAACTTTCCCTTTTCACCCCAAAGTCTTCCAACTTTAGAGGCTTTGTCTCAGTAAGCCTGCTTAGAAGAGGTAAGCATTGTATGGTAGTGCTACTCTTCTGAATATTAGGATCTTGTTGAGAATTAGAACTCAAACAAGGAGAAGAAGAAGATGATGAGGAAGAATTAGAATTATAAGGTGATGTAAGCTTAAGCCATTCTATGAAAGTTGGAGTTTCAAAGCATAAATTGTTATCCTGTAAAGGGTGATTCCATAAACCCATAATTCTTCAGAGAGTAATTCCTTGAATTCTCTCCTCAGAGGGTTCATATTCAACCTTTTGTGGTAAAGCCCTTGCACTTATATGGTTGATTTTATGAAAGGTGGTTTGGTTTGTCTTTTTTCGAACCTCTTTTTTTTATTATTTTTTAATTTATTTTTCTCTGTCTTTCTTTCTTTCTTCTCTTTCTTTCTTTTTCTCCTCTTTGGTCTATGTTTGGAATTGGAGAGAGAGGTAATGGTGGGGTTAAAGAAAATGACATACATGTAGCACAAAAGAAGAGAATCCTAGAATAGTCTGAACTACTATCCATATTGTCAGCTTATATGAATTTTATTTTCTTTCTTTCTTTCTTTCTTCCTTAATTTGTAATATTACGGAATTTGACCACTAGCACTACTCATTCAATTCTAATAAAAAAAAAACCAAAAACAATCGACTACACCCTGATCTGACGAACTAAAACAGAAGGAAAACAAATAAAAGAGAGACGTATTGAATATTTAGTCAATACCTAAAAGAATAGGAAAACAATATTCAAAAGGAGCAAAACAATAAAAAAAAAAGAAAAAGAAAAAGAAAATGACCATCCCCTGAAAAGGGTTGTTGATTGATGTCAAAAATATTACGCGTAATACAGTTTAACTTCCATTACAATAATAATAATATTCAACAAACACGGACAGTGACCTATACCTAGTTTTGAAGGCTTTTTAAAAATAAGTAAATTTCAACATAAGCTGCGGAAGCAACAGAATTTTCTTCAGTGCAATGATATATGAATTATAAAGGTACAAAATTAAGTGTCTCCTTGTATAAAGAATCTAAAAAACTTCAATTTCAAATATACACACATAATATATTCACCTGCTTATAAATACACCTACATAAATATTATTATTGTTTCGGTTGTGTACGCTACTGTCCCTTCAACGTGGATTTGTTATGCAAAATCTTTGTAGTGTCGAGATCATAATCCAAAATATACCAATGGCACGATCTTTTTAAGATTAATCGTACCAGATTAACCTCAATTGATAATGTGTGACGCTATATCCCAGCAATGCTAGCTGTTCCTGGATTCTTTGTCGATAATATATAGTACTTAATTTATTTATCTATAAGGTTTGTTTGCTTCATTTCATAGCCCACCATTGCAAATTTCAAAACGTGTGACCTCCATTTCATGAACTAGTTTTGAATTCACAATATAGAAGCTTCCTTTCTTAGCCATTATTGCAAATTCCATTATGTGACCTCCATTTCATGAATTATGTTTTGAATTTATAACATCATAGAAAGGTTAATTTCCAAGTCTTCTGCAATTTTCCCATCTTATATGTTGCTGTATTAATTATTTTCTGCAGTTCTATTTCCCCTTTATCCAGCTCTTTTGGGCCAGACCAAGAAGAATTGAATTTTTATGCTACTAGAAGATAAAGCTGAAACTAATCTGAAAAAAGCACCAGAAAATATATACAACAAAATGCTAACGTTCTATGGGGAGTGTTGGCACAAAAAAAGCACTAAAAACGTTAGAATTCTTGAAGGATTGTATCACGTCTAGTACACATGATCTATAATTACAATGGTAATCTAATAAAATTATTTTTCCGTAGTTTGATTTTGAAGGGTGTTTAAATCAAATCACGTGCGTCTCAGTTTTAAACCAACTCATGTGCATGATGAAATTCATTAGTTTTAATATTTCCATTGAAGAGATATTACCAGCATAACTTTTTAAAAGTTTAGAGACTATTAGTATTTCAGTTGTAAAATTTAAAAGTCCAAAGAGAAACAATTTATACTAATCCTTGCCGGCCAAAATCGAAATAAATCTTATCTTTTTCAGGTTTCTTCTACATTTATTTCAACTCAGGGGCTTTGTCGACCTGAAACCCGAAAGGGTAATCATGTACTTTAAATAAGAATATATGTGTCTACCATCCTCGATCTCAATATGTGTTGATGAATTTTGACTATTCGGATCTAAATCTACTAGTGGGTCGTATAATTTTGTTTTATCATTAATTTCGTATGCTTTTGTGTTGTTTTTATATTAAAATTAGAGTTTCTTAAAAGCAAGATCTGAATTATTGACGTAACGGATAATAGATTCGCTATCGTACATAAGAACATATGTAAGCTCGAAGCATGAGATGTTGTGAAAATTTATTTTTGATTTTTTGTTTTTATAGAGATCGACATTCTCTTATTTGTTCACTATTAAAAAAAATGAACGATAATGATTTAACTCTTTGATCAATACAGTAGATTTTTCTATCAAAATTACAGTTATTTTTTTTTGTCAAATAAACTTAATTTGTAAAAAAAGAAGCACGACAAAATTGCAAAAACACTTTAAAACCTTAAAAGATTACTGCAGCAAAATTAATAATTACTTTGTCCACACCCTCACAGGACAACTTTCTTTCGTTCTAGTATACAAATCGCAAATAACATGTGTATATCGCAAAACTTACGCTATATGATCAAATTATTGTGGTAAAATTAAAATTCAACACAATTTTTAAAATATTTTACAAATATCCATATGACATAGTAATTGTCATAGTGAATTTCCATTTATACTTTATAATTACATACTAATAGATCATCTGGCAAGTCGGTTTATAACAATAGCATGTGAGAACTTTATATTACAACAACTTTTTGTTTTTTTACTGCAGCTATTGAGAGCTTTACGTTATAGTTAGTTAGAACTAATTAGTCTTGACTAATATTCCAAACACATGCTAAGTATTTTAGTGATATCATTTTGTGCCATATGGAGAGTATTCATGAGATAAAATGAGAGAAATAGCAATTTTAGGTGGGTTAATTGAAATTAATAAGAGGTATTCAAGTTTCGTAAATAACACATTAAAATAAATGAGATGTTTTTTAAACTAAAATGTCAAAAATTCTTCTTTTTTATTTTTTATTTTTTATTTTATATTTAGAGTAGTATGAATCTCTCTCTCGCTTTCTCTCTCTCTCTCTCGTTGACTCTTCAGCATGGCCAGAGCTGAACGGTGACAGCGACGAGCTGGCATCGATGATCTCCTTCACGGTTCCTTTGTTATTGGAGTTAGTCCCTCGTCGTTGTTTTAGAGGCGCCAACACAAGACAAAGTTTAGCGGAGTTCACAAGTGGGAGATCAGGGACGTGAAGATCGCGACAACTTTTGCCTGGTGTTTGGGATTCGAAGATTGCAATAGTGGCGCCTGAGATGCAAACTTCGATCTGGTTTAGTCCCATAGAGTCAAAGTCCGATTTCGACAGAACTGCTCTCTCTAGTGAAGACCTTCACGAACAAGTTGCTCCATGGTGAAGGTCAGAGTCTCTCTGTCGCAAGGTTGCCATCGACAAAACTATGACGTCGAGAAAAAGGGTGAAAGAGAAATGAGAGAGGGAGAAAGGCATGAGAGAGGAAAAAAGGAGTAATATAGGCAAAATAGTATTTTTTAAAGAACATGATATTTACTAACTAATTAAAAAATAGCTGATATTTGCTTAAAAAATTAAAAAAATATATAATATTTACTACGAATTTCGTACTCATAAACTAAAGACATATTTAATAGGGAATTTTTATAAATAATATCTTTTGAAACTTATTTAATTTTATTTTTATAAATGTAATACATGTTTAAATGCAATATAATTTTAAACATGTAATTTGAACAATAATGTGTCACGATTAAAAATATTTTTAAAAAATATGACATAACATAAAATTTTCTCTATTTTAATTTTACAAATATAACTCAACCATTTGTCTCATTAATCCTAAAATTTGTGTATATAGAATTTATTTTTTTAGAAAGATATGAAATAAGTGAAAGGAGAAAAAGAAATTACCTAAATAAGTCAATGGAATTAATTAGTCTCAATTCGTTTTCATAAAAAACTAGCTAGCTATCTTAACTTGTTTAAACCTGGGGTGGGACTCGTACCTAGAATTCAAGAAACCATAAACGCGTGCTGACTTTGAACCTAATTGAGAGGCAGCAAAGATTTAAAAATAACTATGCTTGCAGATGAGTACGCTATGATGTACAGTGGCATATACTAATTGCCCGTAAAGAATTAGTTTATTGAAATACGATTCTCTGATTTCCAAATTAAATTATGACTAATGGAGGTCTTTTTCAGTGTTTTAAATTCTAGACAAAAACAAGATAAGTCTTAATACCCTAAAGCCAGTTGCCCCTTCCCTTCATCCACAAAAAAAAAAAAAAAAGGTCATTAATTTGCGTGAGCGGACATCAGTCATGAAATTGATTTATAGTTCAGCACCATGATATTTGAATAAGCCGCTGGGATTAGCCAAGCGATGGGGTGGGGAGGGTTAAAGGTACGTAGGAGACACATGGGATGTTTATATTTAAAAAAAAAAAAGTTTTACGACTTACAAGAGTACGAGAATAGTACATATAGGCTACATTTGGTATACTGTGTTAAAGTACCGTATTGTATAAGTTAATACATTTGGTTAATTAATACGATCTATGCATATTGTAAAATATGACCTATTTTTGGTGAATTGCATTATATGATTTTATAATGGGTGTATGATTTTTGTCAAAGTTAAATCTAACACAGGGTTGAGGTTAGGCCAACACAAGATTGAACAAGAACCTATAATTTTCAAAAATTTGAGGGTAAATTTATATTTTTTAAGTATTTTAGGCCTTTAATTTTTTAAAAATTATATTTTGACCCTCATATTTTTAAAAAATTATATTTTTGATCCTATAGTTTCTTAAATTCATATTTTTGACCTTTTAATTTTAATAAAATATATTGACCCAAAATTTTTGAAAATTTACAATTTTGGCCCTTATATAATATGTTATACACCAAACATTATATTATTCAACACAACATAATACAATACAATCCAATACACCTTATATAATACAATACAATACAATATAGCCTACCAAGCATAGCCTATGTGTCATGTCCTGCAAACCGGGAGGTGACGTGGCTGATTAATTAGGTTAATTAAGTTAAATTTTAATTAAAAATGCAAATTAAAGAAGTTGATTAATTATGAAAAATGCAACAATTTAAAACTTTTTTAAAACGATTATTATAATAATAAACAGACAGGCAGAAAATAAAATAAAATAAGAAAAAGAAAAGAAAAGAAAATACATGTTGGATCCGATTGGGCCCACATCTTGTGCACACACATAATATCGACAATAATTAAACTACAACCACAGTCCAATATAGAAAAAGAAGTTAAAACGATACACGCATTGATTAATTAATACAAATAACCTACCTAGGGTCTTCTACTGCTCGCGAGTCCGGTCGGTTGACTCTCCGTCAAACCTAAGCTGTATTCCACCTAGAGGGGGAAGAAGGTTGAAAATAAATAAAAATTTAGCGAAAAGCTCAGTAGAACTATGCTTTAAAACAGATAAATAATTTTCAACATAAGATTTATCATTTAAGAAAAACAATTGAAAAACAATGTTAAATAAATAAATTCATTTAAATTATCCTTATCAAAATCAGTTTGTTCAGAAAGTACCTTTTCCCTTTCTTGGTCAAACCATAGTCATCACTACCGTAGTGCCCCAACTGGGTTTCGAGGCCTACCCCTAAGGTCACACACTATATGACCCAATTTTTGAATATGGCATCATGCCTGTCTATGTATTTCCATAGTTATTAAAATCTCATTTTACCAAGTATATACATTTACACTTATTATGCCGTTCATTATGAAAGTCACCTCATTCTACTGTTTTTGAAAACAACTAATAAAAACCTTTTCAATCAATCATTGAAAAATATTTTGAAAGAAATTATTTTGAGGCCAAAAATCATTTAAAAAAAAAAACTTGGCTATCAAGGAAGGCGTAGAAGTCCTACCTCAATATCCATGTCGATGTCTAACACCGCAGTCCTGATCTACTATACGTTAGCTCTACAGAACCACAAACAACCTTAAACATAAACTAAGTTTATCAATATCTAGCTTAAGATATCCTATGTTGCTAAACTATCCCATGGTGTCCTAGTGTGCCATTTAAGTCTATAAAATCATACTACAATATTAAAATCTCTATCGAGGTTCAAAACAGTGAAAACATGTGAAAAAAGATAAATTTTTGCAAAGCTTGATCGGCCTGCCAGTTTCCCTGGTCCGGCCTACCGAACTGTGCAATTTGGCTTACCGGCAATCAAGATTGGCTTGTCAAACTGTTTCTAGGTTTGGCCTGCCGAAGGTATAAGTCAAACTTATGAATCCGGCCTATTGAACTTTAAGTTTGGCCCATCGAACTGGAAAATTTTAGAATTTTCTAAAATTCGAGTCTCGGCCTCCCCAAGCTCAAATCCTTATTTTCAACCTGTTTTCTCAATTCCTAGTCATACAGAACACTCATACATGATAGAAAACATAATAGAACACCTTTAAACTAGTTTAAACAAGATTTGCATTGAAAAATTCAAGAAAATCCAAAAATAGAAAAAAATAGAGGAAAAATAGAAAAACTTGATTCAAATCTATTTTTCATCAAACCAAGCCTAGATTCTAGATGTTTTGGTTCCACTAACTTAGATTCAAGGTTTCCTAAGCTCAAAGAAGCTCGGATTTCAAAATGCAAAGTAAATGGAAAAATTGGAGAAAGTTTTGAAATTTTAAAAACTAACCTTAGATTGGACGTTTGAGGACGATTCGGAACTTGAATCCTAGTTCCTTAGCTTTAATTAAGCAAGAGGAAGGCTCAAGCTTGAAGTTTTTGAATCAAAATTTTGAGAGAGAGAGAGAAGAGAGAGTGGCAGCGGGTGAGAGGGACAGAGAGAAAGAGAGTGTGCTGAGAAAAAGAGAGTGAGAGTGAGTGAAAGAAAGAGGGAGAGGACGGATTAAATAAAACAAAGGGAGGGTGGTTTCCAACAAGGAAACCGTGTGTAGCACACATGTTTCAAACGGGACGCGTTTGGTATTTGACAAATTATTTTGTTTCAAAATTTAAAATAATAAATACAAATAAAAATAATCAAAAGTAATTAAAAATGTTTAAAATAAAATAATCAGAAGTAACATTAATTTAGAAATATCACAAAATAGTTAAATTAAGTTTAAAAATATATCATGGCACACTAATTCACCATTTTATACACTAATATCATTTAATTAATTTCAAGGAGTTACTGCTCTCCACCCTTAAAAGAAATTTCATCCCCAAAATTACAAATCAACTCAGAAACAGAATAAATGTAGATACAACTCCTGCATAGTGGCTTCTAAGTCCCAGGCGGCTTCATCAACCCCATGATACTGCCACATGATCTTCACTAATGGTATGTCGTGACGTCATAAGCTGATCATTTTTTGATCGATAATCTGAACCGGTGCTTCCTCGTATGTCGTGTCTTCTTGGATCTGCACATCATGGAATGAGACTAACTTGTTTTGGTCAGGCGGATACTTACGAAGCATCGACACATGAAACACATCGTGAACATGAGAGAGCTCAGGAGGAAGATTAAGTGACCACACCAACGCGTTGAGTAATCTTGAACGGCCCAACGTACCTTGGTGCAAATTACCACTTACACTGAATCATGATATACCCTTGCATGGTGAGACTTTGAAGAGAATGAAATCTCCTACTTCAAATTCTAGGGGTCGGCATCTTCTGTCTGCATAACTCTTCTCTCTACTATGAGCTACCTTCAACCGATCTCAGATTACGGAGACCTTCTCATTGCTATCATGGATCTCATCTAGCCAGAAAACAATCTTGTTTTTTGGTTCTACCTAACACACCGATGACCAATACTGTTGTCCATATAGCACTTCGAACAGTGCCATGCCAATGCTCGCTGATAGCTATTATTGTATGCAAACTCTGCCAGATGTAAGTACTTCTTCCAGTTCCTGTCGAAGTCTAACACACACCCGCGTAACATGTCCTCGAGGATTTGGATGACCTGCTCAGATTGCCCATTGGTCTGAGAATGAAACTCCATGCTGAAGTCCAAGTCCATTCCCAAGGCCTCCTGAAAACTCCTCCAGTACTTGGCGTTGAACCGAGTGTCTCTATCAGACGTGATGGACAAGAGAACTCCGTACAACCTCACTATATTATGCAGGTACAATTCTCCAAGAACTCTCCTCGAACAAGTGGACCTGAAAGGGATGAAATGTGATGATTTCGTCAACCTGTCGACCACGACACAAATTGCATCGTGCCTTTGCTCTGTCCTTGACAAACCAGTAAGAAAATCCATTGTGATGTGCTCCCATTTTCACCCTAGAATAGGAAGTGGCTAAAGTTGACTTGCTAACTTCTGGTTCTTGGCTTTCACTTACAGACAAGTTGCACACTTGGCCACATACTCTCGAACATCCTTCTTCATGCCTTTCCACCAGATTGCCTTTTTAGATAACGGTACATCTTCGTGCTCCCTAGATGAATGACGAATTGAGACTTATCTATTACAGTCTTCGTCACTTCTGCAATTACTGAGACTGCTAAACGCTCTCTGAAGTACAATGATCTATCAACATGTATCCTCCATTCCTTAAATTGCTCTCCATTCTGACTTCGTATCAAGATTCCCTGTAAGTGCTGGTCTCTCCACTGATTTTATTTCACCATCTGAACAAGAGCTAGGGTCGTCTCCATATGATACACCGAAACTCAATCATAGTCTTCATAGTACTGTAGCCCGTACTCATTCACTGTTACATGTCTTTTCCAGTCTTCAAGAGCTAAGCAAGCGAGAATCCCTGAAGACTTTCTATTAAGCGCATCTGTGACTACTTAGCTTTCCTGGGATGGTGCTACAGCATGAAATCATAATCTTCCATGTATTCCATCCACCTTCGCTGCCTCAAGTTTAGATCTCTCTGAGTGAACAGATACTTCAAACTCTTGTGGTTAGAGAAAACCTAAATCATCGCCCCGTACAAATAACATATCTAGATCTTCAGTGCATGAATCACCGCTGCGAGCTCTAAGTCATGAGTGGGGTAGTTCAGCTCATGAGGTCGTAGTTGTCTTGATTTATATGCCACCACGCGTCTGTGTTGCATCAACACACATTCAAGTCCGTGTCCTAAAGCATCTGTATAAACTTTCACTGGAATTTCTATGGCTGGTATCCTTGTGCTGGGTGTTACAATTGTTGAGGGGTGAACTGATGGAACTATAGCTAAGGGAATTGCTGAGGTGGAGGTAGTGTCTGAGGTTGAGGCTGACGACTGGCTCCTTCTCCAGCCTGAAGTCCTAGACGATCATTCCTGATTGGGCAGTTCCTCTTGATGTGTCCCGGCTACTAGCAATAGTGGCAATGGAAACTATAAGGATTGCTGCACCTACTGCTTCTACTATTCACGTTACACTGTTGGTTCTTTCCTTGAGTTGGACGGCTACTGGTACTCCTCCTACCGTTCCTTTGTGGTCCTCTTGATGTCTGAACTTAATCCTCACAGTAGTGTGTATAATCATTTTCCATACATATGGCTAATGACACAGGCTCACTAAAATTCCTGAATCATAAGGTAACCACCTACTTTCGAATAGAAGCCTTAAGCCCTTTTTGAAACTTAATATAATTTTCATGCTCTGATGCCACTATAGATGGAGCAAACCTGGCCAACTCATTAAAGTTTACCTCGTACTCCCGAACCGACATATCACCCTGCTCCAATCTATAAAATTAAGTAGCCTTTTGATCTCTATATCCTTGTGGGAAAAAACAATTGTAGAATACCTCCTCAAACCTATCCCAGTTGATGTTCCCGTTGTTCTCTAGGCGTTTAGCTTGCTTCCACCAAGTATTGGCACCACCTTTAAACTTATAGGTTGTAAACTCCACACGATACTTTACTAGCACGCCAAGGGTATCCAAGTGTTTCATGACCAAATCTAACCAATATTCGGCCACTTGCGGGTCCCCATGTCCATCAAAGGTCAGAATAGATGCACGCCAAAACTCCTTAAAGTACAGGTGTCGATGACTTGCCTCAGAATCCTCTGGTCTTGTCCTTACCACCATCTGCCGAAAGGCAGTAAACATCGCCCCCATCATACTTTCCTCATTTCCTGGGTTCACGTTAGTAGCATACAAACGACATCCTGGTGCTATTCTCTCACTTCTAAAAACAAAATTAGACTGTCATTGGTATTTCATTGTCGTATCTATGTGTGCACAATTCCCAAGGTTCATAACCTAGGGCTCTGATACCATTCTATCATGCCTCATAGACTGGGAGGTGACATGGCAGATTTATTAGGTTAATTAAGTTAAATTTTAATTAAACATGCAAGTTAAAGAAGTTGATTGATTATGAAAAATGTGACAATTTAAACCTTTTTAAAATGATTATTATAATAAACAGACAGGCAGAAAATAAAATAAAATAAGAAAAAGAAAAGGAAATATGTGTCGGGTCCCATCAAGCCCACATCTTGTGTACATACATAGTATCAACAATAATTAAACTACAACCACAGTCCAATATAGAAAAAAAGTTATAATAATACATACCTTGATTAACTAATACAAATAACCTACTCGGAGTCTTCTACTGCTTGCAAGTCCGGTCGGTAGACTCTTCATCGAACCTAAGCTGTATTCCACCTAGAGGGGGAAAAGGTTGAAAACAAATAAAAAGTGCGTGAAAGCCTCAGTAGGACTATGCTTTAAAACAGATAAATAATTTTCAACATAAGATTTATCATTCAAGAAAAACAATTGGAAAGCAGAGTTAAATAAATAAATTCATTTAAATTATCCTTATCAAAATCAGTTTGTCCAAAAAGTACCTTTTTTCTTTCTTGGGCAAACCATAATTATCACCACCGTAGTGGCTCAGTTGGGTCTCGAGACCTGCTCCCAAGGTTGCATGCTACACGACTCGATCTCTGAATATGGCATCATGTCCGTTTATGTATTTCTATAGTTATTAAAATCTCACTTTACCAAGTATATTCATTTATGTTTCTTTTGTGGTTCATTATGAAAATCACCCCATTCTACTGTTGATGAAAACAATTGATAAAAACCTTTTCAATCAATCATTGAAAAATATTTTGAAAGAAATTGTTTTAAAGCCAAAAATCATTTTGAAAAAAAAAAAATTGGCTACCAAGAAAGGGGTAGAAGTCCTACCTCAATATCCGTGCTGTGTCTAATACCGTAGTCCCGATCCGCTATACATTAGCTCCACGAAACCATCAACAACCTTAAATATAAACTAAGTTTATCAGTATCTAGCTTAAGATATCCTATGTCACTAAACTATCCCATAGTGTCCTAGTGTGCCATTTATGTCCATAAAATCATACTGCAAGATTAAAATCTCTATCGAGGTTCAAAATAGTAAAAACATGTGAAAAACAATAAATTTTTGGAAAACCTGATCAGCATACTGGTTTCCCTAGTCCAGCCTGCCAAACTGCTTTTAGGTTCCGCCTGCCGAAGATATGAGTCCGGCAAGCTAGACTCATGAATTCAGCCTGCCAAACTAGAAAATTTTAGAATTTTCTAGAATTTGAGTCTCAGCCTCCCCGAGCTCAAATCCTCATTTTCAACATTTTTCTCAATTCCCAAGCATAGAAAATACTCATACATGAGAGAAAAACATAATAGAACACCTTTAAATTAGTTTAAACAATATTTACATTGAAAAATTCAAGAAAATCTGAAAATAAAAATTAGAGGAAAAATAGAAAAACTTGATTCAAATCTATTTTTCATCAAACCGAACCTAGATTCTAGATGTTTTGGGTTCCACTAACTTAGATTCAAGGTTTTCTAAGCTCAAAGAAGCTCGGATTTCAAAATGCAAAGTAAATGGAAATATTGGAGAAAGTTTTGAAATTTTGAAAACTAACCTTGGATTGGATGTTTGAGGAAGATTCGAAGCTTGAATCCTAGTTCCTTAGCTTCAATCAAGCAAGAGGAAGGCTTGGGCTTGAAGTTTTTGAATCTAAATTTTGAGAGAGAGAGAGAGAGGAGAGAGTGACAGCAAGTGAGAGGGAGAGAAAGAGAGAGTGTGTGTGCTGAGAAAAAGAGAGCAAGAATGAGTGAAAGAGAGAGGCAGAGGAGGGATTAAATAAAACAAAGGGAGGGTGGTTTACAATAAGGAAACCGTGTGCAGTACATAGGTTTCAAACAAGACGTGTTTGGTATTTGATAAATTGTTTTGTTTCAAAATTTAAAATAACAAATACAAATAAAAATAATCAAAAGTAATTAAAAATAATTAAAATAAAATAATCAAAAATAACATTAATTTAGAAATATCACAAAAAAGTTAGATTAAGTTTAAAAATGCATCATGGCACACTAATTCACCATTTTATGCACTAATATCACTTAATTAATTTTGGGCCGTTACACTATGGCTATGTGGCATGTAAAATAAAATGCCATTGCTACTCTTTTTCGCAATATCATACATTTTTGTATACCAGTTAGAAGAATGAGTCCTATGCGTGCATTCCGTGCATTTTTTTTTTTTTTACATAAATTACATCGATAAGATATGTAGTAGTTGAAATTGCCATGCGCGAAAAATATGTAAGTTGGAAAATATTTAGGAACCAAAATGGCAAAGGTAAAAAAAAAAAAAAAAAAAAACCTAAATAGAAGACAACAAGATGCAGAGGGTGTAAAAAATTTATCCAATAAGGATAAATGAAAAAAAAAATATTTTGATGATAGCCCTTAAAAAATAGCCTAATGAAATGAATTTGAAAAATATTAAGAGAAATAAAAAAAAAACACACAGATGAGAAAAAAATTAAAAAAAAAAGCGTAAAAAATGCAATTGAAAACCTAGGGAGTACAAAGGAAACACAAGAAAGAAATTAAAAAATGAAAGAAAAACAAAAAAAAAAACAAAGGAAAAAATAAAAGGAAAAATTACAAGAGAAACAACATTCACCTGGAAACAAAAAGCAGAAGAAGAAAAACAAACGTATAGTGACCTGTGTCAACCACATATAATAGCTCAATGACACCAAGGATGAAAACATTGATGTAGACGGAGTTGTTGATGTTTTGATTTAAGGATAATGTTGATAGATATTTCGAAAAAAAAAAATATCTTGAGAACGCTTATTTTTCCTTAAAACTTTACAAAATGCTATATTGTTTAATTTAAATGAAGTGAATAACATAAATAACACGTTTTGATCTAATACGAGAGTGATATCATATAGTATAAGAAGAAGCATCATAACCATATATTGATTGTGATTCTAATATGATTTACATACTCATTACAAATAAGGTACAACAATATAGAATATATATATATATATATATATATATATATATATAAAACAAGCATCACAAGTGTGAAATATGTAAAAAAAAAATACTGCCTAACATAATAAAGTATATACAAACTT
This sequence comes from Artocarpus heterophyllus, assembly GCA_025403435.1. Taxonomy (NCBI): domain Eukaryota; kingdom Viridiplantae; phylum Streptophyta; class Magnoliopsida; order Rosales; family Moraceae; genus Artocarpus; species Artocarpus heterophyllus. The sequence goes on from CM046338.1 coordinate 32,412,627, forward strand.
CGAGTATCTTCAATACCAAATGGAGTTATTAGTAGGTTAGAAAGCATTATTTAGGTTCTGATCTTGATCTAAACAATACATTTGTCAAGATACTGCCCTTGAATAGTTCTGAAGGTAATTGTTAATATGCCACTTAATGTACCACATGTATGTTTCTCGATCTCTTTCTACTATTTACACATAAATTAGATATTGTTGGTTTATCCAACTTGATGAATAGTCTTCATTGATTGGATTTGTAATAATACCTCAAAATTAATTTATGGTGAAGGATACACAAGTATATCAAAGAAACTATATATCTTGGTTTAGTTCCTCCAATCTAGACTCCATTTGAAAACTATAAGGAACATTATAATAACAATAAGAATCCCCAAGACAACAGAATCCTTGTTGGTTGGACACATTTGAGTCAAAATTTCATGTGTTGCATAAAGAAGTAACAATAATACTTGGTACAAATAGATAAAAATAGTAAAAACATAGTACATAGTAGATATAACATGATATAAGGCTTTGTAGAAGAATCATAAACAATCTCAGTATAAAGATCAACAATAATTCACATTAATAGATAAATAGAAGAAGTATATACTTCATCTACATCTAGATGACATAAAGATTAAAACTTTGTAGAAGAAAACGTGAAGAAACTCATGAACATGTTCTTTAGAAAAAAAAATGAAATTGAAGTCATGAATATATTTTCGAAGAAAAAAAGTGGAGAATTAAAGACGAATTACATAACCAAAATCTTGATTTTGAATGTGAATTATTCATTTAAGAAGAAAAAATTATTTAAAAACTAAATGCATCTTAATGATTAATTTTTATTTTTTCGGTTGAAAATATTAATCACATCTTATTCAAAAACAATATAAGAAATACTACAAAATTGATTTTTGTATAAAGAAAAAGAAAATTTTCAGTATTTTTGGACACTTGTAAATATTTTCGAAAATATTCTGATATAGATGTTCACTAATATTGTGAAAATAATTTGCGGACATTGTAGACGTTAAACGATGACGTCTTAGTTTGAAGTGGTAGGGCTCAAAACTACGATGGCGTTCCTAATTGAAGGAATATATCAGCATGGAAAGCTATGATTAAGAGATTAAGTGTTCAACTTCCTTTCCCTTCCAAAAAAAAAATAAAGTATTCAATTTCCTTATAATATTTAGATCTATAAATTAGGAAAAAGTGTATGAATCATGACGATTAGAAAACTACACGAATAATATTCAAAAACACATACAGCGCATATGCCACCGTTGATTGGTGGCTTTTTTAAAAAAAATAATAATAATTAGAGATGGCATTGAATATCTGGGAAAGTGAAAATAGAGGTTGAAGACTTTAGTTTGTTTGTGAATTCTTGAATTCAATTTTAAACATGTGTTTGCAGGATTAGTTTAAACTAATTAGTTTAAATTCAAATATTATAAAATTCTCTATTGCTCAGTGCAAAGTAAAAGCAAATTACAATGTAAAGTTCTTTATTGTTATAATGTTTTGAAGTTTAAACTAAGGTTCTCAAACATTCTATAATAATCAAGTTTTGTGCAGTTGGGTTCTGGATTTAATTTTAAAGCCTTTATTTTAAAAATTTGTATTTGATTCTCGATTTTGGTTTGTTTGGCATGAAACATTAGTGGCACTAACTGTTGCTGAAGACTTACATTTAATTTAATACATTTTTCTTTTAATTTTGATAATGTTGTAATCATTTTTAACCTTTGATGGCTAAATGGGTAAAGTATGAGGAAACTACCTCATTAGGGATTTGGATGGGAATGAGTATTGATATGGAAGTAAAAAAAAAGTATGAATGGGGAGAAAGCATACATGTTCATGTCTATTGTCAATCTTATGTTTAATTTGAGTCAATATATGGAAAGAAGCAAAGGGAGAAATTTAAAAGTGATTTTTTTATTTATAAACAGCCTACTTCTAGATTTTTCTTCTTTTTTTAACGTTCATGATCGATAGTACATTTTTTTTTAAAACTTACTTTAGTTTACATATTATTTTTAAAATGATATTAATGCACGACTACCGTAGATGGAAAGCTCCATGCTATTGTCTCCCGTTTGGAGATACAATGTTGTGCGGCATGGTACTAAGTCCATACTACAAACTTCTTGGAGTATACGTAGGTAGAACAAGAAACGTAGGCTTTGAATTTTGAAAAAGAAGAAGAGTTTGAGACGTATTAGAATACTTTCTTTAAATGTTTTATTTGTCACCATTACAAAGTTTGTTTATAAGTTTTAACAGCAAATTCAATAAACTTTTGAGCATAATATCTAGTAATAATATTGTGTTTTGGAACAATTAATGAAACCTGTAAATTTTCTGTAGATTTAGTAAAACACAGAGGTGCCATTTCATGAACGGATACAATTGTTACAATATATACAACTATTCACATAAAAGTAACTTTCCAATGTAAAGGCATCTCTATGTCCGTTGGTAATAGACATTCAGGTCTATGAAATGCATGCAACCAATAAATACACTAGGGTAACGGGGTAAGTGCTGCGGCCTGACTAGAATTGGTACAAAAATTGATGGGCACTGGGCATTGCCCTTTGGGTACTATGGCGCCAGAGCACCCACAGCTCCACAATACCACGGTCTCAATTTTGAGTTTCACGGCACTACATGCTGATATCAAATATACACTAAAAATGTATATTTTAAAGAATATGTCTTTGATCTTATAACACATAAGAGACATAATACAATTTCTCTTGTATAACTTGCAAGGCTCAAGAGAGTACCCTACAGAAGGATCAAACTTTGTGGGTCATAGGGATGGCTTTTATCTCTGTAAGACGGCTTTCTTGCCTCTAATAAGGCGGAGATGGGGATTGCTAGTAGGATTTGGGGTGGTAATGAGAAAAACTTCTTGTCCTAGGTGGGGAACAAGGTGGAAATCTCCATCCGCGGCCGCTCTAATACACATGTATTTATTAAAAAATTATATGTATTGTTTATTTTTTAACGTGCATTTAGCATGAATATTAATTGCAGTAGCGCTCTCTATATACCTATTTGATTCGAATTTGAATCGTTCAATGAGAACATGGAATTTCGATTGAATTTTAGGGTAAAATGAAGCTTTTTTTTTTCAAACTTATTAAAACTTTCATTAACGTTAAATGTTATGATGGAAAGATGCTCACAACAAAAATTCTCCGCTTTTGTTTTGTTTCTCCTCAAGCGTGGATGGGGTCGTTTTAAGGGACAGAAATAGGGAGAAAAAAACATTCTGGCTAGGCCCTATCCTATTCCGTTCTGTTGCTATTTCTTGATGACTCTATGTGATCCTAACTTAGCATTGTCATAAGGCACCACGGTGTAAAACTTACAGATGAGGTCCATCGTTATTAATGATGGTGTTTAGCGCCGATAATACTTCTAAACATTTTTCGATCCTAACTAGGTACTCACGTAGACTAGCTCGGGACAACCAGTAGAAAAGGAAAATTGACAAGGCTATGTTGACAAGTGATTGGTACATAGAAACTTCCAGTTTTCTTTTTAGCTTTAGTTTTATTTTTTTTCTTTTTTCATTTGGGATAAATTTTGGTAACTGCATTATTGGACATGAAAACGCGTAAAGGGTTTAATGTAATGCACCAAACGCGTAGTTTTGTTAAAAATCAGCGGGTGAAGAGTCGTACTATTTGATTTTGGCTAAAGCAACCATACTAACCTCGGCTTGGACGATGTCGACGTGTTGAACGAGTTAATGCGTTAAGCCTTTTACTCTTTAGCCTTTTTGGGGCCAAGCGATAAAGCAAATTTAAGCATAGAAAAAATCAGAGCCTTATGATTGGCTTCCTCCTACTACTGCTACAAATAATAATCATAGAAAAAGCCTATCATTACTATTATTCTATCTTGATAAATTTACAATGAATAAGTATATTTTAGACAATAATTAAAATCTCACATATCAATATTTAATTGATTACAAGATCTGATGAACACTAATTAGAACTGCCTTGTGTTTGACTAAGAGTGGTTTACACTACTAACTTAATTAGCTATACTATAAAACTCTTATATATTTCAGTAAAAAAAAAAGTTATTATAATGTAAAACTTTCATATATTATAATAAAAATAGTTCTAATCAATAGTTTCCACCACCATATCAAACATCTCCTGGTGTTTTCAACTATATATTGCATATTTTTCATTTTTGTTTCCTTTTTTTGTTTAAATGTAATCGTATTTATTTGTGAGGAAAAGTAAGAGCTAGGTAAGTGTAGCTTGAGCCTTAAGCTTCACTAGAAAGCTGACAGGACTTGCCGACAAAAAGCGAATTCTCAGGCGGATTTTTAGGAGATGAAACATAAATTTTCTTTCATTGTAGAAACTAAATATCATTTTCACCCCTTAATGTTTTGTGAAAATCACGTGAACACTGTGTGCCAACTATTTTTAGGGATAAGGATAATAATAATGTGTAATTGATCAAATGCAACCACATTCCTTATGTTTGAAAAATGATAGCAATTTCGTCGAAGTTTTTATCCCTGACGTCAGATTTAGATGAAATCAACAGTGCTAGATCATACAATTATGTCAGATTCTTTAATAAAATTCCAAAAGCAGTTATTTTTTATATTTTTTTTTTCATTTGAGAATATTAATTTTTGATTTTGCTAATTTTTTTCCCTCAACGAAGTTAAGTGCACACACCGAGTCAAAAAAAAATTTTGCACTATTGATTTCAACTAACTCTGATGTAAGGAGCAAATTTTGTATGACTGAATGACACATGGGTTTTCAAGCAACCAAAAAGGGGAATTTAGAGGGTGTTTAGAAGGGTAGTGAAAATTATTGGTTATAATTATTTTTATTGTAGCATATGAGAACTTTATACTGTAGTAATTTTTTTTTATTGTTATTATAGTATATAAAAATAACTAATTTTATGATAGAAACCATAATTTTCATTCTTCAGCCAAAAAGCTACTTAGTTTCATTAGAAAAGAAAGAGACAACCACGGCGTTTTAGAAAATTTAGGTTGTATTGTGTATTTTGAATAAAAATAGAGATGATTGTTGCCATTACGCGTTTTCTGAGAGAAACTTTAAGCTTCGTAGGGATCCGCGCGGTGTAATTTGGGCAGCATTCCCTAGAAATTACCTTCTTCAAATGACAAGTGCTAAGAGCTGCCCAAGATCACCCAAAAGCCCAAAGGATAACACTTTGTCCTTGTGACATTTGTTTTACCACGTGATCCGCTACGACGAAATAAGCCGACCAACAAACATGTAATAAATCTACAACACATATAGAAGGGAGAATAAGGATATGAATTTTTTGTACTTCATCTGGATAGCTTGGTTGCTATATATATATATATATATGTATATACATATATAATGTTTAACTTCGCCTTGCTTGCTTGCTTTTCTTTTTTCTTTTTAAATAATTTTAGAAAAATTGTGTTTCTAATTATTCCTAGTGAAAGTGTTTTTTTTTTTTCCCTCCTCTAATGTTACTTTTGTAATTAATCATTCGGGATACAAATTTTTGTACTTCACCCTAATCGTTTGCTTTTTTCAAAAAAATATTGTTTAAGAAAATTAAAGTTTCTTTTAGAGATTTAGGAAATTAATGTTTTGTCCTTAAATTGTTTCTCATAATATATATATATATATATAGACACACACACATACACACACACATCTTCTAATGTTCCTTTTAGAATGATTTTGAGTTATGAATTTTCGTGTTTCACCTTGCTTGCTTTATTTTCTTAATATTTTATTTAAGACATGGTGTGTCTTTAATTATTTCACATAAAAATGTTTCTCCTTTAATGTTCCATTTAAAATAAAATTTTCCCAATATGTTCCTACTTAAATATTTCAACACAAATTCCTTTAAAAAATACTTTTTCAACTCTGACTCTAACAATAGTTTCATCCTGATTGGCCCGTTTGATTTTTTTCTCAAGTGTGTCAAAGTTTTTGTTTTGTTTTTTGTAATCTTCTAAATATCCTGTGTGTTTCGACAAAACACATCAACACCTTTTAAGTTCAAATTTTGCAGGTTAAACAATACTGTGTTTCTATGGCAGAAAAGATGGATTTGTTTATATATATATATATATATGTACTGTTTAATTGTTTAACTATCACTGTTCATATAGTATAAATTTATTATTATTTTTTAAAAATATTTATATTTTAAACTTTTTTAACGTTCTAAAAATCTTACGGTATCATTTTGAAAAGTTTATGATACTAGTTTCTTTTTAAAAAAAAAAAAAATTGAAAAGTGGTTATGGTTTGGTTATATTTCGTTCTGTTTGCATCTCTACACTTAGAGACGAAACTGCTATATTATGTTCAAGTTCAACTTAAGATGTAAGTTGAATTCGCATATTTTATTTATATTTTTGCATCAGGAGAAACACAATTAGAAAATTATTTCTTTGCATTGAACGATCATTAATCATTCTTAATAATTTCATTTACCGGGAAACTTTTTGGCTTATATCCTCCTCTTTGTCTAACGTTAATTTGATAAAGAAAGTGTGTTAGTCGAAATCGAAAGCATTACGACAATTCTTGACTTCTTCCTTTGCTTTTCCCACCTTTTTCCTCCGGTGCTACTCATTCGTTTACACTATATAATTTTCATATTTTTATATAGTATTTTTCTTAAACTGTTGTTAAAATTTGTTACAATATATTCTATAACTATTAAGTTGTCTAGTTTATTTTTTCTTGCTTATCGTTTAATTCTTTTTCTCACTTTGTTCGTACTTTATTTAAGACTAGGGCATGATTTCTTAATCTTAAAAAAAAAAAAATCCCATTTTTACTTTTATGAAATTTATAAAAAAGATCGGATTTAAACATTAATTCTTGTGAAACATATCTTGATTAACATAATCCTTAATTATTGCACATATAGTGCATTACAAATTATCGGGTGTCATAGTTATTTCCCTTTTCTTTTGAATTGAATCTTGAGAGAATGTGGCCTTTGGCCAGTATCTTGTAATGACTTTTTGGAATTTTAACATACTATATTTTTCATCAACACTCTTTTTTAATTAGCGAGAAGTAGATCTAAACATTATCGAGACCGTAAAGAGAACTCGGTTCTAAACAACATTGAAACTAAATAAATTTCTTTTAAATTTGCAAATATAAAAATGTCATGAATAACTTGGTAAATTTCTTTAAAAAGTACGAAGGCATAAAGTCATAAGGGTGAGAGCTTTGTTCGGGCCTTTATTCTTGCTTGTCTCCTGCCTCCATGTCAAACATGAGTTTTTAACTATATTTTTGACATCTTAAATTCAAACGCTTAAGCAGGAGAATAGAAAATAAATTGACAAAGCAACTATAATCAAAATAACTCCTTTAGAGTTTTACTTCATTAACCATCGGCTTTGCAGTCGACATAAAATAGGCAAGTATAAAAATAAATAAAGATAAACAACTTAGAACAGTTTATTGATAGTAAGGGCGCAAATGCTCGGCGTTCCATGGATGTTCCACACGTCGGTCTGCCATCTTCTCTTAGCATATATCTCCTAGGTCTGATGATATCTCGAATTTTACAAGGCCTTTCCTAATTCGAACCAAGGGTACTTATATTTCTCGGCTTCATGTTAGGAGTCAACCTTCTTAGGAATAGATCACCACCAGTGAATCTTCTCTCCCTAACCTTCTAGTTATAATTTCTCACTGTTCTCCCTAACCAGTGAATCCTATGCTTCTCAAGCTGGTCGAGCTCCGCGTCCATTAGCTATGTTTTTGCCCTTTCATCGTACACAATAACTTGGTTGGTAGGCATGGTCATCTTAACTAGCAAGATAACTTCTACACTATAAGTTAAGGACAATGGTGTCCTGTTTGTGATAGTTCTGCTTGTGGTTCTGTAAGCCCATAACACTTTTGGACATTCCTCAGCCCACTTTCCCTTAAGTCGTCGAAGCATTTCTTCAAGGTGTGCTTGATGATTTTATTGATAGCCTCGGCTTGTCCATTCGACTGGAGGTAAATGAAGGCGGGAAGTTCTTGTGGATGCTGAGATTATCAGAGAATTTTCTAGTCTTGGCATCGTTAAATTGCTTGCCATTGTTAGAGATGAGAGAACGCGGAACACCAAAGCTGCAGACGATATGGGACCAGATAAAACTTGTGCAATTTGCCTTAGTGATGGTGGTGAATGCTTTAGTCTCAGCCCATTTTATGTAATAATCGACTGCAAATATGGCAAACTTTCTTGATTTTATTCCAACCACATTCCTCTCATTTGAATTTTGACTTTCCTATTTCGAGCGTGAAGGGTATCACTCCCAGATATCATGGGGATTTAGTTGCCCATTTTGTAATTTGATTGCGCGCCTCTGAGTTCAATGAATTGGGCATCACGTTATCTTGCCCCTTGTTTTCTTGGGCTTATGTTGACTCTTGAGGAATCCTTAGTTAACTCGCTTACTTGCCAAGATATCTTTTTAGGATTATGTCTTATCTACTTTCTTTTGATCTCGTCTTTGGGCCTTAGGCCGACAAGATTACCCACAACAATTATCACCTTTCAAAATTTAAATTTGTATTTCCTCTTCTTCATGGAATACATCATTAGTTAATAAAAGAGAAAATTATAAAAATATCTACTGAATTTATTCAAATTATCACAAATATACCCAAGGTTTTAACTAATAAAAAAAATAAACCCTGAAATTTTTACAACCATTAAAAAATCCCTTTGATTGGTCAAGTTGTTGAAAAGTTAAGAATACCTTCAACAATCAACAATTAAGTAATTATTTAAACACTATCTTTTCAAAAATTAATAAAAGTATTCTAAAACTAAAAAATTTTCAAAAGAAGAAGTGAAAAATGAAAATTCTCTCTTTCCCTCTCAATCTACTTGGTCAAACCTTCCTCCACGTATACTTGATCTACTCTGTAGTTCAATTTTGCTTCATATTTTTTAGATTCAATTTTTTAAAATTTTAAAATTAACATAACTTTATTTAATTTTTAAGATAGCTTCACATTTTTTTAAATCCATTTTTAAAATTTTCTATCATTAATGTTATGATAATCTATAAATTCGTTTAAAAGTACTTAAATGCTTATTAGTAAAGGTATATATTGCCGACATTTTTAAGAAATTGTCTTGTTAAAAGGATTTTTTTTTTTGTCTTAAACTCTTTTAAAAGACTCACTACAAGAAATGAAGGGTTTAGCGATGATGGAAAAGACTTGTTGTCGCTAAATATTTTTAGCGATGACATGGAAGTGGCTAATAATTCGTCACTAAAAGTTTTTCTTTTTTTTTTTTGTGATGATACAATGTCATAGCTACATATGTCGTTGCTACTTGTTAATGCCATAAATGGAGAGAATATGGCGTCAGAAAACTTTATAGAGATGACAATTTTCAAATTTTTTGCTGCTAAAAGTTCAAAAAAATTTAAAAAATTTCAAATTTTAATGTAGTTTTTAGTGGCAGCAATATTTCCATATTAGTAATTAGTTACTTTTAAATTAATTTTACTTATCCAAATTTATTTGATCTAAGTTAAAATTTTCATTCAAAAGTGTTACATTTATTTTTAATATTAATTGTTATTTAATTGAAATTACTTGAATGAAATAATAACAATTAATAAGAGTCCTATAATTAATATAAAATACCATAAAACAAAATAGAACATGCACCACATAAAGTCCTGAATTAACCTTAAGTCCTGTCAAGTCCCGAAAGTTTATATTTTCATCTTCTTTCTCTTTTCCATCAACAAAAGGCACAATACTTGTTGGGGGTCGAGGGATGTTAACATTAAGTCCTAGATTAAATTGCCTCACTTGAGCAACCATCTTCAAGTTGCTAGTGACATTTGTGTATGCCATTGTTGCACATCCAATGTAACTGCGTTTGGTAGAACCCAGATTATGATCTAGAAGAGGAAGAAATAGAACTCTGATTGTCTTTGACTTAGACTAAGTCCCACTCTGGTTCGATGACCCCTACGCAGCCTTAGTACATTTTCAAGAATAACAACCTCATCAACAATAAGGGTAGAAGAGCTAGATCCGGGCTACGTCGCCTAAGTTTGCCCCCCTTAACCATTTCTCCTTATAATTAAGAGTAAAAAAATTATTAATTAACAAATAGAATAGTTATAAAATAAGATTATATATAAAAGATGACTACAATATACTTACATATGCGGCCTTTGCAGCCTCGTTGGTGTGTCTTGGAGTTCATTTGTTACATTGAATTGATTGGTATTTGTTTATCTAATTAAAAATACATACAATATCTTACCTTTTATGTCGATGCTGTGAGTAACATGATTGCCCTTGATAGGTTGGTCATCTTGATTCTTTGTGCTTTTTTGTATTTGTTTTGGATTTAGCCTGTAAAAAAAGCTTTAGCATTATAATGCATTTGACTATGTCAACCATATTAAAGAAATATTGATAGGAAACAAACTTGAAATTTGGGTGATCTAAATCAGTCACAACATTTCTACCAATGGGTAGGATCCTTGAAAGTTTTAGGTATAATGGCCCTATCATATTTTTTGAACTGGTTTTTGAGGTCGTTTTTCCAGTCCTGTTAGTATTTTTGAGCCTCACTCATGATGTATATGAGTAGTTCATTCATCAGCTCAATTTCAGACCATTGCTATAGTTTCATAGATATTTTACATTAGATGTTTCACAAAAAGCATACGAAGATTGAAACAAGAACAAGGTTATTACCCTTATCCAGTTGCAATCTTGTTCTTATCCTGTGTCGAGATAGACCTCTAGGTGTTATAGAATGAGGCTATATAATCCCTCATGTATATCCTAATCGCATTCTCAAACCAGGCTATAAAGTTGTTGATAGCCTTGATCATATCACTGGTTTGGTCAAACTAAACAGATGCCTTTCCATGAAGAGCCACCCAATTGGCGATGTGTATCACCCTTGATTCTCTGCCACCCCTATGGCCCGACAGATCAAGTACTATATATTTAAGGTTTTTTCAATTAAAATAGACCAATAAAATGTAAAAAAAAAAAAAATACATGTAAATGTTGACATTCATACCTGACTCACACTAGGGCAATAACGTGGTCCCATGTCCTGGTGGGGGCTTAGCTCCCCTACCTAATCCAACGTAAATGGCAACTAGGCCAAACATGTTTCATGTCAGTAGCAAGAAATAAGATTAATTTATGCGTTAATCTTTTGAAATGACAATTATTTAGTCTCCATATTGAAAAATGCTCTTGACTAAGTCCGCCAATCTAACTATGCAATTCATTTTTAGCATTGCCCTTTAGTCAGTCTCTTTCGTCAAATGTAACTTTTATTCTTTGTCTTTTTGATCTTGTCCTGTAGATTATTTTCATCAAAGTGGCTCTACGATCATGATCAGCTTTAGGATTGGACTTAGTTTTTCTTCCTGGTTAATGAACTTTTTCCTTTTCCATGATCTTAACCAAATCCTCATCTAAAACAATCACACACACAAAATGAATATCACCACAGCAATCACATAAAGTTTACACATAAATTAACAAAACAAATTGATATAATTACTTTCACATAAACTTAAAACACAAAACTAACAAAAAGTAACACATATACTAAACTAACTACTAACAATGCATAACTAACATTGAAGTCCACTCCTAAAGTGCTAACACATATACTAAACTAATTACTAATAATGCATTAACAAAAAAGAGAACAAATTAACCAAACTAAAACTAAAAACAAATCTTATTTTAAAACTAAAACTAAGACTAAAATATAAATAATTAAAATGAAAACCAATTACACAAACCCTAAACAATAACTAGTGAGTTTTGAGCAATGTTCAAGTCCTCATACTCCTTCCTATAAAACACAATCATTTTCACAAGCATGAATTTTCTCATACTCCATTCCCAAAGTGTTTAAAGTCATCCTAGCGTGATGCATGTTAGTTAGTAATTTATTACCCTTCGGTAGAAGCTTTCCTAGAAATTCCAAAAGATTTGTAAAACTAGAATTTGACCACCTTCTAATGCATTTGAATTCCATAATCTAATTAAAGTAGACAATTTTATGAAATTTGTACCCCCTTTAAATATGGGTGTGTCGGCATCATTCATTATTGTATCAAATAACTCCAAACGGTATACAAAGTGTTCTTCCAAATCATTTACCATATTAACCATATTATTATGATCATCTATATTATCCTCCTCCGTGATAGGTTCCTTTCCATTACTACTCAAAGTTGAATTGAAAAATGATACCATGATTGAAAAATTTAATTCCTTCGCCATGACTTTTAGCGAATAACAAAAATTCTTCCACACCATCCACAAATCATTTAGCCAATCTATGTTTCCACATCCATGTCCTATCCATTTTAGAAATTTTAAATTAGAATATACAATTTAATTACATACAATTTCAAAAATTTCATACTAACTAATCAAGCCATATGAATAATGCATTTAAATACATAATAATTTTCACCAATTAATCATACCTATACATTAATCATATCCAACCACAAATTCATCATACCCATCATATTCAAATAACTAAACATATCTATAAATCCACAAAGTAATCATACTAATTAATCTACAATTTAATCATATATCAATAAATTTTAATATAAATTATTATACTCATAAATTCATAAATTAACATAAAACCCAATTGATATTATCAAAATAAAAATATTATTTAAATAGGAACTTATAAAGGGTAGCGACAGATAGGGCAGGGATGGGGTAGGGTTGAGACAAAAAGGGGTTTTGTTCACACTCTGTAGTTGCTGTATTTGAGCTGAAGGGAAGATTATAACGTTATTTTAAAAAACCATTGTGTAAGATATAAAATGAAACTGTTTCATTCAAAGCAAGCTTGCATGATAGTTTTCTCAAAAAACTGTCGTGTATGATGGAAAAGACACTATCTAACAACAAAGGCTTTTGAGTTGGGAGCTTAATATTAATAATTTTAATCCTCAATATGAAGTATCAATTTATATTAATACTAATAATATATCAACAATGTTGTTTTGATAATAATAATATACTAATAATCTTAATTTATAACTCGCAATAATATTTTATTAATTTATATTAATATTAGCATTCAATAATAATATTGTTATGATAATTATACAAAAATATTTAATTATAAATTAAATATTTATTATCATAAATTATTATTATTATTATTATTAAATATTAATATTATCATGGTAACATTTGTATCATACTATTATATATTTCTATTATTATCGTTAATACTATTATTATTAAATTATAATTTTATATGAATACTATTATTCAATAATAGTATAAAGTCTAATCTTATACAACGGTTTTTTGTAGAAACCATCATATAATCCTTGATAAAAAAACCTTCGCAAAAACTCTTGTTTCAACAACAGTTTTTGTATTTTTCATAGCCCTGCATTTTTTCATCTACTTAACACGACAGTTTTTGAAAAAACATCGTGTAACAAACATCGTCTAATAAACAATTTCTAGTAGTGGTTGTTGATATGACAGAATGTATACTTTTAGATTAATTAAATTTAATATACAAATTTGTATCTTTTTGTGGTGAACCTTTGATTTTAACCTAGAAAATGCCTAATATACCATAAAATAGAAAAGTAAAAAATTTAAAAAAAAATGAAAAAACTTTAAACCTAAGGTTTTAAGCTAAAAATGCTTAAAAATCCCTCAATATAGGTTTGTTAGTTTTAGGTTTATTTTTAATATGTTTAGTTGGTTTGATGATATGAGAATTATTGCTTAGGGAATTGTATAGGGTCTCTAAATTGGGTATATTAAAAATGTTCAATTTTTGTGTTAGTTTTATTTTTGGTTGAACTTGATAATATGAATATGTTAGTTTTAGTTTTAGTTAAAATAGTATGGATATGTTAGTTTTAGGTTTATTTTTATTTTGTTTAGTTTGTTGATGATATGAGTATTTTGTTAACTTGATAAATATGTTAGTTTTGTGTTTAATTTATGTTTTACTAGTAGATTGTTTGAAATTAGTTAAAAATTTATATATATAATTTGTTGTCAATTTGTTAAATTAGTTTTGTGTTTATTAAAGAATTAAATTTTGATTTGATTTTGTAGCAATGGATATTAAATGGATGAATGCTAAAAGAATGAGTAATGAATATGAGAAAGGGGTTGAGAATTTTGTAGCTTTTGCTAAGGCTAATATGAAAGGGATTGTGATTTGTTGTCCTTGTAATGATTATGGAAACATTAGAAGGCAAAAATGTGATGATGTTAGATTTCATTTGTGTCGATATAAGATTGATCGAACTTATCATGTATGGATATAATATGGTAAGGAAGTCTTGAATTCATCATCAGTGGTGAGTAGGGCTGTACAAAAACCGCCCCACACCCGCCAACCGCCCGTGCCCCCCCTGCCCATCTAAAAAAAAGCGGGTTTACGTTAGCAACTCACTGGTGGGCGGGTTGAACCCGCCCACCAATATATTCGGTGGGCGGGTTTGGTTTTAAGTTTTTGAGGGCGAGTTCAACCCGCACCCGCCCGCCTATATATATTTTTAAAAAACTTATCATTTATTTGATTTTGTTCTTATTTTAGAGATGATTAAACAATCCAACACTTCAAGCATGGGCTCGGCTGCCTCTTGACATATTAGAAATTGAAAATTCTCCTATTATTTTGTGAAGTGATCAAAATTCAAATCAAGTAAATTAGTAGAGAAAGCCCTAAAAGAAAAAGAACACTTGACTTTGTTCATCATTTCATTTGTAGCATTCTATTATTTTTGAACCCAGTGAATATGCTTTAATTTTTATGGACTCTTGACTTTATTTATCACTTTATATGTAGTTGATGTTTCTTATTGCAGTGAATGATTATGTTTCTTAATTTGTACTTTTGAATATGGTCACTGTCTTTAAGCATCAAACTTGTTGGGAATGCTTTATGTATTATCATCTTATATTTTCTACAAATTTTCTTCACTTTCTAAAAAAAAGATCCAAAAAATTACATTGGGCAATAGCATAGGTCTAAACCGCCTCAACCCGCCCACACCCGCCCACAACTACCCAAAACCAAACCAAAACCGCCCGCCATGTGGTGGGCGGTTTGCGGGTTGGTTAATCGCCAACCCGCCATCCAAAAAAACCGCACCGCATCCGCCCAAAAACCATCAAACCGTCCGCCGTTCACCCCTAGTGGTGAGGGAGAATGCCTATGTTAGTCATATTAATGAAGATGATGGCAGTAGTAACAAGGCTGACATAATGAATAATATAGAAAAAGACTTTATGCATCAATTGGAGTTTTTTTAGACGATAATCAAAGATGCGGATACACCCTTTTATGGTAAGTGTTTGAAGTATAACAAACTATCTGGTTTGATTAGATTATGAAATTTGAAGGCAGTGGGTGGGTGGTCCAATTCAAGTTTCATGGAACTTTTAAAATTTCTATATGATGCATTTCCAGGTAATAATAAAGTGCCGATAAGTATATATGAGGCAAAGAAAACGTTGAGTACTCTAGGAATAGAGTACGATAAGATACATGCTTGCTTGCATGATTGTGTGCTATGTTGAAAAGAGTGTGAAGACTTAGATAGATGTCTGTGTGAAATGACTCTCGATCGAAGAAGGCTAAGAAATCGTCAAAGGGAAGAAAAGCTGTATTAGCTAAGATGTTATGGTACATTCCATTGGAACCACGCTTGATGCGATTATTTCGCAATGTGGATCATGCAAAGGATTTAGCTTGGCACCATGATAAGAGGATTGATTATAGCATGTTAAGACATCCAACCAATGTGCCACAATGGACATTTGATACAGAGAATATAGATTTCAGTGCAAAACCAAGGAATATTCATTTTGTTTTATCTACAAATGGAATGAATCCTCATAGTAACCAAATACCAAGTATACTACTTGGCTAGTTATTCTTGTTAACTACAATCTTCCACCAGACTTGTGCATGAAGCAAAAGTTCTTGATGCTAACTTTCTTGATCCCTAGGCCTAATCAACCAAGAAATAACATTGATGTATACTTGGCACCATTGATTGATACTTGATAAAAGCCAATTAACCGTTGAGAATTACAATGATTGGAAGAGGAACATAAATATTGTCGTAGTCTTTCAGAAACTAAAATTTGTGCTGACGATATTGTGTCCTCTCGAACCTACTAGGGAATTCACTAATGAGCAAATCCAAGTATATGATCCTTGGAAAGATGCTAATGATCAGGCCCAGTGTTATGTTATGGCTAGTATGAATAACATACTGCAGGCTTAACATGAAGACTATGAGACTGCAAAGCAGATCTTGGATATTCTTGAAGACATATTTGAAGGCCAAGCCATAACAAAATGACGAAGGGCGCTTTGAAAACTTTTGAACTGCAAACAAAGACTGGGGACATCAATGAAGGAGCATATGATATTGTCATAGGTTACCTTCTTGAGGCTCAAGCCCATGGAGCTCATATCGATGCCAAGTCATAGATGACTATGTTTTTTTGGACTTTATCAAAGGAGTTATTCCATTTAGAGCTTCATACAATTTGAGCAATAGACAGGATGTGACCTTAACAAAGTTAATGAAGCAATTACAGAAGTTTGAAAATTTGTTTAAGGAAACTCTTGTGGGTGGCGAGGCCAACTTGGTGGCTGCATTAGGTTCCAATCCTAAACCTAGGAAAGGAAGGAAGCAGAAGGCTAAGAACAAGAAGTCTTTCATTCCTGCAAATGGCAAGAAGAAGAAGAAGGAAAAGAAGAACTCGAAGAAGCTAAAGTGCTTTTTCTATAGGACGATTGGCCATATTAAGAAGAATCGCAAGGACTTCCTTTCTAGAGGAGGTAGGTGTGATCTTTTGGCTATTGAAACTTGTTTGGTTAAGGAATCAAGTGACACTTGGGTCATGATTCTTGAGCAACTAATCATGTTTGTGTTTCTCCACAAGAGTTCAAAGACATGAGAAGTCTGCTGCATGAAGACTTCACGCTTCAAATGGGTGATGGATCCTTAATGTTAGCTAAAACAGTGGGAGACGTCCATCTTTATTTTGCTAATTATAAGATTTTAGTTTTGTGAGATTGTTTTTATGTTCCTAGACTTAAAAGGAATTTAACATCTGTAGCTTATTTATTTAAAGACACTTATTCAGTTTCTTTTAATAATAAAGTGGTGATTCGTAAAACAAATGTTTTATCTATGATGTATGGATGCAAAATAATCTATATTTTATCAAACCTAAGATAGACTTACTATTTGACACTGAGGTTAATGATAATAACTCTAAAGGACTTTAGACTTCTTACTCTAATAAGACCTATCTTTGGCATTTGCCATTAGGTCATATTAGCCTGAATAGAATTCAAAGATTGGCAAGGGATAGACCTTTAAGTTACTTAAAGGTGGAATCTATACTACAATGTGAATCTTGTTTGGAGGGCAAAATGACCAAAAAACCATTCAGGTTTAAGGGCAATAAGGCCGACGGGGTTCTAGAACTTGTGTATAGTGATGTTTGTGGTCCTATGAACATCCAGACAGAAGGACGGTATAAGTATATCATCAATTTTATTGATGACTACTCAAGGTATAGGTATGTCTACCTAATGCATTACAAAAGTGAAACTTTTGAAAAGTTAAGGGAGTTTCGAGCTAAAGCAAAAAAGCAATTCGGTAAACCTATAAAAGCACTTCGATTCAATCGACGTGGTGAATACCCCTCTAATGAGTTCTTGGAACACTTATAAGAGAATGAGATTTTATCCCATTTGACTATGCCGGGCATTCCATAGCAGAATGGCATAGCTGAGAGAAATAATAGGACTTTGTTAGGCATGGTTAGGTCCATGATCAGTTATCATCATTGCCTTTATCCTTTTAGGGATATGCACTACAAACACCATATTATCTTTTGAACAATGTGCCTTCAAAATTGGTTCCTAAAACTCCTCACAAATTGTGGATAGGGAAAAGACATCCTTAAACTATATTCGCATGTACGGATGTCCATCTCATATCCTGTATAAAGGCAAATAAGTTGGAAGCACGTTCGGAAGTTTGTGTATTTGTGGCATACCCAAAAGGGATTGAAGGGGTTGTTTCTATAACCCAAAAGAAAATAAAGTCGTGGTTTCTACAAATGCAACTACATAAAAGACTTTAAACCTTAAAGTAAAGTGGTACTCTAAGAGTTAGGGAGTGATTTGATCACTTCGGGGGTTCTAGTGGAAACCAATCCAATCAATGAACAAAAACCAACCGAACAACAACCTAAGGGGCTTCGACATAATGGGAGGATTAGGCTTTAACTTGAGAGGTATATGTTAAGTGGTGAGGCCTTTTTGGCTAAACCAAATGAACATGGCAGGTATCCTTACACTTACGAAGAGGCTATGAAGAATGTTGATTCAAAACTCTGGACAGAAGCCATAAATACTAAGATAAAGTCTATGGAGACTAATTAGGTCAAGGAACTTATGGATCTCCCTGAAGGGGTAAAACCCATAGGGTGTAAGTGGATCTATAAGAGAAAAAGAGGAGCAGATGGAAAAGTCAAAACCTATAAGGCTAGACTGGTAGCTAAGGGATATATGCAAGGGAAGGAATCAATTATGAGGAAACCTTTTTGCCTGTAGCCATGCTTAAGTCCATCTTCATTGTCTTGTTTATATGCAGCTACCCTCGACTACGAGATTTGCTAGATGGATGTCAAGATGGCCTTTCTGAATGGCTATCTTGATGAGTCCATATAGGATTGATCGGGTTCAAGACAGGTTCAAGGCTAAGGGTTAGGAGGTAAGGTTTGTAAGCTACCAAAGTCAATTTATGGACTTAAGCAGGCTTTCCATTCTTGGAACATAAGATTGATCGGGTGATCAAGACTTATGGGTTCGAACAAAATGTGGACGAACCATATGTTTAAAAACACATGAAGGATAGGAAGGTGGTTTTTCTACTACTCTATGTAGATGACATTCTATGAATTGACAATGACATTGAGGTGTTGGCATCGGTCAAATTATGGTTAACTAAGCAATTTGACGTGAAAGACTTGGGTGAAGCTAATTATGTTCTCGATAGCAGATATTTCGGTATAGGAAAAACAGAATGATAATTTTGTCCTAAATAGCTTACATAGATAAAATTCTCAAGAGGTTTATAATGCAGGATTCTAATAAAGGTGGTCAACCATCTAGGTTTAGAATTACTCTTTCTAAGAAAAACACACCAAAGTCTGATGAAGAAAGGGAAAACATGAAGAAGGTGCCTTATGCTTCAACAGTGGGTAGTCTCATGTATGCCATGCTTTACATAAGACCAGATATTAGTTATACAGTCAGGATAGTATGTCGATTTCAGTCAGATCCAGGACCGAACCATTGGGTTACGATCAAGCATATTTTGAAGTACTTGAGAAGGACTCGAGGGTATATGCTTGTATATTCGGGTGAGGATTTAACACCTTTAGAATATACTGATTCTGATTTTCAATCCTATTCATATTTGAGAAGATCGACTTCTGGTTTTGTGTTTACTCTAGGAAGCAGTGCCATTGTTTAGAGAAGTGTCAAGCAAGATTGCACTTCAGATTCAATAATGGAAGCCGAGTATGTGCAGCTAGTGATGCTTCGAAAGAAGCAGTGTGGCTCCATAAGTTCCTTAGGGATCTTAAGGTAGTTCCTAGGATGGATAAGGTGGTATCACTTTATTATGATAACACTTCAGCAATAGCTAATTCTAAAAAACTAATATTTCACAAGAAGATTAAGCATATTCATTAGAAGTATCATGTGATAAAGGACTTCATTGAGGGCGGGCATGTTGCTGTATGCAAAATTGCATCTAATGGCAATTTAGCTATTCCATTCATGAAGACACTAACTGCGAGAGTTTTCGAGAGGCATGTGAAAGCTATAGGAAAGCGTGATATGTCATATTTACTCATTAGTGCAAGTGAGAGATTGTTAGACATGTATGCCCTACGGAGTAAAATGTGTAATATGTGTTGGAAGATATTTTATCACAAAGAATTCATTATTCATATACCAAATATTGTCCTCTTTATGTTCATATTTGCTGAATATATATTAAGCAAACAAAAGTCTTATACTGTCGGTCTAACCCTTAAGAATCAGGCATATGATAGATAGATTATGCAGAAGACATGAATCTAAAGGTGATGGTCTAAATTATAAGATCTGCAATCGAGGTTGGGCGCTTTATTCAAGCTAAAATTTTTATGTTGTCTGCATCCTAGATGGGAGATGACTTGTCTTGGCCATTGGAGTTGAACTCTGCGAGTAGAAACATTGGTACATTGCCATAGGTGACGATGTATTAGATTGGGACATAAAGTGGAATTGATTTGGATTAATAATTCCATCTGTGCAAATCAATTCACTTTAGACAATCATATGCATTGTAACTTAATCCTAAAATGATTAATGGGCCCGTTATTTTGACTTATGTTTTTTGATGTACCAAAGGGTGACATCCTAACTTCATGATGGTGTGCATACCGATATGTGGAGACATGACTTTTGATAGCATAGACCTATTATTCATAGATATAGAATCTATAGCTCCATTAGTGGAGTCAATGATATTCTCTTATATACGTTATCTTATAATTGGAAAACTAGAACGCTCAACCATTTAGATATATATGTGTAACCAAATAGTATACTGTCCTTAGATGGTAAGTTTTCTAATGGTGAGATAACGGAACGTAAGATAAAAATTATTAGGAAGGTAAGATGGAATTTATGCTTAAGTCGATTACGAATATGTCACGCCCCGAAATCCAAGGGGTGACATGGTGGATTAATTAATTTAAATAAATTAAATTTGGTAAGAATCGCCATTAAAAGGTAATAATAACCGATTTGAAAAATGTAAAATCATTAGAAATCTGGAAACAAATAAATAGAAAAGAAAACATTAGATAAATAGACCCTATTGGGTCCCACCAAACCCACTTTAGTGTGCACACAAAGTACTAGCAATATTAAATACATAACCACAGTCTAAGGAAATATAAGTAAATTTAAAACATTACATGCCTTGTTATATATATCCTAAATGATAATGTTATAATCCTGCAATTTCCTTCCTGAGTCTTCAGTCTCCCTAATCTAAACTCCACCTAGTGGAAGGGAAATTTTAAAACAAGAAAATGTGAGCGAAAGGCTTAGTAGGACTAAATCTTGAAAAGATTTAATTTAAACACATATATTTCATATTTAACCAAATGCTAAAATATAGAACAAATAAATAATCAAATAATAAATTAGAACTTATTGAATTTGACCACACAATATTAATCCTTTACTCATCCATAGACAATCTCATTATTAGGTTATAAGCAAAGCCAAATGAATCACCACCGAAGTGGCCCAATTGGGTTTCGGGACCTGCACCTAAGGTCGCGCTTCCTACGACCCGATCTCTATTCATGGCATCATGCTCTATTTTATCATTCCAGACGGTACCAACCGACACGTCCGATGTCATAACATCATTATGTTTCATTTCACCGAATGTTCTCATTACACTCATTATTATCATCCATTAATTAACCAATAATGAAAATAAGTAGTAAACTTCATTTCTTGTAAATCATAAAAAAAAGGTTTTATGACCAAATCTCTTTTCAAAACATGGCTACCAAGGGGAAGGGATAGACGTCCTACCTCGATATCTATACTAATGCCGAACACTATAGTCCCGATCCGCTATACGTTAGCTCCATGGAACCACAAACAACCTTGAATCAAAGCTCAAAATCACATTTGTGGAGTCCGAATATGTGTTCTTCACTTCCCAATCCAGCTGAGAATCAAGCCCAAAACTCAAAATCTTGAAATCAAAATCAAAGAGAAGGAGGGAAGAGAGAGGTAGCGTGAGAGAGAGAGAGAGAAGAGAGAGAGAGAGTGGCTGAGAGAGAGTGAGGAGAGTGTGAGTGAGAGGAGTTAAATAGAGGGATGGGAAAACAACACCGTGCCCCCAACACATGTTTTCTTGAAATCGGGATGCATCAGGCACTAGACAAATTACCTTGTTTCAAAATTCAAAATAACACCTAAAAATAATAAATGATTGGATAAATTTAAAATACCATAATATACTTTAATTAAGCTTAAGTTTTCATTAAAGCATACTAATTCACCATCTAATCACCATTTACGCATAATTAAATTTTCTGGGCGTTACAACTATCCACCTCTAAAGAAAATTTCATCCTCGAAATTAAAAGTCGAATTAAAAACAAAACAAATGAGGGTACAACTCTCTCATAATCGACTCTAATTCCCAAGTCATTTCGTCAGCTCCGTGATGCTGCCACATGACTTTCACTAGAGGTATCTCATGACGTCGTAAGCTTATCACTTTTCGATTGATAATTTGAACTAGCACCTCCTCATAAGTTGTGTCTTGTTGAACCTGCACATCTAGAAATGGAATAATCTTGCTTGGTTCGGGCAGACATTTTCGAAGCATCGACACATGAAGCACATCATGATTGTGAGAAAGCTCGGGGGGAAGATTAAGGCGATAAGCGACCATACCTATGCGCTGAGTAATCTCAAATGGTCTGATATACCTCGGTGCAAGTTTCCCACTCACACCAAATCATGCTGTACTTTGCGCGGTGAAACTTTCAGAAGAACAGAATCCCCTACCTCAAACTCCAGAGGCCGACGTCTCCTATCTACGTAGCTCAACTGCCTACTCTGGGTAACCCTCAACCGATCATGGATTACGGTGACTTTCTCGTTACTATCACAAATCTCATCGGGTCCAAGAATAACTCTATCTTCTGGTTCTACCCAACATACTGGCGAACGACACGGCCGCCTATAAACTGCTTCAAATGGTGCCATCCCGATGCTCACCTGACAACTATTATTATACGCGAACTCTGCAAGATGCAAATATTTCTTCCAAGTTTCGTCGAAATCTACGACGCATGCACGCAGCATGTAACGCCCCCTTTTCGAACGCCACAGATGTCGTTACATTCTTACATTCATACTTTAACTCAAAACATAAATATGAATACAAAACTTAAACGATACTTTTAATTGTAAAAGTAATTAAACATACTTAACCAGGATCCATTCATACGTTTTTTTTTTTATAACTTAACACTGTTAAATCACATGCTAAACTCATTCCATGTCATAATTTATTCAATTATACTTTAAATTAATCATGAACTTATTTTAATAATATAGATATACCAAGTTATAAAATCAGGACTTATAAAAACATCACATCATATCTCATTATTCATCACATTATTTAAAGTTTACTTACTCCCACAGTTCGGCAGGCCGAACTGGGAACTTCGGCAGGCCGAACGGAACATGATCGGCAGGCCGGAACACCCTCAACCAACAGGCCGATAGAGGCTTTGCAAAACTGGCTTAAAAACTCATCATCTTTCGGCAGGCCAAAAACGTGATCGACAGGCCAAACTTTTGGACATCGGTAGGCCGACCAAGGATGTTCGGTCGGCCGACCGAGCCAAAATCTTTGAGAAAACTTAATTAAAAAAAAAACCATCCTTTCATAAAAAATGCGGAAGTTCTTAATACTTAAAATAATGAAATAAAATATAAAACATAGTTCAAGAATCCTTTAAATATTTATCATAAAAAAAGAATGTGTTCAAAATATGAAACTTGATTTAAAATATAAAAACGTTCTTCTTGGCGTGCTTCCTGTTACAATTCATCGTACTTAGTGCTCACACGCCTTCCCATGTCCTCCACCTAATCCATGATTTTCTTACCCTTATCTGCAACATGACATAAAATATGATTAAGCTAATGCTTAGTAAGTACATATAATTCTCACAATTTAAAACATTACATAACATCATCATTATCATTGTCATCATATCATAAAAGTGCCTTAATTACAATTTCATAGAAACATATCTTTCATTGCATTGACCATTTAAAAACTTATTCCATTTTATCTTAAGGGCCCAAGTGTTGCACCATGAACATCATTGTAGGCGCGCCGTCATGAGAGGAGAAGGGTAGCTAATCCCAAACCAAACATGACATCATAACATTTCATTTCATAACATTGGTGAGCAACACTTATTAGATGATACATATATATATATATATATATATAATTTTCATGCTATAAAACATATCATCATCATACATGCATAACTTTAAATCATGAAAATCTTTCATAAGAAATCCTTTAAGGAAAATAACCATAAAATTATTATGAATACCATTGTGAACATGTCATCAAACCTTGAAAAAGGTGTCATGTTGAGAATGTACTTACCTTTAAGCTAGCTTACTTAACCTTTATACCAGTTGGTGACGACGCCGCAGTCTCGAAGTACTCGTTCCTTTGTGTGTTCATGTCATATTTTTCCATTTAAAATACAATAAAATCAATACTTAACATCACAACATAAATCATCAATTCATATAACATTCATTCATATAACATTTATGTATACATTCATCACATATACGTGTTTTTATGATTTTTCCTTAAATCATAAAAATTACCTTACGCATATAAAAACAAACCATACATTTTTAAACATGAATATTTAAAAAAAAAAATGTTTTCGAACAATTAAAATGATTTAGAAATTCATACAAACATCTTATTATCATGTATAAAATTATTTCATTATCATAAAATCATTTAAACATATATAACATTTCATAAACAAAAATCCAGAAATAACATTGTTAAAACAGTTTTTTTTTAATGAAATCTCATAAAAATTTCATAACATAAAATACATTCATCATACATTATACATGCACATTTTTGGCAACTTTCATAAAAATATCATTCATTTACCTCTTGAATAAACATTACATTTTTCATGCATCAAAATTAAACAGTAATATTTTACTGTAAGGGGTAGATGATAGAAAATTCATATTTTTCATAGAAATACCGAAATAACATAAAACTTGGAAAAACATCACATAATACATACATGAACATCATAATAAAAACTCAGAGCAAAATACAATACCTAGAGAAAGATATTGTAGACGAATTGAGGAGGAGAATTTTTTTTCAGAATTACTGAAAAAATTGAGTTCTTACCTTGAAATTTCTTCTCAAAATTCTTGAATTCAACCAACAAAAAAATATGACTTTTTCTTTCAATACTTAGCAGAGAATTTTTGAGAGAGATGGAGATGGGATTCGTGAAGAAGAGAAGAAGAAGAATGAAGAATGAGAGAACGTTTCAGAACTGAGAGAGAAAAGATGAGAGAATATCTGAGAGAAAAGAACGTTAATTTTTTTTTTTAACGTTATGAGCATAATGAAGATTCATTACCCTCCATTAAGTCAGAATTTTCTGACTGTTAGATGGCAATTGGCGTGGAGGAAGGAGAGAAAAGAGGGAAAGTCAAAACTCTAATCTTACTTGCCATATTTTTGCCCTCTAAAAATAGGAAACCATTTAAAATCAGACAAATCAATGCGAAGTCAAACCTTTTATTTCCTTAACTGACAAAATTATTCCATTAATATGCCAATTAATCACAATAAATCACCCATTTAACGTAATTATCTCAGCCTTAAATTTGGAGAGATTTCTGCTAACTGCTCGTCAGCCGTGTTCGGCCTACCGATTTTCCCCTTCGGCCCGCCGGTTCCACCAAGTTTGGCCTGCCGATGGTTTTCTTCGGCTTGCCGATCTTGGGCAGACATTTCGGCCTACCGAACTTAAAACTCCGGCCTATCGAACTGTCCATAAATGCCATACATTAAAACATTCATGCATCATTGCTATTACATCATAATTAAACATACATTAAAATAATCATGAACACCTGAGCACAACGAATCCATGTGGTCGTCACCTGTCATAAAACTTGACATAAAAAGTTTGAAACATTAACATCATATATCATTACATATAACATAAATTATTAATAAAATATCATTAACGTCGTTATTAACTTAACGTGATTCATTACATAAAAATAGGCGGGTGTTACAATTCTCCCCACCTTATAAAAGTTTCGTCCTCGAAACTTAGAATAAATGTGGATACATAGCTCTCATGTTATCTTCACGTTCCCATGTGGCTTCTTCAACTTGCTGATTTCGCCATAACACCTTGACCAATGGAATTTCTTTATTCCTCAAGGTCTTGGTTTTCCGATCGAGTATCTCTATTGGCTTTTCTTCATAACTTAAGTCTTCTCGTATCTCGATCACTTGTGGCTCAATCACATGCGTAGGGTCCGGAACATACTTCTTGAGCATGGAGACATGAAATACATCATGCATTACGGACATCTCTGTAGGCAACTTCAGCTGATAAGCTACTTTGCCTATTCGTTTCACAACTTCATAAGGACCGATGAATCTTGGACTTAACTTGCTTTTCTTCCCAAATCTCATAACTCCTTTCATTGGTGCAAATTTCAGAAACACATATTTGCCCACGGCAAACTCTAAGGGTCTTCTTCTCTTGTTAGCATAACTCTTCTGACGGCTTTGTGTGGTCTCTATTTTTCTTCTTATCAACTTTATCATCTTCGATATTTCATTCACAAAATCAGTTCTTTCAGCATCGACGCTTTCCATCATCTTCTTTTCACCAGCTTCGTGCCAACATATAGGCGATCTGCATTTTCGTCTATACAGAGCCTCATATGGTGCCATCCCAATTGTCGCCTGAAAGCTATTGTTGTAAGCAAACTCAGTTAATGGCAACATTTTACACCAGCTGGTCTTAAAATCGAGAGAACAAGCCTATAGCATATCCTCTAAAATCAAGTTCGTCCTCTCTGTTTGGCCGTCTGTCTGAGGATGAAAAGCTGTACTGAAATGTAGCCTGGTTCCCATAGTAGTCTGTACACTCTTCCAAAACTTAGATGTGAACTTGCCATCACGATCTGAGATGATCGACTTGGGAATCCCATGAAGTCATACGATTTCCTTGACGTAGAGTTCTGCTAACCATTCCATGGAGTAAGTGATCTTGATAGGAATGAAATGCGCCGTCTTAGTCAGTCAATCCACCACTACCCAATTTGCATCATAACCGTTCGTAGTTCTGGACAAACCGGTAATGAAATCCATTGCTATCTCCTCCCACTTCCATTCCGGTATTTGGATAGATTGCAATTCACCACCAGGTCTCTGGTGTTCAGCCTTTACTTGCTGACATGTCATACATTTCTTCACATACTTTGCAACATCACGTTTCATTCCAAACCACCAGAAGTTACCCCTTAGATCATTATACATCTTTGTTGCACCTGGATGAATAGAGTAAGGAGTATCATGAATTTCTGCCAAGATCTTTTCCCTTAAATCATCAACATTGGGAATACATAAACGGTCCTTGAGATACAGAGTTCCATCATCCACGATACGAAACTCTTGACATTTTTCTTCTTTCATTTCTTGCTTGATCCTTGCAAGACTTACATCTTCATCATGTTTTCTCTGAATTTCATTATACATCGTCGGAGCAAGAGAGAGTGCTGATAGTTGGCCTGCTATAAGTTCCAAACCGAAGTCTAGAATTTCCTTTCTCAAAGGTGGAGGCATTGCCTGCATTGACATCAATGGGGCAACTGACTTCCTACTTAGAGCATCAGCCACTCGGTTAGCTTTTCTAGGATGATAAAGGATTTCACAATCATAATCCTTCACCAACTCTAACCATCTTTGTTGTCTCATATTCAGGTCTCTTTGCGTGAAGAAATACTTCAAACTTTGATGATCAGTGAAGATCTTACATTGGACCCCATATAAGTAGTGTCTCCATATCTTCAACGCAAAAACGACTGTGGCTAACTCGAGGTCATGAGTAGGATAGTTCTTTTCATAATCCTTCAGTTGTCTTGAAGCATAAGCAATCACCCTTTCATTTTGCATTAATACAGCTCTGAGGCCCATCTTGGATGCACTATAAATAACAAACCCATCATTTCCTTCAGGAATTGCTAACACTGGAGCCGTCGTTAGCCTTTTCTTCAGTTCTTGAAAAGTTTTTTCGCATGCATCCGTCCATTCATACTTCTTTCCTTTGCAAGTCAGGTTCGTAAGTGGAGCCGCTGTCTTGGAGAAATCTTCTACGAATCTCAGATAATAACCTGCTAAACCTAAGAAGCTTCTTATTTCACTTGCATTCATCGGTTGCTTCCAGTTGAGAACAACTTCTATTTTAGCAGGGTCAACCATAATCCCTTCCTTCGAAATAACATGCCCCAAGAATGACACTTTATCCAGCCAAAACTTGCATTTGGAGAACTTTGTATATAGCTGGTGTCTTCTTAAAGTCTCCAGCACAATTCTTAAATGCTCCTCATGATCTTTGTGACTCTTAGAATAGACAAGAATATCATCGATAAATACAACAACAAATTTATCGAGGAAATCCTTGAATACCCTGTTCATCGAATCCATAAAGGCAGCAGGTGCATTCGTCAAACTGAAAGGCATAACCATGAATTCATGGTGACCATACCTCGACCTGAAAGCAGTCTTGGGGATATATCCTTCTTTAACCTTCAACTAGTGATATTCTGATCGTAGATCAATCTTTGAGAACACTGATGCACCCTTGAGCTGATCAAACAAATCATCGATTCGAGGCAACGGGTACTTGTTCTTGATCGTCACCTTGTTCAGCTCTCTATAGTCGATGTAGAGTCTCATAGTGCCATCCTTCTTCTTTACAAACAAAACTGGAGCACCCCATGGTGAGTGACTTGGCCTGATAAATCCTTTGTCAAGTAGCTCCTTTAATTGCGTGTGAAGTTCCTTTAACTCTGCCAGGGCCATTCTGTAAGGCGCTTTTGAGATTGGATCGGTGCCAGGAGCGAGCTCAATCTCGAATTCAATTTCTCTTTTTGGCGGTAGACTCGTCAGATCATCAGGAAACACATCTTCATATTCATGAACAACATGCACATATTCAATTCTTGTCTTTCCTTCTTGGCTTTTGTCTATAGCATTCGCCAGATAGCCCATGTAGCCACTTGCTAATAACTTCCTTGCTTTCATTGCCGATAGAAACATGTGAGGTTTCTTTCTGGACTCACCAACATAAATGAACTTCTGATCGCCTTCAGGATGGAAGATCACCTTTTGTTTTTGGCATTCGATGGTGGCATTATACTTGCTGAGGAAATCCATCCCAAGAATCATGTCATAGTCATGCATGTCGATCACAATAAGGTCGACGAATAACTCCCTATCAAAAATCCATAGGGGTATTGTATGCAAACAGTACGTAGATAATATCATTTCCTCGGAGGGTAGTGTCGTTGTGAATTCTTATCTCATAGGCTCTAAACGAACCTCTAATTTCTTAGCATATGACATAGATACAAAAGAATGCGTGGCACCTGTATCAAAAAGAACATAAACATCATTAGATAAGCTTGTTATCTGACCTGTGACCACATTGGAAGCTTCAACAGCCACTTGTTCTTTTGTCATGGCATAGATTCGGGCATTCGTTGGTGGGGCTTCAATTCTCCCTTGACTAATAAGTGGCCCTTCAAGGGAGGCTTGCATCTGATGTAGCTGGGCTTGAGGAGGAGCTCTCTGTGAGGCATTGGCATTCATCAGCTTGGGGCAGTTCTTAACAAAGTGGTCTTCACGGCCACAAATGAAACATTGGTTTGTTCCCAAATGACATTCCCCTAAATGCTTCTTTCCACATTTGTCACATGGTTGAAATCGCCTGTTATTGTTGTTAGGCTGGCGATCATTGTGCCTCTTGTTGTCTTGACCCTGCTGGCTTTGAGGATTACCCTTCCTCTTTTTATTCCTCCAGTTTTGGTTGCTGTTGTTGCTGCTATTGTTGTTGTTGTTGTTCCTGTGGGGAGGGCGGTTCTGGTTGTTTGCATTGTTGGCCTACTGACCTGATTGAGGCTGGTTTCTTCTTAACTTGGACAGATGAAACTCAGCACGTTGAGCCCTCATGACAACCTGTTCTTGAGTCCTGGGTGGACTTGCCCCATCAATGATCACAACAATATCTAGCCTAAGGGCTCTGATCAATCTTCTGACCCTTTTGCCTTTATCCATAACCATTCCTGGACATAAACGGGCTAGCTGGTCAAACTTTATCACCACATCAGTGACTGACATATCCCCCTATCGTAAGCTCTCGAACTCCTCATAATGCTTCCTCGTGACATTCATATGGAAAAACTTCGTGTTGAATTCATGAACGAAGTCAGCCCATGTCATTTGTTCAACATTCCTGCTCTGTTCGATGCCATCCCACCATATCCTGGCCTCCATGGTGAGGCAGTACGATGCACAGAGGACCTTTTCATTATCTGTGAAATCCATGAGTCGTAAGGTGGCCTCAATCGTCTTTAACCATCCCTGAGCTACTAGCGGATCATTAGAACCTTCGAAATCTGCTGGCTTAACTCTCTTCCATCTGACCAGTAGGGGTTCCTGATAGGCCGCTCTTGGTTCAGTAGCAGGAACTGGGACTTCGTTTACTTGTGGTTGCAGAGGAGGAGGAGGCACATCATTACCTTATCGGTCATCATTCTAGCCGTTGGTCCTTAACGCAGCAATTTCCCTTCGTTGATCCTCAAGTTGCCTCTGCAACTCAGCGATCATTGTCATGAGTCTTTCATTGGTTTGGGTGAGCGTCTACATTCTTCGGTGGCCGTCCATTGTAAATTTCCTAAAAGAATTAGGAACTTAGAAATAATCTTCCAATTATGAGACAGGTTTTCACTACTAGATCATTAATCATTCAATATTAAGACCTTAATCTTATCATCATACTTGCATCAACACATCTAACTTTATAACATACTCACTTGGAGGACTTGGATTGACGTGTGGCGATATGAATTGTAATCGAAAAATCGCTCTGATACCAAAGCCTGTAATGCCCTTTTTTCGGACGCCACAAATGTCGTTACATTCTTACATTCATACTTATTTAACTCAAAACATAAATATGAATACAAAACTTAAACGATACTTTTAATTGTAAAAGTAATTAAACATACTTAACTAGGATCCATTCATACGTTTTTTTTTTTATATATAACTTAACATTGTTAAATCACATGCTAAACTCATTCCATGTCATAATTTATTCAATTATACTTTAAATTAATCATGAACTTATTTTAATAATATAGATATACCAAGTTCTAAAATCAAGACTTATAAAAACATCACATCATATCTCATTATTCATCACATTATTTAAAGTTTACTTAATCCCACAGCTCGGCAGGCCGAACTGGGGACTTCGGCAGGCCGAACGGAACATGATCAGCAGGCCAGAATTCCCTCAACCGGCAGAGGCTTTGCAAAACTGGCTTAAGAACTCATCATCTTTCGGCAGGCCAAAAATGTGATCGGCAGGCCGACCAAGGATGTTCGGCAAGCTGACCAAGGATGTTCGGCAGGCCGATCGAGCCAAAATCTTTGAGAAAACTTAATTTTTTTTTTTTAAAAAACCATCCTTTCATAAAAATGCAGAAGTTCATAATACTTAAAATAATGAAATAAAATATAAAACATAGTTCAAGAATCCTTTAAATATTTATCATAAAAAAAGAACGTGTTCAAAATATGAAACTTGATTTAAAATATAAAAACGTTCTTCTTGGCGTGCTTCCGGTTACAATTCATCGTGCTTAGTGCTCGAACGCCTTCCCATGTCCTCCGTCTAATCCATGATTTTCTTACTCTTATCTGCAACATGACATAAAACATGATTAAGCTAATGCTTAGTAAGTACATATAATTCTCACAATTTAAAACATTACATAACATCATCATCAATATTGTCATCATATCGTAAAATTACCTTAAGCACAATTTCATAGAAACATATCTTTCATTGCATTGACCATTTAAAAACTTATTCCATTTTATCTTAAGGGCCCAAGTGTTGCACCATGAACATCATTGTAGGCGCGCCGTCATGAGAGGAGAAGGGTAGCTAATCCCAAACCAAACATGACATCATAACATTTCATTTCATGACATTGGTGTGCAACACTTATTAGATAATACATATATATATATATATATATATATAATTTTCATGCTATAAAACATATCATCATCATACATGCATAACTTTAAATCATGAAAATCTTTCATAAGAAATCCTTTAAGGAAAATAACCATAAAATCATCATGAATACCATTGTCAACATATCACCAAACCTTGAAAAAGGTGTCATGTTGTAGGTGAGAATATACTTACCTTTAAGCTAGCTTACTTAACCTTTATACGAGTTGGTGACGACGCCACAATCTCGAAGTACTCGTTACTTTGTGTGTTCATGTCATATTTTTCCATTTAAAATACAATAAAATCAGTACTTAACATCACAGCATAAATCATCCATTCATAAATCATCAATTCATATAACATTCATTCATATAACATTTATGTATACATTCATCACATAAACATGTTTTCATGATTTTTCCTTAAATCATAAAAATTACCTTAAGCATGTAAAAACAAACCATACATTTTTAAACATGAATATTTAAAAAAAAAACATTTTTGAACAATTAAAATGATTTAAAAATTCATACAAACATCTTATTATCATGTATAAAATTATTTCATTATCATAAAATCATTTAAACATATATAACATTTCATAAACAAAAATCCAAAAATAACATTGTTAAAACAGTTTTTTTTTTTAATGTAATCTCATAAAAATTTCATAACATAAAATACATTCATCATACATTATACATGCTCATTTTTGACAACTTTCATAAAAATATCATTCATTTACCTCTTGAATAAACATTACACTTTTCATGCATCAAAATTAAACAGTAATATTTTACTGTGAGGGGTAGAGGAGAGAAAATTCATATTTTTCATAGAAACACCGAAATAACATGAAACTTGGAAAAACATCATATAATACATACATGAACATTATAATAAAAACTTAGAGCAAAATACAATACCTAGAGAAAGATATTGTAGACAAATTGAGGAGGAGAATTTCTTTTCAGAATTACCGAAAAAATTGAGTTCTTAACTTAAAATTTCTTCATAAAATTCTTGAATTCAACCAACAAAAAAATATGACTTTTTCTTTCAATACTTTGCAGAGAATTTTTGAGAGAGATGGAGATGGGATTCGTGAGAAGAGAAGAAGAAGAATGAAGAATGAGAGAACGTTTTAGAACAAAGAGAGAAAAGATGAGAGAATATCTGAGAGAAAAGAACGTTAAATTTTTTTTTTAACGTTATGAGCATAATGAAGATTCATTACCCTCCATTAAGTCAGAATTTTCTGACTGTTAGATGGCAATTGGCGTAGAGGAAGGAGAGAAAAGAGGGAAAGTCAACACTCTAATCTTACTTGCCATATTTTTGCCCACTAAAAATAGGAAACCATTTAAAATCAAACAAATCAATGCGAAGTCAAACATTTTATTTCCTTAACTGACAAAATTATTCCATTAATATGCCAATTAATCACAATAAATCACCCATTTAATGTAATTATCTCAGCCTTAAATTTGGAGAGATTTCTGCTGACTAATCGTCAGCCATGTTCGGCCTGCCGATTTTTCCCTTCGGCCTATCGGTTCCACCAAGTTTGGCCTGCCGATCTTGGGCAGACATTTCAGCCTGCCAAACTTAAAAGTCTAGCCTGCCGAACTATCCATAAATGCCATACATTAAAACATTCATACATCATTGCTATTGCATCATAATTAAACATACATTAAAATAATCATGAACACCTGAGCACAACGAATCCATGTAGTCGTCACCTGTCATAAAACTTGACATAAAAAGTTAGTAACATTATCATCATATATCATTACATATAACATAAATTATTAATAAAATATCATTAACTTCGTTACCAACTTAACGTGATTCATTACATAAAAATAGGCGGGTGTTATATAGCATATCCTCAAGGATCTGAATAACCCGTTTAGACTGCCCGTTGGTCTGAGGATGAAAGGCCATGCTGAAGTTCAAGTTTGTCCCCAAAGCCTCCTGAAAACTCCTCCAATACCTAGCATTAAACCGAGTGTCTCTATCAGAAGTAATAGACAAGGGACCCCGTGTAACCTCACTTTATTATGCAAATATAGCTCTCCCAAAACACGTCTCAAACACGTCAATCTGAAAGGAATAAAGTGCTCTGATTTCGTCAACCTGTCAATGATAACCCAAATTGCATTATGTCCTTGCTCCGTCCTCGACAATCCGGTGAGGAAATCCATCGTGATATGCTCTCATTTCCACCCTAGAATGGGAAGCGGCTAAAGCTGACCAGCGGGCTTCTGATGCTCGTACTTCACCTGAAGACAAGTCACGCACTTAGCCACGTATTCTTGGACATCCTTCTTCATGCCTCTCCACCAATACTACCTCTTTAAATTGCGATACATCTTTGTGCTCCCAGGATGAATGGCAAACTGAGACCTATGAGCTTCGTCCATCACGGCTTTCGTCACGTCCTCGATTGCTGGCACTTCTAGGCGTTCCCTGAAGTATAGCGACCCATCTGTATGAATCCTCTATTCCTTGAACTGTTCTCCATTTTGGATCTGTGTCCATATTCCTTGAAGATGTTGATCCTGCCATTGATTCTGCTTTATCATCTGAATGAGAGCTGGTGTCAATTCCATATGGTATACCAAAACCTGATCGCTACCATCGTAGTACCGCAACCCATACTCACTCATTGTGGTGTCTCTCCTCCAATCCTCGAGTGCTAAACATGCGAGAGATCCCAAAGTCTTCCTGTTGAGTGCATCAGCGACAACGTTGGCCTTACCCGGATGATACTGTAACGTGAAATCATAATCTTCTATGTATTCCATCCATTTCTGTTGTCTTAGATTCAAATCCCTCTGCGTGAATAAATACCTCAAGCTCTTATGGTCTGAGGAAACCTAAAAAGTTACACCGTACAAGTAGCATATCCAAATCTTCAAAGCATAAATCACTGCCGCTAGCTCTAAATCGTGAGTGGGATAGTTCTGTTCTTGAGGCCTTAACTACCGTGACCCATAAGCTACAACTTGTCCATGCTGCATCAACACACACCCGAGTGCTCGTCCCGATGCATCGGTGTAGACCTCATAAGGCTCATCATTGCACGGAATAACTAATACAGGTGTTGTAGTCAACCGATCCTTTAACTCTTGGAAAGCATATTCACAGTCCTCATCCCATTCAAACCTGACATTTTTCTGGATTAACCTTGTCAATGGAGCCGCTATCTTAGAAAAATCCTTCACGAACTTCCTGTAATACCCAGCAAGTCCTAAGAAGCTACAAATTTTGGCCACATTCCTCGGTCATTCCCATTATACTATAGCCTCAATCTTAGACAGATCTACCAAAATACCCTGCTCGGAGATGATGTGTCCCAGAAACTTAAACTTAGTTAACCAAATTTCACACTTTTCCTTCTTGGCATACAACTGGTGTTCTCGTAGAATTTGAAGCACGATCCTAAGGTGTTGCTCATGCTCCTCTCAGGTCTTAGAATAAATCAGTATGTCATCAATAAACACAATCACAAACTAGTCCAAATAAGGCCTAAAAATCCTATTCATCAAGTCCATGAAAGCTGCAGGAGCATTCGTCAATCCAAACGGCATAACCATAAACTCAAAATGCCCATACCAAGTCTTGAAGGCAGTCTTAGGAATATCATCCTCCCTAATCCTAAGCTGGTGATATCCGGA
The DNA here is from genome assembly GCA_025403435.1 of Artocarpus heterophyllus. NCBI lineage: Eukaryota > Viridiplantae > Streptophyta > Magnoliopsida > Rosales > Moraceae > Artocarpus > Artocarpus heterophyllus. Next base: position 32,448,439 of record CM046338.1, read on the forward strand.
TCGCAAGTTAATCTTCGAGAAATATCAGGAACCTTCTAACTGGTCAAACAGCTCGTCAATCCTAGGTAGTGGATACTTATTCTTCACGGTGACCCTATTTAACTGTTGATAATCAATACACAACCAGAGAGTACCATCATGTTTCTTAGCAATCAAAACTGGTGCGCCCCATGGTGATGTATTGTTTCTAATATGCCCCTTATCTGCTAAGCATGAAGTTGTGCCCTAAGTTCTTTCATCTCTGCCGGCGCCATCCAATACGGTGCTATGGAGATCGGAGCGGTCCTGGGAAACAACTCAATACTGAACTCAATCTCTCGATGCGGCAGCAATCTGGGCAATTCATTGGGGAAGACATCGCTGAATTCATCAACCACTGGTATCGCCACATCCTCTCTTATTGCACTAGACTCTCCTTCAAGATTCAAGAGATGCTCATAACAAGCCAAATTCCTTCATCCTCTAAGACACGGTTTCATGAGTCGTTCACTCACCACCTGATCATTACTACCTTGGTAAGTGATCATCGTCCCCCCTATCAGACACTAGGGTGACTCTTTTAAGCTAACAGTCAACTAAAGCATTGTACTTGGACAACCAATCCATTCATAGGATCTCATGGGGATTACAATCAAATCACTTTTTAGAGTCTCACCCCCAATCACTATCTTGCAGGATTTACAAATATAGTTTACACACACCCGCCCCAGGGTGAAGAAATCATCAAGAACTCATTAAATTCCTCTATTTCTAAACCCAAGGCATGTACAAAAGAACTCGAGATGAGGGAATGAGTGGCACCGGTATCAAATAGAGCGTGAGCTAAGGACTGAGAAACTAAAATCATACCACCACCTACAGCATGGCTAGCTTGAGCATCCGTGCTCTCTGATGTCATGGTGTGGATTTGGGCTGGAGACTTCCCTTTTCCCTTGTTGGCATTACTAGATCCCAAATTTGTTGGTCGATACTGCTACGGTGGAGGCGACTGTACACTGACTGTACTTGGCACTCGATACTGTAGAGTGTTCCGCTGCAAACCCTATTGCTAATGTCCTTGTGTCGGGTACTGCATTTGTTGAGGTGTAGACTGATAAAAAGGCAGTTGAGGAGGTTGCTACAAAGGAACTGAAGACTGACCCTAAAACTGACGACTCGTACCCTCTCCAGCTTGGAATCCCTGCCAAGCATTCCTAATTAGGCAATTCCTCTTAATATGTCCTGACTGCTGGGAATAATGATAATGAAAACTATAAGGGTTACTGCGCCGGCTGCCTAACAAACTACCATTCCCACTGCTGGCATCTCCCTACTGGTTTTTCACCTGGGCTTGATGACTATCACTATTTCTCCGATTACTCATATAGGGCCCTCCTGACGTCCCTGCCCGATTCTCACTATAAAGAGTATGTTCGCTTTCCATAGAAATGCCCTAAGGAGTAAAAATGTAATAAGTTTTTGGAGACATTTTTATCAATAAAGAATTTATTTTTTGTTTATATACCAAATCTTGTCATCTTTACATTCATATTTGTTAAATGTATGATAAGGAAACAAAAGTCTGAGACTATCGGTCTAAACCTTAAGAATTGGGCATATGATGGACAGATTATGCGAAAAACACGATTCTTAATCATAAGATCCACAATCGAGGAAATAAAGTTGGAAGCTTTATTCATGTAAAGATTGTTATGTTGTCTATATCCCTATTGGGAAATAGTTTGTCTTGACCGTCGGAGGTGGATTCTGTGAATAGAAACATTGTCACGTTGTCATAGGTGACGATGTGTTGGATCATGACATAAAGTGAATTGATTTGTATTCATAATTTTTTCTCAGCAAATCAATTCACTTTAGACAATCATTTGTATTGTATCTTAATCCTGAGATGAATAGTGGGCCCATTGTCTTGACTTGTGTCTTTTGATGTACCAAAGGGTGACATCCACATCTTAATAGTGGTATACATGCTGGTACATTGGAGGCATGACTCTTGATAGCATAGACCTATTATTCATAGATATGGAATCCGTAGTTCCTCTTTAGGAATAATGATATCCTCTTATATGCGTTATCCTGTAATTGAAAAATTAGAGCGCTCATCCATTTGGATACATAGGTGTAACCGAATGATATACTGTCTTTGGATAGTAAGTTTTCTAATGGTGAGATAATGGAACGTAAGATAAAAATAATCGAGAAAGTAAGACAGAACTTGTCCATAAGCCGATTATGGATAATCATATGAGGATATGATACACTATGATATGTCATGGAGACTTAGCTATACGGGCTTCATAATTCTATGTAGTTCGAGAGTACAGCTCTAAGCTTTTAGTGGAGTAGCGTTAGAGTTGATAATTATGAAATGTATATCTTGGATATTAGGTTTCATAATTATCGGGAGCTTGAATATATAGGTCCATTTGGTCCCCTTTGCTAGCTCACAACATCCTATAACGATACAGCGTGCTTTTTCAATAATTGGTAACTTATGTCGGATTTATTAGATTGGTTGAAATTTGAAAGAATCAAATAATTTATGTCTGTTTATCGGTTGAATTAATGTTGTGATAAAAATTAATTCAAGATAAACTTATTGAATTGTAAGGATCGGATAATTCTTGTCTATTTATCGGTTGATTTAATTTTGAATAATTAGGTCAAGAAAAACTTGTAGAATTATTAGGAATTCATTTATTTTCCTAGAGATTATCTAGATAAAGTTGTTTTAATAAGATAACTTCTCTATTGGGTTATTTGAATTAAAACTGAGACTTTATCCTATAGAATCTCGGGTGGAAAATAAAAGATTCGCTGAGACTTTTTTTTGACAGTTCGGTATGCCGATCCTCAAGTTTGGCCTGCTGATGGGGCAAGTTCGGCCTGCCTATTAGACAGATTGGCCTGCCTATAGATGAAAAAGAAATCACGTGTTTTTGTGTGGATTTCATCAGATATTGATCCGAATTTGATTCTGATTAGAATTTTTGAGACCTTATCTGATAAGGAATGATACTATACCTAACCTTTATAAATAGAGAGTGAGTCTCATAAGTTATTTTAGATCAATTGAGAGATTAAGAGTGATACTTTGCTGGTGAGAATCTGAAAACTCCCTGAGAGCTTTTGTTCACAAATTATGAACACTTGCTTTGGGTTCTCTCGATTGGTTGGAATGAGAGTCACCTAGAGAAGGAGCTGTACATGTAAGCCTATACTCACTCCGATCGTGGATAGAGAATAGCAAAGAAGATCAGTTAGTTGAGGCTCTTCTGGAACGTTACTTCTATTCACATTTTGTGAGGGTTCTTTGGTATACAAAGGTTAGTAAGATCTGGTTAATTTATACATATAGCATGTCAAACTTGTGTTTTGGAAAATTCTCTTATGTAAAATTTTTAAAATTCCACTCCGTACTATTTTTTCAACAATTGGTATCAGAGCCAGGTTTTTTACATAAATTTACGGGTTTGTGATCATACTATATGTATAAATTTTATGATCTTAGTCTCTCCTATGCTTGAATTTAATTTTATAGAGAGTTGACACTCTAGGTTTCTATATAATTTTATGTTATCATGGATTATGTGGTGAATATTCATTATAAATTATGGTTGATTAAATCATTATTTAATTATTAATTAATTAATTAATTTATGCCGATTATGGTTCCTTAGAGGTTAGAATGTGTATCTAGGTTTTTCATGTAATTAGATGGCGGACTATCATCTCCGTCTAGGAATTATTATTTATTTTAAATTTGTAAGAATTTTATAATTAAATAATTATTTGGAGAAGACGGATCGAGAAGACGGATTTAGAAGTCGAACCTAGAAGAATGATGATGGCGCTCCAAGGTATTTCTTGAGTCTCTAATTTTATGTTTTTGAATTGTTAAAAATAAAATTGATGAATTGCATTAAAAATTGTATTTTCTGGAATGAAAGATATTTGCTCGGTTGGCATGGCATGCCAAACACACCAGTTTAATAGGCCAGACTTGTGGTTCGGTAGGCCATTAGTGGGGCAGAAATCAAGTGGCTTTGGTAGCAGGCTGAACTTTCAGAAGTCGACAGGTCGATCTTCCTGATCGACAGGCCGATGGAGCATGACCGGGGTGATCGGCCTGCCGACCGAGAGCTGGAAAATTTCCAAAAAATATGTAGTTTTTTCGGTGTAGTTTTAATTTTATTTTTGGGACAATTCTAAGAAACATTAAATTTGTATATGACCGAAAATATGAAGTATTTGATTCATACAGGATTGAAGACTTAAAGATGGGCATAACATGAAGAAAGATACAACTTAAGGATTCATGGATGAACAATCAACAATATGTCTCAATTATTCTTTTGTAATCTTAGTTTTCTATTCTCTAGGGTGGAGCCATAATATTACGGTTATTTATTATTTTGCTTGTAGCTTTGCTTGATTACTTTGCTTGTCTACATTATAATATGATTTGCCATGTATATTGATAACATGTCATATATAATAGGGAGTGCCGCTCATATTAAAATTGTTCATTCATATTTTTAAAATAAAACCTTGATTTCAAAAGATTGAGTGGGAGAAGGTTTTTAAAGAGAGGACCTACGGCCTCCATCGTTGGTCCATAGGCAAAACATGGTGATCTTGACCCCTAAGAAGGGATTTCTATCATGTACCAAATTGGATCTCTGAGAGGATAAGGTATTTTAGTATGATTTATGGTTACACACCCCTAGGTGGTGATTGTAAATCATGGATAAAATATTGAAACGATGGCTATACACTCACGTTAATTTTATTTTTAACCTCCCCTAGGAGCTTTGTTAATAAAATTAATGACCAAAGAAACGATTATTAATATATGCTGGATCATACGGGTCCTGGATGGCATATATTAATCAAGAAGGGATCCGTGTTCCTGATTGAATTTAGCATGACTCCCCTAGGAGCTTGTTGAATTTTGAGTTGGGAATTATCATTGTAAGGTTGTGATATTTTCAAGGTTTTGACACAAAAACACATTTGTATGATTTTACATGATTGTGTTATCTTGCTAAATTATTAAATGTTTGCTTATGTTCGGTATATGATTCTTTATTGTAGATTAAAAATGTCTAAAAATGCTTTATCATCGATACTTGACAAAAACCTATTAACCGGTGAGAACTATAATGATTGAAAACGAAACCTAGATATCATCTTATCCTTTGAGAAACTGAAATATGTACTGATAACCCCTTGTCCTCCTGAGCCTATGGGAGACTCAACTAATGAGCAATTCTAAGCGTATGATTGTTGAAAAGATGCTAATGATCAGGCCCGATGCTATGTTATGGCCAGCATGAATAATGTGCTGCAGGCTTAATATCATGATTATGAGACTACGAAGTAGATCTTGGATAATCTTGAGGATATGTTTGGAGGCCAGGCCACAACAAAGCGGCAAGGGGCACTTTGGAAACTTCTAAACTATAAACAGAGGCCAGGGACATCTGTAAAGGAGCATATGATGTTGGTCATGGGTTACCTCGCTAAGGCTTAAACCAATGGAGTCGACATCGATGCTGAAACTCATATGACTATGGTCTTTGAGACTTTGTCCAAGAAATTTATTCCGTTTAGAGCTACATTTAATTTAAGCAATAGACGGGATATGGCCTTGATAGAATTGATGAAACAGTTACAGGAGTTCAAACTGCTGATCAGGGAGTCTCCTGTGAGTGGAAAGGCCAACATGGTAGCTACTTTTGGTTCCAATCCTAACCCTGGGATGGAAAGAAGCAACGAGCCAAGAACAGGAAGTCTTCTATTCCTGCTAGCACTAAGAGCAAGAAGAAGAAGAAGAAGAACCCAAAGAAGCTTAAGTGCTTCTTCTGTGGAAAGGTCGGGCATATCAAGAAGCATTGCTAGGACTTCCTTTCCAAAGGAGGTAGGTGTGATATTCTATATTTAGAAACTTGTTTGGTTGAGGAATCAAGTGACATTTGGGTCATAGATTCTGGTGCAACTAATCATGTTTGTGTTTCTCTGCAGGGGTTCAAAGAAACTAGAAGTCTGCTTCATGAGGACTTCACGCTTCGGATGGGCAATGGATCCTTGGTCTCAGTGGAAGCAGTGGGAGACGTCCATCTTTATTTTGATAATTATAGGAATTTATTTTTGCAAGATTGTTTTTATGTTCCTAAATGTAAAAGGAATTTAATTTCTATGGCTTGTTTATTTAAAGACTCCTATTTGGTTTCTTTTAATGATAAAGTGGTGATTCATAAAAATAAATCTTTTATTTGTTTTGGATGGATGCAAAATAATTTATATTTTATCAAACCTAAGATGGACTTATTGCTTAATGTTGAGATGAATGATAATGACTCTAAAAGACTTAAAACTTCTCACTCTAATAAGACTTATCTTTGGCACTTGCGCCTTGGTCATATTAACCTGAATAGGATTCAAAGGTTGGTAAGGGATAGACCTTTAAGACACTTAAAGGTGGAATCTATACCACAATGTGAATCTTGTTTGGAGGGTAAAATGACCAAAAGACCATTCGGGTCTAAGGGCAATAGGGCTAAAGGGGTTCTAGAACTTGTACATAGTGATGTTTGCGGACTGATGAACATCCAGGCACGAGGAGGGTATGAGTACTTTGTCACTTTTATTGACGATTACTCAAGATATGAGTATGTGTACTTGATGCACCACAAAAGCAAAACTTTTGATAAGTTTAGGGAGTTTTAGGCTGAAGTGGAAAATCAATTGGGTAGACTCATAAAGGCACTTCAATCCGATCGAGGTGAAGAATACCTCTCTAATGAGTTCTTGGGACACTTATTAGAGAATGGGATTTTATCCCATTTGACTACGCCGGGCACTCCGCAGCAAAATGGCGTAGCAGAGAAAAGAAATAGGACTTTATTGGACATGATTAGGTCCATGATGAGTTATTCATCATTGCCTTTATCCTTTTGGGGATATGCACTACAAACCGCATGTTATCTTTTGAACAATGTGCTGTCAAAATCAGTCCCTAAAACTCTTCACGAGTTATGGACGGGTAGGAAGACATCCTTAAACCATATTCGCATATGGGGATGTCCAGCTCATGTCCTGTTTAAGGATCCGAATAAGTTGGAAGCACGTTCGAAAGTTTGCATGTTTGTAGGATATCCAAAAGGGACTAAAGGGGGTTATTTTTATAACCCAAAGGAAAATAAAGTTGTGGTTTCAACTAATGCAACTTTCCTCGAGGAGAGTTACATGGACGACTTTAAACCTCGAAGCAAAGTGGTGCTTGAGGAGTTAAGGAGTGATCTGATCACTCCAGAGGTTTTGAATGAAACCATTCCAATCAGTGTAGAAAAACCAAACAAACCTGAACAACAACCTCAGGGGCTTCGGCGTAGTGGGAGGATCGGGCGTCAACCTGAGAGGTATATGTTCAATGGGGAGGTCTTTTTGGCTGAACTGGATGCACATGACAGGGATCCTTATACTTACGCAGAAGCTATGGAGGATGTTGATTCAAAACTCTAGACAGAGGCCATGAACATAGAGATGAAGTCTATGGAGACCAATCAGGTTTGAGAGCTTATGGATCTTCCCGAAGGGGTAAAACCCATAGGGTGTAAGTGGATCTTCAAAAGGAAAAGAGGAGTGGATGAAAATGTCAAAACCTTTAAGGCTAGAGTGGTAGCTAAGGATTATACGTAAAAGGAAGGAATTGATTATGAGAAAACATTTTCGCTTGTAACCATGCTTAAGTCCATCCGGATTCTCTTGTCCATAGCTGCCACTCTTGACTACGAGATTTGGCAAATGGATGTCAAGACGGCTTTTCTGAATGGCTATCTTGATGAGTCTATTTATATGAAACAACCAGATGGATTCAAGGTCACGGGTCAAGAGGGTAAGGTTTGTAAGCTGCTAAAGTCAATTTATGGACTTAAGCAGGCTTCCCATTCTTGGAACATAAGATTTGATCAGGTGATCAAGACTTATGGGTTCTCACAAAACGTGGATGAACCATGTGTTTACAAACACATAAAGGATGGAAAGGTAGTTTTTCTACTGCTCTATGTAGATGATGTTCTGCTAATTGGCAATGACGTTGGGGCGTTGTCATCGATCAAATTATTGTTGACCAAGCAGTTTGACATGAAGGACTTGGGAGAGGCTAATTTTGTTCTCGGTATCTAGATCTTTCGAGATAGGAAGAACAAAATGATAGCTTTGTCCTAGGCCGGCTACACAGATAAAATTCTCAAGAGGTTTGCAATGCAGGATTCCAAGAAAGGTGGGCAACCATCTAGGTCTGGAATTACTCTTTCTAAGAAAGACTCACCAAGGTCTTATGAAGAAAGAGAATACATGAAGAAGGTGTCTTATGCTTGGGCAGTGGGTAGTCTCATGTATGCCATGCTTTGCACGTGACTGAATATTAGTTATATGGTCAGGATTGTAAGTCGATTTTAGGCAGATCCAGTACCGAACCATTGGGTTGCGGTAAAGCATATTTTCAAGTACCTAAGAAGGACTCAAGGGTATATGCTTGTATATTCGGGTGAGGACTTGACTCCTGTAGGATATACTGACTTAGATTTTCAATCCTATGTGGATTCTAGGAAATTGACTTTGGGTTTTGTGTTTACTCTAGGTGGCAGTGCCATCAGTTGGAGAAGTGTCAAGCAAGATTACACTTCAGATTCAACGATGGAGGCCGAGTATGTGGCAGCTAGTGATGCTTTGAAAGAAGCAGTGTGGCTTTGTAAATTCCTTGGGGATCTTGAGGTAGTTCCTAGTATGGATAAGGTGGTATCACTGTATTGTAATAATAGTGCGGTGGTAGCTAATGCTAAGGAACCATGATTTCACAAGAAGAGTAAGCATATTGATCGAAAGTATCATGTGATAAAGGACTTTGTTGAGGGTGGGCATGTCACGGTGTGCAAGATCGCATCAAAGGACAATTTAGCTAATCCATTTACGAAGACACTTACTAGGAGAGTCTTCGAGAGGCATGCGGAAGCTATGATGATGCAAGATTTGTCATATTTACTCACTTAGTACAAGTGGGAGATTGTTAGACAAGTATGCCCTAAGGAGTAAAAATGTAATAAGTTTTTGGAGACATTTTCATCAATAAAGAATTTATTTGTTGTTTATATACCAAATCCTATCCTCTTTACGTTCATATTTGTTGAATGTATGATAAGCAAACAAAAGTCTGAGACTGTTAGTCTAAACCTTAAGAATTAGGAATATGATGGACAGATTATGCGGAAGACACGATTCTTAAGGTGATGGTCTAAATCATAAGATCCGCAATCGAGGAAATAAAGTTGGGCACTTTATTCATGTAAAGATTGTTATGTTGTCTATATCCCTATTGGAAGATGGTTTGTCTTGACCATCGGAGGTGGACTCCATGAATAGAAACATTGGCATGTTGTCATAGGTGACGATGTGTTGGATCGGGACGTAAAGTGAATTGATTTAGATTACTAATTCTGTCTCGGCAAATCGATTCACTTTAGACAATCATTTGTATTGTATCTTAATCCTAAGATGAATAGTGGGCACGTTGTCTTGACTTGTGTCTTTTAATATACCAAAGGGTGACACCCACATCTTAATAGTGGTATGCATGTCGGTACATTGGAGGCTTGACTCTTGATAGCGTAGACCTGTTATTCATAGATATGGAATTCATAGCTCCTCTTTAGGAGTAATGATATCCTCTTATATGCGTTATCCTGTAATTGAAAAACTAGAGCACTCAATCATTTGGATACATAGGTGTAACCGAATGGTATACTGTCTTTGGATAGTAAGTTTTCTGATAGTGAGATAATGGAACGTAAGATAAAAATAATCGAGAAGGTAAGACAGAACTTATCCTTAAGCCGATTATGGATAATCATATGGGGATACGATACACTATGATATGTCATGGAGACTTAGCTATACGGGCTTCGTAATTCTATGTAGTTTGAGAGTGCAGCTCCAAGCTTTTAGTGGAGTAGCGTTGGAGTTGATAATTATGAAATGTATATCTGGGATATTGGGTTTCATAATTATCAGGAGCTTGAACTATATAGGTCCATTTGGTCCCCTTTGCTAGCTCACAACATCCTGTAACGATACGACGTGCTTTTCTAATAATTGGTAACTTAATGTCGGATTTATTAGATTGGTTGAAATTTGAAAGAATCAAATAATTCATGCTTGTTTATCGGTTGAATTAATGTTGTGATAAAAATTAATTCAAGATAAACTTGTTGAATTGTAAGGATCGGATAATTCTTGTCTGTTTATTGGTTGATTTAATTTTGAATAATTAGATCAAGATAAAATTGTAGAATTATTAGGAATTCATTTATTTTCCTAGAGATTATCTAGATAAAGTTGTTTTAATTAGATAACTTCTCTATTGGGTTATTTGAATTAAAACTGAGACTTTATCCTATAGAATCTCGGGTGAAAAATAAAAGATTTGCTAAGATTTTTTTTGACAGTTCGGCATGCTGATCGTCAAGTTCAGCCTGCCGATGGGGCAAGTTCGACCTGCCTATGCACGGAAAAAAATCACGCATTTTTGCATGGATTTCATCAGATATTGATCCGAATTTGCTTCTGATTTGAATTTTTGAGACCTTATCTAATAAGGACTGACCCCAAACCCAACCTCTATAAATAAGGAGTGAGTCTTTTAAGTTATTTTAGATCAATTGAGCGATTAAGAGTGATACTCTGCTTGTGAGAATCTGAAAACTCCCTAAGAGCTTTTGTTCACAAATTACAAACACTTACTTTGGGTTCTCTCTATTAGTTGGAAGGAGAGTCACCTAGAGGAAGAGCTGTACATGTAAGCCCACACTCACTCCAGTCATGGATAGAGAATAGCAAAGAAGACCAGTTAGTTGTGGCTCTTTTGGAATGTTACTTCTATTCACGTTTTGTGAGGGTCTTTCGACATACAAAGGTTAGTAATATCTGGTTAATTTATATATATAGCATGTCAAACTTATGTTTTGGAAAATACTCTGATGTAAAATTTTTAAAATTCCACTGTGTACTATTTTTTCAACAAACTTAGCCTCATATTCCTGAACTATCATATCGCGTTGCTCTAACCAATAAAACTCAGTAACCTTTTGATCCTCGTATCCCAACGGAAAGTAGCACTCATAGAACAGCTCCTTGAATTTGTCCCAACTAATGTCCCCAGTGTTTTCCAAACGCTTAGCTTGTTTCCACCATGTATTGGCATTGCCTTCCAACTTATAAGCTGCAAAATCGACGCGGTACTCCATCAGTACTCTGAGGGTATCCAAGTGCTTCACTATAGAATCCAACCAGTATTCAGCAATCTGTGGATCTCCATTCCCATCAAAAGTTAGAATATATGCACGTCGGAACTCTTTAAAGTACATATGCCGGTGACTCTCCTCGAAATCGTCAGGCCTAGCCCTCGTTATCGTTTGTCGAAAAGCAGTGAACATGGCTCCCATCAAACCTTCCTCATTTGCAGCAATTGGACGACGTCTTGGTACCATTTCCCTCAATTCTAAAAACAAAATTGGACTATTAGTGGTTTCTCATTGCACTATATATGTGTGCACAATCTCTAAGGTTCATAAACCTAGGGCTCTGATGCCAATCTGTCATGCCTTGAAATCCAAGGGGTGATGTGGCGGATTAATTAATTTAAATAAATTAAATTTGGTAAGAATCGCCATTAAAAGGTAATAATAACCGATTTAAAAAATGTAAAATCATTAGAAATCCATAAACAAATAAATAGAAAAGAAAACATTAGATAAATAAACCCCATTAGGTCCCACCAAACCCACTTTAGTGTGCACATAAAGTACTAGCAATATTAAATACATAACCACAGTCCAAGGAAATATAAGTAAATTTAAAACATTACATGCCTTGTTATATATATCCTAAATGATAATGTTCTAATCCTGCAATTTTCTTCCTGGGTCTTCAGTCTCCCTAAGCTAAACTCCACCTAGTGGGGGGGAAATTTTAAAACAAGAAAATGTGAGCGAAAGGCTCACTAAGACTAAATATTAAAAAGATTTAATTTAAACACATACATTTCATATTTAACCAAATGCTAAAATATAGAACAAATAAATAATCAAATAATAAATTAGAACTTATTGAATTTGTCCACACAATATTAATCCTTTACTCATCCATAGACAATCTCATTATTAGGTTATAAACAAAGCCAAATGAATCACCACTAAAGTGGCCTAGTTGCGTTTCGAGACCTACCCCCAAGATCACGCTTCCCATGACCCGATCTCTATTCATGGCATCATGCTCTATTTTATCGTTCCAGACGGTACCAACTGACACGTCCAGTGTCATAACATCATTATGTTTCATTTCACCGATTGTTCTCATTACACTCATTATTATCATCCATTAATTAACCAATAATGAAAATAAGTAGTAAACTTCATTTCTTGTAAATCATAAAAAAAAGGTTTTATGACCAAATCTCTTTTCAAAACATGGCTACCAAGGGAAGGGGATAGAAGTCCTACCTCGATATCCATACCAATGCCCAACACGCAATCCCGATCCGTTATACGTTAGCTCCACAGAACCATGAACAACTTTGAATCAAAGCTCAAAATCACATTTGTGGAGTCTGAATTTGCGTTCTTCACTTCCCAATCCAGCTGAGAATTAAGCCCAAAACTCAAAATCTTGAAATCAAAATCAAAGAGATTGAGGGGAGAGAGAGGTAGCGTGAGAGAGAGAGAGAGTGTGGCTGAGAGAGTGAGGAGAGTGTGAGTGAGAGGAGTTAAATAGAGGGATGGGAAAACAACATTGTGCCCCCAACACATGTTTTCTTAAAATCGGGACACATCGGGCACTAGACAAATTATTTTGTTTCAGAATTCAAAATAACACCTAAAAATAATAAATGATGGGATAAATTTAAAATACCATAAAAGATTCTCAAGGATCATATTATCACAAGTTTGGTAGGCCAAGCAGTTAGTTCGGCTTGCCGATGAAGCAAGTTTGGCTGGACGATCCGTTATTTCAGCCTGCAGATCTAACGATAATTTCATTACATAGTTTTTATGCGATTTTATTGGAAGTTGATTCAGATTCTAATTTTTTGAGGCCTTATCTGATAATGTCCAACCTTGGGCATGACCTCTTTAAATAGGGAGTGAGTTTTCTCAATTAGATAGACCAATTGAGAAGTTAAGAGTGAGTACTTTGGTGTTAGATACTCTGAAACTCCTTAAGAGCTTTTATTCACAATCATGAAACTTTGCTTTGGGTCTTCTCAATTAGTTAGAGGGAGAGTTACTGGTGGAAGAGCTGTACAACGTGTGCCTAGACACACTCTAATCATAGATAGAAAATAACAAAGAAGACCAGTTGGTTAAGGCTCGTCTGGATCGTTCTTCTCTCGCTAAGTGTGGGAGCTCTTTGGCATACAAAGGTTAGTAAGATCTGATTAATTTATACATATAACATGTTAAACTTGTGTTTCAAAAAATACTCTGATTTAAAATTTTTAAAATTCCATTGCATACTCGTTTTTCCAACACTTTCCACCATTTCCTTTTGACATTATGATTCACTTAATGGTGCAATTAATATGTGAAGTTAGGCTTTGTAGGCTGATGTACTTGAGGTGGATGTATCCTTTTGAAAGATACATGAAAATTTTGAAGGGTTATGTCAAGAATTGAAATATGTCGAAGGGTTGCATAGTAGAGAATTACATAGCTAAAGAAGCCATGGAGTTTTTCCTAGAATGCTTGTCCATTGTCAAAGCACTCAATTTTCCAAGGAAGGTTAACATTAAGTTGAAAGCAATGTCTATCGGTACTCCATCATCCATTCCTCTTGAGAAATGGGAGTAGGCACGTCTTTACATTTTGCATAATACTCATGTGGTCGAACCATTTATAGAGGTCTACATGAAGGAAATAAAAGATGCGAATCCTATAAGAGGGAGAAATCAGAAAGGGTTGCAAGATGAACACAACCACACTTTTTGTGAGTGGATACAAACATACATAGATAACAAGGCTCGTGAGTCTTGAAGTGAAGGTATCTCAAAAGACTTGTTTAAATTGTCACAATCATGAGATATACTTCTTATTCAATAAATGGTTATACCTTTTACACCTGTGAAAGAGATGAGGAGCACCAAGTCCAAAATAATGGTGTGTATCTTTGTGTCGATTCCATGTATGTTTCCTTTGCAAAAGACAAGAATCTTGTAGATGGAACAATGACCTACTATGGTTATATTGATGACATTTGGGAACTTGACTATTGCAGAATTCAAGTAACTCTTTTTAAGTACTAGTGGGCCGATAATAACTACGTGAAGATTAATAATGACGACATTACAATAGTAAACTTTAGAAGATTAGGTTACAAGAATGATTCATTCATTATGGCATTGCAAGCAAAACAAGTCATCTATACCACCGATCCTAAAGATTTGGAGTTGTGCCGATGAAGTCAAGAACAATTAGTGATGGTGATGAGGATAACGACAAAGGCAGTGGTATTCCATCTTTTAGCAAAGGATTGCCATCGATGGAGGATGTTGATGTTTTTGATGATGACGATTCACACAAACTAAATGAACTTACGTTGATAACTCTAATAAAGGTAAAAGGAAAAAGTAATCACTTTCATATTATTGTATATTTTCATTGAACTATTTAACAAGACATTTCATTTGTATTGCATTTGTATTGTTTTATGTTGTATTTTATTCTCTTGGATGTTGTAACGTAAACTTTGTTATATTTCTATTTGACGTATCATTTAATTCCAAATAAAAATGAAGAATGTGAAAGTTTATTGTAATTACATGTTAAATTTGTTAACTTTTTTCTTTAATTTATAGTTGTTTTCAATATTTTGTGTTATAATCAATTTATTTTTCGAGTATGGAATATAGAAAATAGTTAATATCTGTGAATTAAATGGCCATAAAATGGAATCACAAAATCAGGCCACCCATGGGAAAAATGAGCAAAACAGTAAGATCTTTTTTTTTAAGCATATAGACTTTAGACGACGATCCTTTGATAAACTGTCACTAAAGTTGACATTAGATGACGGTTTTTCTAGAAAAACCATTGTCTAACATGGGTAGCTGGCGCCAAACGTATCCATGGTCGACCTTGGACAACTGTTTAAAACCATCGTCTAATCTATAGAGGATTTTACAACTCTGGATTAGATTTTCCGTGACCATTGTTTAAAGATTAGACGATGGTCTCCCGCCTATAGCAGTGTATAAAACGAAAGTGTAGTTCCTTTTATTAGAGCACACAATTTGTTGTTATTTATGAATCAAACAATTTGCAATGATATATATAATTATAATTGGAACATATTAAACAACCACAAAATAAGAATTTTGAAAAAGAAATAAAGCACATATTTTTTTATGGGAGACTCTTTTATGTTGAAATCTATTTCTATTCTTTTGAAAAAAATAATACACTAATTTTTAGAAGCGAATGTGTGTGTGTGTGTATATATATATAAAAGACAAGGTTTGTAATGAGCATTTTTTTAAAGCACTTTTTGTCTTTGCTTTAGAGTAATTTAGTAATGGGTAATACAATAATAAATAAATCTTATTAAATATGAGTAGGTAAAAAAATAGAATAAGGAATATTAATAAATAAATCTTTTGAATTTCTGTTTTTTCTATGGTCAGAGGTATTAAAAAGAATGCCGGTTTGAACCAACAATATCTTGGTATAGTCAGCAAAAATATCATAAATGTACGCTTTTCTACCAAAAGAAAAGAAAAGAAAAGAAAAAGACCATAAACTAAAGTCAAGTTAGAAGTTGCTATTGTTCTCCCGTGACTTAATTAATTGCCACGTATAATTAAAGTCGGAGTGCCTCCTCTTATTCATTTTGGGACTGTCATTTCTACTTGTTGCGCCGTAAAACTTAACGCTGATGTCATGTTCTCACCCTTCATATATGTGGATTTTACTGTGACATAAAAAGCGTGATGGTCACCTACATGCGTCACCAAAAAACTTGTCCTTAGTTCAGACGTAACAAATCCATAGTTGCATCTAAAAAGCCAAATATTCAAACCTGTTACAAAATATGTCATCGAAGAACTCTAATTAGAGACAATTAATTACCTGCATCAAAAGTTTGGGAGGAAATGAAAATACATGTTACTTAAGTAGATCATATAAAGAGTCGGTAGAACCAGTACGTACCGGCTCTACTTTAGACATTTGGCTATCTGTCTATGGTCTCACACTAAAACATGACGGTTATGAAAGTAAAATAAAATTATAAACACTGACATATAAGAATATAAGCATAGTTTAACGGTAGCACTATAACGACATCACCTAAGATGCAGAATTTGAAACCTCTATTTTGAGTTCTAGAAAAGAAAAAAAGGAAAAAAGAAAGAACATTGTATCACCGTATACTTAATAGGTTGATATTTTAAGATAGAAATCCAAAACCAAATAAATATGTATAAAATCCACCCGTATAGATCTTCGGCCACCCTTCTACACCCTTACCTTTGATCTCCTCCTGCAACTAGAATTTGAAAGTTTTTTTTTTCCTTTTTTTAGGGAGAAATTATTAACTAAAGGCAAAATCACTTTTTTTACTCTTTGTGAAACTGGTGTGTTCCTATGCTTTCTAGAGAAGGTAGCAAGGGATGAATAAGCGAGTTATGAAAGTTGTGCTAGGCCTAATTATTTCTTTTAATTAAGTTTTTGGAATAAGTTGATAAGCTAACAAGGTATAAAATTTAAGAAACTCAAACAATGACTCAATTCATTGGTAACTCCAAACAGAACACTGTCTTATAGGGTGTGTAAAAAAATAAAATAAACTCAAATTGCAGATCAATGGAAATAATATTAAACACTAACTTATAAAGATATTAGTTGATCTTTCAAACATGAAAGACCAAACCTAGCTCATAAAGATATTAATTGATCTTTAAAAAGTTTAATTTCTACCGCCTTTATCATATGTATTTTATTTTCTTGGTATCTAGAGGATGATGGAGTGAACAAAAAGAATACACTACAACCCCAAGCAGCAAAGAGTTG
Source organism: Artocarpus heterophyllus (assembly GCA_025403435.1). Lineage (NCBI taxonomy): Eukaryota > Viridiplantae > Streptophyta > Magnoliopsida > Rosales > Moraceae > Artocarpus > Artocarpus heterophyllus. The sequence continues at coordinate 32,465,562 of CM046338.1, forward strand.
ACATTGAGGTGCCTTTCTTTCTATATCCGTTGAACAATCGCCGGAATGTCACATAAAAGTACTATAAGCTGCCCCGCGGCCATTGACCTTGACCCCTTTGATATGTCTGACCCACCCTTACATACTCGTGTGTATATATAAATGTTCCTCTTTTTAGACGTATTGAGACGTCGAGACGTTTAGGCCACTCTGCAATGGGAGGATACCAAACAATGCTAGCGTGTCGAATAAAGTGAGGTCTTTTACTTTGAAAATTTAGGCGGATTCAAAGTTATTAGAGTGTGGCACATGTCTAGGCTATTCCTGCTTAGAATTGCGGAAAATGGAAATCATTTTCTCAATATCCACCATTGCCTTTGGGGTAAACCAATTGGACTTGTGACGCCAACTGACAAATGCCACGTTCGATATTAGTACGACTGACTTGGTTCTGTGGAAATTTCGCTTTGCCATTTTGTCCAAATGATTTTTTTTTTCCCCAAGACTTAAGATGGTGACTTTTACTAATATATATTAAAATAATTTATCATAAATTTCAGAATTATCCTTAAAATGATAAAGGAAATACAACTTTTGGGCCTACCAACCATTGGGTTCACCCATTGGTTCTTACGTCAAAGAATTTTACTTGGTGAAACAAATTTTTTAATGGAGAAAAGTACATAAAATGTTCCTAATTAATGCTTCTTATTAAAAAGTTATCTTTTTTATAGTTTTCAAAACTACCTCTTTTACAATTATTTTATTTTTAATTTGATTTATTAAATGACACAGTTGTCTTGATAAAAAACAAACCCGAATTTTACTCACACATCCAAATCTCTCTCACTCTCTATTCACACAATTTCCCCTTCTCTCCTCCATTTCCCTCTCTTTGATCCGTTTTCTTTTAGATTGTTCTATCCCTTCGCGCAAGCTCACCATCCCAAATCTCACTTATTCTCTCTCTCGCTTCACATAACTTCCTTCTCTCTCCTCCCTTTTTCTCTCTTTGATCTATTTTCTTTCATATCGTTCTCTCTTTGCACAAGCTCACCATCCCAAAACTTCTTTATCACCACATCAGTGACTGACATATCCCCCTGTCGTAAGCTCTCGAACTCCTCATAATGCTTCCTCGTGACATTCATATGGAAAAACTTCGTGTTGAATTCATGAACGAAGTCAGCCCATGTCATTTCTGCAACATTCCTGCTCTGTTCGATGCCATCCCACCATATCCTGGCCTCCATGGTGAGGCAGTACGATGCACAGAGGACCTTTTCATTATCTGTGAAATCCATGAGTCGTAAGGTGGCCTCAATTGTCTTTAACCATCCCTGAGCTACTAGCGGATCCTTAGAACCTTCGAAATCTGCTGGCTTAACTCTCTTCCATCTGACCAGTAGGGGTTCCTGATAGGCCGCTCTTGGTTTAGCAGCAGGAACTGGGACTTCGTTTACTTGTGGTTGCGGAGGAGGAGGAGGCACATCATTACCTCGTCGGTTATCATTCTAGCCGTTGGTCCTTAATGCAGCAATTTCCCTTCGTTGATCCTCAAGTTGCCTCTGCAACTCAACGATCATTGTCATGAGTCTTTCATTGGTTTGGGTGTGCATCTGCATTCTTCAGTGGCCGTCCATCGTAAATTTCCTAAAAGAATTAGGAACTTAGAAATAATCTTCCAATTATGAGACAGGTTTTCACTACTAGATCATTAATCATTCAATATTAAGACCTTAATCTTATCATCATACTTGCATCAACACATCTAACTTTATAACATACTCACTTGGAGGACTTGGATTGACGTGTGGCGATATGAATTGTAATCGAAAAATTGCTCTGATACCAAAGCCTGTAATGCCCTTTTTTCAGACACGACAAATGTCGTTACATTCTTACATTCATACTTATTTAACTCAAAACATATATATGAATACAAAACTTAAACGATACTTTTAATTGTAAAAGTAATTAAACATACTTAACTAGGATCCATTCATATGTTTTTTTTTTATATAACTTAACATTGTTAAATCACATGTTAAACTCATTCCATGTCATAATTTATTCAATTATACTTTAAATTAATCATGAACTTATTTTAATAATATAGATATACCAAGTTGTAAAATCAAGACTTATAAAAACATCACATCATATCTCATTATTCATCACATTATTTAAAGTTTACTTAATCCCATAGTTCGGCAGGACGAACGGAACATGATCAGCATGCAGGAATTCCCTCAACTGGCAGGCCGGCAGAGGCTTTGCAAAACTGGCTTAAAAACTCATCATCTTTCGATAGGCCGAAAATGTGATTGGCAGGCCGACCAAGGATGTTCGACAGGCTGACCAAGGATGTTCGGCAGGCCGACCGAGCCAAAATCTTTGAGAAAACTTAATTTTTTTAAAAAAAAAAAACCATCCTTTCATAAAAATGCGGAAGTTCATAATACTTAAAATAATGAAATAAAATATAAAACATAGTTCAAGAATCCTTTAAATATTTATCATAAAAAAAGAACGTGTTCAAAATATGAAACTTGATTTAAAATATAAAAACGTTCTTCTTGGTGTGCTTCCGGTTACAATTCATCGTGCTTAGTGCTCGCACGCCTTCCCATGTCCTCCGCCTAATCCATGATTTTCTTACTCTTATCTGCAACATGACATAAAACATGATTAAGCTAATGCTTAGTAAGTACATATAATTCTCACAATTTAAAACATTACATAACATCATCATCATCATTGTCATCGTATCATAAAAGTGCCTTAAGCACAATTTCATAGAAACATATCTTTCATTGCATTGACCATTTAAAAACTTATTCCATTTTATCTTAAGGGCCCAAGTGTTGCACCATGAACATCATTGTAGGCGCGCCGTCATGAGAGGAGAAGGGTAGCTAATCTCAAACCAAACATGACATCATAATATTTCATTTCATAACATTGGTGTGCAACACTTATTAGATGATCCATATATATATATATATATAATTTTCATGCTATAAAACATATCATCATCATACATGCATAACTTTAAATCATGAAAATCTTTCATAAGAAATCCTTTAAGGAAAATAACCATAAAATCATCATGAATACCATTGTGAACATATCATCAAACCTTGAAAAATGTGTCATGTTGCAGGTGAGAATGTACTTACCTTTAAGCTAGCTTACTTAACCTTTATACAAGTTGGTGACGACACCACAGTCTCGAAGTGCTCGTTCCTTTGTGTGTTCATGTCATATTTTTCCATTTAAAATACAATAAAATCAAGACTTAACATCACAGCATAAATCATCCATTCATATAACATTCATTCATATAACATTTATGTATACATTCATCACATAAACATGTTTTCATGATTTTTCCTTAAATCATAAAAATTACCTTAAGCATGTAAAAACAAACCATACATTTTTAAACATGAATATTTAAAAAAAAATGTTTTTGAACAATTAAAATGATTTAAAAATTCATACAAACATCTTATTATCATGTATAAAATTATTTCATTATCATAAAATCATTTAAACATATATAACATTTCATAAACAAAAATCCAAAAATAACATTGTTAAAACAGTTTTTTTTTTTAATGCAATCTCATAAAAATTTCATAACATAAAATACATTCATCATACATTATACATGCACATTTTTGACAACTTTCATAAAAATATCATTCATTTACCTCTTGAATAAGCATTACACTTTTCATGCATCAAAATTAAACAGTAATATTTTACTGTGAGGGGTAGAGGAGAGAAAATTCATATTTTTCATAGAAACACCGAAATAACATGAAACTTGGAAAAACATCACATAATACATACATGAACATTATAATAAAAACTTAGAGCAAAATACAATACCTAGAGAAAGATATTGTAGACAAATTGAGGAGGAGAATTTCTTTTCAGAATTATCAAAAAAATTGAGTTCTTACCTTAAAATTTCTTCACAAAATTCTTGAATTCAACCAACAAAAAAATATGACTTTTTCTTTCAATACTTAGCAGAGAATTTTTGAGAGAGATGGAGATGGGATTCGTGAAGAAGAGAAGAAGAAGAATGAAGAATGAGAGAACGTTTTAGAAGTAAGAGAGAAAAGATGAGAGAATATCTGAGAGAAAAGAACGGTAATTTTTTTTTTTAACGTTATGAGCATAATGAAGATTCATTACCCTCCATTAAGTCGGAATTTTCTGACTGTTAGATGGCAATTGGCGTAGAGGAAGGAGAGAAAAGAGGGAAAGTCAAAACTCTAATCTTACTTGCCATATTTTTGCCCTCTAAAAATAGGAAACCATTTAAAATCAAACAAATCAATGCGAAGTCAAACCTTTTATTTCCGTAACTAACAAAATTATTCCATTAATATGCCAATTAATCGCAATAAATCACCCATTTAATGTAATTATCTTAGCCTTAAATTTGGAGAGATTTCTGCTGACTGATCGTCAGCCGTGTTTGGCCTGCCGATTTTCCCCGTCAGCCTATCGGTTCCACCAAGTTTGGCCTGCCGATCTTGGGCAGACATTTCGGCCTGTCGAACTTAAAAGTGCAGCCTACCGAACTATCCATAAATGCCATACATTAAAACATTCATACATCATTGCTATTGCATCATAATTAAACATACATTAAAATAATCATGAACACCTGAGTACAACGAATCCATGCGGTCGTCACCTGTCATAAAACTTGACATAAAAAGTTAGTAACATTATCATCATATATCATTACATATAACATAAATTATTAATAAAATATCATTAACGTCGTTACCAACTTAACGTGATTCATTACATAAAAATAGGCGGGTGTTACATAGCATATCCTCAAGGATCTGAATAACCCATTCAGACTGCCCGTTGGTCTGAGGATGAAAGGCCATGCTGAAGTTCAAGTTTGTCCCCAAAGCCTCCTGAAAACTCCTCCAATACCTAGCATTAAACCGAGTGTCTCTATCAGAAGTAATAGACAAGGGACCCCATGTAACCTCACTTTATTATGCAAATATAGCTCTCCCAAAACACGTCTCAAACACGTCAATCTGAAAGGAATAAAGTGCTCTGATTTTGTCAACCTGTCAATGATAACCCAAATTGCATTATGTCCTTGCTCCGTCCTTGACAATCCGATGAGGAAGTCCATCGTGATATGCTCTCATTTCCACCCTAGAATGGGAAGCGGCTAAAGCTGACCAGCGGGCTTTTGATGCTCGTACTTCACCTGAAGACAAGTCACGCACTTAGCCACGTACTCTTGGACATCCTTCTTCATGCCTCTCCACCAATACTACCTCTTTAAATTGCGATACATCTTTGCGCTCCCAGGATGAATGGCAAACTGAGACCTATGAGCTTTGTCCATCACGGCTTTCATCACGTCCTCGATTGCTGGCACTTCTAGGCATTCCCTGAAGTATAGCGACCCATCTGTATGAATCCTCTATTCCTTGAACTGTTTTCCATTCTGGATCTGTGTCCATATTCCTTGAAGATTTTGATCCTGCCATTGATTCTGCTTTATCATTTGAATGAGAGCTGGTGTCGATTCCATATGGTATACCAAAACCTGATTGCTACCGTCGTAGTACCGCAACCCATACTCACTCATTGTGGTGTCTCTCCTCCAATCCTCGAGTGCTAAACATGCGAGAGATCCCAAAGTCTTCCTGTTGAGTGCATCAGCGACAACTTTGGCCTTACCCGGATGATACTGCAACGTGAAATCATAATCTTCTATGTATTCCACCCATTTTCGTTGTCTTAGATTCAAATCCCTCTGCGTGAATAAATACCTCAAGCTCTTATGGTCTGAGAAAACCTAAAAAGTTACACCGTACAAGTAGCATATCCAAATCTTCAAAGCATAAATCACTGCCGCTAGCTCTAAATCGTGAGTGGGATAGTTCTGTGCTTGAGGCCTTAACTACCGTGACCTGTAAGCTACAACTCGTCCATGCTGCATCAACACACACCCGAGTGCTCGTCCCGATGCATCGGTGTAGACCTCATAAGGCTCATCATTGCTCGGAATAACTAATACAGGTGTTGTAGTCAACCGATCCTTTAACTCTTGGAAAGCATATTCACAGTCCTCATCCCATTCAAACCTGACATTTTTCTGGATTAACCTTGTCAATGGAGCCACTATCTTAGAAAAATCCTTCACGAACTTCCTGTAATACCCAGCAAGTCCTAAGAAGCTACAAATTTCGGCCACATCCCTCGGTCATTCCCATTGTACTATAGCCTCAATCTTAGACAGATCTACCAAAATACCCTGCTCGGAGATGATGTGTCCCAGAAACTTAAACTCAGTTAACCAAATTTCACACTTTTCCTTCTTGGCATACAACTGGTGTTCTCGTAGAATCTGAAGCACGATCCTAAGGTGCTGCTCATGCTCCTCTCAAGTCTTAGAATAAATCAGTATGTCATCAATAAACACAATCACAAACTAGTCCAAATAAGGCCTAAAAATCCTATTCATCAAGTCCATGAAAGCTGCAGGAGCATTCATCAATCCAAACGGCATAACCATAAACTCAAAATGCCCATACCGAGTCTTGAAGGCAGTCTTAGGAATATCCTCCTCCCTAATCCTAAGCTGGTGATATCCGGATCGCAAGTTAATCTTTGAGAAATATCGGGAACCTTCTAACTGGTCAAACAGCTCGTCAATCCTAGGTAGTGGATACTTATTCTTCACGATGACCCTATTTAACTATTGATAATCAATACACAACTGGAGAGTACCATCATGTTTCTTAGCAATCAAAACTGGTGCGCCCCATGGTGATGTATTGTTTCGAATATGCCCCTTATCTGCTAAGCATGAAGTTGTGCCCTAAGTTCTTTCATCTCTGCCGGCGCCATCCAATACGGTGCTATGGAGATCGGAGTGGTCCTGGGAAACAACTCAATACTGAACTCAATCTCTCGATGCGGCGGCAATCTGGGCAATTCATTGGGGAAGACATCGTTGAATTCATCAACCGTTGGTATCGCCACATCCTCTCTTATTGCACTAGACTCTCCTTCAAGATTCAAGAGATGCTCATAACAAGCCAAATTCCTTCATCCTCTAAGACACGGTTTCATGAGTCGCTCACTCACCACCTGATCATTACTACCTTGGTAAGTGATCATCGTCCCCCTATCAGACACTAGGGTGACTCTTTTAAGCTGACAGTCAACTAAAGCATTGTACTTGGACAACCAATCCATTCGTAGGATCTCATGGGGATTACAATCAAATCACTTTTTAGAGTCTCACCCCCAATCACTATCTTGCAGGATTTACATATATAGTTTACACACACCCGCCCCAAGGTGAAGAAATCATCAAGAACTCATTAAATTCCTCTATTTCTAAACCCAAGGCATGTACAAAAGACCTTGAGATGAGGGAATGAGTGGCACCGGTATCAAATAGAGCATGAGCTAAGGACTGAGAAACTAAAATCATACCACCACCTACAACATGGCTAGCTTGAGCATCCGTGCTCCCTGATGTCATGGTGTGGATTTGGGCTGGAGACTTCCCTTTTCCCTTGTTGGCATTACTAGATCCCAGATTTGTTGGTCGATACTGCTACGGTGGAGGCGACTGTACACTGACTGTACTTGGCGCTCGATACTGTAGAGTGTTTTGCTGCAAACCCTATTGCTAATGTCCTTGTGTCGGGTACTGCATTTGTTGAGGTGTAGACTGATAAAAAGGCAGTTGAGGAGGTTGCTACAAAGGAACTGAAGACTGACCCTAAAACTGACGACTCGTACCCTCTTTAGCTTGGAATCCCTGCCGAGCATTCCTAATTAGGCAATTCCTCTTAATATGTCCTGACTGCTGGGAATAATGACAATGAAAACTATAAGGGTTACTGCGCCTGCTGCCTAACAAACTACCATTCCCACTGCTGGCATCTCCCTACTGGTTTTTCACCTAGGCTTGATGACTATCACTATTTCTCCGATTACTCATCTAGGGCCCTCCTGACGTCCCTGCCTGATTCTCACTATAAAGAGTATGTTCGCTTTCCATAGAAATGCCCTAAGGAGTAAAAATGTAATAAGTTTTTGGAGACATTTTTATCAATAAAGAATTTATTTATTGTTTATATACCAAATCTTGTCCTTTCATATTTGTTAAATGTATGATAAGGAAACAAAACTCTGAGACTATCGGTCTAAACCTTAAGAATTGGGCATATGATGGACAGATTATGCGAAAAACACGATTCTTAATCATAAGATCCACAATCGAGGAAATAAAGTTGGGAGCTTTATTCATGTAAAGATTGTTATGTTGTCTATATCTCTATTGGGAAATGGTTTGTCTTGACCGTCGGAGGTGGATTCTGTGAATAGAAACATTGTCACGTTGTCATAGGTGACGATGTGTTAGATCGGGACATAAAGTGAATTGATTTGTATTAATAATTTTGTCTCAGCAAATCAATTCACTTTAGACAATCATTTTTATTGTATCTTAATCCTGAGATGAATAGTGGGCCCATTGTCTTGACTTGTGTCTTTTGATGTACCAAAGGGTGACATCCACATCTTAATAGTGGTATGCATGCTGGTACATTGGAGGCATGACTCTTGATAGCATAGACATGTTATTCATAGATATAGAATCCGTAGTTCCTCTTTAGGAGTAATGATATCCTCTTATATGCGTTATCCTGTAATTGAAAAATTAGAGCGCTCATCCATTTGGATACATAGGTGTAACCGAATGATATACTGTCTTTGGATAGTAAGTTTTCTAATGGTGAGATAATGGAACGTAAGATAAAAATAATCGAGAAAGTAAGACAGAACTTGTCCATAAGCCGATTATGGATAATCATATGAGGATATGATACACTATGATATGTCATGGAGACTTTGCTATACGGGCTTCGTAATTCTATGTAGTTCGAGAGTACAGCTCTAAGCTTTTAGTGGAGTAGCATTTGAGTTGATAATTATGAAATGTATATCTTGGATATTGGGTTTCATAATTATCAGGAGCTTGAATTATATAGGTCCATTTGGTCCCCTTTGCTAGCTCACAACATCCTGTAACGATACAGCGTGCTTTTCCAATAATTGGTAACTTATGTCAGATTTATTAGATTGGTTGAAATTTGAAAGAATCAAATAATTCATGTCTGTTTATCGGTTGAATTAATGTTGTGATAAAAATTAATTCAAGATAAACTTGTTGAATTGTAAGGATCGGATAATTCTTGTCCGTTTATTGGTTGATTTAATTTTGAATAATTAGGTCAAGACAAACTTGTAGAATTACTAGGAATTCATTTATTTTCCTAGAGATTATCTAGATAAAGTTGTTTTAATTAGATAACTTCTCTATTGGGTTATTTGAATTAAAACTAAGACTTTATCCTATAGAATCTCGGGTGAAAAATAAAAGATTCGCTGAGACTTTTTTTTGACAGTTTGGCATGCCGATCCTCAAGTTCAGCCTGCTGATGGGGCAAGTTCGGCCTGCCTATTAGACAGATCGGCCTACCTATGAATGAAAAAGAAATCACATGTTTTTGTGTGGATTTCATCAGATATTGATCCGAATTTGATTCTGATTAGAATTTTTGAGACCTTATCTGATAAGGACTGATACTAGACCTAACCTCTACAAATAGAGAGTGAGTCTCATAAGTTATTTTAGATCAATTGAGAGATTAAGAGTGATACTTTGCTGGTGAGAATCTGAAAACTCCCTGAGAGCTTTTGTTCACAAATTATGAACACTTGCTTTGTGTTCTCTCGATTGGTTGGAATGAGAGTCACCTAGAGAAAGAGCTGTACATGTAAGCCTACACTCACTCCGATCGTGGATAGAGAATAGCAAAGAAGATCAGTTAGTTGAGGCTCTTCTGGAACATTACTTCTATTCACGTTTTGTGAGGGTTCTTTGGTATACAAAGGTTAGTAAGATCTGGTTAATTTATACATATAGCATGTCAAACTTGTGTTTTGGAAAATACGCTGATGTAAAATTTTTAAAATTTCACTGCGTACTATTTTTTCAACAATTGGTATCAGAGCCAGGTTTTTTACATAAATTTACGGGTTTGTGATCATACTATATGTATAAATTTTATGATCTTAGTCTCTCCTATGCTTGAATTTAATTTTATAGAGAGTTGACACTCTAGGTTTCTATATAATTTTATGTTATCATGGATTATGTGGTGAATATTCATTAATTAATTATGGTTGATTAAATCATTATTCAATTAATAATTAATTAATTAATTTATGCCGATTATGGTTCCTTAGAGGTTAGAATGTGTATCTAGGTTTTTTATGTAATTAGATGGCGGACTATCATCTCCGTCTAGGAATTATTATTTATTTTAAATTTGTAAGAATTTTATAATTAAATAATTATTTAGAGAAGACGGATCAAGAAAACAGATTTAGAATTCGAACCTAGAAGAATGATGATGGCGCTCCAAGGTATTTCTTGAGTCTCTAATTTTATGTTTTTGAATTGTTAAAAATAAAATTGATGAATTGCATTAAAAATTGTATTTTCTGGAATGAAAGATTTTTGCTCGGTCGGCATGGCATGCCAAACACACCAGTTTAATAGGCCAGACTTGTGGTTTGGCAGGCCGTTAGTGGGGCAGAAATCAAGTGGCTCTAGCAGCAGGCTGAACTTTCATAAGTCGACAGGCCGATCTTCCTGATCGACAGGCCGATGGAGCATGACTGAGGTGATCGGCCTGCCGACCAAGGTGATCGGCCTGCCGACCAAGAGCTGGAAAATTTCCAAAAAATATGTAGTTTTTTCGGTGTAGTTTTAATTTTATTTTTGGGACAATTCTAAGAAACATTAAATTTGTATATGACCGAAAATATGAAGTATTCGATTCATACGGGATTGAAGACTTAAAGATGGGCATTACATAAAGAAAGATACAACTTAAGGATTCATGGATGAACAATCAACAATATGTCTCAATTATTCTTTTGTAATCTTAGTTTTCTATTCTCTAGGGTGGAGACATAATATTACGGTTATTTATTATTTTGCTTGTAGCTTTGCTTGATTACTTTGCTTGTCTACATTATAATATGATTTGCCATGTATATTGATAACATGTCATATAGAATAGGGAGTGCCGCTCATATTAAAATTGTTCATGCATATTTTTAAAATAAAACCTTGATTTCAAAAGATTGAGTGGGAGAAGGTTTTTGAAGAGAGGACCTATGGCCTCCATCGTCGGTCCATAGGCAGAACATGGTGATCCTAACCCCTAAGAAGGGATTTCTATCATGTACCAGATTGGATCTCTAAGAGGATAAGGTATTTTAGTATGATTTATGGTTACACACCCCTAGGTGGTGATTGTAAATCATGGATAAAATATTAAAACTATGGCTATACACTCACGTTAATTTTATTATTAACCTCCCCTAGGAGCTTTGTTAATAAAATTAATGACCAAAGAAACGATTATTAATATATGCTGGATCATACGGGTCTTAGATGGCATATATTAATTAAGAAGGGATCCATGTTCCTGATTGAATTTAGCATGACTCCCCTAGGAGCTTGTTGAATTTTGAGTTGGGAATTATCGTTGTAAGGTTGTGATATTTTCAAGGTTTTGACACAAAAACACATTTGTATGATTTTATATGATTGTGTTATCTTGCTAAATTATTATATGTTTGCTTATGTTTGGTATATGATTCTTTATTGTAGATTAAAAATGTCTAAAAATGCTTTATCATCGATAGTTGACAAAAACCTATTAACCAGTGAGAACTATAATGATTGGAAATGGAACCTAGATATCATCTTATCCTTTGAGAAACTGAAATATGTACTGATAACCCCTTGTCCTCCTGAGCCTATGGGAGACTCAACTAATGAGCAATTCTAGGCGTATGATTGCTGAAAAGATGCTAATGATCAGGCCCGATGCTATGTTATGGCCAGCATGAATAATGTGCTGCAGGCTTAATATCAGGATTATGAGACTACGAAGTAGATCTTGGATAATCTTGAGGATATGTTTGGAGGCCAGGCCACAACAAAGCGACAAGGGGCACTTTGGAAACTTCTAAACTGTAAACAGAGGCCAGGGACATCTGTAAAGGAGCATATGATGTTGGTCATGGGTTACCTTGCTAAGGCTTAAACCAATGGAGTCGACATCGATGCTGAAACTCAGATGACTATGGTCTTTGAGACTTTGTCCAAGGAATTTATTCCGTTTAGAGCTACATTTAATTTAAGCAATAGACGGGATATGACCTTGATAGAATTGATGAAATAGTTACAGGAGTTCAAACTGCTAATCAGGGAGTCTCTTGTGAATGGAAAGGCCAACATGGTAGCTACTTTTGGTTCCAATCCTAACCCTGGGATGGAAAGAAGCAACGAGCCAAGAACAGGAAGTCTTTTATTCCTACAAGCACTAAGAGCAAGAAGAAGAAGAAGAAGAACCCAAAGAAGCTTAAGTGCTTCTTCTGTGTAAAGGTCGGGCATATCAAGAAGCATTGCGAGGACTTCCTTTCCAAAGGAGGTAGGTGTGGTCTTCTATATTTAGAAACTTGTTTGGTTGAGGAATCCAGTGACATTTGGGTCATAGATTCCGGTGCAACTAATCATGTTTGTGTTTCTCTGCAGGGGTTCAAAGAAACAAGAAGTCTGCTTCATGAGGACTTCACGCTTCGGATGGGCAATGGATCCTTGGTCTCAGTGGAAGTAGTGGGAGACATCCATCTTTATTTTGATAATTATAGGAATTTATTTTTGCAAGATTGTTTTTATGTTCCTAAATTTAAAAGGAATTTAATTTCTATGGCTTGTTTATTTAAAGACTCCTATTTGGTTTCTTTTAATGATAAATTGGTGATTCATAAAAATAAATCTTTTATCTGTTTTGGATGGATGCAAAATAATTTATATTTTATCAAACCTAAGATGGACTTATTGCTTAATGTTGAGATGAATGATAATAACTCTAAAAGACTTAAAACTTCTCACTCTAATAAGTCTTATCTTTGGCATTTGCGCCTTGGTCATATTAACCTGAATAAGATTCAAAGGTTGGTAAGGGATAGACCTTTAAGACACTTAAAGGTGGAATCTATACCACAATGTGAATCTTGTTTGGAGGGTAAAATGACCAAAAGACCATTCGGGTCTAAGGGCAATAGGGCTAAAGGGGTTCTAGAACTTGTACATAGTGATGTTTGCGGACTGATGAACATCCAGGCACGAGGAAGGTATGAGTACTTTGTCACTTTTATTGACGATTACTCAAGATATGGGTATGTGTACCTGATGCACCACAAAAGCAAAACTTTTGATAAGTTTAGGGAGTTTCAGGCTGAAGTGGCAAAGCAATTGGGTAGACTCATAAAGGCACTTCAATCCGATCGAGGTGAAGAATACCTTTCTGATGAGTTCTTGGGACACTTATTAGAGAATGGGATTTTATCCCATTTGACTACGCCGGGCACTCCGCAGCAAAATGGCGTAGCAGAGAAAAGAAATAGGAATTTATTGGACATGATTAGGTCCATGATGAGTTATTCATCATTGCCTTTATCCTTTTGGGGATATGCACTACAAACCGCATGTTATCTTTTGAACAATGTGCCTTCAAAATCAGTCCCTAAAACTCTTCACGAGTTATGGACGGGTAGGAAGACATCCTTAAACCATATTCGCATATGGGGATGTCCAGCTCATGTCCTGTTTAAGGATCCGAATAAGTTGGAAGCACGTTCAAAAGTTTGCGTGTTTGTAGGTTATCCAAAAGGGACTAAAGGGGGTTATTTTTATAACCCAAAGGAAAATAAAGTTGTGGTTTCAACTAATGCAACTTTCCTTGAGGAGAGTTACATGGACGACTTTAAACCTCGAAGCAAAGTGGTGCTTGAGGAGTTAAGGAGTGATCTGATCACTCCAGAGGTTTCAAATGAAACCATTCCAATCAGTGTAGAAAAACCAAACAAACCTAAACAACAACCTTAGGGGCTTCGGCGTAGTGGGAGGATCGGGTGTCAAGCTGAGAGGTATATGTTCAATGGGGAGGTCTTTTTGGCTGAACTGGATGCACATGACAGGGATCCTTATACTTACGCAGAAGCTATGGAGGATGTTGATTCAAAACTCTGGACAGAGGCCATGAACATAGAGATGAAGTCTATGGAGACCAATCAGGTTTGAGAGCTTATGGATCTTCCCGAAGGGGTAAAACCCATAGGGTGTAAGTGGATCTTCAAAAGGAAAAGAGGAGTGGATGAAAAGGTCGAAACCTTTAAGGCTAGACTGGTAGCTAAGGATTATACGCAAAAGGAAGGAATCGATTATAAGGAAACCTTTTCGCTTGTAACCATGCTTAAGTCCATCCGGATTCTCTTGTCCATAGCTGCCATTCTTGACTACGAGATTTGACAAATGGATGTCAAGACGGCTTTTCTGAATGGCTATCTTGATGAGTCCATTTATATGAAACAACCAAATGGATTCAAGGTCACGGGTCAATAGGGTAAGGTTTGTAAGCTGCTAAAGTCAATTTATGGACTTAAGCAGGCTTCCCATTCTTGGAACATAAGATTTGATCAGGTGATCAAGACTTATGGGTTCTCACAAAACGTGGATGAACCATGTGTTTACAAACACATAAAGGATGGAAAGGTAGTTTTTCTACTGCTCTATGTAGATGATGTTCTGCTAATTGGTAATGACGTTGGGGCGTTGTCATCGATCAAATTATTGTTAACCAGGCCGTTTGACATGAAGGACTTGGGAGAGGCTAATTTTGTTATCGGTATCTAGATCTTTCGAGATAGGAAGAACAAAATGATAGCTTTGTCCTAGGCCAGCTACATAGATAAAATTCTCAAGAGGTTTGCAATGCAGGATTCCAAGAAAGGTGGGTAACCATCTAGGTCTAGAATTACTCTTTCTAAGAAAGACTCACCAAGGTCTTATGAAGAAAGAGAATACATGAAGAATGTGTCTTATGCTTGGGCAGTGGGTAGTCTCATGTATGCCATGCTTTGCACGTGACTGAATATTAGTTATATGGTCGGGATTGTAAGTCGATTTTAGGCAGATCCAGGACCGAACCATTGGGTTGCGGTAAAGCATATTTTCAAGTACCTGAGAAGGACTCAAGGGTATATGCTTGTATATTCGGGTGAGGACTTGACTCCTGTAGGATATACTGACTCAGATTTTCAATCCTGTGTGGATTCTAGGAAATCGACTTCGGGTTTTGTGTTTACTCTAGGTGGCAGTGCCATCAATTGGAGAAGTGTCAAGCAAGATTGCATTTCAGATTCAACGATGGAGGCCGAGAATGTGGCAGCTAGTGATGCTTCGAAAGAAGCAGTGTGGCTTTGTAAATTCCTTGGGGATCTTGAGGAAGTTCCTAGTATGGATAAGGTGGTATCACTGTATTGTAATAATAGTGCGGCGGTAGTTAATTTCACAAGAAGAGTAAGCATATTGATCGGAAGTATCATGTGATAAAGGACTTTGTTGAGGGCGGGCATGTCACGGTATGCAAGATCGCATCAGAGGACAATTTAGCTAATTCATTTACGAAGACACTTACTAGGAGAGTCTTCGAGAGGCATGCGAAAGCTATGATGATACGAGATTTGTCATATTTACTCACTTAGTACAAGTGGGAGATTGTTAGACAAGTATGCCCTAAAGAGTAAAAATGTAATAAGTTTTTGGAGAAATTTTTATCAATAAAGAATTTATTTATTGTTTATATACCAAATCCTATCCTCTTTACGTTCATATTTGTTGAATGTATGATAAGCAAACAAAAGTCTGAGACTGTCAGTCTAAACCTCAAGAATTAGGAATATGATGGACAGATTATGCGGAAGACACGATTCTTAAGGTGATGGTCTAAATCATAAGATCTGCAATCGAGGAAATAAAGTTGGGCACTTTATTCATGTAAAGATTGTTATGTTGTCTATATCCCTATTGGGAGATGGTTTGTCTTGACCATCGGAGGTGGACTCCGTGAATAGAAACATTGGCATGTTGTCATAGGTGATGATGTGTTAGATCGGGACATAAAGTGAATTGATTTAGATTAATAATTCTATCTCGGCAAATCGATCCACTTTAGACAATCATTTGTATTGTATCTTAATCCTAAGATGAATAGTGGGCACGTTGTCTTGACTTGTGTCTTTTAATATACCAAAGGGTGACACCCACATCTTAATAGTGGTATGCATGTCGGTACATTGGAGGCATGACTCTTGATAGCGTAGACCTGTTATTCATAGATATGGAATCCATAGCTCCTCTTTAGGAGTAATGATATCCTCTTATATGCGTTATCCTGTAATTGAAAAACTGGAGCGCTCAACCATTTGGATACATAGGAGTAACCGAATGGTATACTGTCTTTGGATAGTAAGTTTTCTGATAGTGAGATAATGGAACGTAAGATAAAAATAATCAGGAAGGTAAGACAGAACTTATCCTTAAGCCGATTATGGATAATCATATGGGGATACGATACACTATGATATGTCATGGAGACTTAGCTACACGGGCTTCGTAATTCTATGTAGTTTGAGAGTGCAGCTCCAAGCTTTTAGTGGAGTAGCGTTGGAGTTGATAATTATGAAATGTATATCTGGGATATTGGGTTTCATAATTATCAGGAGCTTGAACTATATAGGTCCATTTGGTCCCCTTTGCTAGCTCACAACATCTTGTAACGATATGACGTGCTTTTCTAATAATTGGTAACTTATGTCGGATTTATTAGATTGGTTGAAATTTGAAAGAATCAAATAATTCATGCTTGTTTATCAGTTGACTTAATGTTGTGATAAAAATTGGTAACTTATGTCGGATTTATTAGATTGGTTGAAATTTAAAAGAATCAAATAATTCAAGCTTGTTTATCGGTTGAATTAATTTTGTGATAAAAATTAATTCAAGATACAACGTGCTTGTTTAACGATACGACGTGCTTTTCTAATAATTGGTAACTTATGTCGGATTTATTAGATTGGTTGAAATTTGAAAGAATCAAATAATTCATGCTTGTTTATCGGTTGAATTAATGTTGTGATAAAAATTAATTCAAGATACAACGTGCTTGTTTAACGATACGACGTGCTTTTCTAATAATTGGTAACTTATGTCGGATTTATTAGATTGGTTGAAATTTGAAAGAATCAAATAATTCATGCTTGTTTATCGGTTGAATTAATGTTGTGATAAAAATTAATTCAAGATAAACTTGTTGAATTGTAAGGATCGGATAATTCTTGTCTGTTTATTGGTTGATTTAATTTTGAATAATTAGATCAAGATAAAATTGTAGAATTATTAGGAATTCATTTATTTTCCTAGAGATTATCTAGATAAAGTTGTTTTAATTAGATAACTTCTCTATTGGGTTATTTGAATTAAAACTGAGACTTTATCCTATAGAATCTCGGGTGAAAAATAAAAGATTTGCTAAGATTTTTTTTGACAGTTCGGCATGCTGATCCTCAAGTTCAGCCTGCCGATGGGGCAAGTTCGACCTACCTATGCACGAAAAAAAATCACGCATTTTTGCATGGATTTCATCAGATATTGATCCGAATTTGTTTCTGATTTGAATTTTTGAGACCTTATCTAATAAGGACTGACCCCAAACCCAACCTCTATAAATAAGGAGTGAGTCTTTTAAGTTATTTTAGATCAATTGAGAGATTAAGAGTAATACTCTGCTTGTGAAAATCTGAAAACTCCCTAAGAGCTTTTGTTCACAAATTACAAACACTTACTTTGGGTTCTCTCGATTGTTTGGATGGAGAGTCACCTAGAGGAAGAGCTGTACATGTAAACCCACACTCACTCCATTCGTGGATAGAGAATAGCAAAGAAGACCAGTTAGTTGAGGCTCTTTTGGAATGTTACTTCTATTCACGTTTTGTGAGGATCCTTCGGCATACAAAGGTTAGTAAGATCTGGTTAATTTATATATATAGCATGTCAAACTTATGTTTTGGAAAATACTCTGATGTAAAATTTTTAAAATTCCACTGCGTACTATTTTTTCAACAAACTTAGCCTCATATTCCTGAACTATCATATCGCGTTGCTCTAACCAATAAAACTCAGTAACCTTTTGATCCTCGTATCCCAACAGAAAGTAGCACTCATAGAATAGCTCCTCGAATTTGTCCCAACTAATGTCCCCGGTGTTTTCCAAACGCTTAGCTTGTTTCCACCATGTATTGGCATTGCCTTCCAACTTATAAGCTGCAAAATCGACGCGGTACTCTATCAGTACTCTGAGGGTATCCAAGTGCTTCACTATAGAATCCAACCAGTATTCAGCAATTTGTGGATCTCCATTCCCATCAAAAGTTAGAATATATGCACGTCGAAACTCTTTAAAGTACATATGCCGGTGACTCTCCTCGAAATCCTCAGGCCTAGCCCTCGTTATCGTTTGTCGAAAAGCAGCGAACATGGCTCCCATCAAACCTTCCTCATTTGCAGCAATTGGACGACGTCTTGGTACCATTTCCCTCAATTCTAAAAACAAAATTGGACTATTAGTGGTTTCTCATTGCCGTATATATGTGTGCATAATCTCTAAGGTTCATAAACCTAGGGCTCTGATACCAATCTGTCATGCCCTGAAATCCAAGGGATGACGTGGCAGATTAATTAATTTAAATAAATTAAATTTGGTAAGAATCGCCATTAAAAGGTAATAATAACCGATTTAAAAAATGTAAAATCATTAGAAATCCATAAACAAATAAATAGAAAAGAAAACATTAGATAAATAAACCCCATTAGGTCCCACCAAACCCACTTTAGTGTGCACATAAAGTACTAGCAATATTAAATACATAACCACAGTCCAAGGAAATATAAGTAAATTTAAAACATGACATGCCTTGTTATATATATCCTAAATGATAATGTTCTAATCCTGCAATTTTCTTCCTGGGTCTTCAGTCTCCCTAAGCTAAACTCCACCTAGTGGGGGGAAAATTTTAAAACAAGAAAATGTGAGCGAAAGGCTCACTAAGACTAAATATTAAAAAGATTTAATTTAAACACATACATTTCATATTTAACCAAATGCTAAAATATAGAACAAATAAATAATCAAATAATAAATTAGAACTTATTGAATTTGTCCACACAATATTAATCCTTTACTCATCCATAGACAATCTCATTATTAGGTTATAAACAAAGCCAAATGAATCACCACTAAAGTGGCCTAGTTGCGTTTCGAGACCTACCCCCAAGATCGCGCTTCCCATGACCCGATCTCTATTCATGGCATCATGCTCTATTTTATCGTTTCGGACGGTACCAACTGACACGTCCAGTGTCATAACATCATTATGTTTCATTTCACCGATTGTTCTCATTACACTCATTATTATCATCCATTAATTAACCAATAATGAAAATAAGTAGTAAACTTCATTTCTTGTAAATCATAAAAAAAAAAAAGTTTTATGACCAAATCTCTTTTCAAAACATGGCTACCAAGGGAAGGGAATAGAAGTCCTACCTCGATATCCGTACCAATGCCCAACACGTAATCCCGATCCGTTATACGTTAGCTCCACAGAACCATGAACAACTTTGAATCAAAGCTCAAAATCACATTTGTGGAGTCTGAATTTGCGTTCTTCACTTCCCAATCCAGCTGAGAATTAAGCCCAAAACTCAAAATCTTGAAATCAAAATCAAAGAGATTGAGGGGAGAGAGAGGTAGCGTGAGAGAGAGAGAGAGAAGAAAGAGAGAGTGTGGCTGAGAGAGTGAGGAGAGTGTGAGTGAGAGGAGTTAAATAGAGGGATGGGAAAACAACACCGTGCCCCCAACACATGTTTTCTTGAAATCGGGACACATCGGGCACTAGACAAATTATTTTGTTTCAGAATTCAAAATAACACCTAAAAATAATAAATGATGGGATAAATTTAAAATACCATAAAAGATTCTCAAGGATCATATTATCACAAGTTCGGTAGGCCAAGCAGTTAGTTCGGCTTGCCGATGAAGCAAGTTTGGCTGGACAATCCGTTAGTTCAGCCTGCAGATCTAACGATAATTTCATTACATAGTTTTTATGCGATTTTATTGGAAGTTGATTCAGATTCTAATTTTTTGAGGCCTTATATGATAATGACCAACCTTGGGCATGACCTCTATAAATAGGGAGTGAGTTTTCTCAATTAGATAGACCAATTGAGAAGTTAAGAGTGAGTACTTTGGTGTTAGATACTCTGAAACTCCCTAAGAGCTTTTATTCACAATCATGAAACTTTGCTTTGGGTCTTCTCAATTAGTTAGAGGGAGAGTCACTGGTGGAAGAGCTGTACAACATGTGCCCAGACACATTCCAATCATAGATAGAGAATAACAAAGAAGACCAGTTGGTTAAGGCTCGTCTGGATCGTTCTTCTCTCGCTAAGTGTAGGAGCTCTTTGGCATACAAAGGTTAGTAAGATCTGATTAATTTATACATATAACATGTTAAACTTGTGTTTCAAAAAATACTCTGATTTAAAATTTTTAAAATTCCATTGCATACTCGTTTTTCCAACACTTTCCACCATTTCCTTTTGACATTATGATTCACTTAATGGTGCAATTAATATGTGAAGTTAGGCTTTGTAGGCTGATGTACTTGAGGTGGATGTATCCTTTTGAAAGATACATGAAGATTTTGAAGGGTTATGTCAAGAATTGAAATATGTCGAAGGGTTGCATAGTAGAGAATTACATAGCCAAAGAAGCCATGGAGTTTTTCCTAGAATGCTTGTCCATTGTCAAAGCACTCAATTTTCCAAGGAAGGTTAACATTAAGTTGAAAGCAATGTCTATCGGTACTCCATCATCCATTCCTCTTGAGAAATGGGAGTAGGCACGTCTTTACATTTTGCATAATACTCATGTGGTCGAACCATTTATAGAGGTCTACATGAAGGAAATAAAAGATGCGAATCCTATAAGAGGGAGAAATCAGAAAGGGTTGCAAGATGAACACAACCACACTTTTTGTGAGTGGATACAAACATACATAGATAACAAGGCTCGTGAGTCTTGAAGTGAAGGTATCTCAAAAGACTTGTTTAAATTGTCACAATCATGAGATATACTTCTTATTCAATAAATGGTTATACCTTTTACACCTGTGAAAGAGATGAGGAGCACCAAGTCCAAAATAATGGTGTGTATCTTTGTGTCGATTCCATGTATGTTTCCTTTGCAAAAGACAAGAATCTTGTAGATGGAACAATGACCAACTATGGTTATATTGACGACATTTGGGAACTTGACTATTGCAGACTTCAAGTAACTCTTTTTAAGTACTAGTGGGCCGATAATAACTATGTGAAGATTAATAATGACGACATTACAATAGTAAACTTTAGAAGATTAGGTTACAAGAATGATTCATTCATTATGGCATTGCAAGCTAAACAAGTCATCTATACCACTGATCCTAAAGATTTGGAGTTGTGCCGATGAAGTCAAGAACAATTAGTGATGGTGATGAGGATAATGACAAAGGCAGTGGTATTCCATCTTTTAGCAAAGGATTGCCATCGATGGAGGATGTTGATGTTTTTGATGATGACGATTCACACAAACTAAATGAACTTACGTTGATAACTCTATAAAGGTAAAAGGAAAAAGTAATCACTTTCTTATTATTGTATATTTTCATTGAACTATTTAATAAGACATTTCATTTGTCTTGCATTTGTATTGTTTTATGTTGTATTTTATTCTCTTGGATGTTGTAACGTAAACTTTGTTATATTTCTATTTGACGTATCATTTAATTCCAAATAAAAATGAAGAATGTGAAAGTTTATTGTAATTACATGTTAAATTTGTTAACTTTTTTCTTTAATTTATAGTTGTTTTCAATATTTTGTGTTATAATCAATTTATTTTTCGAGTATGGAATATAGAAAATAGTTAATATCTGTGAATTAAATGGCCATAAAATGGAATCACAAAATCAGGCCACCCATGGGAAAAATGAGCAAAACAATAAGATCTTTTTTTTAAGCATATAGACTTTAGACGACGATCCTTTGATAAAATGTCACTAAAGTTGACATTAGATGACGGCTTTTCTAGAAAAACCATTGTCTAACATGGGTAGCTGGCGCCAAACGTATCCATGGTCGACCTTAGACAACTGTTTAAAACCGTCGTCTAATCTATAGAGGATTTTACAACTCTGGATTAGATTTTCTGTGACCATTGTTTAAAGATTAGACGATGGTCTCCCGCCTATAGCAGTGTATAAAACAAAAGTGTAGGTCCTTTTATTAGAGCACACAATTTGTTATTATTTATGAATCAAACAATGTGCAATGATATATATAATTATAATTGGAACATATTAAACAACCACAAAATAAGAATTTTGAAAAAGAAATAAAGCACATATTTTTTATGGGAGACTATTTCATGTTGAAATCTATTTCTATTCTTTTGGAAAAAATAATACACTAATTTTTAGAAGCGAATGTGTGTGTGTGTATATATATATATAAAAGACAAGGTTTTTAATGAGCATTTTTTTAAAACACTTTTTGTCTTTGCTTTAGAGTAATTTAGTAATGGGTAATACAATAATAAATAAATCTTATTAAATATGAGTAGGTAAAAAAATAGAATAAGGAATATTAATAAATAAATCTTTTGAATTTCTGTTTTTTCTATGGTCAGAGGTATTAAAAAGAATACCGGTTTGAACCAACAATATCTTGGTATAGTCAGCAAAAATATCATAAATGTACGCTTTTCTACCAAAAGAAAAGAAAAGAAAAGAAAAGAAAAGAAAAAGACCATAAATTAAAGTCAAGTTAGAAGTTACTATTGTTCTCCCGTGACTTAATTAATTGCCACGTATAATTAAAGTCGGAGTGCCTCCTCTTATTCATTTTGGGACTGTCATTTCTGCTTGTTGCGCCGTAAAACTTAACGCTGATGTCATGTTCTCACCCTTCATATATGTGGATTTTACTGTGACATAAAAAGCGTAATGGTCACCTACATGCGTCACCAAAAAACTTGTCCTTAGTTCAGAGGTAACAAGTCCATAGTTGCATCTAAAAAGCCAAATATTCAAACCTGTTACAAAATATGTCATCAAAGAACTCTAATTAGAGACAATTAATTACCTGCATCAAAAGTTTGGGAGGAAATGAAAATACATGTTACTTAAGTATATCATATAAAGAGTCGGTAGAACCAGTACGTACCGGCTCTACTTTAAAACATTTGGCTATTTGTCTATGGTCTCACGCTAAAACATGACGGTTATGAAGGTAAAATAAAATTATGAACATTGACATATAAGAATATAAGCATAGTTTAACGGTAACACTATAACGACATCACGTAAGATGCAGAATTTGAAACCTCTACTTTTGAGTTCTAGAAAAGAAAAAAAGGAAAAAAGAAAGAACATTGTATCACCGTATACTTAATATGTTGATATTTTAAGATAGAAATCCAAAACCAAATAAATATGTATAAAATCCACCCGTATAGATCTTCGGCCACCCTTCTACACCCTTACCTTTGATCTCCTCCTGCAACTAGAATTTGAAAGTTTTTTTTTTCCTTTTTTTAGGGAGAAATTATTAACTAAAGGCAAAATCACTTTTTTTACTCTTTGTGAAACTGGTGTGTTCCTATGCTTTCTAGAGAAGGTAGCAAGGGATGAACAAGCGAGTTATGAAAGTTGTGCTAGGCCTAATTATTTCTTTTAATTAAGTTTTTGGAATAAGTTGATAAGCTAACAAGGTATAAAATTTAAGAAACTCAAACAATGACTCAATTCATTGGTAACTCCAAACAGAACACTATCTTATAGGGTGTGTAAAAAAATAAAATAAACTCAAATTGCAGATCAATGGAAATAATATTAAACACTAACTTATAAAGATATTAGTTGATCTTTCAAACATGAAAGACCAAACCTAGCTCATAAAGATATTAATTGATCTTTAAAAAGTTTAATTTCTACCGCCTTTATCATATGTATTTTATTTTCTTGGTATCTAGAGGATGATGGAGTGAACAAAAAGAATACACTACAACCCCAAGCAGCAAAGAGTTGACATTGAGGTGCCTTTCTTTCTATATCCGTTGAACAATCGCCGGAATGTCACATAAAAGTACTATAAGCTGCCCCGCGGCCATTGACCTTGACCCCTTTGATATGTCTGACCCACCCTTACATACTCGTGTGTATATATAAATGTTCCTCTTTTTAGACGTATTGAGACGTCGAGACGTTTAGGCCACTCTGCAATGGGAGGATACCAAACAATGCTTGCGTGTCGAATAAAGTGAGGTCTTTTACTTTGAAAATTTAGGGGGATTCAAAGTTATTAGAGTGTGGCACATGTCTAGGCTATTCCTGCTTAGAATTGCGGAAAATGGAAATCATTTTCTCAATATCCACCATTGCCTTTGGGGTAAACCAATTGGACTTGTGACGCCAACTGACAAATGCCACGTTCGATATTAGTACGACTGACTTGGTTCTGTGGAAATTTCGCTTTGCCATTTTGTCCAAATGATTTTTTTTTCCCCAAGACTTAAGATGGTGACTTTTACTAATATATATTAAAATAATTTATAATAAATTTCAGAATTCTCCTTAAAATGATAAAGGAAATACAACTTTTGGGCCTACCAACCATTGGGTTCACCCATTGGTTCTTACGTCAAAGAATTTTACTTGGTGAAACAAATTTTTTAATGGAGAAAAGTACATAAAATGTTCCTAATTAATGCTTCTTATTAAAAAGTTATCTTTTTTATAGTTTTCAAAACTACCTCTTTTACAATTATTTTATTTTTAATTTGATTTATTAAATGACACAGTTGTCTTGATAAAAAACAAACACGAATTTTACTCACACATCCAGATCTCTCTCACTCTCTATTCACACAATTTCCCCTTCTCTCCTCCATTTCCCTCTCTTTGATCCGTTTTCTTTTAGATTGTTCTATCCCTTCACGCAAGCTCACCATCCCAAGTCTCCCTTATTTTCTCTCTCGCTTCACATAACTTCCCTCTCTCTCCTCCCTTTTTCTCTCTTTGATCTATTTTCTTTCATATCGTTCTCTCTTTGCACAAGCTCACCATCCCAAAACCGCTGACTCCACATCTCGTCACGGCTTAACTTGTTGACGTTGTTTAGCGTCGGCAATGGCAGGGATGTCCACTATGAGCATTTTTAAAAATTCTCCGCGCAGCACCGGAGGAGGGGATCTGTCACGCCCCGGAGTACGGGAGGTGACGTGGCGGAATATTTAGATTAATTAAAAGAGAATTTAATTAAAAATCGAGAGTTTGAGAATCAAATTAAATAAAAATTAAGAAGATTTTCCACCACATTTTATAAAAGAATTTATAAATTTTAAGCAAATAATAATAATTGAATAAAAACCGCGAATATGGGTTCCACAACCCACAACTTGTGCACACACATGGTACTGACAATATCATAAATACAATTACAGTCCAAGTACAAATAAAGTTAAGTCTTACATGCCTTGCTTAAATAAATACAGAATATAAATAAACTCTCCTATTGCTCCTGAGTTCGGTCCGAAGAATCTTCTCCAAACCTAAATGGAAGACCACCTAGATGGGGGAAATTTAAAACAATAAAACGTGAGCGAAAGGCTCAGTAGGACTATGTTTTATAAAATAGTTTAATTCAAAGAAACATAGCATCATTAGGAGTTATTCAGAGGAAACTTAAATAAATAAATAAATAAACAATTTGAGTAGAGCCGTCCTGACACAGAACAGTCTACTCGTCAAATCAAAACACCAATTTACTTTTACCTAGGCAAACCATGATAACACCACCGTAGTGGCCCAGTTGGGTTTCGGGACCTGCCCCCAAGGTCGATTGCTACACGACCCGATCTCTGATATGGCATCATGCCTATGTGTTTATTATCATTATCATTCAAAACCCAATTACCGAGTGTTGTCAATTACATTCATTATGAAATTCATTTCAGTTCACGGTATATTAAAATATAACCGATAAAACCATTTTCAAACAGCCGTTGAAAACATTTTTGATAGAAATCATTTTCAAAGCCAAATCATTTCAAAACCAGGCTACCAAATAAATAGGATAGAAGTCCTACCTCAATACTCATGCCGGTGCCCCACACCGTAATCCCGGTCCGCTATACGTTAGCTCCGTAGAACCACGAACGATCCTAGATACAAACTAAGTCGATCAATATCTAGTTCGAGACATTCTATGTTATTAAATCATTTCATGATGTCCTAGTGTGCCATTTGTACCTTTAAAATCATCCTATAAGGTTGGGATTTAAATCAGGGTTCAAAACAGTGAAAACGGGTAAAAATCACAAAATTTTCCATGCCTCGGTCGGCCTGCCGGACGCCCTGCTTCGGCCTGCCGGAAACAAGGTTCGGCTTGCCGAACATTTCCCCAGATTCGGCCTGCCGGTCGGAAGAACACCGGCCTGCCGATCATCACACCGGCCTACCGAACATGAACTTCGGCCTGCCGAACTGGGAAAACCCAGAAATCCCAGCCACGGGTTTCTCGATCCCCAAAATCCAAATCTTGTTTCTAACCTGTTTTTCTCAAATCCCAGGCATGAAAAACAACTATAGTTGATAGAAAAACATTCTAGAACATGTTTGGAATCATTTAAACAATATTTAAACTCGAAATCCTCAAAAATCCGAAAATGAGAAAAAGAGGAGAAAAATGAAAAATCTTGAATCCAATCCGTTTTTCTTCAATCTAAGCTTAGATTCTAGTTGTTCTAAGTTCATTTAACACAAATCCACGGTTTTCTAAGCTTAAACAAACTTAGATTTCAAAAACACACAAAATTGGAAATTTTGTAAAAAGTTTAGAAATTTCGAATCTAACCTCGAATCGAAGCTTCAATCCGCGTTCTCGGTTGCCGAATCACATCCCCGAGCTTCCTCCTCGCTAACCCGAAGCTTGGATTCGAATGTGGTTTCAAAATTTGAGAGAGAATTGAGAGAGAAAGAGAGCTGCCGAGAGAGAGAGAGGAGAGAGAGAAAACCGGAGAATGAATGAGAGGAGAGAGAGAGGAAGGAAATAAATAGAGAAAATCGGTGGGCGGTTTTACTGTACGAAAACCATGTGCCGCCCACGGTTTTGCAAAACAAAGTATTTTTAACATTTTACAAATTGTGGTGTTTTAAAACTCAAAACATCATTTTAAATCAATAAGAAATCTTTTGAACACATCAATTTAACAAAAGAACCAAAATTTCAAAAATCCAACCAAATAGTCTAATAAATGTTAAAACGTTAATTATGGCACACTAATTCATCATTTATAGTACATTAACATTAAATAAATTTCGGGACGTTACAGCTCTCCACCCCTAAAAGAAATTTTGTCCTCGAAATTTACAACTCATCTCAAAAACAAAACAAATGCGGATACAGCTCCCGCATACTCGACTCTAATTCCCAAGTGGCTTCATCAACCCCGTGATACTGCCACACGACCTTTACCAATGGTATCTCACGACGACGTAAGCTAATCACTTTCCGGTCGATGATCTGAATCGGCACTTCTTCGTACGTCATATCCTCCTGAACTTGTACATCGCGAAACGATACTATCTTATCCTGCTCAGGTGGACACTTCCTAAGCATCGACACATGAAACACATCGTGCACATGAGAAAGTTCGGGCGGAAGATCAAGCCGATAAGTGACCACACCAACTCGCTGAGTGATCTCGAACGGCCCAATATACCTCGGCGCGAGCTTCCCACTCACTCCGAACCGCATAGTTCCCTTACGAGGTGACACCCTCAAGAGAACAAAATCTCCAACCGCGAACTCTAAGGGTCTACGTCTCCTATCTGCGTAGCTCTTCTGCCGACTCTGAGCTGCTCTCAACCGATCCCGAATCACCGCGACTTTCTCGTTGCTATCACGAATCTCATCTGGCCCAAGAATAACTCTATCTTCCGGCTTGGCCCAACACACAGGTGACCGACACGGTCGCCCATACAACGCCTCAAATGGTGCCATGCCGATACTCGCCTGATAACTGTTGTTGTACGCGAACTCCGCCAAATGCAAACATTGCTTCCAATTTCCGCCGAAGTCCAACGCATAAGCACGCAACATATCCTCGAGAACCTGAATAACCCGCTCAGACTGCCCATCAGTCTGAGGATGAAATGCCATACTGAAGTTCAAATCCATACCCAAAGCCTCCTGAAAACTCCTCCAGTACTTAGCATTAAACCTGGTGTCTCGATCAGAGGTGATGGACAAAAGAACTCCATGCAACCTCACAATGTTCTGCATATACAACTCCCCGAGAATCTTCCTGGAACACGTCGACCTAAACGGAATGAAATGCGCTGATTTCGTCAACCTGTCGACCACAACCCAAACTGCATCGTGTCGTTGCTCCGTCCTCGGCAAACCTGTGAGGAAATCCATCGTCACATGCTCCCATTTCCACCCTGGAATAGGAAGCGGCTGAAGCTAACCTGCAGGCTTCTGATGCTCAGCTTTCACCTGGAGACACGTCGAACACTTGGCCACGTACTCTCGAACATCTTTCTTCATGCCCCTCCACCAATATTGTCTCTTTAAATCACGATACATCTTGGTGCTTCCCAGATGAATAGCGAACTGAGACCTATGAGCTTCATCTAGAACGGCTTTCGTCACCTCGGCGATAACTGGAACTGCAAGACGCTCCCGGAAGTACAACGATCCATCTGCATGCACGCTCCATTCCTCGAACTGCTCTCCGTTCTGAATCCGCGACCAAATCCCCTGCAAATGTCGATCCTGCCACTGGCTTTGCTTCACTGTCCGAACAAGAGCTGGAGTCGCTTCCACATGATATAACGAAACTCGATCACCATCTTCATGATACAGTAGCCGATACTCACTCACTGTCGCATCCCTGCTCCAGTCCTCAAAAATCAAACAAGCGAGAATCCCTAAAGACTTCCTGCTAAGCGCGTCTGCGACCACATTAGCTTTCCCGGGATGATACTACAACGCAAAATCATAATCTTCCATATACTCTACCCATCTGCGCTGCCTCAGATTGAGATCCCTCTGAGTGAACAAATATCTCAAACCCTTGTGATCGGAGAAGACCTAAAACGATGCTCCATACAAGTAACACCTCCAAATCTTCAGCGCGTAAATCACCGCCGCAAGCTGTAAATCATGAGTAGGATAATTCCGTTCGTGAGGTCGTAGCTATCTCGATCCGTACGCAACTACATGTCCAAGCTGCATCAACACGCATCCAAGTCCGCGCCCTGAAGCATCCGCATAAACCTCATATGGCTCGTCATTGCTAGGAATAATCAACACTGGAGCTGAAGTCAACCGGTTCTTCAATTCCTGAAAAGCAAGCTCACAATCTTCATCCCACTCAAACCTGACATTTTTCTTGATCAATCTCGTCAACGGAGCTGCAATCTTCGAAAAGTCCTTTACAAATTTCCTGTAATATCCAGCCAGACCTAAGAAGCTGCGAATCTCTGCTACATTCCTTGGTCGTTCCCATTCCAATATAGCTTCAATCTTGGACGGATCCACTGAAATACCATGCTCTGAGATGACATGACCCAGAAACTTGACCTCAGTCAACCAGAACTCACATTTTTCCCTCTTAGCATACAACTAGTGCTCCCGCAGAGTCTGAAGCACGATCCGAAGATGCTGTTCATGCTCCTCCCAAGTCTTAGAATACACAAGAATATCATCGATGAACACGATCACAAACTGATCCAGATACGGCCTAAATATCCTGTTCATCAGATCCATAAAAGCTACTGGAGCATTTGTCAACCCAAAAGACATGACCAGAAACTCGAAGTGCCCATACCGAGTCCTAAAAGCTGTCTTGGGAATATCCTCTTCCTTGATCCTGAGCTGATGATAACTTGAACGCAAATCAATCTTCGAGAAGTATCGCGAACCTCCCAACTGATCAAACAACTCATCAATCCTAGGCAAGGGATACTTGTTCTTCACCGTAACACGATTTAGCTGTCGATAATCCACACATAACCTGAGAGTCCCATCGTGCTTCTTAGCAAACAAAACCGGTGCTCCCCACGGAGATGTGCTATTCTGAATATATCCTTTATCAGCAAGCTCCTGAAGTTGCTTCCTCAATTCCTTCATTTCTGCTGGCGCCATCCGATAAGGTGCCATAGAAGTCGATGATGTCCCTGGAAACAACTCGATACCAAACTCAATCTCCCGATGCGGTGGTAACCCTGATAACTCGTCGGGGAAAACATCCTCGAACTCATCAACCACCAGAATCGCTATACTACTACTCGAAACATAGGGCTCGCAATCCAGGTTGGCAAGAAAAGCACAACAACCTAGATTCCTTCGCCCTCCTAGACACGACTTTATAAGGCGCTCACTCATTAGCCAATCACCACCACCCTGGTAAGTGATTACCGTCCCCCTATCAGACACTAGGGTCACTTTTCTAAGTTGGCAGTCCACAACTGCACTATACCTGGACAACCAGTCCATCCCTAGAATTACATCATAGGAACTCATGGGGAGTACAATCAAATCACTTTTCAAAATCTCATCCCCAATCTTTATTTTACAAGATTTACACATACAATTTACACACACCCGCCCCAAGGGAGAAGTTATGACTAGGGGTTCATTAAACTCTTCTACTTCTAATCCCAAGGCATGTACAAAAGAACTCGAAATGAGAGAATGAGAGGCACCGGTATCAAATAAAACGTGAGCTAAAGATCTGGAAACCAAAATCATACCATCGACAACCGCGTTACCAGTCTGAAAATCTGACCCTCTAGATGCCATTGCATGAACCTGCACTGGCGCCTTTCCTTTTCCTCTACCGACATTACTGGGTCCTGGATTACTCGGCCGATGCTGCTGAGATGGAGACGACTGTACACTACCTGTACTCGGAGCTCTATACTGAGGAACACTGCGCTGAAATACTGCGGCTGCTGCCCCCGTGCCGGATATGAGAATTGCTGAGGAGAAAACTACGAATACTGCAACTGCGGGTACTGCGGAGGCAGAGGTAGGGTCTGAGGCTGAGGCTGAGATGAACGACTGGCATCCTCTCCGGTCTGCGATCCAAGACGAGCACTCCTGATCGGGCAATTCCTCTTGATGTGTCCGGGCTGCTGACAGAAATGACAATGAAAGCTGTAGGGATTGCTACGCCCGCTGCCAGACGAACTGCTGCTGCCACTGGTCGCACCGCCTTGCTTGCCTTTCCCCGGAGCTGGACGACTACTAATGCTCTTCCTGCCACTCCTCTGCGGTCCTCCTGAAGCCTTGGCTCGGTCCTCACAATACTGCACATAATCATTCTCCACGGAGATCGCCGATGACACAAGCTCTCCGAAACTCCTAAGCCGTAGAGCAACCAACTGCCGCCGAATAGGAGCCTTGAGTCCTTCCTGAAACTTGATGCATTTCTCACGCTTCGATGCCACAGCTGATGGAGCAAACCTAGCCAACTCGTTAAACTTTGCCTCATACTCCCGAACTGAAAGATCACCCTGCTGCAATCTATAAAACTCAGCTGCTTTTTGATCTCTATATCCCTGCGGAAAATACCGATCATAGAACAGCTCCTCGAACTTGTCCCAACTGATATCGCCACTGCGCTCTAGACGCTTAGTTTGTTTCCACCAGGTGTTGGCGCCACCCTCGAGCTTATACGCCGCGAATTCCACTCGATACTCCTCAGGCACACCAAGAGTATCTAGATGCTTCAAGATCGAATCCAACCAATACTCTGCTAACTGCGGATCCCCATTGCCATCAAAAGTTGGAATAGACGCCCGTCGAAATTCCTTAAAGAAAGCATGCCAACTACCAACACTGGAGTCTTCCGGTCTAGCCTGGCTGTCATCTGCCGGAAAGTCGCAAACATAGACCTCATCATGCTCTCATCATTTCTGAACTCGGCGTCAGCAGTCGAACGACGTCTAGGTGCCATTCTCTCACTTCTGAAAACAAAATTTGGACTGTCAGAGGTATTTCATTGTCAAACCTATGTGTGCACAATTCCCAAGGTTCATAACCTTGAGCTCTGATACCATTCTGTCACGCCCCGGAGTACGGGAGGTGATGTGGTAGAATATTTAGATTAATTAAAAGAGAATTTAATTAAAAATCGAGAGTTTGAGAATCAAATTAAATAAAAATTAAAAAGATTTTCCACCACATTTTATAAAAGAATTTATAAATTTTAAGCAAATAATAATAATTGAATAAAAACCGCGAATATGGGTTCCACAACCCACAACTTGTGCACACACATGGTACTGACAATATCATAAATACAATTACAGTCCAAGTACAAATAAAGTTAAGTCTTACATGCCTTGCTTAAATAAATACAAAATATAAATAAACTCTCCTATTGCTCCTGAGTTCGGTCTAAAGAATCTTCTCCAAACCTAAATGGAAGACCACCTAGATGGGGGAAATTTAAAACAATAAAACGTGAGCGAAAGGCTCAGTAGGACTATGTTTTATAAAATAGTTTAATTCAAAGAAACATAGCATCATTAGGAGTTATTTAGAGGAAACTTAAATAAATAAACAATTTGAGTAGAGCCGTCCTGACATAGAACAGTATACTCATCAAATCAAAACACCAATTTACTTTTACCTAGGCAAACCATGATAACACCACCGTAGTGGCCCAGCTGGGTTTCGGGACCTGCCCCCAAGGTCGATCGCTACACGACCCGATCTCTGATATGGCATCATGCCTATGTGTTTATTATCATTATCATTCAAAACCCAATTACCGAGTGTTGTCAATTACATTCATTATGAAATTCATTTCAGTTCACGGTATATTAAAATATAACCGATAAAACCATTTTCAAACAACCGTTGAAAACATTTTTGATAGAAATCATTTTCAAAGCCAAATCATTTCAAAACCAGGCTACCAAAGAAATAGGATAGAAGTCCTACCTCAATACTCGTGCCGATGCCCCACACCGTAATCCTGGTCCGCTATATGTTAGCTCCGCAGAACCACGAACGATCCTAGATACAAACTAAGTCGATCAATATCTAGTTCGAGACATTCTATGTTATTAAATCATTTCATGATGTCCTAGTGTGCCATTTGTACCTTTAAAATCATCCTATAAGGTTGGGATTTAAATCAGGGTTCAAAACAGTGAAAACGGGTAAAAATCACAAAATTTTCCATCCCTCGGTCAGCCTGCCGGACGCCCTGCTTCGGCCTGCCGGAAACAAGGTTCGGCTTGCCGAACATTTCCCCAGATTCGGCCTGCCAGTTGGAAGAACATCGGCCTGCCGATCATCACTTCGGCCTGCCGAACATGAACTTCGGCCTGCCGAACTGGGAAAACCCAGAAATCCCAGCCACGGGTTTCTCGATCCCCAAAATCCAAATCTTGTTTCTAACCTGTTTTTCTCAAATCCCAGGCATGAAAAACAACTATAGTTGATAGAAAAACATTCTAGAACATGTTTGGAATCATTTAAACAACATTTAAACTCGAAATCCTCAAAAATCCGAAAATGAGAAAAAGAGGAGAAAAATGAAAAATCTTGAATCCAATCCGTTTTTCTTCAATCTAAGCTTAGATTCTAGTTGTTCTAAGTTCATTTAACACAAATCCACGGTTTTCTAAGCTTAAACAAACTTAGATTTCAAAAACACACAAAATTGGAAATTTTGTAAAAAGTTTAGAAATTTCGAATCTAACCTCGAATCGAAGCTTCAATCCGCGTTCTTGGTTGCTGAATCACGTCCCCGAGCTTCCTCCTCGCTAACCCGAAGCTTGGATTCGAATGTGGTTTCAAAATTTGAGAGAGAATTGAGAGAGAAAGAGAGCTGCCGAGAGAGAGAGAGGAGAGAGAGAAAACCGGAGAATGAATGAGAGGAGAGAGAGAGGAAGGAAATAAATAGAGAAAATCGGTGGGTGGTTTTACTGTGCGAAAACCATGTGCCGCCCACGGTTTTGCAAAACAAAGTATTTTTAACATTTTACAAATTGTGGTGTTTTAAAACTCAAAACATCATTTTAAATCAATAAGAAATCTTTTGAACACATCAATTTAACAAAAGAACCAAAATTTCAAAAATCCAACCAAACAGTCTAATAAATGTTAAAACGTTAATTATGGCACACTAATTCATCATTTATAGTACATTAACATTAAATAAATTTTGGGACGTTACAGGATCGTTGGTGTTTGTCACTCTTGCTGGACGCTGTGGTTGCTATTGGTTCCTTTCTCTCTCTTGGATCTCTTTTGTTTCAGATCTTTTTCTCATTTTACACAAGCTCAGCATCCCAAAACCACCGACTCCATGTCTCATCGCGGCTTAACTTGCCGATGCCGTTTGGTGTCAACGACTCTGTCTCGCAAAACAACAGGTAGGGATGTTTAGTACGAGTTGTTCTACAGATTCTCCCCGCAGCATTGGAGGAAGGGATCGCCGATGTTCGTTTCCCTAATGGTGGACGTTGTGGTCCCTGTTGGATAGATCCGCTGGTGCAAAGCCAGATTGTGGAGATTCTGCTTGCGGCTGCATGTTTAAATGTTCAAACAAGTAGTAAATCTTCTATTGTTTTTACAATAGGTTTGTATCATAAATTTATAAGAATTCTCTATTTTGATATTTGTGATACTTTGTTAAAGTTTCTCACCTTTTTGCTATTTGACCCCCTAAGTGTAGGAAGGCTATAATGAATAAGTACTCAAAATCCACAATCCTATGTTTTGGTTTGATTACCCTATGAATGATAATTTTTTAGTTGTAATATGGTTGTTGGATATTATTTTTTTGGAATTTTAAGATGTAGAAATTTTTTAAATCTTTTGTTTTTTTTTTTTTTTGCTATATTGGTTTTTTTATAGGGTTTCATAAGTTTCGGGACAAAACTTGACGGATTCTATGTTGTAATCTGGTAGGTTCTGCTAAGTTCTAATTGGTTTTGTTGTTACGTCCGTCCTTTTCTCCTATAGATGTTTGCGTTAATTTAACGTTAAAATGTAATATTTTAAGTGCTATTATTATTTATATTAAATAAATTAATTTTTGGTTTAGAAATGTCACAAGTGACGGCCACGTGGGATTGATATGCTTAAAATGTTCATGTCAAAAATAATGATAAGCATAAAGTATTTAATTTATTTATGTCTGTGATTGTTGTGCTTAATATTATATTATATTATATTGTATTATATGTAAACGGCATAAACCGTGTAACAAAAAATAAAAGGGCCCCGGCCCACTTTGCCATGTAAATAAAAACTGAATAAGTGGTTGTATAGTTAAGAAAGAAAAAGAAAAAAAAAAAAAGGAATCCTAATTAAACTAGGATTAGGGTTTTCTACATTCATCTAATATCTTCTCTCCTATAAACTTATAAATACACCTTTAAACCACCAAAGCTTCATTCTCTTAATTTCTAGCTGAAGAAAATTCTCTCTCTTAACCCCTCTCAAATTCATGTTCATAAGCCTCCATTATCTCTCTAATCCTCAATGCCAATAATTCATTACTCTTTTTTTCTTTCAAGCTAAAATAGAAGAGATTCTTTTTGGAAGTTTTTTGCGCAATTCTTTGTATTTGTTGAAGAAAACATAAGAATTTGAGGTATGATTTACAGGTTTCATGGTTTTAAATTTTTATGATTGATATGTATTGTTTTGTGATAAACTTTGTTAGAAAATTGTTCTTTTATGTTATGAATGTGTACGCATGTATGTTTTTATGAAAAATAAATTGTTTTGTTTATTATTTGGTTATAACAATGTTATTTTAAGGTTGAAAGCATTTATGTTCATAGAAATTGCATGAAAATAAGGTTTTGCTATTAGAGTGTGATATAAGAATTTTAGGGTTTTCAGTTAGTCAATAAGGTTATTGGTAATGTTTTGAAATCAAATGATTTTATTTTGCTATGATTTTTGGATATAATGTGTATATATATGTCATGAATGTCCGGAGGTTTTTATAAATTTTTGTTCAAAATATTTTTAAAGTTATGAGCTTTCAATCAAACACTACTCATGAAATTTTTATTTGCTTGCAAATTTATATTTATGTCTTATAGAGTCCATTTTATGGGCCAAAGAGCATCTTTTGATTCTATAAAAAACTATAATCGTTGTTGATATGCTAGCTAAATGTCTGTAAATTTTTAGCTTCATATTCTTATTATATTTTAAGATAAAATTCATTGATTGCCAAGCATAAATGTCTACCTGATATGCTTATTGAATTCGTGAGATGATAAATCATATTTTTAAATATGTTTTGCATGATTTATTATTTGTCTAGCTTTTATTTATATGTTGATTCATATAAAAATTTCAAAAGCATATCATACATATTTGATTTATAAAAATGTTTGAATGAAACATGTTTGTTGTTTAGCATGTCTGGTGTTAATATTAACTCTAAATTCAAACATGTA
This sequence comes from Artocarpus heterophyllus, assembly GCA_025403435.1. Classification (NCBI taxonomy): domain Eukaryota; kingdom Viridiplantae; phylum Streptophyta; class Magnoliopsida; order Rosales; family Moraceae; genus Artocarpus; species Artocarpus heterophyllus. The sequence continues at coordinate 32,502,168 of CM046338.1, forward strand.
TTTTGAATTACTCTAAATTTATTTGGAATTGAATTTTAAATATGTTATGATTTTATATGTCTTTTTTGTGTTGTAATTTTTACAAATTATTTTATGGCATAAATAATTTAACATATAATTTTTAATTAGGACTGCCTACTGTCCAGGCTTTGCTGGCAAATTTTGTAGTGTTGAATTTGTGATTTATGTAAATTAAATGAAATTTTTGTTGCTAAAAAAAATCTAAGAGTCATATATAACTTTATTCCTACAACTTTGTATGCTTTAATTGAAGGTAAATCGAAAGATATAAGATAATAAGTCCTTAAAGATCAGTCAATTTTTGTGACCGACTGATTTACTTACATGTTTTGAAAAATTGAAAAAGACATTTTGGATTAATATTTTCAAGAAAAATAAATTTGAGTGATGTCTTTATATGTTAATTATATTATGGAATAAATTTTAGACTTTATTTATGCTTAGTAATTGAGATTAATTTCTCTAAGTGATTAAAGGTCAAGTTTTCTCTTTTTATGTTTCTTGACTTTAAGTGCATGTTTGTAACTCAACGATACTTTGTTCTATTAAGAATGATGTATGATAATGTAATATAGTATTAAATGATATCATAAAGATGAATATTAATTTTGTGTATTACATAAATGATTAACATAAACATTTCAAAGGCGAGCACATTGAGAACTATGGCAACGTCACCCGATTTTAAGGTTTAGTAAGCAAATAAGTCAAGTAAGTTCATTCTCACCTGCAACATGATAAAGTTAATAAAAATGTTTAGCAATGTTTTATAAGCATTTTAAGTTTAGACACTATATAACATGTGGATTCTCTAGATTATGTAATGTGCAGTCTATAAAAGTTGTGACCCCCATTTCATATTGTTTTGTTCTTCTATAGGCACACATCCAAGTGTTACCCATTCTATACTAGTAAATCACAAACCACTACAAGACGGCAAACGATATTAACTATGTAATAATGTACAAGTAATATCTAGCAATCTACTATCAATAACACTAACTATGGTTTCAAAATGCATGCGAGGCATAAACCGCAAAGCATATCAAGCCGTAGCCACGAATATAAAAAACAAAAAAATGCCATAATAATAAGCAATTTTAATTTACTAATAAATGATTATTAAAAATCTCATAAAAAAACATAAACCAAAGAAATTAAACATAAATTACAGCACATAAAAAAAATTAAAACAACTAAGCACAAAATCGTATAAAAGAATAACTAAAGATGGTGCCCCTTCAACAAATCAAAATCTTAAGTGTATTACACTTTTTAACTTTAATTCTTCCTCTTTCTATTTAGTCATATAAGCCACCGTCACATAACACCCAAAAAAAAAGAAGAAATGAAAAGAAAAGAACAAAAAAATGACCTCCATCTTAAAGCATACAAGACAAGCCCCCGTATTCCCCAAAAGTCCCAAAACCATAAGTAACATATATACTTCATTATTATTGTAACATTTCAAACATCTTATATCTTATTACCAAAGTTACTTCCAACATTATATATAGCCTCTGATCTTCTGATCTTCTTTAACTCATTAAACGAAAATGGCTGGGAATAAATTTATCTGTTAAGGACTCGTAGTAGGCACATATATACAACAATAGAGGAAAAAAGCAAAAGACCGACAAGGACAGTTAAAATTAACTCATTACTCAATTAAAAGCTATTATTTAATTTACAATCAGGACTTAAGTACTGCAGTAGCTAAAAATTCCTATGAAATTCACATTAGCTAACCCATTCATCATTCAGTCGTCTCAAAATTAAAGTTCACCATGAATGCTTTTCTACCAAAAAACACATTAAAGTTCACCATATAATTCTGTATTAAAAAAAATAGGACAAAATAAAAATAAGGTTCTATTATCCCCACAAATTTAATCATAGTATAAACAAGAAAGGAACAATGTCAATGACTTTTCAAATTTCAAAAAAGAAGAAGCTATTATTACCTGTGGATTTACATGTGTTGGGCTTTCACCAGTTACGCACAAATCAATAGATGGGGAAAAAGTTAGAAAGCCTCCACAATTGAAAATTATGAAGACTTAAATCAAACAACTAAAAACCTATGTCAGACAAATTCTTTGAAGAAAACCATTAACAGCATGATTAAAGGACAGCAAAATTTCTTTGCAGGTTTAAATAAAAGAAAACTAGATTTATTTCCATATGACCAAGATGAATAAGATTTTTTAGAGCATACCAAAAAAAACAAAACTTTCAAAACTATAGAGAAGAGTCTCAATTTGAAAGAAAAACTAAGAAAGAGAACCAATACCAACAATGATGGCGTGCGTGATGGGGGCGACGTCCACCAACAAAGAGAGCGATGGTCATTGGAAGAAGGTGTAGGGCCATCGATAGAGGGAGAGAAATAGTCGAGAGAGAGGGAGAGAGCAACAAGAACATAGACATTTTTTTAGAAGAAGAACAGAGACACTTCTGGTTTTGTGAAGAGTGCCTTTTTGACTGATGAGGAGGGAAACAAATTATAGCTCCTTTCCTTAAAAAAAAAAAGAAAAAAAAGGAAAAAAAACCCTTTTTTTAGTGGTTTTAAGTACTGATTTAGCTTTTGGGTAGTTAAATGGGCTTGTTTTGACTACGTGTCAGCTGACAACTGTAGTGTTAGAATTAAAGGCTCTTTAGGGATTAGGCCTTAGTTGTCTCTTACTTACTACTATGTTTTCTTTCTGAACTGTATAGTTTATTTACATCAACCCAATGTAGTCTATTCCTTCTTTTGTTGTAGTGAGAAAAAGAAGATTTAGATGAAGAACAATGCTTCCATGGAGTCATGCTGCACCATGAGGAATTATGGGTACCCAAGTTTGATGGGTTTGCCACGGCGACCACCGAGAGAATAGGGATTGTCTAAATCAGCTCAGATGGGCACACAACGACCTTGTCTCATCAAATTACCTTTCCTTGCACCAACGATATCATGGAATATAAAGCCTTCTTGATGGGACAAGTTATCGCAAAAAATATGGGGATTCAGAAACCCGAGGTTTTTGAAGATTTGAATTTATTGTTAAGGCAAATAAGTAGAGACTTTTTACTAAAAGAATTAATTCTTGTGCCCTATCGTACCATGAGTCAAAAGGTGGTAAAGAAATTTGAGAAAGTTATCATCGAACATGCTCCACTCTCGAGTCAAGCAACCGAATTGTAGATGCAATGGCAACGTCGGGATCATGGCTCCACATAACTGGAGAAATGATAGACATTAAGGTTCCAACCAAAGTAGTCGTGTGCAAGTATACACAATCATAAATAACAGAGTAGAAGTAGAGTATCCTTTTTCTTAGGGATTAAACTACTAAAAATTTACTATCTCAATTTTTCCTCTTTCGAGTACTCAATTGAAGTTTATCCAAAATAATTAGTTTCAATATCCTATTAAAAGCCAATTACTAAGGGTTCATTAAGCATGCTTTATAATTAGTCACAAAATAAATCATAAGCCTCCCACCTCTACAATTTTCTAGGTTACATTTCCTAAACCCACAGTTAGAACTGTCCTTTCCCAAGTACTAATCCTAATTACAAAATCAATTAGTTGGTGGCCAATCAATTAGAGGCATTAAACTCAGAGAAACACAAATAATTGGTCAATGGAAATTACTTACATGGCCATTTAGACTAAGAGATTTAGTTACTCATAATCTCAAACAAAACTAAAGACACAAACCAAAGCATGGAGAAGGAATACATAGCAATTTACAAGACATTCACAAAAGAGAGACAGTAAAGAAGTAAACTAATGTGGAGCTCCAAGATGGTCTTCAAGCTCCCTTCACTTCCTTCTTTGAACTCCAAGAAAATGGCTGCTCCTCCTCCCAAATCCTATCCATTTGCATAAGACCCAAGATGGGTATTTGCCATGCCTCCAAAAACTTGTGAAATTCTTTATCAAATAAGCCTCAAATTAGAACAAATTTGGTTCAAAAGCCACATGTGTGGAGATGAGATGGAGAATGCTCAGGTCGCAGTGCTACACAAAACCCTAACGCTAGAGTAAAAGTGACACTGCACAGGTCGCGAGAACCAAATGGCGCAGCCTCACACTTCTGGGTATGCCTAGAGCTGATTTTGGAATTGCATAGCTGTGAGCTTCTAGTTTTCAAAATACTTGGGCTGAATTTCGCGTGGCCACAAGCTCTAATGGCGTAGCAATGTGTGCTCTTTGTAATAACATGCACGAGTGAGGTCCCTTGCAGCCCTAGGGCTTGAAATTTTGTTGACCAAAGGTTCCAAAATGCTCTTTGACCTATCAAAACAATTAAAACTAAATAAAAATAAAAATTAAATTAATCAAATCAAATAGAAATAAAATTAAATATAATAAAAGAAAAACTGAACAAATAAAAATAGAACAAAATAAACTAATGTAAAATAAAATATAACAAAAAGACGTAGTTAACTAAATTTTATTAAAACTAAAATAAACGTAAAAACGCAAAATAAAATCTATCAATTTACCCAAAACTAACAAAATACATAAATAGAAAGTACTAATAAATTCATTCTATCAAACTTTCCTAGGCTTACAGTTTTGATAGCCCTCAAGCAAAAGAAAAGAAAGAGCAAAGGAGAAATGAAAGAACCCAAGATTTTAAAGTGAACGCAGAGTAAGAAGTGTCCAATCGTGGTAAACTCAAGCCTCAAAAATATTAAAAATTTAATGGCTTTAACAATATCACAAACTCAACATATTTTTAGAATTTCAATCTAAGTGCTAAATTTGCCCTGTTCTTAATCCTTGTAGCATGTGTTGGGCCACTTCCACTCATCCCCTTGCCACTCAGATGACATTATACACATATATAGCTTGAGATTGATATCTTAGTTAAAGCATTGCATGAACTCCAAAGGCTCACTTTTCATACCTATCTTCACAAATGTAGACTAAGAACACCACTAAGGACCATTAAGACTTTCTTGAGCTTGTAATGAATGGTTAGGGCGAATGGTAGGATAAGGGATCTCATATATGCCTCAATGCACCTTACATATATCACACATTCTAAGACCTTAATCCAACTAACGTGTACAAATCATGACCACCTTCAAATTCCTCTAAATCTCTCTTCCAATCCCACACCATTTATTCTTGTTCTATATATATAGATAGATAGATAGATGCTACACTCCTAAACTTAAGCTTTATTCGGTTTTAAGCAAGATGGTGCTTGAGTAAGATGGAGGCTAGAGTGTGCATCTTCCTGATTGAGCTTTGGGCATATCAAACCTGGCCATATTCTTTGACTAGGTTTCGTTCATTCTCTTGTCTACGATGCAGAAGTGGTCTCTTTCATCGAGCTGGAAGTGTCTTCTATCCAGATTGCCAGTGGGCCATGACTTGGAGGCCGTTGACGAAAGGAGAGAAATTGCACAACAAAGAATCGTAAAGTACCAATGACAGGCCAAGGAAGCCTACAACAACACTGTCCTCATGAGAATTTCCAAAAAGGAGACCTGGTTTTGAAGGTCGTTGATCATGTAAGGAGACAAATACAAGCACCATCCAAATTCTTGCCTAATTCTGAAGGACCGCATGTTCTAAAGTAAACTTATGATGACGGATACTATGAGTTGATTAGCTTTTCTCGGGAGTCAAGCGTCGAGGTCATCAAAGAGAAATTGCTATACTCAAGCCATAGACACTTTCCAAGAAATCATCCACCAGAGACACTATGCCAATTCAACCATTTGATTTACTACTTTTCTTTTAAAATTTTCTAAAAAACTGAGATATGAAACCGTAAAGAGGATGAATATTATACATATGAAGAAGCATCTTTTGTCAACATTGCCGTCATGAATGAAAGTATTCTTTTGGAAGTTTACAGACCCTACTCTTGGCAATTTGTTTTCTTTTATGGTTGATAGATGAGCCCTTTAAATTCATGGTATTAGTTCTCATTTCATTCCGTTGTATTTAAAAATCGTTATGACTGTAATTTGTAAATGGATTTTGAAATCATGCGTGGTGTCACTAATTTTTTTTTTTTAAAAAAACTTGTGGCCCCCAACAGATATGAAAAAATATATATATATATGAGCATGTTTTGCACATGCATGTATATTCATCCATCTAAAAAAAGGAAATAAAAGAAAATTTTAAGGGAATAAGTAAAGCAGGCCGCCACGCAATGAAAACCCACCTAAGAATTCTAGCAACATACAACAATGCAAGTCTACCATAACTAACCCGAACAAAGCTAAACCTGAGAAGTCGTGTTCCAAAATAAAATTACTACAAGTATAATACTACTACCAAGTCATATGCTAATAAGAAGAAAGGACAACATCCAAGCATTATGTACAAGTAAAATAATAAGTCATTGTGCTACTACGAGCAAGAAAGCAAAAGGAGAAAGAACATAGAAGCTACAAGTCCACCATCATAGTCTCATACATCAACAACATAAGATAAGTTCAAAAGCGGTGAAGGTAGGCAGAAATATGGGTCAAGTAAACAAGCTATCATCAGGTCGACTAAGTGTCTCCACCACCGTAATCGCATCATCATGCTTAGTTTGCGTTTAAGTGGCGGGACGCTGGACCTCCACTCCTTCAAGGCTACCAACTCCTTTTCTGTATATACAATTCCGGCGTCAAGATTGGCGCTCTTATTCAATTCTTCGTGCTTCTTGAATACAGTGCATGCAACATTTCAGATTCGACAAGATAATTGAGCAACACGACAGCCAAGTACTTCGACATTACAGCATATGTCTCACCACGATAGCAGTGTGACCTCGGAGATCTCATCAAAGGAGGAATTGTGAACCCCAAGCAAACCAAACCTAAGCATGCAAGGATGGAGGGATGAAGATACCTGGATTTGCCGCTCCTAGAAACAACGTTCAAAATATAGATAAAGACTGCCTCCAGGAGCGGTACTGCCTCAGGGAGAACACGGGCACCTAGGAAAGAGGCAAGACCAAAGCTGGACCCTGCCTCTGATTCGATAGGAGACGCATCAAACTTCAGAGTGTCAAATGATTCCATGAAGGCATAGACGGTAGATCCAAACTACAGGAGCTGCATGCTTCTGCCAGAAGTGGACTCACCTGAGACAACATGAGCAACATATACCAATGTGGGTTCTAATGGCAAAGGACTAAGAGCTGTGCAAAGCCTTATGGTGTTGCATCAAAAGCAGAGGGATGAACCACGTCCGAGGAAAGGGGTAGGTCCAACTGGTACTTTGCTCCTGTTACTGCAGAAAAGTCTCCTGATTTGGTTGGAGGACTCCATCATCTGACAGGATGATCTTAGGAAGAGATGTAGCTGTGTCGGAAATTCCCAAAGTTTCCTCACCCGCAAGAATGCCATCTTGTAAGAGACAACAAAAGGAAATTAAAAGATATCAATTCAGTAAATGATTTTTCTTAGTGGAAAATGATGTAGGCACACAAAAATTTGTGGGGGAGCATTCTCCGAACAAATGACTAAATGATAGTCACTAATAGTTTTCCACGACACTACATGTGGTGATGCCTCGAACCTGGATGCTAGGATGCCTCGACATTACGCGTCGGGATAAATGCCTCGGTCCTAGGTACTAGGATGCCCCAAATACTAGGCGTCAAGATGAATGCTTTAGCCTTGGGTGCCGAGATGGCCTGACCTTGGGTGTCGGAATGAAAACCTTAGCCTTTGCCTTAGGGTGTCGGGTTGAATGCTACATCACTAGGTGTCATGATGCCTTGGCCCGGGTTGTTGGGATGCCCCGATGCAGCATGGTTGGAATAAATGTCATGACATTGAATGTCATGATGTCCAGACACCAGGTATCGGGATGAATGCCACAGCATTGAGTGTTGTGATGCCCGGCCGCAGGTGCCGGGATGCCTCAACACAATGTCAATGTGATGCTTGACTTTGGTATGGCTACCCCGGCACAGTTGGTTCTGGGATGATAGGTTTGGCAATGGCTACCTTGTACGCTTGGTATCGGGATAAGATTGAAGATGGCTACCCCAATGCACATGGTGACAAGATGACCGGATTGGCATGTTATTCGAAGGCAGGTTTCACACATATAATGGGCGATAATACTTTTTGAAGCGAAAAGGAAAAGGAAGTGACAGATATACCCGGCTACTTGATGTCTTTTCTTGGTGTACGGATCCTCTTGACGTGCTCTTTTCTGGACCGGTAGGTCCACCTGGGCACTGTTCTCCTGACGGGAGGTCTGCCCGAGGCATTGTTCTGGTGGCGCGCAGACCCACCTAAAGTGATGGCAGACTTATCTTTTAGAGTTTTGAACTAATCAACAAAGCCTGGATCAAAAATTGTCTAATTAAAAGCAAGATTAACACACAAAATGATAAAAGGAGATCAAACCTGAACTTCTAGTACTTCCATTAATCCTTCTTAGTTGTTTGAGAGGCACGCTACGAAAGAAACACACTGACAATCAGTCAAAACAAGTTAGAAAAAAAAAGACAAATGGCAAAAAACAGCTCTAAGGGTTACTTGAGAAGGCAAAGTGCTAGACAGCTCTAAGGGTTACTTGAGAAGGCAAAGTGCTAGACTTAAATGCAGACGTCATCATGTGGCGCTTCTTTCTTGGCCAATCCTTAATCTGCGAGGCCCCACATAGTTCAGTAAAAGCAAACAAAAGACAAACAGGACGGCAAAATATGCCTATGCTAGTAGCATCGAACGGGAAGGCAACTCTTAAGTGGAGGCTAAATGCTCCTTATCTTGGGTCTTGTCTTTGCTTAGCCTTCACTCGTGGTAGTTGCCTTGGAAGCATCAGCAAGACGAACTTTTCCTTGAAGGTGCAGAGGCCGGTGGAGCTAGTTTCGTTAAAGCCTACTCGTTAGAAGAAGAATGAGACCTTTTTGTCTTCTGCGATAGGCGAGCTGGTATTGAGGCCTTACAGTCACACCACTCTACAAAGGGGGAAGGAGAGCCAAAGACGGGGGCCACATCTTGAGAGGCGTCAACAACCAAGACCTCAAACCACCAACAATAAGCCAAAAGAGGGATTTGACTCTCTTCAAATTTATTTAGCGCATAAAGTGATCTTCATGTGTCGTCTATTACTCCCGTGGCAGGAGGAAGAACTGGCTGTGCACTGAACCAATCTCTCACAAAAGAAAACTAGCATCCGACGTCAATACTTGGAGAGTTTTGCAATACACCTGATGAGATATTGTGCACCTGGTATAGACATGGTGCTAACTCTGAAGTGGGAAAGTCGTTGCCCACTTGAAAGGAGAGACCTTCCATTAAAGCCTGCTGCCCCTGAGGCAAGAGAATTTGGGAATACGCTGATCAAGGCTGAATTAGTGAAGGAATCTAAACAGATGATAAAGCACCTACTATGGCTCCTCCTCAAAGGCGGAAGTTTGGAGCCAACATGGCCTCATGGCAAGTGTGAAATGAAGAAAGTGGAGATTGGGATTATTTTGCTAATCAAGGTTCGGGATGGGGTTGCTCTTGCTTTCGTTATCCGATACTTGGAAAAGAAGCTTCGGGGCAAAGTCATCGGCATCTGAATAGGGAATGAACAAGAAACTCTCTAGCTTTTTAATCAAATCCAAGATTGACTAATCGGCTACTGGCTTTTGAGTAAACTATCAGCAACACAAGGGGAATGGGACATCGGTAAGGTCAACACGTGCAAGGGGTCTCTCTACAACTAATAAGCAAAAGGATTGAGGAGCATAATTGGAAAATACTCCCATAGAAACACCTACACAAAATTGGTAGAAACACAGGTCTCGAAGCAGTAGCGGTTAGGGTCAAGTAATTCGTCTTCTGCAAGTGTCTTCATTTGATTATAAAACTCACCAAGGAACAGGCCAGCTGGCCAGAGTCTTTTACACTTTTTGATGGCAATGATCATAAGAAAGTGATGTATTAGGATGATGTCTCTAGGGAGGCTAATCATGGCCTCCACCAAACAGCCACTATGGGCACTCATACTAGGATGAAACTCACTATCTAAAAAGTAGCAATAGAAGTATCTCATCCAACAGGCTAGGATAGCATAGGAGCTATGAAACACCTTCGAACATGTGAAAAAGGACTCCATTAGGACTACTTCTTTCAGGGCTTCCTTAGAACCCTTTGCCACTGAAAGAAGGATTATAGAATCTGCATTAATAAGGTGGAAGATCCTAGCAATATCCATCAGTGTCGGGACAAACTCTAAAGGGGCCACAATGAGTGTATGACTATCTCGACTCCATCTCTTAATGACATGTTTTAGGCTTGAGACATCCTTGTAGAGGCTAAATTGGGAACATCATAAAAAAAAAAAAAAAAGAACGATGCTTGAAGCCTCTAGATGGCCTCTCATGACCTTGTCTTGCAGTATGTTTGTTACCCAATAGGCCCAGCCCGCAAGGTTGTTGGTAGGGCATGAAAAGATGACAGGAATAGGTATAAGGTCACCTCGCTCAAAGAAAAATTGAAGGATTGAGGATGGAGACACCACCAAGGCGGCAGAGAATGGAAACTCAATCAGGTTGTGAGCCAAAGTCGTAATATAAAGATACCATAGCAGTTGCAAAGATGCCATAGCAGTTGCTAACTCTGTTGCTAATACTGAGCTATGGCATTATAGGCTCGGGCACATAAGTGAGAAGGGAATGAAGATGCTTCAGTCTAATGGAAAACTGCTAGGATTGAAACCGTTAATCACAGGCTGTGTGAAGGCTGCATCTTTGGCAAGTAGAAGAGAGTCAATTTCTCAACAACAAGCAGAGAGCCTAAGTCCAAGAAGCAAGAGTTAGTTCACACTGATGTGTGGGGACCTACGATGGTGACCTCCCTTGGTGGCGTTAACTACTTTGTGACATTCATTGATGACTCAAGTAGGAAGGTATGGGTTTACTTCTAAAAAATAAATCTGATGTCTTTGATGCTTTCAAGAGATGGAGAGCTATGGTGGAGAACGAGATAAATTTGAAGGTAAAGTGCTTGCGGTCTGACAATAGGGGAGAATACTTAGATGAAGATTTCAAGCGATACTATGCTGAGACTGGAATAAAGATGAAGAAAACCATTCCAGGGAAACCACAACAAAACGGGGTAGCTAAAAGGATGAACAGAAATCTGAACGAGCGTGCTAGAAGCATGAGGTTGCATGCGAGGCTGCCAAAGTCGTTTTGAGCTGAGGCAATTAATATAGCAGCTCATCTGATCAACAAAAGTCCATCCACACCGCTGAAGTTCAAACTACCGGAAGAAGTATGGAGCGGCAAAAAGGTTGACCTCTCCTACTTTAAAGTATTTGGGTGTGTTTCCTATGTTCACATTGATTCCACTGCTAGAAGTAAACTTGATGCAAAGTCTAAGAAGTGTTTTCTGGTTGGCTATGGTGGACTTGAGTTTGGTTATCATCTTTGAGATAACCAAAATCAGAAGATTATTAAGACCAAGGACATGATCTTCAATGTAGGTATTCTGTACAAGGATAGAGACAGCACTGACTCCAAGGGTTCAGGTTCTGAAGAGAAGAAGCCTGAGGTGATTCCATTGAAGGATCTTCCTGAAGTGGAGGTGCAAAATCCAGAGGTTGAAGACCAGGAAAACATAGCTCCAGAGAGAAACCAGAGTACTTCTGCCACTCTAGTTAGGAGGTCTGGTAGGACTATCAGACCACCGTAGAGATACTCCCCTTCTCTACATTATATTTTGTTGACCGATGAGGTAAGCCAGAGAGCTATGATGAAATCGTGGAGGCTAAAGATTTGGTTAAGTGGGAGTTAGCCATGAGGGACGAGATGGATTCCTTGATGTCCACTCAGACATGGCAACTGACAGAGTTACCACAGGGCAAAAAGGCCTTACACAACAGGTGGGTATACCGGATTAAAGTTGAATCTGATGGTAGCAAATGGTATAAGGCAAGGCTAGTGGTAAAAGGCTTTCAGCAGAAAGAGGGCATCGACTTCAATGAGATTTTTTCTCCGGTGGTGAAATTAACCATGATCAGGACGGTACTTGCGCTAGTGGCAAATGAAGACTTGTTCTTGGAACAGTTAGATGTTACGACAGCTTTTCTCCATGGTGATTTAGAGGAGGAGATCTATATGAAGCAGCTACAAGGTTTCAAAGTACTGGGCAAGAAGAACTTGGTGTGCAAACTTTAAAAGAGCTTGTATGGCCTCAAACAAGCTCCAGGCAGTGGTATAACAAGTTTGACGGTTTTATGTGTAGCAATGGTTTCTTGAGGTGTCAGGGAGATCACTATTGTTATGTGAAGAATTTTGGTGACTCTTACATCATATTGTTGCTATATGTCGATGACATGCTGATAGTAGGAGGTTGCAAACAGGAGATTGATAAGCTGAAGAAGGAGCTATCTAAGGAGTTTGCAATGAAGGATTTAAGTGCTGCAAAACAAATCCTTGCGATGAGAATAACAAGGAACAATAATAGTCTACAACTGTCACAGGAAGAATATGTTGAAAAGGTGCTTAGCAGATTCAACATGAGTATTGCGAAGCCTGTGAGTACTCCTTTGGCCAGTCACTTCAAGTTATCAAAGGAGCAATCACCGACCACGGAGCAGGAACAAGACCACATGGCCAAGGTGTCTTATGCTTTCGCTATAGCAATCTCATGTATACCATGGTTTGTACTAGACTGAAGATTGCACATGTAGTGACAGTTGTGAGTAGGTACATGATTAATCCAAGTAAGCAGCATTGGGAGGCAGTGAAGTGGATTCTTAGATATTTAAAAGGTACTGTAGATTTAGCACTATGTTTGAAGAAGTCAGACTTAGGACTATAGGGCTATGTAGATGCTGATATAGCTGGAGACATAGATGGCAGAAAGAGTATCACCGATTATGTCTACACTTTAGGTGGCACAGTAGTTAGTTGGGTCTCGAAGCTGCAAAAGATAGTTGCACTCTCTACGATAGAAGCATATTATGTGGCAATGACAGAAGCGAGCAAGGAGATTATTTGGTTACGGTTGTTTCTAGAAGAACTAGGTCACAAGCAAAAAAAGGGTGCATTACACAGTGATAGTCAGAGCGCCATTCACTTGGCAAAAAATCCCACATTTCATGCTAGGACGAAGCATATACAATTGCGGTATCACTTCATCAGGTCGGCTTTAGAAGATGAAGTGTTGAAGCTTGAGAAGATTCTTGGGAGCCAGAATCCAGCAGATGTTCTCACCAAGACAATTTAGATCGAGAAACTGAAGCTGTGTGCAACTTCAGTTGGACTTCTCCGTAAGGCGTGAGAAGTTGTTGCCACTGTAGTGGAGACATGGTGATTGATTAGTCTCCAAGTGGGAGATTGTTGCAGGTGATGGAGCCAAATCAATCTAGTAAAGGAGAAAGAAGAAAAAAAAAAAGAAAGGCAGTGGCTCAACGCCGCGGCGCCCCAAAGGAGGGCCGCGAAGCCTGCCCAACCAACGCCGCAGCGCCCAAACGAGGGCCGCCGTGCCCGTCTGAGAGCAAACCAGAGCCGCGACGCCCGGAGTCGGGTCTCTTGCGAAATTTTGAGTTAGAGTAGAATTAAAAGCCCAAAAAAGGGGAAACTATTAGGTTTTCTCATTAGTTGCTATTGTTCTCTTGTTTGGTGTATGAATAGACATAAGGTGGCTAGGGTTGCGACTTGTGTGGGTGACTTTGAGAGAGTGACATTATTTTGTGTGAGACATATTTTTGTGAGAGCTCCATCATTGTTGAGAGAAAAATTCCCACAAGGTGCTAGGTAGAAGAGAGTTTTGGTAAACACAATTTGAGAGTGTGTGAAAAACTTCTCTTGTAATCTGTAATCTCCTTCATTATAGTGGAATCTGCAAGCGGCAGAAACAGAACGTAGCCTTGAATTTGGACGAACTTGTATAAAAATTTGGCGTCTCTCTTTTCTTCTCTTCTTCAATTTTTTTTCTGCAATTATTCATTCTTGCGATCCTTGGAATTAGGAGGCGCCTAATTCCCAACACAGTTATGATTGTAGATGAAATTATGACTTCTATCAAGGCCATTCCAAGAGTCCAAGAATAGATTGTTTAGGTTGTCTCGTTGTGCTACACAGTCCACACAATCAAAGGGGGTAGTGTTGATACCCGTTTTTTTGCAAGACATAAGCCTAACTCACATGCCATGATATGACCTAAGATAAGGTACATGGATCCAAGTCACAAGGCTAGGTTCTCTGAGTGGGTCGTTGTTTAGAATACCAAGGAATACGAACGAGCCCATTTTATTTAGTTCAGTAAAATTTCAATCCACTTCAAAGGTTTTAAGTCTAATTGAAATTAGAATAAAATATATATGAAGGAGATTAGAATGGAACAAAGCCTAAAAGTTCATTTGAAAACCTTAGCCTAATATTAGGAAAAAGCCCAGGTAGGCGTGCTTAATGTGTCAACATATAAGCAGCACCTGCCAGGTCAACCCAATAACCCACCTAAGGAGCCTCCCTTGTATTGTCATGTGATTCTATGCCATAAGAGACAAATAATCCCTTTTACCAAAGCTGGTAAATGTGAGCCCCAGGTCAAAGATCTAACCCATGCACCAAAATGCCAAGACAAGCCCTTCACTTCAACTCCTTCTATGGGAGATCATCTAAAGTGGGTTTCCTAGGCCAGTTAGGCATCATAACTCCTATCAGCCCAATATTATATTAAGACTCAAAATTCAAACATGGAAGGAAATTCCTCCGACGGCATGATACATCCTCTTTTGGTCTTACTTGTAGAATCAAGTCTCGGAGCTCGCTTAAAGAAGCATCCAAAATAGGAGACTTTTAACTAGATCAAGGTCACCCTTTCCTCTATACTCATCTTCAAAACCACCATGCTAACACCCTAATACCACCATAGCCATTACAACCATTATCTTTCTCTTTCTCTCTTAATTTCCACCATTTTTCACATCAGTGACCACCCTCTAAGAGGGAATCCGACAACCACAAAATACCATAACCACCATCTTTTTCGAACTCAAACCTCCAACATCATCATCCTCATTAAGTTAAGACCATTATCTTACCACCCTAATCTCTATATAGCAATCCCAAAACCTTGATAAACATCATCATTAACTTTAAACAACCAATAGTAAGGAGCCTCATGATCCAAATCATCAACCATAATGTGCTGAAAAACTCAAGAACTCCATAACTTCTAGCAAGTTCCAAGAAAGTCTAAGATTCAAACACCACCCATTTCAGGATTGAAAACATTGTAAAACTCTACCAAATCCATGCCATTTTATAGCCTAAAGAAAGTCCATGATCAAATGAGACCAAACCTTCCATTAAAGATCTATTATCTTTTATCACTCTAGGTTTTCCCTCTTTAAGCATTAAACTACCTTACCTGACAGAGATTATACTCACATTCTCTCTAGAAACTAACCTAACTAAGAGGCCACCAAATCTCACTATTTCATATAAATACTTTATCCATCCCAATGGGTATACTTTCATTGCCAAAGGCATAGGAAAATCCTCCATAACCATCTACGTTCCTTTCCTATACTACTTTGCACTTAGAGATCTTCTTCCGTAAACTTGTCATCCTCAACAAACTTGAAATCGCATGGGTCTCGGCCTAGGACACTAATCATCCTTGGGGTTCGTTGGGTTTAACTGTGGCCTAACTGGGGCCATTACTAAGCGATCTAAGGAGCCTATTGCGGCCACTCCCAATGTCAAAAGCATCATCGTGGACCCTCCAAACTTTGTGTAACGCCCCCCTACGGACGACACAGATGTCGTTACGTTCATACATTACATACTTATTTGAACTTTAAAAAAAAACATTGTTAGGGAAATCGTAACCAGGATCCATATATACTTTTTTTTAAACATAACAACAACATTCAATAACTTAATTCATAATTTAAATTCACATTAATAATATTGACCATAAACTTGCTTTAATAAGGTAATTAAACCAAATTACAAAATCATAACTTATAAAAACATCACATCATTTAAATGCTACTTTCTCCTACAGTTCGGCAGGCCAAACTTGGGACTTTGGCAGGTCGAACATGATCGGTAGGCCGGAAGTCGTCCACCAGCAGGCCGGCAGAGGCTTTGCAAAACTAGGCTTAAAAACTTTCAAAGTTCGGCAGGCCGAATATTGGATCGGCAGGCCGAACATTCTTACATCGGCATGCCGATCAATGATGTTCGGCAGGCCGACAAAGCCGAAAATATTTATAAAACTTAATTTGTAAAACAGTTTCAACTTTAAAAATGCGGAAGATCAAATATTAAAATGATAAAGTAATATAATAATACATAGTACTTGTATCCTTAAAAAAAAACACACATCATAAAAAAATGTTCAAATAATTTAACCATAATTTAAATCATTAAAACTTGTTTCATTGGCGTTCTTTCGGTTACAATTCATCGTCCATATGCTCACACGCCTTCCCATGTCCTCCGCCTAGTCCATGATTTTCTTACCCTTATCTACAACATGACATAAACTTGAATATACTAAAACTTAGTAAGTACATATAATTCTCACAATTTAAAAACATTTCATAAACATCATCATCATCATAATAGTGCATTAAGCACATTTTCATATAGAAACATATCTTTCATTACATTGACCATATTAAAACTTATTCCATTTTATCTTAAGGGCCCAAGTGTTGCACCATAATCATCATTGTAGGCGCGCCGTCATGAGAGGAAAGAGGTAGCTAATCCCAAAACCAAACATGACATCATAACATCATCATAACATAACATTGGTGTGCAACACTCATTAGGTGATACATATATACATAGCTTTCATACTTTAAAACATGTCATCATCATACATGCATAACTTTTGAACATAGAAACTTTTCATAAGAAATCTTTAAATAAAATCATCACAAAATCATCATAGAATGAACATCATTACGAACATAATTTCAAACCTTATAAAAACATATCATGTTGCAGGTGAGGATGTACTTACCTTAAAAGCTAGCTTACTTAACCTTAATATGATTTGGTGACAACGCCGCTGTCTCGATGTGATCGTTCCTTTGTGTGTTCATGCTATTTATCCATTTAAAAATACAAAGAAAATTAATACTTATTATCATAGCGTAAATCATCCATTCCTATAACATTCATTCATATCACATCACAGGCACATTCATCTCATATAAGCATAATTCATAACATGCATCCTCAAGTATAAACATCAAAAACATCTCATACATTACAAACATGAAAATCTGCCAATAATAATAATAATGTAGATGAATAATCTTTTGAAAACATTTTCTAACAATTAAAATACATATATTTTAATTTTAAAATTCATACTATTATCTTATTATCATACATTTCAATATCATAAAATTATTTCATCATCAATAAAATCATTTAAACATATAAAACATTACATAAAACGAAAGTACAAAAATTAACATTGTTAAAACATTTTTCTTAACCTAATCTCATAGAAATTTCATAACTCATAATACACTCATCAAAACATTACCAAACTTTGCAGTCCATAACATAACACATACATGAATATTCTTACCAAATTTCGTGAAAAAAAACATTCATTTACCCCTTAAACAAAAATTACATTTTCATGCATCACAATTAATCAGTAATATTTTACTGTAAGGGTAGAGGATAGAAAATTCATAACTTTTCATAAAAACATCGAAATAACGTGAAACTTTGAGGAACATCACATAACATATACATGAACATCATATTAAAATTCAGAACAAAATACAATACCTAGAGAAAGATATTGCAGCCGAATTGAGGAGGAGAAATACTTTTCGAAAACCAAAAAAAATGAGTTCTTACCTTAACAATTTTCTTCTCAAAATCCTTCAAATTCAACCAACAAAAATATATCTTTTTCTTTCAAATAATCTCAGGAAAACAAGGAGAAGAAGGAGAGGAGAAAACGTGAAAAAGAGGAGAGAAAAGAAAACGTCTTAGAATGAGAGAGAGAATACGTGAGAGGAAGAAAGAGAGATAGAGAAAAAGAACATTAAAAAAATTTAACGTAATGAGCATAACGTAAAAAATTTCAATGCCCTCAATTAAGTCAGAATTTTCTGACTCATCTAGACTAAAACTGAGGCAAATGCATGGAGAATGGAGAGAGAAGAAGGAAAGTCAAAACCATTAGTCACACTTACCATATCTTGCCTTTTAAAAAGAGAAACCATATCAATCAATACCAATCAATGAAAAGTCAAACATTTTATTTCCTTAACTGAGTAAATTAATCCATAATTATACCAATTAATCAAATTAAACCACTCATTTAACATAATTATCTCAACCATAAATTTGGAAAGATTTCTGCTGACTGCTCATCAGCTGTCATCGGCCTGCCGACTGCACAATTTGGCCTGTCAATTCCTGGAAGTTTGGCTTGCCGATGGTTTCCATCGGCCTGGCGATTCATGGCAGACTTTTCGGCCTGCCGAACTTGAAAGTCCGGCCTACCAAACTGTCCTTAAAATACCATACTTATAACATTCAAGTCATCATTGCATCATAATTAGACATACATTAAATTAACATGAACACTTGAGCACAACGATTCCATACGGTCGTCACCTGTCATAGAACTTGAAATAAATAGTTAATAACATTAAGATCATAAATCATAACATATAACATAAATTATTATTAAAATTTCCTTAACATCGTTACTCACTTAACATGATCCGTTACATCAAAATTGGTGGGTGTTACAATTCTCCCCACCTTATAAAAGTTTCGTCCTCGAAACTCAGAACAATTGCGGATATTTAGTTCTCATGTCATCTTCACGTTCCCATGTAGCTTCTTCAACTTGATGATTTTGCCATAACACCTTGACCAATGGAATTTCTTTATTCCTCAAGGTCTTGGTTTTCCGATCGAGTATTTCTACTGGCTTTTCTTTATAACTCAAGTCTTCTCGTATCTCGATCACTTGTGGCTTAATCACATGCGTAGGGTTTGAGACATACTTCTTGAGCATGGAGACATGAAATACATCGTGCATTGCGGACATCTCTGATGGCAATCTCAGCTGATAAGCCACCTTACCTATCCGTTTAACAACTTTATAAGGACCGATAAATCTTGGACTTAGCTTGCTTTTCTTCCCAAACCTCATAACTCCTTTCATTAGTGCAACTTTAAAAAACACAGATTCGCCCACGGCGAACTCTAAGGGTCTTCTTCTCTTGTCAGCATAACTCTTCTGACAGCTTTGAGCAGTCTCTATTCTTCTTCTTATCAACTTTATCATCTTAGAAGTTTCATTAACAAAATCAGTTCTTTTCGCATCGACGCTTTCCATCAACTTCTTCTCACCAGCTTCGTGCCAACATATAGGCGACCTGTACTTTCGCCCATACAGCGCTTCATAAGGTGCTATCCCAATTGTCGCCTGAAAATTGTTGTTGTAAGCAAATTTTGCTAACGGCAACATTTTACACCAGCTAGTCTTAAAATCGAGAGAACAAGCCCGAAGCATATCCTCTAAAATCAAGTTTGTCCTCTCCGTTTGGCCATCTGTCTGAGGATGAAAAGCTGTACTAAAACGCAGCCTGGTTCCCATTGTAGTCTGTACACTCTTCCAAAACTTAGATGTGAACCAGCCATCACGATCTGAGATGATTGACTTGGGAATTCCATAAAATCGTACAATCTCCTTAACATAGAGTTCTGCTAACTGTTCCATAGAGTAAGTGATCTTGGTGGGAATGAAATGCGCCGTCTTAGTTAGTCGATCCACAACTACCCAAATTGCATCATAACCGTTCATAGTTCTGGGCAAACCGGTAATGAAATCCATTGCTATATCCTTCCATTTTCATTTCGGTATTTGGATAGTCTGCAGTTTACCACTAGGTCTCTGGTGTTCAGCCTTTACCTGTTGACATGTCATACATTTCTTCACATATATTGCAACATCACGTTTCATTTGAAACCACCAAAAGTTACCCCTTAGATCATTATACATCTTTGTTGCACCTGGATAAATATAGTAAGGAGTGTCATGAATTTCTGCCAAGATCTTTTCCCTTAAACCATCAACATTGGGAACACATAAGCGATCCTTGAGGTACAGAGTTTCATCATCCGCAATATGAAACTCTTGACATTTTCCTTCTTTCATTTCTTGCTTAATCCTTACAAGACTTATATCTTCATCTTGCTTTCTCTAAATTTCATCATACATTGTCGGAGCAATGGTGAGAGCTGACAGCTGACCTGCTATAAGTTCCAAACTAAAGTCTAGAATTGCCTTCCTTAAAGGTGGAGACATTGCTTGCATTGACATCAACGTGGCAACTGACTTCCTACTTAAAGCATCTGCCACTCGGTTAGCTTTTTCAGGGTGATAAAGGATTTCACAATCGTAATCATTCACCAACTCAAGCTGTAACGCCCCTTAATTCGGACGTCACAGATATCGTTACATACTTACATTCATACATGCTTAAATAATTAAACTCAATCGTACTATAGATTTTAAAAGTACTTAAACTTACATTACCAGGATCCATTCGTACAAAATTTTTTTTTAAAACTTACGTTGTTTCGAAGAACATAGTTTAATTTTATTCCATAACATAATTTATTTGTTTATACTTAAATTATTCATGAACTTATTTAATAATAATTGATAAACAAATAGTAAAATCAAGACTTATTAAAATCTCACATTAAATCACTTTGATCATCACATCTTTGAAATCCACTTATTCCCACAGTTCGGCAGGCCGAACTTGGGACTTCGGCAAGCCGAACAACATCGGTAAGCCAGAGCGTCTTCCACCGGCAGGCCGGCAGAGGCTTTGTAATTCGGACCAAAAATTCATCCAGGTTCGGCAGGCCGAAAAATAGATCGGTCGGCCGATCTTCTGGTCTTCGGCAGGCCGGACACGGAGTTCGGCAGGCCGTTCGAGACCAAATCTACTTTGGAAGAAAAAATTTAAAACGTTCTAACTTTACATAAAATATAGCAAAAGTTCATATTTCATAAAAAATGATAAAATAACTTATAAAATCATAATATAAGTATTCTTAAAAAACTCAACATATAATATGTTCAAAATATATAATTTTATTAAATCATAAATTCATTTCTTCTTGGCGTGCTTCCGGTTACAATTCATCGTTCATGTTGCTCACACGCCGTTCCATGTCCTCCACCTATTCCATGACTCTCTTACCCTTATCTGCAACATGACATATAAAACATGAATAAGCTAATGCTTAGTAAGTACATAAAATTCTCACAATTTAAAACATTTCATAAACATCATCATCATCATCGTATCATAAAAGTGCCTTAAGCACAATTTCATAGAAACATATCTTTCATAATATTGATCATTTTAAAATTTATCCCATATATATATTTTTTTATTCTTAAGGGCCCAAGTATTGCACCATAAACAGCATCATTGGCGCGCCGTCATGAGAGGAGAAGGGTAGCTAATCCCAAACCAAACATGACATCATAACATATCATTTTATAACATTGGGTGTGCAACACTTATTAGGTGATACATATATACATAATTTTCATACTTTGAAACATACCATAATCATCATACATGCATAACTTTAAATCATGAAAAACTTTTCATAAGAAATCCTTTAAGAAAAATCATCATAAAATCATCAGGAAAATCCTTGTAAACATATCATTAAACCTTGAAAAAGTGTCATGTTGCAGGTGAGAATGTACTTACTTTATCGATAGCTTACTTAACCTTAATATTGCACTTGGTGACGACACCGCGGTCTCGTTGTGCTCGCTTCCTTAAGTGTCCATGCCATATATCCATTTTAAGATGCAATAAAAAAATCAATACTTATCATAAAATATCCATACACTCATCTCATATTTTAAATATTATTCAAAACCCTACATCTTAACATAATTATCTTTTAAATAAAACATTTTCGAATAATTAATATATTTATATTGTAATTCAAAACTTCATACAAGCATCATATTATCATGCATGAAATTATTTTTATTATCATAAAATCTTTTAAACATACATAACATTTTATAATCAAAAATCCAGAAATAACATTTATTAAAACATTTCATAATCATAAAATACATTCATCTTACATACTCATACATAAGCATAACTAACAACTTTTCACGAAAACATCATTCTTTACCTATTGAATAATCATTACATTTTTCATACCTTCAAAATTAAACAGTAACATTTTACTGTGAGGGGTAGAAGACAGAAATATTCATTTTTCATAAAACGTTAAAATGACATAAAACGTGAAGAGACATCACACATAACAAAATACAATACCTAAAGAAGACATTGTAGATGAAATTTGAAGAGGAGAACATCTTTTTACATTTACAAAAAAAAAAAAAAAACTGAATTCATACCTTGAAGTTTCTTCGAAATTCTTGAATTCGATCAACGAAACAAGACTTCTCTCTTTTTTTTTTTTTTTTTTTTACAATATGCTCAGAAAATTTCCGTGGAAGAGAAAAAGAAATTTCGTGAGGAAGGGAAGAGGAAGAGAAGTGAAAGAATGTCTCAGAAATTTTTGAGAGGCAAAACGTGTGAAGGAGAGAAAATAATGAAAAAGGAAACGTTAAAATTTTTAACACAATAAACACCATAGATGGGAATTCAATTCCCTTCATTAAGTCAGAAAAATTCTGACTGTTGGGGGCGTGACGTGAGGCGTGAGAGGAGGAAAAGAAAATAATGAGAGAACGTCTCAGAACCGAGAAAAATTATTTGAGGAAAGAGCGTAAAATTTTTTTTTTAACATAATGTGTATAATAAAGAGTCATTACTCTTCATTAAGTCAGAAATTTCTGACTAAGAAGAAGGTGATTGGCGTGGGAAAGGAGGAGAATAGAAAAGGAAGGTCAAACATCATCAATCTTACCTTAACTTACCTTCTAAAAATAGGAAACCTCTTAATATAATACAAATCTAATCTTTTAATTTCCTTAACTGATAAAAACATTCCATTATTATGCCAATTAATCACATTAATTCACCCAATTAACGTAATTAACTCAGTCATAACTCTAGAGAGATTTCTGCTGACTGTTTGTCAGCCTTGTTCGGCCTGCCGATCTGTCATTAAATGCCATAACATAAAACATTCACACATCATTGCATCATAAATAATCATATATTTATAATTTCACATGAACACTAGAGCACAACAATTCCATGCGGTCGTCACCTGTCACAAATCTTGACATAAAAAGTTAGTAACATGCACATCACATATCATATCATATAACGTTATTTATTAATAACATTTCTTAATAGCGTTACTAACTTAACGTGGTCCGTTATATAAAATAGGCGGGTGTTACAATTCTCCCCACCTTATAAAAGTTTCGTCCTCGAAACTTAGAACAAATGTGGATACAAAACTTTCATGTCATCTTCACGTTCCCATGTAGCTTCTTCAACTTGCTGATTTCACCATAACACCTTGACCAATGGAATTTCTTTATTCCTCAAAGTCCTAGTTTTTGGATCGAGTATCTTCATTGGCTTTTCTTCATAACTTAGGTCTTCTCGTATCTCGATCACTTGTGGCTCAATCACATGCGTAGGGTCCGGAACATACTTCTTTAGCATGGAGACATGAAATACATCATGTATTGCAGACATTTCAGATGGCAACTTCAGCTGATAAGCTACTTTGCCTATTTGTTTAACAATTTCATAAGGACCGATGAATCTTGGGCTTAACTTGCTTTTCTTCCCAAACCTCATAACCCCTTTCATTGGTGCAACTTTTAAGAACACATATTCGCCTACAGCGAACTCTAAAGGTCTTCTTCTTTTGTCAGCATAACTCTTTTGACGGCTTTGAGCAGTCTCTATTCTTCTTCTTATCAACTTTATCATCTCAGAAGTTTCATTTACAAAGTCGGTTCTTTCAGCATCAACACTTTCCATCAACTTCTTTTCACCAGCTTCGTGCCAACATATAGGTGACCTGCATTTCCGTCCATACAGTGCTTCATATGGTGCCATTCCAATTGTCGCCTGAAAGCTGTTGTTGTAAGCAAACTCTGCTAATGGTAACATTTTACACCAGCTGGTCTTAAAATCGAGAGAACATGCCCGTAGCATATCTTCTAAAATCAAGTTCGTCCTCTCTGTTTGGCCGTCAGTCTGAGGATGAAAAGCTGTACTGAAATGAAGCCTGGTTCCCATTGCATTCTGGACACTTTTCCAAAATTTAGATGTGAACCTACCATCACGATCTGAGATAATTGACTTGGGAATCCCATGTAGTCGTACAATCTCCTTAACATAGAGTTTCGCTAATCATTCCATGGAATAAGTGATCTTGATAGGAATGAAATGCGCCGTCTTCGACAGCCGATCCACAATTACCCAAATTGCATCATAGCCGTTCGTAGTTCTGGGTAAGCCGGTAATGAAATCCATTGCTATTTCCTCCCACTTCCATTCCGGTATTTGAATAGACTGTAGTTCACCACCAGGTTTCTGGTGTTCAGCTTTTACTTGCTGACATGTCATACATTTCTTCACATACTTTGCAACATCACGTTTCATTCCAAACCACCAAAAGTTACCCTTTAGATCATTATACATCTTCGTTGCACCTGGATGAATAGAGTAAGGAGTGTCATGAATTTCTGCCAAGATCCTCTCCCTTAAATTATCAACATTGGGAACACATAAACGATCCTTAAGGTACAGAGTTTCATCATCAGCAATACGAAACTCTTGACATTTTCCCTCTTTTATTTCATGCTTAATCCTTACAAGGCTCACGTCGTCATCTTGCTTACTCCGAATTTCATCATACATTGTCGGAGCAAGAGAGAGTGCTGATAGTTGACCTGCTATAAGTTCTAAACCGAAGTCTAAAATTTCCTTCCTTAAAGGTGGAGACATTGCTTGCATAGACATCAATGTGGCAACTGACTTCCTACTTAAAGCATTAGCTACTCGGTTAGCTTTACTAGGATGATAAAGGATTTCACAGTCATAATCCTTCACCAACTCTAGCCATCTTCGTTGTCTCATGTTCAGGTCTTTTTGCATGAAGAAATACTTCAGACTTTGATGATCAGTGAATATCTTGCATTGGACCCCATATAAATAGTGTCTCCATATCTTTAATGCAAAGACGACTGCTGCTAACTCGAGGTCATGAGTAGGATAGTTCTTTTCATAATCCTTTAGTTGCCTTGAAGCATAAGCAATCACCTTTTCATTTTGCATCAATACAGCTCCTAGGCCCATCTTGGATGCATCACTATAGATTACGAACCCATCATTTCCCTCAGGAATTACCAACACTGGAGCCGTCGTTAATCTTTTCTTCAACTCTTGAAAACTCTTTTCATATGCATCCGTCCATTCATACTTCCTTCCTTTGCGAGTTAAGTTCGTGAGTGGAGCTGCTATCTTGGAGAAATCTTCTACGAATCTCCGATAGTAACCTGCTAGACCCAAGAAACTCCTTATTTCACTTGCATTCATCGGTTGCTTCCAATTGAGTACAGCTTCTACTTTAGTAGGGTCTACCATTATCCCATCCTTTGAAATGACATGCCCTAGGAATGACACTTTATCAAGCCAAAACTCGCATTTAGAGAACTTAGCATAAAGTTGGTGTCTTCTTAAAGTCTCCAGCACGATCCTTAAATGCTCCTCATGCTCTTCCTGACTCTTCGAGTAGACAAGAATATCGTCGATAAATACAACAACAAATTTATCGAGAAAATCCTTGAATACCCTGTTCATTAAATCCATAAAGGCAGCAGGTGCATTCGTCAAACCGAAAGGCATAACCATAAATTCATGGTGACCATACCTCGACCTGAACGCAGTCTTGGGGATATCTCCTTCTTTAATCTTCAACTGGTGATATCCTGATCGTAGATCAATTTTTAAGAACACCGATGCACCCTTGAGCTGATCAAACAAATCATCAATTCGAGGCAACGGATACTTGTTCTTGATCGTCACCTTGTTCAGTTCTCTGTAGTCGATGCAGAGTCTCATAGTGCCATCCTTCTTTTTCACAAATAAGACTGGTGCACCCCACGGTGAGTGACTTGGCCTGATAAATCCTTTGTCAAGCAGCTCCTTTAATTGCATGTGAAGCTCCTTTAATTCTACCGGGGCCATTCTGTAAGGAGCTTTAGAGATTGGTTCGGTGCCTGGAGCGAGCTCAATCTCGAATTCAACTTCTCTTTCTGGCGGTAGACTCATCAGATCATCAGGAAACACATCTTCATATTTATGAACAACATGCACATCTTTAATTCTTGTCTTTCCTTCTTGTCTTTTGTCTACAACATTTGCCAGATAGCCCATACAGCCACTTGCTAACAGCTTCCTTGCTTTCATTGCCGATAAAAACATGTGGGGTTTCTTCCTAGTCTCGCCAACATAAACAAATTTCTGATCACCTTCAGGATGGAAGATCACCTTTCGTTTCTGGCATTCGATCACGGCATTATACTTGCTTAGGAAATCCATCCCAAGAATCATGTCATAGTCATGCATGTCGATCACAATGAGGTCGACGAAAAGTTCCCTATCAGAAATCCATAGGGGTACTGCACGCAAACAATGCGTGGATAATATCACTTCCCTGGAGGGTAGTGTCGTAGTGAATCCCTGTCTCATTGGCTCTAAACGAACCCCTAACTTCCTAGCATGCGACATAGACACAAAAGAATGCGTGGCACCCGTATCAAAAAGAACATAAACATCATTACATAAGCTTGTTATCTGACCTGTGACCACATTGGAGGTTTCTGCAGCCACTTGTTCCTTTGTCATGGTATAGATTCGGGCATTCGTTGGTGGGGCTTCAAGTCTCCCTTGACTAATTAGTGGCCCTTCAAGGGAGGCTTGCATCTGATGCAGCTGGGCCTGAGGAGTAGGTCTCTGTGGGGCATTGGCATTTATCAATTTGGGGCAATTCTTTACGAAATGATCTTCACGCCCACATATGAAACATTGGTTCGTTCCCAGTCGACATTCCCCCGGATGCTTCTTTCCACATTTGGCACATGGTTGGAATCGCCTGTCATTGTTGTTGCGCTGACCATCATTGTGCCTTTTGTTGTCTTGGCCCTGCTGTTGTTGAGGGTTGCCCTTCCTCTTATTGTTTCTCCAGTTTTGACTGTTGTTGTTGTTCCTGTGGGAAGGACGGTTCTGGCTATTAGCATTGTTGGCTTGCTGGTTGGGCTAAGGCTGATTCCTTCTTAACTTTGACAAATGGAACTCAGCACGTTGGGCCCTCATAACAACCTGCTCTTGGGTCCTTGGCGGACTTGCCCCATCAACAATTGCAGCAATGTCTGGTCTAAGGGCTCTTATCAACCTTCTGACCCTTTCATCTTCATTCATAACCATCCCTGGACATAGACGAGCAAGTTGATCAAACTTTGTCACCACATCAGTGACTGTCATATCCCCCTGACGTAAGCTTTCGAACTCCTCATAATGTTTCCTCGTAACATTCATGTGGAAGAACTTCGTGTTGAACTCGTGAACAAAGTCAGCCCATGACATTTCTTCAACACTTCTGCTCTGTTCGATGCCATCCCACCATATCCTGGCCTCCATAGTAAGGCAGTACGAGGCACAGAGGACCTTTTCATTATCCGTGAAATCCATGAGTCGTAAGGTAGCCTCAATTGTCTTTAACCATCCTTGAGCGACTAGCGGGTCCTTAGAACCCTCAAAGTCAGCTGGCTTAACTCTCTTCCATCTAACCAAAAGAGGTTCCTGATAGGCTGCTCTTGGTTCAGCAGCAGGAACTGGGACTTCATTTACTTGTACTGGTGGCTGCGGAGGAGGAGGAGGCACATCATTGCCTGGTTGTTCACCATTCTGGCTGTTGGCCCTTAATGCAGCAATTTCCCGTCGTTGATCCTCCAACTGCCTTTGTAGTTCAGCGATCATCGTCATAAGTCTCTCGTTAGACTGGGTGCGGGTTTGCATTCTTCTATAGCCGTCCATCGTAAATTTCTTTAAAATAATAAGGACTTAAAATTCATCTTCTATTTATGAGACAGGTTTTCATTACTATGTCTTTAATCATTAAACATTCAAACCTTAATCTTATTATCATACTTGCATCAGTACATCTAACAAACTTACTTGGAGGACTTGGATTGACGTGTGGCGATATGAATTGTAATCGAAAGATTCGCTCTGATACCAAAGCCTGTAACGCCCCTTAATTCGGACGTCACAGATATCGTTACATACTTACATTCATACATGCTTAAATAATTAAACTCAATCGTACTATAGATTTTAAAAGTACTTAAACTTACATTACCAGGATCCATTCATACAAATTTTTTTTTTTAAAACTTACGTTGTTTCGAAGAACATAGTTTAATTTTATTCCATAACATAATTTATTCGTTTATACTTAAATTATTCATGAACTTATTTAATAATAATTGATAATCAAATAGTAAAATCAAGACTTATTAAAATCTCACATTAAATCACTTTGATCATAATATCTTTGAAATCCACTTATTCCCACAGTTCGGCAGGCCGAACTTGGGACTTCGGCAAGCCGAACAACATCGGTAAGCCGAACAACATCGGTAAGCCGAAGCGTCTTCCACCGGCAGGCCGGCAGAGGCTTTGTAATTCGGACCAAAAATTCATCCAGGTTCGGCAGGCCGAAAAATAGATCGGTCGGCCGATCTTCTGGTCTTCGGCAGGCCGGACACGGAGTTCGGCAGGCCGTCCGAGACCAAATCTACTTTGGAAGAAAAAATTTAAAACGTTCTAACTTTACGTAAAATATAGCGAAAGTTCATATTTCATAAAAAATGATAAAATAACTTATAAAATCATAATATAAGTATTCTTAAAAAACTCAACATATAATATGTTCAAAATATATAATTTTATTAAATCATAAATTCATTTCTTCTTGGCGTGCTTCCGGTTACAATTCATCGTTCATGTTGCTCACACGCCGTTCCATGTCCTCCACCTATTCCATGACTCTCTTACCCTTATCTGCAACATGACATATAAAACATGAATAAGCTAATGCTTAGTAAGTACATAAAATTCTCACAATTTAAAACATTTCATAAACATCATCATCATCATCGTATCATAAAAGTGCCTTAAGCACAATTTCATAGAAACATATCTTTCATAATATTGACCATTTTAAAATTTATCCCATATATATATTTTTTTATTCTTAAGGGCCCAAGTGTTGCACCATAAACATCATCATTGGCGCGCCGTCATGAGAGGAGAAGGGTAGCTAATCCCAAACCAAACATGACATCATAACATATCATTTTATAACATTGGGTGTGCAACACTTATTAGGTGATACATATATACATAATTTTCATACTTTGAAACATACCATAATCATCATACATGCATAACTTTAAATCATGAAAAACTTTTCATAAGAAATCCTTTAAGAAAAATCATCATAAAATCATCAGGAAAATCCTTGTAAACATATCATTAAACCTTGAAAAAGTGTCATGTTGCAGGTGAGAATGTACTTACTTTATCGATAGCTTACTTAACCTTAATATTGCACTTGGTGACGACACCGCGGTCTCGTTGTGCTCGCTTTCCTTAAGTGTCCATGCCATATATCCATTTTAAGATGCAATAAAAAAATCAATACTTATCATAAAATATCCATACACTCATCTCATATTTTAAATATTATTCAAAACCCTACATCTTAACATAATTATCTTTTAAATAAAACATTTTCGAACAATTAATATATTTATATTGTAATTCAAAAATTCATACAAGCATCATATTATCATGCATGAAATTATTTTTATTATCATAAAATCTTTTAAACATACATAACATTTTATAATCAAAAATCCAGAAATAACATTTATTAAAACATTTCATAATCATAAAATACATTCATCTTACATACTCATACATAAGCATAACTAACAACTTTTCACGAAAACATCATTCTTTACCTATTGAATAATCATTACATTTTTCATACCTTCAAAATTAAACAGTAACATTTTACTGTGAGGGGTAGAAGACAGAAATATTCATTTTTCATAAAACGTTAAAATGACATAAAACGTGAAGAGACATCACACATAACAAAATACAATACCTAAAGAAGACATTGTAGACTGAAATTTGAAGAGGAGAACATCTTTTTACATTTACCAAAAAAAAAAAAAAAACTGAATTCATACCTTGAAGTTTCTTCGAAATTCTTGAATTCGATCAACGAAACAAGACTTCTCTCTTTTTTTTTTTTTTTTTTTTTACAATATGCTCAGAAAATTTCCGTGGAAGAGAAAAAGAAATTTCGTGAGGAAGGGAAGAGGAAGAGAAGTGAAAGAATGTCTCAGAAATTTTTGAGAGGCAAAACGTGTGAAGAAGAGAAAATAATGAAAAAGGAAACGTTAAAATTTTTAACGCAATAAACACCATAGATGGGAATTCAATTCCCTTCATTAAGTCAGAAAAATTCTGACTGTTGGGGGCGTGACGTGAGGCGTGAGAGGAGGAAAAGAAAATAATGAGAGAACGTCTCAGAACCGAGAAAAATTATTTGAGGAAAGAGCGTAAAATTTTTTTTTAACATAATGTGTATAATAAAGAGTCATTACTCTTCATTAAGTCAGAAATTTCTGACTAAGAAGAAGGTGATTGGCGTGGGAAAGGAGGAGAATAGAAAAGGAAGGTCAAACATCATCAATCTTACCTTAACTTACCTTCTAAAAATAGGAAACCTCTTAATATAATACAAATCTAATCTTTTAATTTCCTTAACTGATAAAAACATTCCATTATTATGCCAATTAATCACATTAATTCACCCAATTAACGTAATTAACTCAGTCATAACTCTGGAGAGATTTCTGCTGATTGTTTGTCAGCCTTGTTCGGCCTGCCGATTTTCCCTCTTCGGCCTGCCGATCTGTCATTAAATGCCATAACATAAAACATTCACACATCATTGCATCATAAATAATCATATATTTATAATTTCACATGAACACTAGAGCACAACGATTCCATGCGGTCGTCACCTGTCACAAATCTTGACATAAAAAGTTAGTAACATGCACATCACATATCATATCATATAACGTTATTTATTAATAACATTCCTTAATAGCGTTACTAACTTAACGTGGTCCGTTATATAAAATAGGCGGGTGTTACACAAGCCATCTTTGTTGTCTCATGTTCAGGTCTCTTTGCATGAAGAAGTACTTTAGACTTTGATGATCAGTGAAGATCTTGCATTAGACCCCATATAAATAATGCCTCCATATCTTCAACGCAAAAACGACTGCTGCTAACTCGAGATCATGAGTAGGATAGTTCTTTTTGTAATCCTTCAGTTGTCTTGAAACATAAGTAATCACCCTTTCATTTTGCATTAAAACAGCTCCGAGGCCCACCTTGGATGCATCACTATAAATTACGAACCCATCATTTCCTTCCAGAATAGCCAATACTGGAGCTGTCGTTAGCCTCTTCTTTAGTTCTTGAAAACTCTTCTCACATGCATCTATCCATTCATACTTCTTTCCTCTGCGAGTTAGATTCGTGAGTGGAGCTGTTATCTTGGAGAAGTCTTCTACAAATCTCCGATAATAACCTACTAAACCCAAGAAGCTCCTTATCTCACTTGCATTCGTTGGTTGCTTCCAATTGAGGACAGCCTCTACTTTAGTAGGATCAACCATAATCCCTTTCTTTGAAATAACATGCCCCAAGAAAGACACTTTATCTAGCCGGAACTCGCATTTGGAGAACTTTGCATATAACTGGTGTCTTCTTAAAGTCTCCAGCACAATCCTTAAATGCTCCTCATGTTTTTCTTGATTCTTAGAATAAAAAAGAATATCTTCGATAAATACAACAACAAATTTATTGAGAAAGTCCTTGAATACCCAGTTCATCAAATCCATGAAAGCAACAGGTGCATTTGTCAGACCGAAAGGCATAACTACAAATTCATTGTGACCATACCTCGACCTGAAGGCAGTCTTGGGAATATCTCCTTCTTTAACCTTCAACTGATGATATCCCGATCGTAGATCAATCTTTGAAAACACGGATGCACCCTTGAGCTGATCAAACAAATCATCGATTCGAGGCAACGAGTACTTGTTCTTGATTGTCACCTTGTTTAGCTCTTCTATAGTCAATGCAAAGTATCATAGTGCCATCCTTCTTCTTAACAAATAGAACTGGAGCTCCCCATGGTGAGTGACTTGGCCTGATGAAACCCTTGTCAAGTAGTTCTTTTAATTGCATGTAAAGCTCCTTTAACTCTACCGGGGCCATTCTATAAGGCACTTTTGAGATTGGATCGGTGCCAAGAGCAAGTTCAATCTCGAATTCGACTTCTCTTTCTGGCGGTAGACCTGTCAGATCATCAAGAAACACATCTGCATATTCATGAACTATAGGTACACCTTCAATCCTTATCTTTTCTTCTTGGCTTTTGTCTACAATGTTCGCCAAATAGCCCATGCAGCCACTTGCTAATAACTTCCTTGCTTTCATTGCGGATAGAAACATGTGGGGTTTCCTTCTAGATTCGCCAACATAAACGAACTTTTGATCACCTTCTGGATGAAAGATCACCTTTCGCTTCCGACACTCTATAGAAGCATTATACTTGCTCAGGAAATCCATCCCAAGAATCATATCATAGTCATGCATGTTGATCACAATGAGGTCGATGAAAAGTTCCCTATTAAAAATCCATAGGGGTACTGTACGCAAACAGTGCGTAGATAATATCACTTCCCCAGAGGGTAGTGTTGTAGTGAATCCCTGTCTCATAAGTTCTAATTGAACCCCTAACTTGTTAGCAAATGACATAGATACAAAAGAATATGTGGCACCCGTATCAAAAAGGACATAAACATCATTAGATAAACTTGTTATCTGACCTGTGACTACATTGGAGGCTTCAGCAGCTACTTGTTCTTTTGTCATGGCATAAATGCGGGCATTCATCGGTGGGGTTTCAATTCTCCCTTGACGAATAAGTGGCCCTTCAAGGGAGGCTTGAATCTGATGAAGCTGGGCTTGAGGAGGAGCTCTCTGAGGGGAATTGGCATTCATCAATTTGGGGCAGTTTTTGACAAAGTGGTCTTCATGCCCACAAATGAAACATTGGTTTGTTCCCAAGCGACATTCCCCTGGATGCTTCTTTCCATATTTAGCACATGGTTGAAACCGCCTGTTATTGTTGTTGTGCTGACCATCATTATGCCTCTTATTGTCTTGGCCCTGTTGATTTTGAGGATTGTCCTTCCTCTTGTTATTCCTCTAGTTCTGGTTGCTGTTGTTGTTGCTACTGTTGTTGTTGTTGTTCCTGTGTGGAGGGCGGTTTTGGTTGTTTGCATTATTGGCTTGTTGGCCCGACTGAGGCTGGTTCCTTTTTAGTTTGGACAAATGGAATTCCGCACATTGGGCCCTCATAACAACCTGTTCTTGAGTCCTAGGTGGACTTGCCCCATCCACAATAGCAGCAATTTCTGGCCTAAGGGCTCTGATCAGTCTTCTGACCCTTTCACATTCATCCATAACCATTCCTGGACATAGGCGAGCTAGCTGGTCAACTTTGTCACAACATCTATGACTGACATATCCCCCTAGCGTAGGTTCTCGAACTCCTCATAATGTTTCCTTGTAACGTTTATGTGGAAAAACTTCATGTTGAACTCATAAACGAAGTCAGCCCATGTCATTTATCAACATTCCTGCTAATTTCTATGTCATCCCACCAAATTCTGGCCTCCGTGGTGAGACAGTACGATGCATAGAGAACCTTCTCATTGTCTGTGAAATCCATGAGTCTTAAGGTAGCTTCAATTGTCTTCAACCATTCTTGAGCTACTAGTGGATCTTTTGAACCCTCAAAGTCTGTTGGCTTAACTCTCTTCCATCTGACTAGAAGAGGTTCTTGATATGCCGCTCTTGGTTCAGCAGCAGGTGCTGGGACTTCATTAATTTGTGGTTGCGGAGGAGGAGGAGGCACGTCATTGCCTCGTCTATCGTCATTCTAGCCATTGGCCCTTAACGCAGCAATTTCCCTTCTTTGATCCTCAAGTTGTCTCTACAACTCAGCGATCATAGTCATAAGCCTTTCGTTGGTTTAAGTGCATGTTTACATTCTTCTAGAGCTGTCCATTGTTAATTTTCCTAAAAGAATTAGGAACTTAGAAATAATCTTCTAATATGAGACAGGTTTTCACTACTAGATCATTAATCAATAAACATCTAAACCTCATTCTTATCCTTATACTTGCATTAAAACATCTAACTTTATAACATACTTACTTGGAGGACTTAGACTGACGTGTGGCGATATAAATTGTAATAAAAAAATTTTCTCTGATACCAAAGCCTGTAACGCCCCCCCTACCGACGTCACAGATGTCGTTACGTTCATACATTACATAATTATTTAAACTTTAAATAAAAACATTGTTAGGGAAATCGTAACCAGGATCCATACATACTTTTTTTAAAAAAAAACATAACAACAATATTCAATAACTTAATTCATAATTTAAATTCACATTAATAATATTGATCATAAACTTGCTTTAATAAGGTCGTTAAACAAAATTATAAAATCATAACTTATAAAAACATCACATCATTTAAATGCTACTTTCTTCCACAGTTCGGCAGGTCGGACTTGGGACTTCGGTAGGCCGAAAGTCGTCCACCGACAGGCCGGCAGAGGCTTTGCAAAACTGGGCTTAAAAACTTTCAAACTTCGGCAGGCCGAATACTGGATCGGCAGGCCGAACATTCTTACATCGGCATGCCGATCAATGATGTTCGGCAGGCCGACAGAGCCGAAAACATTTAGAAACTTAATTTGTAAAACAGTTTCAACTTTAAAAATGCGGAAGATCAAATATTAAAATGATAAAGTAATATAATAATATATAGTACTTGTATCCTTAAAAACAAAACACACATCATAAAAAAATGTTCAAATAATTTAACCATAATTTAAATCATAAAAACTCGTTTAATTGGCGTTTTTCCAGTTACAATTCATTGTCCATATGCTCACACGTCTTCCCATGTCCTCCGCCTAGTCCATGATTTTCTTATCCTTATCTACAACATGACATAAACTTGAATAAGCTAAAGCTTAGTAAGTACATATAATTCTCACAATTTAAAAACATTTCATAAACATCATCATCATCATAATAGTGCATTAAGCACATTTTCATATAGAAACATATCTTTCATTACATTGACCATATTAAAAATTATTCCATTTTATCTTAAGGGCCCAAGTGTTGCATCATAATCATCATTGTAGGCGCGCCGTCATGAGAGGAAAGGGGTAGCTAATCTCAAAACCAAACATGACATCATAACATCATCATAACATAACATTGGTGTGCAACACTCATTAGGTGATACATATATACATAGCTTTCATACTTTAAAACATGTCATCATCATACATGCATAACTTTTGAACATATAAACTTTTCATAAGAAATCTTTAAATAAAATCATCATAGAATGAACATCATTACGAATATAATTTCAAACCTTATAAAAACATATCATGTTGCAGGTGAAAATATACTTACCTTAAAAGCTAGCTTACTTAACCTTAATATGATTTGGTGACGACGCCGCGGTCTCGATGTGCTCGTTCCTTTGTGTGTTCATGCCATTTATCTATTTAAAAATACAAATAAAATTAATACTTATTATCATAGCGTAAATCATCCATTCCTATAACATTCATTCATATCACATCACAAACACATTCATCTCATATAAGCATAATTCATAACATGCAATCTCAAGTATAAACATAAAAAACATCTCATACATTACAAACATGAAAATCTGTCAATAATAATAATAATGTAGATGAGTAATCTTTTGAAAACATTTTCTAACAATTAAAATACATATATTTTAATTTTAAAATTGATACTATTATCTTATTATCATACATTTCAATATCATAAAATTATTTCATCATCAATAAAATCATTTAAACATATAAAACATTACATAAAATGAAAGTACAAAAATTAACATTGTTAAAACATTTTTCTTAACCTAATCTCATAGAAATTTCATAACTCATAATACACTCATCAAAATATTACCAAACTTTGAAGTCCATAACATAACACATGCATGAATATTCTTACCAAATTTCGTGAAAAACAACATTCATTTACCCCTTGAACAAAAATTACATTTTCATGCATCACAATTAATCAGCAATATTTTACTGTAAGGGTAGAGGATAGAAAATTCATAACTTTTCATAGAAACATCGAAATAACGTGAAACTTGGAGGAACATCACATAACACATACATGAACATCATATTAAAATTCAGAACAAAATACAATACCTAGAGAAAGATATTGCAGCCGAATTGAGGAGGAGAAATACTTTTCAGAAACTGAAAAAAAATGAGTTCTTACCTTAACAATTTTCTTCTCAAAATCCTTGAATTCAACCAACAAAAATATAACTTTTTCTTTCAAATAATCTCAGGAAAACAAGGAGAAGAAGAAGAGGAGAAAACGTGAAAAAGAGGAGAGAAAAGAAAACGTCTTAGAATGAGAGAGAGAATACGTGAGAGGAAGAAAGAGAGATAGAGAAAAAGAACGTTAAAAAATTTTAACGTAATGAGCATAACGTAAAAATTTTCAATGCCCTCAATTAAGTCAGAATTTTATGACTCATCTAGACTAAAACTGAGGCAAATGCGTGGAGAATGGAGAGAGAAAAGGGAAAGTCAAAACCATTAGTCACACTTAACATATCTTGCCTTTTAAAAAGAGAAACCATTTCAATCAATAACAATCAATGAAAAGTCAAACGTTTATTTCCTTAACTGAGTAAATTAATCCATAATTATACCAATTAATCAAATTAAACCACTCATTTATTGTAATTATCTAAACCATAAATTTGGAGAGATTTCAGCTGACTGCTTGTCAACTGTCATCGGCCTACCGACTGCACAGTTCGGCCTGCCGATTCCAGGAAGTTCGGCCTATCGATTCATGGTAGACTTTTCGGCCTGCCGAACCTGAACGTCTGGCCTACCAAACTATCCTTAAAATACCATACTTATTACATTCAAGTCATCATTGCATCATAATTAGACATACATTAAATTAACATGAACACTTGAGCACAACGATTCCATGCGGTCGTCATCTGTCATAGAACTTGAAATAAATAGTTAGTAACATTAAGATCATAAATCATAACATATAACATAAATTATTATTAAAATTTCCTTAACATCGTTACTCACTTTAACATGATCCGTTACATCAAAATTGGTGGGTGTTACACTTTGTCACCTGATGTGTTGCCATCTTAACTCTTCACAAGCAAGATGTGTGAAGTTTGCACTCTCTACATGTAAAGGCTTGCTATAAAAGAGCCCCAACAATATGTTTTCTTAAAGATGGAAATGAGAAAGACCAATAAAGCATGACTAAAAAGACAAAATTTTGATGTTCCTTTGGTCCTCTGAAAACTTGCTCTGAAGGCAAACAAATTGTCTCTGTTACTAGCTTTGGAATTCCTAAGTGTTTTAGGAAATTCTCTCACAAAATTAAAAGGCCTGAAGGACGTTGAGGAAGGTCTTGATCTTCATGAGTGGAGAATTGAAGAATTCCTCTTTGAAAACCCAAGTTTTAGGACTACAAACTTGGAAAATAAAGACCACCCAGAGCTTGCAAGAGAGAAAATGGGGTTGTTTTGGAGTATAGAGGTTGCAATTACTTTTGATCTCCTATCTCTTGGGCTCGATGGCGAAGAGGGAAGGTATAGGTGAAGTTGAGAGGTTTTGGATTGTTGCTCCAGGAATCGTGTTACTCTTTAATGAACACATGTGGAACACTTCATTCTTTGTTTGTTGTAGGGGTTGGACAAAAATGGGGAATATAGTTGTAAAATCCCATATTTTTAGCTGATCCTAAATCCTCCATCAGGTTTGGAGATCTCTTATTTGTTTTAATAAGCCTCATGCCCTATGACTTTCCACTCTTGGAGGCCTAACATGCATTAAACTTGTTTCAGCAAGAAGCTTAGTCATTTTTGGTTAAGTTTGAAGGATCTGATATGAAATCAGAACACCTCCGAAATAAAACATGAGAAGTGATCCTAGAGGTGCATAAATAGGACGTCTCAAATATCGGTTTAATCCTTTGGCGCAAAAAAGGATTTGAGGGGGCACCTATGGAGGCATAGCCCCTACTTAATGAGAAAGTTTCTTCAACACGAGGGGATTTTTCTTAGGAAAATTCTCACAAAGTCGTACCTGATATGCCTCCTAGAGGCATATCTGTCGCACTAAGAAACAACTCTATTGACATGTATTACTAGATGAAAATGTCTTTGGGTTGGCTTTAGATTTTTATCTAAGGCAAAAGGAAGATTTTTTTTTCCTATCTTTGTTATAGCAAAAAGAAGGTTTTACGTTATTTTTTTCCATTGCCTATTTATTTAAATTCAATAATTTTAAAACCCTCCGAGAGGGGTATAAAATCCAATTGAACCAAAATAAAATAGCCTGTTTAACTATTCATGTCTTTATAAATAAATAACGGCCTATGTGAGTTCTTTGGGTGTAGCTTAGGTCGATTGGGCGAGCTTCCTCGCACTATAGGATGAGGATGTTGGGCTTTGGCCCCAGAGGAGGCATGTACGAAATCGACCGTCAACAGGAAGCAATCTGGAAACTAATCAACCTAAAATTATGATAAAAGTAAATATTGGAGCAAATTTGCCCACAGAGAGTTGACAAGTGGTGCTTGAAGATTGGAAGAGAAATGCCAAATGGCACACACAGAGTGGGAAAGGTACATTGGCAATGGTGGAGCTGACACATGCTGACATAGGTGGGCCCCACGACTGGAGATGCACACATGGCTTTCCGAAACGCGCTAGAAGACGCGTGCCGAAAATGTTCCATGCTAATTAGCTGCAGGCTAGACATTGCATGAAATGGCACAACATGCACGGTATGGGGCCCATGGGTGCCAACACTGACGTGGCTTGGCTTGGTTGAAATGGTGCTGATTGGAGCAAATCTATGGCTTTTTTTGCTTGAATGCATGACCTTTGTTGTGCTTAACACCCCAAACATGCCAAACGTCCAAAACAAATATTGCTATTGAAACAACAAAAGCAGAATACCATAATATTAATGCAAAATTAAAAGAAAAGAACACACCAGAATTTGCAAGGTTCAGCAATTTCCCTACGTCTTTGGGGCACTGCAGTAGGAGCACTGCAGTAGGAGACTATTTTACTAATCTCAAAAGAGACATGATAAGTTGGGAGCAATTATTAAAATCATTCACTGCTAGGATATCTTTGTTAAAGGAGCTATTCAAAATTTTAAAGGAGAAAAGATTTTGGAATGATAAAATTAGGAGTCAGGCCTTATTTATATAGGCCAGAGGCCAATTACAACTTCATTCCTAACGGACGTAGATTATTAGAAAATAAACCAAATTCTAACAACCTTTCATACTGATTTTTAAAATTTTAAATAAATAAGTCAAAAATTAGACATTTTTCAATTAAAATATTATGAATAAAAATTAAAAAAAATGCTAGATTAAAGCTTAAATATTTTAAGAGTTATTCAATAATTAGCGGTGTTCAGAGTACACTTTGTGTGCTATCATCTATATACCAATGCAGTTATGTTTTCTTCCAACGTTGTTTATATATTGGTTAAACAATATATATACGATTCTAAGTTGCCATTATTTTACAATTTTTTTTTAATTTCTTTTGGTTTTTGGTAAGGAATTTGTAAAGGTATAAGATAAATTCAATAAAAAAGAAAATATTCAATAAAAAACATAGTAAATACTGTAAAACAAAAGGAAATTTTTGTAAAGACCACCTTTTAAAACTTACATTTTATAAATGTTAAACATGTTGTAGAATGGCACCACTTAAACATGCAATATGAGTGGTAGTATGACAAATTTTTTTAAGTGCGACATGAATAAGCATAGTTTCTAAAAATGTAGCATAATATGTGATTTTCTCATTTATCAAAACCTATGTAATTTAAGATTTAATGGGAGTACATCTAATAAATTTTGAATTTACTAAATTTGATTATAGAGTAAATTTGAAATTTACCAAATAAATTTTAATTTATAAAGAAATTAGGTCATTAGATAAATTTAAAAGTTACACAATCAATTTCGTTTTTCTCAAGTTTGATCATAGATTATAATTGAGATCTACTTGATGAATCGTTAACTGTTTGTACTTTCTAGATTCTAATGCATTCAAAATTTCTGCATTTTCTTTTTATTCCAAAAAAAGTTATTATTCACATCCCTCATATTATCTTATCCAAGATGGTTTGCAGCCAAAAAAAAAAAAAGGTAGTGTCCTGCCTATAAAAAGTTAATGTCAAAGAAAATCTAGAGTGTTTAGCAACCATGGTTAGAACCAATTTTTTTGTTACCAAATAGTATAAAGCTCTCACATGCTACAGTAAACAATAAAAGTTGCTACACTGTAAAGCTCTCATATGCTATAGTGTTTTGACCTAAAAGTTGATTTTAACTATGCTTGCCAAACACTCTATAATGTCCGAAAGGGCACAGACCATAGTTTTGTCCAACTATTCGTAAACTGCACAAAAATGCTATTAGCCTGAGTGAGAACTTGCCAAGTTCCCGTGGGAAGATTAAGCCTAGCTTTTTACTACTAAAAGTCCATATTGTATTACACTGAGTTGAAACTGAAAGTTAAAACTAAAAATATTATAGCATATGAAAGCTTTATACTATACCATGTGAGAGTTTTACACTACAACATATGAGAATTTTACACTGTTTGAGTTAGAACTGACGAGTTGAAACTAAATTTGTCAAGCACCACATAAAAACGTTCTCCACACTCATAGTATTTTAACTTTGTATAAAAAAAAAAGAATATTAAGGATTTCTTTTCTCTTTGAATAATGTGTCTACTTACAAAATCAAGAACGATAGTCTTGTAGATCCCACATAATATAAGAAATAAGGAAAGGGAACACTAATTCTCCTATACCCTTTTGAATTGATTCTATATCAAAAGGAATGAATACCATATTAACTTAGATGTTTAAATGCAAATGTTATAATTTAATAGCTATTAGTTATGTAAAAATAATATTTTAATAATTACATTAACAAAAATTCTTATTGTTAAAAAAGTAAACACTAGAAAGAGAATGAGTCTTTTTCTCATTACACTATCAAATGATTAAGGTACACTAAAAGAGGAATGAACGATGTTCACCAACATCATTTTACTTCCTTTTCCAATCCTATTATATTTTTCTTTACATTTCATTACGGTTTAGTACATATGCCCTTAGTTCAATACAATAGTTTGTACTATCTTATATTTTTCTTTACATTTCTTTAGCCATTTTAAAGCATTTTTCCCTCATATTTTTTCTATACTAATTCATCGCTTAATTTATTTGGTGAAGGCGAGAATGTAACCTGATGAGCCTTAACCACATTTTATATCGTCACCAAGTGTCGTTGAGGTCTATTCAATTGAATAAGGCATTTTCCCATGTCATCAAAGAAGAAAACAAATGCTAGTAAAGAGACTCTAATATATACCTCCTGTTTTGGAGTCACCAGACGCGTGCTTGTGTCAAAAGGAAAGCTCATGACTTAGCACACTTCTACTAACACTCAGCAAGAGTTACATAACCATATAAAGTTAGAGATCGGTAAAATGACACAAAGGAAACACTTCGAAGGGAGCAATATCCGGGTACACTGCTGGCTTATTCTCGGCTAATCGATTATGGTCCGTACTTCTTGGCACATATGGCATATATACATAAATTGATATACAAATACAGTAGTTACATATCATGCACTATATATAGATAACGCCAACTCATGCAGTGATAATTGGTTTCAAGTACTTTTTTGTCAGCGTCTTCTACAGGCAGTTTCCCTCTGGGCGTTGAAGAAAACAGCAGCCACAGGAAGGCCAAGCTCATTCTCTTGGGCAAATGCACGAGTGCTGAAGCGCTCCCTTGAAGGAGGAGCTGCCACTACTGTTTGCCTGCGTTTCTGCTTGAACAAAACAAACACAAACCTGTGTATTCCAATGTTTGGTCTTGGCATCTCATAGCTCACCACCTCCCTTCCTGTCATTCATCATTTTAAGTAATTTATTAAAATCCGAAACAAAGGGAAAGGGACGAGATAGAAAATGGGAGATAAAAAAGTTCAATATTTTATAATGGACGATTCTATGCGGTTATAATCCAATGCAGGCAGACAGACATACGTGTCTAAACTTCACAAGGTAGAACAATTTTTTTTAACTGTTTCTTCTTTTTTTTATTTAAAAAAAAAAGAAAAATGGATTTCTCAAACAAATGTCAACTTAAGAGGACTTGATTATCTTAAGTAGCTAGCTAGGAATGGAATTATATAGGTCAACAGCTTTTGTCATGTTTGCTGTTTACCTGGATTCTTTTGTTGCCTGGCTGTTGTGTAGTTTCCTTTTGTTGGCTTTCTTGCCTTTCAATGAAATGCTTTTTCCCGAAGAAGAAAAAAAAAAAAAAAGACCCTTTTTGGTGAACTGATAAGAGGGACAACTGGCATCCGCGATAGCTAGCATTTTCCCAATTAAGTTTGCACCAACTAGTAAAAAATCCCCCTTAAATAAAGAAAAGACTATAATACAGAGGCCTTACCAAATGAGACATCAGTGGTGCCGGGTATGTCTGTCACTATCCTGCAATGAGACATAGCTCAGTTAATAAGCAATGCGTACACATATCTATAAAGTAGCGTTTGAATTTTCGTAGCAAAAAGAAACAAAACAAACTGAAACCAAAAAAAATAAAAAAATTGATGACCTTGCATTTTTCTTAATTCTTAGCTTCTTTCTTAAGGGTAACTTTGAAGCCGTTTGGTATTGTTCTTAAAATAGATAAAAATGTTTTTGTTTTAAAAAATAGAATTTTTTTTAAAAATTATGCTCAAAATATTTTTAAAATTTTTACCTCGTAAAATATACAAAAATATTTTCAAAAATTCTGAAAACGAAAACAAACGGGGCCTTTGTGTTTTATTAGACTAACTAAAAATATCAGATTCTGATACACATTGATATGATGGTTTGCGTAACATTTTCTAATGAAAAGCTTTGTCCCATCCATTAAAAAGTAACAAAATCACTTATAACGTTGGCTATTCTTTAAGAAAATTTTTTATAGCCATAATAATACCAAAAGTGCTAAGGAAAATGTATAGCAATTATCCAATGCAAGTATGCACGTCGACACGTCAATAAGCTGACATGTACGTCACCAGGGTTTTGCTATCTTTTGTTTTTGTTTTTGTAAGTCGCCATTCTAATTCAGGAATAACAAAATTTTCCGTGCCTTTATAAACTTGTAGAAAAGTGTTTGTTGAACCTTACAATATTGCAAACTTCATATGATTGAAAGCACTTACAATTAATAATTTCACAAAATCATGTATTCATAATCCACTTGCCTTGCTACTATAGTAGATAACACACAAGTTCAAACTAGTATTATAAAGGACAAAAAAAAAAAAACAATGGAAACCATATTAATAATATGTATGTTGTTAAAGCTTCTAACAAGAAAGATAGGGAACCACTGGCAGGGAACTTTAGCGCATTCACCGACAAAGTTAGCACATCATTAAAATTTCAGTCACACACTGATCCCAGAATGATAATAATAATAATAAAAAAAAAGTAAATTAGTTTCAAGACGAAACCCAAAATAAATATGCCAGAAAGGCTCACAAACTCTAACATATAACACTAAAAAAACATGGAAATTGTTGAAGCTTTCAAGTTAGAAGATATATATTATGTCCCAAAAAAAAGAAGTGGAAATGGAAGATGGGTTATTAACAACCTCGAAGGACAAAACGCCATGTGGAAAAAAAAATAGAGTGCATGATTTCTCAGAAGCATCCTTAACTCACTATTTTCGGAACTAAAAATAGAAGAGGGCAGAATATAGTTCAACTAGTTTGGAGGTAGATATGGTTTAAGTCGCAGATTTAGTATACATGATAAAACATGATGCATGGTTTGACCGGTAAAAGAAAAATATTCCATTCTTAATCTCTAGGGAAAAACAAAAGATCAAGGAATATAAGAAAGGCTATCATGGTTTGAGGGATTTTCCATGGACACAGGCTGAGCCAGAAAAATTAGTCAGGGGGACAAGGACAGAGATATGATTAGTAAAGTAGGGTAAAAAATAGACGTAGAATTTCAAAAAGAGCAAAGTATAAGTTTTATAAAATTTCTCTCAAAAAATTAAAAGGAAAAAAAAAACAGAGGGGCAGCCGCCCATTCTTGTCTGTGGTTGGCTCTGCCCGACTAAGGGTATACCAGTGTAAGTGCTCCCTCAAGTAAGGATCACTAGGACCAGGGACATCCGGATCTGTCATAACCTGCAGAAAAGATCAAAACCCGAATATTATAGAAGTA
This sequence comes from Artocarpus heterophyllus, assembly GCA_025403435.1. Lineage (NCBI taxonomy): Eukaryota > Viridiplantae > Streptophyta > Magnoliopsida > Rosales > Moraceae > Artocarpus > Artocarpus heterophyllus. The sequence continues at coordinate 32,546,779 of CM046338.1, forward strand.
ACTCAAACTTGGAGAAAGCATAAAAGACAAAGCAAAGAACAAAAGGCTATGTAGATGTTGGCTGTCATTTAAACTATACCAGTGTGAAAAAGGATCTCATATCGCCTCCATGAACCTCAACCTTTGGTTTGGTGGTTACTGATGAAGGAAGCAGCTCATGACCGTTGTATACCTTCTTGTTGGAATAAATGACCGTTATAGGAAGGCTTGCAGAAAAAGGATCAACAACATCTCCTATCACTCTTCCGAGTACAAGAGGATCTGACATGTTCTTTGGCATGATCACTAGTATTTAATCAAAGATGAAGAAGAAGAAGAAGAAGATAAAGGCAGAGAGAACTTTTTTGTGAGTCGTTTTAATCTCCTTTCCTTTTGATCTGTTTTCTAATGTATGTTCTTTTGGAAGGTTTAGTTTCTTACTCCCCTATAAATGGGAAACCCCTTATTTATAGCGTTTACGAGGATCCATGAAAGCGCAAGCAACTAGCTATTGATCAATTAAAAAGAAGTAAGTGGAGCTTGCAAAAAATAAAAAATAAAAAAAAATAGAATAAAATAGATTAACAACTCTACAAACAAGCAATAGGGGAAGTGACAGAAAAGCAAAATCTACAAAAATAGTTTTTTCATATAGCAATACCCAAATGTTTTCAAAATGGGTAAAAATTGTTTTATTTTGGGAAATAAGAATTTTTAGGGAATGATACTAAGAGTGTTTTTAAAATTTTTGCCTTGAACGTGCAAAAACATTTTGGAAAATGTTACCTGTTTGGTTTCATTTTGGAGAAATTTTCTACCATTTTCAAAAACACAAAAATGAAAATAAAAACTTATTTGGTATCTTTTTTGGTCCAACACAAAAGAAAAGCATTTTTAAAAATTCCCAACAATGCCCAAAAACCAAAAAAAGTTGTTTTCTTTGTTTGAAAATCAATCCAACCACTCCTTCCTCACCAAAGTAGCTTGTCTCGCCAGAGCCCAACCTCATTGGAGTGCCACCCACCACAGCCCACCGACCACAACCCCTCCCCAACATCAACAATTATAGCACCAACCCATTCGTGATGGGAGGGAAGCTCGCACCACCAATGCTCGCGACAGGAGGGAAGCTCACAATAGTGGGCAGCACATCTTGTCCAATCCGTCCCCGCACAGATCTCGTTGTCGCTTGGTAGATCTGACCCACCCATCGCTAAGTGAATCCTAGCTACCCTACGACTAACCTGCTCTATGCGGATCTTGTCATCGCCACAACTTTATTATCATCATCGGAACTTGCGCAGATCTTGTCGTTGTCGGCATTTTGGCCTCACCGAAGTAGAAGAAGATGAAGAGGCTTCCTCTTGGATTTTTATTTTAATTAAAAATCTTTAATTTTTAATTCCAATTAGTATTATATTATGAATTAGTATTATTAAAATTAAATTTGGTTTTATTTATATTAATAATTTTTTATTAAAAATGTTTTATTTATAACATCATACCATCATATATAACTAAGCACAATTTCAAAAACAATTCGAACGCAGCCTTCAAAATATTCTTATTTTTAGATTTTTTTCAAAAACAAAAACCATTTTGAAAACACTAAAAGCATTCAATTATGTCAGGAGCCAAGTCAACTTTTGTTTTATTTATTTATTTGTTTTTATAGTTGCTATGCATCAACGTGAAAATGATAATGAAAGCCTGTTTGAAAATGCTTTTTAGAAATTGCTTTTGGCTTTTTGGGTCTAAAAACTGTTGTTATAAGTATTTGGATAATCTGTCATGAGGGTTTTGACTCACTAGAAGAGCTTCCAATCAAAGGCACAAAATATGACGTTTTAATAAAGCACTTTTGAAATAGACTTTTCAAACTTGCGTTAGAGTTTTAATAGGACATTATTAACCTTATTAAAAAATTTTATTACTTATTACGTCGTTTAAAAATGTAGTTCTATTTATTTAATAAAAAAGTCACAAATTTTGTTTCTCTCTACCTATGACTAAATCCACAAGCAAGATCCACTACTTAAACCTACAATGAGTAAATATAATCTACAAAGGTAAATATATTATTTATCTCTATGCTATAATGCATGCATGATGTTAGGGATTAAATAATTGCATAACTATACCTCCTAGTTTCAATAATTTTTTAATTTATTCATCTGTTTTAAGAAACTTCAAAGGTATCTTTTGAATTTAAAAAACTTGTCTCAATTTTATCCCTCATAGACTTTTTAGACAAAAAAATATAAAGATAAAACAAGCATACCCATAATTAGACCGAGTTTATTTTTAAAATATATTTTTCTTGTTTAGAAATTTTTTTAAAAAATATTTTAACATTTAAAAAGTCATAAAACTTAAGAACTTTTTTCTTGAAATCTGATATTTTGTTTTAGAAGTTTTTATGTTTTTATTTCTATGAGATATTTTTCATATCTATTTAAAGGTAATTATGTCATTTTGCCTTATTTTTCTATTTATAGGGATGAAATTGAGACAAATATTTTAAATTTAAAGATTATTAGTGTAGTTTCTAAAAATAGAGGCACAAATTAAGAAATTATTAAAATTAAGAAGTATAATTATGTAATTAACCCTACAATAAGTTATAGAAAAAAAGGGAAATAACATAATTTTTAATGGAATTAAAATAAATTACGGTAGAGATTTTGAAAAATTTAGCAAACAATAGTAATTATGAAATTTATGCGATATAATACCTATACTTACCGATAATTAAATTTCATAAATATGAGATATATTCTATAAGTATTAAAATTTACCTAATTCAGTTTAGGTCAATTCGAGATTTTCCTTATTGGATGAAACTCTAAATTATGTAATATTTTTATCATTAATATTTTCTAATTTAGGTTTTATAATATTTACTATTTCTAGTTAATTAATAAACTCAAATTTTACCCTTTTAAATCTTTTTTAAGATTAAAGATATTAAATAATTGCAGTAAAGAGAGAATTAATAACAAAAATAACCATTTTTTTAAACTTTTAAAGTAAGTACCATGTTTCAAAAAATGTATATATTAAATAGATTTATTAGTAAATAGTTATTTTATAAATATTTACAAAACTTTTCCTTTACTTAAATAAGTTTTGAAAAAGTATTGACTACAATTTTCCTATAGTCAAGAAGCTATTTCCTTATTACAAAGATACAAAACTAGATTATTAGTTATAATTTTTTAAGTTATACAATTTTTGTTGAAAATTTGGAGGAATTTTGCGACGTTTCAATTATGACAAGATTAAACTCTCTCGTGGAAGCATAGCTGCGCAGCTACATAAGGAGATCTCGACATTAGCTGTGTTAGGCTTGTTGGTTTTAGAAAATAATTTTTATAAAAAATACCAAAAACTTGGTTATGGTGCTATGTATACAATAATTATCAAAAATTTTCAAAAACATGTTATAAATTATATTAGTTTAATGCTATATATATAAACTTTTGCTTACCCGGTTGATGAGAAGAGATCGGAAATCTTCTATTGGGGAAACGTGATGTCTATGAAATAAAACCATCGTCTTTTTCACCTAATCGTAGACACCAGAATAGACGAAATTGTGAGTGTTGGAGGAATTTAAAGGTTTCTAAGATCACTTAACTAACTTTTAGTCACCCATTAATGTCAACGTATGAGCAAAAACAGTCATTAGGATGAAGAACTTTTCTTCTCTCTTTTTCTCTCTAACATGCCTATGTGAGGGGATTTTGGTAGAGTTTTCTCAATTTCTCTAAGAACACAACTGTACGGAATGAACAGAGAAGACATGTATTTATGGAGAAAATGAGACTCGATTAATTCTGCCAGTTTCCTTTATTTTAATTTGAGACGTCAAATATTTAATTAAAATAAATGATACAACTTTCCCATTGTTTATCAACTATAGGCACCATCGATATGCAGATACCTTATCTCTGTGTGGCGCTAATCTCATGGAAAAAAAAATCTACTTGTTACTCAATCTCATTTATTTCCAAATTTAACATTTTATATTTGAACTAAATCATATTTATCCAAACATAAAAGTTCTAAATATGGAAACTTGACAATCAAGCTATGGACTATACATGAAACTTTTACCACTAGCAGAAGGAGCCAACTACAATGGGTCCCACTCACTATGTGTCTTCCAAAAATTAATTATTTATTATTAAATAATATCATTTTTTAATAATTATAAATTAATTCACAAATAATTTATTTTATGTGATATTTAATTTAAAATTTTATAATTCCAAATTAATTAAACAAATAATTTCACTTATTGAAATAGTGTTTACAAAGGATGGCGGGGACTAACAATCCCATAATTTTAAGCTCTAATAAAACCAATATATTAACTAAGCTCTTTTATTAATATATTACTCTTTATGAATTCCAATTCCACTGAATACTTGGAATTGCACTCTTGAAATTATAGATATATAATTACTCAGTTTTTAGAGTTATTTATTTAATATAGTCATTACATATAAGTCAATCATCTATAAATAATTCATAATTATAGCTTGGTAATATCTGTTAACCTTTATAATTACTTCTTTATCTGTAAGTGACATTAATTCTCTAATGAATAATAAATTCATGAACTTAATCACAAACTGAGCGTTTATGTTATTCAAGCCCCAAATCTATATTCAAGAGAATTATTTATCCTTTTCTCGTTATAGAAAAGATGTATTCCATCTTGTAATATTAATATTCCTAATTATTTACTTCATTATGCCTCCAAAATACAAGGAATACAATTAGATTCTCAAATCCGTACCGAACAAATTAAAAGATATAAATCTATAAATAAAAGTCTGCTAATAACTCAGAATTAAAATCATCTTATATATGACTATTAGTCTATGCAATTAGAACTTGCTATATTTAACGGAAATTATTAGCTTTTTCTATCACATCGTGCTCTAATCCTACTTAATCTCAATTACGTGTAATGCACTCATTTAACAACTCATTATGTTAACGATTTGAATAACATTGTTCTATTCTTAATTGAAATGACCTACATTAGTAACACTTAATTAGAGATTCCATACTTTGATTGAATAATTAATTCTAATAACTAGTTATTTGTTACCATTTTCACTATCATCCTTAAATATTATCCTCTTGTATATAACACTTATGTACAACATCTAAGGTCACATAGATAATTAGAATTTAATGAGATGCATAAAGCATTCAAAATACATACACACAAATATAATATTAAATTCAATTTATTTATTTATAAATATGTCATTTATAAGACATAATATACTTTAAGGGCATCTATCCTAAGAAAGGCCATGTATTCTGCCCTTCCCAAGCACCTTATAATTTTGAAGATTGTTGATAGAGATTATCCCTGATTTTTCTGACCTCTGGTCTATATATATAAAGGAATTGAAAATCCCTAGGATAGGCTCTTCATAGATATACCTTAAATCTAAGGTTTTGATATATTTACGCTAAAAAAATGAAAAGAATGTCATAGTCCTACTGTATTTAGAATATAGACCAAATGCACCCCCAAGATGCCAACTAGTCCTGTGTCGGTGGCCTAACTTCATTTCGGATTCCTTTAGGCATGTTGCCAGATCTTTGGTGTTCTCATCCAATATCGCTGGGGTTGGCTGGTTATTTAGTGGATTTTTTATCAATGTCATGTGAATTCTATCTTCTTTTCATTTTGTGCGAGTCAAATAAAATTGGTTATATTTTTACTATTTGGTTGTAGTGTGTTTTCACTATTTTGTTAGCTTTTATTGTAATAACATATGTAGTCTTTTTTACTTTTTGATGCAGTCCTTTTTTAGACTATAAGAATTGGAACCATTAGCGATGCCATTGTTCGCAATGACGGATGTCATTGTTATAAGACGACTCTTGACAGCAACAAATTTTACAACAAGTGCTCCAAAAACTATTTATTTTTTATAATGGGCCTCACTTTTAGAGATGACACTTCATCTCTAAAAGTCTAGAAGAAAATCTCACTGGAAAAAATATGAAAGACGTATCAAAAATAGACTTTTAGTGACGGCAATGTCAGTTCTAAAAGTTTGACACCAAAAACCACCTGTTTATGCCTGAAAAAAGTTTTTATTAATGAGTTGCCACTTCGCTAAAGACTTTGATTCTTGTAGTGTCTTTAGTATGTGATTAGTTATGCTCTAGAATGTTGTGCTAGGCCTCAGTGTTATTTGCAATGACTGAAAAAAATTAGTAATTAATTAAGGATTTTTTTATAATTACACCATTAAGCTCTTAAGAAAGTACATGTTTAGAATTTATAGACACTAATTTATGTAAGAATTACGAGAAATACACACGAAGATTTTAGCAAATAGTTGATGATAGGTCAATTCATTCTAAACGGTTCAAGTAGATCTGTCATACGAACGATTACACCAGAAAGAATTCACGTAACCAAGTCAAAGTTTACTTAGAAACCTAAACAATTATATATGGGTTAAGATTCATGGAGTTACAGCTAAAATTCCATGATCTATAATTAGAATATATTCGATAATATATAATACCATTAAGCGTTATGAGAACCTGCAAGAATTCAGCTCAAGGTTGGAAACCTGTTGTAATGTTTGGAAATTTCACAAGTTTAAATCGTAACTTAAATCACGATTTATGATCATGAATTTTCCTAATTAACGCACATTTAGAAAGTCTTAATAACTATAAGATTTTAGTAATAGAGAATGTTTTGAATGCACAATTATGTGCTCTTTTGCATGAAGCATATAGCAAATTCGACATCATGATAGTACACTTAGATAATTAAAAAAAAATTACTCATTGTACTAAACCAAGATTTTATAATTCAATAATTTTATATATGAGCCAAAGTTATGAACTTTATAGGAATCTCAATTAGAGTATTTAAATTGAGATTAATCGATAAAAAAGAATTTCTAACTTAGTATGATTAAAAATTTAGATTAATATAGTGGTCAATCTCTCAACACTATAATTTATGAATGGTGAGCATAAAGCTTATGTATGCAAGATCGATCTCAATTTTAATTAAAATCGGAAGGCATGATCAGAATTTTCTGTGCCATAAGGATTATTGGAAATTCAAGAGTGACAATGTCCTACATGTGCATAGTTAGTGAATTTGTGCATGTTAGTAAATTTCGTAAAGTTTACTTTTATAATAATAATAATAATAATGTTCATGGAGTCTACAATGATTCCACGAGCCTCTAAGGCAACTCAAGATCACAAATGATTATTTACAAATCTATATTGTGATTAAAAAATCTAAAAGAATCTATAGATTGGATACGGACCCATAAATGGCTTTTTATTATAAACGGTTCAGGTTTTTATCTACAAAGCACAAAACTGTGCTAAGCCAAAATTTTATTCAAATTGACTTTCAAAAATTCAATTTAAATTACAAAAGTGTTCAATATATTATAAATCACTACTTTCATAAATTAAATAAAATATGATATGTTTTACTAACGCAGAAAAATGGTTTCCATTAAGACGAAAATGATAGATTCATTTGAGAAAATTGTAATGGGAACTAGATGATTTATTTATTAGTTAGACTTTTAACGTCTTAGAATTTATGGAAAAAAAAATATTTTGATTAAAGATTCAAGTTTTAACCAAAGCTCTAAATACAAAGTGTTATTTTTATTAAAAAAAAGAAATGACAAAAATAGTTAATCACCGATTTTGAAGACAAAAGTGTCAAAGTATATCATTTTAGAATAAAATAATAAAATCCATAAAGTATGGATAAATTTATGAAAATGATTTTATAGTGGCATGGATATTTTAATAAGATAATTATACAATAAGAAAATTAGATTTTATTTATTTATTTTTAGAAAGACAAAGAATATTACAGTTTTAAAAGTCGGGTTATGTGTACAAAGATTTTGAAGTTTACAAATTTAAATTAGATTGAACAACCTATGACACAGTTTACACTATGTAGACCACAACTAAGTGCATAAATACAAGTGGAAAAAATACCAGCAAAAAACAAAAACTAGACCCTCTCTACTTTCTCTCTCTACCCTCTTTCTTCTCAAACTCTAGTGTAGAATCTAGTGCCCGTTTCTGAAACCTTCTGATACGAACCCTGCCAATAAAGTGATGAGTTAAATCAAATAAGTCTCCAAGATTGTTTAGAAACAAGTTTGTATGAAACCATGACCCGTTGTTTATAGCAAAGTAAGAACCTTGGTATAATAAAGATGCCACAATCAATTATGGAAAGATTGATTGCTAAGTTGAAGATGAACGCCACGAAAATTTCGATAAGTTTGAAAAGTTCTCAAAGAAACAAAGAGAATTTTGATCTCACAAAATATGAATAAAATCTGAATTGTGTTTCATTTCATTGAGCGAATGGCTATTTATAATACAAGATAACTCATAGATTTAAGGAAACTAAATCTTAGATAATCAGCCATTAAAAGAAACATTCCTAAAAGGAAACTAACAAAAAATAGAAATCAGGAAATTGTAAAGAAAAGACAAAAAGGAAACTACCTAAGTTCTAATCTCCCCTAGTCATATGCCTATTCCACATTAGGTAACAGGATTGATGCCTACCTTCATAATCAAGTAACTTCTTAATTTTTTTTTAAAAAGGAAACTTCTCAAATTGGAATAAGAAAACTACTTAACTTGGAAAAGGAAACTAACCTAAAAAGGTAAACTAGCTGAAAAGGGAAACTTCTTTATTCTTCAATTGTTGAATAAGGAAACTCTGAACTAACATGCTTAAATTGTTGAATAAGGAAACTCTGAATTGGCATGCTTGAATTGTGGAATAAGGAAACTTCTAAATTATTATAATGCTTGAATCTTGGTAATCCAAGCTTGTGGATAGCGAGTTGCGTCTTCTTTGGGTCTGCATGAATTCTCCTCAGTCCAAATGCTTTGAATTAGCCCATTAAGAATTTCTTTGAACCTTTTAGCTCTAGCCCTTGTAACTGACCCAATTGGAACTTGAATAGAATCCAAACTCCATGTGTTAGGCGTGTACTCATCGTTCCCTTCCTCTTAAAAAGGATTTGCCCTCATATCATTACCTGCATCAAAAGGAGTTAAATTAGAAACATTAAATGCTTTTAACCCATTACCTGCATGAAAAGGAGTTAAATTAGAAATGTTAAATGCTTCTAGCTTGTGGATAGTGTGTTGCATCTTCTTTGGGCCTGCATGAATTCACCTCAGTCCAAATGCTTTGAATCAGCCCATTAAGAATTTCTTTGAACCTTTTAGCTCTAGCCCTTGTAACTGACCCAATTGGAACTTGAATAGGATCCAAACTCCATGTGTTCGGCGTGTACTCATCGTTCCCCTCTTCTTAAAAAGGATTTGTCCTCAAATCATTTCCTGCATCAAAACGAGTTAAATTAGAAACATTAAAAGTAGCACTAACATTATACTCACTGGTAAATCCAATTTATATGCATTGTCATTGATGCGCTCCAAAACTTGAAAAGGTCTATCTCCTCTCTAAAGCAACTTAGAACGCTTTGGTGCTAGAAACCTTTCTTTTTGCATGTGCAATCATAACCAATCTCCAAGTTTAAAAATTAGCTGCTTGCACCCTTTGTTAGCTTGTTTTGCATATTACTCTGTTTTCCTCTCAATGCTTAGTCTTGCTTTCTCATGCATCTGCTTAACAAATTCAGCCTATTTCTTTCCATCTAAGTTAGCAGGTTCAGATAAAGGTAATGGCGATAAATCCAATGGAGTTAAAGGATTAAAACCATAAACAATTTCAAATGGCAAAAACTTAGTAGCAGAATGAATAGTACAATTATAAGCAAACTCAATTTATGGTAAGCACTCTCCTTAAGCTTTGATGTTCTTTTTAATAATAGCCCTCAACAATATAGATAAAGTCCTATTAACTACTTCGGTTTGACCATCGGTTTGCGGATGACAAGTAGAAAAAATAATAGCTTAGTTCCTAACTTACACCATAAGATCTTCCAAAAGTAACTCAAAAATGTAGCATCTCTATTTGAAACAATTGTTCTAGGCATACCATGTAATCTTACAATCTCTCTAAAGAACAACTCAGCAACATGAGAAGCATCATTAGTTTTGTGACATGGAATAAAATGTGCCATCTTAGAAAATATATCCTCCATCATAAAAATTGAATCCCTACCATGTTTAGACCTAGGTAAACCTAACACAAAGTCCATTGAAATATCAATCCAAGGTTCACTAGGAATGGGTAATAGTGTGTATAAACCATGGGGTTGCACTCTGGATTTTGCTTGCCTACATGTGACACATCTACCACAAATTCTCTCAACATCTATTTTCATGTGTGGCCAATTTAAGTTTTCTTGCAAAATGGCTAAGATTTTAGCAACTCCAAAATATACCATTAACCTTCCACTATGGGATTCCCTTACTAACAAATTATACAAAGAGCAATTAGGACACACAACTTATTCTCCCAAAATACAAAACCCTCATGCCTAAAGAATTTACCCACTGCATTTTGTTCATAAGCTCAAAAATCCTAACAAAAATCTTGGTCAAAGGATACAATTCTTTAATGTGCTCAAAACCAAGTAATTTTGCATCAAGGGTAGAAATCAATGCGTACCTTTGAGAAAGTACATCTACTATGATCTTTCCCTTACCTTGCTTGTATCAGATGACATATGGAAATATCTTAATGAACTCCAACCATCGTGCATGTCTCTTATTCAACTGGTTTTGGCCTCTCAAATGTCTAAGCGACTCATGATCAGTGTGAATCACAAATTTCTTAGGCCAAAGGTAGTGTTGCTATGTTTCCAATGCCCTAACGAATGCATACATCTCCTTGTCATATGTTGGGTATTTAAGGCTGCCCCACTTAGCTTGTCACTAAAAAATGCAACGGGATGTTCTTCTTGCATTAAAACAACTCCAATACCCATTCTTGAAGTATCACACTCAACCTCAAAAGTTTTAGTGAAGTTAGGTAAAGTAAGCAAAGGTGCATTCGTCAATTTCTATTTGATCAAATTAAATGCCTTTTCTTGTTCATCAGCCAATTTGAATCCAACGTTCTTCTTGATGACCTCAATAAGTAGTGCGGCAATGCTATTAAAATCCTCATGAACCTTCTATGAAAACTAGCGAGACCATGAAAACTTTGAACATTACTTACATTTATGGGACTTGGCCATTCTTGAATTGCGTAGATTTTCTCTTCATCAACCTGTGTTCCTTGTGCACTCATAACAAAATCAAAAAACACAAGCTTATCGGTGCAAAAAGTGCACTTCTTCAAGTTATCATATAACTTCTCTTTTCTAATTACATCCAAAATTGAATTTAAATGCACAATATGATCATCCATGTTTTTGCTATAAATGATAATATCATCAAAATAAACTAACACGAATTTGCCTATGAAGCATACAATATATGGTTCATTAATCCCATGAAAGTGCTTGGTGCATTAGTTAATCCAATGGCATAACTAACTAGTCATATAAACCATATTTTATTTTAAAGGTAGTTTTCCATTCATCACCCTCTTTCATTTTAATTTGATGATATCCACTTTTTAAACCAATTTTAGAGAATACACAAGCTCCATGTAACTCATCTAACCTGTCATCTAAGCAAGGAATGGGATGATGATACTTTACCGTTATATTGTTGATTATTTGGCGGTCAACGCACATCATCCACGTCCCATCCTTCTTAGGAATTAAAATCACTAGAACGGCACTTGGACTCATACTTTCCCCCACGTACCCTTTTTCCATCAATTCTTTGACTTGCCTTTCTAACTCCTTTGTCTCCTCGGGATTACTACGATAAGCCGGTTGGTTTAGAATGATAGCACCAGCTACAAAATCTATTTGACGTTCAATACCTCGAATAGGTATTAAACGATGTGGAATTTCTTTAGGAAAGACATCATCAAATTCCTACAAAAGAGAAACAACAGAACTATGCAAAGATGTGTCAAGTTGGTTAGTGTTTATAAACACCTCTTTGGACAAAAGTACAATCATTGGTTGGTTTAAAAATGTCGCTCTTTTAATTTCACCACTTTTGCATAGAAATTTTTTTTTTCTCTCTACTTTTCTCTCATTGGCCAAATTAGCTAATTCTTCTTTTTTCTTTTAATTTTCTTAGCCTTTCTCTCTTTTTCTTTAAGATTTTCATTTATTTTCTTCTTTTTTTTCACTCACTTTCTTTTGATCACTCTCTTTTTGCAACCTCACTTGATCTTCATAAACCTACTTTGGTGTCAAAGGAACTAGAGTGATTTTCCTTTTATTAAACTTAAATGAATATTTGGTGATGAATCTGTCATGTTTAGCATGCCGATCAAATTGCCATAGCCTGCCTAATAAAAAATGTCTAGCTTGCGTTGGGACTACATCACACAAAACTTCATCTTTAGATTTTCCAATGTGAAAAGAGACTAACACTTGTTTATTCACCCTTACCTCACCACTATCATTGAGCCATTGCAACTTGTAAGGCCAGGGATGTTTAATTGTAGGCAGTCTTAATTTCTCCACCATAGTAGTGCTTGCAATGTTAGTACAACTTCCTCCATCAATAATCACACTACATACCTTGTTTTCTACGTGGCATTTAGTATGAAAGATGTTCTCTAGCTATACTTCATCATCTTCTTTGATTTGCATACTTAGAGCTCTCCTAGCAACCAATATCTCACCTTGGGCAATGTATTCCTCTTCATCCATGTCCTCCAATATTGGTGGCATGATTTGGCATCATCTTCATCCTCAGACTCAAATTCACCATCGTCTTCGAACAAAAGACATTAGCTCACTATGTGGCCCCTGCCTTGGCATTCAAAGCACTTAATATCACAATTTTGAGTAGTGGAAGAATTGGATTTACCTTAAATTCTATGGCTGATTGCTTCTTGTTTTTGCTTGGATTTAGGTTTGGTCGTGGCTGGCTTCTCCTCTCTCTTGGCAACATTCGGCCTCCATGATGAACTCGAGCTTAGGGTTGGTCGCATTTGCTTCCCCTACTCTTGAGTTGGTTCTCAATTTTGATAGCCATATGCACCTTATCCTCCAATTCCACATAATGATGTAATTCCACCAAATTAGCATTATCTCGGTTCAGACCCACCAAAACCTAGCCATAGTAGCTTCTCAATCCTCATCTACATTCAACCGGATCATAGTGATTTCCATCTCTTTATAATAATCTTCTACACATTGGTTGCCTTATGCATGACTTTGCAATTTTTGATACAACTCCTAGTAGTAATGACTTGGAACAAACAGTCTCCTCATCATGGTTTTCATCTCCTCTCATGTTTCTATCAATTGCTCTCTATTTCTCCTTATATTTAATACTAATTAATCCCATCAAACAATCGCATAATCAAAAAATTCTATGGCTCCAATTTTACCTTTTTAATCACTGAATAATTTTGACAATTAAAGACTAACTCCACCTTCTTCTTCTACTCAAGGTAAGCCATGGAATTGTTCTTTCCTTAAACGACGGAATCTTCATCTTAATATCACCCAAATTATTATCTTCCTAGTTCCTAGCTTCTCTAAATAGCCCTATGTCTTATAATCCTATTGTTCACAATCGAATCGCGGTCATCTTTTTCCTCTAAAGCTTCAAAATACTCCTCATCTTCAACTCTCACTCCCCTAGGTTGTATTCTCTCTTTTCTTTGCATATTAGGAACATTTTGTGGCTGTGAATCTCCTATCTTGTTTATTCACTCATCAACCTGCTTCATCTCTACTCTAAACATTATCTTCATCTCACCCATTAAACCTTCGATGAGCATCTTCAAATCGACCTCCTCTGACACCTCTCCAGAAGTATTTTTGTCCTTGACGTTGGACATGTTGGCTGCAAAACAAAGTTAAAGAAGAAAGAAAGAAAAGGACCTCACACACTCCCTTATGTGTTTCACTCAAAGAATGAATTGCTCAATTACAATCGTGTTTCTCACAAAATATAATTGGCTTTTACCCTCTTATATGCTCACCACTCTTGCCTTTTCCCACTCTTAGTAATTCTCTATAGGTTCTTATCAAGCTAATCAAACAAATATCAAAATTTATAATAACAATTCACCCAGAACACACCAAGAGAAATTTGGATTTATATGGCTAGAGAATAAGGTTACAACATGGACTTAAAGATTTTAAATTGTAAAAAGAATTGGGAATTGGGAATTAAGAATGTAAGAAACTGATACAAGAGTGAAAAATTAGGAATTAAGATGTAAGATTGAACAAGAACGTAAGAATTAAGAATTAAAATGTAAGAGTGAAACTAAAACAAGAATTTCAGAATGGAAACAAGACTTAAATTTCACGTTTTTTTTAAAACGTCTATTTTTTTTGCTGTTGTCTTTTCTTTCTTTTTTTTTTTTTGTTGTCATCGAATTGGAATATCTAAGGAAAAGAAGGGAATTTGAATTTCAACAAATGAAAAAAAAAGATAGGCAAAACCTGAGACTATAACCTTGCTCTTAATACCAACTGATACAAACCCTGCCCATAAAGTGACGAGACCCTTGAATCAAATAAGTCTCCAAGATCGTTTAGAAGCAAGTTTGTATGAAAATGCAACCCATTGCTTATAGTAAAGCAAGAACCTTGGTATAATAAAGACACCACAATCAATTATAGAAAGATTGATTGATAAGTCGAAGGTGAACATCACAGAAATTCTGATAAGTTCAAAAAGTTCTCAAAAAAACAAAGAAAATTTTGATCTCACAAAGTATGAATAAAATCTGAATTGTATTTAATTTCATTGAGCCAATGGCTACTTATAATACAAGATAACTCATAAATTTAAGGAAACTAAATCTTAGAGAATCAGCCATTCAAAAAAATGCTTCTTCCTAAAAGGAAACTAAGAATAAATAGAAATTAGGAAATTGTAAAGAAAAGACAAAAAGGAAACTACCTAAGTTCTAATCTCCCCTAGTTACATGCCTATTCCATATTGGGTAAGTGGATTGGCACCTATCTTCCATAATTAGGTAACTTCTCAATTTTTTTTTTTTTAAAAAGAAAATTTCTCAAATTGGAATAAGGAAACTACTTAAATTGGAAAAGGAAACTAACCTAAAAAGGGAAACTAGTTGAAAAGAAAACTAGCTAAAAAGGGAAACTTCTTTATCCTTGAATTGTTGCATAAGGAAACTCTGAACTAATGTGCTTGAGTTGTTGAATAAGGAAACTCTGAATTGGCGTGCTTGAATTGTTGAATAAGGAAACTTCTAAATTATTCCAATGCCTAAATCTTAGTAATCCAAGCTTATGGATGGTGTGTTGCATCTTCTTTGGGTTTGCATGAATTCACCTTAGTCCAAATGCTTTGAATTAGCCCATTAAGATTTTTTTTGAATTTTTTAGCTCTAGCCCTAGTAACTGGCCTAATTGGAACTTGAATAGGATCTAAACTTTATGTGTTAGGTGTGTACTCATCACCTTCCATAGCAATGAATAAATTGTGGAGAGTGTTCAACGACATGCTGTGCCACCCGTTACTCTACTGAAGATCAAAGCTCAAGGAAAACCAACTTTTTCGACGTGATTTCTTCATGTCCGAGCCCCAATCGACACATTCTTGGTGTCAATAAACTTAGATTGAAGAGATGAAGAGAAACATGCTTAATTTTCTAACAAATTTTAGCTAGAACACCTTCGATGGAGCCACCCATTTGTAGCTATTGTGTCGTCATTGAACCCACCGTTTTCAGTAGAGGTGATGTGCAACACCCTTGCTAAAAGCTTCAGAGGGCAACGGGAATCAAAACACCCAACTTATTTCATGGCCCAATAGTCAATTGCTAAAGAAGAGGGAGAGCCACCGTTGACCACTGTGAGAAGCATCGATTTTGTTCCTCCCATAGTCGTTGAGGTAAATTAACCTCACCAACATTTTAGAGGCCAATTTAGGTAAAATTGAAGCCACCATTATACTTAAGGGGTCGAGTAATGTCAAGACCTAAAGTTTTAGCATCGTCTGGTGATCGAAGCCCTTGCACGCATTGTTACAGGTGGCTGGGCTCCGATGGACCTTATATCTTGCTATCCTGACCTCTGATTAACAATCCAAGACCAGTTCCTAACTCGTTTCGACATATGGAATGCAATGGTGCCCTCTGTTCGAGCCAATTCCACTAAATTAGAAATTGTAACAAAGTCCAAAATGACATTTTCAGTAATTGTCAATCTTCAAGGAGCCTTCCTAGTCATCCACAAGCCTTCTAGGATCATTATCGAGGAAGCTCTCAAGACTTTAGAACTAGCGAGATTCAATTGGATCCACTTAGTTTGAAATCTACATAAGTAGGAATCTTGCCTACAATATGAACAGTTTCAACATAAAATATTTTATATGTTTCATAAAAATTATGAAATACATGCTCAATGAAATATTATGTTATGCTATGTGTGATATATTAAGCCATGTTATGATCATAATTTTTATGTTATATTATATTATGTATTGCTATATATGATCATGTTATATGTGGTGTATAATATATGTTGTATTAAAATATGACGCTTACTTAATTTCAGTTAAGCATATTTATATTATATGATATATAGTGCTATGTAGTAATATGTCATACTACATATACAAAATATGATTAGTGAGCATATTTATATTATATGATATGTGATGCTACGTAATAATATGTCATACTACATATACAAAATAAGATAAGTGAAACTAATATAGCAAGATAAAGATGTTGTACCAATCTCTCCACTTACAGGGAGGCTTTGACTCAGTTCAATACAGTTTATAATCTCGGTATTGCTGGGGACTTCACGATCCTGAGGATTGCACAAAATCGGTATGATCACCCAGGCCCAATCAGTAAGATAAGTTAAAGCTTAAATAATTAAACATAAAACAAGTCGATAAACAAGGATAAAATGTTCATGCATGTTTTTATTAGATGTTTTTCAAATATGTTTTGCGAGTCTAATTTTCTACTTGCTGAGGAAAAGCTCATTCAGTTTTGTTCATGCTGTAGGTAAGAAACCTGTTAGCAACACTTAATGGGCATGATGAGCGGTAGACAAATGGTGGAGATGTAAATAGATACCGGTTATACAAAAATATAATTCCGCATTTTAAGTTTATGAAATTTTATGTATTTTACTTTCCAAAATTTTATATGTATTAGTAAGCAAATGAAGGTAAGCAAGTATGTATTTTAGAAACCAAAGGTGCATTTTTATGTTATGAAGTTCTGCATGTATTAATAAGTAAATGAAAGTATGTAAGTTCGGTTTAAAAATCAAGATTGCAATCATATAACCTTAGTTTAGAAAAATCTTAATATTTTAAAATGTTGCAATAGAAACCACAATTAGTATACAGAAATTTTAAATAAGAAGTTATAATATTTAATTTTAGAAAAGTTTCTAAAATGGTTTTATTTTAAATTAAGAAAATGTTTAAAAGAAATAGTTTTAAATAATTATTTTTATGTTTTATAGAAAATGTTTTAAGAAATAAATGTTACGATGGTTTTAAAGGATTAAATCTTAACAAATTAATATTATGTTAAACATAATATTTATTATTATGTTTCAAAAAAAAATAATATATCATTCTTCAATTTATATACCTTATGTTAAAATATTTTTAAGTCCAGATTATGTTGTTAAGTATTATTTCTGTAGAGGAAATATGTTAAGAAATTATTATTAAGATTTTGTTTTAGAGAAAAAAAAATATTCCACAAAACTTTGTAATTTTATGATAAGATTTGCTTATGTTTAAGATTATATAATTAAGTAACGACCATTTAAGTAGGGTCATTGCATTATTAATCTCTCAATTTTGTTTGATTGGAGTTGTCCATAGCCTATATGGATATGTTTAAAAGAGCAATTTATATGCTTGATTAGTTATATGCCTCTTCATTTTCCTGTTGTTAGAACTCGGTATACGTATTACCCTCTTGGGCCTTTTAGTTGGACCTGCTGCTTATCTTGGTCTATGATTGGGGTTGAGTTGCTATATATGCCGTGGTCTTCTGGATCTAATTATATGTTGTATGGCAACTCGACTGGAACCAATTGAGTTCAACTAACTATAATTTAAAGCTTTCAGCTTGTACATTAAAAAGTAAATAGTTGCTATAGTGTTATGCTCTCACATACTACATTTTTTATATCAAAATTTTCAGTTTTGTTAAACGCAATTTGAGTGTTTGTATTATATTTTACTTTGGAATGCAATTATTATTTAAAGAAAATGCCAAAAAAAATCATAAGTTCTGCATGTTCTTGAGTTTTAATACAATTTACTTCTAAAGCGTGCGGTAAGATATAAATTGAGCAGAATCATATACACGTGAAAGAGAATTTTGTGCCATAGATACCAAAACTTAATTTGTAATTTTTGGCAGTTAGATCCTCATTTTAAAAATTATTTGAATAGTCAAGTCCCTAATCTATCTTAATATATCGGCATCATTAGTCCTCATTTTAAATATTTAGACACTTACTGAACTTTTATTTTGTTGTTTGTTTGTGTTAATTTTAAGTATTTAAATACTCGGGTTTTCAAATTTTGCTAGTGTTGTTAATCTGTATCTTCTTTTTGTTGTTAAATGACATAAGATGTCAATATTTTGAGACTTTTATTCTATAGTTTCCCAAGAAATATGTGTATAGAAATTTACAGGAAAATCCTCAAAAGCTCTCTTTTTCATTTTTTGATGTGTAATGTCTGAAAACATTGTTTGCATGCACTAACATAAATTAATTATGACCGTTAATGACAACAAACAAATTGATTACAAATGGAAAAAAATTGAAATTCACAAACATTATTGAGGAAATTGACCATCTATTCCGTTTATTTAGTTACATCGTCATAGTTAGGAGTGGCTTACCTAATATATAATAGAATAAATATTTATGAGTTTCTTATTTTTTTCGGTTATAATCAATCACTTTGTTATAATTAGTTATCATAATTAACTTTATGATTTTCCTTTAAAAAAATTAACATTATGCTAGTGGACTTTAACCTTAATTTTGGACTAAAAACAACCAATCATACATCAAGAACAATGAGAGATTTTGGGAACCATTAGTTAAGAAAAAAAAATTGTTTTTGTGGACCTAAGCCACAAAAAGTTGTCAAACTACTGGCATATTTTGCGACATTTAAAAGCAGGAAAAATGAGAATAAAGGTGCTAACAAATCAAAGTTTGAGGACTTGAGTATCAAATTCTTATAACGGGGATTAAGGGTGTTAATAAACTAAGAGTTTAAGGACATAAGTATTCAAATTTTTAATATAAGGAAACAAGATACCAAATTCTATGTATCCCAAATTTTTAAAATTAGGATCTTAGTACCAAAAGTTACAAAGTTTAGAGATTTACAACACAATTTTTTTTTTAAAAAAACATAGTTAGTTGCCACACAGGAAATTAAACATAAAAAAAAAAAAATTGATTTAGCAGATAATACAAAGACGACATTCTTAAGAGAGGAAAAGAAGCGGTGGCCTTTTAATATAGAAGGCAAGGAAAGAAGAAGTTACTGAGACAGACTGCTTACTAAGCCCTTCCCAGTCTAGCCATTCACTTACAACTTGATTTACCAAAGTGAGAAAATTTTCAAACAAGTTCTAGTCATCTCGCTGTGTGGGTATAAAGCAAAACCCCACCATTGCACATTTAATATGCCTAAATGATGTACAAAAGTCGCCAAGAGCGATTGATAGTGGTGAAAGGTCATTTCAAGTTAAAGAGATTCAGTTTGGTCATTTCGATTCTTAATTGGTAATTTGGGGGCAGAGTGGTTTCTATATATAGAGAAGAAAGGCCAATTCATTACTCTCTTTTTCTTAATGGATAATTCCACTTTGTGACCACTTGATGATAATGTTAGGCACTAACAACTTTTCAAGTATAGTTTTTGTTAGTTAGAATCTCTTTGTCTTCAACCATTAACGGTCTTTTCCACTCATTTGCCACCAAGGTTTGCAATACTCTAAAGCCTATATGCCTATAAATTACTGCATATTAATAGATTCTACCTACTAGGTTAATTTTCAATGATGAAACTTAATTTGTCGCGGAATATTATATCTTGTTGTAGTACCATGTTTTGAAATATTGGGGACTTACTTTTTGCACATAATTCATGATCATACACCTACCGATTAAATTAAATTAAAATAAATTATTATTATTATTTATCAGATGGTCTAAAGAAAGGGAACGGCCTTCGTTAATATACTCCCTTTGCATTATCAAAGAGCTATTTTAACGTGATAAAGATAAAATTTGGTGAAGGTTTGTCAGCAAAGTCTACTGTCAGTAAGGAACGCGCCATCTCAATTTCATCGAATATGCTAGTGGCCGAGACACATGGACATGTGGTTCAAGACAAACAAAATCGATCACAGGACTAGTAGGAACCGGAATCCTACCTTCATATTAAAAACTCTTCAAGCTACTCAACACTCGTACCTTACCTGTAAGTACAACTGTAGTAATCCCTATAGCTAGGCCATTACACTTGGTAGTAATTCAAGTTTTATTTAAACTAGCGTGTTTGTGACTCCTTTCACAAACGTGGTGTCAGCCTTTTTCTAAGTTATTTAGTCTCTTAAACGACAACATTATCATTGTTATGAAATGTGTCACTTATTTTAGGGGCAAGCCCATTTTTTTTCAGAACAAAACATTACATCTACTTCGCCTCAACCATAACTTTTTTCCACTTTTTTTTAAAGTACTTTTTTCCACTGCTTTTGCCACAAGTTTTGCAATACTCTAAACCCTACGCCCATGGTTTACTGATCTCTTGGGTAGGGTATTTTTCCTTACAATAATGTTATTTGTTAGCCAAATGTTGTGCTTCAGACATATAATATAATTTCGGAGATTGAACTTGATTCATAATTCATTGAGTATCATGTCTTTTTAAAATTTTGGCCAAACTACCCTATTTAATTCGTAATGAAAGGACTAAGTTTTACATATTGGTTATGTTCTAGTGAAACATACAGGTTTTACGTACCCGTAAAAATTAGATTCGACTTAACAAAACATTGGATAAGAGAACTATTTCTCAAAAAAAAAAAAAAAAAAAAGAGGATGTGTATTTCCTAGTCTTTTTTTAAGGGGAAATCAAGAAATAACAAGACCCCGTAATGCATGACAAGAAATCCTCCAATGAGGCTGGATCTATTACCAAATTCTAATAAAATTCAATAGGAGAAACATGCACTTGAGGCTTGAAGATGGCAAAGTACCTAAACACACTAGAATCAAGCGCATGTGATACTCCTTTTGACAAGGACTTTACAACCAATGGATTTTCCTGATCGATAGAAGGCCAAGACTTAGTAGCATGAGGACCACCATTCATGCCGAAAAGAGGCAACTCTTGTTAAATCAATCCCCGTCCACACTCATATTTGGTGGATACATAACAAATCCTAAAGTTGCATAAAGCACCTTTATTATTACAACCTGAACAAAATTAAAATAGAAGAAACACACTAGGCAGAAACATCGCAACTTTTATTGTATAACAAAAAATAAACCCAAAGAAAAGCCAAATTCAATGATGCAAATCCGCCGAGTTAGCCATAAACCCTAGGTGCCATCCATCACCAAGGCGAAAAGGCATTTTCAAACTGTTTGCTGCAAAGATAGGGCAGCCTCGGCCACAAAGCCAAGCCCCTTTATCGATCTCCTTTGCCATCCTTCATTCCTCCACACCCATGCCACAATGCCCGCCCCCTTCGCCTCAACCCCTACCAGTGGGAAATTGCCATCCTTTCCAAATCCGTCTACCCTAGTGAAAAGAAAATCCCACCTTGCCACCAGTGCCAATCGACCTCCCTTTGCATGCACCTTTGCCACTGGAGAGTAGCCCTGCCTCCCACATCAAGCCAATCCATCAACCCCAGTGAAGAAAGCAACCCACCTTGCAACCTTTAACCCTTAGTCTTTCTTCGCTCCTGTCCCCAGCACCAGAGAGCAACTCTAGCTCCTAGATCTAACCATTTTGAGCAACACCCTACCACCAAGACCTGATATCACCTTAGTACACCCCAAATAATGAATCATGGCAGCCAGCCTAGGGCAATGTTGGAATCAGGCCCCAAAAGAAAAAGGGGTAGTGCCAACAATGAAAAAAAAAAAAACTAGCAAAGCAAAGTGAGGGGAAAGAGTATTTTTTAAAAAGAAAATTCACTATTACACTTCATAATGTCAATATGCTTTAGATTTTGAATTATTTACAATTCGTTTGTTTCATAGCTTTGAATAAAGCTATAGAAAAATTCAAATTTCCATATCCATGACTATGCACCCTTGTTCTTCTTCTTCTTCTTCTTCTTTTTTCGCGCCCCCCTTCTTAAATGCAATCTTTACTTACCTGAGGGAAATGATTTCTACTTACCACATTCCTAAATTAAAAGTGATTTCATTACTTTGGGTATAAGCTGTTTGTTTTGGAAAATGATTTTTACAGAAATAGCAAAAACGTGATTATGGTGCGGAACATATATAACCAAAAATTTTCTCAAAATTTTTATAAAACACACTATAGATTATATTAATTTAACACTAAAAGAAACATATAAAACTTTGCTTACCCAAATGAATAGAGATAATCAAGAAACTTATATTCCAAAGACATTTTCTATAAACGAAACCACCATCTTTCTCACCTAGTGCTTGGCACTAATAGAAAAACAAGTGAGCGTAGAAGGAATTATGGTTTCTAGGTGATCACTCTTCTCACTTTGGTCACCCGTAAATCTCAACGCATGTACACAACAAATCTTGGGATGAAGAACAGTTCTTCTTCTCTTTTTCTCTCCCTGCACGCCTATGAGAAATTTCTTGGATAGACTTTTCTTAGTCTAATCAAGACTCTCAATTGTATATGTAATGAGTAGAAAAGGCCTCTATTTATAAAGAGTGGGGGACCCATCTAATTTTGAAAGCTTCTTTTTTATTTAATTATTAAAGATTAAATTAAAATAAAAGAGAATATTTTCTCTTTTCTTATACTATGTTAGACACTACACACAAGGATACCATATCTGTTTGTGGCACCAATTCAAGGAGAAGGAGTAGAGAATATATGTTTGTTACCCAATCTCATTTGTTTCTAAATTTAACTTTACATATTTGAATCGAATCATATTTATTCAAAACTAGGAATTTTAAGTACGTAAACTTGGTAAACAAGTTTTGAAGTGCACAAGAGACTTTCCCTTTATGCTATTAGCGCCACATATAGTAGGAGCTTCCCACTGTGTGCGTCACATGTAGCGAGACCCACCCACTATGTGTCTTCTAAAATTAATTAATCTCATTATTTAATTTTATAATTATTTATTAAGTAAACTTATTATTTTATAAATATTAATTAATTCATAATTAATTTATATTCAGCAATATTTAATTTAGAATTTCACAATTCTAAATTAATTAGATAAACTAATAATTTCACTTGCCCAAATATTGTTTACAAGGATGGCAGGGGGATTATTGGACCCATAATTTCAAGCTCTAATAAAATCAATATATTAATTAAACTCTTTAATTAATATATTACTCTTTTATTAACTCCAATGTAACTTTACTAAATACTTAAAATTGCACTTTTGAAATTATAGATATATTATTACTCATTTCTTATAGTCATCTATTTGATATAGCCATTACATATAAATCGATCCTCCATAAATAATTCATATTTAGAGCTAAATAAAATCCATATACCTCTCTAATTACTTCTTAATTCTTGAATGATATTGATTCTTTAATGGAAAATAAATTCGTGAACTTAATCATGAATTGAGCTCTCTTATTACTCAAGCTTGAACCAATACTTAAAAAAATTATTTATATGCTACTCGTTATAGAAGGAGTGGATTCCATTTGTAATGTTAATATTTGCGACTACTTATTTTATTATACCGCTATAATACAAGGAATAAGATTAGATTATTGAATTCATACTGAGTAAGTCAAATGACATAAATCTATAAATAAGAGTTTGCTAATAAGACAGGATTAAAATCATCTTATATATGACCATCAATCGATAAGATTAACACTTACTATATTTAACTAAAATTATTAGCTGTTCATATCACATCGTTGCCGTCCTAGATAATCTCAATATGTATAGTACACTTATTTAAAGACTCATTACATTTATGGTTCTGATAAGACCATTCCATTCTCAATGGAAGCGACCTGCACTTGTAATGCTCAATTAAAGATTCCATACTTAAATTAATTAATAATAATTATTTATTTATTACTAACCATTTCAATATTTATTTATTACTAACCATTTTAATAATCATACTTAAATATCATCCTCTTGTATGTAGTACTTATATACAATATTTGAGGTCACATATATAATTATGAAATTTTAATGATATTCATAAAGTATTCAAAACATAAGCATGTAAATATAATAACAAATTCTCTTTATTTATCAAAAATATGTAATTTACAAAACCTTATATGTTTTAAAGATAAGCTTCTTCGTAATTATTTTATAGCAGTAACGAAAAAAAATTAAGAACAATATTTGTTTTGATTATTGTCATTTATGTTAACCTCCTAGTTTCTTCCATAAATAATGTTCAAGTATGTCATTATAACTGTTGGTGATTATTATAATAATTACAAGAAGAATTTGACCGTGCGGTGATGTCAAAACAGTCAGAATCATACTCATCTTAAGTTGCTTTTATTTTAATTTTGAGTGTTAAAAAAATAACCTTTTTTCACGAAGCACCAAAACCCTAGCATGATTGTTGCAAATTAGGAGAGTCGCATACACATTAGGGGGAAAAAAAACCCGAAAAAACTCCTCTCTTTTTTTTTTTTTTTGCGTCACCTGCAATTGCAACAATTTTCTAAACACAAAGGAAGATTTTCGTGAATCATCAGTTTATTTGGATTGGGAGTACCGTATTACCTTGACGCGCCAATCAGAAACCATACGATGACCAAAATCTTATCATTCCAACTTAAAATTGGGGCCGAAGCACGTTAACACTGATTAGATTTTGACGAGTAGAGAAGATTGCTCGTGTGCTTGTAATCTATCAAACATAAAGTATTAAACCATCTCCAATGTAATTGTCAATATTAAAACTATATTTGTTACTAAAAATATGAAATTGCTTATCAAATGTACTATTATAATTTGTCCTCTAATACATAATGCTATTTTTAATACTATATCTACCTTTTGTCATAATGATTAAGCCTTCAAACTTGCAAAAATAAACTTTTAATATTAATATAATTTAAAAGTAACAATAAAAAGAAAAAAATCTATGTAGCAGCCAAAAGCAATCAAATGCCAAATTTGCCGTATGTTATATTTAGTGGTAAATTTGCCACAAAATTTAACATATAATTGATTTGTCATAAAAATGGCACTATATTGACGAGTGTTGTTTTTCGCTCAAATGTCAAAATTGTCATTACCACATTAATTTGGCATTGCATTGAAGGTACCCCTACTTGTTTCATTTCCTCTTACAATAAAGTGGAAGTTGTAAGCTCCGCACTGTACCAATACTAGCTACTAAAAAGTATAAAAACAATATTTGATGTTTCATTTTATTTTGTGTTCCAATGTATAATGCTACTTCAAAGATTATATCTACCTTTAGTTGATAATTATGAAGCCTTGAAATTTATAAAAGTAAACTTTACTATTTGAGATTGACAATGTTGCAATGATTAAAAAGAAAAGTTAATATATAACCAATGGGAACTAAATGTTATATTTTCCATATAGTTTTCTTGGTGGTAAATTTATAATAAGTTTAACATATGAGAAATTTGATGTAAAAAAAATAGCATTACATTGGAGAATATTTTTCACGCTCGCTCAAATATCCAAATTTGTGCATTGGCATATCAGACCAACTCTAAGACAATTCTATATTGATGTCAATAGCAAAATTTCTAATCAAGTTTATAACATATAGCAAGTTTCATTGATTTCATTAGTTGCTATATTAACTTTTTTTAATCATTACAAGATTCTCTTAAAATTATTTTAATATTACAGATTTTCTTTTTCAAATTTCAACTCTTAATAATTATGGCAAAAAGATATATGGGGCATTTAAAATGTCATTATTAATTAAAGCATAAATTAAAATATCACATCAAATGTGTTAGTTTAGTAATAAATATAGTATTGACATCAGATGTTCTCACTTTAGCATTGTTTTTAAAATTCTCTTTAAAAAAGAAATTTATATTTAGCTCGAATTAGATGAGATCAACTACTACAAATATTCTATATATAATTAATCATATCTAGTTGATATATACGAAATTTAGCGAATATAGAATAACGATCATAAGAGAATCAGTTCTGTTACTGAGATTCTGGCCTAGAAAAAATGGACCACGCTAAACCACTAACCAATGTTTAAGAAACATTAATGGACCGCATGTACAACATTTGTGCGCCCAGCAGCATTTAAAAAATGTCTTCTTTACCGCCATTATCATTAGGCAAATTCTTAAATATCCTCATGTTCTTTTAAAATCCCAGGTTTATCTCTCTCTCTATCTCTCTCTCTCTTTTATTCTGAATGGTCGAAAACTAAAGTCTTACCCCGCGTTTGCCCGTTCAAATTATTAAAAATAAACTATCCAATACATTATTCAAAGGTCATTTCGTTGACACACTTCTCTTTACTCTTTGCACCCTCCTTCTGAATACACAATCCCATCTAATATTGAAATAATTAAAATTACTAATTACACACCACTTTAGTTCTAAAATTACCTTTAGCATTCCAATAACATTATTACTTCTCATCCATTTTATTTTTATTTTCAAGCCCATCTTTTTTTTTTTTTTTGTTATTTTAACATTCCATTTTTCTATCTTCCTATTTGTTCCATTTTTATGTTGAAACTCTATGCATGAAGCCTTTTTCATATATAAAGAAATTTTGTAAATTAAAATATATGTTTAGATGAGTTTTCAATAATTATGTTTTCCTTTACAATAAAGGTATGTTTTAACAATAATTGATGATATGACGTGATCAAAATTCAGTCTCATTAATTAACATAAATTTTTTTGGTCAACTATCCACTTAATTATAACGTCAGATTTATATCAAATAGCTAAAAAGAATGGTACCTATTGAAAATGTAACCATTAAAACCAGAAAGGAAAAAAATTCTAATCCATTACCAAATTATTGTTATGAAATTGAAATTTAACACAATATTTAGATTGTTTTAAAAATGTCTTAATTACATAGTAATTATTTTAATAATATCATATTTTCTGCTATATACTTACATAGTAATAATTTAATGATTATCATTTTGAGACATATGTAGAATATACATATAGAGTGGAGTCATATTTTAATTCAATAAATACAATTGGGTTATTTGTCTTATGAACCCTAAAAAAGAAAAAAAAAGAAAAGACAAGGTAGATCTAGAAGGGCAAAAAGAGCTGTAATGCTCATGAATTTTATGCAGGTCTAAATTTTGATAAATTAATTAATTAGTGTGCTAAAATTTTATTAATTGTCATTAAGATTATTTTAAATTTCATTGCACAATTTTAATTTTTAAAACAATTTAAAATGTCTAGTCTTATATGTTTAAAATGTTACTTTTTAATTAGTTTTTATCCTTATACAACTACTTAACCATTGAATTACCCAAATGCCATTGTTGAGTATTTTATTTTCTTTCATGTGTCAACCCTTCCCAAAACATATCAGATACTCCCTCAATCTCTCATTCTCTACGAAATTCCCAGCTTCTAAACACCTAAGAGAAACTAGAAATAACCCCTTTCTTTCCTCTCCCATCTTCATAAATCAAAATTCAAGGGCTTCACAAGCAATATCATCAACTTCTCCATGAAATTTTGAGGTGGAAACCCTAAAACCCAAATATGAAATTCTCTTTCTCTTTTGACGCAAATTTGACAATTTAGTTTTGTTCTTATTTGTTTGGATCAATGCCCAAAGGAACAAATATTTTATTTGTAATCAAAGGCATTTTAGATTAAATAAATAAATAATACAAATATTTCATATGTTAATGATGGTCCTCATATTGATTTCATTATAATGATTAAGCATTTAAAAAAAAAAATATGATCTGTGACTATTATAACCAAATCTTGGGATTGGGCATATAAGGATTTTAGATGTGGTATAGATACAATATCAAGATTAATAGTCTAGATTACATAATCTACAGTATATGTATTGAACTGGGTACTTTATACATGAAAAGACTATAATATGGATCTATGTTCACTTAGGAAGGCGGTTTACCTAGGCTGTCTGCAGTATATGTATTGAGCTAGGTACTTTATACATGATAGATACATTGGTGTAGTAGACCTAATGATAATTGCACACAAGACTGGACCTAAGGTGTAATTGATTTAATAATAATTATGTCTAACTTAAATTAATTTAATTTGACAATCATCTATGTGTAATCATAATTTTAAAGTGGATTTATGATTCTATGCTCTTAGCTTGTATCTTTTGATGTGCAAAATGTAGGAATTCTAATGATCAAAGGCTTTATTGTCAGTATGTTGGAGATGCAACCTATGTTATACGAGAGCATAATCCAAAGATGTAGAATTCATAGCTCTCTAATAAAGACTTAATGTTATCCTCCCAAAGGCATTAGTCGAGAATTTGGAAAAGAACAAGGCCTTGATCATTTAGATACATATAGTAACCAGGCGATTTTCTATTTTTATTTGTTATACGTGGAATTTTCCAAATAAATGACACAATGGTACTTTGGGATAAAACAATCGGAAAGGTAAAATGTAACTAAGTCCTTCATCCATGTATGAATAATTTATAGGATACATATATGTATGGGAAGTGATGAGACTGTGAAAATGCAAATTTCTTAAGGCTAAAATCAATCATTTTGCATTTACATTTCTTATTAAATCTCTTAATTATGGCATTTGTATGATAATTAGTATTTTAGTGTGTTTGTATAAAAATACATTTTTAATGTATTTTTATGCTTAATAATAGTTTTAGTAATCTTAGAATCATCTATGTGTATTTTATGATTAATCAGCTTGTAAAAATCCAAACCCTAAAAAAATAATGTTCTGTGATTTTATTTTGAGTTTTAAAATGTTTGTAAATAAGTTTTGGATCTGTAAATATGTTATATTTTATTTCTAGTAATTTCTAAAAGTATTTCCAAGTCTTAAATAATATATCTATTAAGGTTTGTTAATTTAAGATGTTTTTATCTATTTTTAGTAATTTTTATGCGGCTTTTATAGTAGGATAAATATTTTTAATTATTGTAAAAATTATGTTTACAAAATAATTAATTTGAGTTTGCTTATTTTATCTTAGATTTGAAATATGCAAGAAAAATAGAGCAAAACTGCACTAAACAGGCAAAAAGAGACCTCAAATGCATCAAAAAAATTAGCGGTTGACTCATAATGTGTAACAATAAGCTAACCATTTATCATAGATCATAATGTGTTACATCCTCATAGGATATTCATAATATGCTTAAGGATAAATTCTATTTTACCTTCTGGATTATTTTTATCTTACGTTCCATTATCACATCATAGGAATACTTTCTATCCATAAATAATATACCATTTGGTTACATCTATGTATTCAGTATTCAAATGATTAAGCACTCTAGTCTTTCAATTATAGAATAATACATATAAGAGAATATCATTAACTCTATAAAAAGAGTTATAGATTTCATATCTATGAATAACGAGTCTATATGAATCAAGGATCATGTCTCTAACATACAGGTATGTGTACCATCATTAAGTCAGGATGTCACCCTTTGATATATCAAAAGACATAAGTCAAGACTACAGGCCCATTAGTCATGTCAAGATTAAGACACAAAATAAATAATTGTCTAAAGTAAATTGATTTGTATAAACAAAATTATTAACCAAATCAATGCAACTTTTGTGTCCCAATCCGATACATCGTCACCTATGACAATGCATCAATGTTTCTACTCGTAGAGTCCCACTCCGATGGCCAAAACAAGCCATCTCCCATTAGAGGTGTAGACAAGATAACAATCATAGCATGAATAAAGTGTCTAACTTTATTCCTTCGATTGCAGATCTTATGATTTAGACCATCATCTTTAAGACTCATGTCTTCCGTATAATCTGTCCTTCATATGCACGATTCTTAAAGGTTAAGACCGACAGTGTTAGACTTTTGCTTGCTTATCATACATTCAACAAAAATAAACATAAAGAGGACGACATTTGGTATATGAATAATAAATAAACTCTTTATTGATAAAATGTCTCCAAAAACATATTACAACATTTTACTCCTTAGGGCACTATGTCTAACATGCTATGCTTTGCACATGACTAGACATTTGTTATACAGTCGGGATAGTAAGTCAATTTCAGTCGAATCCAAGACCAAACCATTGGGTTGCGATCAAGCATATTTTCAAGTACTTGCGAAGTACTAGAGGTTATATGCTAGTGTATTCTAGTAAGGATCTAACACAATACAACAAATTCAAGATTATACGACCTTTATTTAACGACTGTTTCTCAAAAACCGTCGTAATAAGGAAAAAAAAATACAGTGAGTTACACTTGCCAAGACGAAAACCGTCGTGGTATTGGCAGGAGTTACCACGACGGTTTTTTAAAAAACTGTTAAAAACCGTCATGGAAGATTTTAAAATCTTTAGAAAATTTAATCTTTAAAAAATTTAATCTTTCACGATGATTTTTATAAAAACAGTCGTAGAAGGTTTGGATGTTTGAAATTTTTAGTTTGCTACCTAATTTAACCTTTCACGATGGTTTTTACAAAAACCGTAGTGGAAGGTTCTACATGTTAAAAATTTTTAGTAGCCTGCCAAAATTTAATCTTTCACGAAGGTTAAATTTAGGCAGGAAACTAAAAATTTCAAACATACACATCTTCCATGACGGTTTTTATAAAAACCATCGTGAAAGGTTAAATTAGGTTCTCATGTTCTCATCCTAAGATCCCATAACCCTACCAAAATAAGGAATCAACGATAGTAAAAACCGTCGTAAAAAGTCTTGTTGGAACTACGACGGATGATTACATGACGGTTTTTAAACCATCGTGAAAACATATAATGACGGTTTTAAACCATCGTGTAATCTACAATTTCTACTAGTGACACCTCTTGGATACACTAATTCATATTTCTAATCCTAATTGGATTCAAAAGATTGACTTTAGGTTTAGTGTTTCATTTGGGTAGAGGTGCCATTGTTCGGAGAAGTATCAAGCAAGATTGCACTTCAAATTCAACGATAGAGGCCGAGTATGTGGCAGCTAATGAAGCTTCGAAAGAAGTAGTGTGGCTCCGTAAGTTCCTTAGGGATCTTGAGGGAGTTCCTAGTATGGATAAGGTGATGTTTCTATATTGTAATAACATTGCAACGATAGCTAATGCTAAGGAACCAAGATTTTACAAGAAGAGTAAACATATACATTCGAAGTACCATGTGATAAAAGACTTCGTTGATGGTGGATATGTTGTACTATGCAAGATCATGTCTGAGGATAATATAGATGATCCTTTCACAATGACACTACAAATGAGGGTTTTAGAGAAGCATGTAGAGGCTACGGGGATGCAAGACATGTCATATTTACTCACTTAGGGCAAGTAGGAGATTGTTAGACTAGGTGCCCTAAGGATTAAATGATGTAATAAGTTTTTGGAGACATTTAATCAATAAAAAGTTAATTTATTATTCATATACCAAATTTTGTCCTCTTTTTATTCATTATTGTTGAATATATGATAAGCAAACAAAACTCTGGGATTGTCAGTCTAAACCTTTAAGATCGTGCATATGATGGACAAATTATGCAAAAGACATGAATTTAAAGGTGATAGTCTAAATGATAAGATCCATAATCAAGGGGATAAAGTTTGGTGCTTTATTCATATTAAGATTATTATATTGTCTATTTTCCTAACGAAAGATAAATTATCTTGGTCATCAAAGAGGCACTCCGCAGCAGGAACATTAGTATATTGTCGTAGGTGACAATATATTAGATTAAGACAACAATGTTAAATTGATTTGGTTAATAATTTTATTTGTGTAAATCAATTCATTTTATACAATCATATATATTGTGTCTTAATCCTGAAATAACTAATAGGCCCGTTATCTTGACTTATGCCTTTTGATGTACCAAAGGTGACATCCGAACTTAACAAGGGTGCGCATATTGGTATATTAGAGGTGTGACTCTTGATTGACGTAGACTCCTTATTTATAGATTTGGAATCCATATCTCTTTTGTGGAGTTAATGATATTCTCTTATATGTATTATCTTATAATTGAAAAACTAGAGCACTCAACCATTTGGATACATAGGTGTAACCGATTGGTATACTATCATAGATAGTAAGTATTCCAATGGTGTGATAATGGAACGTAAGATAAAATTAATCGGTAAGGTAAAACAGAATTTATCCTTAAGCCGATTATAAATATACTATAGGGATGTGACACATTATGATATGTCATGGACAGTTAGCTTATTGGAGCTTTGTAATTTTATATAGTTTGAAAGTGTAGCTCTAAGCTTTTAGTGGAGTAGCGTTAGAGTTAATAATTATAAAATATATGTATTTGGGATATGTTATTTTATAGCTATAGGAGCTTGATCTATATATGTCCTTCAGGTCCCCTTTACTAGCTCATAATAAATCTTATAATGATGTGGCATATTTTTCCTACATATTGGTGACTTGTGTTAATTATTAGATTGGCTAAAATTTGAGTTGATTGGATTTAATAATTTATGATTGATTTATTGGTTGAATTAATTTGTGAATTAATTCAAGATAAACACGTTGAAATATCTGTTTATGACTATTTTAATCTGATTACTTTTCTATTGGGTTTTTGAATTAAAATTGAAGCTCCATAGAGGATACTCGGGTCAAATAAGATAGGATTTATCCAATTGGTTGAGATTGGATTAATTAGATCAGCTTGAGGAGTTCAAATTTGATTTGAACTCCTGGGTCGTGATGGCGCGATTGACCGCACCTTTGTATCACAGTAATTGCAGCTGGTAATAGAAAACGTGTTCACATGTTTTCTAGTCAGAAACTAATCCAAACTTGAATTTTGAAACCAAATTTAATAAGGTTTAACCCTAGATCCAACCACTATAAAAGGGGAGCTATTTTTCATTTTTATTCAGATCATTTGAAAAGTAGAGAGTGAGTACTCTAGTGAGACAAACTTTAAAACTCCTAGAGAGCTATTGTTTAACATATGGAATCTTAGCTCTTGGACTTCTCAAGTAGTTGGAAGGAGAGTCAATGGAGGAAGACCGTACGACGTGCGACCGTCTGCACTCCAACCGTGGATAGAAAATAGCAAAGAAGACCAATTGATTAAGGCACTTCTGGAATGTTCTTCTCTTCTTAGTTTTCTGGAAACTCGATGTACAAAAGAGATATGTAAGATTGGTTATTAATTATATACTTAGCATGTTAAACTTGATATTTAGAAAAGACTTTGATTTAAAAATTTTTAAAATTCTGTTGCGTATCGTTTTTATACACAATGAGACAAAAAAATTTTGAACAGCTAAAAGTAAGCCGTTGGATGGATTTCATAATCATCTTAACTGTCAGATTGGATTTCAACCTCATCGATAAGAATATTATATTAGATTTACACTTTATCTAATGAGATAAGAAAATTTAGACTATTAAAAGTAAATTGTTGAATGGATTTCGTCATCACCTTAACTGTCAGAAAAGTTTCTTCATTTTTTATAAATAGCATAGCACAATGCACAAGTAAGTTGTATACAAAAACACATCTTCCCCTTTTGTCTACCTTCAGATATCGACAGACATCTGACACATCTTTGACTCCAAATTCCCCTTTCCTCACTTCGAAAACGAATTTCAATATTGGAGGTCCGTCTTATTTATCGTTTCCCACTTCATCTTCAGATGACAACGATGAATTATTAGTGATGAATAATATCGATCAAAGAGATTACTGCCGAGGAAGAAGCGATAAACCATGTGATCGCTAGCAACCAAATGATACCCGCTCACTATCTTAACTAGCAAAACAACCAAGTGACCCATGGTGGCTCGATTTCCAGCCGTGTAGTTATCTATCACGACTTAAAGACCGTAGATCATAATTTGTTCAATGACTGTTTTGCTGAGAACCCACGCTATAACGACGAAATGTTTTGCCAACGATCTCACATGTCTCGAAGTTTGTTCCTTCGTATTTTTGACGCTGCCAAAAGTTATGATAGCTACTTCCAAACAAAGAAGTGATGACTTGGTAGACGAGGATTATCAACTTTATTGAAAAGTAATAGTCATGTTTCGGATGTTGACATATGGTATACCAATAGATATTAACGACTATTGAAAGCATGAAGGGATTTTGTCGTGTCATTGCAGAGCTTTTTTGCAAACAGATATCTAAGAACACCTATCGCTAATGATGTTGTTAGGCTACTCCATGTTGGTCAAAAATGTGGTTTTCCAAGAATGATGGGAAGCATAGATTGTATGAATTGAAAGTGAAAAAATTGTCCAACGGCATGAGTTGGATATTACATAGGTCATAGTAGACCACCAACTATTATTCTCGAAATTGTAGTGGATTACGGTCTTTGGATATGGCATGCATATTTTGGTCTGAGCGCCAACTAGGATATCAATGTGTTAGAATCATCTCATCTTTTTTATAATCTCACTCAAGGTATTGCTCGTCCCGTTCGTTATGTTATTCAAGAAAAAGAGTATGACATGGGTTATATTATTTAGCCATTACTGTATACTAAAAATGGTTTACAATTGTACAAACAATTCACCAGCTTCAAGGTCGAAAGAAAAAGATTTTACCGTGAAATATAAATTATGTAGAAAAGATGTAGAACATGCCTCCGGATTAGAATGATCGGCTTGATTTTGAGAAAAATGTGCTGCATGATATAATAAATGAGTGCATTGTTATACACAACATAATAATCGAGGATAACATGATCATGATGTTGGGTTTAGTGCCCTAAAAGCTGTGACATTGTACATATTGTTAATAAATAAATAAAATGACATTTATTATTATTTTGGTTGATTATATGTATTATGAATACATTTATAAACATCAAGAAAATTCCATGATTATTTATGTGACTATAAATTTAGCATATAAGTGTTATTTGCTTAGGGATAAAATTTATAGATAATAATCTAAATAGTCCGTAATAATTAATTAAAGTTTGAGATCTTTAATTAAAAATTACAAGTACGGTCCAATCTCATCTAAAATGAAATAGTCATTATCCGGACTATTAATGTAGAGACATTGGGTTGGAGGTACTTTATATAATGAGATTATATAGGACTGGACCAGATAAATTATGAATCTCTAATAATCATCCGTTACAAATAGAGTATTCAAATTTATCACTATGATGATCATATATTTGACAGTCTTAATCCTGAGTATTTATTAGACTCATATTTATTACATTATGTTTTTTGACTTGCGTGGTAAGATTTGTCTAAGCACAAATTATAACTTAGCATCTTGGAAACATAAAGTAATAAATGGCTGGGAATAATATTATACAGATATGGAATCCATTCCTTCCCTATGGAAGTTAGAAAAATAGTTCTCTTGAGTGATAATTCAAGGTTTGAACAATAGAGCGCTCGTTCATAATAAGATTATGAATTAATTGTTCATTAGAGAATTATTGAAACTCAAGGATAAAGATGTAATAAAAGAGGTGAACGGACATTGAACCTAGCTCTTATTATGAACTATTTATGGAGGACTGACTTATATGTAATGATTATATCAATGGATTACTCGTTAATTTTCTTTGAGTAATTTCACTGTAATCTCAAGAGTTCAGTTTCAGGTTTTTAGTGGAGTAACACTGAAACTAATAAATTTGGCACATTAATTAAAGAGTTTGATTAAATGTCAAATTTATTGGAGCTTGGGTTATAGGTCCATAGGTCCCCAATACCACCTCTGTAACACTATATTGGATTTTGCATAGAATGAATCATACATGTTTAATTCAAAATTTTTGAATTCTGAATTAATTTTTCACACTTGAATTATTAACGTGACACAGAAAAAATGTTCTCTGTGACACATAATATAATGTGATAAATGTTATCACATTTAACTGAACATTAGTTAATTAATTGATTATTGTTAAAATCTATTTTTAAATCAATGTGATTTATTTTTGAATTGAGTTTTATATATATATATATATATAGATAGTAAGAGTGGAAAGCGTGAAACAGTTTCACGGCTTTCCCTTCTTTTTTTTTATAATATTATGAAACTAATAAATTTGGCACATTAATTAAAGAGTTTGATTAAATGTCAAATTTATTGGAGCTTGGGTTATAGGTCCATAGGTCCCCAATACCACATTTGTAACACTATATTGAATTTTGCATTGAATGAATCATACATGTTTAATTCAGAATTTTTGAATTATGAATTAATTTTTCACACTTGAATTATTAACGTGACACAGAAAAAATGTTCTCTGTGACACATAATATAATGTGATAAATGTTATCACATTTAACTGAGCATTAGTTAATTAATTGATTATTGTTAAAATCTATTTTTAAATAAATGTGATTTATTTTTGAATTGAGTTTTATATATATATATGGTTTTGAACCAAATCTTTTTATATGTATATAAGATTTATAATATATTAATATAATATTATAAAAAAAAAAAAAGGAAAGCGGTGAAACTGTTTCACGCTTTCCACTCTTACTATATATATATATATATATATACAAACCGAATTTGATTCGGTCAAAGGCAAAAAAAAAAAAAAAAGGGCAAGCTTCCTTTTTCACGGCAACTTATATACATATGCTTATGTGTGTGTGTTAACCGAATAAAGGATTCGGGTAACAAGGAAAACGGAAAAGAAAAGAAGAAAAAGGAAAAGAAAAGAAAAAGGGAAAGAAAAATTACTAATGGTTCAGTTATAAAAAGGGAGAGATAATAGTTATCTCAGTAATTTTTTCACATAATTTTTAGAGAGAAAAACTGAGAGTTCTTCTCTAAAGAAAAAGGTCTGCTATCTCATGTGTTGAGTACATAGTAGATTCAGAAAAGTATGAGGAAAATTCATTCTTTCGGTTTGACGCCCACTCGTCTTTCCATTGGTGTGGAGGCCTGGTTTGGAAGATCGTGGTGTCAAAGAAGAAAGCTAGGATACCCTGATAGTCTTCAAAAGGTTAGTAAAAATTCCTAAAGCTTTCTGTAATTAAAATTATATATCTATTCCCGATAAACAAAGTTTTTAGAAATTTTTTGTTTGTCAACGATCCGTTCCTTCCGCTACGTTTCATGTTTTAATTCCAACACATGATGCACCAATTGAAGATGCAAGGGCATCGCTCACTCTAGAAGTTGAAATGGTGGTAGATAAAAATACAAGATTTTAATAATTTCTTATTCGAGATAGACAAATCAAGGATAAAGATGCTCACATTGTGCTTTGTAATAGATTAATTGATCATTTGTCAAGGTGTATACAAATTCGTAGGATTAAATGAACATAAATATATATTTTTCACTGTTATGGCTAATGATAATATGTAATGTTTGACTCCTATTTTTTTTAATGTAAGTTCACTTTTAATTGATATATTAGGAGTAAATGGGTCATTTAGTTATTAAAATGTAATTTGTTAATCTATTAGTATTTGTGACTTTGTTAAATACTAAAAGATATTATTGGATCAAAATGTGAAAAGAAATTTGCATTTGGATATAATTGATAAAATAGATAAATAGTGAGGAATTAATAAAAAATAATGTAAAAATGAGATGAAATAGAATACACCTCGACTATTTTTTTTGGTGTTAGAAATGATATAATAGATCACCCTTTTAGTGATTTGGGTTAGAGATACCCTAGCTATGATCAATATTACATCTTTTTGTTTTTAATCTCAAGTACCTATGAGTGGCTGTTTGGCTGAGTGGTGAGAACCATGGTTCCTATAACAAACTCAGTTATGAACAGTGTAAAGCTCTCACATGTTACAGTAAAAGTGGTTCTAACCAACGGTTCCTACCACCCTTTCAAATGTCATAACTACAATATCCAACGGAGAAATTGCCACTTTCTATTTACTTCGCGACTCGCGTTGGCAATTTTCTTTTTCTTTTACTGGAAATCAAACGTTGTGAAAACCCAATTCCAGACACAATGATAAACGTACCAAACTCGAGAGTGGAGACCGAGGGCCATCGGTCTTAATTCGCGTCCACAGCACACCTGCCCTTTAAAAATTTAAGTACACAATATAAGTGCTTGCTGTTGCATATTTTGCACGTCTTTTGCTTTTTTCCAACAAATTCTGCCTGAAAAAATCAAATCATCCGAGATTTGAATCCCCTTTTTTACGTAAATTTGCTTCAGGAACAAGGGTATATCTAATAAGTTGTTTGGAAACATTAGTTTGAACACTTTTTAACATGTGAGAGTTCAAGTTGCCTTTCACTTTTGCTCTACATTCACGTGTGAGAGTTTTACATTGTTTGGATTCAAACCAATGCTCTAAACAGTAGCGATTATGGTCACTATATCCGTGTTCTAATTGATATTGGTTCATCTAAAATTCTTGTCCTCCTTAATTACAGTTTTTTTGTTCCTATAATAATGTTGATAAGGCCATAGTGTCTAAGTTAGCAAGTAAAGATGAAGTGCCTAAGGTTATAACGTTCTTGAATTGATTTGGCTCATCTTTATAATTCGTGATTAATGACTCCGAAAAGAAAAAAGGTCCGCGCACTTGGTGCTCAAACAATAAAGGAATTCAAGTTAAACATACTTTCGTTTATGCTTAATCCTTGACAGTGGTTCTGATGATTGCTTCGGATGACTTGCCAATGCTATGGGCAGCCTTCGATGAGAAGTATCTACTCTGTCTTCTTTTTTTAGGCTTTTTCTTAGAGGGTTTATCACGAGTGGTTTTGACCAGGCTTTCTCACAAGTGGTTGTATTTTTCTCTTCTAATTTTTAGTTTAGTTTTTCTTTAGGTTTATCTCTTTTATTTTTTATTTCGCTTCTATTGGCTCGTTATTTTCACTAAAAACTGTTAAAGACTGAGCTCACAAAAACTAAATGTCAATTTTCAGCTCCAAAAAAAAAAAAATGAAAAAGAACAAATTTTAATTTATCATCGGTTGATGACGCATGATGCAATACGAAATCTTTGAAAGACAATTATGTTTATCTCTTTTTATGTTTCAATTCCTTTAAAATTTTATTGAGAGAAATATCCGACGGACAGATACTTACATACCTCGCTCTTTCTTGAACCTTCTATATTCTAAC
Source organism: Artocarpus heterophyllus (assembly GCA_025403435.1). Lineage (NCBI taxonomy): Eukaryota > Viridiplantae > Streptophyta > Magnoliopsida > Rosales > Moraceae > Artocarpus > Artocarpus heterophyllus. Next base: position 32,586,303 of record CM046338.1, read on the forward strand.
TTCTTGTCACCAAAAAAACAAAAATAAAGAAATAAAACCAAAAAAAAAATAAGACACAAAAAACAGAAAACTCCCCTTGGCTCCCATTGGCCATTCCCTTCAAAGGTAACAAGCACCCAATCCGAGACACAATCATAAACGTCTTAAAATGGAGAGCAAAAGTTTAGTGCCATTTCAATTATTGCACGTCTTTTGCCTTTTCCCACCAATTCCGTGTCCCAACAAAAAAAATATCATGTCATCAAACAACAATCGTCGTGTGACTTTGTGGCTCATATTCCATAAAGGGTCAATTTCACTTTGACACCACGCACTTTAATAGTGTAAGAATGGTAAGCGAAGGAACAAAGTGTTAGCTGCTTAAGCTCGAGCTCACACCAGAAACAGGGAGAACAACTTTGTTCAGGTGCTTCTTTGCTTCTTCTTTCTTACTTTCCTCAAAATCGATCATTCTTTTTGTGGGTTTTAAAATTAGGGAACAAGGAAGAGTTAGAAGTAATTCTCAATTTTTGATTTTTGTTAAAAAGTGCATACTATTTATTCTTCTATGCTAACAAGGAACTTGTTGATTAGAGTTAGGAAGCTGCGGTTAATCTCAACTCTAACATTGTGTCTAGATAGTCAAAGGTGTGCTTCATTGAATTGAATTCTCTCTCCAAAAGAAATATTTTATCAATCAAAAATTGCAGGCAGCCCTTCATTCGTAGAATTTTGTATGATAATAGCCATTTGTTGCAAGATATATAAGGATATGAATGATGTGGGGTTCATGTTTATAGCAGCTTTGCTATCTAATTTACTTGATCTTTCTTTCATAAGTGCCTCAAAATCCTGACATGGAGCATAAACAAGACATACATAACTAATCCCTAGAATTAATATGTCCCATAATCACAATCCTGACAATGCATGTATTTTATTGTTAGAGAGCGATAAGTAAAGGAAGTTCAATATCCTTTCTTTTTTTACTGTAATTTATGCTTATGACCTTGTGATCGCTATGTATATGTCTCTCCAGCAATGATTGCACCAATAGCAGTGGCCATAGCAGTGGGCCTTTTGGGATGGGTTTATCAGGCGTTAAAGCCTCCCCCGCCAAAAATATGTGGATCACCAAATGGGCCCCCAATTTCTTCTCCACGGGTGAAACTCAGTGATGGGAGGCACTTGGCCTACCGGGAGTTTGGAGTTCAAAAGGAAGAGGCTAAACACAAAATCATTGTGATCCATGGTTTTGGCAGCTCTAAGGATGTACCTTTGCCCTGCCCTCAAGTATGGACTCTCTCTTTCTCTCTCTTTATTAATTAGTTTCTTAGTTGGTAACTGATAGAAAAGACGCAAACTAGTATTCTTGAAGGACAGGAACGAGGATAAAACTTAGAGACAGAGAGAGGGAGAGAGATTCAGGTGATTGAAATCCAGAACTAAGGTGTTATTATCAATGTGAATCAAACTTCCAATTAACCTTCTATTAAAAATATAGGATCCACTGCAATAAGCCTCATCCACACTTTGGTGCGAGATGAATGCTCTCTATATATTCTGTTTTGCAAGATGGTGAAGTGTATAAATTCATTGGTATTTTAATTGTCAGGAACTTATAGAGGAGCTAAGGATATACTTCCTCTTTTTGGACAGAGCTGGTTATGGAGAGAGCGATCCATATCCATCGCGCTCAGTGAAGAGCGAGGCATTTGATATTCAAGAACTAGCCGACAAATTAGAGATTGGTTCTAAATTTTACATAATTGGAATCTCCATGGGAGGTTATCCTGTTTGGAGTTGCCTAAAATACATACCACACAGGTTGTTTGGCTAGCTAACTCCATCTCAATATAGTTTTTACGCTTGAGGTGTTAAGATTTCATTCTTTTTTCACGTATTAAATCTTCGAATGTCATTTGCTGTTGTACAGGTTATCAGGAGCTGCCCTGGTAGCTCCTTTTGTGAACTACTGGTGGCCTTGTTATCCTGCTGATCTATCAAAAGAATCTCTTGCAAGGTTACCAACATCAGATCAGTGGACGTTTCGGGTTGCACATTATGCCCCTTGGCTATTCTATTGGTGGATGACTCAGAAATGGTTCCCTTCATTAAGTATACTATCTGATAGGATGGCAATTTTCACCCACAACGATTTGGAAATAATGAAGTAGTTATCAGAGGCTTCAGCTGGTCAGGTTGTTATACTTCCCAAGCATTTGAGGGGAAAGAAATTATCCTTTGATGGTTGAGTTATGAAAGAAAAATAATTACGCCAGTCGTTAAAATTGGACAAAAATATGGTGACATTCTCATATCTAGAGTATGTTTATTTTCACACGACAGAAATTAGGAAACTTTCACAAAGATCTGCTCTTCAAGGAGTAAAAACTCGCAGCTGCTGTTACATTGCTTATCAAGTCTAAGAAGGCAGGTTTATAGTGTTTATTTGTTCCTTTGTGATTAGTGTTCATTTGTTGTGTCTCTTGATTCAGGAAAAGATTCAACAGCAAGGCGCTCACGAGTGTCTGCATCGAGACATGATTGCTAGCTGTGGAAAATGGGAGTTCAACCCCCTTGACGTGGAAAATCCATTCCCTGATAACGAGGGCTCGGTTCACATTTGGCAAGGGTATGGAGACAAGATCATTCCTTTAAAACTAAACCGTTATATTGCAGAGAAGCTACCATGGATTCGATATCATGAGGTTCCTGATGGTGGGCATTTGTTCATCTTCGAGAACAACATGTGTGAAGCTGTTTTGAAGGAACTTTTGGTTGGATAATTTAGCTTATTTGTATTTACGACACATATATGCCTACTTATAGTACAATTTTCAATATTTTTAGAGGACCATGAAAGTGTGAAAGCAAATGATCATATAATATTGACTTCCTACTCCTTTGTCCACTCCTTGACAATCTTGCTCACTCAATTGCTTGATTGGACTAAAATCAGACATATAAAAATTTATTATTTTCGAAAGTCGTTATTAGAAAAGTAAATTTTTTAAGTGAGAAAACAAAATTCAGTCCGTTACAATGTAGGCTTAATACTTGGTGCATTAATGGCTGCATATTGTGCAGCCATAACCCAATAAAGAAAATAAGAACAGAAAATATGGATACAAATTTCGCTTCTTACAAGAACACAACATAACAGCAATCAATTAAGTGAAAGGACAAGCATATAGATCCCCAAGAAGCGTAGAGTATTCCCAAACCAGCCACAACATGGATTCCTCAAGGATCACCATATGACACATTCAGGCAGTAAATTACTAAAAATTATTATTGATCAAATTGGTATTTCAATAACTCTGCATCAATGTCTGCAATGAAAAATTATACGATTTGACCATTGAAAGCAAATTCTTGTAACAATGGCTTAAAAAATACAAATTAGATATTACCCTATTTCTTTAAAAAAAAAAAGGAAAGTGTAGACTCAGGACGGAATCTACTGGTGATCAATAGATTGGATTATGGTATCAAGCGAAGGGAATGGCACATCATAGAATAGTGAAGTATCGAATGGCACATAGTCATGTTCAAACTGTTCGTTGGCTATTGAGGACGATACTGTTTGTGTTCCTTTGAGCGATTCAATCATCTGGTTTAAACTCTGAATCTTGGACTCCAAGCAATCTGACAAACCCATCAACGAATTATACGACAGCGCGTCCAGTTCTTCATCCCACAGTGAGAATACTCCAAATCCGTTGTTCGAATTTTTGAAATTTGATATAGTTTCATCTTCATGAATCTGTTTTTCAAGCTTCTTCATCTCGGCCTCCAAGAGGTCAGAGAGATCAAGATTCTCATTCCTTTTACGCTTTTTGTCTTTCTTGATTGCTTCTTTGTACTTGTTGATAATGGATTGTGCCTCTGTTGGGTTCTCTGGCCACACTTGGAGGTCGCTGTCGGGTCCGAAACAGATCATGCAAACCTTGACATTGCAAAGACCAGCCAATTCGCCAGCTTTCTTCTTCAGAGTAGATCTTCTTCGTTCGAAAATCTTCCGAGACTGGTCCATGGTGGTTGGAGAAAATCACAAAAACTTCAAAGAGAAAGTAGGGCAAGAGAGAAAGAGATGCGTCCTTTGCTTGCTTTCCAAGGCATATATATTGGTAGGAGTCTAGGAGTTTAATCGTTTGAGCATCTTTCGAGGGAATAGTTAATTGATTGTGAATTTCTTTAGCAGTTGATTTTGTTTCCTTTTTGGTAGCTAGTATATCTTCGGCGAAAAAAGAAAAAAGGAAATTCTTGCAAAAAGGGAAAGTAATATCTCTCCGAATCGGGATACAACGGCTACTTAGAATAGTTAATGATTTTCGAAGTGTACATACACCGACTAATTACGCTACTGATGATTAAGGGGAAAAATAAGGAGCAATTTTGATTTTATATATATATATATATATAGTGTAAACATTTTTTTGGCTGAATATAATTCCTTATTCAGAAGCAACAGCCAAAGAGGCTACAAAGAGCAACGAAGACAGCAAATAAACAGCCAAAAACAAACCACTAAAGAGGACAGACCAAAGGACTAGACACACAAAACTAACACGAGGGGCTCAATAGACCAAACGAGCACAAAACACGGCAAACCGAAAACGACCATTGTATCGTGTAAACAATGGTAACTGGGTTTTTGGCATTTCTGACTTTGAGTTAGAAAACTTTGGGATTCAGATACTTTACACTTTTTTTTTAGACAGAAAGCGTCTGTTTATCCTTTTCTTTTCTTTTTTTTTGGTCTAAAAACATAGAGAGCTTTTATAGTAAGACAAGTATTTTAAATCCATTCTTAGGTTTTATTATTTTAACTGTTGGATTAACTTTTAAACTATTTGATAAAAGACCATTCATGTTAAAAAATTATACCGCATAACTAAAATTATTTCTAGTCATAGATTAAATCTTTACAAAATTAATTTAAAGGTTAAAATAACAAAACCGAACAACTAAAATAATAGGATCTATCAGGTCAATCTGTTTGTCATACTATCAATTTTGCATAAAATAAAATCCAAAACCACAAATATTAAATCTCTTTTTTGCTCCTAAAATTTTTGTTTTAGTTTGTTTTTGGATTTTATGTTTTTCTTAGCTTAACTTTGTTTCATACTGAAAGATGTAGAAATGTCATTTAAATATCTTTTTTTTTTTTTAATCTTAACTGTTTCTTCTTCTTCTTTTTTTTTTTTGGGAAATAATTTGCCCTTTTTCATGACCATTGTAGCAACGGAAATGGAGTAGAAGGACAAGGTCATGGTTTGCGCCCTTCAAGACCTAGCGACGAGATCTGGATCTGCCTCGACGATTGTGGGGCTGCAATGGGGTCGCGACAGACCCACGGTGGTCGCGACCGCATCATGACTCCTTTCGCACCCATCGCCATCCATGATTCTATCTCGACAGAGATCGCACAACCATAGAGTTGCGACCTCCCACAAGTCCCCAAGCGATAGTTCGCGACGGTGGCCCCTTGCAAATTCGCGACCCATGAGGGTTGCGACAGAATCACAAGATCCGTGGTGATGGGGATATGGCTAACGATGCTTCGCCATGGCCATTCGTGACTTGTTGTTGCAACGAGGCCGCCATGTAAGGTTAAATACCCCGCCAATGATTTGAGGTCTTCATGGACGATGAGGGTTACCGACCACCCATGGCGTGACCAACGTCGAGATCTGACATTGTCGACGGTGATCTCAACACACCAAGAGGTCACTGACAACAACGGCATTTTGTCTTTGTTTTCGTTCGTTTAACTTTTTTTGTTTTTAATTTAGTGGGTTTCAACTTATTGAATTAATGATGAGCTCATTCATTTTTTACCATTCGATCCAGATCCGATGGGCCAAAAACAAGATTTTATTGATGAAAACTTTTAAAGGTTTTCCCCTTTTATTGACCTTTATACATGATCTCTATCCCCAATAAAGTTTTTATGGGTTATCAAGCATAGAGCAGCATACTTATAGTTGGCTTGTATTCTATTTGTAGACTATTAATATCATCGCCCCATGTTGTCTAATTTGTCTTATGTACAAATAATTTAATATTCATAAAAAATAAAAACTAAAATAAAACAAAATTACTGCAACGTTTTTTCCTTTTTTTTTTTTTTTTTTTAAGAAAATGCTCTTTTCTCCATTCCTGTTGGGTTCTACTTTGACAAGCCCAAATTGAAAACCAAACGGTTGGGCCTGAGATAAGAAGTAGCCATAAGATTTGAGCTGGGGCTTTATATATATATATATATACACACACACAATAAAAATAAAGCTTGGATTGTTTTGTTAAAAAATGATATGTAGTAGAATTTTAAAAATTTTTAAATCAAAGTTTTTTTTTTAAAATATTAAGTATGACATACTAAGTACATAAACTAATAACAAATTTTATATACCTCCTTTGTATACCGAAGTTTGCGGAAAAACTGAGAAGAGAATAACATTTCAGAAAAGCCTCAACTAACTGGTCTTCTTTGCTATTCTCTATCTTTAATCGGAGTGTGGGTGATCGCATGTCATACAGTCTTCCTCCAATGACTCTCCTTCAAACCACTTGAGAATACTTGGAGCTAAGGTTCAACACGTCATACAGTCTTCCGTCGATGACTCTCCTTCCAACCATTTAAGAATACCTAGAGCTAAGGTTCTTGATGTTTTATAATAGCTCTTTGAGAGTTTAAGAGTTTTTTTCACTAGAATACTCACTCTCTGCTTCTCAAACGATTTGAGGAATCATGAAAAATAACTCCTCTTTTATAGTAGTAGGATCTAGGGTTAGTCTTTATCATATTAGGCTTTAAAATTCGAGTTTGGATTAGTTTCTGATTAAAACACGCAAATTGTGTTTTTTCTATTATGCAACAGTAGTCGACCGTGCCTTTGCATCATGGTCAACTACGCGGCCACGATCTAGCAGTTCAAATCGAATTCAAACTCCACAAACTGATCTAATTAATCCAATCTCAATCAATTAAATAAATCCTATTTTCTTTGACCTAGGTATCCTTTATAGAACCTTACCCAATAGAAAAGTTATCTGATTAAAATAGTCATATATAGATAAACCCATACAAATAAAATATATTCAAATAATTTAACATGTTTATCTTGAATTAATTCACAAAATTAATTCAACCAATAAACCAACATGAATTATTAAATCTAGAGGTGAATGGCAGGCGATTTGGCGGTTTTTGGGTGGTATGGGTCGTTTTTTTAAGGTGGCAGGTTAACAATTAACCAACTTACAGACCGCCCATGGAATAGCGAGTGGTTTCAGTTTGGGTGCGGGCAGATATAGGCGGTTTGAGGCCATTTCGGCCTATACTATTGTCCAATGTAATTTTTTGGGCTTTTTGCAAAAAAATGACCAAGCACACTCAAAGCTGTGGAAAACACTTAAAGAAAAAAAGTCTCCAATGCTATGGAAAACACTCAATGACCAAAAATGAATATGCATTTCCTAACTATTAGATGCTCAAGCTCAAGTAACCAACTAATTAACCAAATCAACTTGAGTTTTAGATTAGATTAATTATATAGCATTTTTATGAGTTCCCATCGACCAGCACTCACATGAGGGAAGTATCACCCAAGGAATAAAAAAACAGACAGCACATATTGAACTAACCTAAGACTTGGGGAGCCTGCACGAAATGTCCTAGCTGCAAGAAGCTTGAAATATACATCTTTAGGAAGACTTTCCCCAGTTTCATAGTGTTTTGCTATACTCATTAAAATCCCCCTGTTGCAACAGTTAACAAATTAATTGCTGGTGGAAGCATGAAAATGTTGGAGTACATAGTTGGAGATTAATTCATTCATGTAGCTCAACCATACTAAATAAAAGCTATTGTATTGGAAAAATACAGTGTCCTATAAAAGATAAAAAAAATAAAGGACGAAATACCAATGATAACACCAGTTTTCCGTGAACTGTGAGGGCAATTCAACAGCATCTCATTCAATTATTCAGAAAATCACATACCTTCTCAGAATGGGACCAGGCCGTTGTCCTTTGTTCATATATGAAAAATCCAAGAACAACTAGTAAAGCTGGTGGAACAGCCAAAAGACCCAATGCCCCCTTCAACAGCAAACAAAGATGATCAAATTAATAATCACACAATATGTACTTGTAGACTATAATATATACACACATTCACACGATATATACTTGTAGATTACTATAAATACACTATATACTTTTAGACGATCAAATTAATAATCACACAATATGTACTTGTAGACTATAATATATACACACATTCACACGATATATACTTGTAGATTACTATAAATACACTATATACTTGTAGACATTTGAAATCGGTGTGCTGCACACGGTTTTCTTGCAACAAACCGCCTCTCCCTCTCTCTATTTAGTTCTTCCTTCCTTCTTCTCTCTTCCTCCCACGCTCATTCTCTCTCTCACACTCTCTCTTGCTCGTTTCTCTCTCCTCTCTCTGCCTCTCTTTCTCTCTCATTTCCTCTCAAATTTTTGAATTAAAAACAAGTCCAAGCTTTGGTTTTCAATGGATTGGAAGCTCGGGAAAGAGTTTAGACGGCTATAAACTCAGTTTAAAGCTTCGATCCGAGGTTAGTTTCATATTTTAAAACTTTTCTAAATTTTTTCTAATTTCTTGGCATTTTAAAATTTAAGCTTTCCTAAGTTTAGAAAACCCTTGATCTAAGTTAGAGGAACTTAAAACAACTAGAATCTAAGCTTAGTTTGAAAAAAACGAATTCGAATCAAGATTTTCTATTTTTCTTCACTTTTCTCTATTTTCAGAATTTTTCAAAATCATTGTGCAAATCCTATTTAATTCAATTTAAAAGTGTTTTATAATGTTTTTCTATCATCTATAGATGTTTTCCATACTTGAGAACTGAGAAAAACAGGTTGAAATGAGGATTTGGGCTTGGGGAGGCCGAAAACACGTGCTTGGAAAATTTTGGAATTTCTTAGTTCGACAGGCCGAACTTCGTGGGTTCGGCAGGCCGGATTCATACGTCTGCCAGGCCGAACCTGAAAAAGTTTGATCAACCGAACCTGGTCTTCCGGTAAGCCGAACCAAGGTGACCAGCAGGCCTACCGAGCACGGTGAAATTTTGTTATCTTTCATCTGTTTTTACTACTTTGAACCCCGATTGAGATTTTAACATTACAATATGATTTTATAAATACAAAATGGCACACTAGGACACCATGAAATAGTTTAGCAATGTGTGACATCTTAAGCTAGATATTAATAGACTTAGTTATTATACATTTAAGATTGTTCGTGGATTCGCGAAGCTAAAGTATAGCAGACTAGGATTGCTGTGTAGGACACCAGCACAAGTATTGAGGTAGGACTTCTACCCTTTTCTTTGGTAACCCAGTTTTTAAAAAGATTTTGGCCTCAAAAGGAATTCTATCAAAATGTTTTCAATGAGTGATTAAAAAAGGTTTTCATTGGCTGTTTTCATAAACAGTAGATTGAGGTGATTTTCATAATAAACCCCATAATGAATGTAAATGAAAATATTTGGTAAAAGGAGATTTTTAATAATTATAGAAAATATATAGGAGGGCATGATGCCATATCAGAGATCGGGTCTGTAGCGTACGACCTTAGGGGCAGGTCCCGAAACCCAACTAGGCCACTACAGTGGTATTACATATAAGTTTTGCCCAAGAAAAGAAAATGATATTCTTTCTGGTCGACCAACAAATGGTTTTGGTAAGACTAATTTTTTGAATTTTATTTATTCATTTACTCAAGTCTATTTTCTAAATAATTTCTTGAATAATGAAATTTTCCTTTAAAAATTAAATGCTTTTAAAAATATAGTCCTCTTGAGCCTTTCGCTCACATTTTTATTTGTTTTAAAACATTTTCCCCTTCTAGGTGGATTTTAGCTTAGGATCGGAGAAGAGTCCACAGACAGAATACACAGGTAGTAGAAGAGCCAAGTAGGTTGTTTAAATTATAAAAATCAAGGTATGTATTACTTTAACTTTCTCTCTTTATTTGGGACTGTGGTTGTTATTTATTATTGTCAGTACTATGTGTGTACACAAGATATGGGTCATTAGGACCCAACTCGCCTTTCTCGTAGTTTATTTATTTATTATTTTATTATTTTCCCTATTGTTTATTTTGTTATTCTTATTTATCAAATTATTACAAATATTTGTTTAAAAAGGGTTTTAAATTATCGCATTTTCTATAATTAACTAATTTCTTTAACTTGTCTTTAATCAAAATTTTACTTAATTAACCTAATTAAACCGCTATGTCATCTCCCGTACTACAGGACGTGACAGAATGGTATTAGAGCTCAATGTTATGAACCTTGGGAATTGTGCACATATATATACGATAATGAAATACCACTGACAGTCTAAATTTTGTTTTTAGAAGTGAGAGAATGGCACCTAGACACCATTCGACAGCTGACGCCGAGTTTGGAAATGATGAGGGCATGATGAAAACCATGTTTGTTGCATTCTGACAGATGGCAGCAAGGGCAAGACCAGAGGATTCTGAGGCTAGTCACTCGCATGCATACTTTAAGGAATTTCAATGTGTCTCAATGCTGACCTTCGACGAAAATGGGGACCCACAGTGGCTGATTATTGGCTAGACTCGATCGTGAAATACTTGGATACTCTTGGTGTGACAGCTGAGTTTTGTGTGAAGTTTACTGCATATAAATTCGAAGGTGGTGCCAATACTTGGTGGAAGTAGGCTAAACGCTTGGAAAACAATGGTAACATCAGTTGGGATAGGTTCGAGGAATTGTTCTACAATCGATACTTTTCGCAATGATATAGAGACCAGAAGGCGACTGAATTCTATAGATTGCAATACGGTGACATGTTAGTTCGGGAATATGAGGCGAAGTTCAATGAGCTGGCTAGGTTTGCTCCATCTGTAGTGGCATCGGAGTGTGAGAAGTGTATAAAGTTTCAAGAAGGGCTCAAAGCCTCTATTCAACGGCAGGTAGTTGCCCTACGGCTTAGTAGTTTTGGTGAGCTTGTGTCATCAGCAATATCTATGGAAAGTGACTATGTGCAGTATTATGAGAATCGAGCCAAGACGTTTGGAGGACCATAGAGTAGCGGCAAGAAGAGCACCAATAGTCGACCAACTCTGGGAAAGAACAAACAGGGTAGCGTGAACAGTGGTAGCAACAGTTCATCTAGCAGCGGGCGCAGTAACCCAACAACTTTCACTGCCACTATTGCTAGTAGCCAGGACATATCAAGAGGAATTGCCCGATCAGGAGTGCTCGCTAGGACTTCAAGCCGGAGAAAGAGCCAGTTGTCAGCCTCAACCTCAAACACTACCTCTGTCTCAACAGTACCCTCAGCTCCAGTTCCATTAGTTCTCTCCCCATCAACTATCATATCCAGCACAAGGACATCAACTGCAGAACTTCCAACGCAGTGTCCCTCAACATCGAGCGTCGAGTACAGCCAGTGTGTAGTCACCACCATCATAGCAATATCGGCCAACTAACCCAAGACCTAGTAATGCTAGTAGAGGAAAAAGGAAAACTCCAGTGCAGGTTCATACCATGATGATAGGGAGTCTGGATGCCCAAACCAGTAATGCGGTTGTCAATGGTACGATCCTAGTTTCTCAATCTCTAACTCATGTTTTATTCGATACTGGTGCCACTCATTCTCTCATTTCAAGTTCTTTTGTACATGCCTTGGGATTAGAGATAGAAGAGTTTGATGAACCCCTAGTTATAGCTTCACCCTTGGGGTGGGTGTGTGTGAATTGTATATGTAAAGCTTGTAAAATAAAGATTGGGGATGAGATTTTGAAGAGTGATTTGATTGTAATCCCCATAAGTTCATATGATGTAATCCTAGGGATGGACTGGCTGTCCAGGTATAATGTAGTTGTAGATTGTCAATTTGGGAAAGTGACTCCAGTGTCTGATAGGGGGATGATGATCACTTACCATGGTGGTGGTGATCAGCTAATGAGTGAGCGACTCGTGAACGACTCATGAAGACATGCCTTGGAGGGTGGAAGAACCTAGCTTGCTATACCTTCCTTATGAACCTAGAAGGAGATCCCAGTGCCTCAAGAAGAAACGCAATAATGCCATTGGTGGACAATTTGAAGATGTTTTTCCCGACGAGTTAACAGGATTACCACCACATTGGAAGATCGAATTTGGTATTGAGTTACTTCTAAGAACAGCACCAATTTTTGTAGCACCTTATCAGATGGCGCCAGTAGAAATAAAAGAATTAAGAAAGCAACTTCAGGAGCTTCCTAATAAGGGATAATCCAGAATAGTACATCACCATGGAAAACACCGGTTTTGTTTCCTAAAAAACATATTAGAACTCTCAGGTTGTGCATAGATTATCGACAGCTAAATCGGGTCATGGTGAAGAACAAGTATCCTCTACCAAGGATCGATAAACTATTTGATCAGTTGGGAGGTTCACGGTATTTCACAAAGATAGATTTACGGTCGGGATACCATCAACTCAGGATTAAGGAAGAGGACACCCCCAAAACAGCTTTTAGGACCTGGTACGGACACTTTGAGTTTCTAGTGATGCCGTTTGGATTGACAAACGCTCTAGCAGCCTTCATGGATTTAATGAACAAGATATTTAGGCCCTACGGATTTAATGAACAGGATATTCAGGCCCTATCTAGATCAGTTCATAATCCTGTTCATCGACGACATCTTGGTCTATTCTAAGACTTGGGAGGAGCATGAGCAGCATCTCAAAATCGTACTTCAGACTCTACGAGAGCACCAGCTATACACTAAGAAAAAAAACGTGTGAGTTTTGGCTGATGAAAGTCAAGTTTCTAAGGCATGTCATCTCCAAGCATGGTATCTCGATGGATCCTTCTAAGGTGGAAGCCATAGTGAAATAGGAACGACCGAGGAATGTAGCAAAAGTTTGTAGTTTTCTGGGACTTATAGGGTACTATAGGAAGTTTGTGAAGGATTTCTCAAAGATAGCAGTGCCACTGAGAAGATTGATCAAGAAGAATGTCAGGTTTGAGTGGGATAAAGAATGTGAGCTCGCTTTTCAAGAATTGAAGAATCGGTTGACCTCAGCTCTTGTATTGATTATCCCTAACAGGGATGAGCCGTATGAAGTTTCCACAGATGCTACAAGACGCAGACTTGGATACGTGTTGATGCAACATGGACGCATGGTGGCATATGGATCAAGATAGCTACGACCTCATGAGCAGAACTACCCTACTCATGACTTGGAGCTCGCAACGGTGATTCACGCGCTGAAAATATGGAGATGTTATTTGTACGGGTCGACATTCCAGGTTTTCTCCGACTACAAAAGTCTGAAGTATTTGTTCACTCAGAGAGATCTAAATTTGAGGTAGCGAAGGTGGATGGAATACATGGAGGATTATGATTTTACACTGTAGTACCATCTTGGGAAGGCTAATGTAGTTGCGGATGTGCTTAGTCTGAAGTCTTCAAGGATTTTCGCTTGTTTGGCTCTTGAAGATTGGAAAAGAGAGGCAACTGTGAGTGAGTACGGGCTACAATATTACGAAGACTACAATCAAGTTTTGGTGTATCATATGGAGACAACCCCAGCACTCATCCAGATGGTGAAACAAAATCAATGGCAAGATCTGCATCTACAGGGAATCTGGACACGAATTTAAACGAAGAACAATTTGAAGAATGGAGGATTCATGTGGATGGACCATTATACTTCAAGGAGCACCTAACAGTTCGAGCAATCGCTGAAGTAACGAATGCGGTGATGGATGAAGCCCATACGTCTCAGTTCGCCATTCATCCAGGAAGCACGAAAATGTATCGTGATCTGAAGAAGCAATATTGGTGGAGAGGTATGAAGAAAGATGTCCAAGAATATATGGCCAAGTGTACGACTTGTCTTTAGGTGAAGGCCGACCATCAAAAGCCAGCAGATGAGCTTCAACCACTTCCTATTCCAGGGTGGAAATGGGAACACATAACGATAGATTTCCCTATCGGATTGCCGAGGACGGAGCAAAGGCATGATACAATTTGGGTCGTGGTCGATAGATTAATGAACTCGGCACATTTCATCTCGTTTAGGTCGACATGATCAAGAAAGGTCCTCAAGGAATTGTACTTGCAGAATATAGTGAGATTACATGGGGTTCCTTTGTCCATCACATCAGATAGAGACACTAGGTTCAATGCCAAGTACTAGAGAAGCTTTCAGGAGGCTTTAGGTACATAATTGAATTTCAGCACGGCATTTCATCCTCAGACCGACGGAAAATCTGAGCGGGTTATTCAGATTCTCGAGGACATGTTGCATGCTTGTGCATTAGACTTCGACAGGAATTGGAAGAAATATTTGTATCTAGTAGAGTTTGCGTACAATAATAGCTATCAATCGAGCATTGGCATGGCACTGTTCAAAGCACTATATGGACGACCGTGTCAGTCATCGATATGTTGGGCAGAATCGAAAGACAGGATCATTCTTGGGCCAGATGAGATTCACAATGGCAATGAAAAGGTCGCAGTAATTCGAGATCGATTGAAGGCAGCTCAGAGTCGACAGAAGAGTTACGTAGATAGAACACGTCAACTCTTGGAATTCGAGGTAGGAGATTTGTTCTCTTGAAGGTATCACCTTACAAAGGCATCACGTGATTCGAAGTAAGTGGTAAGCTTGCACCAAGGTATGTTGGACCATTTGAAATTACACAGCGTGTTGGTGTAGTTGCTTATCGACTCGACCTTCCTCCTGAACTTTCTCATGTTCATGATGTATTCCACGTGTCGATGCTTTGGAAGTGTCCGTTGAGCATAACAAGATACTTTCATTTCACGATGTACAGATTTAGGAAGACACAACATATGAGGAAGTGCCAATCCAGATTGTTGATCGAAAAGTGATCAGCTTGCGTCGCCATGATATACCATTAGTAAAGGTCATGTGGCAGCATCATGGAGTTGATGAAGCCACTTAATTAATTTGTATCCACATTTGTTTTGTTTCTGACCCATTTTGTAAATTTCGAGGGTAAAATTTCTTTTAAGGGTGGAGAGTTGTAACACCCCAAAATTAATTAAGTGATATTGGTGTGTAAAATGGTGGATTAGAGTGCCATAATGAATGTTTTGAACTTAATTTGAACATTTTATGAAATTTCTGAATTAATGTTATTTTTTTATCATTTTCATGATTTTTAATTACTCTTAAATATTTTTAATTTGCTATTTTAAATTTTGAAACAAAACAATTTGTCAAATACCGAACATGTCCCATTTGAAATCGGTGTGTTGCACACAGTTCTCTTGCAGCAAACCGCCTCTCCCTCTCTCTATTTATTTCTTCCTTCCTTCTTCTCTCTTCCTTCCACGCTCATTCTCTCTCTCACTCTTTCTCACTCGTTTCTCTCCCCTCTCTTTGCCTCACTTTCTCTCTCATTTCCTCTCAAATTTTTGAATCAAAAACAAGCCTAAGCTTTGGTTTTCAATGGATTGGAAGCTCGGGAACGAGTTTCGGTTTAAAGCTTTGATTCGAGGTTAGTTTCAAATTCCAAAACTTTTCTAAATTTTTTCTAATTTCTTGGCATTTTGAAACTTAAGCTTTCCTAAGTTTAGAAAACCCTTGATCTAAGTTAGAGGAACTTAAAACAACTAGAATCTAAGCTTAGTTTGAAGAAAAACGGATTCGAATTAAGATTCTCTATTTTTTTCTATTTTTCTCTATTTTCATAATTTTTCAAAATCTTTGTGCAAATCTTGTTTAATTTAGTTTAAAAGTGTTTGATAATGTTTTTCTATCATTTATAGACGCTTTCTATGCCTGAGAACTGAGAAAACAGGGTTGAAATGAGAATTTGGGCTCAGGGAGGCCGAAAACCTATGCCTAAAAAATTCTAAAATTTTTCAGTTTGGCAGGCTGGATTCATGGGTTTAGCAGGCCGGATTCATACGTTTGGCAGGCCAAACCTAAAAAGGTTTTGCTGACTGGACCTGGTCTTCCGGCAAACCGAACTGCACAGTTTGGCCGGTCAAACCAGGATGCCCGGCAGGCCGACTAGGCATGGTAAAATTTTGTTATTTTTCATCTGTTTTTACTGTTTTGAACCCCGATTGAGATTTTAACGTTACAATATGATTTTATAAATACAAAATAGTACACTAGGAAATCATGAAATAGTTTAGCAACATGGGATATCTTAAGCTAGATACTAATAGACTTAGTTATTATACATTTAAGGTTGTTCGTGGATTCACGAAACTAATGTATAGCGGACTGGGATTGCGGTGTGGGACACCAACATAAATATTGAGGTAAGACTTCTATCATTTTCTTTGGTAACCCAGTTTTTAAAAAGATTTTGGCCTCAAAAGTAATTCTATCAAAATGTTTTCAATGAGTGATTAAAAAAGGATTTTCATTGGCTATTTTCATAAATAGTAGATTAAGGTAATTTTCATAATAAACCCTATAATAAATGTAAATAAAAATATTTGGTAAAAGGAGATTTTTAATAATTATAGAAAATATATAGAAGGGCATGGTGCCATATCAGAGATTGGGTCGTGTAGCGTGTGACCTTAGGGGCAAGTCCAAAAAGCCAACTGGGCCACTACGGTGGTGTTATATATATGTTTTGCCCAAGAAAAGAAAATGATGTTCTTTATGGACGACCAACAAATGTTTTTGGTAAAACTAATTTTATTGAATTTTATTTATTCATTTACTCAAGTCTATTTTCTAAATAATTTCTTGAATAATGAAATTTTCCTTTAAAAATTAAATGTTTATAAAAATATAGTCCTACTGAGCCTTTCGCTCACATTTTTTTTTTTTGTTTTAAAACCTTTTCCCCCTCTAGGTGGATTTCAGCTTAGGATCGGAGAAGAGTCCATAGACAGGACATACGAGCAGTAGAAGAGCCAAGTAGGTTATTTAAATTATAAAAATAAAGGCATGTATTACTTTAACTTTCTCTCTTTATTTTTGGACTGTGGTTGTAATTTATTATTATCAATACTATGTGTGTGCATAAGATATGGGTCAGTGGGACCCAACTCGCCTTTCTTATATTTTCTTTATTTATTATTTTCCCTATTGTTTATTTTGTTATTCTTATTTATCAAATTATTACAAATATTTGTTTAAAAAGGGTTTTAAATTATCGCATTTTCTATAATTAACTAATTTCTTTAACTTGTGTTTAATCAAAATTTCCACTTAATTAACCAATTATACCGTCATGTCACCTCCCGTACTGCAGGGCGTGGCATAAAATTTGTTTTATAATCAATTGAAAACAGAAGGAAAGAAAAAATATATATGTTCACAAAGTAGAAGGAAAGAAGCTTGAACTTTAAAGACAAAAAAAATACTTACAACTAAGAAAAAAATTGCCATTGACGGGAGAGGAGTGGGCGAGAGGCATAGATTATCAGAAGACAGTGATGGACACGATAGGAAGACAATACACTAAAGGAGAAGCACTGTATTTGCCACTAATTTAGCACTACATTACTTGGAATAGGAAAGAATAAAAAAAAAAAAGGGTACTCTGGGTGGGCTAGGGCAGAAGCAAATGCCATTATGGAGTCTAGGGCATATTAGAGATTTTTTTTAACCTATATAGGGGGGCAGGTTAGGTTGAACCCGCCCCCTAAATTTCAAAACCGAACCCACCCGTCTACGAGAGCGGGTTGCTTGCGTGGACTCGCTTTTTTCAGGCGGGACGGGGCTGGCGGTGAGCGGAGGCAGGTGTGGGATGGTTTTTATTCAGTCCTAGTTAAATCCAATCAACTTTAATTTTAGTCAATCTAGTAATTAAAATAAGTCACAATATGTAGGAAAAATATGCCGTATCATTGCATGAATTATTATGAGCTAACAAATGGGACCTGATGGATATAAATAGATCAAGCTTCTATAATTATAAAATAACATATCCTAGATACATATATTTTATAACTATCAACTCTAGCGCTACTCCATTAAAAGACATAAGTAGTATACCATTCGGTTTCACCTATGTGTTCAAATGGTTGAGCATTCCAGTCTTCCAATTACAGGATAATGCCTATAAGAAAATATCATTCACTCTACAAAAGAGTTATAGATTCCATATCTCTGAATAACAGGTCTACGTCAATTAAGAGTCATGTCTCTAATGTACCAGTGTGCTTACCACCATCAAATTAGGATGTCACCCTTTGGTATATCAAAAGACACAAGTCAAGAATACGTGCCCCTTGTTCATTTGAGAATTAAGACATAACACATATGATTGTCAAAAGTGAATTGATTTAAACAAACAGAATTATTAACCATATCAATTCAACATTTGTCCCGATCTAATATATCGTCACCTATGATAATATACCAACGTTTCTACTTGCAGAACCCCACTTCAATGACCAAGATAATTCATCTTTTGTTAGAGATGTAGACAACATAACAATCTTAACATACTTAAAGTGCTCAACTTTGTACCATCGATTGTGGATCTTATCATTTAGACTATCACCTTTAAGATTCATGTCTTCTGTATAATCTATCTATCATATGTGCGATCTTAAAGGTTTAGACTGACAGTCTCAGACTTTGTTTGCTTATCATATATTCAACAGAAATGAACATAAAGAGGACAAAATTTGGTATATGAATAGCAAATAAACTCTTTATTGATTAAATGTCTCCAAAAACTTATTACATCATTTAATCCTTAGGGTACATAGTCTAACACATTGGATAAAGTGTAAATCTGATAGGAATCTCCTATAAATATAAAATACAATATCCCATATATATATTTTATAATTATCAACTCTAATGCCATTTCACTAAAAGCTTAGAGCTGCACTCTCGAATCATATAAAATTACAAAACTCCAAAAAGCTAACTGTCCATGACATATCATAATTTGTCACATCCACATAGAATATTCATAATCGGCTTAAGGATAAATTCCATTTTACTTTTCTAATTATTTTTATCTTACGTTCCATTATCACACCATTGGAATACTTACTATTCATAAATAGTATATCATTCGGTTACACCTATGTATCCAAACGGTTGAGCACTTCAATCTTCTAATTACAGGATAAAATATATAAGAGAATATCATTAACTCTATAAAAGTGCTATAGATTCTACATCTATGAATAACGAGTGTAAGTTAAGAGTTATGTCTCTAATGTATCGGCATGCGTATCATCATTAAATCAGGATGTCACCCTTTAATACATCAAAAGACAAAAGTCAAGAATACGGGCCCATTAATCATTTTAGAATTAAGACCCAACACAATGATTATCTAAAGTGAATTGATTTAAACAAATAGAATTATTAACCAAATCAATTCAAATTTTTGTTCCGATCCAATATATCATCATCAATGACAATATACCAATGTTTCTACTCACAGAGTCCCACTCCGATGACCAAGACAAGCCATCTCTCCATTAGGGATATAGACAATATAACAATCTTAACATGAATAAAGCACCCAATATTATTCCCTCAATTATGGATCTTATCATTTAGACCATCAAGTTTAAGATTCATGTCTTTTGCATGATTTATCCATCATATGCACTATCTTAAAGGTTTAGACCGACAGTCTCATATTTTTAATTGTTTATCATACATTCAACAGAAATGAATAGAAAGAAGATGATATTTGGTATATGAATAATAAACTCTCTATTGATAAAATGTCTCCAAAGACTTATTACAACCTTTAGTCCTTAGGGCACTATGTGTAACAATCTCCCATTGCACTAAATGAATAAACTCGATAGGACATTGTGTCCTCAAACGCGATCAAACACATTTCTACATTTCCACTCACAATGATATCCTTTATCACATGATACTCCCGATGTATATGCTTACTCCTTTTGTGAAATCTTGGACCCTTAGCATTAGCTATCACTATAGTGTTATTACAATACAGTGATACTGCCATATTCATACCAAGAACTACCTCGATATCTGCAAGGAACTTGTAGAGCCACACTGCTTCTTTTTAAAGCATCTCTAACTACCACATACTTGGTCTCCATTGTTGAATCTGAAGTGCAATCTTGCTTGTCATTTCTCCAAACAATGGCGCCTCCACCCAGAGTAAACACAGATTTAGAAGTCAATCTTCTCAAATCCAAATAGGATTGGAAATCCAAATCAGTGTATCCAAGAGGTGTTAGATGCTCACCAAAATACTCTAGCATATAACCTCTAGTCCTTCTTAGGTACTTGAAAATATGCTTGACTACAACCCAGTGGTTTGGTCTCGGATCCAACTAAAATCGACTCATTGTCCCAACCATATAACAAATGTTTGGTAATGTGTAAAGCATCACATACATGAGACTATCCACTGCCAAAACATAAGATACCTTCTTCATATATTCTCTTTCTTCATCAGACTTTGGAGAGTCTTGCTTATAAAGAGTAATTCTAGACGTAGATGGTTTCTCACCTTTCTTGGAATTCTACATTGCATACTTCTCGAGAATTTTATCCATATATGCTACTTGGGATAATGCTATCATTTTGTTCTTCCTATACCAAAAGATTTGGATACCCAAAACATAGTGAGCTTCACCCAAGTCCTTTATGTCAAACTGCTTAGTTAACCATAATTTAACCGATGACAATGCCCTAACTTCATTGCTAATGAGCAAAATGTCATCTATATAGAGCAGTAGAAAAACCACCTTCCTATCCTTAATGTGTTTACAACACACAGTTCGTTCACATTTTGTTCGAACTTATAAGCCTTGATCACTTGATCAAATCTTATGTTTAAAGAACGAGAAGCCTACTTAAGTATATAAATTGACTTTAGTAGATTAGAGACCTTACCCTCTTGATCTTTAGCCTTGGAGCTGTCTGGCAGCACCATATATGTAGACTCATCAAGATAGCCATTTAAAAAGGCCATCTTGACATCCATCTGCCAAATCTCGTAATCGAGAGTGGCAGCTATAGACAAGAGAATATGCATGGACTTAAGTACAGCTACAAGTGAAAAGGTTTCCTCATAATCGATTTATTCCTTTTACATATATCCTTTAGCTATCAGTCTACCCTTATAGGTTTCAACTTTCCCATCTATTCCTCTCTTTCTCTTGTAGATTCACTTACACCTATGCGTATTACCCCTTCAAAAAAATCCACAAGTTTCTAAACTTGATTAGTCTCTATAGACTTCATCTTAGTGTTCAAAGCTTCTGTACAGAGCTTTGAATCAATATCCTCCATAGCCTTTGTGTAAGAGTAAGGATCCTTATCATGTTCAACCAGTTCAATCAAGTAAGCTTCAACATTGAACATATACCTCTCGGGTTGATACTTGATCCTACCACTACGCCAAAGCTCCCTAGGTTGTTGTTTGGTCGGTTTTTCTACATTGATTAGATTGGTTTCAATTGGAATCCCCAGATGATCGAATCACTACTAACTCCTCCAGTACCACTTTATTACAAGGCTTAAAGTCATTCATATAACTTTCCTTAGGAAATGTTGCATTCATTGAAACCATAACTTTATTTTCTTTCGGGTTATAGAAATAACCCCCTTTGATCCCTTTGAATATCCTATAAACATGCAAACTTCTGAACATGCTTCCAACTTGTTCGCTTCCTTGTATAGGACATGAGCTAGACATCTCTATAAGCGAATATGGTTTAAGGATGTCTTCCTACCCATCCACAACTCGTGAGGAGTTTTAGAAACCGATTTTGCATGCACATTGTTCAAAAGATAACCTGTGGTTTGTAGTGCATATCCCCAAAAGTGTAAAGCTAATGTTGAATAACTCATCATGGACCTAACCATGTCTAACAAAGTCCCATTCATTCTTTCAGCTATGCCATTCTACTACGGAGTGCCCAACATAGTCAAATAGGATAAGATCCTATTCTCTAATAAGTGTCCCAAGAACTCATCTAATAGGTATTCTCCACCTCGGTCGAAACGAAGTGCCTTTACGGGTTTACCTAATTGCTTCTCTGTTTTAGCCTAAAATTCCCTGAACTTGTCAAAAGTTTCACTTTTATAATGCATTAGGTAGACATACCTATATCTTGAGTAATCATCAATAAAAGTGATAAAGTACTCATACCCTCTACATGCCCTAATATTCATGGGACCACAAACATTAGCATGCACAAGTTCTAGAACCCCTTTGGCTCTATTGCGCTTAAACCTGGATGCTCTTTTGGTCATTTTGCCCTCCAAACAATATTCACAATGTGGTTTAGATCCCACATCTAAGTGACTTAAAGGTCCATCCCTTACCAATCTTCAAATTCTATTCAGGCTAATATGACCTAATCGTAAATGCCAAAGATAAGTCTCATTAGAGTGAGAAGTTTTAAGTCTTTTAGAGTTATCATTAATCTCATTGTTCAGCAATGAGTCCATATTAGGTTTGATAAAATATAGATTGTTTTATATCCATCCATCATAAACAAAAGGTTTGTTTTTACAAATCACAACTTTATTACTAAAAGAAACTGAATAAGAGTCTTTAAATAAATAAACGATAGATATTAAATTACTTTTGAGTTTAGGGATATAAAAACAATCTTTCAAAACTAAAATCCTATAATTATCAAAATGAAGATGGACGGGATATAAAAACAATCTTTCAAAACTAAAATCCTATAATTATCAAAATAAAGATGGACGTCTCCCACTGCTTTAGCCAACACTAAGGATCTATCGTCCATCCTTAACGTGAAGTACTCTTGTAGCAAACTTCTTGTTTCCTTAAATTCTTTCAGAGAAACACAGACATGATTAGTCGCATCAGAATCTATGATCCAAGTGTCACTTGATTCTTTAACTAAACAAATCTCAATTACCAGAAGTTCATACCTACTTCCTTTAGATAGGAAGCCCTTAAAATTCTTCTTTCTGTGCCTAACATTTTAGTAGAAAAAGAACTTTATTTTCTTTAAGTTCCTCTTATTTTTCTTCTTATCCTTGCCATTTTCTAGAATAGAAGTTTTCCCATTCTTGGCCTTTTGTTTCTTTACATTCCTAGAATTGGAATTAGAACCATATGCAACCACCAAGTTAGCCTCACTACCAACAGGAGTTTCCTTGATTAGATTTTCAAACTTCTGTAACTGCTTCATCAGCTTAGTCAAGGTTCTTGTCTAGTGCTCAAATTATATGAAGCTCTAAACAGGGGAACTCCTTGGATAGAGTCTTGAAGACCATAGTCATCTGTGACTCAGCACCGATGTCAACTTCATGGATTTAAGCCTCAGCGAGGTAACCCATAACCAACATCCCTAGTCTTTGTTTGCAGTTGAGGTGCTTCCAAAGAGCCCCTTGCCACTTTGTTAAGGCTTGGCCTTAAACATGTCATCAAGATTATCCAAGTCTCATAATCTTCATGTTGAGCCCGTAGCATATTATTCACGCTAGCCATGATATAACAACGGGCCTAATTATCAGCCTCCTTCCAGAGATTATATGCTTGGATTTGTTCATTTGTGGATTCGCTAGTAGCTATGACAGGAAACGGTGTGATTAGCACAAATTTTAATTTCTCAAAGGATAGGATGATATTTAGGTTCTGTTTTCAATCATTACAATTCTTGCCAGTTAACATGTTCTTATCGAATATCAAAGATAAATTGTCTTTTGAAATTTTTATCTACAATACAGATTCAAATACCAAATATAAGCAAACATTCCACAACAGTTTAGTAAGATAACACAAACAAGTAAACACACAATTGTGCTTATGTGTTAAAACCTTAAAAATATCACAACCTTACAATGATAATTCAACTCAAAATCCAACAAGCCGCCTTAGGGAGACTTGCCAAATTCAATAAGGAATAGGGATCCCCTTAGGTTAATATATGCCATCCAAGACACGTATGATCTGGCATATACTAGTAATCGCTTCTTTGGCCATTAATTTTATGAATAGAGCTCCTTGGGGAGGTTAGTAACAAAATTAATCTTGAGTGTATAACCATTATTTCAACTACTTTATCCATGTGCCACCTTGGGGTGATCAACGATGAACTATGCTAAAGCAAATCATCCTCTTGGAGATCCAACCCGTACATGGTGAAATCCCTTCCTTGAGGTAGGAACCACTATGTGCTACCTATGGACCAACGATAGAGGTCGTAGGTCCTCTTTGCAAAGACCTTCTCCCACTCAATAATTTAAAAGTCAAAGTTTTATGTTAACATGCATGAAAAATTTTTAATAAGCGGCACTCCCTATTCTACTTGGCATGTTATCAGCATATATAGTAAATCATATTATAATATAGACAAGCAAACCTAAATGCAAAGTTGCAAGCCAAATAATAAATAGCAGTAATATCAGGTTCCATCCTAGAGAAACAAATAAAGATTACAAAAGATCAATTAAAATATGTTATCGATTCTTCATCTTGTATCTTCTTGTTATACTTTTCTTCATGTGGCATCCTTTTTCTATTCTTCAATCTCTTATATATCAAAAAGGTTATTTTTCAAGTCATTATAAAATTTCATGTTTCTTAGAATTGTCTCAAAAACAAATTCAAAAACTGCACCAAACAACATACCTTTTTTGAAAATTATTCTACCTTGTTGCTGGCCTGCTGAACTTTCAAATTGTCCTACCGGTCAGTGACTATCGACTTACCGACCTAAAAGGTTTGGCCTATTAACCGGTGCTAAACCAACGTCTTTCTAGATTTTGAAAAATTATTTTTAAGCAGTTTTTAATTTTATTTTCGACAATTCAAAAACATAAAAATTTATAAACATCGAAAAAAATAGAACTCCAATCATCTCTATCTTCTAGTTCCTTCTTCACTTCGAATATTTATTTTAATACAAATTTTACAAATCAAAATTAAAATTACAATAATAAATCCTAGACGGTGATGATAGACTGCCATCTAATTATATGAAAAACTTAGATACATATACTAACCACCAAGGAACCATAACCAGCAAAAATTAATTAATTAAAATAATAAATAGAAAATTAATTAACCATAATTAACTAACAAATATTCACCACTTAATCTCATGATAACATTTAATTATACAAAAACCCTAGAGTGCCAACTCTCTAAAAAATTAAATTCGAGCATAGGAGAGAATAAGATCACATAATTCATGCATATAGCATGATCACTAAGCTGTAAAATCAACGTAAAAACCTAGCTCTGATATCAATTGTTGGACAATAGTACGCAGCAAAGTTTTAAAAATTTTAAATCAGAGTATTTTCAAAAACACAAGTTTGACATGCTAAATATATAAATTAATAATAGATCTTACTAACCTAATTTGTATACCGAAAGCAATAGGAATCTGTGAAGAAAAGAAGGTTCTAGAAGAGCCTTAATCAGCTGGTCTTTTTTTCTATTCTCTATCCACGACTAGAGTGTGAATGGTCATACATCGTACAACTTTTCCACTAGCGACTCTCCTTCCTACCACTTAAAATACCTAGAGTTAAGATTCTTGATGTTGAACAATAGCACTCAGGGAGTTTTAGAATTTCTCTCACTAGAGTACTGACTCTATGCTTCTCAAGTGATCTAAATAACAAAGAAACTCACTCCCTATTTATAGTGGTTAGTTTGGGGTTAAACCTTATTAGATTAGGCTTTAAAATTTGAGTCTGGATCAACTTCAGAGTAAAAATGTGTGAAACACATAACTAATCTAACTGTTGTAGTTGACCGCGATACAAAGCCCGGGTCGGCCATGTTGTCGCAATCATAGAGTTCGAACCAAATTCGAACTCTACAAGTTGATCTAATTGATCCAATCTTAACCAATTGGATAAATCGAATCTTATTTAACTAGGGTATCCTTTATGGAGCCTCAATTTTAATTCAAATAATACAATAGAAAAGTTATCTTATTAAAATAATCATATATAGATAAACCGATATAAATAAAATATTATCCAAATAATTCAACATGCTTATCTTGAATTAGTTCACAAAATTAATCTAACCGATAAATTAATATGAATTATTAAATCCAATTAACTCAAATTTTAACCAATTTGATAATTTAACATAAGTCACCAACATATAGGAAAAACACGCTGTATCATTACAAGATTATTATGAGCTGGCAAAAGGGATCCGATAGACATATATAGATCAAGCTCCTATAAATATTAACTTTAATATCTGAGATATATATTTTATAATTATCAACTCTAGCACTATTTTGCTAAAAGCTTAAAGCTACACTCTTGAACTATATAAAATTACAAAGCTTCAAAAAGCCAACCGTCCATGACATATCATAATGTGTCACATTCCCGTAGGATATTTGTAATCAGCTTAAGAATAAATTTTGTTTTACCTTTCTGATTATTTTTATCTTACGTTCTATTTTTACACAATTGAAATATTTACTATTCATAAATAAGATACTATTTGATTACACAAATGTATCTAAACGGTTAGGCACTCCATTCTTGCAATTACATGATAGTGCATATAAGAGAATATCATTAACTCTACAAAAGAGCTATGGATTCCATATCTATGAATGCGAGTCTACTTGAATCAAGACGTATGTCTCCAATGTATCGGTATCCATACTATCATTAAATCATGATGTCACTCTTTTGTACATCAAAAGACATAAGTCAAGAATACTGGCCCATTAATCATTTCAGGGTTAAGACACAATACACGTGATTGTCTAAAGTGAATTAAATCAAACAAATAAAATTATTAACCAAATCAATTTAACTTTTGTCCTGATCCAATACATTATCACCTATGACAATATCCAATGTTTCTACTCTCCAAGTCCCACTTCGATGACCAAGACAAGCTATCTTCTGTTAGAGATATAGACAACATAACAATCTTAATATGAATAAAGCTCTCAACCTTAATCCCTCGATTGTGGATCTTATCTTTTAGATGATCACCTTTAAGATTCATGTCTTCAGCATAATCTGTCCATCATATGCACGATCTTAAAGGTTGAGACCAACAGTCTCAAACTTTTGTTTACTTATCGTACATTCAACAAAAATGAACTTAAAGAGGACAACGTTGGGTTTATAAATAATAAACTCTTTACTGATAAAATGTCTCCAAAAACTCATAAAAAACATTTAGTTCTTAGGGCACCATGTCTAACATTGGTTGCACCATATATATGCTCTTATCAAGATAGCCATTCAAAAAGGCCATCTTGACACCCATTTGCCAAATCTCATAGTCGAGAGCGGCAGCTATGGACAAGAGAATGCAGATAAACTTAAGCCTGACTACAGGCGAAAAGATTTCTTCATAATCGATTCCTTCCTTTTGCGTGTATCCCTTTGATACCAGTCTAGCCTTCTAGGTTTCAACTTTCCCATCTACTACTCTATTTCTCTTGTAGACTCACTTATACCCTATGGATTTTACCCATTTGAGAAGGTCCACAAGCTCTGAAACTTGATTAGTCTTCATAGACTTCATCTCAATGTTCATAGCATCTATCTAGAGTTTGGAATCAACATCCTCTATAGCCTCTATGCAAGCGTAAGGATCTCTGTCATGTCCAATTGGTTTAACCAAGTAAGCTTCACCATTGAACATATACCACTCAGGTTGACACCCGATCCTCCCACTATGCTGAAGCTCCCTAGATGGTGCTTTGGTTGGTTTTTCTACATTGATTGGATTGGTTTCAACTGGACCCTTGGAGTGATCAGATCACTTGCTAACTCCTCAAGTACCACTTTTCTACAATGCTTAAAGTCGTTAATGTAACTTTAGGAAAGTTGCATTCGCTGAAACCACAATTTTATTTTCCTTTGAGTTATAAAATAACCCCCTTTCATCACTTTGGGATATCGTACAAACACGAAAACTTCCGAGCGTGCTTCTAACTTATTCGCTTCCTTGTATAGGACATCAGCAAGACATCCCTATAGAAGAGTATAGTTTAAGGATGTCTTTCTACCCATCCACAACTCGTGAGGAGTTTTAGGAAATAATTTTGAAGGCACATTGTTTAAAAGATAACTTATGGTTTTTTGTGCATATCCTCAAAAGGATAAAGGTAATGTTGAATAACTCATCATGGACCTAACCATGTCCAACAAAGTCCTATTTCTTCTTTCAGCTACACCATTTTGCTGCAGAGTTCCTTGCACAACCAAATATAATAAAATCCAATTCTCTAATAAGTGTTCTATGATTGATCTAATTGTTTCGATCTTCTTATCGGTAATTATTAAGTTTGATGGGAAAAGCAACGTCTCATATGGTACCTGTAAAAGGGCGTTACAGTTATATTATCAGAGCGGTTTCCATTTCCAAATGCATCGCCACTTGTCAGTTTCAAGTCCCCTAAGTAAGTATAGCAATTATTAACCTTCTAACAGATCGATGTGAAGTTACATTTCCTATGACTACATTATAATTATCTTACTAATCGATGAAATATAGACTTATGTTATTTGGAGAAAAAAGCAATCTTTATCTCATTATTTATTTATAACGGAATAGTTGATAATAAAGAAGTTTTGTGACAAGAGGTTAATTATATGATTATATATTTTTCTTGGAGAAAAAGTTTATGAAAGAGAAGATGAATGATATGTAACTCAAGAGAAGCATAATGATAGTCATGTATTTTTAGTGACTAAATTTGAGAATTATACAAAGATAATAAAAATATTTTGTAAAGTCACATATGAGATCTCTATAGTAATTTTTTAAGTGAAGGATATTTTGCAAATATGCATGTTGTCAACAAGATTGACTATACAAATGTTTGAGGCTTGGTGAGGTTTATTTTGGGAGAAAATTATTTATGATAATATTTTAACAATTAAAGGGTCCATAACATTCTATGATAGAGATCACACATAGCAGTTCCTTTTATGGATGACCTTTGAATTCGTAGAGACTTCAATAGAGTATTCTAGAATTATTAATGCGGAAGATTAGAGATTAAATATGAGATTATTATCTTTTTTTTAGAGGGTATTGATTGAGGAAATTATGGAAGCCTACTATCCGTAGTTATTTTAAGTTTCGAGGATGAAAGTCTTATAAGATGGGGAGAGTTGTAAAACCCACTGTCTTCTTTTATGGATACTTACATTAATTTAACGTTAGAATGTGATATTTTAAATATTATTATAATTTCTGTTTGGTAAGCTAACTTTTTCTTTAGTAATGTTAAAGATGACGTCCGCAAGGGATCGATGCACTCGGGTTTTTTATGTCAAAAATGACGATAAGCATAACTTATTTATTGTTTTTTTAATAATTTTAACTTACTCTAAATTTATAATGTTTATAATACTCTAAAGTTATATATGACCTAAAGTTATATTCTTAACAATGACATAAATTTTATTGCATATTTTTTTATTTTTATAATTTTTATGATATCGTGATAATTACATGTGTAAATTAACATTTTTTTGGGGCCTTGGGAGTAAACATTATTGTTGTATATAAATAATTATGTTTTATAATTAAATTACATCAAATTAGATTAGATTATGTTATATTATATATTAAAATATAACTAATAAGATATTATATCATATTATATATATATATATATATATTATATTACATATATTAACATATATTTTAACATATAATCATGTAAGGATAAAAGCGTGTAAATTAAGAACAAAAAAAAAGAAAAAATGAAAAAATGAAAACCTAATTAGATTAGGATTATACTCATCTAAAAAAAGGAAAAACCTAATTAGATTAGGATTAGGGTTTTCTACACTCATCTAATCTCTTCTCTCTTATAAACCTATAAATATACCTTTAAGCTACCAAAGTCTTCATTCTCTTAATTTCCAACTAAAGAAAATTCTCTTCCTTATCCTCTCTCAAAAATCTCTCCAAGAAAGCCACCATTATCTCTCTAATCCTCAAAACTAAGAATTCATTACTCTTATTTTCTTTTAAGTCAAAGTAGAAGTAATTCTTTTTGGAGATTTTGTATGCAATTCTTCGTATTTGTTGAAGAAAACACAAGAATTAAAGGTATGGCTTAAAGGTTTTCATCGTTTTGAATTTTTATGATTGATATATATTATTTTATGACAAACTTTTTTAAGTAATTGTTCTTTTATGTTATGAATGTATATGCATGTATATTTGTATGTAAAATAAATTATTTTGTTTATTATTTTGATTATAACTATGTTAGTTTATGGTTGAAAGCATTTATGTTCATATAATTTCATAAAATTTCATGAAAATAAGGTTTTGTTATTGGAGTGTGATATGAGAATTTTAGGGTTTTTGGTTAGTCGGTAAGGTTCCTAATAATGTTTTGAAATCAAATGATTTTATTTTCCTATGATTTTTGGATATGATGTGTATTATATTTTAGTAATATTTAAGATTTTTTATAAATTTTTGTTCAAAATATTTTTAGCGTTATGAGCTTTCAATCAAGCACTGCTCATGAAATTTTATTTACTAGCATATTTGTATTTGTGTATTATAGAGTCTATTTTATGGGATAAAAGGTGTCTTTTGATTCTGTAAACAAATTATAATCATTATTGATATGTTAGCTAAATGTCTACAAATTTTGAGCTTCATATCCTTGCTATGTTTTAAGATAAAATTCGTTGATTGTCAAGTACTCAATGGTTATAAATGTTTGCCTGATATGCTCTATGTAATTCGTAAGATAATAAATCATACTTTTAAATGTGTTTTATATGATTTATTATTTTTATAGTTTTTATTTAAATGTCAAGCATATTACATAAAAAGTTCAAAAACATATCATATATATTTGATTTTATAAAAATGTTTGAATTCAATGTGTTTGTTGTTTAGTATGTCTAGTGTTAATATTAACTTTGAATTCGAACATGTGTTTTGAATTACTTCGAATTTATTTGAGGCTGAATTTTGGATGTATTATGATTTTATGTGTTTATTATGTGTAGAAATTTTTATAAATTATTTTATGGTATAGATAATTTAATATGTACTTTTCAATGAGGACTGCTCACTACCAAGACTTTGCTGGCAGATTTTATAGCATTGATTATGTATTATATTTTAATAATCAAATGAAATTTTTATGACTAAAGAAAAATTTGAGCATTATATGTATGTCTTAAAGTTTTTCTTACAAATTTTCATCCTATAATTAAATGTAGATTGAAAGATATAATGTTATGAATCCTTAGAGGTCAATTAGTTTTTATGTCTGGTAGATTCACTTGAATGTCTTGAAAAAATTGAAAAAGGTATTTTAGATTAATATTTTCAAAAGAAGAAAATTTGAGCGATGTTTTTATATGTTAGCTATGCTATGGAAGAAGTTTTAAACTTTATTCATGCGTTTAAGTTGAGATTAATTTATCTAAGTAATTAAAGGTCAAGTTTTCTATCTTTATATGTCTTGACTCTAAATGCATGTTTATGACTCAAAGATACTTTGTTTTGTTAAGAATGATGTGTGAAGATATAACATAGTATTAAATAATATTATGAATATGAATATTAATTTCATGATTATATAAATGATTGACATGAACATTCCAAAAAGCAAGCACATCGAGAACCGCAGCTACGTCACCAAGTTTAAGGTTTAGTAAGTGAGCAAGTCAAGTAAGTACATTCTCACCTACAACATGATAAAAGTGTATGAAAATATTTTGAGAATATGTTTTATGATAGTTTTTAAGTTTGTTTTTACATATTGTCTTTGTATGAAAACTCTTGTTGCAAAAAAAAGGTTTAACGGATGTTTCAATGACAAAGTATGTTAAAGGCATATCTATATATATGTATCATTTAATTAAGCATTGCACACCCTATGTTTTTGTTTATGATGTCTTGCAAGATTTGGACTGGTTATGTTCGGTTTCGGATTAGCTATCCCATTTCTCTCATGACGTCGCACTTATGATGTTAATGGTGTAACGTTTGGGCCCTTAAAGATAAAATGAATAATGTTTTAATATAAAAGTTTAAATGAAAAGATATGTTCTATATAAACCTGTGCCTTGTGTACTACTATGATTATGATTACAAGAAAACTAAGAAAAACCAAAAATATTTAAGATAATTTTGCCAGAATTTCCCCCTCTCCCCTCAGCTAAAAAGAAATTTAGAAAGACATAATTAATAAAGTACTACTGATATCATTAAACATAATTTTTACAACATAAACTAGAAAATATTTTACAAGAAACTAGATTGAAAACTAAAATAAAAACAATACTATAATTATTACAACAACATTTTTATGCTGCGAGGAGGCTCCTCCAACTGAGGCAAAAGCCTCGATATTTATAGTGATTCGAGGTTGCAAACGTCCATTGCTATTTAATGATCTTTACTATTGAAAGTTGACGATTTTTAATTATTTGTTTCTTCTCTTCTTCGCGCTGATCCGCGCTCGTGAGTATGTGAATTTGAGTTTGTAATCCAGTGTGACGCAGACCAGATCAGCACAGAATAGGCACGATCTGAACCTTTCAAAACGAGATCCAATGGCTGTCAAACACGGGCAAGATGGGCCCAGGTTAGACCAGTGGGACCGAGTTTTTACGACCGTTAGATCAGTCTTGATATTCGCATCGAATGGCTGAGAGAGAGGCTACATGTGGTCATGATCGCACGCGATCCAAGACGGTCTGAGACACTCCACTAACACGCTGCAGCTTGTCGGCGCGTGTAACGCACGCGCCAATCATATCTCGACACGTGGACCGCACTTTGAGATTCTGCTGACGCACTGAATGACGCGTTGACACGCGTCTCTTCCTCGAACAGCTAAGATTGATTTGGAAGTGAATTCGACGGTTCCCATGACGCCACATGTCCTCTGCATTTTGAATTTCAAATTTTTTAAAGATTTTTGATGCATTTGATGTATGATTTTATCCATTTTGGTGTCGTTTTGCTCCATTTTTTTTCTCTAGATTTCAAATCTAAAATCACAAACACACTAATATTAATTATTTTACGAACGTAATATTTATTAAAAATATTTATTTTACAATAAAACACACAAAAATAGATAAAAACTCTTAAAATTTCCAGTCTCTTGCGGTTGAGCACAGATATAATTTTTATGACTTGGAAATATTTTTAAAAATTACTAAAAATATAATAAGACATATTTATAAACTTAAAACACACTACCAAATACACTAACACTCAAAATAAAATAACCACATTACTTTTACGGTTTTGATTATTTACAGACTAAACACTTATTTAACACACCAAAATGACTCTAATAATTACCAAAAACATAAAAACACACTAAAAACGTATTTTTAATCATATTTTCACACCAAGACACAAAAATACTTATTAACACAAAATGCTAATAATTAGAGGATTTAATGAGAAATAAAAGCGTAAACAAATGATTTAAGCTTTAGAAAATGTACACTTTTATAGCCTCATCACACCCCCCAACCAGCTTATTGCTAGTCTCTAGCAACTAAAGTGATAAAACTTAAAACAGACAAAAGATTTTTTTTTTTTTTTGAAACTTGCGATTCCTCACTGATTTTCCTCAGGATTATCTTATATTCATGCCCCAAAGTAAAGATGCAAATACTAATTAAGTTATGATTCATTTCTAGAGTTTGTCAATTGTTTAAGATGAATTTTTCCCTGTGTGTGTGAATTTCTATTACTAATCAATGCATATTAACTAGATAAATTTATATTAATATATCTTAATTTATTTAAATAAATTCTCATAAATTTGTTTTTCATCCCTCTCTCCACTAATGTAGAATAACACCTTGTTAAAGACTTTTAGGACTTTATTCGGCTTGTAATGTAAGGCTTAGATTAAAGGTACGATGGAAGATATATTTGAGGCTTAGTTCACCCATAAGACACTTATAAAAATCATGAACCTTTAAAATGTACAATCCAATTCCCAAAGTTTACAATCCCAAACTTGAAATGAAATTTCCTTTGTCAACCACTTTTTATTAAACTCTTTTTTTTTTTTGATCTTTTTGTTTTGTTTTTTTTTTTTTATAACTGAAGAGTTACGTACATATTTTACAGAGGTAGCAGATATTCCTAACTCATCCTAACCTCATAAACCTAAATTCACTTGAAAGAACAGATGTCTTATGAGTGAAAGGTACAAGAAAAGGATTATGAATTAAAAAGGCTAGGCTAAATATATGGGTAACAAAGAAAATAGAACATTAAGCACAACGAGGTGACTAGCGATATAAAATGTAAACAGGTTAGCTTCAAAGGCTCAAACGATCCAAAGATGGCCTAAATTATATCTATAACTTAGTGTTATCTAGGATTTCGTCTCAAGAGGGATTTAAACAAGTTATAAGATTTTATAAAAATAAACCAAATTATACTAACATAAACAGTCTCTAAATTAATATAACAAATCATAGTGCAGATTAAGTGTTCAAATTTTGGAAAATTTTCATCCTAAACATATGGCAAACTAAAGAAACTAACATAAACTTAAATAATATTTAAACTTTACCTTAAGTCATGGAAATGATATAATCTTGATATCGTCATTGGACAGGAGGCAAATCACCAAAATATTTTTAGATTTTTTTTTTTTAAAAAAATTTTAATTTTTTTTTAATTTTTTTTTAATGAATGCAATGCAACCACATAGTTTTTACAATCATGTAGAAACACGTTTCAAGAATGCTAGTCACTCCATTACTCAACTATTTCTACCAAGGTGAAGATACGTTTCAAGAATAATAAATACTCCTTACCTCAGCCATCTTCAAACTTTTATGCTACAAAAGAAAAATGCAGAGATGAGAATTTTACAAACACAAAGAACTTCATTTTCGAACCATTATCGAGACGCATTTCAGGTCAAAACCTTCACTCAGCCATCTCGACCTATGAACACATGAATCTTAAAGTCTTACAAACAGCACACTTTTTTGTCGCTTGGTTTTTTTTAAAACTAGTCCCAGATTCAATCACAAAAGAAAAAAAAATTTGACACAACCTTCTCCCCCCAACCTAGATTGAACGCTGTTCCAAAGTTTAACAAGATTAAATAAGAAGAGTAACAACATATACTTGCCAGAGCGGTTATTCAAAAACAAACACATAAACAAAGACAAAAACAACAATGTTGTAGGTAAAACTAAAAGAGGTAGAGTTTAGAGAGAAAGATCCCAATCTCGTTTGCGTTTTCCGCAGAACTTTGATGTTGCATTGTCCGTTTCAGGATCAATGACGAGTATTTTTTTGAGCAATTCCTCTACAGTAGTGGCAGAGATAAAAATCTTTCTTCCTGACTCATCAAGAAACTTTTGTTCAATAGCATGATCTAAAAAACTAAGCAAACTGTCAAAGTAACCATTTATATTTAACAAACCAATAGGTTTAGAGTGTAGTCCTCACAATTTCCAACTAGCAATGGCAAAAAGTTCCTCTAGAGTTCCTAAACCTCTAGGTAAGGCAATGAAAGCATCAGAAGCAAACTCCATGTCTCTTATTCGCTCAGGCATACCTGCAACTATTTTTTCAACACCAATGGTAGGACCACATAAACGACTTTGAGCAAGGACACCTGGAATAATACCTAGAGCTCCAGTACCTCCAGAACGTCTTCCAGCAGAGACAGTACCCATTAAACCTAGACTACCTCCTCCATAGACAAGATTTATCTTTTTCTTAGCCAAGACATAGCCTAAATGAAATGCATTTTCTATGTAATCAATGCCTCTTCCTGATTTAGAACCACAAAACACACAGATATTGTTGAACTTTAAAGGTGACTAGGACGAGGAATCCATGATAGTTACTAAGACTAGGACTCTCTTTTTTTTTTTTTTTTTTTTTGAATGACTCTATCTTACAAATTCGCTCTGAGAAAAACTTAAGAACTGAAAGGATTTTATAGACACCTAAAGAGAACGTTGGGTAAAATTAAATAAAGATAGCTATGATGACAGACAAGGACAGATAAATATGACACCCCTGCAGACAACTTGTACCTGACAACACTCTTTTTAGTACAACTTTTGACAAATGGGACTAAATTTTAAAATTCGAAGCAAAGCTTATCTTACACGACACACAAGACACCTACCGAATATAATTATGCATCTGACAACAGAAGAAAAGTCAAGATATCATTATTATAAGATAAACGGTACAATCACAATTATTAAACAACAACTGTACAAATCACACAAAAATAAAAATCTTTTTGTTGATGAGATTTTATTCGAGAATGAGTTGAAGAAAACTTTTGTTCATCAAAACGTGTTTCCAGAAATTCCGTTACTCAGCCGTTTTAATGATGTTTTTCATTAAAACCATGATCATACCTCGAATAAATTTTCAATCAATTTTTTTTTTTTTTGGACAAACACATAGAGAAACAAAGAAAATACCTTACAGACCTTGTTCTGAAGTGGAAGGATCATGAGTCTGTTTTCCATCTAACATTCTCACAAACTGAACAGTTGGGTCTTTTAGCGTCAGATTCCCAAGACGTTCTTTTTCTTCATGAAATTGAGGCCAGAGTTGTTTCATAGCCCCCCAGACGTATCCACTTGGATGGGACTCAAGAGAAACTCGGAGATCTTCTAAGTTTTCATTCCTAAGACCATTTTTACAAAACTGAATTTTATCTTCCCTATTTCTAGATACGAAACCAGGTGAGAGACATTTTCCAAAACAAGTTTGACGAGAACATTTATGACATTTTGACTCCATACGATGAGCTTTTCTTTTTCTAGCACACAGACTTGTACCCATACCAGGCAAACCTACATTATTTACATCATTTGAACGAGCAAGACCTTCTATGTACATCTTGATATTAGTACGAAGCTTAAAACACGAAAGTACCCAAAGACGAGTGGCTCTAGTTTTATACTTCTTTCTGATCTCTCTTTGAGAAAGTGAAGGGAAATATTTCTTTAAGTGCTCATATTTCGGATCCATGATTGAGAAATTGAGATTCTTGAGAGTGAATTGAAAGCTTTAAGAGAGAGTTCGAGAGAGAATTGCAAAGATTTTTGTGGAAACAGAAGAAAAGAAGATTGAAAAGTGTTTGAAAGATTGAAGAATTTTGAAAGAGTTTTGAAGAATTTCTTGGAATTTTAGCGTGAAGACAGAGAAAATTTGAGAGAGAGAACAAGAAATTTAGAGAGAGAAGAACAAAGATTTCTGAGCTTGGATGTACAGTAACAGATTTTATAGACAAAGGGTAGGCTTCTGTTCAGACACGGGGAAGCTTGCTCAGACGCACATGAGAGTAATGGGCTGAACTAAAATGGGCCAAAGAAAAGTAACCTAACAGATTACTCAGACAAGAAAATATTTTTGTATTTTTGAGTTTTTTTTTTATAGATCTAAAATTCAGAAAAATTCATTGAAAATTATTTCATTAAAATGCGTTTCTAGAGGCCGTTGATACAAAAATACCAACTAATCGTGCTGGTTATAACCTCCATAATTTCTACCATTTTAATGAATTTTTGAAATTATTTTTCTGATTTTTAGGAAAAACAAAGAAAATAAAGATATGACAAACACAAAAAAAAAAAAAGACAATACAAACATTAATCTATAACTATGATTTCAGTTTCTGGTTCGGAGTCAGAATCGTCAATGTGGATGACTGTTGGAAGAGATGCTCTAAACCTTCCCAAAAGATAGCACTCCCAAAAAGTTAAGTTGCCAGCAGCTGCAAAGAATCTTTGCTGAAATTCTTCTTTATCCATGAGATCATACATGAGGTCATCCATAGTGTCACCCACAGTGTCACCCATCACCACATCTTCAGGTTCTTCAAAAACTTCATTTTCACATTCAGCCTCAAAATTCGAAATGTTTGCTTCAAGGGATTGGTTAGAAACATTCACAGGATGGTTGTCAACCTTGGGTGGAACATTCGAATCAAAAGAATTAGCCAAATCAGCCAAGGGATCAACAAATGTTCCTGAAGTATTGCTCTCAACAAAATTCACTTCACACTTTCCAGAGGGTGATTGTGCCATGTTAAAAACGTTGAATTCTGAAGTCATATTCCCAAAAGATAATTTTAGTATTCCATTTCTACAATTAATCAAAGCATTAGAAGTTGCAAGAAATGGACGACCCAAAATGACAAGAATTTGAACATTTGTATTTGTGACAAGTTGTGTATCCAAAACAATGAAATCCACTGGGTAGTAAAATTTATCAATTTGGACTAACACATCCTTGACAACACCTCTTGGAATTTTTACAGATCGATCAGCTAGTTGAAGTGTGACAGAAGTTGGCTTTAGTTCACCTAAACCTAATTGCTGATAAACAGAATAAGGTAAGAGGTTGACACTAGCACCAAGGTCTAACAAAGCATGTTCAATTTTAGTATTTCCGATGATGCAAGAAATTGTGGGACAACCAGGATCTTTGTATTTCAATGATGAATCATGTTGAATGATGGAACTAACATTCTCAGCTAAAAATGCAGTTTTAATCACATTATGCTTTCTTTTAATTGTACAACAATCTTTCAAAAATTTCGCATAAGATGGGACTTGTTTGATTGCATCTAAAAGTGGAATGTTAATTTTGACTTGTTTGAACAGTTCAAAAATTTCAGCATTTTTGTCAAACTTCTCTTTTGAAAGCAAAGCTTGAGGAAATGGAATCTTTGGAACAAATTTCTCTTTTGAAACACTCTTTTCTTTTTCAGAATTTTCCTCATCACTATTAATTTTATCACCACTTTTCAAAGTTGAATTAACGTTCTGATCTTTTAAAAGATTAGGTTTATCAACAGTTTTTCCACTTCGAAGAGTTGTAACAAAGTTAATAGTTTCTTGTTGTGCCTGTGAACTAGAAGAGGCAATTTCATTTGCAGATGGATAATGTACAGGTTGAGCAGCAAATTTGCCTTTTTCTTGAATGCGAAGAGAAGAAGTGAGTTTAGAAATGGATTCTTTAATTTCATGAATGTCTTAAGAAGTGCGAGTGTTGTGAACTTCCTATTTTTGAATGAATGATTTTTGAGCTTGAATGAAAGTTTGCAAAGTGTCTTCAAGAGTTTTGACTCGAGAATGGAGATTTTCAGAAAAATTTTGTGGAGGCCTTTGAAAATTTTGAGAATTTGATGGAAATGGTGGTCGGCCTTGAGAGTTTTGTGGTGGAAATGGTGGTGGTGGTTGATATTGCTGTTGTGGTTGATCATTTCTCCAACTGAAATTGGGATGATTTTTCCATTGTGAATTGTATGTGTCAGAGTGTGGGGATGGAAATGGCTGTCTAGGTGGGTCCAATTGATTTGTGTAATTCACCTATTCATGGGACTCTTTCTTAAAAATTGGGCATTCATAAGTTGAGTGTCCTAGAGTTTGGCAAACACTACACAAAATTTCAATTTTGGGTTCTTGGACATTCCTTCGTTCCATGGCTTCAATCTTTTTAGTCAAGCATGCAATTCTAACACTTAGATCATTTTCTTGACTAAGTTGATGGACACCTCTTTGAGCATTAGCAAGATTAGATCTAATTGAGCCTTCAGAATTACTATGTTGCCAGTATTGAGAGTTATTAGCCAAATTATCAAGGAAATCTAACGCTTCATCAGGTTCTTTATCAAGGAATTCTCTATTACACATTGTTTCAACAAATTGACGGGTTTCAGGAGTTAAGCCTTCATAAAAAAAACTAATGTAACGCCATTTTTCAAAACCATGATGTGGGCAAGAATTCAACAAATCTTTAAATCGTTCCCAGCTTTGGAAATAAACTTCTTTTGCATTTTGGGAAAAATTTTGAATTTGTTTTTTCAAAGCATTGGTCTTATGTGTTGGAAAGAATTTTTTCAGAAACTCAGTTTGCATTTCTTGCCATGTACCTATTGACCTAGGTTTTAAAGAAGTAAGCCAAGTTTTAGCTTTGTCTTTTAAAGAAAAAGGGAAAAGCTTAAGCTTAACAATTTCATTTGAAACTTCCTGGTCAGTGAAGGTAGCACAAACATCTTCAAACTCTCTAAGGTACAGATATGGATTTTCAGATTCTAAGCCATGAAAATTGGGAAGCAAGTTGATCATTCCAGGTTTAAACCTAAAGTGATGAGCATTGAGAGGAAAAACCAAACATGATGGAGTGGATTCACGGGGTGGTTGCAAATAATCTCTTATTGAGCGAACAATAGGATTGATGATTTGTTGATTAACAATAGCTTCATTATGAACACTTTCATCATCAGCCATTTTTGGTGAATTTGAAGACACAACAGAGACGAAATGTGATTCTAAACTTTTCCTAACTAACCTACGACTATTAGACTCATGATACCAAACTTGCATACAAATTATTTAAATATTTACAAAATTTTATAGACAAATACTAAGCTTTTCTCCACTCAGGGAGAGTAGAGTAGTAAATGAAAAGTATCTGCCTTATTGATTTTGTGA
The DNA here is from genome assembly GCA_025403435.1 of Artocarpus heterophyllus. Taxonomy (NCBI): domain Eukaryota; kingdom Viridiplantae; phylum Streptophyta; class Magnoliopsida; order Rosales; family Moraceae; genus Artocarpus; species Artocarpus heterophyllus. The sequence continues at coordinate 32,626,743 of CM046338.1, forward strand.
AGTTGCGAATTATATTTTTCAAGAATGCCCCCAGGAAAGATTGGTGGTGTTAAGGCTCCTTAAGAACCAATCTCCTTGACAGAACAACGTTACAGGAATGACTGGTGTTGGAAAAATCACCAAAAGTGAACCGGTTATGGGAAAGAATTTCGAACCAGTACCAGTCCCCAATACAAAACTTTCCCAAAAAATAATTTTCACAAAAACACAATTTGTTTATTAAGTATTATGGAAAACCTAATCTAAAATTTTATGAAGTTTTATTTCTAAGGCAAAAACCTAAAACTAGCAAAATAAATATTTTACAGAAGAAATGAGAGAAAATAAAATTTTTATGATTTTATTTTTATTTTTTGATTTTTTTGATTTTTATTTATTTTTTATATATTTTTTTTGTTATTTTTTTTATTTTTTGAATATTAAAATAGTGACATGAATAGTAACTACCACAAATAGTAACTTACAGAAAATGCATGCAGATTTCTACGTGAACAGTACTTAATACCTATAAAACAGAAGATATTAACAAAAGAAAAGAAATAAAACAAAAGAAAAGAAAAGTTAGTAATATATAAAAGAAAAATAAAAAGGAAGAGAAAATATATTACACAATATTATACTGTACTAAAAACAATACCTTCCCTGGCAACGGCACCAAAAACTTGGTCTCGCGTCTATTTACGCATTTTAAACTAACCTCAAGTATAAGGTTGTCTCAAGTAATATTTTCTCGGTGAATCCGAGGTTGAACCCACAAGGAAGGATTTATTTAGTTCCAGTACATGTATTATATTAACTTTTTCTTTTTATTTAAACTGAAAAATTTGAGGATTAATATTAATTATTCACAAAATGTATTTACAATATTTACACATTTTTTTTCAACATTTTTCATTTTAGATTTTGATAATATGGAACTTTAATAACAAGAAATGCAATTAATAACTTAAGCAGAGTAACAACAATAATAACGACAATTAAAAGAAGTGAAACAGCAATAATAACAGGGCTGAGGTTCAAAGATTCCGTTCTGACGATTATCTTTAATATATTTTAGTTTCTCTTTTTATTTATTAGTTAGTTTAAGTATGCACTATGCCATCCTATGTCGACAATAAATCAAGAATTACCAAGCATTTATTGTGCCATTCCATGTCTATAATGCAGCAAAAACACAACTTAATAAATAAACAGCATTTCAACATAACTTAACTAAAATAACAACCAAGATAGTAAGTTAAGCATTTACCGAGCCATTCTCTGTCTACGAGTAATCAAGGTCCTCCCAAGCATTATCTGTGCCAGTCTATGTCGTCGATAAATCAAAACCGTAATTTTGGCAGAGTTCTAGCTAAGAAAATATTGAAATTCTAGGTTTTCTAAGAGAATATTTTGGCATTACAATAGCTTAGAAAACTAAGAAAAACCAAAAATATTTAAGATAATTTTGCCAGAATTTCCCCCTCTCCCCTCAGCTAAAAAGAAATTTAGAAAAACATAATTAATAAAGTACTACTGATATCATTAAACATAATTTTTACAACATAAACTAGAAAATATTTTACAAGAAACTAGACTGAAAACTAAAATAAAAACTATACTATAATTATTACAACAGCATTTTTATGCTGCGAGGAGGCTCCCCCAACTGAGGCAAAAGCCTCGGTATTTATAGTGATTCGAGGTTGCAAACGTCCATTGCTATTTAATGATCTTTACTATTGAAAGTTGACGATTTTCAATTATTTGTTTCTTCTCTTATGTGAATTTGAGTTTGTAATCCAGTGTGACGTAGACCAGATCAGCACGGAACAAGCACGATCTGAACCGTTCAAAACGAGATCCAACGGCTGTCAGACGCGGGCAAGATGGGCCCAGGTTGGACCAGTGGGACCGAGTTTTTAGGACCGTTAGATCAGTCTCGGTATTCGCATCGAATGGCTGAGAGAGAGGCTGCATGTGGTCATGACCGCATGCGATCCAAGACGGTCTGAGACACTCCACTGACACGCTGCAGCTTGTCGGCGCGTGTAACGCACGCGCCAATCGTATCTCGACACGTGGACCGCACTTTGAGATTCTGCTGACGCATCGAATGATGCGTTGACACGTGTCTCTTCCTCGGACGGCTGAGATTGATTTGGCAGTGAATCCGACGACTCCCATGACGCCATGTGTCCTCTGCATTTTGAATTTTGAATTTTTTAAAGATTTTTGATGCATTTGATGTCCGATTTTATCCGTTTTGGTGTCGTTTTGCTCCATTTTTTTCCAGATTTTCAAATCTAAAATCACAACACACTAATATTAATTATTTTACAAACGTAATATTTATTAAAAATATTTATTTTACAATAAAACACACAAAAATAGATAAAAACTCTTAAAATTTCTAGTCTCTTGCGGTTGAGCACAGATATAATTTTTATGACTTGGAAATATTTTTAAAAATTACTAAAAATATAATAACACATATTTATAAACTTAAAACACACTACCAAATACACTAACACTCAAAATAATATAACTGCATTACTTTTACGGTTTTGATTATTTACAGACTAGACACTTATTTAACACACCAAAATGACTCTAATAATTACCAAAAACATAAAAACACACTAAAAATGCATTTTTAATCATATTTTCACACCAAGACACAAAAATACTTATTAACACAAAATGCTAATAATTAGAGGATTTAATGAGGAATAAAAGCGTAAACAAATGATTTAAGCTTTAGAAAATGTATACTTTTATAGTCTCATCAGGCAGCCCCAAAAACTGCCTAATTGCATTTTGTAAAAACTGCTAAAATAGTTCTAGGAGTACTAGAATTGTTTTGCCATTTTTGGCCATTTTTTATCCAAATTTTATGTTTTGCTAAACACAAAAGTTTTAAATTTCGATGAGACAAGCAACTCTCGTGAAGAAATTTTTCAAAATCTACATTTAAAATACAATCATAGACAGTTTTTCAAAACTGCCCAAAACCTATATTTTTAGGCAAAAAACAATTTTGAAGTTTCAGATTGTTTCAAGACCGAATTGCAATTTTTGCCAAACATAAAAGTTTTAGTTTGCATCAAAATGAAGAACTTTCATGGAGAAATTTTTGTGAAAATCTGCTTTCAAATTGGACTTAAATTGGGATTTATAAAAATAGTTAAAACATTTTAATTGGTAAAATCTGCAAAGTTTTAACCGTGAAACAATTTTGCCAAAAATAGTAACTGGGACTTTAAAACAAGCATAAAAAATTATTAGGACATGTATTTAAAACAAGTAATTTATATAGGAAAAACTTTTAAAGAAAAACTACCTGTAACATATGATTTCACCTAAACTTTCTAAAACTAACTAAAAAGGTACCTTTTGGTACTAGTTTTTGTAAACAAAGATCGCGTGACTATAAAATCATATTTTTTGATAAACCAAGAAATTAAATGCTCTAGAGAGATAATATAAGCGTAAGATTTAGTGCGTTACCAATTTCAGCCATTATTTTAAGGAGCAATTTTTATTTGAAACTTTGAGTTCTATGGACGAGATTTTGTAAAGAAACTTTCATAGTTTTCAATTTGACACGAATTAAGTTATCATAAACACCAGATACACTAGAGCCATAATACTACGATGCTAGGCACGGGTCTAACATCCATTTTAGTTTAAAAGACCACTTGGGTCATAGTTCATCGGTATAGTGCATATCACATCATAAACAGGCTTAACGGGCTTAGAACCAATTATGAGCCTATTAAATAGATGTAGATTATGGCTAAGAAGAACTTAGATTAAGAATCATTAATTTATGAAATCATTAATTTAGTGGATTAAGGACATATAGACTTAGTGCTTTAGATAATTAACTAATTATTGTTAAATTAATTAATTATCAACCTTGATATGAATAAATGGAATTAAGAAAAAATTTAAATATTATGGGGATGTAATTAAAAAGTTAGTCCTTGTAATAAAAATAGCAAATTATATGATCAAAGAATTACAATATAAAATAGTGATCAAATTGTGCTAAAATTAAAAATAGCATAAAATAGATTTTCTTACACACTCTTAATGGGTGTCATACACAGAATCATTCTCTAAGGAAGATAAGGAACTTCAAGTAAACCGAGAAACCTACTACAAGAAAATAGGTAAGTAGGAATATCACCTACAGTATGAATAGTTTTTAAATAAATTTGTTTTTACTTGATTTCTAAAATTTTATAATGAATGTTTAGTGATATATGCTGCCATAATTCTGTTAGGACATATATATTATAATGTGTTTGCATCTTGATGTCATGAAAGATGTATGATGTATGCCATATTAAAATATACTATTTGTGCACTTTCAGCTAAGCATGTTTTTAGTATTGGTATACATTGTTATGTAGTAACATATTATATTGCATACAGATAATAAGACAAGTGAAACTAAGTAAGATAAGTTAAGAGTGTCATACCAACCTCTCAATCTACAGAGAGACTTAAATGTTAAAAGATTATGGTGTTGTTGGGACCTTGCAAATCCTAATAACCGAAATACAATTTATGATCTCGATGTAGTTAGGGACCTCGTGAACCTTGGCTTCCCAAAGATTGCATGCAACTGGTACATTCACCTAGGCCCAAAGAATAAGATAAGATAAAGCCTAAATAATTAAGCATAAAACAGGTCAATAAGCAAGCATAAAATGATCATGCATAGTTTTATTAAATGATCTTTAAATTGTTTTGTGAGTTAAATTCCCCACTTGCTGAGCGAAAGTTCATTTAAGTATATTTATGTTGTAGCTAAGGAATCTATCGACATCACTTGATTAGGCAGTGGCAAGCGGTGGATAAATGTTGAAGATACCGCTCATGCAAAAATGTATTTTCCACATTATGTTGTTTTTTTATAAAATTTTGTATCTGTGAAAAATTAAGTAGTATTACGTAATGAGCTTTAGAGACCGAGGTTGTAGTCATTTGACATCAAATTTTAAAAGAAAAAGAAACAAACAAAGAAAGAAAGAGGTTTTATGACTTTCAACATGAAACATATATATCAATGTTGCAACCGAAAATGCAATAAATATATGTAATTTTTCTAATAGAAAATTATAGTAATAAATAGTTTTATGAACGTTTTTAAAGTATCATTTTAAATTAAGAAAAGTATTAGAAGAATAATTTTTAGGAAAATTATCACACTAGCTTTTAAAAGATTAAGTTTTAAGAAATTTATATGTTAGTTTTAAGATAATAAATTATAAGAAAAATATATGATAATTTTAAAGAGGTTTTAAAAGCATTTAAATTAGGTATTTATATCGATATTTAATTTAAAATTATTTTAGAAATATTTTCATTTTAATTAAGGAATGTTTTAAAGGAAGAAATTTTTAAATAAGTACATTTTCACTTAAAAGAAAAGCCTTAAAGAATTACTATTATTTTTATGTTTTAAAAAATTTAAGGTATGAAGTCTATAAAGAATTAAGTATTAGAAAATTATGATTATATTAAAGCGTATTAATTATAGTTACATTATTAGCACATTTAAGGATTTAATTTTATGTTAGATTTATGGCATTAAGTTTTGAAAAATAATAATTATTTTTTTTAAGGATATATGTTCAGGATTCAATATCAAGATTTCATTTAAAAAAATTATTCCACAAATTTAAGTACTTTGTGTTAATGCATGTTAAGATTAAGATTGTGTAGTTAAATAACGGCCATATAAGCAGGAAAGTTACAGTTAGTATCAAAGTCGGTATCCTCCCACCCTACTCCAAGTCATCACGTGTCTACTATGCCATAATCTAAGTAAGTTAAATTTAGTTTATGCTAATTAGATTATAATAGCTAATAGGTAATATCTTTTGCATAATGACACAGCGAGACGATCGACATGCCAGCACAGTGTAGGACATCCCTCCCCGACCGGACGCCGAGCCTAGTCGCTATGACACACCAAATACAAGAAGCTATACTAGATGTCAACTTCCCAACTAGGCAAGACAATACTTGGAATTGCATGATCGTGTTGACCGACACTTCGAGACGATCGACTCGTGGAGCATGAATCTGGGCAAGGAAATATGGACCTACATTTGGTGATTCAAAAAAGATTTTCTACTAAAACTTCCCTTCAAGATAAGTAGGGAACAGAGGAGCAAGATCTTCCTCAGAGGGCTACCATAAAAAATGCTAACATTAGGATGCTTTTCCTGGAGCGTGTTCGAGCACTTTGCTAGAAAAAGGCTTCCTAACCGAGCTCATTAACAAGGGCATTAGTATCCAATCTGAAGATAACGTAGAAAAGTAGACAGTGGACGTATCACTATAGGGTTAGTAATATACCATGATAAACAGCCGAGTAGGTCTATGTATGATATAAGAAATAGAATGTATGTATAAACAATTAGTAGCTTCAAGCAAGAAGAAGTTTTATGTTTTATGACCTGTTGGAGATATGTAAAGTCTCAAAACTAACAACAGATTTTGGTATGTAATGATTGTTGATTAAAAATGTGTGTGTTTAGCAATACTATAATGTTAATGCATGAATGTTATGATTAATGCTTGTTAATGGTATTATAAATAAATTACAGTTTACAAGTACAATGATAGGCCTATAAGCAACCCATGAGAGCTAGACCCTTTAGATTGCATTGATGGAAAGAGAGATCCTGTTATATATAAATATAGATATGGAATCTCAATAAGCATAATTATATAGGTCTTATAGGGAATCTTGATGCAAGCAGAAGTCTAAAGGATAAGAGAAGAACTTCCTAAAGGTCACAAACTGTCTATGGGTGGTTACTTCTAAATAAGTTTTATGTAAGACCTTAAGAATAAGTATCAAGCCCATATTGTTTGTCTAAGGGATGGATGAACATGGTAGAAAAAATCAATAGCTTTCCTCTAGACGAGATTTAGAAATTTTCAAACCACTGACCTAAGCATGCGAGTGCATTTCCTAGTTATTCCCTGCCTCTTGCCCAATCATAGAAATAAAGTAAAGTGCAGCACAAAAGGTGCCCATCAGACCAAATATATATATACATATATATAATCCCTCCTATATTTATCCCTCCCTAGGAAAGAGTCCTTGTTAAGTTCAAAGTTAAACACTAATGGTTAGACTAATGAAACTCAAGAGTTAGACAATAAAATTATAACCCTTAAACCTAACCATCAAGAATCATGATGCCATGTAATCAAAATCCCTGGACTAAGAAAAACAATGGAAACCTTCAGTTCAAAATGCTGATGATAATGCCAAAATATGGTAATAGTAACAAAACTCGTTGGCTATACAATAAGGGAGACTAAAGACATAATTAAAATAAGATTCAAATGATATGAAGGGATTGTTTCATGTAGATTATGTCTCGTCAAATGAGTACACAACTCTTAGCCTATTTTGGACTCAAAAATAAGGAGGAATACAAGTAGCATACTATGTTAGAAAACTTTTGAAGCCCAAGAACATGACCATTAGTAAAAGAAGTAAAGGAATCCTAGGATGATTTAGGACACTCTAGTGACCTAGAGGAGGAAAGATATGTAGCCCACTATAGATATGATATTTACCACATAGAAAGTCAAGGACATATTGTGACATTTGTATAGTAGAAATGCGATCGGTTTGAATTTGAAATGAGAGACAATACCATATAAATGGTAGAAAATCAAGAGATGGCCCAAGTAGAATTATGCCATCAAGCATAAGGGACCAGTTAGAGCTAGAACGACATGTGATCCTAAGGAAATAATTACTCAAAAGACTAGAACTACAATTCTAAGTAGATATAACATAGATAAGCCTCTAGAAACCCCTTGTAGATTAAGGGAAATAGTGTAGGTTTGCGCTATCTATGAGAGTACACCTCACCTAGAAATATAAGGTTTAGTTCTAGAATGGTCATCTAACCTTATAAAGGTTGCCAAAATGGATAAAATTACCGAACCACTTATAGTATACTAGATAGCATGTTTTAGATTCTAGAATCTATATAAGGAACAAGAAACGATGATATGATTTCCATACAGTAAGTAGACCTTATAAACCCCATGATTTGGTATCATCATGAAACTTTCAACTAAAAGAAAGTTGAACCTCTAACTTACTTTTAAGTATCCAAAGGAACTAGTCAAAGGCACACTAGACTCGACTAGAAAATCACCAAAATGACTAGGTAAAATCAAGTTGAAGCTATGAAATTTCTCATGATCAGTAGAAAAGTTGCAAAAGCAAACCATGAGGTACCTTATGAATATGAAATATGGAAACAAAATCCCTTTTTTCTCTCACTCCCAAATAGGAACAAGACACATGCAAGAGAGATACAAAAGGAGAAACTCAAAAATTGTGAACCCTTAGAAGTTTAAAGTGAGTAGATAAGCATGTTTTAGACTGTCATGATCGCTAGTCCCGATACCTAGATGAAAAAAACCCGCAAGTAAAGTGATAAAAAGATTAATTTTGGCCAATCCCTATGTCCCAAATCATGATCTGGATGCAGATACAAAACCTAGGATATGCAGAAGAATTAGTACAAGTCTTGGACTAGGAAAAGGAGGGCCTTAAATATATATATATATACAAATATATATGTATATATATATACATATATATATATATATATTTATAAGGCCATATTCCTCATCTACACACTTTGGTAGAATCATTAAGAGAAAGAATACTTACAACTGTAAGTTACGAAATAATAAGATACCGGTAGTTTATTACAATTTTCAAGGACAAAAATTTTATAAGGTAGATATATTGTAATGACCGAAAAAATCCATAAATTAATAAGTATAACTAATTAAAGATTTTTTCATGACTACACCATTGAGTTCATAGGAAAATATAAGCTTAGAAATTATAAGTTAGGTTTCGGTAAGAATTACAGGGAAATGTTTACAAAAGAGCATGAAAATCTAAGAAAATTATTGATTTTAGACAAGTCAATACATTTTTTTAACAGCTTGAGCAAGATTGGGTCTGATAGTTAAGCATTAAATTAATTATGTTATATAGAACTCAAGGATTTAAGTCAAGGGTTTTCTTGAAAAACCCGAACACTTAATGTGGAAATTCCATTGAAATTTCCACAATTTTATAATTAGAGTGAATTTGATAGTATTTAATACCATTAAGCATCTCAAGGATATTTTTAGAAAAACTATTTAAATTAGTAGACCTTTCATCTTAAAATTAAAGATGAATGTAGCCTATCAATGAGAAACCTTAAATTCAATAAATTAGAATTCCAAGTATGAGTACTATGTTTAAGTTGTACATATAGGCACGTTATTGTAGATAAACAAAATCAGTAAGCTCTTATTTAATTTCAAGAGTTTATTATTAGTGAAATCGAGAAATTAATGTTACAAGCACTAAGAACCTAGTCCATTATAGCAAAGGGTGAGAAAATCCTATAATTTAATAATGTAGTTCACATATTTAAATCAAGGATTTTCCTAAAAATATTATGTATGAATTTTGTGATTGAAGAATTTACAGAATTAATATAAGAATATTCCAAAAATTCTAGAGTAAACTTTATAGTCAAATTTATTAACTGTCGTAATTTAAGAGATTGAATCATAAATCCTACCACAACTAAGGCAAGAGAAATTTCAATCCATAAATAACCCAAGAAATTTAATTATAAGAATTTTCAAGTGCAGTATTAAGTTAGCAGTATATGGAGAAATACTTTAACGCAAATTAGATCCTTAAATTGCCAATTAATTAAAAATCAAAGCTAGCGAGTAGTTGTATTGACAAAAAAATGCTACGCTAACTCGGATAGTGACACTGTTAAAAACTATGTCATTACTGAGTCTAGATATTAAAAAAGTCAAGTTTAGATTTATATTAAGCCTAGAGTAAATTTCTGGTTTTACAATTGAGGTTGTTTATGTTCTTCTATTATTAATGTTTATGATTTTTTTCTTGTTTTGTTTAGGTGGCCAATTGAATTGGACTTGTAAATATTCTATAGCTAGATTGGGATGCTTGATCTATAATTGTGTTGTTGTTTTAGTCATTAGTAACAAATTATGGTAATTGATTATGGTCAAGTTTTCATATGATTGCATGCGGAGCATAACCTTGGTTAAATGATTCGAGCTTGTATGATTGTTGCTTAGATCAACATATCTTTCTCAATTTAATGCTTCTATTAGATTAAGTCTAGAAAGCTTGTTCTAGTTTGTTTAATGGGAAGAGGTTTAATAGAGTGTTTGTCTTATTAAATCTACAAACTACAGAAAGTTTGAGATAGCAGAGTTTGTTGCTATCTATGGTTGGTAGTTTCAATAGAGACTTGGGAATATTTTTATGATTAATTTGTATAGTTATTGTTTAGTAGTTGCGAATGATTCATTAACCAATTTTACTATTATTCTTTTGTGTTTATTTATTTTCTTTTGTTTTTTAATTTTGCCATTCAGTTAATTAATTTCAAAATCCCTATTCTATTTTTTATTTTATTTTGTCTTAGATTTTAGTGCTAATAACTAATTAATTATACCCAATCCTCCTCGAGAACGATCCTTGCTCACCACTACACTCAATAACTACTATATTTTAAGTAAGGTTAATTTGGTGTGCCCTCTAAGGTTTACCAAGAATTGAGAAGGGGCCATGTTTAAATAAGAAACAAGTTTTAATAAGTGTTTAAATTAACTATTATTTCTTTGGCTAAATTAGTATGTTTTTCACACAAGAATTAAAATGGTGTTATGCCTAAATAACGAGCCATAACTTTGACAAGTTTCATGAATTCACTATTGTTACCATTACAAAATCAATGTGTTTTTCATGCAAGAAGTGAAAAGGGGTGTGCTTAAGTAATAAACAAGTTTTAACAAGTTGTTTTTTTTCAATTTACTATTGTTTTAATGGCTAAATTAGTGTGTTTTTCTCACAATAAGTGAAAAGGGAGTGCTTAATAAGAAGTAAGTTTTAAAAAGTTTTTTCAATTTACCATTGTTTACATGGCTAAATTAGTGCTTTTTTAATATGAGAATAGAAAAGGGGGCTTATTTAAATAAGAAATAAGTTTTTTCAATTCACTATGGTTTCCATGGCTAAATCAATACATTTTTCACATAAGAAGTCAAACTATAGCGTGCTTGAATAATGAGCCATAATTTTAACAAGTTTTTCATTTCGCTAATGTTTCTATAGTTATATCAATGTGTTTTTCGACACAAGACTTGAAAAGAGGGCATGCTTAAATAAGAATAAGTTTTAACAAGTCCTTTTAATTTATTATTGTTTCTATGCCTAAATTAGCACGCCTTTTATACAAGAATTAAAATGATGCCATGCTTAAATAATGAGCCATAAATTTAACAAGTTTCTTCTATTGACTATTTTTTCTATCGGTATATTATTGTGTTTTTCACACAAGAAATGAAAAAGGGTCGTTTTTAAATAAGAAATAATTTTAACAATTTTTTCAATTCACTATCGTTTCTATGCCTAAATTAGCATGTTTTTCACATAAGAATTAAAAAAAGGGCGTGCTTAAATGAGAAATAAGTTTTAACAAGTTTTTTGAAGTCATTATTTTTTCTACGGCTAAGTTAGTGAGTTTTTCACACAAGAAGTGAAACCGTGACGTGTTTGAATAATAAACCGTAATTTTAACAAGTTTTTGGAACTCATTGTTGTTTCTATGGCTAAATTTGTGTGTTTTTCACACAAGAAATGAAAAAGGGGCATGCTTAAAAAAGAAATATGTTTCTAGAAGTTTTTTCAAGTCACTAGTGTGTATTTTCACACAAAATGAAACGGTAGCATGCTTAAATAACGAGCTATAATTCTATTAAGTTTTTAAATTCACAATTGTTTCTATGGCTAAATTAATATGTTTTTCACATAAGAAGTGTGGAAGGGGTGTGCTTAAATAAGTAATAAGTTTTAACAAGTTTTTCAATTCCCTATTGTTTTTAAGGCTAAATTACTGTGTTTTTCACACAAGAAATGACAAGGAGGCATACTGAAGTAAGAAATAACTTTTAACATATTTTTTCATTTCATTGTTGTTTATATGACTAAATCAGTGCATTTTTTTGCAAAAGAATTGAAAAGGGGGCAAGCTTAACTATGAAATAAGTTTTCACGAGTTTTTTGATTCACTATTGCTTCTATTGCTAAATTAGTGTATTTTTCACACAAGAAGTGAAACCATGGCGTGTTTAAATAACAACCCATAATTTTAACAATTGTTTCTAATTCACTATTGTTTTTATGACCAAATTAAAGAGTTTTTCATACAGGAAGTGAAAAAAGGGCATGCTAAGGTAGAAAATAAGTTTTAAGAATTTTTTGCAATTCACTATTTTTCTAGGGTTAAATTGGTGTGTTTTTCACACAAGAAGTACAACCGTGGCATGCTTAAAACACGAGCCATAATTTAAACAAGTTTTTTCAATTTATTATTGTTTCTATGGCTAAATTAATGTGGTTTTTAGACAAGAAGTGAAAATGGGGTGTGCTTAACTGAGAAATCTGTTAATTTAACTAGTTTTTTCAATTCACTATTGTTTTTATCGTTAAATAAGTGCCTTTTTCACACGAAAACTGAAACGGTGGCGTGCATAAATAAAGAATGATAATTTTAACAAGTTTTAAAATTCACAATTTCTTCTCTAGCTAAATTAATACATTTTTCACACAAGAAGTGAGAAGAAGGCATGCTTAAATAAGTAATAAGTTTTAATAAGTTTTTAGATTCACAATTGTTTCTATAGCTAAATTAATATGTTTTTCACACAAGAAGTGAGGAGAGGACATGCTTAAATTAATAATAAGTTTTAACAAGGTTTTTCAATTTATTAATGTTTCTATAGCAAAATTAGTAGGTTTTTCACACAAGAAGTGAAAAGGAGTGTGCTTAAATAAAAAATAAGTTTTAACAAGTTTTTTCAATTCACTATTTTTTCGACGACTATAGTAGTGCATTTTTTCACTAAAAAACTAAAATGGTGATGTGTTTAAATAACAAACCATAATTGTAACAAGTTTTTAAATTGTCAATTGCTTCTATGGCTAAGTTAATATGTCTTCACACTAGAAGTGAGAATGGGGCATGCTTAAATAAGTAATGAGTTTAAACAAGTTTATTCAGTTCAATATTTTTTTAACTGCTAAATTAGTGTGTTTTTTACACAAGACGTGAAATTGTGGCATGCTTAAATAATTATCCTTAATTTTAACAACTTTTGAAATTCACAATTATTTTTACAGCTAAATTAGCATGTTTTCTACACAAGAAATGAGGAAGGAGGTGCTTAAATTAGTAATAAGTTTTTACAAGTTTTTTCAACTTATTATTGTCTCGATGGCTAAATTAGTGTTTTATTCACACAAGAAGGAAGGGAGCTTGCTTAAATAAGAAATAAGTTTAAACAAGTTTTTTCAATTCACTATTGTTTCTATGGCTAAATTAGTGTGTTTTAATTAAAAAAAAAAAACTGAAACCGTGGCGTTCTTCATTTTAACAAGTTTTTAAATTGACAATTTCTTCTATGGCTAAATTAGTATGTGTTTCACACAAGAAGTGAGAAGGGGGCGTGTTTTAATAAGTAATATGTTTTAACAAGTTTTTTTCAAGTCACTATTGTTTTGTAGCTAAATTAGTGTGTTTTTCATACAAGAAGTGAAAGGGGAGCATGCTTAAATAAGAAATAAGTTTTAACAAGTTTTTTAAATTCACTATTGTTTTTATGGCTAGATTAGTATATTTTTTCTCGCAAGAAGTGAAAAGAGGGCGTCCTTAAATGAGAAATAAATTTTAGCAAGTTTTTTCAATTCACTATTATTTTTATGGCATAATTAGTGTTTTTTCATAAAAGAAGTAAAAAGGTAGGGCGGGCTTAAATAAGCATTAAGTTTTAGCAAGTTCTTTTAATTCACTATTGTTTTTATAACCATAATTTGTATGTTTTTCACACAAGTGAAATGTGGCGTGCTTAAAGAATGAGCTATACTTTCAACAAATTTTTAAATTCACAATTGTTTCTATGACTAAATTAGTGCATTGTTTACACTAGAATTAAAAAGAGGGTTGCTTAAATAAGAAATAAGTTTGAACAAGTTTTTTAAATTTACTATTTTTTCTATGCCAAGTTAGTGTGTTTTTAATAGAAGAAGTAAAAAAGTTGACATGCTTAACTTAAAAGTAAGCTTTTACAAGTTTTTTGAAATCACTATTTTTTTTCTCCACCTAAATTAGTGTGTTTTCATATAAGAAGTGAAAAGTGGACATGCTTAACTTAAAAATAAGTTTTTACAAGTTTTTTCAGTTCACTATTTTTCTACGGCTAAATTAATGTGTTTTTAACACAAAAAGTGAAAGGGGACGTGTTGAATAAGAAAAATGTTTTAACAAGTTTTTTAAATTCATTGTTGTTTATATGGCTATATTAGTGCTTTTTTCACTCAAAAACTAAATGATAGCGTGCTTAAATAACAAGTCATAATTTTAACAAATTTTTAAATTAGCAATTGCTTCGAAGACTTGACTTAAAGTTTATGAGTTCAAAATTATGGTTTTTCCTTTCAATTCGCATGATGTGGATAGATTTTGAGGATTGGCATTCCATTGGGAAAAAATGTTCTAACCAATTTAGGGCAAAACTAAGCTCTAGTTTCTACCATACTAAGCTAACTTAGACACTCAAAAAAGTGTCTCGAGTGAAAAGGAACCCATATCCTCAAACACAACAATTCTACAATAGATAATCTTTTTCATAACTTTAGTTTGTTTATAATTTTGAACACTAGTGGTAGCCAAGATACCAGGATCGTGTATTACCTTAGTCCGCAATTCGTTGTTGTTGCCGGTGGCCGCCCTTTTGCCTCTTCTCCTAGACAATTCTCCTTTTCCCCCGTTGAACCAAGAAGCTTACAAAAATTGGATTGAAGGAGCACAAATTTGGGTACAATAAAAAAGGGATAAAAGATTGAAGATTGGTTTAGATTTTTCTATTTTACGTGGAAATACTTGTTTATTAACAAATTTGCGTTTGCTAGAATGATACCATGCTGTTTTTGGCTGTGTCAAAACTGAAAAACTAATAGGGTGTTTGGCAAAAGTGGTCTAAACTACTTTCTTAGTTACAAACAATATAAAGTTCTCATATGCTACAGTAACAATTAAAAAAAAAAAGACTGTAAAGCCTCATATGCTACAATAAAAATAATTCTAACCAATCGTTCTAACCATCTTACCAGACATCCTAAATCTCCAGTTATTTATCCTGGCTGAGTTGGTTGGGGTTTGCTGGAACGGTAATTTTTGTTTTCAGGCCAAAGTGGGGAAGTAAGTTTTTCGAGGTTTGCGTCGTTTTTTTTTTTAAATACTTCCGCGAGATATGTACGGTATTTTTTTTTATTGTCATTTGATTTTAATCTGCCGGTAGATTATGAGATTTTTAGTTGTTATTGTTGCAAAAAAATAATTTGGTGCATCCAGGATTAATGTCGGCGGGAAATTTTTTTTTTTTTCCTTTTAGGTTTCTTGGAGAACCTTGCTAAAGCAAACATTAAACAGAGGAAAATTAAAAAAAATAATAAAAAAAATTTGTTTAGGTGTGTCCAATTTCTTCTCCTGGGAATTAACAGGGCTTTATTTTTTCTTTTTCTCCTCCCTTGCTGTTGAGTTTTATTCACACAGTTGTGGCTTATTCCGCTCATTATAAAGTAAAATGCTATTGCTCGATTAGTGATACTCAATTCTGAGGGCATTTTAAAGTACAACTACTACCATTTGCATGTCAGTTTTTTCAGTATGCTATCTCCTTGGAGCTGTTGTTGTTTAGGCAGAGTTAATTGATGGGATTATAATGGCTATTTTGACTGGTAATACCATAAAAACAAATTGTTATTTGCCCACAAGATCATTTTGGTCGGTATTTCTTAATTGTTTTGGCATAAATGAAGAAATTGACCTTTTGTGATATCATTTCCACAAACGAGATGACAAGATGTTAGTTTTAGGAATTGGACAGAGGGACCCGTATGGTCCTTCAACAATTTAATTTGTTTTAAAAAAGGTAGACACACTTGCAATGTTATTGCATCTAAGATGTATTTTTACAGCAATCTTAACAATGATCTTTGCATTCCAGTGATAGAGCAAGAATGCTTCATGAATCCATGTTCAAATTGGATAAATACAGAGAAGCACTAAGCTCTAAGAAGCGGCAGCAAAATGAACATCAACTAGTAAAGCCAAAAAGCCATAGTCATAGAAGTCCTCATGACATCAAGGGGAAAGGGAAGCGATAGAGATAATCTGAAATATGCTCCCTATGGAAGTGGTCGCTCGATGGACGTCTCCAAGACAGAACGGAAAACCAAAGTTAAGTCAAAGCAGAAGAACACTGAATCAGTTTCAGAGAGTAAATTTCATAGCAGGTTTATGAAATCAGCAGACGCTACAGGTGGGTCGGCTCAATCAGTGATTAATGTCAGCAATATGACAATCGACATTGCCTGGGAATAAACCGACCGAGGCGGACGAGCCCACTGATTTTGGGAATTTGCAATTAAGTGAATTAGATTCAATGGTAGTGCTAGTAGCCTCACATGACCTTGGCGGGAATCAAGATCTAAGTTCTTGGTTGAACTTTGAAGAAGATGACTTGATGGACCATGATTCCATTGGCCTCAAAATACCGATAAATGATCTGTCAGACTTGAACATGCTCATGTAGGAAGTCTGCGTCCTATTACGATTAATACTTTCTACACCATGAGGGATATTATTAAAAAGCCAAAAAGAAAGCCGAAGAAAGCAAATTAAAAAAGTTGTACATATAATTTTTTGGTTTATAAATTGTTGGAGGATGTAATGAAAGAATTTGATCAAGAGTTATCCTTGGATATAATACATTTTCTTTTTTGGGCAGGGGGGATTAAATTTATTGTTTGAAATGCACCACGGAGGACTCTTTTTTTGACTACACGCTTGTCTATCACTGGACTGCAGAAGTCCTAAACGTAGGAAAATAGTAACATTGCTGCAGGGCTCAAAATCAGCTTCTTCTGCTCTTTGGTTCTAAAGGGATGTGGTTTTGCCGTGTGCTGATCCTGCCATAATCTATTCCTACCTATAGGCTACAGCATGCTCATCTGAAGTCGAGCATGTGTACGACGATCTTCATGCTTAAACAGCGGGGATGAAAGAAGGGTGCACCTGGATGAGTGGGCGGCAATGGGTGGCGGAAGTTGCCTGCTCTAATAGAGAGTAATACATCCAAGATTTTAAATACTTTCAACAAAACTTGAGAATGGAAAATTGGGCAAAAGAGGGATGCATTAATCGTGATAAAACCAATCCACGGTATTATTTACCCGAAACATAAAGAAACAAATCAAACTCAAATCGATTGTCACTTTTTTTCTTTCTTTCTTGTTTTGTTTTTATCATCCTTTTCTATTAATACCATCTCATAAAGTTGAAAGAAAATAATTACATCCCTGTAGAAATAGAACAGGTACACAGGGAAAGCCCAAGATTTGTTGATGTACGAGTTTCTATCTTCCTATGGTTACAGGCCTAGTCTGATATCTATATTAATTTTTAGTGTTGATCTTTTTGTTGTATAGGCTTCTTTATAATATAAAATCTGTGAACCATCTCAAAAGAGGCTCTATAATTGTCTCTACGATAATCTTATTAAATGATTTCTTCCCCCTAGATTTTGACTTCTTCACGTGTAAGGTGTATGTCTAATATGTGGTATACTTAGCTATTTGCCACCTTCGATAAGATAATGTGGAAATTTTAATAAAAAAAATATTGTTTCTTTGAGATGTTTATTGGTGAAAACCTGCAATGAAACTAAACATGAACATGCGAGGACGTCACCGAAATGAAAGCAATTACGAATTACTTTTTGCTGATTTCCAAACTATTGACAATAAGCAGTAATATTTAGAAACCAACACCAAGTCAACAACATTACTTTTTGAATAACAATATCTAAAACAATTTAAGATCCTGGATTTGTCAGCCTTCATTAATTTGCCCCAATTTTGCTATTTCTTTTATGGAGGATCAGTTGAGCCTCAGCAATCATGCTAGTCAATGCCGAAAAAGCTCTTACACGAAACTATAATTAAATATTGCGGAAGATCAATTATGCTTCTGAGTAATCCAAGTTTCACTTCAAAAAGTCTTAAATATTATAAGCATTTGAGAATATGTTGGTCTACCTAACCAACTACTCAGAAGCATGCAACGTATTGAGAAGCTAAAAAGAGTTTGGTTAGGTTGGTTTCAGTTTGTTTTATCTGTTGTTAGTTTAATGACTTGGCTAAAATATCCAATCAATTGCCAATACTTTAACCAAGAATATATAAGGCAATTATATAGATTTTATAATCAGAATTTGCACTTGGACGTGGAAAGACAATATATTTCACAGTTACAATTCATAAGCACTAAAAAAAACTCGACTTTCAATCATAACAATTTTTCATAAAAATTTTAGCCGCAACAAAATATTGTGATTAATATGTATTTAGCTACAAATTTTAGTTTTTTTTTTTTTTTTGTGACTTGAACTTTTAGCCACGGAGTATTTCAGTGACTAAAAACCCAGTGGCTAAAAGTTTAAGTTACAATAAATATTGAACTAAAGTTTATGGCTAAATACATATTAAACATAATATTTTGTTGTAATTAAAAATTTTATTAAAAATTATTGTGATTAAAAGTTTAGTTTTTTTTTAGCAAAAGCTGATATATATTTTTCTATATTTTTATATGTTGCGGGTAGTCAGACTTAGATAACAGTAGCCAAGGCCAAGGGTAATTAAAGACTGCACATCTCGCTGAAATGACTTATTATGGTTGTTTAAGTGTGTGTAGATGCACATAATTATTTTTTTTTTTGACATTAAGAATTTAACTGGTACTGGTTTTGAATTTTTTTTCCCTATCATTTGTTTCTACTAATTATAGCTATAAACGGTTGTTGCGTGGTGCACTATAAAATTATTCATTACAATTATAATAACTACTTGTAAAATAACATAAAAGAAAATAATTGAAACTAGTTTTATATAAGATTAAAGTGTTTTTTTTTTTTTATTTGTGCTAGCTACAAAAAGATTTTTTTTTTTGGGAAGTGCCATAAACAGAATAAACCCTGTATATAAATAAAATGACATTACTTGTCGTGTACTTATTGATAATTCTTTGATTAAAAAAACATTCAATATACAATTATTTGCTTTTACCAGAAAGTAATGACGCATGCAGCAATATTACACTAATAAGAAAACCTAATCTAAAAAGACGTACGCATTACAGTAAAAAGAATGAAGATAGGGTCATCTTGTGTACCCCCGTAATGTCCAAAATTTATTAAATAAGATTAGTATTGAAATTTGGTGATTTAGTGTGCCTACTTAGAAATTAAGCTTAATTTAATCAATTTTGTGTCATATTCTCATTTAATTATATTTTAATCAATTTGTTGATTTATCCTAATTTTATCATTTGTTAACTTATTTTTAACAAATTTTGGTAAATTGTTCAATTTCCTAAAAATAAAATTTCAAAAAAAATGATGATTAGAACATCTGTCCAAATACCCAATATATCCCTGTTCCCCTACACTCAGGCAAAAGCCACGTGTAAATCCAACCTTGAAACCCATCACACCATACCATGTGCTGGACATGGTTTCATGTTGAGACCATTCTTGAACTTTGAATTGGAAAACAGAGAATACTCCAGCCGCCTTTCTCTTCCTTGTTCATGTTTCTTTCATCCTGAATACAAGCTTCATCTCTCACTCTCTCTCTCACACTCACTCAGTGCAACCAAGGAAAACACTCACAAAAACTCTCCAACACTTACACATTCTCTTTGATGTAGAGCTGTACTAAAAGCTCACTTATTTCCTTCCTCTATCTCTCTTCACCTTTCTATCTGTCTCTGTGCAACCAAAGAGAACACCCAGATACAGACCCTCAATCACTTGCGTTTTCTCAACAAGCACAAATAACACTAAGAACAACAACAAACACTCCATTCCAGCCAAGAAACAAGAGCCAAGAAACTAAACCGAAGCCACCAAGCTACACCAAATTGTTCCTCCGAGGTTAGAATTGACATTAAACTTGTGATTTAAAGCTTTCGAACTCTGATTATGAGGACCAAATTCGTGTTCAAGTTTGGTTCTTACATTCAGTTAGAATAGGTTTTGGATTTAGCTAAATTGTCAAAATTTGACTTTGCATGTTAGGATCCGAATCAAAATGAGCTTAAATAACATATAATCTGAGTTTGTAGAACACATTCTAACATGACTCCATGCTCTCTTTGGATTAAATTGAATAAAAAATTGTTTTAAAATTATTTTGTTTATGTTTAGAATAATGTTTCCAAATGCATGAAAAATTATGAAAATGTATTTCATGAGTATGAAAGTAGGTTTAGAAGCTCCATATCACGTATATGAATCATTTGGGAATGTTTAGATTGCATTAGAACATGTTTGAAATAAGTTAAAGTCAGACTAAAGCTCGGCTCGAAACAGAGCACACTGGCCGCGACATTGCAGTTGGCCGTGGTATGTGTAACGCAGCCGACCGAACAACCACGAACACGTGGTCGACCATGATACACTATATACGGTCGACCGCACTACACCAGGGTGGTTGATTTCAAGCCACCCAAGCCCCACTTGTCCTAAAATGAATTTTAAGTGCATTTTTACTTGTTCTACAAATCATAAATCATTGTTAATATGTTTTAAAATGTGTTTAATTATTATGAAAATGAATGAGATGTTACAGTTCGAAAATGGCACACTAAAGAACTATGAATAACATACTAGTTAGACATGTCAACATTTAGACATTAATATATTTAGTCTACAACTAAGGTTGTTTGCTATTTCGAGGAGCTCACGTTTAACGGAACGGGAATTGCGGTGTAGACGTGAACGCTGCTAAATAACGAGGTGGGACTCGAGACCCTTCTTTTCGATAGCCATGATTTTAAATGAGTTTTGGCCACACTATAAATTCTTAAAATGTTTTTAAGAAATGGGTTGCTTGTATTTATTTATTTCCAAGAGATATTGAATGTGATAATAATGAATGAATAGTAATAAATGTAAAATGATAACTTAGTAAAAAATACCCGAAGAATGATATGATTAAATAACACTAGATACCGAATGGACTAAGAACCCCATTTGAAATGATATATAACTGCATGATGACACACACATAGATTGGGTTGTATAGAGAACGACCTTGGGGTCAATCCCAAAATCCAACTAGGCCACTACGGTAGTGATTAGTAGGCTTTGCACATAATGAACATTAAACTATGATTGGAAATAATCACAGAACATGAATGGTAAGTATGAATTTACTTGAACATTTATTTATTATTTCTCTGAATTGCATTTTAATTTATTTATATTATTTTATAAATGATAATTTTAAAACCCAAGTCTTACTAAGCCTTTCGCTCATGATTCTACTATTTTGTTGTTAACTTCCCCCTCTGCGTGGTTCATAGTAAGCCGCCAAGTAAGACGTTGCTGATATTCTCACGCAGATTGTGAGTCGTTTAGTTGATCTGTTTTTATTTTCAAGGCATGTAATAATAAGGACTTTGATTATATTCTGTTGTTGGATTGTGATTTTGTATTATTTATATATGTTTGTATTATGTATGCACTGTGTGGCGTTCGGTGAGGCCTAAATTGTTTTCGACGTACCCTAAGACGTTAATTTAATTTTTGAGATTATTTAATAAATTTTGGTTGCTAAATTTTATCAAATTTTAATATTAGTAATATTTTAAAAGGTTTAAAATTTATCACATTTTTATAAATTAACTAAAATATTAAAAAAATAATAAAAGTGCTTAATTGATTATGTTTATTTATTTTAATTAAACCGTCACGTTACTATTAAGTGCGGGACAGCCCCATAATTTTCTAATGAGTTAAACAAAGGCCCGCTGATAGTGACTTGACGTTGCCACCCTTCGTTCATAGTATATTCCCAAGATTGGTCGTAATGGATCAAAAAAGTAGAGGCCAAGAGGGAGAGAGAGGGAGAAAAAGTATAGTGTTTTAGAAAAGGAAAAAAAGCAATTACAAATGAATAATTTCCCACTTTGTGAAGTTGATGATAGAGCAATGAGTAATCAACTAGTGTGTGTGAGTGTGTGTATATGTCATGTAACTTGATCGACGTCCAACATTATTCCTCTGTGTAATCTTACTCCAAAAAGAATGATGTTATCTTTCACAGAAAGGAATATTTATAAAAAGGAATGCGTCCATTATCTGCTGATTTTCCATTGGCCTGCCAAGATATCATCAACTAACCAAAGTTTTTGTTATCCATCGTTGAGTTTGGTTCGTGTATATTATTTCCAAATATATGTAAATGTTCTGTTGTTCTTGGTTTAAAGAAAAGAATGACACGCACAACAAAACTATATATATACAAACGCACGCTAACAACGTGCACGTAGATATATACATACATCCACTCATGCATACATATATGCATACATTTTACGTGCACAAGCACGATAACTCTAAGTGTATTCCAATTTGGTTACATAAGATCAATTTTTGTTCTTAGTTTAGCTATATTCAGTGCTAGCTCTTATAATTAAATACACTAGGTGAGTGTTTGCGGTTAAAAGTGAAATTTATTTGCGATTAAAAGTGAAATTCATAGCATGTAAGAGTTTTTTACTATAACAATAAAAAATTTTAATTAGAACTAATTTTGTCAACTACTCTTAAATTTTGTTAGGATTGGATTAATTTTAGAGAGTACAATAGTAAATAGTTCGGTTGCAATATGTACCCCCTTATTTTACATCTTAGATCCTTCCAATGAACTTTTTTGAACTTTAAAAAAAACAAAAAAAAAACCTCAAAAAGGAAACATACAATTACGCCCTAAGAAGAAAAAGGCATTAGAAGTAATACATCAATAAGAAATATTCGACTAATCTCACTATATTAAATGCGGCTGCATGGTCCTAGCGATCTCATTTTCTCCACAGTCAAAAGTCAAACCTGATTAACCCCGAAAGTTGTTAAAATATAATATATATGCATGTGTGTGTGTATATATATATATATATATATATATAGCGTATACAGTAGCGTTACAATATGCGCGCGTGTGTATTCCCATGCTTTAACAAAATCCATTAAAAAAACTGTTTTCATTATATGTATAAAATTTTATTCATTTATAGGCAATACGTTATTTCGCTCATGGCTTTTTTTCTCAATGATTTAGCTCATGACTTAAATTCGGTAAATTTTTTATGAGAAATGAAAGTGGGTAAATATTTATGAAGATGACGGAAGTTCTTTTACTGATAAAAGGCAGTTTGTATGGCTATCGCGCTGGCAAGGGATACCAGGGAAGATGCTACATGCATACTAAATTCATATTCTTTATTATTATTATTTGTACGTGGAATAATGATAGAAATATCTTTTCTCATATTCTCCACAAAAAGTATTTTTTTCTCAAATATTTTTTCGCCAAGTGATGGGACAAATTTCTCATCACCGTAAAGTTGTAACCACAAACGTTCCAGTTTTTTTGGAAAGAAAAGAACTTGCCACTCAAACTTCTTACTAAAACAAAATTCTAATGAAAAACCTACGTTTATTTTATATGATCCTTGTAAAACAGTTTTTTTTTTTTTTAAGTTTTGATAAATGATCCTCGTAAAGACTTATACTATGTAATTCTTTTGTCGTAATTTAATATTAGTTTTATCATTATTTTGAATTTATTTCTAAGCTGTCTTCCAGAAATTTCGTATTTTACTTTCTACCATTGAAAATTGAACAAAATTCTCCCTAAACTTATGATTAATTAAAAATTGACATTATTTTTTTAACTGGTGCTGGTCATGTAACTAATTTGGTAAAAGGATAATTTTTTTAGTAGTAATCACATGCGATAA
Organism: Artocarpus heterophyllus; assembly: GCA_025403435.1. Lineage (NCBI taxonomy): Eukaryota > Viridiplantae > Streptophyta > Magnoliopsida > Rosales > Moraceae > Artocarpus > Artocarpus heterophyllus. The sequence goes on from CM046338.1 coordinate 32,650,766, forward strand.
CCCGATAACCCAACAAGCATACGTTTATTAGAATCATCAAAAATTGACATCTCTAATAACATGTCAAAATTGAAAATTACAATAAGCTCCGAGGAAGCAAGCCTTTTGTGCCACTTTAAATTGCAAAGGATAAAGTGAGACAATTTTTATTTTGAAAGCCGAATTTAAAATCAATCCCTATTTTCAACGTTATCAAGAAGCTATAGACATTCAGGAATCAATTTCTTCTATGTACCTGTCGAACACTGTCCACCTTCCATTTATTCATGCAAATTGCTCATTGTTTTTATGCTTTTTCAAATAAAAATAAATAAATAAAAAATCTCTCCAACCATTTTCTTCGTCCGTTTCTGTAATACAATAATCGTGTGATCAACTTGTAACCACTTGGTATGAATATGTATAAATGTAGAGAAACAACCAATTTTCTTTTCTCCTCTAAACGGCTATAATATTTTAATATAATTTACCTTTACAGCAAGAAATTAATCTACAAACTCGATGTATATCCTTCTCTCTTCGTAGTCTCTCTATGTTGAATATTAGAATACTAGCTTTTCACAACAACTTTATAATGAATGAAGTGCAACATACAACAACTTCTCTCTCCTCTCATTTAAGAAAGACGACATAGGTTTCTTGCCACTTGTTGCTTTCTTCTACGTTTATACCATAGAGAATCGGTGGATTTTGAAAAATAACTTTAAGAAAAAATGATTTTGAGCGAATGATTTATTTTTTTGATAGCTTTTTAATGTAAAAAAGCATACCTTTTGAACATAAAAATTGTTTCAGTTTTTTTTTTTTTCTTTTCATTCTATTGAAGTTCCTCTCTTCGTTACAGTTATTTTTAGCTTTTTTAAAAGAAAAACTGAGACAATTTACCTGTTTAAAAAAACATATTTTTTTGTGCAAAAAAAAAAGAGGTTATTTCTTCAATTAAGAATTTTTTTTCCCCCTTTTGTCAGATTCTCCCTAGAGAATTACATGATAAAGTATATGACGAATATTCTCTACCCGTGGATGCAATTTTAATAATTAAATCACATCAAAATTATATTAATTTTGAAAAAATTTGTAGAACCGTACCCTCACGACTAATAGGATATATTTTTGTGATGCCCTATCACAAAATTCTTTTTGTATTTTGTATGTTCTCGACCTCTTTCAGGAGAGCCAATTCATGACTATATATACACTAAAATTAACACATAAAATATATACATGTGTAAGCTCCCCATCCTTTTTTTTGCCCTCCCTTCAATCCTTAGGCCTGAAATATAATATATTTCTTCTCGATGCACGTATAATTGATTTACATTTACAAAAGATGACACAGTGGCAATAAACATATCATAAGCAGAAAAAATAATATAAATTAAAAACATGTATATATAGATATATATATATATATATCCCCTATCCTCCTAAAACGCAGAACATGAAGAAATCCAACAGAAGCCAAATGAAAGCAAGAGAGAAGACTTCATCAATAATGATGAGCTGGCTTCTCTCTGCTGGCTAGTGGGATTTAAATCTCCAGATCAAAACGATGAGAAATGATTCTGTGAAGGTTGATGATGATGCACCATTTGCAAATCCGTGGTCGTTTGGCATGACGTATCATCACTCACCATGGTCCTAATCCACATAATTATGCTATGCAGTAAGTATAATAAAAAGGGTACAATAGTTTAAGCAAATCAAAATACGATCTAATTAAGGTATACCTTTTCATTAGATTTAGCAACTACATGCATTGCATAAGAAGATTATAATTAATCATAGACCAATGATGCACAAAACTTCTGGAATCTATAAAACTGAAATCTTTGTTTTTTGTCCCAACCTTTTTTTTTTTAAATTTGTTTTCTTTTACTTCCAACGAATTATATTTAATCATATAGTATGTCACAAGTTTACAATTTGTACTGGTTTTATTAATCAGATATATAGAGGCACCTTTTTATTATTATAAATCAATAGCAAATACTTATATGATGAGCTTGAAATTTGGACTACAAAAACTTCACCAAGCGCTAAGATTTACTATCCTTCGACCAAAAAAAAAGGTATATGCCTTCTTTTTTAGATTCTCTTCGTAAACTTTTTTAGTAAGATTAATATAATGTACACGTAGATATTAGGCAACAATTAAGTCTAGATTGAAGTGAAAAAAAAAAAAAAAAGAGGAAGAAAAAAAAAAGGTTTGAAAGAAACTTACTCCCGCGGTCGAGAAGCCCAAAGGGAGCTAAGCGCTCTTAAACGGCCATAATACTCTGCGATCACAAGAAAACAACGTGCTGCCTGGCGAACCGTCAATGTCCTACGCAACTGGTGAAGCGTTTGCTGCCTCAAATTATCCGCCTAAATTATAAATCATAATTTTGCAGGAACTCAGAAAATAAATCGTTTAAATATTACTCATGAACTGAAACAAAGACCAAACAAAAATTTACGTGTGTGTTTGGTTGGGTGGATTGGAAGATGGAAGGATTGGGTAGGAGGGATTGGATTATGGAAATGAACTATTGACACTGTTTGATTGGATAGAAAGGGGTGAGGAAGGAAAGGTGGTAGGGATTGGGAATTCTTCCGCGCCCACAAAAACTAATCCCCGCTGTGTTTGGACGGATTGGGAGCAAGAAGCAAAGTTGTTTATGAAATTTCTATTTTGCCCTCATGCACGCTATCTTTATTTTGTAGCAAAAGTTTAATATTATCTTCTGCGCCTCTACTCTATCTTTTTTCTTTTTTTCTGATGAGCTCTTTTCTATTTTTTTGCTGTTAATATTAGCTTTTGGTGATTATTAGTCTTTTATATATATATATACACATGATAAAAAGAAAGGACAACAGCCAATTTAGTTTTTTACGTTCTTTTTGCTGGTAAAGCTTTTTTGTGTTTTTTTAACATAGAAGCCTTTTTAATTTAAGTTAAAACATAATAAATACATAAATAAAATAAAACAGTATATAAAATGTTGTTCAAACATACTTCCAATAAAAAGGATAATATGGTATTTTTGCCCGTAAAAGTTAATTTTTCTTTCATCTTTTTATCTAATACCAAAGAAAGCAATGGATTATCACTATCTTTTCTTTCTATCATACCAAACAACTTAAAAGAAAAAAATACAATCATTCCTATGCTTTGCACTTCCTTTACCTCATATCCTATATTAATAGGTAACTTAATGCATGGGCATCAACCTAGCCTTAAACAATTCAAAGTGTTTGAAATTTGAGACCTTCGTCCTATCTATGAATTTGGACTATTGCCATCAGTTAATTTATTTTAGGTTTAGGAGTTTTTGAGTTAATTAATGGCCATAATTATATTTTAAATATTTTTTGATGGGTTTGGCTGGGGTTTCCATTTCAACAGACATCGCTTTCAAACCAACCTTTTGATGGAAACCACTTTAAGATGAAGATGCTACATCAAAGCCTAGAATTCAGCATATGTAATTGATTGACACCTTAGCTGAAAATAAATTATATATACACATATGTGTTCACCTGAAAATAAGTAATAGCGCGATTATATGTCTTTATTAAAAATCGAGCCAATCATGCACCATATACGTGGCAAGCATGTAGTGGAGCTGATCAACACGACCCAATTGTATAATACTATTATAGTACATACATTATTTATGTACAAATAATATATAAATCATAGAACAATAATATATGGCCCGAGTAGGTCGTAGACCGGGCCTCTCATAGGCTTGGGCCCCACCTAGTGGGTCCCGGTTGGGCCATGGTCCGCTCGGGCCACTAAGAGTTTTTCTAAATCATATGCCTCAAATTTGACAATAAGCTAGATAATCACAGGCATACTGATAAAAATCATCAAAGGTCAATTAGGCTACTCATGATCATAAAGACCCTTAATAAAGAGGTTGAAATTGGACGATGGGATCAGCACCAAACAAACAAGAAAAAAGAAAACAAAAAAGCTATATTCATATGCATGTCTGTCCAAAATCTTGTTGACCGCAACCCAATAAATACACATATTTTTTGTTTGTAGATAACTAGTATTTCAAGGAAAAAATAAAGACCTATAGAAAATTCAAAATAAAAAGTCAATCAATAAGTTAAATCAAGGTGACATAAGCTGGTAAAAAGCCAATTAGAATCTTACCCTTCAGGTGCAACCGTGTAAGAATTAGAATTGCGGCGGAAAGGAAAAGCGCAGAAAGAAGGAACGCAAATAAGATGGAATATCGTGCTAGAATGGTTATTTTCAATATTTTCAACGACATTTTGTATGTAGACATATATCTGTAAAAGTACAAATAATAATTTATTTAGAATTATAACCAATGGTCAAGAACCCGGCTCTATATTTCAATATCAACTCGTAGCTGGTACGACAAGGAAGGATTAATAAATTTTCTCAAGAGGGGTTGATTACTCTAAATAAGCAATTTAGAATATTTTTAGGAAAAGACAAAGCGATTTACTAAAAATATTAATAACCCGATAATATATACTTAGACAACAATTTTCAGCTAATAATACGTCGCAAGAGCTTGGGAACAATATAACTTTTGGCTCTTTGGGAAATCACCTGAAGCGACTTTGTCTGATTTCATCTAATAAGCTTCATTTTTTCAGCGTGATTGTCAACATTAAGTTTACTGTAAAATACCAATTAATATGTTTCACACAAAATGAAACCCTTAGCCTATTTGGTTTAAAATTTTAAACTCTCTCTGAATAGACTTTAAATTTTTGTGAAAGAAAATATTATAGCAAAATTGTTCGACTTGTAATTCACACTTAGGAAACAAATTAGCAAATCTCAGTGACTTATGGGGATATGTAAACGTCAAAACTATAGAATGAATGTTTAAAAGAAAACAAAAATTGCTCCCACATTTATGTGTGTGTTAAAAGATAGTAAAATTAATGTTTAGTAATCTAGCTATATAATTATAGTTCAAAGACAACCGATTTAAAACAACAAATAAAAAATGTTGAAGTGACTACAAGAAGCTAATTCATAAGTAAATACGTTTAATTAGGATAGAGATATTAAATTACCTGACGAACGAACCCTTCAAGATTGGAGAGCTTGCCTAAGGCGACAGCCATCTGTTGCATGCCATCGACAACGGGCCCACCGGCTATGGTGTCGACAACAGACTGCTGGAGTTGGTCCAGGCCCTGTGTGAGAGCCTCCTCTGCCTGTTGTGACGAGTGTTGGAGGTTGTATATCCCCATTAGTTGCTGATCTGTTAGCGGGTCTAACTGCGGTATCAACATCTGCTCACATTTAAGATAAATAAATAAATAAATAACGATAATAATAATTAGACACGCACAACAATAAAATTCTTAAGATAACGAAGGAAAAAAATAAAAATAAAAAATCTATAACATAGAAAGGTACAACCTTCAATTACATTACCCAAAAAATTCGATGTTTCTTAACTAGTAAATAATATGGTATGGACTTTGCTAGCATGTTATATGAAATTATTACGTGTATGGTAAGCATAATTTTGTTTGTTGTGTAGTATTTACTAGACAACTTATGTATCAAGGTATAATAAGGTTTTAAATCGACCTAGAATACGTTGTTCATTGAATTTCTTTTTCTAGTCCTATCATTTATTTGGAATACATATTGTCGTTTATCCTAAAGGTTGGAAAACATAACCATAGGTCCAACCTTAATAAGCTCGGAGGGTCTAAAACCACCCATCCAGAGGAAGCAACGCTCGGCTGCAGTAGTCCACATTCCGGTGATGAGGTGAAACACATCAGACTTTGCAGCCACACCCTTGAGGCTGAAAATCTCGTCGTAGTGTGAAATGTAACCGTCCACGATCATCTGGAGGTCTCCATCCGGGAGATGTGCCTGCAGCCCCGTCCGGAGTTCAGTCATGTGCCGCTGGTCGTCTTCTAGCCATCTTGCATACTCTATGTCAAAAATTGCAGCCCCTGCACAACAATTTTAAGTAAATTAATTTTAAGGTTCACTACCATATAAAATAATGAGCTGCATCAAATAATTTTTTTATTTTTTATTTTTGGTCACGCCACATTTTACTATACCATAGTCGAGCTTGACGGCATTAGTGGTACCTCCAGTTCCTAGTTTAAAAAAATGCCAAATGCAGATGCTGGACAATATTATTACCATTTTTTTTTTCACAATATAAAATCGAGTTGCGACAAAGGATCAAATTCATGTAAAATGGGAACTATAAAGAACTGGTTATGTATTTACGTTGGAAAAAGGACAAAATGTTTGAAGACTTTTTCTTCTTTCTTTTTTTGACAGGAAATGTTTGAAGAGAATTTTTCGTCGTTATAAATTGGCTTAATTTTATTCAAATATTATTATTATTATTATTTTTTTAAGAACGACAATAATTTTAGAAGAGAGAGGCTGACATCTGCTAAAGTTTATTAAAAATAAATGGTAAAAAATAGTATGCTATTAGTATGAACGTCAAGAACGGTATGCTATCAGCGTGAACATCAAGAATGGTGGGCTACTAATGTGAACGTCAAGAATGGTGGAGACTACACATATGAACATCAAGAACGATATGATACCAGTGTGAACGTTAAGGATGGTGGGCTATCAATGTGAATGCTAGAAGGAAGGGGGGAAGGATTGGAAACTATAAATACCCCATCCCTTTTAGTTATTTAGCATCTCAAGGAGAAGAGAAATCTCTTAAGCATGTAGAATATTGTGGGGAGATTTGGCTCCTCAATATCGGTACGAGTGATGCTTTAGCAAGGAGTGTTTTCTTGATATCATGTATCCAATCCCATAGAGAAAAAATTAAGTGAGCAATTTTCTAAATGTAATTGGGTTTTGGGCATAAGAAAAATTACTAGGGGTGTGGCTATAACAATTTTTCACATGGTGAATTTTTTCTCTGGTTGTCTCTAACAACGATTGTGGTTTTTCTCCGGTTTAGGAGTTTTTCACGTAAATCCTTGTGTTGTTTTTTTTAATTTCTCTATTGTTCTTTGATATTCTGCAAAAGAGGATCCTGGGAGGGAATTTTGTGATCCAAATTTCCCAACAAGGTCGGATTCAGACATGTTTGCCTAAATGATTTTTTTCTCTCTCTTTTTTTTTTTCCTTGGTATGTTATATTGTAGTTTTTACAAATTTTGACTATAGCCCATTTGGCAAGTCGGTCTGGACTATGGTCAGGACCACTTTCTCGGTTGTGAACAGTGTAAGACTCTACACATGCTACAATAACAATAAAAAAATTGCTACAGTGCAAAGCTCTCACATGTTATACTAAAAATAGTTCTAACAGACTGTTCTAACCACCTTGTCAAACACCCTATGAAACAATACGGTAGAAATTGATTCTTTTTTTTCACAGTTATTTCCCAGTCAAATATACTCGTATTAGCACTAAACAATGACAGAGACTTAAGAGTTAGAAGTTGAGCCTAAAAAATACTAATCTAAGACAGCCATAATTATGAAAAATATACTTATTGTCAGTATTGATAATTATATATAAAATCACCAAACATATTACAATATTTTAAGACTATCATATAACAGAAATACAAACCTGTATATTATCTGGCTGTTAAGTACATAGGTGTATTGGCAGTGTTCTATAAATAACGTATGTATAAAATATAAAAGGCTTTGTTTCAGCTTTGGCAGATCTTCTACCGAATTCATTCCCTTTGCCCAATGAAGACAATACATTTGTAAAAGTACAAAAATACCCAAGAGAAAAATAAAATCTTTGGTCTTGTCATTTTCTATGTAATATCTTCACAAAACTAAGGATATTTTGATAAAAACGAATAATACCAAAACATTGCGTCAAAGAAACTCACCTGAGCTGATATTGCCAGCGGCACCACCGCAAGCACCCAGAAATAATCCCTAAATTAATAAAATAATTATATATATATATATATATATATATAAGAATCTAGAGAATATTTACATCATTGGGAAAATAATAAACAGCTAAAATATCATTTTCAGTGGGGAAAATTAAATTATTGTTTAGACACAATTATAAAATAAAACCTGTGCGCGCGCTCTTTGAAGGTCTTGTTCAATCTGAGTAAGCTTTATTCTACTTGACTCTAGTTGTTGCACATAAGCCTATTAACGCAAACATATATATATATATATATATATATATATATTATTGCAAATAAACATGATATAAGGACTTAAAGTTCTTGGAAAATATGATTTTTGGTAGAGTAAAAAAAATTTACCTTTTTTCTCAGACGGCTTTTCCTTGCAGCCTCTCTATTTTGAGCTAAACGTCTCAATGTCTAAAAAAAAAAAAATAGAAGAAAAAAAAAATCAAAGCTCAAAATTTTCAATTTTTTAAAGAGGAAGATATTGGTAAAAATTTTATTAAAAAAAACTGATAGAGAGAGAAAGAAAGGAAAAACAAAAAGAAATATATTCCAAAACCTTGGCGTCAAGTTGTTTCTCTGAAGTTGAACCTGGACCCTTCCTCTGCAACATTGATCCAAAGACCACCAAAAAAAATTACTAATTGATTTTGGGAAAGAAAATAAATAAAGTAGAAAAGGAAAAGAAGAAAAAGAAGGTAGTTGGTCACATTTTTAAAATTAAATATATAGTAAGCTGTTGTATTTTGTAGAAAAGAAGAAAGAGCAAAAAAAAAAAAAAATGACAAAGGTGGTTAAACAGCATTGAAAAAAGAGAAAAAGATGAGCTTCAAAATGTTGAAAAAAATACAGTATATTTCCATCAAAAACTGACTGGTATGTCTTTTTTTTTTCTTTGGTTCGTTAAAAGCTTGGATTTGATAGCAGAATCTTTGTGGGAGATTCTACTATTCTTCTTTTCTTTCTCAAACAAAAAAAAATGATTGATAAAAATTCTCACAAGATTTCCAGGAAAAATTTCTGGATTGTGATGTTGATTTGAATAGTTGTGGTCATGTTGAGATAGCATGTAATCACCAACATTGTATGGATAGCAAAACACATCATTATCTCCCATTTCTTTGGGAGGATGAGAGAGATTTTTTTCCCCTTGATACTATAGAACAACTTGTGTTTCTCTCTGTGTGTGTGTGTGTTTAAAGGCTTAAAAAACAACAAATTTTGGCTCAAGTCCTGGGGATTGAGTACAAGGGGTCTAATATATGCTTATTTATTATACCATATACAAGAAACAGTAACAACTACTGTCGAGATTCTCAGTTTGCCTTTTTAATGCTGTACAGTTCTTTTATTTTCTCTCTCTTGTCAGACATTTTTATCAGAAAATCGTTCAGAAATCAGGAAAGCCTCTGTCTTTCTTTGATTTTCTGAGAGTTGTTGGGATCTGTGCGGTAAATTTTCAAGATATTCGGTGGGGTAGAGAGAGAGAGATAAAAACAATACTATTATACTTGATAACAATAAATATACCGAACTTTTTTCTCCTCAGTTATGTTGACTAGGCAAAGATACAGAAGAAAACTGGGAGTTTTTAACAGTAATATAAAACAGTACTAGTAGTAGTAGTGGAAGTAAGAGAGTAGAGTATAGTAATATAGTTTTCAAGACGCATAGGCAAAAGACAAATGTACCTTTTCTTGTGGTTGCTTGGGAGCAGCGGATTGAAGTTGTGATGATGTGGGCCCACCTCCTCCTGTTCTTGATGTATTACTGGCCATATTCTGTTGTTGATTCTGTAGACTTTTCTGATGATCAACAGCTTGGTGATGATCTGAAGAAGATGTTGCTTTTGTACTTAGAGGAGATTCTGGCTCTAACGCTGCCTCTTTGCTTGAAAGAGGGTTGTTGTTATTGTTGGTGTTCACTGCTGATCCTGAATCTGTACTCTCACCTCCCGACTTTGAACTTCCCTGCCCATTAATTTAAATAAAAACACACACACATAAAATCTATTATCACTACTTAAAATCACTTGGAAAAGAAGCTAGAGAGATTTTTATAACTTATTAGCATGTTTTGTTTGAAAGGCTTAAAAGCCCATATGCATATCAATGACAATATATACTTTAAGAAGATTAGAGGATTGGTCAAAGAAGAGTAAAGTTAAAAAAGAAACTCCTACTCTTGGGGTTTGCTGGTATCTCATTGGCCATGAAGGGAACATTTCCAGAGTAGCTGCAGGCCTGGCTGTGAATAAAGCTGCAAAGAATCAACAAAGCAAAGATATAATCTCATCAGAGGATCAAAACAAATAATTTTAGACTCTTTCATAAGGATATACATATTTAAAAGTTAAAAAAGAAAGAAGGAAATCTTTTCTTTTTTCTTTTTCTCTATGGATTGTGTGTTGAAAAAAAAGTGGTTTGTGAGAGAACCTAATTCTCTCTCCCTTTTGTGCTGTTATGGAGTCAGTAAATCATGCTGGGAAGGTCAGGTTTCTATGTTTGTAGCCTCACGCCATTCAAGTCTCCCGTCCGCAAAATCATTACTGTTTTGGAAATAGTAACACCAAAGACATTTTCAAACTTTGGTTTCTCTCTCTTCCTCTCTCTCTGCTTTTTTCTCCCCTAAAGTTGGTTATGCTTATCAAACGTCACAGAAAAAGAGAAAGATGGTAATACTAATAGCAAAAGGCCATACGTGCTTTAGCTGCTTCATTTCCAATCTTAACTCCTTCCAGAGCGATTGCTTGTTCCAGCTCTCCAAAATCAAAAGCCGATCCTTCTTGATTACTAACAGCACCAGAAAGGAAAAAAAAACAAAAAGATGAAAATTAATACACCCCTTGTCACAGATGAACTCAAAAAACTACTAATAATGATCATCACATAACTATCCAAATGTACCAAAAAAAAAAACAAAGAAAAAAAGAAAATGAAGAAAACCCATTAATCTATGAGCTTTGAAGATTGGACAAAGATTAAGTAAAAGAAAAAAGTTCGGAGCTTGGAAGTGGCTTTTGTATCATATTCATACATGAAGCTTGTTGAAGCATAATTATTAATCCCATGGAAAACTGCACAAGGCATATGGTGGTTTGAAGGTCCAGAGTCAGGCAAACCAGTCTCTCCGACTCTGCGGCTCGCCATGCAAGATCAGAATTTCAGACCATTATTCTGATCATGATTATTCTTCAACAAGATGAAGCTGAAATTTAAGCATGAAATCACAAAGGAAAAAAAACCATAAGAACATGGATAGTTGAACTAGCTACAACAAGAGAAAACAGAGGACTTGACTTGGTGGAAACTTTAGGGAACTCTTTACCTCAATTTTTCCTCAGAGGGATTTCCCAAGAGGAACCCCTATATGGAGCTAAAAACACCAAAGACAGAGGTAATCAAAGCAGCGAAAAAGATCAAAGCTTTTCTTGTCAAAGAATGTATATATATATATATATATATATATATATGTGATACGTATATATATCAAGGTAAGCCACACAAAGAGGGTCCAGTCCCTTTCTCAGATGTATCCTTTGCAAAACTTGTTTTGATCTTACATAAGTGCGTGTGTGTTTTTGATTTGTGTCCCTGTCTCTTCCTTTTTCTTTGTTTCTTTTTTTTCTTTTCTTTCCTTTACTCCTTCCCCATGAAGAAAACTGATTGATTAGTCTATATGAGATGCTTTTATCACCCCTGTGTCTCTACTAATATGATACAGATTTTGAAACTCATTCCAGGGTACAGAAAATCTTTTCCTTGCAGACCCGTCTCAGGCCTCATGGGTTGTGTGGGGGTTGAAAAAAAAAAGGATACGAAAGAAATTGATTATTTAATTAAATATAAATAAAAAAAAAAAAAACAACTTGAGAAATGAAAATGTGGGGTCATTTGCAGGAACCCACTAGAGTCACTGACTCCTACTCCACTCTCTCTCTCTTCTAACCGCCTGAGATTTTCCATTGGTTCTCATTGTTGGGCTATTTAGGGATGCAAGTACTTACTGGATAAAATTAATAAAAAAAAAAACAATAAACTCCACATACTATGTGGGAAATGAATGAAACAAGTTTTTTTTCACAATAAATGGTAAAAAGTTTATGGAAAGAGAGAATATATATATATTGTATAAATAAGAGCAGAAAAGCTCCAGAGGAGTTTTCTTGATTTTTTTTTGGGGCCCAAAAGGGTATTGAGTTTACTTTTGACAACTTGGGCCTCTAATAGGGAGAGGGGGCTGTTGTAATTTTATTTTTAAAAACTAACACTTCAACTAAAACATTTTTTAAACAGGAAAAAATAATCTACAGGGAAAAAATAATCTACAAGGAAAACCCACTTATATATTTAATTTCTGCTCGTGAGATGTATTTGTTTGGAATTATCCCCTTTGTTGATAGGTCAACATCCATTCCTTGTCATCACCTAAAACCATGCGACATTAGAATCTTTTCTATTAGTAGAAAAGAAAATGTTTATCTAGAGAGCTATGAGGTATAGGGTCAGTCTTAATTCTAATATTGGGTTTGGTTTGGTTTGTTGTCATTCAGCCTAGTTATGTCTTTGCTGAGCAGAAACCCAATTAAAACTTGCCCTTCATTAGTTCATGTAAGAGCTTTTTGGTAAACAAATTACAAAAAGAAATGAGTAAATTAAGAAGACAATTCCCATTTTTTCATATTAGTTTTAACAGGGGGTTTTTGGATATCCAGAACCTGCAACATTATTGGCAAGAATTAGAAATTATCTATTATATTAAGAGCGAGAAGACAAAGGGGCAGGGGAGAACGGGCTCATCCAATGGACCCATGATCCCTCTCATTTTGGAGATGTACGGATGCAAATATTTTATTTTTTGTACTCATCTATACTAACTTTATAGGTAATATGCCTCCTACCAATAATTCCTTAATGATGTCAATGATTGGTTTTAAAAAAAGGGTTTGGTCCAAATAAAGAAATGTTCATGGATTAGGTAAAAAAAAAAATTGTTTAAGATCATGCTTTTGTTCCCAGCAAACCTTACAGCGTGCTCTTCATATGGAAGATTTTCTGACTTCCCAGATTATTGATTTCTTCATGAATCTCACACATTCCTCCAAACTGTAGTTCTTTATGACTTCTTTTGCTTGCACCTGTGGAAAGGTGATTGGTCCGGATCAAATCCTAGTATTAATTATGCCTTTGAAGATTATTTGCAATTGGATCAAGTCATTGCTTTTTGTCAAAGCAAGAAACTGCAACATAATATATGAATATAGTATATCATATTTGATGTGTATATGTTGCCTTCAGTAGGACCAACTGGCACAATGTTCTAAATTTGTATAATTTACTCTGGCTTGCGTGTCTAAGTTTATGAGAGCAACCCCAATTTGTTGCTCACAAATTTAACAGGGAATTCCATTTATAGAAGCTTGTGTTTGTGATAGATCATGGAGTTGACCTTGCACCAATAGGAAAGATCTTTCTGCCCAATGATTAGGAATGGATCCAGATGGTATGATACAAATCATGATTAATCAAGATTCACAAAAATGAAAAAAAAATTAAAAGATAAAAAAATAAAAAAAGTTGAAATTCTTTCTTAATTGAAAAATAATAACCAGTTTTTAACTATCAAATTTTCATCAAATACATAAACAAATATATTCTTATGTTGTTTAATTTTCTATTTCAATAAAATCTAACATATTAAACTTATATTTTACTAATATTTCGCTCTTTAATACCCTACCCAAGATTAAAAATGTCAATATTGATAGAGTTTTCGAGATTTGATTTACAGACAATATCAACAGAAATGTTGATGTTGATGGATATTTAACAAAAATGAATATTTTAAGAAAAACTTAGAATTGTTTTTGGAAACTTTATAAGACACTAAACTAATCGGTATTACTTAATTTGAACCAACCCAACAACACAAATAATACATTTTTTGTCGAATACGTATAGTAGGTAGTCAACATAATTATGCATTGATTATAGGGAATTCTTATGACAGAGAAGCCAATTTTGCTCCATCGATAAAGAATGGGTGTTTGGCTATCATATTAACTTTTTACCAATCTGATATACAATTAAAAGCAATTTTAGATCATCCACTACAAATTTTTAAGGTGAATAGTCATTCATCAAATCATTAAAACCCTATTTCTGACTGCTAAAGTAGGTGGAATAAGATTGTCTTCTCGACTATAATAATTCCCTTGATTATAATTCTAATATTATATTACAAGAAATGCTATGGTAGGAGGCCTTTTTTTTTTTTCCAGCAGTGGATAACAATTCAAGGGTAATTATGCAATCTTAGGCCGGATTCACATAATCCTTACCACACCAAATCAAATTCTAAACACAAAAATATAATAAAATTTAAAAAAAAAAAACAAAAAATACAAATTACAAACAAAAAAAATGCAGCTGCTCCACCGCCAGCTCTTTAGTCGCTGATATTCAACACTCTATAAATTCAAGTGATTGTGAAACAGAGGCCTTTGCTAACCAAAAAAAGTTCTTTTTTGTCCTGGGCACAAAAATCTATACCATAACCACTTGAGAGAACTTCAAAACTTCAATTACACAAAACTAAGATCTTTGGATCTGGCCAATATCCCTTGTTCTTCTTCTTCTTCTTCTTAACAAATCAAAAACCCAAAACTCAGAATGTATGGCAAAACATTTAAAAAAATCAGAACCCAAATCCTTTAGAGATTGTTGGAGAACCCAAAATCTAAAATTTAAAGGTTGTACAATTCTATTCAGCAAAACAATTAAAAAAAACCCTAGAACCTAGAACCTGGAACCTATAGAGATTATAGGAGAACCATGTTCAAAAATAGATGGGAACTACTTTAAAGACTCTCATTTTGATACACAAATTGATTTTATAAACAAGAAAGTCCAATACACAATTTTCACAAAAATTTCTATAAAATTATAAGGAAAAACACAAATTTTAGCGTACAGAATAAATAAAACAGAAACCTAGATTCCAGCTATTAGAAAAAAGGAAAACCTAGATTTCAATGGCTACACTGGAATCAGAGGCCACCAGATCTCAATTTGATTTGTCATCAACGTCTCCGAACGACAATATTCTAACTAGATCTCCTTCCCAATTGTAGCAAAATAGTCTTCAACGGCTCAAAACAACAATGAAATTGTCGGATGGGCATTGAACGTGTGTAGATCGTCTTGATTAGGTGGCCTTTGGTGGCGCTGAAGTGGGGCTGGGTCAGAGATGGGGATAGGGCTAGGTTGGTGTTGAAGTGGAGATAAGTTCAATGGTGGAGATGGGAGGAGGAAGAACAAGATCTGGAAAAAAAATCTAGGCATCAGAATTGGAACAAAGATTTGTGGTGGTGGAGATGGAGGTGGCAGAGGTGAAGAGGCATTTTTGCTAGGTGACGACAAAAGTGTAGTGTCATTTTAGACTGTAAGAGATGAAATTAGGGTTAAATTTTAGTATTGATTATATGTACTAGGGTCTATTATAAACTCAATATTGTTTTAAGCTTTATCACCGTTAGATCAAAATCTATAGTTCTAACAAAGATTCTCCCCTGGTGGAGAAAAAAAAGGCCCCCAACCATAGACCTCCTTTTATTAGATACACATTACAAATAATATACAAAAAAGTTTGGGTTAATTACATAAACATGTCTCCTAGTTTTACTTATTTTACGATTTATCCTTTATTTTAAGAAACAACAAAAGTATCCATCAAATTTGAAGAAATTGTTTCAATTTCAACTCTCTTGTATATATAAAATAAAAAACAAAATAAAAAAGACAAATGTATCCTTAACTAGTTTTTTACAATTAACTTCCCTTTTTGGGCATGTCTATGGTGGAGTCTATTTTTTTACTCCACCGATGGAGTACAATCTGAAGGTGTTAGGAAAACGAGTACGCAGCAGAATTATAAAAATTTTAAATCAGAGTATTTTTCAAAATACAATTTTGACATGCTATGTACATAAATCAATCAGATCTTACTAACCTTTGTATGCTGAAGAGCTCCTACAATCAGTGAAGAGAAGAACGTTCTAGAAAAGCCTCAACCAATTGGTCTTCTTTGCTATTCTCTATCTACTATCAGAGTATGTGTGGGCACATGTTGTACAGCTCTTCCCTGGTGACTCTCCTTCCAACCAATTGAGAAGACCTAGAATTAAGGTTTGTGATTATGAATAATAGCCCTTAGAGATTTTAGAGTATCTAGTACTAGAGTACTCACTCTTAACTTTCCAATTGATCTGAATAACTGAGAAAACTCATTGCCTATTATAGTGGTTGGACCCAGGGTTACTCATTCTCAGATAAGGACTCAAAAATTTGAATTTGGATCAACTTCTAATAAAATCGTGTCAAAAATGTGTAATGAGATTATCGTTAGATCGACAGGCCAACTTCTATATCCGCCTGCCGAACTTACGATAATATGATCCTTAAGAATCTTTTATTTCCCATTAAGATTCTTTATATAAAGCTTCAGTTTTAATTCAAAAAATTCAATATAAAAGTTATATGATCAAAACAATCATATCTAGATAATCTTATAGAACATAAAATGTAACACCTGCCAAATTCTCATGTAACAAATAAGTAACGACGTAAAGTAATTTCCTTATTGATATATGATATAATGTTACTAACCATTTTATTTTAAGTGTTATGAAAGGTGACGGTCACGTGAAATTGATGTGCTCAAAGTGTTCATGTCAATTACGTTGTATGTTTTATGATAATTTATGTAATAATTATTGTTTTGTTAAACTTTAATGTGTAAGGCAATTCGGCAGGCTGAATTATCCCTCACTGAACGGTAGGCCCATATAGGTTCTTCGGCAGGCCGGACCTCAAAACCTTCGATAGGCCAAACTGTGCAATCTGTAGGCCGAAGAGTGCTGACGAGCAATCAACAGAAATTTTTCAAAATTTGTGACAAGGATGATTTTGATGATTGGTTAAGATTGGATTATTTATTCTGATTAATTAGCTCATATTTGGTCTTTTTCTTTAATTTTGGAATAAAAGGTTTGACTTTTATGATGATTTGGATGATTTGATGTGATTACCTATTTTTTTTAAGTTGTGAAATATGGTAAGAAAATCAAATCAATTTGACTATCCCCCAATCCTTTCCATTCTCCATGCAAATTAGCCCAATTTTAGTAAGAAATTTTTTTGATATGTGATATTGTAGTCTACCTGTAATCCGACCCCCATATCTTTGGCTAGGAATTTCCATTTGTTCTAAAATTTTAATATGTTATTCATGTATGTGATATGTGATGTTTCTCCAAAGTTAATTGGAATTTCCTATGTTGAGTTATAAATTTTCTTCTCTCTGCCACTCATAGAAAAGTATTGCTGATTATCTATGATGCACAAAAATACAGGCTTTGTTCATAATGTAAATGAATGTTATTTTGCATGAAATTTGGCAAATATGTTTATGTATATGTCAATTTATGAATTGCAAAGTCTCATGACAATATGACGAATATTTTATGTGATATGGAATTTTTAATGAAGCTAGGTTTTTAGACTGTTATTATCGGTAAATTGTTGAACTCTTATTGTGTGACGTTTTTGTATGATTAATTGAATTTATTTGATGATAAAATATTTTTGTGGTTCTATAATTATATGTTCATAAGTTGTAATATGAATTTTAGGGTCATAGTAATTTTATTTAATTTTATTGGACTATGAAAAATGTATGCAACTCACTGCCTAATATGTATGCAACTCATTGCCTAATATGTTGAAAGTCATTTTGTTCCTGTCTCCCAATGTATGATTTGGGATGGTTTGAATTTTATTAGAAGGTGATTTTTGGCTATATTGTAATTTTAAGTGTTTATAATATGTAGTATTATTATGGAATTATTTTAGGATATGGATAATCTGTTAAAAGAATGCAAGTATGGATTACTCATTGTTTTGTTATTGCTGGTAGTTTTGGAAGTGTGAGTTATGTGGCTTGATTAAGTTGTCAAATAGAAATTTTTATGACTAATGAAAAATCATGGTGATAGGTTTTTATGTTAACTTTGTCCCTGCCAAGTTAGGTACTTGAATTTAATAAGAATTATGAGTTATTGAGTTTTGAATACATAAAGGTCAAGCAAACTTGTGTTTATGTATTCCTTGAATTAGAGTTGTAGATGTATTATGGAAATGGACGATGTTATATGATGGTGAATAATTCTTTGAGATAAATGTTAATTGCTATTTCAAATGAATATATGACATGAACATGCTAAGGAGCAAGCACATCAAGACTGCGGCGATGTCACCTACGAGTAAGGTTAAATATGCTATACAAGTAAGTATATTCTCACCTGCAACATGATGTGGTTGATGAAAAGTTTGAAATTTATGTTCATGATGATTTTATAATGATTATACATGATGTTTTATTATGAAAGTTTGATGTTTAAAGTTTATGCATGTTTCGATGATGATGTCTTTCAAAACGCATAAGTATATATTTATGTCTATATAAATGTATCACCTAAATAAGTGTTGCGTACCCATGTTATGTTATGTTATGATGTCATGTTTGGTTTAGGATTAGCTACCATTTTTCTTTCATGACGGCGCGCCTATAATGATGTTTATGATGCAACACTTGGGCCCTTAAGATAAAATGAATTAAGTTTTTATTATGAATAATGTAATGAAAGATATGTTCCTTATGAAATTGTGCTTAGTGCACTATTATGGTGACGTATATGATGATATTCATAAAATGTTTTAAGTTGTAAGATATGATATGTACTTACTA
Organism: Artocarpus heterophyllus; assembly: GCA_025403435.1. Lineage (NCBI taxonomy): Eukaryota > Viridiplantae > Streptophyta > Magnoliopsida > Rosales > Moraceae > Artocarpus > Artocarpus heterophyllus. The sequence goes on from CM046338.1 coordinate 32,669,468, forward strand.
AGCATTCGCTTATTCAGTTTTATATCATGTTGCAGATAAGGGTAAGAAAATAATAGAATAGGAGGAGGGCAAGGAAAGGCGTGTGAGCTAAGCAAGATGAATTGCAAACGGAAGAACGCCAAAGAAGGAAATTTTAATGATATAAACTACGTTTCATAATTTTGAGTATGTTATTTGATGAATTTTAAAGATTTAAACTATGACACTTTAACTTTATAGTTTTATCTATTATCTTCCGTAGTTGTAAAATTGAGACTTGTTTTAACTTGGAATTTTGTTTGTTTTTAAACAAAAGTTTGGCTTGCTGAACATTGTCGATCGGCCTGTCGAACTTAGGGATTTTAAAACCCCATTTTGTAGAGCCTCGGGTGGCCTGCCGGCGGTTGGAGATCAGACTGCCCAACTGGTTTGGCTTGCCGAAGTTCGAAGTTCGGCCTGTCGAACTGTGAATGTGGATCTTCAAAGATGTTTCAAAAGTCAACTTACATTGGTTTTGATAAACTAACTAAAGAATGTTTATAATCAAGTAATTTATTAAAAAAAAAAAGGAAAATGTATGCATGGATCTGGGGTATGTTTCTAAATTATGTTTCATTCAAATAGTTTATCTTATATAATGATAATAAGAATGAATGTAACGACATATGTAATGTCCATAAGGGGGCGCTATAGGCTTTGGTATCAGAACAGATTTTTGTTTTCAATTCATATCGTCACACGTCAGTCCAAGTCCTCCAAGTAAGTATGTTTTATAATTATATGTTAAGATGCAAGTATGATGATAAGTGTAAGACCTAGTTGCCTAATGATTAATGCCTTAGTAGTGAAAACCTGTCTCATAATTAGAAGATTATTCTTAATCTCCTAATGCTTTTAGGAAAAAGACAATAGACAACCACAAAAGAATGCAAACCCGTACTCAGACCAATGAAAGGCTTATGACGATGATTGTTGAGCTGCAAAGACAACTTGAGGAACAAAGAAGAGAAATTTCAGCACTGAGGACCAATGGTCACAATGGCAAATGACAAGGCAATGACGTGCCTCCTCCTCCTCCTCTGCAGCCACAAGTGAATGAAGTACCGGCTCCTGCTGTTGAACCCAGAGTGACCTATTAGGAATCGCTCTTAGTCAGATGAAAGAGGGTTAAGCCAGTAGACTTTGAGGGTTCTAAGGATCCACTGGTCGCATAAGGATGGTTAAAGACCATTGAGGCCACTCTAAGACTCATGGGCTTCACAGATAACGAGAAGGTTCTCTATGCATCGTGCTGCCTCACCATGAAGGCCAGAATCTAGTGGGATGGAATCGAACAAAGCAGGAACGTAGATGAGATGACATGGGCTGACTTCATTCATGAGTTCAACACGAAGTTCTTCCACATGAATATTACTAGGAAGCACTACGATGAGCTTGAGAACTTATGCCAGGGAGACATGTCAGTAACAGATGTGGTGGCAAAATTCGATCAGCTAGCTCGCCTTTGTCCAGGGATGGTTACTGATGAGAATGAAAAGATTAGAAGATTGATCAAAGTTCTCAGGCCTAAGATTGCTGTCATAGTTGATGGGGCAAGTCCACCCAGGAGCCAAGAGTAGGTTGTTATAAGGGCCCAACGTGTTGAGTTCCACCTGTCAAAGTTAAGAAGAAATCAGCCTTAGTCAGGTCAGCCAGCCAGTAATACAAAAAACCAAAACTGCCCTCCACACCAGAACAACAACAACAACAACAACTAGAACTGGAAGAATAACAAGAGGAAGGGCAATCCTCAAAACCAGCAAAACCAAGGCAACAAGAGGCACAATGGTGGCCATCCCAATAACAACAGTAGACAATATCAGCCATGCACCAAATATGGGAAGAAGCATCCTAGAGAATGCCGTATGGGAACAAACCAGTGTTTTATCCATGGACGAGAAGATTATTTTGCCAAGAATTGCCCCAACTAGACAAATGCTCAAGCCCAACAGAGAGCTCCACAAGCCCAACTCTATTAGATACAAGCTTCCTTAGAAGGGCCATTGATTAGTTAGGGAAGACTTCAAGCCCCACCTACAAATGCCCACATTTATGCTATGACGAAAGAATAGGTGGCTGCTGAAGCCTCTAATGTGGTCATAGGTCAGATCTCAAGTCTTTCTATTAATGCATATGTCCTCTTTGATACGGGTGCCACACATTCTTTTGCATCGTCATCTTTTGCTAAGAAGTTAGGGGTTCATTTAGAGCCTATGAGACAGAGATTCACTACGACATTACCCTCTAGGGAACTGATGATATCTACGCATTGTATGCGTATTGTTCCTCTATGGATTTCTGGAAGGGAACTCTTTATCAACCTTATCGTGGTTGACATATATGATTATGATATGATTCTTAGGATGGATTTTCTGAGCAAGTATAATGCTACCATTGAATGCCATAAACGAAAAGTGATTTTCCATCCAGAAGGTGAACAGAAGTTTGTGTATGTTGGCGAGTCTATGAAGAAACCCAGTATGTTTTTATCCACCCTGAAAGCAAGAAAGTTGTTAGCTAGTGGCTGCATAGGCTATCTAGCCAACATTGTGGATAAAAGTCAAGAAGAAAAGACAAGGATTGAAGATGTGGCAGTGGTACGTGAATTTTCAGAGGTGTTTTCAGATGATCTGCAAAACCTACCTCCTGATAGAGAAGTTGAATTTGAGATTGAGCTCGCTCCAGGCACCAACCCTATTTCGAAGGCACCGTATAGAATGGCCCCAGTAGAGTTAAAGGAGCTTCATATATAATTAAATGAATTGCTAGACAAAGGCTTCATCAGGCCGAGTCACTCACCATGAGGAGCTCCAGTGCTATTTGTTAAGAAGAAGGATGGCTTTATGAGACTCCACATCGACTATGAAGAGCTGAACATGGCAACGATTAAGAACAAGTAGCCATTGCCTCGAATCAATGATTTGTTTGATCAGCTTAAGGGTGCATCTATGTTCTCAAAGATTGATCTGTGGTCAGGATATCACCAGCTAAAGATTAAAGGAGACATTCCTAAAACAGCTTTTAGATCGAGGTATGGTCACTACGAATTTGTGGTCATGCCTTTCAGTCTAACGAATGCACCTATAGCCTTCATGGATCTGATGAATCGGATACTTAAGGACTTCCTTGATAAATTTGTTTTTGTGTTTATCGATTATATTCTTGTTTATTCAAAGAATCAGGAGGAACACGTTGTGCATTTGAAAATTGTGCTGGAGACATTAAGGAGACATAAGTTATATGTGAAATTCTCCAAGTGCAAATAGAGTGTCTTTCTTGGGGCATGTAATATCGAAAGAAGGAATCATGGTAGACCCTGCTAAGGTAGAGGCTGTTCTCAACTGAAAACAACGACAAATGCAAGTGAAATAAGACCTTTTTGGGCCTAGCTGGTTATTATAAGAAGAGTTTTCAGGAACTAAAGAAGAGGCTAACGACAGCTTTAGTATTGGCTATTCCAGAAGGAAGTGACGGATTTGTGATTTACAGCGATGCATCTAAGATGGGCCTTGGTGCAGTCATAATGCAGAATGATAGAGTGATTGCTTATGCATTGAGACAACTGAAGGACTATGAAAAGAACTATCCTACTCACGACCTCGAGTTAGCAATAGTCATTTTCGTGCTGAAAATATAGAGACATTATTTGTATAGAATCCAATGCAAGATCTTCACTAATCATCAAAGTTTAAAGTACTTCTTCACGTAGAGAGACCTGAACATGAGACAATGAAGATGGCTAGAGTTGGTGAAGGATTATGATTGTGAAATCTTTTATCATCCAAGAAAGGCTAATCGAGTGACAGATGCTTTGAGTAGAAAGACTGTTGCCACGCTGATGTCAATGCAAGCAATGTCTCACCTCTTAAGGAAAGAAATTCTGGACTTCGGTCTGGAACTTATATCAGGCCAGCTATCAGCACTCACTCTTGCTTCAATGTTGCATGATGAGATTCAGAGTAAGCAAGATGAAGATGTAAGCCTCGCACAGATTAAGTAGGAGATGAAAGAAAGGAAATGTGAAGAGTTTCGTATTGTGGATGACGGAACTCTATACCTCAAGGACCGCTTATGTGTTCCCAATGTCGATGGCCTAAGGGAAAGAATCTTGGCAGAAATTCATGATACTTCTTATTCAATTCATCCAGGTGCAACAAAGATGTATAATGATCTAAGGGATAGCTTCTGGTGGTTTGGAATGAAACGTGACATTGCTATGTATGTGAAGAAATGTTTGACAAGCCAACAAGTTAAAGCTGAACACCAGAGACCTAGCGGTGATTTACAGTCAATCTAGATACTGGAATAGAAATGGGAGGATATTGCAATGGATTTCATTACCGGTTTGCCCAGGACTATGAATGGTTATGACGCTATTTGGGTTGTTGTAGATCGACTGACGAAGACGGCGCATTTCATCCCTATCAGGATCACTTATTCTATGGAACGGTTAGCGAAACTCTATGTGAAGGAGATTGTATGACTTCATGGGATTCCTAAGTCTATCATCTCAGATCGTAATTGCAGGTTCACATCCAAGTTTTAGAAAAGTATACAGTCTGCAATGGGGACTAATTTACATTTCAGTACAGCTTTTCATCCTCAGATAGACGGCCAAACAGAGAGGACAAACTTGATCTTGGAGGATATGCTTCGGGCTTGCACTCTCAACTTCAAGACCAGCTGGTGTAAATGTTGCTATTAGCAAAGTTTACGTATAACAATAGCTATCAGGCGATGATTGGAATGGCACCTTATGAAGCCCTATATGGACGAAAATGCAGGTCGCCTATATGTTGGAATGAAGCTGGTAAGAAGAAGTTAATGGAAAGCGTTGATGCTGAAAGGACTGATTTTGTCAACAAAACCTCCGAAATGGTTAAGTTGATTCGGAAGAGAATAGAGACTGCTCAAAGCTGTCAGAAGAGTTATGTTGATAAGAGAAGAAGACCCTTGGAATTCGCTATAGGCAACTCAGTGTTCTTGAAACTTGCACCGATGAAAGGAGTTATGAGGTTTGGAAAGAAAGGCAAATTGAGCCCAAGGTTTATCGAGCCTTATGAAATCATGAAGTGGATAGGCAAAGTAGCTTATCAGCTGAGGATGCCATCAGAAATGTCAACAATGCACGATGTGTTCCATATTTCGATGCTCAAGAAATATGTCCTAGATCCTGCGCATGTGATTGAGCCACAAGTGATCGAGATTCGAGATAACTTAAGTTATGAAGAAAAGCCAGTTGAGATTTTAGATCGGAAGACCAAGACCTTGAGGAGTAAAGAAATTCCATTGGTTAAGGTTTTATGGCAAAATCACCAAGTGAAAGAAGCTACATGGGAACGTGAAAATGGCATGAGAGCAAGGTATCTACAACTATTATGAGTTTCAAGGACGAAACTCTTATAAGGTAGGGAGAATTGTAATGCCCGCCAAATTCTCATGTAACAAATGAATAATGACATAAAGTAATTTCCTTATTGATATGTGATATAATGTTACTAACCATTTTATTTTGAGTGTTATGACAGGTGACGGTCACGTGAAATTGATGTGATCAAAGTGTTCATATCAATTACGTTGTATGTTTTATGATAATTTATGTAATTATTATTATTTTGTTAAACTTTAATGTGCAAGGCAGTTCGGCAAGTCGAATTGTCCCTCACTGAACGATAGGCCCATGGAGCTTCATCGGCAGGCCGAACCTCAAAACCTTCGGTAGGCTGAACTGTGCAGTCGGCAGGCCGAATAGTGCTGACGAGCAATCAGCAAAAATTTTTCAAAATTTATGACAGGGATGATTTTGATGATTGGTTAAGATTGGATGATTTATTCTGATTAATTAGCTCATATTTGGTCTTTTTCTTTAATTTTGGAATAAAAGGTTTGACTTTTATGATGATTTGGATGATTTGATGTGATTTCCTTTTTTTTTTAAGTTGTGAAATATGGTAAGAAAATCAAATCAATTTGACTTTCCCCCAATCCTCTCCATTCTCCATGCAAATTAGCCCAATTTTAGTCAGAAAAATTACTAATAATTATATGTAAGGCGAGTATTCCCTTTTTACGACATTTCATTCTTCACGTAAACGAACTTCTTCTTCCTAAAACACACACACACACACACACTTTCTCTCTCTCCCTTCTACTCTACACATTTTCTTTTCTCTCCACTATTTTTTCTTGCAAATACTTAATAGAGATATTGAAATTTCATTGGGGTAAGTTCAAGGAAGTTTGAGAAGAAATTTGTTTAAGGTAAGAACTCATTTTTTTTTTGTATTTCTGAAATTGTAGTCTACCTATAATCCGACCCCCATATCTTTGGCTACAAATTTCCGTTTGTTCTGAAATTTTAATATGTTATTCATGTATGTGATATGTGATGTTTCTCTAAATCTCACATTAATTGGAATTTCCTATGCTGAGTTATGAATTTTCTTCTCTCTGCAACTCATAGAAAAGTATTGCTGATTATCTATGATGCACAAAAATACGGGTTTTGTTCATAATGCAAATGAATGTTATTTTGCACGAAATTTGGTAAATATGTTTATGTATATGTCAATTTTTGAATTGAAAAGTCTCATGATAATATGACAAATATTTTATGTGATATGGAATTTTTATTGAAGCTAGGTTTTTAGACTATTTTTATTGGTAAATTGTAGAACTCTTATTCTGTGATGTTTTGTATGATTAATTGAATTTATTTGATGATAAAATATTTTTGTGGTTTTGTAATTATATGTTCATAAGTTGTAACAAGAATTTAGGGTCAAAGTAATTTTATTTAATTTTATTGGACTATGAAAAATTTAAACAACTCACTGCCTAATATGCATGCAACTCACTGCCTAATATGTTGAAAGTCATTTTGTTCGTGTCTCCCAATGTATGATTTAGGCTGGTTTGAATTTTATTAGAAGGTGATTTTTGGCTATATTGTAATTTTAAGTGTTTATGATATGTAGTATTTTTATGGAATTATTTTAGGATATGGATAATTTGTTAAAAGAATGCAAGTATGGACTGCTCATTGTTTTGATATTGCTGGCAGTTTTGGAAGTGTGAGTTATGTGGCTTGTTTAAGTTGTCAAATAGAAATTTTTATGACTAATAAAAAATCATGGTGATAGGTTTATATGTTAATTTTGTCCCTGCCAAGTTAGGTACTTGAATTTTATAAGAATTATGAGTTATTGAGTTTTGAATACATAAAGGTCAAGCAAACTTGTGTTTATGTATTTCTTGAATTAGAGTTGTAGATGTATTATGGAAATGGATGATGTTATATGATGGTGAATAATTCTTTGAGATAAATGTTAATTGTTATTTTAAATGAATATATGACATGAACACGCGAAGGAGCGAGCACATCAAGGCTGCGGCGACGTCACCTATGAGTAAGGTTAAATAAGCTATACAAGTAAGTACATTCTCACCTACAACATGATGTGGTCGATGAAAAGTTTGAAATTCATGTTCATGATGATTTTATAATAGTTTCCACAATGATAATACATGATGTTTTATTATGAAAGTTTGATGTTTAAAGTTTATGCATGTTTCAATGATGATCTCTTTCAAAACACATAAGTATATATTTATGTCTATATATATGTATCAACTAAATAAGTGTTGCATACCCATGTTTATGTTATGTTATGATGTCATCTTTGGTTTAAGATTAGCTACCCTTATCCTCTCATGACGGCGCGCCTATAATGATGTTTATGATGCAACACTTGGGCCCTTAAGATAAAATGAATTAAGTTTTTATCGTGGATAATGTAATGAAAGATATGTTCCTTATAAAATTGCGCTTAGTGCACTATTATGGTGACGCATATGATGATATTCATAAAATGTTTTAAGTTATGAGATATGATATGTACTTACTAAGCATTCGCTTATTCAGTTTTATATCATGTTGCAGATAAGGGTAAGAAAATAATAGAATAGGAGGAGGGCAAAGAAAGATGTGTGAGCTAAACAAGATGAATTGCAAACAGAAGAACGCCAAAGAAGGAAATTTTAGTGATATAAACTATGTTTCATAATTTTGAGTTTGTTATTTGATGAATTTTAAAGATTTAAACTATGACACTTTAACTTTATAGTTTTATCTATTGTTTTTTGCAATTGTAAAATTGAGACTTGTTTTAAATTAGATTTTTTTTTTGTTTTTTCATAGAAGTTCGGCCTGCCGAATATTGTTGGTCGGCCTGCCAAACTTAGGGATTTTAAAACCCCATTTTGCAGAGCCTCGGTTGGCCTACTGGCATTTGGAGATCGGACTGCTAAATAGAGTTGGCCTGTCGAAGTCTGAAGTTCGGCCTGCCGAACTATGAATGTGGATCTTCAAAGATGTTTCAAAAGTTTAGTCAACTTACATTGGTTTTGATAAACTAATTAAAGAATGTTTATAATCAAGTAATTTATATAAAAATAAAAAAGAAAATGTATGCATGGATCATAGGTATGTTTCCAAATTATGTTTCATTCAAATAGTTTATCTTATGTAATGATAATAAGAATGAATGTAACGACATCTGTAACGTCCATAAGGGGGCGCTACATAAAATATTCATGATAATTCAACAAGTTTATGTTGAATTAATTTACAAAATTAATTCAACCATAAGTAGACATGAATTATCTGATCCTATCAAATTTCAACTAATCTAATAATTTAACATAAGTCACCAATTTATTAGAAAAGCACATTGTATTGTTATAGGATTTATTCTGAGCTAGCAAAGGGGACCTGATGGACCTACATAGTTCAAGCTCCAATAATTATAAAATATAATATCCCATATACATATTTTATAATTATCAACTTTAACGTTATTCTACTAAAAGCTTAAACTGCACTCTCGAACCATGTAAAATTACGAAGCTCCAAATTAGCTAAGTGTCCATGACATATCATAATATGTTGTATCCCTATAGGATATTCATAATCGGCTTAAGGATGAATTCCATCTCACCTTCTCGATTATTTTTCTCTTCCGTTCCATTATCTCACCCTTCGAAAACCTACTATCTAAAGGCAGTATACCATTTGGTTACACCTATACATCCAAATGGTTGAGCGTTCTAATTTTTTAATTACAAGATAGCGCATATAAGAGAATATCGTTGACTTCACCAATAAAGTTATGGGTTCCATATCTATGAATAAAAAGTCTACACTATCAAGAGTCATGTCTCCAATATATCGGTATGCATACCATCACAAAGTCAAGATATCACCCTTTGGTACATCAAAAGACATAAGATAAGATCATGGGCCCGTTAGTTATTTCAAGATTAAGATACAACCATATAATTGTCTAAAGTGAATTGATTTGCACATATGGAATTATTAATCCAAATCAATTCCACTTTATGTCCTAATCTAATACATCATCATCTATGACAATGTATCAATGTTTCTACTCGTGGAGTCCAACTATGATGGCCAAGACAAGCCATCTCCCATTAGGGATGTAGACAACGTAACAATCTTAGTATGAATAAAGTGCCCAACTTTATTCCCTTGATTGTGGATTTTATAATTTAGACCATCACCTCTAGAATCATGTCTTCTGTATAATCTATCTATTGTATACGTGATTCTTAATGGTTTAGACTAACAGAATCAGACTTTTGTTTGCTTAACATACATTCAACAAATATAAATATAAAGAGACAACATTAGGTATATGAATAATAAATAAATTCTTTATTGATAAAATGTCTCCAAAAACATATTACAATATTTTACTCCTTAAGGCATACATGTCTAATAGAAGGCTCATATTCAATCTTAACAAGAGCTTACGTTGTCTCTCCAACACCAAATTATAAATAAATACAAATAATAATAATTAAAAACTCATTTTTAAAAATCCCAAAATACAAAAAAATTCAACAAAAAAATCTAAAAATATTGAGATCTACCGCCGGCAACAACCACATCCCTCCTCCACCTGCCACTTCCCTCTGCCTTGGGTTACAACAGTTGTCGATATCCTGTAGCAAACTTGTGACCTCATGATAGATTCCATCAAGACTCCAACGAATTTGGGCACGAAATTTTTCCCAAATTGCACTTGAATTAGTATCTGCTAGGGATAAAGATAAATACTTCCATGTTGATAAACATTGCCTCATGTTTGGTCTTGCTGGAACAGTCTCGGTCCTCCATCAGTCATCTCATACAAATTTTATACAAGTTTCACACAAAGCACAAATTAATTTTACGAATTTCACAAATCATACGCAAATTGATTTTACAAATGAAAAATAACCAATGCATAAATTTAACAATTTTTTTCCTAAAATAATAGGAAAAAAAACCATTAACTTCTAAATACAAAAAAAAAATATCACAAGCCTAGATTTCAACGACGGCACTTGCAGAGGCATGAGTCTGTGAAGGGCACTAGAGAAGTCGACGACGACACTAAAGAAGTCGATGATGGCACATGTTAAGCAGCACTTGCAGAGGTGCGAGTCAGGCAGCGCTTGCAAAAGCAATGGTTGGGTGGCCATGGTGCAAGTCGGGCGGTGCTTATAGAGGCAATAGTGGGGTGACTATAGCGAGAGTCAAGCGATGCTTACAAAGGCAATTGTCCCCTATCTCCTCAAAATTGAAGATAGCGCGAGTTGAAGCATCGTTTGGAGGAAGACGGTTGGGTGAACGAAGATGTGGACAGGGTGAACGGTGTTGATGAACTCTAGAAGAGGGTTTGGAGAAAGAGAACCAGTGAGAGGGTGGTGGTCTAGGTGAAGAGGCATTTCCGCACTCTACGGCGGTGGTAGGATTTGTGGGAAATGAAATTAGAGTTAAATTTCTGTTTTGCTTATATGTGGTAGGTTCTATTATGAACTCAATATTGTTTTAAGCTTTTTGACCATTGGATCAAATCTAATAGTCCTAACAAATATACTCTACTAGGGGAGAAAAGAAAAGGCCCCCACCATAGCATTTTTCTTTTTAATAAATTTTTAAACATTTTAAAAAATAAAAAGTCTATAACATATATCCAAAAAAAATCAATAAAAACAAAATAAAAAACCATCGTTTTAATCTCTTATAAATATATATATATATATATATATATACATTTATATTGGACAACCACCACCATGACATTAAGCTCTTTCACCTACCTTTGCTCCAATGGTGGACTTCTTCTAACCTACTCCCTTAGGTTCAGCATCGCTGGCATGGTGGTTTACTCCTCCCTAGCCCTTCTTCGCCAGCTCCTTGCACAAACCTTTTCCTCCATCAAAGAAGCCTCCACTAAGAACTCAAAGCAACCTTTGCCTAAATCCGTTGCTACTCTCCTTTTGAAAAATCCACCACATTCATCCACTCAAGATCGGTTGTGCTTTTAAGAGATTTTCTACCGTCTTCCTAGATTGACTGCTTTTCTCTCAGCTAATCCCTACTGCTTCTTTGACTTTGTGTCATGTGAAAGATGCAGTACTGTGAGCCTTGTAGCTGTTGGAATTAAAATATGAAACGCAGCGGAAAGAACGAATCGTTGACAAACAAAAATTTTCTGAAAACTTTATTCATTGAGAATAGATATATAATTTTAATTATAGAAAGCTTTAGGTAATTTTACAAACCTTTTGAAGACTATCAGGGTATCCTACCTTTCCTCTTTGACACCACGATCTTCCAATCTAGGACTCCACACCAATGGAAAGACGAGTGGGCATCATACTGTAAGAATAAATTTTCCTCACACTTTTCTGAATATGCTATGTACTCAACACATGAGATAGCAGACCTTTTTTTTTGGAGAAGAACTCTCAGTTTTTCTCCCTAAGTATTTTGCAAAAATTAAGTGAATGAAAAAACTCTTGAGATAACTATTATCTCTCCCTTTTTATATCTAAGCCATTAATAATTTTTTAATTGATTTTCAATTTGAAATAACCACCATATTAGATATATGGGGAAATGATATATTCTGCATAATTGTAACATTTTTACTTTCCGCTTTCTTTTTTTTTTCTTTTTCCTGAATCACATCTGTGATTCATCTCACACACGAACATATATATATATATAAGTAAAGTTTACTTTACGTAAACTTTCCTCTTTTTTTTTCTTTTTTCTTTCTTTAACAAATCAGTTATCTGATTCGTTTATATATATATATATATATATATTATATACGTAAAGTAAAATGTAAACCTTTTATGTTTGATTATTTTAATATATATGTATATTAATATATTATAAAATCTTATACATATAAAAAGATTTGGTTTAAAACCATATATATGTATATATATCTAAATCTAAATTCAAAAATAAATCACATTTATTTAAGAATAGATTTTAAAAATAATCAATTAATTAATTAACTAATGCTCAGTTAAATGTGATAACATTTATCACATTTCATTATGTTTCACAAAGAACTTTTTTCTGTGTCACATTAATAATTCAAGTGTAAAATAATTAATTCAAAATTCAATAATTTCAAACTAAATATGTATAATTCATTCTATACATAAATCCATTATAATGTTACAGAGGTGGTATTGGGGACCTATGGACTCATAACCCAAGCTCTAATAAATTTAACAATTAATTAAACTCTTTAATTAATGTGCCAAGTTTATTAGTTTCAGTGTTATTCTACTAAAAACCTGAAACTGAACTCTTGAGATTATAGCAAAATTACTCAAAGACAGTTAGCGAGTAGTCCATTGATATAATAATTACATATAAGTCAGTCATTCATAAATAGTTCATAATAAGAGCTAGGTTCAATTTTCGTTCACCTCTCTTATTACATCTTTATCCTTGAGTTTCAATAATTCTCTAATGAACAATTAATTCATATTCTTATTATGAACGAGCGCTCTACTATTCAAACCTTGAATTATCACTCAAGAGAACTATCTTTCTAACTTCCATAAGGAAGGAATGGATTCCATATCTGTATAATATTATTTTCAGTCATTTATTACATTATGTTTCCAAGATGCTAAGTTATGATCTGTGCTTAGACAAATCTTACCGTGTAAGTCAAAAAATATAATATCATAAATAGGAGTCTAATAATTACTCAGGATTAAGACTGTCAAATATATGATCATCATGGTGATAAATTTAAATACTCTATTTGTAACAGATGATTATTAGATATTCAAAATTTATCTGGTCCAGTCCTATATAATCCCATTATATAAAGTACCTTTAATCCAATGTCTCTACATTAATAGCCCGGATAATGACTATTTCATTTTAAATGAGATTGGACCGTACTTGTAATATTTAATTAAAGATCACAAATTTTAATTAATTATTACGGACTATTTAGATTATAATCTATAAATTTTATACCTAAGCATACAATACTTATATGCTAAATTTATAGTCACATAAATAATTATGGAATTTTCTCGATGTTTATAAATATATTCATATCACATAAAAGCAACCAAAATAATTATAAATGTCACTTTATTTATTTATTAACAATATGTATAATGTCACAGCTTTTAGGGCACCAAACCCAATAATCTCCCACTTGCCCTAAAGCAGGTGATACATGTCTCTAAGACCTAAGCCTTCCAAGTGTGCCTCGAAGTCTTTGGAGGTAACGTCTTGGTGAAAGGGTCGACAAGGTTGTTTTCTGACACTATCTTCATGGTTTCCACATCGCCTCGATGCACTATCTCTCTAATCCAATGATATTTTCTCTCTATATGCCCTCTTTTGTGGATTCTAGGTTCTCTTGAATTTGCCACTGCACCACTGTTGTCACAATACAGTGTGAGTGGTTAATCCATGCCTGGAACTACTTCCAAATCATTTAAGGACTTACAGAGCCAAATAGCTTCTTTAGCTACTTCACAAGCAACCACATATTCTGCTTCTATAGTTGAATCAGCAATACAAGATTGTTTGATACTTCTCTAAACTATGGCCCTGCCACCAAAAGTAAACACTGATCTAGACGTAGATTTACGTGTGTCTTTGTCTAATTGAAAATCAGAATCAGTGTATCCGATAGGAATCAAATTCTCATCAGAATATACCAGCATATAGTTTCTCGTTCTCTTGAGATACTTGAGAATATGTTTAACTGCTACCTAATGATCTAATCTTGGGTTGGATTGATACCGATTGATTATACCCACCGCATAGCAAATGTCAGGTCTTGTACACAACATGGCATACATTAGACTTCCTACTATAGATACATAGGGTACCCGTCTCATGTTTTCTTCCTCTTGAGGTGTCTTAGGACACTGCTCTTTTGAAAGATAAACTCCATGATGTGTAGGCAAATTACCTTTCTTGGAGTTTTGCATCGAAAATTTGATAAGCACCTTATCGATATACGATGCCTGAGACAGCGCCAACAGTTTGTTCTTGCGATCTCTTATGAGTTGGATTCCAAGAACATAACTTGCTTCTCCTAAATCTTTCATTTGGAAATGATTGGTTAGCCATTTCTTTACATCAGATAATACATCTACATCATTCCCAATGAGTAGGATATCATCTACATAAAGAACCATGAAGACCACCTTCTTATCTTTGATGTACTTGTAATCACAAGGTTCATCAATATTTTGATCGAAACCATAAGATTTGATCGCTTCATCAAATCTCAAGTTCCAAGATCTTGTAGCTTGCTTGAGTCCATAGACGGACCTCTGCAACTTGCAAACTTTTTGCTCTTGACCTTTGACTATAAACCCTTCTGGTTGCACCATATAGATGCTTTCCTCAAGATAGCCATTCAAAAAAGCAGTCTTGACATCCATTTGCCATATCCCATAATCAAGACAAGCAACAATGGATAAAAGAATCCAAATGGATTTAAGCATAGCTACAGGTGAGAAAGTTTCTTCATAATCAACTCCCTCCTTTTGGGTATAACCCTTTGCCACAAGCCTAGCTTTGAAAGTCTCAACTTTCCCATCCACTCCTCTTTTCTTCTTGTAAATCTATTTGCACCCTATGGGTTTTATCCCTTCAGGTAGGTCTACAAGATCCCAGACTGAATTGGAGTATATGGACTCCATTTGAAGGTTCATAGCCTCCAGCCATTTTTTCTTCTCAGAAAATTCCATTGCACAATGATATGTCAATGGATCATCCTCACCATTATCAGAGATGGCAATATTTGCTTCTCCAAGTTCCCTGTAGCGAGTAGGTGGTCTCACAACCCTCCCACTACGTCGAGGTGGTATGACATTTTGATCGAGAGATGTGGTCTCCTCATTTTGTCCTTCAACAACAGTTGTCGGTTGTGGTCTGATCTGATTAGAAAGTAACTCTTCAAGTACAACTCTGCTATGGGTTTATTGTTTGTCATATAATCATTCTCGAGAAAAGTGACATTTGTCGATACAAGTACTTTCTTTTCCTATGAACTATAAAACAAACCTCCCCTTGTTCCCTTTCGGTATCCCACAAATAAGCATACTTTAAAACATGGTTCCAGCTTCCCGGTCTTTCCTTTCAGCACATGTGCTGGACACCCCCATATACAAATATGTCGCATACTAGGTTTGTGACCATTCCATAACTCTAAAGGTGTTTTTGCAATAGACTTAGATGGAACTATGTTTAGAAGATATACTGCAGTTTGTAGTACATATCCCCAAAATGAAGTAGGCAATGATGAGTAGCTGAGCATGGATCTCACCATATCTAGCAACGTCCGATTTCTTCTCTCTACAACACCATTTTCTTGTGGTGTTCCAAGTGCGGTGAGTTGTGATAGAATACCATGTTCTATCATATAGTCCTTGAATTTAGTATCAAGGTATTTCCCTACTCGATCAGATAGAAGACTCTTCATCGTCTTTCCTAATTGCTTTTCAGCTTTCGCTTGGAATTCTTTGACCTTTTCAAAAGTTTCAGATTTCCTTTGCATTAGGTATATGTAACCATACCTTGAATAATCGTCAATAAATGTGACGAAATATTCATAACCACCACGTGCTTGTACATTCAATGGACCGTAGACATCCGAATGGATTAGCTCAAGTGGTTCCTTGGCACTTTCACCTTTTGCTGAGAAAGGCCTCTTAGTCATTTTACCTTTAAGACAAGATTCACAAACTGGTAGAGAATTAACTTTTAACTTTTTTAAAGGACCTTCCTTTACCAGTCTGTTAATTTTGTCAAAGTTAACATGACCTAATCTAAGGTGCCATAGGTATGTTTCTTTATCAAAAGAAATCTTTTGCTTCTTGGGTTTAGGTTGTCCAACTTTGAACATTTCAGTATTGAGCAGTGATTTTTTGTTAGGCCTTCAGGTGTAAAGCCCATTTTTTAGATGCGCAAAACAAATATCCAAACCATTTCTAGAAATATTAACATAATTATTATTAAAAGAAACATTAAACATTTGTTCAAACAACCTGGAAACAGAAATCAAATTTCTACGAAAACAAGGAATGTCATAAAATTGTCCAAAATTAGAAACTTATTTCTAAAATAAAGTTTAACGACTCCCACTACTCTTGCCGAAACAACCTCTCCTGTTCCCATTCTCATCGTTTGTTCCCCGTCGGTAAGCTCCCTTGAAGAACTAAGCATCTGTAAAGAAGAACAAACATGGTTAGTTGCCCCTGAATCAATTATCCAAGGTAAAGTATCATCTTCAACTAACAAGCTTCTAAAACAACTAAATCTGATTTACCGTTGTTCTTATTTTCTTTGAGCTCCTGAAGATACTTCTTGTAGTTTCTCTTCCAGTGCCCAACTACGCCGCAGTGGAAAAATTGTCCTTTAGGCTTCTTTTGGTTTGAGCTCTTTTTGTTGTCGTTGCTTTTGTTCTTCTTAGGTTGCCCTCCATTCTTAGACTTACCACTTCCTTCAGTCCCCTTCCTCTTCTTATTCTTTTGAGTAAAAGAGGAGGGTTGAGCTTTCTGCAACATTTGCCTCAGCTTCTTTAGTCTTTTCTTTCGAAATAGACTCGAAGGTTTGAAGCTCATTAAGCAACTCAATCATATTATATTTCAGCTTGTTCTTGAAATAGTTGCTTTTGAACTGAAGGAACGTAGGGGAGAGGGTTTTCAAAATCATCCCCACCTGTGTGGCTTTATCTATCACTGCCCCATTCACCTCGGCCTTATGGAGATAGTTAACCATGTTGAGAACATGTTCTCTGACCGAAATCCCTACCTTTATTTTGGCATTCATTACTGCCTTAACGGCTTTGTGGCTTGCCTTTTCAGAAGGTTTACCAAACATGTCTTGCAGAGACTGCATTATCTCATAGGCGATCTCCATGCTTTCATGCTTCATCCTAAGCACGTCAGACATGCCAGCCAAAAGAAAACAACGGGCCTTGTTGTTTACCTGAATCCAACAATCATATGTTTCTCATACATTATGAGGAGCATTGGCAGCAGGCTCTGGAGGACATTCTTCCGTCAGGACAAACTTGTAACTTTTGCAAATTAGTACAATGTTCATGTTACTGTTCCACTTGACAAAATTATCTCCGGTTAATTTTTCATTTGAGAGAATAGCGATGATTGGATTAGACATTGTTGCTATAATAAATAAATAAAATAGCATAAATTAAATTGGTTGCATAAACATCATAAATATATGTTTTGAAATAGTAAACGTGATGCATGATGCATATGAAAAACACACAAAAAATATTTTACTAATTCCATGATTGTTCAATTTTAATAAATAAAGTGCCGCCATAGGGTAGGTCAAATTATTTATGAATTGAATTGAGACATTCTCAATTAATAAATATATTCAAAATATTTCATATTTTCTATATTTATTAATAACCGTTTGTTTTGGTCAAGATATAATTAACAAATTAATTATGTCTTTATGAGTGTAACCCATTATTTTAGATTTTGACAACTTAACTCAAAATTGCCGCCGTAGGGGAGGTCAATTTTGAAATACATTATAAAATCTTATCTCAAGGAAGCCAACCTTGATATTGATTTAAATGGGCATCCTCCATAGGAAGGATGAAATTAAAGCGTCGCGAGGTACCACCTAAAGCTCACGATGTTGTACTAATAGTGGAGACCGCATGTTATATTGTCATATTACCTTCTCCCACTCATTATTTTAAAAGATGTATTTTATCTTATAAAACATCATATGTTTCATAATTCTAGTAGATAAAAAACAATTTTTAATTACTAGATTATATTATGTGTTAATAGAATCTCATTCTATTTACACTTAAATAAATTACCAGATTTTCTAAAAATCTAAATTTATTATGAATTGTCTAAGTTATCGAATATTAAACAATTTGAAATTAGATAACTTAGAATTAATGCTAATTTTACCAAGTCTTAACTATTAAAACTAAATTCACATTATTCGGCTGATTAATAAATTAAGATTCAATAAAACCAACCCAATTAATTTAATCTCATTAAATTAACTCTAACACATATCAAATCATTTTATAAACTCCTTTATAAAAATAATATGCCAAGTGTATGCATGTCATGTTACAATAACTATAAGTGGGCACTTTCCTAGATGACATATTATCATGCATGAACATGTTATCACAATCATCACATGAAAATAAATAATGGATTTTTGAACAGGTCCTTTTGGATAATTAAATTATAACCCACAAAAGAGAGAAAAAATATTATAGGGGTTTTTTTGTAATTTATACATAATTTCCTACTCCAATTTTGCAGTCTTCATCAGGTGATTTATTGTGCAACAATCTACTAGATTACCTTTGAAATTTGATAGGCCTAAAGTTCTCAACTGGGCCAAAAGATCCAATAAACTTCTTTTTCTTCATCGCTCCACATGTAGCAGGTGAAGGAGAGGAGAAAAGAAAAAATAATAATAAATTACAAAAAGCCTATACCCTTTTATAGGTTTACACAGATTGATCTAATCAAACTGAAAAAAAAATTACTAATCCAAAAGGACCATATAATACAAAGTGCAAAGTTAACAAAAATCCAAAACGACCAAAAATCCCTTCATTAAACAACCATTCATCACATAAATAAAAATTAACAAAATTGCAAAGTGCCCACAAACATGCATCAAAAACATGATATCATCAAAATAAAATCATGTTTACTTAAAATGATATATGCTATAACCTGGCTCTGATACCATTTGTTGGAATTAAAATATGAAACGCAGCGGAAAGAACGGATCGTTGACAAATAAAAATTTTCTAAAAACTTTGTTCATCGAGAATAGATATATAATTTTAATTATAGAAAGCTTTAGGTAATTTTACAAACCTTTTGAAGACTATCAGGGTATCCTAGTTTTCCTCTTTGACACCACAATCTTCTAATCTAGGCCTCCACACCAATAGAAAGATGAGTGGGCATCAGACTACAAGAATGAATTTTCCTCACACTTTTCTAAATCTGCTATGTACTCAACACATGAGATAGCAGACCTTTTTTTTTTCAGAGAAGAACTCTCAGTTTTACTCTCTAAGTATTTTGCAAAAATTACGTGAATGAAAAAACTCTTGAGATAACTATTATCTCTCCCTTTTTATATCTAAGCCATTAGTAATTTTCCAATTGATTTACAATTTGAAATAACCACCATATCAGATATATGAAGAAATGATATATTCTGCATGATTGTAATATTTTTACTTTCCTGTTCCTTTTTTTTTTCTTTTTCCCGAATCACATCTGTGATTCATCTCACACACGCACACACACACACACACACATATATATATATAAGTAAAGTTTACTTTACGTAAACTTTCCTCTCTTTTTTTTCTTTTCTCTTTCTTTAACGAATCAGTTATCTGATTCGTATATATATATATATATATTATATACATAAAGTAAAACATAAACCTTTTACGTTTGATTATTTTAATATATATGTATATTAATATATTATAAAATCTTATATATATAAAAAGATTTGGTTTAAAACCATATATATATATATATATATATCTAAATCTAAATTCAAAAATAAATCACATTTATTTAAGAATAGATTTTAAAAATAAGCAATTAATTAATTAATTAACTAATGCTCAGTTAAATGTAACAATATTTATCACATTTCATTATGTTTCACAGAGAATATTTTTCTATGTCACATTAATAATTCAAGTGTAAAATAATTAATTCAGAATTCAATAATTCCAAACTAAATATGTATAATTCATTCTATACATAAATCTATTATAGTGTTACAGAGGTGGTGTTGGGGACCTATGGACCCATAACCCAAAATCTCTTAAACTCTCAGGCTAAACCAGGGGACTGGCAGGCTGACCGAACTAGGGCAAGTTTTGTGACTTTCATCCGTCTTCACTGTTTTGAACTCTAATTGAAATCCCAACTTTATAAAATGATTTTAAAGATACAAACGGCACACTAGGACATCATGAAATGGTTTAGTAATGTAGGGTATCTTAAACTAGATATTGATCGACCTAGTTTATATTTAGGATCATTCATGGTTTCACGAAGCTAACGTATAGCGGACCGGGATTACGGTGTGGTGCACCTACACGAGTATTGAGGTAGAATTTCTACCCCCTTCTTTGGTAGCCTAAATTTTAAAGGATTTGGTCGTGAAAAGGGTTTCCATAAAAATGTTTTCAACGGTTGATTGAAAATGAAATTTATCGGTTATGTTTTTTTTTATAAACCGTGATCTAAGATGAACTTCATAAAAAACTTCATAATAAATGATAATGAAAACATCTGGTAAATGGATTTGAATAATGTTAGAAATGGATATAAGGGCATGATGCCATAACAGAGATTAGGTCGTATAGCGATCGACCTTAGGGGCAGGTCCTGAAACCTAGCTGGGCCACCACGGTGGTGATATTCATATGGTTTTCCTAGAAAAAGAAAATGATGATGTTTTTGGTCGACCAAATAAACTATTTTGGGTAAGAACGGTTTTAATTAAATTTATTTACCAAATTCTTCTCTTAAATAATCTCTTAAGTAACGATATTTCTTTTAAATTAAATGTTTTCTTAAAAATATAATCCTACTGAGCCTTTCGCTCACATTTTATTGTTTTCAAACTTCCCCCTCTAGGTGGATTTCCTCTTAGGTTCAGAGAGGACTCAACGAACAAAACTCAGGAGCTGTAGAAGAATCCATAGACTGTTTAAGTTATTAAACAAATGCATGTAACATATTTATTTTCCCTTATTTGGATTGTGTATGTAATAGAATATTATCAGTACTATACGTGTGCACAAGATGTGGGTCCGTGGGATCCATCATCGTTCATCCTATTTAATTGTTGTTGAGGGTGAGCTCGCCGCCACCGCCGAGGACAGTAACTTTGGTGGTCGGCTAATAAGCTCAGCAGACCCATCGGGAAGCTTGCTGTCGGCCCCTGACGCCTTAAACTTCTTCCCGAGGTGCCTTTCAGGCGCCCAAGGTTACGCCCTGAGAAGACTGCCACCTCGGAATGCACAGTAGCTCGGGTCGGGCCGACATTACTCACAGGCAGGCTGCTACTCGCCACTATAGGCCAACACAAGGCAGGTACCTTGCCGTCCGATAGAGTCCAATCCATTGGGCGATGGGCGCGACACTTGTTACCTACTGCCTAACACACCTTGATGTGACACCCGGGTTGTGGGTAAAACCCACCTTACACCCGGTCCAAGTGGTGGCCTATAAATAGGATGCATTTATGACATTCTAGAGAGAGACTTCTCCTACATACCTAACTAGCTGCCGACCTCTGCCGAGCCATACCTGCCTTGAGCATCGGAGAGCCCTTGTCTATTGACTAACCCCACTATTTTCTCCGAAGCATCCCTCCTCTTGCAGGTGTGCACTTCTGGCCAGAGGCGAACCCAAGGAAAGGTCAGACCGTGCGCAGCCGCACGTGGGTGTTGATCCTACGCCAGACAATGGTAAGCATCAACAATTGTCATTTCTTATTACTTGTTTAATGAACATATTTGTTTAAATTATCAAAAATGCTTGTTTAAAAAGGTTTTAGATTTTTCACCTTTTATATTTAATTTAGCCCCTAAAGTCATGTTTTTAACTCAATTCTTATTTAATTAATTCAAATAAACCACCACGTCACCTCCCGTACTCTGGGGCGTGACAGTAGTTCAGATGGGACTTGGTTCCATAATGTAAATTTGTTTGTACATACAATTTACAGACTTAATGAAACTCTTATTCAGTTGTGATGTTTTCTCATATTTGTTTTGTGCTTTAAGTTATTAGAGAAAAATTCACATTTAGTAGGACCAAGAATAAACATTGGGTTTATTCATAAAGTTAAGTTACCATATAAGGAATAAAGTATGAGAAATAATACATAGTAATACATGGAAAATAATACTCACAATTTAGAAAAATTATCGCCATGATTCGTGTATTTGTTTCCTGAAAGTTTGGGTTTATTGAATATAAGGATTAATATGGAGACCAAGTGGGAGAATGCAACCATTTCATTCTTTAATGGTTTCAAGAATTGAAACCAATTTTAATTTTGCAACAGTCATTCATAATTGGCCTCATATTTATGCTTATAAAACCAGCCTTAATAACTGTATTTCTGAGACAGTATAAGAATCCTTGATGGAAGGATTTCTAAACACAGCCGAGAACAACAAAATTTTTATGTTCATTTTTGTGTATTGAACAAAAACTTGAGTCCCCAAGTCTGAAAATTCTCTAAAAAGAACCAACACCATCAATTGAGTCTTTTGGAGGACTTGGAAGAGCTCCCAAGTGAAGCAGCCACACCACACTCATGGAACACCGAAGAGACAGTGCAATGGCGGGAGGTAAAACAAAATTTTTCACGCTTCCATTTTTGATTTGTTATGCATATAGTTTTGGGCATATTAGAATCGTTTTAGTACTTTCATTTAAGACACAGCCTATATATATATAAGGAAGAGGGAACAGTTACAGGGTAATTTACGCTAAATGTAGACATGAACTTCTGTGTGTGTCTAGAAAAGAATGGATAGTTAGCGTCATTAACAATATGGAGCAATACAATACATATTCCCAAGTTCTTTCATGACATAATTTTGCCAGAATCGTCACTTGGACTAGATGTTTGGTTGATTTCCAGAGAAATTTCTTAAGGAAATTAGCAGGAAGATGTCGAAAGAAAGATGGAATTTCTTGTATTGACTGAAGTAGAAAGCAATGTTATGGATCCATTTGATTTTGAGAGCCTGTCAATAGACAATGCTACACCCTTTGTTTACAAAAATAGCAAAATCTAAGTTTAGGGGTGAAGTAGTAGAAAAAAATAAAAAACAAAAAAAAAATGAATAAAGTGAATGATAAGAGAAAATTGAAATCAAGTTTGAGGGGAGTTACTTGGAAGTGTGGAATTGAACTCTACAAAGGTCCTAAAATGATTATGTATTTAGGGTGTGATTTGAGCCATAAAATTATTCCATATCCTACACACTACCCTAACCTTATATTACTAGCATATTGAAGTCCTAATGATCTTTGGTATAGTGTTTGTCTATATTAGTGGAGAGGGACATAAAAAGCAGACTTATGGGACTTGCTTGCATTCTTTAAGATTGTTACTAATTTCATATTTACATAAACTTATCCAAATTGTATGCTAATTTCATATTTAGTTTAGTCAATCTTTGAGGAAATTTTGAGAAATCACCATTTTAGCACAGTTTACCTCTAGTTCGTTTTTATTTTTTATTTTGTTTCTTTTCTTGTATTTACTCAAGGACAAGCAAAATATTAAGTTTGAGATGTGATAACTCTATAAAAATAGAATTATTTTGTACTAAATTGAATATAATTTGTTTACGTTCTAGGCATTTTTATTTCATTTCATTTTTATTAAATTTTATTTCATGTTGTTTAATTTTAGTTAATTTGATTTTATTTGCTCTAATTTTTGTTTAATTTAGTTTTGTAGAATTTAATTTAATTTTAGTTTCCTTTCTAATTAGTATTTTACCCTCATTTGTGTAGGTAATTTTGGTGACAATGGACTTGTATAGAATTTTGGAGCTAAAATAGGTTTAAAAGGAAAGAAAATTCAAATCAAAGTAAGACAAGTCCCACGCACGAAAACCATCCCAAATGTATAGCCGTGCTTTCAGTCGTTAGATCGCGTCCTCAACATCCCAAAAGCATACATGGCATTTGCCTCTGACATGGGTAGGTATCAAGTAGAAGGCAGCAGCTCATCGCCCACTCTCTAATCGCCACATGTCCGTAGCAGGCATACTAATTCGAATGTTGATCCCACTCTTCGCAGCCTAGCGATGCCCCTATATGGCCACACGCTCCAGCTAGTTTTTGTGCTCCACGTCACTGCACTCAACCTTGGCGCCACCTTTTTTTGGCCACGCCTCTGGGCGCTCAAATGCCATGCTGCACTCTATTCTCTTCCTTTCTTTATGGCTTGGATTTTTAAAACAGCTAAAGAAGTAGCCTCCATTTAAGCTATAGTTACCGAGGAACCCTTTTTTTGGGGAAAGGAGAGTTGATCCCAAAAACCAAATATGGGGAAAAAGAAAAGTAAAAAAATAAAATAAAGATTTTTATTTTAGAGTGTTATAATATTATTTTTAAGGTTTATTTTGATTTTTAGTTTTGGATATTTTATTTTTCTTTTGAGGGCATTATTGGTGAGTATTTTTGAAGCTATAAGGAGGAGAGACATGAAGATTGAAGAAAATGATCTTGGAGCTTATGATACCTTCATTTGGATGATTATTTTCCCATTTTTATTTTCCAAATCTTTGCATGTTCTAAAAGTGCTTAAATATTGGTGTTATTTATTTTTATTTTTATTCATGGCTTGATTGTTCGTGTTCTAAGGATTTCAATGTAGCTTAATTTTCATTGCTTTTATTTTCATTTATTCAAATTAATTGTTATTGTTTAATTATGTTTGATAATTATTTTGCGTGGTGTTAATGCTTCTAGTTGTTTGATCACTAATTATTCAATTAGGAAGCCGTGAATTACTACTAGGAGGGGATTTACGCGGTAGGCCAATTATAGAGTAACGTAATCCTAGCAAGAGAGAGATATACCCATTGTGATTATGTAGTCATTAGTGAAATAGTAGAGCTTAATGAATTCTAATTAATTCGTAGACATACAAACAGAGTGTACTAATTAATATAGGATATTTTCAAATGACTACCGAGAGGGGCTTTTGAAGAGTTTGGTATATTTTAGCTTTTATTCAACTTGAGAACACAATTAAGGTGATTAATAGACACTTATTAACATTATTAGGTAAAATTGAATCCCTAAAGCGTTTTATTTCTTTTTATTTTACTGCATTAATTTCACTCAGTGTATTTAAATTTTGTTAAATTAGTTTTAGTTTTTATTTTTATTTTTAATCAAATATTCAAATAATCGTAGAGTTAATACAATTTTAGTAATTCATGAAAATTAAACACAATCTTTGTCAGGAACAAAACTCACTCATTATTGTATTACTTGTCTATGCAATATTGTGCACTTGTAATTTTCCAAAAACAATATGGTGTCTAAGTTTGTTTGATGAGGTAATGGTTGAGTTATCCTGTTATTCACTTGATTTGGTGTTCAAATTTGAATCTGCTAATCCAATTTAGTGAGTGAGTGTCAAGTTATTTTACATTTTGTGAGTATTTAGGATTTTGTGAAGGTAGGAATATTCTTGGGATAATCCCTAATTTATTGGCTGGAGTTTATGGATTTTAAATTTAAATTTGGGTTTATTATTTTCTTACCCTTTAAATTAAATTTTTGTTAAGCTTATTTTGTGCTCAATTGAATCCAACTTCATTCTTGATGGTTTAACTTAATCTTTAAGTGTAATGAAAGTTTCTGCAAATACTTTTCATGATAAGATTAAATTCAATGTGAGATTTAAATAAAGGAACTTACAAATAAGTCTTGCAGTTTAAACTATTTTGAATTGCAATTTTTTAGCAATGTATAGATATAGTCTACGAGGATTGCACACGTGGATACAACCGTGATGATCGCGTACTATTAGCACATCTATTTTAAAATTTCATTTTAGTGAAGACCTTGCATATTTTCAGTATTTGAGTTCTTTCTTCACGTTGGATTAGTTGAGATCTGACCCTAAGATTTAATAGATGTACCTAGACACATCTCATGTCCAAGCTTTGTTATTTAAGAAAGTCGATTTATGACTTTCCCACTTAAAGCTTCCAAGTGAAAGAAACCTCAAGTTAATGTTTAGTGTTCTAGATTTCAACAAATTACTCTCAACCATGTGTTTGTCTTAGTGCAACTATTCCAATCGAGAAAGTCCGAGGAATTGTGTGGATTAGAGGCAAGAGTACATTAGTTGGATGGAAGGCAAACAAAGTTGACTTAGAGTAGGACAAGGAGTCCAAAGACAAGCTGCAGAAGGAGATATCGTGGGTTCCAAAGCTAGTGCAGATTTTAGGTTTTCTTGTAATCCTGATACTTGTAATCATAATTCCGTATTAGTCAATTATTCTGTTCGTTTTAGAAAACATTTTACATGAAACATAGCAGAAACATGGTGACGGTATGGATTGTATATAATAAAAATTTTCACAAAACTTTTGTACGACGCTATATATTATATTAATTTTGTGTATAAATAAATTTATAAATACTTTACTTACCAGAATATGATCGGAGAAGAATGGAAACAACTGGCTTGCAAAGGATATTCTATTTAAGATGAAACCACCGTCTTCCTCGCCTAGTCCTCGACATCAAATCGACGTACATGTGGGTGCAGAATGAATATGATTTATAGTGATCACTCGACTAATTTAAGTCACAAAAAATAGAAAAACTCTTCTTCTTTTTCTCTCTCTTTTTCTATACGCTTATGTAAGTGTTTTTTTTTTTTTTTTGCAAAGTACTTTTAATCTCTCCAAGACTCACAAGTATATTCAAAATAAATAGAAGAGGCCTTTATTTATAGAGAACAAGAGAGCTAATCAATTTTGGAAAGTCTCTTTATTTTAATTTTAATACTAAATATTTAATTAAAATAAAAGACATAAGTTTCTCATTCCTAGTATGGTGATAGGCACCACACATAGAAAGATTCTCTGTGCATATGGCGACATCTCCATAACAGTGTAGGTGAGAATACTGATTGTTATCCCATCTCATTTGTCTCCACATTAAACTTTCCACATTTGAATTAAATCATATTTATTCAAAATTAGAAATACTAAATGTGAAAACTTTATAAACAAGCTTTGATATGTACAACAGGACTTTCTTCTTTGTGTTTAGATGCCACACACAGCGGGACCTCCCAATGTGTAGGCCACATACTGTAGGACCTACCTATAACGTGAATTCTAAAATTAATTATTTTATATCATTTATCAAACAATCTAATTATTTAATAAAAATAAATTAATTCACAATTAATTTATTTTGAGTGATATTTAATTTAGAATTCCATAATTCTAAATTATTTGTTTAAACCAATAATTCCATTTGTCTAAACAATGCTTATAAGGATGGCGGGGGATCTATGGACCCAAAATTTCAAGTTCTAATAAAACAATATATTAATTAAACTCTTTAATTAATATATTTCTTTTTTATTAATTCCGATGTAACTCTACTAAATACTTAGAATTTGTACTCTTAAAATTATAAATATTTAATTACTCATTTCTTATAGTTATCCATTTGATATAGCCATTATATATAAGTTGATCCTTTATAAATAATTCATAATTAGAGCTAGATAAAATCCGTTAACCTCTTTAATTACTTATTTATCCTTAAGTACCATTGATTTTTTAATGAATAATAAATTCATGAACTTAATCATGAATAAAGCGCTCTTATTATTCAAGCCTCAAATCAATACTCAAGTGAATTATTTTTTAGCTTCTCGTTAAGAAAGCATGGATTCCATCTTGTAATATTAAAATGCCTGGCTACTTACTTCATCATGCCTCCAAGGTACAAGGAATAAGATTTGATTCCCAAATCCATACCGAGTAAGTCAAAAACATAAATCCATAAATAGGAGTCTGCTAATAACTCAGGCATAAAATCATCTTATATATGACAATCGGTCGATGAGATTAGAACTTGTTATATTTAACAGAAATTATTAGCTATTCAGATCTCATCACTTCCTAATCCTACATAATCTCATTATGTACAGTATACTTATTTAATGACTCACTACATTGATGGTTCAAATAGGACCAGTTTCATTCTTAATAGAAGTGGCCTACACTAGTAACGCTTATACTAGTAACGCTTAATTAAAGATTTCATGTTTTAATTGAATAATTAATTTTATGTTACTGACCATTTTAAATATAATCCTTAAATATTATTCTCTTGTATATAAAGCTTATATACAATATTTAACGTCACATAGATAATTATAAAATTTTAATGATATTTTTAAAGTACTCAAAATACATACACATAAATATAATGAATAAATTTATTTTTATTTATTTATAAATATGTCTATTATAAAAATATCATATGCTTTATATGCATCTATCCTAACATATTCTTATCTTTAGTGTAAGTAACACCCATGGTGTTTTTCCCATAAGGAATTTTGGCCATCTTAAACAACGAATCGTTGTGTGCATCTTTTTATTTTACACCAATAATGATTTTAGTTTTCGTTTACACAATATACCATTGACGTGTTTTATGCATGCAGAACACTATTTATTCTGTTTGTTTAGTCTGATAGCACTTGACGTGCTTATAAAAAAGGGAACTAAAATATGATTTATATTTTATTCTAAAAATTACAATATTATGTTGGAGGCCCCCTAAATAAATTCAAACCGAAGAAAGATCGTCGGCATCCCCCAACAGACTTCACTCGCACACCATCTTCATGTTTCTCCACCAGTTTCTCTGAAGAAAACCCCTAGCCGACTCTGACGACTGAGGAAAGCTTCGAGGTAACCTTCCTCTCTCTAGCTCTTCCCAATTTCTTTCAATCTCTTTTTTCTCTCTATTTTTCTCAGTTCAGATCGATTCTCCAGTGCAAGCATAAGTCTCTTTCAATGCCCTTACCCTAAATCTTATCATTTTTTTTGCGGATGTCGGGTTCAATCTCGAGGTTATGTTGTCAATTTCTTCTGTTCTTTACATTTCACTTTCTCTGGTTTTGGATGGATATTTTGATAATTTGAGGGTTAGGGCATTGAAAGAGACTTACGCATTTATGATTGAGAGACTTACGCTAGGTTGTTTTTTTTCTGTGCAATTTTGTGATTGAGACGTTTCTGTTGCGTTTATTTGTGCTTTCTCGGTTCCTTTTCTTGAGATTGATGGATTTTTTATTTCCTGAGAAGATTCGAATTTTTCTCTTTTTTCTTTTTTCAATATTACTGTTTGAATTAGTTTAGATTGATTGTTAGCTTAGACCTTAAGATCTTATATATTCAATGTAATACTGGTCAGTCAGTTTGGGGATCACTAGATCCTGTTAAAAGGGTGGGAAATATTTGACGTTTTATGGGAATTATTCCTGTTGTCTCTGGGATAGTTCGTTTCCTATTTTTCATTGTTCCTTTGGGTTTTTGAAACATTTTCAGTTTCACTCTGGATAGTGACTTGGTTAAGGTCAATCCACTCAACAATGATAAAATATTTCTTTGGATGGTGACTTCGTTAGTGAGACCAATATTGAGCAGAAACCGAATAAGTGTCATGGTGTTAAGAAAGAGGCTAAAAGATTTCTGGGTTCTAAATTTGGTTTGAGAAAGATTAGATGGGATCATGGGAAATCAAGAAGAAGCCTAAAAAAGGGTTTTGCTTTTTCTATTATAACAGTGGATTATGGTATAGCTGTTAATTATGGTTTTGTATTTTTGTAGTATTATATGGAAGTTTGATTATAGAAAGCCCGTTAAGGTTGAAATGGAATCTGACCACTGTTTGTATAATGGCTTCTCCTTTACTTTATTTGTTCAGTTTCGTTGTTTATGCTAATTTTGTAACTAATCAAATTTGAGGTTTTGAAATGGGTTTCAGATAATTAAATTTGTTAAATTAGACCTCAATAAAGCTTTTTCTTTTCTTTTCTTTTCTTTTTTTTTTTGCATTTTTATTTGAAGCTAGAGTTTAGTAGTTTACAAATTGACATATTGCTAACTATTCGGCTGCCACTTCTTCACATAAGGCTTGTAGATCAATTTCAGAAAGATTAGTGTTTCACTTTTTTAGTTTGTTTACCAGTTTTGTACCTCAAATCTTAACTTATCTGTGTATTTGTTAGCAACCTTTGTCGAAAGAGAACTCTTTTTTTTTTTGTGAGGAATGCTACTAAGGGATTCCTTTAATTCAGTCAAGAGTTTCAGAGCATGCGTAGTTGAGAACGATATGAAGACTCCATTTGCAAATTTTGTCTCTTGCCTTCTGCAATCATTGTTACATCAAATTAATGCCTTAAATTTTAATGATGTATTTTGTGAAACAGTTCTGTTCTGACATCCCTTTTTCTAGATTAAAACTGTTTGTTGGAACAATTTAGCCTTCTCTGTTTACAATTCCAACCAGAGGTTACAATTTATTCCTATAGTTACAACTTATTCCTACTCTTGTAATCTTAGTGAAAAAGGTGACAAAGTGAGACAAAAGAGTTTTCTTTTCTTAAATATGCTAGCTGTTTTTCCAGTTAAAAGTACGATGCTTTTTTTTTTTTTTTTTTTGTTTAACCAGTTTGTGAGATTTGTTTGCTCTGACCAGTTTATGGTGATTCTGATATTAGTGGAACTAAGCTCTTCTAAAGATAGGATGCAATGATATTTATTTCATGTTTTGTATAGTTATTTCAAGATAGGATGTAATGATAAGAAAATATTAACAAATCTTTTCACTCTTCTGCCTCAACAAATTCTCAGAACATAATTCTAGCTAGCCTGTCAAAGTTGGAATAATTATGTTTTTGAACTTAAGAAGCTAGGTTGGTTAAGAAGAAATTTTTTTTTTTTCTCTTGTTAACTTTCTCTTTGGGAATTACAATTTTCCAAGGAGAGACAAATTAACGGTGGAAGGATTTGATAAGTATCGACTCACAATTGGAAAGGAAATTTGGAAAATCTGATAGGTTCAGATTGATACAGCAATGGCAAGAGCTTTCAAGAGGCTCCACTTCTCTCCCCAGTTCCTGACTTCACTAGAATCTCCCTGACCGCCCTTTACACGACCTCACTAATTTATTCCAAAGGCATAGCTGACTCAGTGCACTAAATGACTCCAAAAGAACACAAACGACATAGCCTAATAACAAAAACTGATGCTCAAACGACAAAAGGAAACACAATAGAGGAAATAGCCTAAACGATGTTGCATTGCTTCCCTGTCTTCGCATGCCTAGCGTATGTGAATCTGATTGGAGGCTTATCAAAATTTTAGCTTATAATGTGTATATAAACTGGTTTTGTGGTAGAGTTCTGGGAGCTAAGTCTGAAACTAGTTGGAAAAGCATATTGCTCGTGCCAAAACATGTCTGCTGATTTTATTTAACAAATAATTTTGTTTATTTCCATTAGTTTGTGCATTTAATTTTTCTGTTGTTTGAGTTCAAAACTGACTATTAAGAATATAATCTTATTAGTTTTGGATTTGAAAAGTTGGAATTAGTTTTTGAAAATTGTATTTATGATTTTTTTTTTTGGAGGGAGGGATGGAGAGAGAGAGAGAGAGAGAGAGAAAGTGGTGAGGGAGAAAAAGGTTATCTTTTTCCCCTCGCTAGTTTTCCTTAAGTTCCAAACGCTCAAAAGAGAAAGTGGTGAGAGAGTGAGATGAGAGAAAGGGGCGAGGGAGAAAAAAATAATCTTTTTTTTTTTTTCCCTAGTTTTCTTTAAGTTCCAAACACATAAAAGGATTTATCTTTTTTTCCGTCCTCATTTTTTTTTCCAGTACACTTTCCCTTATTATTTTTTTTCCATCATAAAATTAAGGTTCCAAACATAGCTGTAGTAATTTTTTTCTCTGTTTTTCGTATTAATATTGGTTTTCAAAATGCTACTCAATAGTTTATTATTATTATTATTGTTATTATTATTAGGGAAAACCTTCAAGTTGTGGATGATTTCATATGCTGTAGTACTTGGCTTGTGAAATTTTTGGGATATTAGAAAATAATCATTTTTTAGGTTAAGCGAATAATATATTTGGTAAACTATTATCAAGCAAAAAGATTAAAAAAAGTTAAAGAAATGGTAAGCATTTATTCTATTATTTCATTTGCAATCTTGTCATTATTACTGAGCAGAAATGGCTTCAAGGATTGCAGCAAGATTCGCATCTCGGAGGTTCTCAAGCAGTGGCAAAATACTAAGCGAGGAGGAAAAAGCTGCAGAGAATGTTTATATTAAGGCAAGCTTTCGTATTCCTTTAACATTTTTTTCATGCATTTCCTAGTTTTTTATGATTTTTTGGTTAAATATCCTTCCTTGTTTAAGAATACTGTTTTCTGGATTTCATTTGTTTATTTCTTTTTTTTTTTGAAAGTTTTCTGGCTTATGTAGATGTATTGAATTTGTTAAAACAGTCTCATCTTCCTAGGTTTCTCTGCTTTATTGCGAGTACTTTGGGTTATGCAAGTCTGGTAAATTAGCTGATTGTTATGATGAATCTCTATGAACTAATGGAGGAGGGTTCTTGTTGAAGAAGTTTGAAATTTATTGCTGGAATCTGCATCGTCATATTTTCATATTATTCTATTTTTAGCACAAGGAGCAAAGTGGTATCTATATCCATTGAGGAGTTGCTGAAAATGTAAAGGCTATATTCGAATCCATATCTTTTGTTAGTGTACTGAAGTGGGTGGTGTTCCTGAAGTTTTTGTTTTGTTGTTGTTTTTGTTTTTGTTTTTGTTTTATAAATCCATAAGCCAAAAGTAATATCTTTGTTTTCTACGTAAAGTGGTTATATGGTAGCCTTCCACTTTTGTACTTCAGTTGTTGAAAACTAGTACGCCAGTAGGTGTAATATGATACTTGAATATAAGGGTTCACCCTCCATATATGATGTAAAGTCTATAAACCATAACTCATGGGCTTATTAGTATTCATTTTGTTTTTAATTTTTTCTATTTTGTTTCGGCAATGAATCTTTGTGTCACGTAAATGAACAATGTTAATAGCTTCTGCCAAACATAATCTCTTTCTTGAAAGAGTGGTAGGGGTTTCCCTTTGAGGGTGATGTGGTGAATGCCAGAGACTGTTTAGTAGGATGGTATTGTACCCCTCAGAATCCTCATTTCCATTTGCTTGCTTACAGCCTCTAAATACTCATTAATGAAATGCTTTTGGATGTACTGTTACGAAATTCAATCTGTCACCCTTATTTATTTGTTTTCGGATTGGAACTTGCTGATAAAACTTTTAGCTAGATTTTTATCTGTTGTCCTTGTTAACACACACGCACACAGACACAAAAGATGTGTGTGCATATATATATATATATATGTATGTATAATAAGTAGTTGTATAGCTGTATATGATGAGGATTCTTCTGTCTTGTGAATGGTCTCATGCCCTTCTGTGGTTGAATAAATTCCAGCATGTGTGCGTGTTTGTGTGCACACATACATATATGCAAAATTTATTTTGTGATTACCTGCAATGACCATACTTGAATAGGAAAGACAAAAGGTAACATAACTTTTTCAAATCCTTTTCTGATAAACAAAAGGCCAAACTTGTCCTGCTTTTTTACCCATGTCGTTTTTCTCTCAACCTTTCCATCTCCTCATCTCACTAGAATCTACACTACCTCGTTTTGCTGGAAACCTTTTAGCCTGACTATCGCAGTCGAATGAGAGTACAAATAGAGCACGAATGAAAGAGGAAGAGTGAGTGAGGGGGGTGGAATGGAAAGGAGGAGGTGAGGGAGAGGTGGATGGAGGAAGAAGAGATGCAAAGAGGGAAAGAGAAGATAGAAAATAAGAGGGAGGGAGAAAGGACAAAAGAGATAAATATTTGCAAGGAGAGAGTAGAGCAAGAGGGTAGAGAATATAGAGACTTGGTTGGTCCTGTGGGGTTGTGTCATACTGTCGTTCAACATTAAAAATAATATGTTTTGGATTATGAAAATAGGTAGTAATATATAATATGATTTAGATGTATGGCTTAAACTTGGGCAAGTTTGAAAACCAAAAGCATATTTGTGGATGTTTTAAGGTCCTTTAAAAGAAAACGTCAGCTGATCTACATCTTTGGTGATCACTGTCTACGTCAAGTTGATGTTAATGTTTGTGTGATATGCTGTAGACTATCTCCAATTACATTGTAGAAGTTGCTTAATTTTATCTGTCTCTGTACTTTCACGAGTGTGTGGATTATGTTTCTTTGCATGCAGCATTTGGTGCCTCAGTTTTTTCATATCGTTGTCTTAATATGTATTGTAATGGTTTTCCTTTGCTATTTCAGAAAACTGAGCAAGAGAAACTCGAGAAGCTTGCAAGGAAGGTATGCGTGTCCTGTGCATTTTACCAAGGATGTTAGCTCAAAATAGTTCTAGTTAATGATGTCGGCTCAAATAGTTCCATCTGGAATATCCTATGCAGATTCATTGCTTGTAGCCAAATTACTTGATAATCAGCTATGTTTTTTGGTTTTGAACCTTGAGTTCAGCATGCTCGGGTTCTCTCGTATACTTTGAACGCTTTTGTAATCAAGTTTGTGTGTTCTGGCCGATGAACTTGATACATGTTTCTGTCTCATAAGCAAGTCCACTTTTTTAGTCAAACTTATTGCATTTTGTCTTAACTTTTTTGTATCCATTATCGAGTTTGTGCTCAAGGGTTCGATTGTTTCCAGGGCCCTAAACCAGAAGAGACGACTACTGCGAGCTCTGGTGGTTCAGCAACTGAGGCCAAACAAAGTGGCTCAGCTTCTACCTCTGGAGCATCAACTGAAAAGGTATCAACTGACAAGAACCGGAATTATGCAGTTATTGCTGGTGTAGTCACTGCTTTTGGAGCTCTGGGATGGTATCTCAAAGGTAGTGAAAAGAAGCCAGAAGTTCAGGAGGATTGAGGTTAATGTGCTACTACAGTATACTGGAGTAAACTCTTCTGGTTTTTGGAAGTGATACACTAACAATAAAACGGACTCTGCACCATCTATTTTTTTTGGCTCCAGATATATATTGTTTCGCCGCCGATATATCGTAACCTCTTTTATATGTTTCAAAAGTATTTTCAAGGTGGCCTTTAAAAAAAAAATAAAAATTCAGTCACCAAGTTCAATTATGCAAATACACAATTATTCATTTGTTTATTGTTTCAATAGTCAGTTCTATACGCTTGACTGATGATCAAAATCTAGGCTGGTTTTGGGAAGAGACAAATCTAACAGTTAGAAGTTGCATGTAAGAGAGAACCTAAATGCTTGCTTGTGTCTAAAGAAGACCTTGAGGAGAGGTTAAAAAGATAAACCTTACTAAAAGCCGAAAGAGCGGAGGAGCCTTCCTAGCATTTTTCGCTAGTAATTTTTACTAATTTTGTTGAAATTTTGTCATATAAATTTTAAGTAAATTTTAGGACCCGTTTGGTTGGATATTTGAATTACAGTTTGAATCATTTTGCTATAGTATTTTCTCTCATAAAAATTTAAATCTTCATTCAAATACTTTACTTAAATACTTGAACCAAACAGGCCGTTAATTACTGTTTTTTTTTTTTTTTTTCCTCTGAGCTCAGTTGCTTGTTAACAACTAGTTTTTGATAGAAGTTTCGTGTCTGTTCCTATTACGAAACGAGAAACTTTATAACGTGAGGACTAAAACATGATGCACTAAGGGGTATTTTTATACGCTATCGAAGGAAGAAGTACAACTCGATCTGGTTCACTAATCCTTTATTAATTTGTTTTTTTGCCCCTTTTTTGTGACTCCAAAACAATATCGTGACACAGCAATTAAAATTTTTTAAGTGATGCTTTAGTAAAGAAAAATTGTATCAAACATCATATTTTAATGTAAATGAATAACATATTTAATTAATTCGATAATAAACAGCACTTATTTAAGTTCGTCAATGAGTAACATCTTCGATAAATGTGTTATTTGAGTATGTGTTTTTTTTTTTTTAAATTTTATTTTACCTCAAATTCATCCTTAAATTTCTTAACCTTGCTACTTCAAAAAAAAAAAAAAAAAAAAAAAAGTTTTTGGTTAAGCCCCAAATTAAACCTAGCTTACCCTAATTCTAATCCCAATTTAGGTAAAACATCTCTCTCCTTTCCTCGATGATGATGCCCAACGACGGCAAGCGTGATTGAGAATCGACGAGCTCCCCTCAGCATCGGAGAAGACAATGGGATGAAAAGATCTTCGCTCAGACGTCTCCTCTCCCTCTCTCTCTATCTCTCTCTTATCTTTCTTGCACAGAGAGTGGTGGCGTTGGAGAAAAGGAGTAGGTCACGCCTGTCGCAAAGTCGCGCTAAGGAGCAGGTCCCATGGCCTCAGATTCCCAGAATGACGTCATAGCACCAGAATCACAACACCTACGTTTTTTGGAAGTAGGAAATTGAAGAGGTGGCTGACGTAATCATCGAAGGAGAGGAGTAGCGATGCCAGAGAAGACTCTAGCGGCCATTCATGAACGGTAGACACGACGATGTTGTCCTCGTGCACGA
Source organism: Artocarpus heterophyllus (assembly GCA_025403435.1). Lineage (NCBI taxonomy): Eukaryota > Viridiplantae > Streptophyta > Magnoliopsida > Rosales > Moraceae > Artocarpus > Artocarpus heterophyllus. Next base: position 32,706,112 of record CM046338.1, read on the forward strand.
AGGAGAGTGCATGGAGGAAGAGAGAAGAGGGGGGATTTTGATGAATAACTTTTTTGGGAAAATTTTTTTTGATCAATGATTTTTTTTTTGACAGTTTTTGACACAAAAAATAAAATTTTTTAGACATTAAATAGTTTTAGTTTTTTTTTTTTAATTCTGTTGAGGTTTCTTATTCTGCTACAGTCATTTTTTTTTTTTTTAAATTAAGACAGTTTATCTATAAAAAAAATGTATTTTTTTTGTTTTTAAAAAAAGAAACTTTTACCAAATTCAAAATTTTTTTTGTCTCTTTCATCAAACTCTTCCGAGAAGGGGGAGACACAAGAAGATAAGCATAGGATAGTTTTGGGTTTTTTTTTTTTTAAAGAAAAATTTTGTTATTTTAAGTAGGATAGAGGAGAGAGAGGAAGACAAGCATAGGATAGTTTTGGTTTTTTTTTTTCTATTATTTTTAAGAAAAATTTTGTTATTTTAAGAAGGGTATTTGACACGAGTAATCTCTAACCTGTTTAATTGATGACAGTTTAGTATTTATTTTTTAATCTTGATAAAATACTCTTAAACTCTTTAATCAGTGCAAGTAACACCATTCCGTCAACATTTGTTAAATTTTTAACAGGATGCATGCTTGCATATTACAGGCAAGGTTATTTTGGTAAAAAATAATTATACTATCATAAAATTAAAATTAAAAATAAAAAAATCCTCAAATGGAGTAACGAAAAAAAAAAAGCTGTTGCAGACTCTCAAAAACTAGAAACTTGCTTATCTTCCCAAAGCATTCAAAAAATTAAAAAAATAAAATTGCAAATTCTTTCAAAAAAAAAAAAGAATTGCATTAAGAAACCTCAACAAATTTCCCAAAAGGCCTTCCTCCTCAAGCTTAATAGTTGGAGCAATTAAAACAAAACCAACAAGATCTAATTAGTTTCAAATAAGAAACAAGGCCCAAATCTTACCAACAAACCAATTATCATCTTTTTCCTCTCTCTTTATGTATCTAGCTCTTTGTTCTTGTCGGTTTGTAGTTTGCACAACGGTGATGAAAAAAGGGAGGAAAATCTCAACCAAGGTGGTTAACAACTCCGTTTATTGTTAAAGACGAAGAACAACATGCTTAAAGGTGAGCTCATTTCTTATGTTTTTGGCTCTAGGCGAAGGGGCTACATCGCGACAAGCAGGAGGGCTAGGCTTGGGTTTCAAAGGGACAGATTTAGCTTAGGCTGTGGCCATTTGTAAAGGACGATTCTGGTCTAGGTTAGAAATATAGATTTGACTTAGTCTTGTGACAAATTTTGCATGGGACTCAATAGGTGGGAGGGCTGAACTTAGTTTGCCATGTTGCCTTCTTAATAGTTAGGGTTTAGCTTTGTAGAAGAAAAAAAATTATTTGTAAAAAAAGTTTTCTCGTGGTTTTAAGACGACATTTGTAAGTAAGGTCATTTTGGTCCTTTCAATGTAAAATAAAAACCCGTGAGGTTCATGTGAGATTTACCATGAGATAGAAGTTTAGGTGTAAAAATAGCCGATTTGCAGTTTTATTTTAAGCTTGGAATCAAACTATCATTTTGTTCTTCCTATTTCAAAAGATTTAGATACCCAAAACATAATTAGCTTCACCCAAGTCCTTCATGTCAAACTACTTGGTCAACCATAATTTAACCGATCATAATGCCCCAACATTATTACCAATAAGTAAAATGTCATCTGTATAGAGTAGTAGAAAAGCTACATTCCTATCCTTAATATGTTTATAAATACATAGTTTGTCTAAATTTTGTCCGAAACCATAAGTCTTGATCACTTAATCAAATCTTATGTTCCAGGAACAGAAAGTTTGCTTAAGTCCATAAATAGACTTGAGCACCTTATAGACCTTACCCTCTTGACCCTTAGCTTTGAACCCATTTGGCTGCACCATATATATGGTCTCATTAAGATAGCCATTAAAAAAGGCCGTCTCGACATCCATTTACCAAATCTTATAGTCGAGAGCGGCAGCTATAGACAAGAGAATGTAGATGGCCTTAAGCATGGCTACAACCAAAAGGGTTTCCTCATAATCGATTCATTCTTTTTGCATGTATCCCTTTGCTACCAGTCTAGCTTTATAGGTTTCGACTTCCATATCTGCTCTTATCTTTCTCTTGTAGACCCACTTACACCCTATGGATTTTACCCCTTCAAGAAGATCCACAAGCTCTCAGACTTGATAACTCTTCATAGACTTCATCTTAGTGTTCATGGCTTCTGTCCAGAGCTTTGAGTCAACATCCTCCATTGCCTCTATGTAAGTGTAATGATCCATGTCATGTTCAACCGCTTCAGCCAAATAGGCTTAATCATTGAACATATACCTCTCGGGTTGACGTCTGATCCTCCCACTACGTCAAATCTCCCTAAGTTATTGTTTGGTCAGTTTTTCTACATTGATTGGATTAGCTTCAACTGGAAACCCTAGAGTGATTGAATCACTCACTAACTCCTCAAGTACCATTTTACTATGAGGCTTAAAACCGTTCATGTAACTTTCTTCAAGGAAAGTCGCAATCGTTGAAACCACGACTTTATTTTCTTTTGGTTTATAAAAATAACCCCCTTTAGTCCCTTTTGGATATCCCACAAATACGTTAACTTCCAAACATGCTTCCAACTTGTTCATTTCCTTGTACAAGACATGAGCCAGATATCCGGATATGCTAATATGGTTTAAGGAGGTCTTTCCACCCGTCCATATCTTATGAGGAGTTTTAGGAATCGATTTTGAAAGCACATTTTTTAAAAGATAACATACAGTTTATAGTGCATTTCCCCCAAAACATAAAGGTAAAGTCGAATAACTCGTCATAGACCTAACCATATCTAACAAAGTCCTATTTCTTCTCTCAGTCATGTCATTCTGCTGTAGAGTGCCTGACATAGTCAAATGGGATAGAATCCTCTTATCTAATAAGTGTCCAATAAACTCATTGGAGACATATTCTCTACCTCGATTGTATCGTAGTGCCTTTATGGGTTTATTTAATTGCTTCTCCGCTTTAGCTCAAAACTCTCTGAACTTATCAAAAGTTTTGTTCTTATGGTGCATTAGGTAGACATACCAATATCTTGAGTAATCATTAATGAAAGTGACAAAGTACTCATACACTACTCGCACCTTGATGTTTATGTGACCACAAATATCACTATGTACAAGTTCTAGGACCCTTCGGCTCGATTGCCCTTAGACCCGAATAGTCTTTTAGTCATTTGCCCTCCAAACAAGATTCATATTGTGATATAGATTCCACCTCTAAGTGGCTTAAAGGTCCATCCCTTACCAACTTTTGAATCCTATTCAAGCTAATATGACCTAATCGCAAGTGCCAAAGATAAGTCTTATTAAAGTGAGAAGTTTTAAGTCTTTTTAGAGTTATTATTAACCTTAGTATTAAGCAGCAAGTCTATCTTAGGATTAAAAAGTATAGGTTGTTTTGCATTATTCCATTATAGATAAAAGATTTGTTTTTACGAATCACAACTTTATTATTAAAAGTAACTAAATAAAAGTCTTTAAATCAACAAGTGACATAAGTTAAATTCCTTTTAAGTTTAGGAACATAAAAATAATCTCTCAAAACTAAACTCCTATAACTATCAAAATAAAGATGGATGTCTTCCATTGGTTCAGTCAACACTAAGGATCCATCATCCATCCATAACGTGAAATGCTCATACAATAGACTTCCCGTTTCCTTGACCCTATTGAAAAAGACAAACATGATTAGTTGCTCTAGAATCTATGACCCAAGTGTCATTTGATTCCTCAACTAAACAAGTTTCAATAACCAGAAGTTCACATTTTCCTCCTCGAGATAGGAAGTCCTTGCAATTCTTCTTGATGTGCCTAACCTTTCTGCAGAAAAACCACTTTAGCTTCTTTAGGTTCCTCTTTTTCTTCTTCTTGTCCTTGCCTTTTACAGGGATAGAAGATTTCTCATTCTTAGCCCTTTACTTCTTTCCATTCTCAGAGTTAGGATTGGTACCAAATGCAGCCACCAAGTTTGCCTCCCCACCAACAGGAACTTCCCTAATCAGATTCTTGAACTCCAATAATTGCTTCATCAACTCAGTCAAGGTAATATCCTATCTATTCCTTAAATTATATGAAACTCTAAATAGGATAAACTCTTTGGAGAGGGTATTAAAAACTATAGTCATCTGTGACCCAACATCTATGTCCGCTCCATGGCTTTGAGTCTCAACGAGATAACCCATGACTAACATCATATGCTCCTTTACATGAGTCCTCGATCTTTGTTTGTAGTTGAAAAGCTTCCGAAGAGCCCCTTGCCATTTTGTTAAGGCTTGGCCTCCAAAATATCTTCTAGATTATCCAAGGTCTGCCTAGCAGTCTCATAGTCCTCATGTTAAGCCTATAGCACATTATTTACGCTCGCTATAATGTAACGGCGAGCCTGATCATTAGCATCCTTCCATCGATCATACACTTGGATATGCTAATCTATGGATTCACTGATAGGCTCAATAAGACACGGTGTGGTTAGCACAAATTTTAGTTTCTCAAAGGAAAGGATGATATTCAGCTTCCTTTTCAAATCATGATAGTTCTCACTAGTTAATCTATTTTTATTGAGTATCAAAGATAAAGCTTTTTTAGAAATTTTGATCTATGATAAAGAATCATATACCAAATATAAGCAAACATTCCGCAAAAGTTTAGTAAGATAAAACAAACAAGTAAGCATACAATGTGTTTATGTGTCAAAACCTTAAAAATATCACAACCTTACAATGATAATTCCTAACTCATAATTTAACAAGCTGCTTAGGGGAGACTTGCTAAATTCAATTAGGAACATGGAGGCCCTTTGATTAATATATGCTCTCCATGACCTGTTTGATCTAGTATATACTAATAATTATTTTCTTTGGCCATTAATTTTATTAACAGAGCTTCTAAGGGAGGTTAATAATAAAATTAATCTTAAGTGTAACCATCATTTCAACTATTTTATCCATGATTTATAATCGCCACCTAGGGGTGTACAACGATAAATCGTACTAAAATAAATTATCGCTTTGAATTTCCAATCCAGTACATGATGAAATCCTTTCCTAGGGGTCAAAAGCACTATGTGCTACCTATAGACTAATGTAGAGGCATTAAGTACTCTCTTCGAAAACTTTCTCCCACTTAATATTTTAAAAGTCAAAGTTTTTATATTAATATGTATGAACAACTTTTAATGAGCAACATTCCTTATTCTACATGGTACATTATCAACATATATGGCAAAACATATTATAATACAAACAAGCAAAGCAATATGCAAAGCTACAAGCAATATAATAAACAGCCGTAATATAATGGTTCTATCCTATAGAAAAGAAAATAAAGATTATAAATGATCAATCGAAATATATTATCGATTCTTCATCTTGTATCTTCTTTTTGTATTCTTCATGTGGCATCCATCTTTAATTCTTCAATCCCATATAAATAAAAAATTTATTTTTCTGGTTATTGTAAAATTTCATGTTTCACAAAATTGTCTCAAAACAAAATAAAAACTGCATAAAAAAATGTACCTTTTAAAACCAGCTCTGCTCACTGCCGGCCTGCCGATTTGGGAGCTTGGCCTGTCGGTCTATGACCATCGACCTACCAGTACTGTGTAAACGGCCTGTCGACCGACACTAAATTAGCATTTTTCCAAACTTTTGCAAATATTATTTTTAAGTAGTTTTTAATTTATTTTTCAATAATTCAAAAACATAAAAGATTTATAAACACAAAAAAAATATAAAGAACTCTATTCATCTCTATCTTCTTGATCCATTTTCACTTTAAAAATTATTTTAATACAAATTTTATAAATCAAAATTAATATAATAAACCCTAGACAGTGATGATAGACCACCATCTAATTACATATACCTAGATACACGTTTCAACCTTTAAGGAACCATAACCGGCACAATTTATTAATTAATATAATAATTAAAACAAAAATCTAATTAACCATAATTAATTAATAAACATTCACTACATAATCTCATGACAACGTTTAATTATATATAGACCCTAGAGTGTTAATTATCTAAAAAATTAAATTCAAGCATAGGAGAGATTAAGATCACATAATTTATGTACATAGCATGATACAAACCTGTAAAATCAATGTAAAACTATGTCTCTGATACCAATTATTAAAAAACAATACACAGCGAAATTTTAAAAACTTTTAAATCAGTCTTTTCTAAATAGCAGGTTTGACATGCTAAGTACATAAATTATCAATAGATCTTACGTACCACTTTTGTATACCGAAGGCTTTAGAATAACTGAGAAGAAAAAAGCATTACAGAAGAGCCTCAACCAACTGGTCTTCTTTGCTATTCTCTATCTATGATCGGAGTACGGGTGGTTGCACGTTATACAAGCTTTCCTTCGATGACTCTCCTTCCAACCACTTGAGAAAATCAAGAACTAAGATTCCAATTGTTGAACAATAATTCTCCAGGAGTTTTAGAGTTCTCTCACTAGTGCTCATTCTCTGCTTCTCATATGACCTAAGGAACAATGGAAAATAATTTCTCGTTTATAGTTGTCAGATACAAGGGTTAGTCCTTATCAGATTAGGCTTTTAAATTCGAGTATAGATCAACTTATCATGAAAAACGCAACGAAAATGTGTAACTGGATGATTGCATCTTTGACATGTCGATCTAGGAGATTGAACCGCTGAACCAGCTCCACCGGCCTGCTGACTAAGGAAAATTTGGAAGTCTCATAATATCTTATTTCATATGGAAATCTTAATAGAGCCTCGGTTTTAATTCAAATAATTTAATAGAGAAATTATTTGATTAAAATAGTCATATACAGATAATCCTATATCAAATAAAATATTATCTAAATAATTCAACATGTTTCTCTTGAATTAATTCAAAAAATTAATTCAACCAATAAACCAATAATGAATTATTAAATCCAATCAACTTGAATTTTAGCCAATCTAATAATTAACATAAGTCACCAATATGTTGGCAAAACAAGCGTATCGTCATAAGAATTATTATGAGCTAGCAAAGGGACTTGATGGACATATATAGATTAAGCTCCTATAATTATAAAATAACATATCCCAAATATAGTTATTTATAACTATCAACTCTAATGCTACTCCATTAAAAACTTAGAGTTGCATTCTTGAACAATAAAATTACAAAGCTCCAATAAGCTAACTATCTATGACTTATCATCATGTGTAACATTCCATAGGATATTCATAATTAACTTAAGGATAAATACTGTTTTACCTTCCTGATTATTTTTATCTTATGTTCCATTATCTCATTATTAGAACACGTACCATCCATAAATAATATACCATTTGATTACACCTATATATTCGAATAGTTGAATGCTCCAGTCTTTTCATTATAGGATAATGCCTATAAAAGAATAATTCTAATTCTACAAAAGAGCTATGGATTCAATATCTATGAACAACAGATCTATGTCAATCAAGTGTCATGTCTTCAAAGTATCAGTATACATACCATCATCAAAGCAGGACGTCTCCCTTTGGTACATAAAAAGACATAAGTTAAGAATACATGCTCATTGTTCATTTTAGGATTAAGACATAACATATATGGTTGTGAAAATTATATTGATTCAAACAAACAAAATTATTAATTAAATCAATTCAGCTTTTGTTGCAATCTAATATATCGTCATCTATGATAATATACTAATGTTTCTACTTATGGAGTCTCACTTCGATGATCAAGACAAGTCATCTCCCGTTAAGGATGTAGACAACATAACAATCTTAGCATGAATAAAGCGCCCAACTTTATTTCCTCAATTGTGGATCTTATCATTTAGACTATCACCTTTAAGATTCATTTTTCTGCATAATTTGTCCATTATATGCACGATCTTTTAGGTTTAGATTAATAGTCTCAGACTTTTGTTTGCTTTTCATATATTCAACAATAATGAATATAAAGAGGACAACATTTGGTATATAAAGAATAAATAAACTCTTTATCGATTAAATATCTTCAAAAACTTATTATATCATTTAATCCTTAGGGCACTTAGTCTAACAGATGGATCTCATGGATTCATAGATTTCGTAAACACCCCTACTATCATTGATGAACTCACGATAGGCTTGAATTTGTTACTAATGAACTTGAGTTCATTAATGATAGATTTGAATTTATCAACATTTAGACTAAGAAAAAAAAAGAAAACAAATAAAAAAAGAAAGCAAAGCTTCTATAAGTAATAGATTCCAATTTATCAGCGATAAACGTCAATAATATACTAAATAAATAGTGGCTTACTTTATCAATTTTGTTAGGACCTTGTCACGCCCCCCACCAGGGTAGTGACATGACGGTTTGTTTAAATTAATTAATATAAAATTAAACTTAAACTTTGGGAATTATCTTTTATTTTCGAGAGCATTTTCATAAAAAATTTTAAAACAAAGCTAACAAAATTTAACATAATTAAGAGTAACTTGGAATTAATTAAAGCATAATATAGCCAAATGAAATTAGTAAAATAACCTAAAAAACATAGAAAACTAAATATTCGCTAAATACTGTCTGGGTTCTATAAGACCACATAGTAGTACATATACAATCCAGACATAAAGAAGATTACAACCAAACTATTGTCCAAATAAAGTAAATCATAGAGCACAAATAGTCGTATTATTACATGCCTTGATAAAAAAAACAAATAATTGATCACAACTCATGAGCACTATGAGAGATCCAGTAGCAATTTACTCAACTGCATACCATGAATCTCCTGAGGGTGGTTGATAAAATAAAAAAACTAGTAGAAAATTGTGAGCAAAAGACACAGTAGGACTTTAGTTGTAAAACAATATTAAATAAATAAACAGTAACAATATCAATATAAAATAGTAAACAATATGATTTCTTTCAAACCAAGGAATCTTACAGTATGCTTCATATGATCTACCTCAAGTCATAATTGATACTTAGTGCAAGGCCTGGAATGAACACTATCATAGTGGCCTGATCAGGGTTTTGGGACCAACCTCCTAGGTTGCTCTCTACATAACTTGAACTCTGTGTGACACCATGCATTTAAAAACACAACCAAAAGGGGAGAATCTTACACATTAGTTTTGGAGAACTCTTTAAAGTCATTATCTCACTCGGATGTGCTTATTTGTAGATATCGATCTTTTTCATTTTCTTTCACAAACATATTTTCAAAAACATTTGAAAGTATCTTCAAAACATAATTCGATTCTTAAAGCTTTCAAGAATATAGTGTGTGGCTAAAACACTTAAAATATCATGCCTAGAAAGAAAGGATATAAATTACTACCTCAATTCCTACCAACTGAACACTCGTACACCATAGCCTGCTCTGTTAAATGTTAGCTCCACGGGGACAGCAACATACCTTAAGTGCAAATTTGATTATCAACACCGATACTTAAACTAAAAGTTATTAATATGCAAATCTATGGTTCTTAGTGTTCCATTTATCATTCAAGACTTTAAACTTATTCATAGCATATTTAATCAACTTTTAAAATGCATTAACAATCATTCTGATCAATGTAATTAGTAAAAACGCATTTAAAATACAATTGGAAACAAAAAAGGGCTCGGGTTAGTCAAAACAGTGCACTTTGAAGTAGCATGGTCGACTGCGATACTGTCCTCGATGGATCGCGTGTCCAACAACATCATGGCCGATCATGCTAGACACGTAGCAGCCGATCGTGAAGTTGCAATGATATGGCTGTTTCAAGCATCCGAACTCAATTCGAGTTCAAACACTACCAAATCATTTTCAATGCATCCTAAACATGTTCTAAACATTCAAAACCATTATATGAATTTATTAAAACTCGTTTTGCAACATCTTTAACACATTAATCCACTCATGCATCAAGTTTAATGGTTTTGTTCAAACATAAGAAAATAAAATGAAGGACAAATTGAAAACCAAATTTGTAAGCATAAATTAGTTAAATCTCATGTTTATGAATCATACATAGACTTTATTAAACATTTTTCCACCATTCTCAGATGCATTGGAAGTATAATCACCTTTAAATTTTCACATGCAATTTATTTTGAACACCAAAACCTCAAACAGAAACTTACCAACAAGAACTTAAATTTCCAAAACCATCTAAAGCCATAAAAACATAAAAGAAATTCCAAAAATCAAGAAATAAATTGATCCTTCAAGGTTTCTAACCTTAACAAGTTTGGAATTTGTGGCCTTGCTTTTGGTTTGCTTTGCAAAGGAATGTTTTGGTTCTGAGTTTTGAAACAATAAGAGGGAAAGAGAGAGAGAGAGTAACGTGAGGGAGAAAGTGGGGAGGGAGAGTGAGCTAAATTATGAGTGGGAGCTAGTCTCATTTAATTTAGATTTGACAGAGTAGTTAGGTTCAAAACTAAGGGTTGTTGATAGTTTTGTTTGAAATGGTTTCATGGAGTTTGAGTTATCACATGAAAATGTCTAGGTGGAGAAGAGGACCTGTTTTGTAATTTGAACAAAGTAGGGCCTTTTAAAATTAATTATTTAAAACATAAGGAAAGTGTAATTAAGTCAAAGTGCTAAAACATAAAAATAATGACAAGAAATTTATTTTTGAAATAAGTTACATAAAATGAATTCAGAAATGAAAATTTTAAAAGTGAGTAATTAATAATGAATTTTTTAATTAGGTACAATAATTATTATTTAGCATGCAAATTTTAAATTAAATTTGAAATCTTACAGTTCTCCTCCCTTTAAGAAATTTTGTCCTCGAGATTAAAACTTACCTCAAAAGCAAAGTAGATATAGATATAGATCCTATAGTTGATTCCAACTTCGACAACACCTTATCGATGCCATGATGTTGCCATAACACTTACAATAACTGTGAATCACGGCATTGCAAACTGGTTACTTTCTAATAGATGATCCAAATCGACACTTCCTCATAGGTCGTATCCTCTTATTTTGACACATCATAGTATGAAACAATCTTGCTGAAGTTGGGTTAGCACTTGCAAAGCAACGACATGGGGAATACATTATGAACATGAGAGCTCTCGAGAGGAAGGTTGATACGATATGCAATCGCATTGACTCTGCGAGTGATCTCAAACAGCCTTATATACCTTAGTGTAAGTTTCCCACTCACACTAAAATATGTAATACCTTTGCAGAGAGAAACCCTAAGAAGGACAGAGTCACTCTCCTAAAACTCCAAGGGTTAATGACTTCTATCAGTGTAACTCTTTTGTCGGTTTTGGGTTGCTCGTAAACAGTCTTGTATCACAGTGATCTTCTTATTATTCTTGCAAATCTCATTTGATTCTCATTGTTATCCCCTACTGGCTTGTTCTTGTTTTGTTGTTCTCTTGATTTATTCTTTTTAAACTTTTTAGCTTCTTTGTTGATGAGGTTACCATTCAACAAAAAAAAAAGTAGCTTAGTTTATAAATAATAAACTCTATATCAATACACTGCACATAGATTAACCAGCAAAAAAACACAAATAAAATTAGCCATTATTGTTACACAATAGATATAAACTCTACATCATTATTTTTCCTCTCTCTATCCCCTTCCCCATTGTTGGCGACGACTAGTAGTGACCTTTTCTTTAGCAGCAGTGATCTCTTTGTTAGAGCCTCACCCACTATCACTCATATTATTTTTTTAAACAATTAGTATGCATTAGTTAAATATTTTTTCCAACCAATTCAAATAGACAAATCTCAATATTCTCTCAGATCTCTCATCTTCTTTCTCTCTCACCTATAAGAGTATTTTTTAGTGATATAATAAGTTTTTGACAGGCGTGACATTTTATAGAATAGTAAGTTTTCAAAGATTCCACTTATTAAAATAGACAAATATAAAACTAGTTGTTATCAAAATTCGAGTCTAGGCTCTCCCTCTTAATCCATCCCACTTGTATGAACTACAATAGCATTAATTGTTGATATATCTTTTTAAAAGTCTACAACAAACTTTTGAATATACAGCCATAATATTCTTTTATACAACAAACAATATTTAGAACAATGAAATGTTTACTTTGCGATTAGAAAAAAAGAAGAAGAAGTGGTTTCCTTCCTGAAACAATAAAGGCATATTTGGCATATCGTATTATATTATAGTATATTGTATCGTATTGTATTATGTTGTATTGTATCATTTCGAATTGTATTATATTGTATTTTATCGTATAGTATCATAGTGTTGTAATAAAATGCATTGTTTGTTTCTACACTGTATAAACATGTTGCATTGTGTTATATAATAATTGTGTATCACCATATTATATTGTATTAATATTTAAAATTTTAAACATAATAAATTTAGGTCAAGGTTACAGAGTCAAATTTCAAGATCAGAGTTGGGTTTTTGAGATCAGGGTAGGACCAGGGTCAAGCTTCGGATCAAAGGTCGGTTTCAAGATCGGGTCATGTCTTGGGATCGAGGCCAAGCTTTAAGACCAAGGTCAGGGCTAGGATTCGGTTTTAGGGATTAGGATATGGTTTTAGGACCAGGGTGAAGGTCAAGGTTTTAAGACCCAAATCGGGGTCTAAATTTGAGACCAAGGTTAGAGGTCAAAATTCAAAATCAAGGCCAAAATTTGAGATCAGGTTTTAGGGTTAGGATTATGGTCATGTTTTGAAACTAGGGTTGAGATCAAGATCAGGGACCAAGGACAAGGAATGTTCAAAAAAAAAAAACCAAAAAATAAAATCCAAAACCTAGCTGATTGATAAATTGATCATTAGAAGACCAAAAAATGATTTTTTTTTAAACCGAGGCACTTAGGTTCAGTTAACTTAATAACACAACATTTGGGCGATTCTGTTTCAATTTCAAGTGTCTAAGTGGTCGGTTAACCGAACCAAACTAACCAGTTTCTTCATTTATAAAATAAAGAAGATATTTTTACATCTTGGTGGAGTCAAACCTTTGACCTGAGGACTTAAAAGGTGCCTCCCAACCACTAGGACAAACACAACTTGCTAATTACTTAATGTTTCGTCAATATTTATTAGTTTTCATTCATAAAACTTGAAAATGAGAACTTTAAGGAGTCCTACATGGAAAACTTACTAGCATTTAATGTCCCCCACATCCTATAAATGCACCCAAGCTGCATGGTTATGTTCAACTAATATTTAGTACTAATTTAAGTTTATAAATCCTAAAAGCCTTTTTTTTGAAGGTTGGGCCTTTTAATCTTTTTTTCAAGCTTAACTATGTTTGAGTAGTTAGAATTTGAAAAAAAGAATGCAGTCGAAGATTTTTTAACATGTTTAAAGCTTGAAAAAGCTTATTTTTATAAACATTTTCATTTATAGCTTTAAATATTTTATTTTTGAAATTTAATTATACAATTGATTAAAATTTAAAATAATATTTTATATAATCAGTATAACAGTCAAGAACTAACCATTCAAAATCGATCGTTTTAGGTTGGTTAACGACTGATTACAATAGTAATTGATTCAGTTTCAGTTTCCATTTTTCTAAAATGTATGGGGTTCGATCGACCAAAACTATTGGCTAATAATCGATGTACACCCCTACTAGGGACGTGATCGAGTTTCAGGACTAGAGTTAGAGTTAGGAATTAGTGTCGGAGTTAGGTTTCAGGTATAGGGTCAAGGTTGGGCTTCGGGACTAGGATCAAGGTTAGAGTCGGGGTCTTAATGTCGGGGTTGGGTTTCAAGACCAGGGTTAGGCTAGGATTGGGATTTAGGATTGGAGTCGGGATCAGGTCTTGGGGTTAGGATTGGATATCAGGTTTCAAAATTGGGAACGGGTGTGAGTTGCAGTCGAGATTTGAGATTAGGATCAGGGTCAAGGTTGGCATCAAGATTGAAGATTGGGGTCTGAGTTAGGTTTTGAGACTAGGATTGAGGTGGGGATTTGGGTTTTAGGACCAAGGTCAGGTGCCGGGGTTTAGGGCCAAGGTCACGATTGAGTGTTAGGGCCTTGGGTCAGCCTTTGGTTATGGGACTGGGTTTATGGTTATGGTCGAGATCCAGACTTAGGATCTAGGTTGTTTGGCAAGGATTGAGTTCTTATTTCTGGATTGTGGTTAGTGTAAGTTTTCAAGATTGAGATAGAGATTCGTGACTAAAGATATGGCCAGGTTTTAGGACTGGGATCAAGGTCATCGGGTTTTGAGACTGGGATTGGGGTAGGTATCATGGTTTAAAAATGGAATTGGGTTTCAACACCAACATTAGGGTCAAGTTTAGGACATGAGTATCAGTTAGATTTTGAGACTAAGGTCATAGCTAAGGTCAGCATTAGGATTGGGGGTCAGGGGTCAGGTTTCAAAATCAAGATGGGGGTTAGGGTTAGGATTAGGTAGGAGGTAGAATTTGGTTGGGTTTTGAAAGTAGGGCCATGGTCAGGTTTCAAGATCAACATTAGGTTTTGAGACCTAGGTTAGGGTTAGGATTTAGGATTGGCGTTTGACCCTAAACCTCAAAACTTGACCCCGATATGCAATTCTAATCTTGACCCTGAATCCTAACCCTCACCTGGCTCCCAAATACCGACCCTAGTGTCGAATCTTAACCTTGGTTCCAAAACTAGACCTTGACCAGCCTCAAATCTTAATCCTAATTCTAACCCTGGATTTGAATTCTGATCATGAATTTGGTCTTGAAACCTGACCCCTACACCTAATTCTGACCCTTGCCTTAAACATTGACCCCCAAACCTAACCTTAATCCTAAATCTTAACCTTGACCTTGTTCCCAAGATCTGAATTCCAACCTAAATCCTAAACCAGCAACTCGATCCTACCCTAGTCCTGTTCCCAAATCCTAACCTTGACCTTGATCTTGTTCTCAAAAATCAATTTTGAAACCAACATCGATTCCCAACCTCTAACCTGTTCCTGATCATGAAACCTTACCTAGAATCCTAACCCCAACCTTGATCTTTGTCTTAAATCCCAACAAAGAACCAATCCCAAAACACAATTGCAACCTTGAATTTGAAACCCAACCTTGGCCCCTAATACCAACCCCTACCTTGACCTTAATCTTGAAACTTGACTCAATGCCAGATCCCTAAATATGACCTAGACTTTAGTCGTGAAATCCGACCCTAACCTTAAACTTACTTGACCCTAACCTTGGGCCAAAACCCTGATACTTGAACCTTTTCATGAATCTTGACTCTGACCTTAGTCTTGAGTAATAATTTCAGCCTCTGTCTAAAAACCCAACCTTGACCTTGGTCCTGAATCTGACCTCGATCCCAAAATCTAACCTTAGCCCTTAGCCTTTGGCCCTATACCGAACACCTCACCCTAATCCTTAGTTTCAATCTGACCCTTGCCTCAAAACCCAACCTCTACCTCAGCCTCGAATCTTGACCCCAGTCCCCTAGCCTTGATACTCGACCCCAATGTCAACCTTGAATGCTGACCCTAGCATCAGTCCCAAAACTCGTCTTAGGTCTCAACCCAAATTCGTATCTCAGACCAATTCTAAAATTTCAAATTCAGAATCAATTTTAGGTTTCTTAATATGTTTTAGGTTTTTTTGCATATTTTATATCACAATCTATATTGCATAATTTTAATTTTCGTATTAAATATTATTATATACAGATGTTATCAAATGTTGTTGTTGTTTTTTTTTTTAAATAATACAATACGTAGCGCTATTACGGCGTGCTAAATCTACCATAAGTTGTAGGGATGATCCCTTAACTTTTTAGTAGGTGACACTTTGATCCATCTTTTTTTCTTTAAACTTTGGCGAAACAACTCTATAACTCTTTAATCCCTTGGTAATCAAAGGACTTCTACCTAAAACCATCAAAACCTGGATAGAAACATTATGTATTCATCAGGTGACCTAATTTCAAGGGGCATGATAGTAAGAAAAGAAAAGAAGGAAAATTGCCTCATCTAGGTGTTAGTAACAATTAATATTAAAAAACACAAAAACAAAAGGCAAACTAGAAAAATCCAAAACAAAACCCAAAAATTTAAAAAAAAAGTCAGAAAACTAAAAATCCACCACTAGTTTCACATTGGATGTCAATAAAGCACCCATCTGAATCTTCATTTTTCTTTACGTCAACTTGTCTATCATTCTACTCTATAACCTAAACAAAACTACCATCAAATCACAATTTTGCTTCCCTTGTGAATAACTCCTAAACAAGAAGATAAATGTTCATTATTTCAGACACTTTGTTTTTTTGTTTTCCTAGTTTCTTAAAAAATTTTCGAGAATGGGATCAACGATTTTTATTAGTGCTACATTCAAAAGGGGGATTAGCATTTGCATTGGATCCAAGGTTATGGGGTGGCAACACTTATAGGGTTGATTATAGACTAGTCTGGTTATGTGCTGCGACATAGTTAGTTGGGATGATGTAGGTTTGACAATGAATTTGATTCTTAGCAACACTAGAGCGAAGTTCCTAGGGCAAGACTGATTGATACAGATAGGCTGGGGTTAGGTGGTAATGGCTAAGAAGGGCTTGGGCCATGATGGTTGGTACAAATGAAGCTCACGATAGCTTAGGCAGAACAAGGATGTGATGATTTAGGCTTGAAGAGGCTTGTGATGGGCAAGGCAGAGGTGAGTCATGATGGCTGGGTAGGGCTAGCCCATGATGATAAGAGGAGGCTTGAAATGGGTATAGGAGGTTGGTGGTAGGTTTCGCCAGAGAGGGAGGGGAGATATAATGACCCTACTTACATGGTCGTCACTTAAATTGCAGAAATATGTTCTTAACTTAATTATTGAATTGTGGGATAATTTTTTTAAAAAAAATTTAAAAATCTCTTCCTAAAATCATTCCTTAAAACTATTTCTTTTAAAACATTATTTAGGTTAAAATCAATTATTTTTAAACATTGTTAAGTTAATTACCACTTATTAATTAAGCTTTTTTAACTATTATAAAATATTGCTTATACTATTTAGTGTACATATGTCTTGAACTTCATATGACTAAGGTCGTATAAGTACATTCCTTGTCCCAAGATACTTAATGTGATTCTAATTAAAACATAAAACATATTTGAAATGAATGTTAACAAAAAAATAAAGTAGAATTTAAACTTATGTGAGTAGTGTCTATTCGTGTTTCTACCATTTGTTGCGCCATCCACCACAATCTGTCAAACATTATCTCAGGCATACCTATAACACATACTTGAATAAGCTTTTACCTAGCAAGTAGGAATATCAATTAGCAAAAAAGGGTAGAAATCATTTCATAAAAACACACTAATCAATTATGCTTGCTTATACACGTGTCTTATGCTTAATCATGCAAGTCTTAACTTACATAAGGGTCTAAGTATTCGCACCGATTGCACGCTATCACCAGGAGGTTAGAGTTAGCGAAGTCTCTGATAACTCTGATGTCATAAACATAAACTTAACATATGCCTCCTTGTAGGTCAAGAGGTTTTTAATCCTTCCACCACGTCTAGAGGTTGGTACGACACCCTTGTTTATTTCACTTATCTTGTTGTGTGTACGTACTATGACATGTTACTAAATAGCATCACATAACATAGTAACTAATCATACTTAACTTAAGGTAAGTACGTAGCATGATATAATACTAATATAATATCGCATAGCATAGACATAAGCATACTTGTCTTGAGACAAGTATGGAATATGACATAATACTACATAATATCGTATAACATAAATATACATTATATATCTTGCATAAAACATAAAAAAAAAAAAAAAAAATTTATTTCAAAAAAGTCGTTTGTATACTCTACGCGAGATTCCTCCTTATTTGGTTTCTAGATTTTTTCATCTACTATTACTTTACGTCTAGTCATAGTATTTGACAATGTATAAAATGCCCAATAAGAGTGTAAGTGCATCTTATTTTATGCTAATTAATTTATTATGTCTTATGAGGAATTAAATCCTTCTTAAAATAACTTATAATTCTTGTTTACTCTTTTGTCTTAGAGACTAATTAATTTTTCTTAATTGCCTTTAATTATTTGTATTTGCTTTGATAATTAATTAATTATCCATTGATCAATGACTGGATTCAGATTAGTTTCTACAAAATCCTATGTTGGGCCTTATAAACAAGGAATAACCCATTTTGAGTATGAAATTTGGCACTTAGGCCCACTCTTAAGTTTTTTAAAGACTAAATAGTCATTATTCATTTTAATCGACCCATTATAACCCATTAGATTATAAAACATGCTAAGTCATTTGGGGGGCATTTTGATAAAGAGGCCCGGCCAAATTTTTTTTTTTGGCAAATAGTCTACTTTTTTTTTAGCAGTTTTTGGCACAAAAAAAAAGGTTTTTTAGACATCAAAACGGTTCTATTTTTTTTTCATCATGTTGAGGTTTCTTATTCTACTACAGTCATTTTTCTTATTTTGTTGAAAAAAACTGAGATAGTTTACCTGCACAGAAAAACGTGTTTTTTTTGTTCCAAAAAAAAAGAGGACTTTTACCCAATTCAAAATTTTTTTGTCCCTTTCATCAAAATCTTATCATTTGGACATAGGAAGGTGAAGGTCGTTTTGTTGCTAATTAGACCAGGAGCATGGTTGTGGGTCTGGGGCTCGTAAACTGGTGTTCCAACATCATAGTGCAAAACTACAATCCTTACATAAATCTTGTCCTCAAGACTTGCCTTGGGTTTTCTGCTATAACTTACTATGAAATTCATTTTACCTTCTAGCCTAAGGACCAATTTCGAAAGGTTATATGTGCTTTGAATATTTTACCCTTTTGCTCAAAATTTTGTGTGAAAAATGGTAACTTAGAATAAAAGCTAGATTTGGCAAAACTTTTAACTACAAACTTGTGCAGCTTTTCGTACTCTAAAACTTTCTTGTTTGTCATAAAATAAAATTGTACTACCAAATGGATGTTATGGTTCAAAAACTGCACCACAATGGCGTTTCATGATAGTTTTGAAAATTGGCATAAAATTATGCCAGAGGCAAATTCTTTAAAGATTTTCTTCACAAAAGTTCCTTGTTTTGATAGATAACATTGATAAGATCTAAAGCTTTTTTGTTGTTCAAAAATTTATTTTCTGCCTTTTAACATGTTCATATTAATAGATTTTTGTTATTGTACTGCACTAAATAGTTTTTCATAAATAAGTTTTGGAAACTATTTAAATTTTGTCTTAATTGTATGATAACGGCAGAATTAAAAAAAAAAATATATCTTCATAAAAATTCTTCATTTCAATGTGATCTAAAACCTTAGTGTTTTGTCCAGAAACTGATTTGGGCTCGATGGTACATTGTGTTGAAATAGTTTCAAAAAACAAAACTGGGCAGTTTCCAAAAAAAGCCCAAAACTCATCTTATGATTGGAATTTCAAGATTTTTTTTTATTTCATCGAAAGTTGTCTGAAACATCAAGATCTATAAGTTTTGCATTGACGAAAACTTAAATTCAACCTTTAAACCTTTTCTCTAGGCAGTGGTTGTGCGTAAAACTTGAAGAAAAATAGTGTCATAGAATCCAAAACCTATATTTTTAGAAAATTAACACAATCAGAATTTCAAAATCACTAATTTCATAAAAAGTTGTTTATAACGTTGTTATCTACAAATTCCTTGTTTATGAAACAAAAAAATTTGACCTATACGAGGCCCATTTCTCTACGCAGATTAGTAGAGTAAATTCTTTTAATAACCAATTATTTTAAACTCCTATATCCAAATGCCAAACATCTTAAACTATCATCAATTATGCTATACTCTTACTACAACAATATAAACAACGCCTTATACAATTAGTACATGCCTCAAACAAAAATGAACATAGAGCTTAAATAAAATCGTAAGGAATAAAAGGTTTGAAATAAGAGCCTATACCCTTGATGATATCCTTTTCTTAATCGTCCTTCTTCTTCTTCAAAATTTGTTAACCTTAAGTGAGCGACAAGATAGAAAATTTGAGAGAATGGGGAAAAGAACCACATTATTTAGAGGTATAGAAGAGAGAATTTGAAGCCAAAATGAGCTAGTTTTAAGCAAATCAATATATATAGATTTTACTCTAATTTGGGCTTAGTTTCCCAAGATGATTCCTAAGTTTCTAAGTGAGCTTTGAAGGGCCAAAATCTTGCTCAGTATCCCTCTAAAAATGGCGCCTATCATTAGGAAGGTGGAGAGAAAATTAAATCTCCATCAAATAAGTCAAAGTTACTATTTGGTGTATAGTACAAAGTGGTGCATACTTTCCAAGCAAGATCTAGTTTTTATGCAAACTTTTGACCTAGTTGTCCTTAGGTTGCTCACAGTCCAATCATGCAAAGTTCTAACCACTTGTCTTGCTTAAATGTTGGTCTAAGGTCAAGTCAATAAACAAAATATTTTCATCATTCAATAAATCAACTGCTTAGTATGAAATGAAATTAATCTTTAAAATGTTTCTAAACTTTAATATAGACTTAAATCATAGACATTTTTTATTCTTAGGTTGGGCAAAGTTCGACTGTCAGGAAGGTCTGATCCTGATCTTTTAATTGTAACTCTGAAACTAAACTCCAAATCAATCGGTAACACTACTTTCCCTTATTTGTGCATTCAAAATGGTCTGTCATCAATCTTTAAACTATTTTCTTGACTAGATCAACTTAATCTTGACTTTTTCTATGCTTATTTTGGAAATGACAAAGTCGTCAATAGTATCCATTTCTGAGTCACTAAGTAGCATTTAACGTTTAGTGCTAACTTGCAAATATTTAAATAAAGTAGCCAGAAGGCAATTAAGGTTGCTTAGCATATTAGAGTGTTTCTTGATATATTGCTAATACTGTATTATACTTGAAAATCTTATATATTGAATTTTCAAGTTATTTGCTATTGGAACTTTCTCCGCCTTAAATTGAGGTGAAAGACTTTCAATCATGTCGTTGTGTTTGATAGGGCTATAAGAGTTAACTTTAATGTTAAATATAGAATTTTGTTATGATTGGAAATTGAGATTTAATGATATAAGACATTAGATTTCAACATAGAGACCATCATTAAAATTTTATGAGATAAACATCAATGACAACAAGAATATTAAAGTTTTCAATGTCTGTGATAGAGATTTGTAAGAAAATTTAATGATGATAGAGCTTTGTATAACAATAGAGGTGAGGCTAGTCTAATTTTTTTTTTTTTTAATAATGATGAGATTAAAGTTAAAGTCATTTAGTTTTATGATGCATAATATGAAAGTGCTGACTTAGAGTTTGCTTTTTTATTAAGTAGGATGTATTTATTAGGACTAGACTCTCTGTTCCAAACAAAGGACTTCTTAAAAAAGAGATAATGAATGAGGCTGATAATACTCCCTGATCGATGCATTTTGGTATAAGTAAAATGTATGAAGATTTAAAAGCTCATTGTTGGTGTTCAGAGATAAAGAAAGACAATGTAAAATTTTTAAAAGAATACATTGCCCTGTTTATTCTAAAGGTGGAGATCATGGGTCATATTGTCATGCAACCCTATCCTCCTCAATATTTTGCTAATATGTATTTTATTTAAAAATCATCTCATAGTTTACAACTTCAAGTAATATAAATATTTTATATGTCTAGGTATATGAAATTCTAAAATTTAACTCTTAAATTCAATTCATATAATAATATTATTTTGCAAATCAAGTTTGCATCTGTTTATTAATTTAATCTCATTAAGCCGATCATCGCAAGTTTAGTACCAATCCAATAAATATACATTTCACTTTATCGATAGATGGAATGAACAAATGGTAACATGAGTAGTAGGCATAGCTCTTGGCCTGTAATACTTGTTAGCTACAATCTCTTTCCAAAAATATGCATGAAACGAAAGTTCTTAATATTGTCTTTATCGATTTTGGGTCTTCACCAATCGATAATGACATTGATGTGTACTTGGCACCATTAATCGATGACCTAAAAAACTTGACGGTTTTGTAATCTAGATAATTACAAATTCCCTAGATAAAAAAATAGTAGATTCAACACACACCTAGATATGGAAAGCAAATTCCCTCTAACAATTTCAATTAGAATCAAACTAATACATAGTAATCTAGATAATTGCTTTTGTAGCACCAGCAATCACCAACCCAACGTAATTAGCAAAAAATACCTTGAGAAGAGGGACTAATTTCAACTTTAATTCGATCTCCACATTGACCTACAATAGATACAAAATAACATGTCCACAGTTTGCATACGCAAGAAATAACATAGAAGTCTGAGAAAACAAAAGAAAATTAAAAAGAGAGACTAAACTCTCAATAATTGAAGACCAACATAAGGCCAAGATATTCTGAACCCCAGTGAATCAAGTGCTTCAATTCGAAAATCAAATCAAGGGAATAGTAAACAAAAGCCAAAATTATTAAAAAAAATCCACAGTATTTCAACAATTGAAACAACTTGAAAAGTACGAATTGCCTGTTGTGAAAAATCAGAAAACCAAGTGAAGGAGCATGAACTAAATTGTAGAGAAGCTAAGATTGAACATAAGAGGGAAAAATAGTCAATCAAGTCTCACTAAGTTTGGAAAAGGTGGCCTATTTACTCCTCTCAATTTGCTCATTTTATTTTTTTCTTTCTCATTAGATATATACGGCATGATGATCATCAATTTGACAACATAAACCAAAAGAAAAACATTGTTATTTACTCTACGCTCTACAGAGATAGAAACAAAGCCAAAATTAGAGGAAAATAGTGAGACTTGAGTTGCCTTTTTTATTTATCTTTTCGAGCATACAAATGCAATTAAAAGAAAGAAAATACTACAGGCTAAAAAAAAGAGACAATAACGAGTACAAGTAGGCACAAGATCTCTATGTAACTCTTAAATTATGGCGTCAACAAATAGAAGTATTTCAAATATATAATATACTATAAATAGTCAATAGAATACTCTAGCAGATTCTACGGCTTCAATCAGAGAATTTAGAAAGGAACTTCCATACTTTGAGCACAGAATTACACCTATGTCTACATATTTAGGACAAGAATAGATCCTGAATAACGGTTTTTTAACCAACAAAGCATCAATATTATACCAGCCAAGTAGTCACGACCAAATCTGAGCGAGTCAAGAAATCAAAAAGCAAAAAAAAAAAAAAAAAAGCTTTAATCGTTACGCCTGTTCTAGAAGCTATGACAATTGACAACTATGCAATAGGAAAAAAAAATCATCTACTGGGTGGGGGCTGATCAGTTTTCAATTTACAATTGTCATATTAGGTGGAAATTGTGCATCATAAATCATAGTGAATAATTTCAAATAATCAAACAAAGCAAGAAAATGGAAAATGAAAGGAAAAAAAAAAAAAAACATAAAGATGTTTCATCAAAGCATTATCGTGCTATTATATTATTACTTTTAAACAATCTTCTATAAACAATAACTTTGTTGCAAATTGCAGTAAGCTTATAATGGATGAACAAAAAATTTCAGAAGACGTTACCATATTAAGATCAAGTTTTACCTTAGCCAAAGGACTAAAAAAATGGCAATATAGAGACATTTTATTTTTAAATGCAAAAGTTTGTCTATTCCACACGTAAAATCAAATTAAAAATGATTTACATAACTCTCTGAACATAGCGACAGACCAAATTAACAGTAGCTGTCCATTTCCATTTTATTCCTCTTGTACCTAATTTAGCGAATCCATAAACCCATAGTCTCAACACTTTTAAATCAAGAAGAAATAAGAATCTATATAATAGATAAAGAAAAAACATATGCTTTTTTTTTATTAAAAGGGAAAGAAAAGAAGAATAAATTATTCAATTAAATTTATTAAATCCAGAAGAGTTTTTTTTCCTTTTTTTTTTTTTTTGAGAAAGTGCACATTGTTAAGCATAATAGTGTCACGCCCCGGAGTACGGGAGGTGACGTGACGGAATATTTAGATTAATTAAAAGAGGATTTAATTGAAATTAAAAGTTTAAAAATCCAATTAAGTAAGAGATAAAGAGATTTTCCACCACATTTTATAAAAGAATTTAAAATCATTAAACAAAACAATAATTGAATAAAAATCGCAAATATGGGTTCCACAACCCACAACTTGTGCACACACATGGATCTGACAATATCATAAATACAATTACAGTCCAAGTACAAATAAAGTTAAGTCTTACATGCCTTGATTAAATAATACAGAATGTAAATAAACTCTCCTATTGCTCCTGGGTTCGGTCCGAAGAATCTTCTCCAAACCTAAATGGGAGACCACCTAGATGGGGGAAATTTAAAACAGTAAAACGTGAGCGAAAGGCTCAGTAGGACTATGTTTTATAAAATCGTTTAATGCAAATAAACATAGTATCGTTAGAAGCTATTCAAAAGGAAACTTAAATAAATACATGAATAAATAAATAAATAATTTGAGTAGAACCGTTCTGTCACAGAACAGTCTACTCGTCAAATCAAAACACCATTTTACTTTTACCTAGGCAAACCATGATATCACCACCGTAGTGGCCCAGCTGGGTTTCGGGACCTGCCCCCAAGGTCGATCGCTACACGACCCGATCTCTGATATGGCATCATGCCCATGTGTTTATTATCATTATCATTCAAAACCCAATTACCGAGTGTTGTCAATTACATTTATTATGAAATTCATTTCATAATCACGGTATATTGAAATATAACCGGTAAAACCATTTTCAAACAACCGTTGAAAACATTTTGATAGAAATCCTTTTCAAAGCCAAATCATTTCAAAACCAGGCTACCAAAGAAATAGGATAGAAGTCCTACCTCAATACTCGTGCCAGTGCCCCACACCATAATCCCGGTCCGCTATACGTTAGCTCTACGGAACCACGAACAATCCTAGATACCAACTAAGTCAATCAATATCTAGTTTGAGACATTCTATGTTACTAAATCACTTCATGATGTCCTAGTGTGCCATTTGTACCTTTAAAATCATCCTATAAGGTTGGGATTTAAATCAGGGTTCAAAACAGTGAAAACGGGTGAAAATCACAAACTTTTCCATGCCTCGGTCGGCCTGCGGGACGCTCTGCTTCGGCCTGCCGAACTGCACAGTTCGGCCTGCCGGAAGCAAGGTTCGGCCTGCCGGTAGGAAGAACACCGGCCTGCCGATCATCACTCCGGCCTGCCGAACATGAACTTCGGCCTGCCGAACTGGGAAAACCCAGAAATCCCAGCCACGGGTTTCTCGATCCCCAAAACCCAAATCTTGATTCCAACCTGTTTTTCTCAAATCCCAGGCATGAAAAACAATTATACTTGATAGAAAAACATTCTAAAACATGTTTGGACTCATTTAAACAAGATTTTGACTCAAAATCCTCAAAAATCCGAAAATGAGAAAAAGAGGAGAAAAATGAAAAATCTTGAATTCAATCCGTTTTTCTTCAATCTAAACTTAGATTCTAGTTGTTTTAAGTTCATTTAACACAAATCCACGGTTTTCTAAGCTAAAACAAACTTAGATTTCAAAAACACACAAAATTGGAAATTTTGTAAAAAGTTTAGAAATTTCGAATCTAACCTCGAATCGAAGCTTCAATCCGCGTTCTCGGTTGCCGAATCACGTCCCCGAGCTTCCTCCTTGCTGTTCCGAAGCTTGGATTCGAATGTGGTTTCAAAAATTTGAGAGAGAGATGTAGAGAGAGAGAGGCTGCCGAGAGAGAGAGAGAGGAGAGAGAGAAAACCGGAGAATGAATGAGAGGAGAGAGAGAGGAAGGAAATAAATAGAGAAAATCGGTGGGCGGTTTTACTGTGCGAAAACCATGTGCCGCCCACGGTTTTGTAAAGCAGAGTATTTTTAACATTTTACAAATTGTTGTGTTTTAAAACTCAAAACATCATTTTAAAACAATAAGAAATCCTTCGAATTCATTAATTTAACAAAACAACCAAAAATTCAAAAATCCAACCAAATAGTCTAATAAATGTTAAAACGTTAATTATGGCACACTAATCCACCATTTACATTACATTAACATTAAATAAATTTCGGGACGTTACAGCTCTCCACCCCTAAAAGAAATTTCGTCCTCGAAATTTACAACTCATCTCAAAAACAAAACAAATGCGGATACAGCTCCCGCATACTCGACTCTAATTCCCAAGTGGCTTCATCAACCCCGTGATGCTGCCACACAACCTTTACCAACGGTATCTCACGACGACGCAAGCTAATCACTTTCCAGTCGATGATCTGAATCGGCACTTCTTTGTACGTCGTATCCTCCTGAACCTGTACATCGCGAAACGATACTATCTTATCCTGCCCAGGTGGACATTTCCTAAGCATCGACACATGAAACACATCGTGCACATGAGAAAGTTCGGGCGGAAGATCAAGCCGATAAGCGACCACACCAACACGCTGAGTGATCTCGAACGGCCCAATATACCTCGGCGCGAGTTTCCCACTCACTCTGAACCGCATAGTTCCCTTACGAGGTGACACCCTCAAGAGAACAAAATCTCCAACCGTGAACTCTAAAGGTCTACGTCTCCTATCCGCGTAACTCTTCTGACGACTCTGAGCTGCTCTCAACCGACCTCGAATCACCGCGACTTTCTCGTTGCTATCACGAATCTCTTCCGGCCCAAGAATAACTCTATCTTCTGGCTCGGCCCAACACACAGGTGACCGACACGGTCGCCCATACAATGCCTCAAATGGTGCCATACCGATACTCGCCTGATAACTGTTGTTGTATGCGAACTCCGCCAAATGCAAACATTGCTTCCAATTCCCGCCGAAGTCCAACGCACAAGCACGCAACATATCCTCGAGAACCTGAATAACCCGCTCAGACTGCCCATCAGTCTGAGGATGAAACGCCGTACTGAAGTTCAAATCCGTACCCAAAGCCTCCTGAAAACTCCTCCAGTACTTAGCATTAAACCTGGTGTCTCGATCAGAGGTGATGGACAAAGGAACTCCATGCAACCTCACAATATTCTGCATATACAACTCCCCGAGAATCTTCCTAGAACACGTCGACCTAAATGGAATGAAATGCGCCGATTTCGTCAACCTGTCGACTACAACCCAAACTGCATCGTGCCGTTGCTCCGTCCTCGGCAAACCTGTGAGAAAATCCATCGTCACATGCTCCCATTTCCACCCTGGAATAGGAAGCGGCTGAAGCTGACCTGCAGGCTTCGAGCATCCACCTGAAGACACGTCGAACACTTGGCCACGTACTCTCGAACATCTTTCTTCATGCCTCTCCACCAATATTGTCTCTTCAAATCACGATACATCTTGGTGCTCCCCGGATGAATAGCGAACTGAGACCTATGAGCTTCATCTAGAACGGATTTCGTCACCTCGGCAATAACTGGAACTGCAAGACGCTCCCGGAAGTACAACGATCCATCTGCATGCACGCTCCATTCCTCGAACTGCTCCCCGTTCTGAATCCGCGACCAAATCCCCTGCAAATGTCGATCCTGCCACTGACCTTGCTTCACCATCCGAACAAGAGCTGGAGTCGCTTCCACATGATATAACGAAACTCGATCACCATCTTCATGATACAGTAGCCGATACTCACTCACTGTCGCATCCCTGCTCCAGTCCTCAAAAATCAAACAAGCGAGAATCCCTGAAGACTTCCTGCTAAGCGCATCCGCGACTACATTAGCCTTCCCGGGATGATACTGCAAAGCGAAATCATAATCCTCCATGTACTCCACCCATCTGCGCTGCCTCAAGTTGAGATCCCTCTGAGTGAACAAATATCTCAAACTCTTGTGATCGGAGAAGACCTGAAACGATGCTCCATATAAATAACACCTCCAAATCTTCAGCGCGTAGATCACCGCTGCAAGCTCTAAATCGTGAGTAGGATAATTCCGCTCGTGAGGTCGTAACTGTCTCGATCCGTACGCAACCACACGTCCATACTGCATCAACACGCATCCAAGTCCGCGCCCTGAAGCATCAGCATAAACCTCATACGGCTCGTCACTGCTAGGAATAACTAATACTGGAGCTGAAGTCAACCAGTTCTTCAATTCCTGAAAAGCAAGCTCACAATCTTCATCCCACTCAAACCTGACATTTTTCTTGATCAATCTCGTCAACGGAGCTGCAATCTTCGAAAAGTCCTTTACAAATTTCCTGTAATATCCGGCAAGACCTAAGAAGCTACGAATCTCCGCTACATTCCTTGGTCGTTCCCACTCCAATATAGCTTCAATCTTGGACGGATCCACTGAAATACCATGCTCCGAGATGACATGACCCAGAAACTTGACCTCAGTCAACCAGAACTCACATTTTTCCCTCTTAGCATACAACTGGTGCTCCCGCAGAGTCTGAAGCACGATCCGAAGATGTTGCTCATGCTCCTCCCATGTCTTAGAATACACAAGAATATCATCGATGAACACGATCACAAACTGATCCAGATACGGTCTAAATATCCTGTTCATCAGATCCATAAAAGCTGCTGGAGCATTCGTCAACCCGAAAGACATAACCAGAAACTCGAAGTGCCATACCGAGTCCTAAAAGCTGTCTTGGGAATATCCTCTTCCTTGATCCTGAGCTGATGATAACCTGAACGCAAATCAATCTTTGAGAAGTATCGCGAACCTCCCAACTGATCAAATAGCTCATCAATCCTAGGCAAGGGATACTTGTTCTTCACCGTAACACGATTCAGCTGCCGATAATCCACACATAACCTGAGAGTCCCATCGTGCTTCTTAGCGAACAAAACTGGTGCTCCCCACGGAGATGTGCTATTCTGGATATACCCTTTATCAGCAAGCTCCTGAAGTTGCTTCCTCAATTCCTTCATTTCTGCTGGCGCCATCCGATAAGGTGCCATAGAAATTGGTGATGTCCCTGGAAACAACTCGATACCAAACTCAATCTCCCGATGCGGTGGTAACCCTGATAACTCGTCGGGAAAAACATCCTCGAACTCATCAACCACCGGAATCGCTGCACTACCCCTCGAAACATAGGGCTCGCAATCTAGATTTACAAGAAAAGCAAAACAATCTAGATTCCTTCGCCCTCCTAAACACGACTTCATAAGACGCTCACTCATTGACCAATCACCACCACCCTGGTAAGTGATTACCGTCCCCCTATCAGACACTAGGGTCACTTTTCTAAGTTGGCAGTCCACAACTGCACTATACCTGGACAACCAGTCCATCCCTAAGATCACATCATAGGAACTCATGGGGAGTATAATCAAATCACTTTTCAAAATCTCATCCCCAATCTTTATTTTACAAGATTTACACATACAATTTACACACACCCGCCCCAAGGGAGAAGTTATGACTAGGGGTTCATTAAACTCTTCTACTTCAAATCCCAAGGCATGTACAAAAGAACTCGAAATGAGAGAATGAGAGGCACCGGTATCAAATAAAACGCAAGCTAAAGATCTGGAAACCAAAATCATACCATCGACAACCGCGTTACCAGTCTGAGAATCTGACCCTCCAGATGCCATTGCATGAACCTGCACTGGCGCTTTCCCTTTTCCTCTACCAACATTACTGGGTCCTGGATTACTCGGCCGATGCTGCTGAGATGGAGATGATTGCACACTGCCTGTGCTCGGAGCTCTATACTGAGGAACACTGCGCTGAAAATACTGCGGCTGTTGCCCCCGTGCCGGATATGAGAATTGCTGAGGAGAAAACTGCGGATACTGCAACTGCGGGTACTGCGGAGGCGGAGGTAGGGTCTGAGGCTGAGATGAACGACTGGCATCCTCCCCGGTCTGCGATCCAAGACGAGCACTCCTGATTGGGCAATTCCTCTTGATGTGTCCGGGCTGCTGACAGAAATGACAATGAAAGCTGTAGGGATTGCTACGCCCGCTGCTAGACGAACTGCTGCTGCCACTGGTCGCACCGCCTTGCTTGCCTTTCCCCGGAGCTAGACGACTACTAATGCTCTTCCTGCCACTCCTCTGCGGTCCTTTTGAAGCCTTGGCTCGGTCCTCACAATACTGCACGTAATCATTCTCCACGGAGATCGCCGATGACACAAGCTCTCCGAAACTCCTAAGCCGTAGAGCAACCAACTGCCGCCGAATAGGAGCCTTGAGTCCTTCCTGAAACTTAATACATTTCTCACGCTCCGATGCCACCGCTGATGGAGCAAACCTAGCCAACTCGTTAAACTTTGCCTCATACTCCCGAACTGATAGATCACCCTGCTGCAATCTATAAAACTCAGCTGCTTTCTGGTCTCTATATCCCTGCGGAAAATACCGATCATAGAACAGCTCCTCGAACTTGTCCCAACCAATATCATCACTGCGCTCCAGATGCTTAGTTTGTTTCCACCAGGTGTTGGTGCCACCCTCGAGCTTATACGCCGCAAACTCCACACGATACTCCTCAGGCACACCAAGGGTATCAAGATGCTTCAAGATCGAATCCAACCAATATTCTGCTAACTGCGGATCCCCATTGCCATCAAAAGTCAGAATAGACGCCCGCCGGAATTCCTTAAAGAAAGCATGCCGACTACCAACACTGGAGTCTTCCGGTCTAGCCCTGGCCGCCATCTGCCGGAAAGCTGCAAACATAGACCTCATCATGCTCTCATCATTTCCAAACTCGGCGTCAGCGGTCGAACGACGTCTAGGTGCCATTCTCTCACTTCTGAAAACAAAATTTGGACTGTCAGAGGTATTTCATTGTCAAACCTATGTGTGCACAATTCCCAAGGTTCATAACCTTGTGCTCTGATACCATTCTGTCACGCCCCGGAGTACGGGAGGTGACGTGGCGGAATATTTAGATTAATTAAAAGAGGATTTAATTGAAATTAAAAGTTTAAAAATCCAATTAAGTAAGAGATAAAGAGATTTTCCACCACATTTTATAAAAGAATTTAAAATCATTAAACAAATAACAATAATTGAATAAAAACCGCGAATATGGGTTCCACAACCCACAACTTGTGCACATACATGGATCTGACAATATCATAAATACAATTACAGTCCAAGTACAAATAAAGTTAAGTCTTACATGCCTTGATTAAATAATACAGAATGTAAATAAACTCTCCTATTGCTCCTGGGTTCGGTCCGAAGAATCTTCTCCAAACCTAAATGGGAGACCACCTAGATGGGGGAAATTTAAAACAGTAAAACGTGAGCGAAAGGCTCAGTAGGACTATGTTTTATAAAATCGTTTAATGCAAATAAACATAGTATCATTAGAAGTTATTCAAAAGGAAACTTAAATAAATACATGAA
Organism: Artocarpus heterophyllus; assembly: GCA_025403435.1. Classification (NCBI taxonomy): domain Eukaryota; kingdom Viridiplantae; phylum Streptophyta; class Magnoliopsida; order Rosales; family Moraceae; genus Artocarpus; species Artocarpus heterophyllus. The sequence continues at coordinate 32,737,433 of CM046338.1, forward strand.
TAAATAAATAAATAATTTGAGTAGAACCGTTCTGTCACAGAACAGTCTACTCGTCAAATCAAAACACCATTTTACTTTTACCTAGGCAAACCATGATATCACCACCGTAGTGGCCCAGCTGGGTTTCGGGACCTGCCCCCAAGGTCGATCGCTACACGACCCGATCTCTGATATGGCATCATGCCCATGTGTTTATTATCATTATCATTCAAAACCCAATTACCGAGTGTTGTCAATTACATTTATTATGAAATTCATTTCATAATCACGGTATATTGAAATATAACCGGTAAAACCATTTTCAAACAACCGTTGAAAACATTTTGATAGAAATCCTTTTCAAAGCCAAATCATTTCAAAACCAGGCTACCAAAGAAATAGGATAGAAGTCCTACCTCAATACTCGTGCCAGTGCCCCACACCGTAATCCCGGTCCGCTATACGTTAGCTCCACGGAACCACGAACAATCCTAGATACCAACTAAGTCAATCAATATCTAGTTTGAGACATTCTATGTTACTAAATCACTTCATGATGTCCTAGTGTGCCATTTGTACCTTTAAAATCATCCTATAAGGTTGGGATTTAAATCAGGGTTCAAAACAGTGAAAACGGGTGAAAATCACAAACTTTTCCATGCCTCGGTCGGCCTGCCGGACGCTCTGCTTCGGCCTGCCGAACTGCACAGTTCGGCCTGCCGGAAGCAAGGTTTGGCCTGCCGGTCAGAAGAACACCGGCCTGCCGATCATCACTCCGGCCTGCCGAACATGAACTTCGGCCTGCCGAACTGGGAAAACCCAGAAATCCCAGCCACGGGTTTCTCGATCCCCAAAACCCAAATCTTGATTCCAACCTGTTTTTCTCAAATCCCAGGCATGAAAAACAATTATACTTGATAGAAAAACATTCTAAAACATGTTTGGACTCATTTAAACAAGATTTTGACTCAAAATCCTCAAAAATCCGAAAATGAGAAAAAGAGGAGAAAAATGAAAAATCTTGAATTCAATCCGTTTTTCTTCAATCTAAACTTAGATTCTAGTTGTTTTAAGTTCATTTAACACAAATCCACGGTTTTCTAAGCTAAAACAAACTTAGATTTCAAAAACACACAAAATTGAAAATTTTGTAAAAAGTTTAGAAATTTCGAATCTAACCTCGAATCGAAGCTTCAATCCGCGTTCTCGGTTGCCGAATCACGTCCCCGAGCTTCCTCCTTGCTGTTCCGAAGCTTGGATTCGAATGTGGTTTCAAAAATTTGAGAGAGAGATGTAGAGAGAGAGAGGCTGCCGAGAGAGAGAGAGAGGAGAGAGAGAAAACCGGAGAATGAATGAGAGGAGAGAGAGAGGAAGGAAATAAATAGAGAACATCGGTGGGCGGTTTTACTGTGCGAAAACCATGTGCCGCCCACGGTTTTGTAAAGCAGAGTATTTTTAACATTTTACAAATTGTTGTGTTTTAAAACTCAAAACATCATTTTAAAACAATAAGAAATCCTTCGAATTCATTAATTTAACAAAACAACCAAAAATTCAAAAATCCAACCAAATAGTCTAATAAATGTTAAAACGTTAATTATGGCACACTAATCCACCATTTACATTACATTAACATTAAATAAATTTCGGGACGTTACAAATAGTCAGCAGCTTGGTTTAAGTGTATGACGTGTCAATAACTAATTATGAAAAAGATTAGTCTTGGTGGTCATTAGTTAGTTAAAACCAAAGTAGGTAGTGCAAATTGTGTCTTTTGTAGCAACCGCAACATTTTTCCTTCCTCAATGGTCTCTTCTCACCAGCCCAATCGATATATTCTTATAGGTTTCTTAAAAAAATCACAATGACAACAAAACAATTACATAAGAAATAAATTTTAAAAAACCAGAATTGTAAACAAAAAAAGAAAAAAAAGAAAAAAAGAAACATATTTTCATGGAGAAAAAAACAAAATCATTTACTAACCTTATTTTGTTCCTCATTGAGAGGGAGAAAGTGAGAGATCGAAAGATAATAAGGTAGCTAGGGCACATATCGGACCCACCTAGCTCTTCTTCCTGTAAGGCTAAATCAACAAGCCCTTTTTCCAGCCATATGCAGAGAAAGAGGTGGGAAAAGGAGCTGAGGAGTAGGAAGAAGAAAGTCGAGAGAGAAAAACATCAAAAGAAGAAGAAGAAACGTTTAGGAAAAACAGAAGAGAGGAAAACTGAAAAAAAAGGAAGAAAGGCACAAAAGGGGGCATCAAATCAGGGTTTTTTCTTAGAAAAAACACACATACTTGATCAAAAACCTACAGAGAGAGGGATCTTTATTTTTTTTATTTTTATTATTTTTTTCCAATCAATTTCTCAAGAACTTTCTCCTAGAAGTACAAACTCACAACCTCCTTCTCCGTCTAAATGAGAGAGAGATAGAAGGAGTGGAGAGAAAGTAGGAGGAACGCGTGAGAGAAGACAATGAAAAGAGCGGGGAAACGTCATCGGAAAACACAAGAGAGAGAAACTTAAAAATTTTAGAAAGAAAAAAGAACTCAAAAGGCGACCAAATTAAATCAGAAGCAAAGACCACGTTTAGAAGAGAGCATAAGGAAAGATTCTTTTGCTTGCCAATCCAATGGAGACAAGGGGATACCAATTTGCAAACAACTAATAGTTTATTTCCATGTGGCGAAACGTTTCGGGAAAAGAAACGTTTTGTCGTTTCTTTAATAGGGGAGCAGCATTCAAAACAATTTTTTTACTTAATATATATGTTGAACATAAAACATTTTAAAAAGACAAATATACCTTGGAGATTTTGATGAAACTACAACCACACATTCAATTTTTAGAGAGTGAAAAGATAAAACAAACTCGCGATCAATTTTATATTATCTAATGGTTTTTTATATATACTTGTGATATAGAATATATACTTTTGATATCGAAATTCTATTTGTAAATAATAATCTATGTCATATGGCAAAGTAAAACCAACTTGCTAAAAATACTTACTACAACTAACGTGACTAAATAATATTAAGTTGAATCTTAAAAGGGAGTTTGAAAGCTAATATAATTTAACACATATTTTACATTGTGTTTGTACTTTTGGGATGGTTTGCTCATTTTTTTAAAAATAAATTAAAAAAGTTAAAAAAAATGATAGTTTTTAGATAATTTAAAAAACACCGGGAAAAAAAAAATCAAAAGTAAATATCGTATCTAATTAAAACTGAGAGTGCCCTTTTTGTATTTTCTCCGAGAAAATGGTTGAATGCATGGCATATAATTAATCAGCCAAAAAAATATCTCCAATTCGACTGTCTCACACACGTCCACATCTTTCCCATCAGAAATCAATGCCTAATTATATCCCACCTCAAAACCGCGGGTCAAACCACCAACCCACTTGGACAAAGGTAGAAAATGAACCAAAGAATAAAATAAAATAAACTAAAAACCAAAAATAAATTTTATACATATATAACCTCATTGGACAAATTGAAAGTTCTCACACTTTTGTTAGACAAATGTCCGCCGCAGAAAGAAACCCTAGAGGCAAAACTATTTCAAAATCTTCCTCTCATATCATAACCAAACCACACAAAATGTGAACCAAATGCTGGCATGAGACGTAGACAATTCACTTACCATACAGATCTTAATTCACGACGTGTATCCTAAACCACCCACACCCGTTGTAGGCCTATTCTTTACTCTCTTTAACTCTTTCCCTTTATTCATTCCCCCACACCCAAACCATACCCTTCCTATCTTTCTCTGCACCAACAAATATCAGATTACAGTTTCCCCATCTTTTCGAAGAGCACCCATTTTCCTTTACATGGAAGACAGTCCCAAGAAAATAAGATTTTCCCAGAATACTGCACCCTCCTCCGACCCCGACCAAGTTCCTATGTTTTCTTGCAAACCAAACAGGCCATGTTCTCCAACTAATAATTCATCAAAACAACTAATCATGATGAGCTCTCAGCAGAATTCAGAAAATCATCATCGTCATCGTCATCACCATGAAGATCTACAGATCACAATGATGAGTGAGCAAAAGGATCAGTACTGCAGTGGACGTGACAGATTGAAGAGACACCGCGAAGAGGTCGCCGGCCGGGTTGTGGTGCCGGATAAATGGGGCAAGGAGGAGCTGATGAAGGATTGGGTAGATTATTCGTCGTTTGACAAGCTTTTAGTCCCAAGTGGGATCAGATCGGCTCGTGAAGCTCTTGTTATGGAGGCACGGCGTCGTCAAGCCGCCAGTAGTAGCACTACTAGCTCTCAACGGCTGAGGATAGAGAGCAGGTGTTGAATGGTGATGATCATGAGGTTTTTTTTTTCCAACAATTACTATACTTTAAATAATTTATGGGAAGTGAGCTAGCTATCTATATGGCAAGATCAGTGTATAGTAGCTGAAAAATGTCATGTGAGCTAGCTACGATCGTACTCAAGACGAAAACAAAGATTAATAAATAAGGGGAAATATATCTCTATGTATGAAACTCTATCCCATTAATTTATAAGTGGTGCTTTTTCGTGAATTATTTAACGGATAGAGCCTAATTTGAATTTTTGTTGTCTATTTTTTATGGCCGCTCTTTATAAATGTGGGTATGAATCTATCGATTTAATTAGTGTTAATTTTACGCTGATGAACATATAATACATCTGATCATTTATGCTAGTAATTACATGCACGATGACCTTTTTTTTAAAAAAAAAAAGAAAGAAAGAAAGAAAAATGGTGACAGAATGAAGTATAAGGAAATTAAAATGTTCATGATTTGCTACTCTACCCCGACAAAATTGTATCATATTGTTTTTAGTAAATTCTAAAAAGTTCTTTAAAAATTAATAATCAATTTCTTGTGAGAAACAAAATTAGATGTTCCTTATCATACTGCGATATATTGTATAAAAATCAGTTGCTAAATTCTTACAAGTAACATCTTCCAAAAATATTAATTGGCACAATATCAGCTATAGTACAATATAAAAAGTTCTCGGAGCATGTGCTGCCCCTATTACCAAATACACGTAGTTTTATTTGTTAAGGAAGTCATGTAATGATAAAAAAAAAAAAAAAAAAACCTAGATTTTTAGTTACAATAATATTTAGTAAAACTTTTAATCACAACAAACATTTGTTATAACTAATGTGTTTTTTAGTCACAACTTTTAATTAAATTTTTGTTGTAATAAACTCTTAGCCATGGGGTTTTTAGTTATGAAACATTCTGTGACTAAAAATCCCATAACAAAAAGTTTTAGTCATAATAAAAATTTAATTAAAAGTTGTGACTAAATGCACATTAGTCACAACATTTATTGATATTAAAAGTTTTGCAAAAAACTATTAGGGAAATTTTTATAAATACAATCTTTTAAGATTTACTTTTTATAAATGTCACACATGGTTTTTTTTTGTACAACTTAACATGTAATGTGAATGATAATGTGACATAAATAAATACAACTTTTAAAAGTGCGGCATAATATGTGATTTTCTCAAACTGTTATGACTTAAAGTTTAGTTTTTTGTTGTGGGCCCATTAAGCTTACACTGGCTTAATATTTTATGATCGGTTCTATGGTACAAAGGAACATTTTAATGAGAAAGCTTCATAGATGGTTATAAATAACATCTTAAATATTTCAATAAAACCTCCAAAGAAAAAAAAAACAAATCAACTCAAAATCAAAACCCATGATCCAAGTCAAAAATGAAAGGAAAAAAAATACAAAAAAGAGTATAAATTACACTGACACCCTCTGTGTTTTACCCAAATGATACAGACATTCCCTGGAATAAAACTAATTATACTAACACCACCTGTGTTTAGCTATGTTAATTTGTTGTTTGAAATGATAAAATGCCATGTTTAATCTCAGCTATTGATTAACAAAATCAAATCATAGCCATTGATTTGAAAGGAAAAACTCTAAGAAATCTACCAAGCCAAACAAGCCCCAAACCAACCTCCACCTACACACCCTCGCGACTCCCTACTCTCCAACCCCCTTCGACCGCTCGCCTGCCTCTGCATATCAAGCCGCCACTTGCCTGTAGTCTGCCCTCGATGCCCCACGAAGCCCACCATCTAGCTGTCCTTCCCTCTTTTACATGTTCACTTAAAGCCCATCGCCAACTCGTGCAGCTGCAAAGCCTGTAATGAGTGCCTTTCTTTCTGTGCTCGTTGCTATCCACAAAGCCTGTCACCCACCCCACCCGGTCCCGTCGCTCACCTCCTAACCCCCAACCTCCCTAGTCGCCCATTGTCCATCGAGAGAGAGAGGGAGTTTTTTTTTTTTTTTTGTTCTCTTAAAATTTTGAAATTTTTATATATGTTGTTTATTTTTATCCAAAAAATATCTTCTTTTTTTGTTTTTCCTTATAATTTTAAAATTTTTATGAAAAATAAATTTTTTTTATAATTGATTTATAGTTTTATTGGAATTAGTTAGTTTTGGTTTTTTTTGAGTTAATTTATTTTATTTTTATTAAGATTGATGTGTGATTTTGATTAGAATTTAAAATGTGTATTGAGATGTTATATGTTTACGGAATTAATTGTAGACTTTTTGGACTATATAATTTAGTTTTTGTATTTTATCTTATTTTGGACTTAATTGTTATCTTAAGAGAGAGAGAGAGAGAGAGAGAGAGAGAACATTTTATCTTCTACTAGAGTAAAATTTATAGTTATAAGTACATACATATTATTTGAACATATTTTTAATGTCCAAAAAGGGGTAAAATCATCATTTCTTGCCACATAAATAACTAAAAAAATGTTTTTTAATGAATGGAGGGGCATTTTTGGTATTTTGAGAAAATTAAACGGTCAACTCAAGATCAACTAACAAAGAGGGTCTATGTGTAATTTTTATTTTATTTTATTTTATTTTTTTATGCAGTGAGGAGGTTTGAGTGTGATTAGTTTTAGTTTAAAGAGTTTCTATAATTTGGGTAAAACAAGAGTCAGTGTATTTTAACTATAAAAAAAAGATTTTTGAAAGAGGTAGAACTTACCTTTAGCAAATTAAGAAGACTAATAGGATTTGAGAAAATGGATATTATGGAAATGTGTAACCAATTTCACTAAAATGATGAATACAATTTATAGTATTTTACAAACTGATCTAAAAGAGTAAATAGCTAGCAATTTGTACAATAAGGAAACTAACTAAAATAAGAATATCTACAAGAATTGACATTTCCAAAAATCTGCACAATTAAATCCTGTTAATTAACTTTACTTATCATGCCTCCTTAAGAGAGAGTTCACGGAGAGAACACCAATCTTGACTCGTAAATGCTCAAGAAAATGACGAGATAATAGTTTGGTGAGTGTATCAGCAATTTGATCGTTGGAAGAGGCATGAGAAATACGAGCACTTCCACTTTGTGTTTTTCCCAAACGAAGCGAAAATCGATGGCGATATGTTTCATATGAGAATAAGAAACCAAATTAGCACAATGATAAGTTGTACCATTGTTGTCACAATATACGATTGGTGTAGTGACAGAAGAGACACCAAACTTGTGCAATAAAAATTGTGTCTATGCAAGTTCATCAACAATAGAAGCCGCCGCTTAGTAATCAGCCTCGGTAGAGGGGCCGAGCAATAGAATGTTGTTTATTTAATCTCCAGGATATTGCATTGGAACCAAGATTTAAAAAAAAAAAAAAAAAAAAGAATACACACACACACACACAAAAAAGCTATGCTGGAGGTACGGTCATCAAAGTTTCCTACCGAATCTGTATCTGAAAAAACATGAAGTGAAAATGGAGAATAACAGTAAAAAAAAAAGACCATTATTGTAAAACTCATGGTTTTATTTGAAAAAAATTTAAATTTGGGCCCATTTTGAACATTTAAGTAATTTTGAGAATTAACCTTAATCTAGAATGTTCCAACTTTGAAAAAATCCTCAGATTTATTTCCCTTTCCTCTCTTTACCTATCCCATGCTCTATCTCTCTCTATCTTCATGCACAAAAAAAAAGCAGCCACGTTGCCCCTTTAGTCAGCCTCTGTCTACCTACACCGGCCGGAGATTTCAACATGTCACTGCTCGAAAGACCAGGAGCCGAGGTTCCGCCGCACTCCGACCTGTCGTGCGCTGGAAACAGCCGCCAAATGCAGTAGCCATTGTTGGCTTTTGTGATTGATTCTGGCGCCGTCTTATCCCGTCTCCGTCGACCACTTATGTCACCTTGTTCCCCTCATTGACAGGAGCAAAACCCAGCCACTTTTCAGCTCAATCATTGCTGAAAACTTTTGGGTTTTCGCCACCATTGTCCATGAGTTTTTGCGCATTTCTGGCAAGCTGAGCTTCGTTTTGGGAAACCAACATTGGAATGATGATCTCATGATGAGGACTTCGTTTTGGTACTGATCTCTGCTACTACCTCGTCAATCAACTCTGGTCAACACTGGTCAAACTTTGGTCAACACTACTCAAACAGTTGACCTGTCTAGCCAAGTCCAAGAACTGCACCTGGCCAAATTTCGATGCCCTGAACGTGTCTACGACATTGAAATAGTGAGACAGAATTCTTTCGACAAGCAAAGTTTTGAAATTCGAGTTCAACGGCTTCAATTGTGTGAACTAGAGATTGGACTTCTTCGGTAGGATTCTTGACAACTCAATAATTTTTAAATTTATCAATTGAATGAGTTTTTTTTTTTTTGGGAAATTAACGACATAATTCGATCATATTGGTTATGAAAATTGAATTGAATATTTGGATTCTCAATTGCATTGATTATGTTTGATTGATATAATTTATAAATATTATGAGCTTTGGATGTCACGTCTTGCAGTTATGATGTGTCAAAGCTATCCTGTAAACTATTTTCTTGTAAAGTTATATTTCTAGTTTTGGAGAAAAATAGTCGTTATGCTGTCGAAATTTCGTTAGAACTAGCATAGCTTATAGACTAACATTCTAATAGTATAAGAGTGACCTAATCCTTTCCTTTCCTTGTTTTTGTGACCTTATGTGGCGCCGTTAGATTAAATTAGGGCCACTTGAAAGAAATATCCTCAAGGACTTTTATCTTATGGGGTGCTCATTTGGAGTATAACAGACGCCAAGTGTTCCTTTGAAGCGCAACAGACATTATTAATCCTTCTCTTTCTTCTTTTGCTTCACTAACAACCAAAGACGTGAGCGTTAGGTCTTATAGTGGTATGATTCTTATCTTACGCAATATTAAATAGATAATAACTTGATGGTTTATTTATACGTACTTTTGTTTAATTGTTTAATTGTTCATTTTGCGGACTTTCTCTGGAATTATAGATTTATATATTTATTATTACAAATTGTTAAGTTTTGCTGGTTTCCTTGAAAATTATAAATTGATATATATTCTTCTATTAATTGTTAAGTTTTGTAGGCTTTCTTATAAATTATAGATTCTTTTAATTCATTTACTTATGAAAATATGACCTTAAATTTTTTTTTTATAATTATTTGTTGGTTTAACTCGAGTAGTTGGAATTCTTACTGGGCTTTAGTTCACTCCTTTTTTCTTCAAGTGAATGCAAGTTAGATTGTCAAAGTAGCTAGGGTAACGAAGAGCTCGTGAATGTTTCTTTGGTAGTGTGTTTTGGAAGGATCGTTATATTTTTTTACTTGTCTCCTTGAACATTTTGTTATTTGCGAGGGAATGGAATTGAGATTTAGGAACTTTTATATTAAAAATATGGTAAATGTGATATGGTAAATAAGTGATGCATGACAAACACTCTTGTATGATGATTATGAAAATTTATATTTGAATTTGACAGGTGGATACATTACTATGGGTCAAATATTGAAGGGGTAAATTACGAAATTTATATGAAAAATTATTTGTTTTCAAAAGAATCTCGTTTTCACATGAAGCTTATTAATTAAATTTACTACTAGCTCTGGTTTTGTGTTATGACAACGGTAGTTAGTACCTTGAAGATAGTGGAACAACCATTTAACAGCAATCCAATAAGAGGAGGTCGGTCAATGCATAATAATGATAACTTATTCACAACAAAGACAACATCTGGACTTGTGAGAGTAAGATATTGCTAGCCACCAAGAAAGGAATGATACTCTAGTGTGCGTGTAGAATTTGTACTTGGTCGGGAGACATGGAGTAGGTGACAGAATTGGCATCCATCATATTCGCTTGCTGAGAAGATCTAAAATATATTTGTTAGCAATTTTATTCTTATGAATTTATGTCGGCATCCTATTATCAAATGTGGTTTTACATGAATTATGTTTAATATTTTTGTGAGTGTGATTTTTAAGCTTCATTGCAAATTTTCAAAATAATTGTAATTTATTCTATGCTAATTTGGTTTCTGGAAAGTTAAATTTTGACTAGAATATTCAGATTTGAATTGAAAAACTCGGATGTGATCAAATTGCCCCACTAAAGATTTTTGGCAACTTTCCTCGTATATGCAAGTCAATGATTCTGTCCTATCTGGACGTATTAAATTATTTATAAAAGGTGTAGGTTTTCTTATATGTGTGAACATGTCGAAATATATATGGAGTGTCTTTCTTTCCTGATTAAGTTTGTCAACTGAGCTATTTAAGGTTAGTAGAATCAGGAAAATTCATGCGGTTTATTTATGAAAACTTTAGTTTTGACATGCTGGTAACAACCTTCTTTTATTTTCAAGTTTTCTCTTCACTAAAAGCCGATTCTTTTTTAAGTTGACTTGTCTGATTTTGAACTTGATTGATCTTTATGCGACTCATTTTTTGAAGGTTTAATGCTGCTTGATTTGATGCAAATCAAAGAGACCGTAGTTTCTTTCTATGGCTGTAGGTTGTGTGAACACTTTTTATATTTAGCTGTCTGTCAAGACAAGTTTGTGTTGGCAAGTTGGCATCCGTCAAGATAGATAAAGTCTAATGCAGCAAATATGACATATTTAGGGATTTCAAAGGAGGTACATATCTTGGTTGATTGCAATGGATCATGATTTGAAGCCATTTTTTAGTAGCTAGATTGAAGAACTATTTTATAAAGGGACCCTTAGGCATAAGGAGTCTTTCAGAGACATTATTGCTTTTTTTTTAATTATTATTGAGTTTTTTTTTTCATTGAGATTTAGTGTGAGAGAAAATGAGAGTATTTAGGGCTTAGCCATAGTCTCTTAACCTTTTTGTTAGATATTAAACTAGGTTGAATCGTCCACTTAAAGTAGGTTAGTTTAACCAGAGATGAGTGCTTTTCTCGAAGTAAGTTAATTGGATCAAAGGTGAGCCATATAAAGCGAAGCTTGTAGAAAAGGGGGGACTTTATGAGTTTAGGATTGGTGGAGTGTGAGGAAATTCATAATTTCAATTTCCTTGTAACTATCATTCAAATGTTATAATTCTAGCTTTCGAGCTAGTGTGCTTAGCTCCTATGGTTTTTCTCCAAGTTGGTTTTTCGGCCATGTTAAATACTCACCTCTATAATTCATCTATTGTTATGTATGTTTGTAATTATTTTATTATTATTATTGTCGTTACAGGCTAACTTGTTAAAACAGTTTACTTCTATAATTTATATGTATGTTCGTTTAGACAAATTTAATAAATTTATCCATTAGGGCTTACAAGTGGTGTCAGAGTTGTTCATTGTAACTGCAACAAATAGGGGATCAAGTATCAATAGACAGACTGAAACAAGGGCCTCAACCATCAAACCTTCACTGCATGAATGGAATCAATTACTCTTACTAGAAAGCAAGAATGGGAGCTTTGAGCTCCATTGACGAATGAATTTGAAAAAGTTGTTGAAACAGGCTAAAGTATGCCAATAGTCTTTACAGGCAAAGGAGAAACCAAAGAGAAGACATGGAGCATTTGGTGTAGGATCCTAAATCTCGTTCGAAGCACTCTGCAGTGTGGGCAATGGCTAAAGCACTGTATGTATGTTCTGTATACAATACATATTAATGTTTTATAAGCTAGGAATTTCATTGGGTTGCTTCCTTTCTTCCTTTATTTGATTATTCAAAATATCCATGCTTTCTCTATTATTTTAAACATTGTGTTTTCTAAAGATAATCCTACTAGGCCTTTCGTTCATTCTTTTGTGTTTAAAATTTCCTCCCCTCAGGTTTTGTGGAACCAGTTGTTCAAGACTGTGTTTAAGTTTTCAAGAAATTTTGAGCAGTAAACAGTATTTTAGTTGTAATTGTTGTATACCCTGGTACAATACGACTCGTCTCGATGTCGGTCTTATTAAATTATTTGTATTTGAACTATGTAAAGTTATTGATAGACATTTAAGCCCTGTGCAGGCAGTAGTTTAATTTATTGCCGTTAATTACATGTCGAGGCAATTTTGTTTGATGATTTTGTTTAATTTTAGTTAAGCATTTAATTATGTGTTGATGTGGTTTGACAAATTCAATTTACTTAATTCTGTTTTAATTTCCCTTGATTTTAAATTAATTATGGCTCTCATTTTCAAGTCATGAGAACTTGCCATCAAATTCTTGAACATCAATTGAAGTAGTGCTATTGCATTTTCATGACTCTTATATAAATTTATCAAGTCTTAACAACTTTTTTTATTATTTTTATATCAAGTTTTATTCAATTTTATGTCATTTTTTATACTTGTTACTTGCTAATTTTTATTATTTAATTATTAAATAATAATTCTATTATTTTAATTATTTTTTATTATTACATATTAATATAATAATTGTTATTATTTTTATGTTTAATAAATTATTAATTATAAATAACTTAAATATGTAATTTCTTAAATATTATTACTATTTTTTGTGCTTCATAAATTATTAGTTATAAAACACTCACCTAAGAATTATTATTACTTATTAATTGTTAATTATTATTGTTAGTATTACTAATATTTTTAGGTTTAAAAGATTATTAATTATTAGCCACTTAACTAATTACTATTATTATTTTATAATTTTTAATTACTATTACTATTACTATTATTATTTTTAAATTTCATAAAGTATTAATTATAAACCACTCAACATAGAAACTATTATTACATATTAATTGTTAATTATTATTATTAGTAGTGTTATTTAATATTATTTCTTAAATATCTAATCCACATAAATATTTTTTTAATTCCAAACACAACGAAATAACATATTACACATAAAATATTTTTTTAATTCCAAACACAACGAAATAACATATTACACATAATCACATATTCAATTAAACATATTAACATAATCACATATTATACATAACCAAAATTGACAAATAATATGACATAACATATTACACATAACCACATATTCAATTAAATATATCAACATTATCACATATTTCACATAACCAGATACTACACAAAATCATAACAAACCTATTACACAAAATCAAATATTCAAGTTTACATATAAGTCATAAGTCACATATTACACATATTATATATCATTAACTACATAATCACATATTACACATAACATATTCAATTAAACATAGCAACATAATCACATAACATATTCAATACAATTTCTCAATTTCTTCAATTCATCGCGTCTAAATAAAAATCTAAAATATAATTAAAAAAACATAACCCTAAAAAATCTCACATTTAATCATCACAAAATCGGGATAACTAGACAACAAGGATGCAACAACGGTGGTAGACGGTGACAACTACAACAGATGGTTATTGATGTGGCGATAGAGGTAGAGGAAAAAAATGAGAGTGAAAGAGTTAGGGGAGGAAGGGAGGGAGAGAGGCAGAGGAAGGAGAAAAAAAAAGGAGGAGGAGGAGGTGGCAGGTGCTGAGCAAAGGTACTACTCGGTAGCAGAAAGGAGCAGAGTGGGGGCATGTGATACTAAAAAATCAATCAAATATAATTAGTGTGCCTAATTAAAATTTCAACCATTATTTAATCACTTTGAAGAATTTTATTTTTTAAAATTGTTTTATTTTTTATGTTATTTCTAGCAATTATTAAATTACTTTAAAATATATTTATCCTATTTTATTTTAGTATTTAATTTGTTTTAATAAATTGCACTCCATTTCCTTTCAATTTATTTATTTAAAATTAAACCCAACAATTCCCAAAATACCAAACAGGTCCCTATTGCCCAACTCATATACAAATCACGTGAAAGCTTCTAGACCTTAAAAATCCCACTTTTGAAACCAACAATAAGATATGGTTTTGTACCAAATCCACCATCAAAGTTCTAACATATAATCAAACCAATAGGCCACTCCTCGCTAGCTTTTTCTTTCTTTCTTTTAGTCCTTACCTTTCTCTCCCTCTATTCTCTTTTTGTTCCAAAAACTTAGAACCAAAGTTCTTCATATTCAAAGCAAACTAGAGGCAAAAGCCAGATTTGAAGCTAACAAATCAGTGCCTAAAATCATTCAATCTGAAGTTAGAAATATTTAGAATGCTCCAAGCCTTCATATATCAAGTTTTACTTCTAATTTTCGTATCTAAATTCGTGTTTAAAGGTTTGAGTGTTTTATTTCCTTTGAACAACACCATTTTGGGAAGTTTATTAAGTTTGTGCTTACTTGGGATGATTTAAAACAGTATGGATGAAAAATATGATTTGTTCAAGATGATTAAGCATTTTTGAACTAAAATTTAGCATTAAATTAAACTATAAAAGGATTGAACATTCATTTTTATCTTTATTTCTTATATTTAGAATATTTGTAAAAAATTTGGGAACATGATGAATCTAGGTTATATGTGAACAAAACTATGTTTATATAACTCATATGAATGTTTAGGATTGATTAGAACATGTTTTAAATTATTAAAAATGGTTTTGAAAATGTTTGAACTCAGTTTAAACTTGAATCTTGAAATAGAGCATTTAGGTCATGATGCGCTAACCAACCACGGTCCGTATAACACAGTCGACCATGCTACCGCATGACACATGACCGACTATGATTAGTGTTAGACATGTATGTCCTAAGGAGTAAAAATGTAATAAGTTTTTGGAGACATGTTTATCAATAAAGAATTTATCATTTATATACCAAATCTTGTCCTCTTTACGTTCATATTTGTTGAATGTATGTTAAGCAAATAAAAGTCTGAGACTGTCGGTATAAACCTTAAGAATTGGGCATATGATGGACGAATTATGCGGAAGACACAATTCTCAAGGTGATGGTCTAAATCATAAGATCCGCAATCAAGGGAATAGAGTTGGGCACTTTATTCATGCAAAGATTGTTATATTGTCTATATCCCTTTTGGGAGATGGTTTGTCTTGAACATCGAGGTGGACTCCATGAATAGAAACATTGGCACGTTATCATAGGTGACAATATGTTGGATCGGGACATAAAGTGAATTGATTTGGATTAATAATTCTATCTTGGCAAACCGATTCACTTTAGACAATCATTTGTGTTGTATCTTAACCCTGAGATGAATAGTGGGCCCTTTGTCTTGGCTTGTGTCTTTTGATGTACCAAAGGGTGACACCCACATCTTAATAGTGGTATGCATGTTGGTACGTTGGAGGCATGACTCTTGATAGCGTAGACCTATTATTCATAGATATGGAATCCATAGCTCCTCTTTAGGAGTAATGATATCCTCTTATATGCATTATCTTGTAATTGAAAAACTAGAGCGCTCAACTATTTTGATACATAGGTGTAACCGAATGGTATACTATCTTTGGATGGTAATTTTTCTGATGGTGAGATAATAGAACGTAAGATAAAAATAATCAAGAAGGTAAGACAGAACTTGTCCTTAAGCCGATTATGGATTATCATATGGGGATACGATACACTATGATATGTCATGCAGACTTAGCTATATGAGGTTCGCAATTTTATGTAGTTCGAGAGTGCAACTCCAAGCTTTTAGTGGAGAAGCATTAGAGTTGATAATTATAAAATGTATATCTGGGATATTGGGTTTCATAATTATCGGGAGCTTGAACTATATAGGTCCATTTGGTCCCTTTTGCTAGCTCACAACATCCTATAACGACACGACATGTTTTTCCAATAATTGGTAACTTATGTCGAACTTATTAGATTGGTTGAAATTTGGAAGAATCAAATAATTCATGTCTGTTTATCAGTTGAATTAATTTTGTGATCAAAATTAATTCAAGACAAACTTATTGAATTGTAAGGATCGGATAATTCTTGTCTGTTTATCGGTTGATTTGATTTTGGCTAAATTAGATCAAGATAAACTTGTAGAATTATTAGGAATTGATTTATTTTCTTAGAGATTATCTAGATAAAGTTGTTTTGGTCATATAACTTCTGTATTAGGTTATTTAAATTAAAACTGAGACTTTATCCTATAGAACCTCGGGTGAAAAATAAAAGATTCGTGAGATTTTTTATTCGACAGTTTGGCCTGCCGATGGATGTGTTCGGCCTACTGATGGGACCTGTTTGGCCTAACGATCGGGTGGTTGGGTCTTTTGATCAACGAAGGATAAGATCACACATTTTTACATGGCTTTTATCAGATATTGATCCAAACTTGAATCTATTTCAAGTTTTTGAGACCTAATCTGATAAGGACTAACCCTAAGACCAATCTCTATATAAAGGGAGTAAGTCTTAAGAGTTTCCAAGAGATAAGATCAATTGAGAAATTAAGAGTGATACTCTACTAGTGAGAATCTGAAAACTCCTTGAGAGCTTTTGTTCACAAATCACAAACACTTGCTTTGGGTTCTCTCGATTGGTTGGAAGGAGAGTCACCTAGTGGAAGAGTTGTACATGTGAGTCCACACTCACTCCGCTCATGGAAAGAGAATAGCAAAGAAGACCAGTTGGTTGAGCTCTTTGGGAACGTTACTTCTTTTCATGTTTTGTGAGAGTTCTTCGACACACAAAGGTTTGTACGATCTGGTTAATTTATGCATATAGCAGGTCAAACTTGTGTTTTGGAAATTACTCTGATGTAAAATTTTTAAAATTCCGCTGCGCACTCTTTTTTTCCAACAATTGGCATCAGAGCCAAGTTTTTACATAAATTTATGAGTTTGTGATCATGTTATATGTATAAATTTTGTGATCTTAATCTCTCCTATGCTTGAATTGAATTTTTTAGAGAGTTGGCATTCTAGGTTTCTATATAATTTTATGTTGTCATGGATTATATGGTGAATGTTTATTAATTAATCATGGTTGATTAAATTGTTATTTAATTATTTATTAATTAATTAATTTATACCGGTTATGGTTCCTTAGAGGTTAGAATATGCATCTAGGTTTTCATGTAATTAGATGGTGGACTATTATCTCCGTCTAGGAATTGTTATTTAATTTTCAATTTGTAAGAATTTTGTAATTAAATAATTATTCAGAGGAGACGGATCTAGAAGATGGATCTAGAAGGCGGATTTAGAAGATGGATGATGGCGCATCCAGGTATTTCCTAAGTCTCTAATTTTATATTTTTGAATTGTTGAAAATCAAATTGATGAATTGCATTAAAAATTGTATTTTCTGGAATGGAGATTTTTGCTCAGTCGGCATGCCAAACCTCACAGTTCGGCAGGCCTATGGTCGCAGATCGACAGGCTAGACTTGTGGTTCGACAGGCCGTCAGTGGGGCAGAAATCAGGTGGCTCTGGCGGCAGGCTAAACTTTCAGTTCGGTAGGCCGAACTTTCATGAGTCAGCAGGCCGATGGAGCATGACCGACAGGCCGATTATCCAAATTGGCCTGCCGACTGAAAGCTAAAAAATTTCTAGAAAATGTGTAGTTTTTTCGATGCAGTTTTAATTTTATTTTTGGGACAATTCTGAGAAACATTAAATTTGGATATGACCAAAGATATGAAGTATTCGATTCATATGGAATTGGAGACTTGAAGATGGCAATTACATGAAAAAGGATACAGCTTGAGGATTCAAGGACAAAGAATCAATAATATGTCTCGATTATTCTCTTGTAATCTTAATTTTCTATTCTCTAGGGTGAAGCCATAATATTATGGTTATTTATTATTTTGCTTGTAGCTTTGCTTGTCTGCATTATAATATGAGTTGCCATGTATATTGATAACATGTCATATAGAATAGAGAGTGCCGCTCATATTAAAATTGTTCATGCATATTCTTAAAATAAAACCATGATTTCAAAAGATTGAGTGGGAGAAGGTTTTCGAAGAGAGGACCTAAGGCCTCCATCGTTGGTCCATAGGCAGAACATGGTGGTCCTGAATCCTAGAAAGGGATTTCTATCATGTATCAGATTGGATCTCTAAGAAGATAAGGTATTTTAGCATGATTTATGGTTGCACACCCCTAGGTGCTGGTTATAAATCATGGATAAAATATTCAAATGATGGTTATAGACTTACGTTAATTTTATTATTAACCTCCCCTAGGAGCTCTGTTAATAAAATTAATGGCCAAAGAAACAATTATTAATATATGCTGGATCATACAGGCCCTAGATGGCATATATTAATCAGGAGGGGATCCGTGTCCTAATTGAATTTGGCATGAGTCCCCTAGGAGCTTGTTGAATTTTGAGTTAGGAATTATCGTTGTAAGGTTGTGATATTTTCAAGGTTTTGACACATAAACACATTTATATTTTTTACATGATTGTGTTATCTTACTAAATTATTATTATTATATGTTTGCTTATGTTTGGTATATGATTCTTTATTGTAGATTGAAAATGTCTAAAAATGCTTTATCATTGATACTTGACAAAAACCAATTAACCGGTGAGAATTATAACGATTGGAAATGGAACCTGGACATCGTCCTATCCTTTGAGATACTAAAATATATACTGACAACCCCTTGTCCTCCCGAGCCTACGGGAGACTCAAGTAATGAGCAATTCCAAGCGTACGACCACTGGAAAGGTGCTAATGATCAGGCCCGCTACTATGTTAGGGCTAGCATGAACAACGTGCTGCAGGCTCAACATCAGGATTATGAGACTGCAAAGCAAATCTTGGATAATCTTGAGGACATGTTTGGAGGCCAGGCCATAACAAAGCGACAAGGGGCGCTTTGGAAACTCTTAAACTATAGACAGAGACCGGGGAGATCTGTGAAGGAGCACATGATGTTGGTCATGGGTTACCTCTCTGAGGCTCAAACCAATGGAGTCGACATCGATGCTAAAACTCAAATGACTATGGTCTTTGAGACTCTGTCAAAGGAATTTATTCTATTTAGAGCTACATTTAATTTGAGCAATAGACGGAATATGACATTGACAGAATTGATGAAGCAGTTATAGGAGTTCGAATTACTAATCAGGGAGTCTCTTGCGGGTGGTGAGGCCAACATGGTAGCTGTTTCTATTCCAATTCCAACTCTGGGAATGGAAAGAAGCAACGGGCCAAGAACGGGAAGTCTTCTATTCCTGCTGGCACCAAGAGCAAGAAGAAGGAGAAGAAGAACCCAAAGAAGCTTAAGTGCTTCTTCTGTGGGAACGTCGGGCATATCAAGAAGCATTGCAAGGACTTCTTTTCTAAAGGAGGTAGTTGTGATCTTCTATATTTAGAAACTTGTTTGGTTGAGGAATCCAGTGACATTTGGGTCATAGATTCTGGTGCAACTAATGATGTTTGTGTTTCTCTGTAGGGGTTCAAAGAAAAGAGAAGTATGCTACATGAAGACTTCACGCTTCGAACGGGCAATGGATCCTTGGTCTCAACAGAAGCAGTGGGAGACGTCCATCTTTATTTTGATAATTATAGGAATTTATTTTTGCAAGATTGTTTTTATGTTCCTAAATTTAAAAGGAATTTAGTTTCATTAGCTTGTTTATTTAAAGACTCCTATTTGGTTTCTTTTAATGATAAAGTGATGATTCGTAAAAACAAATCTTTTATCTGTTTTGGATGGATGCAAAATAATCTATATTTTATCAAACCTAAGATGGACTTATTGCTTAATGCTGAGATGAATAATAATAACTCTAAAAGACTTAAAACTTCTCACTATAATAAGACTTATCTTTGGCATTTGCGCCTTGGTCATATTAACCTGAATAGGATTCAAAGGTTGGTAAGGGATGGACCTTTAAGTCATTTAAAGGTGGAATCTATACCTTAATGTGAATCTTGTTTGGAGGGTAAAATGACCAAAAGACCATTCGGGTCTATGGACAAAAGGGTCGAAGGGGTTTTAGAACTTGTGCATAGTGATGTTTGCGGACCGATGAACATCCAGGCACGAGGAGGGTATGAGTACTTTGTCACTTTTACTGACGATCACTCAAGATATGGGTACGTGTACCTGATGCACCACAAAAGTGAAACTTTTGACATGTTCAGGGAGTTTCGGGCTGAAGTGGAAAAGCAATTGGGTAGACCCATAAAGGCACTTCGATTCGATCGAGGTGGGGAATACCTTTCTGATGAGTTCTTGGGACACTTATTAGAGAATGAGATTTTTATCTTATTTGACTGCGCCAGGCACTCTGCAGCAGAATGGCATAGTGGAGAGAAGAAATAGGACTTTATTGGACATGATTAGGTCCATAATGAGTTATTCATCATTGCCTTTATCCTTTTAGGGATATGCACTACAAACCGCATGTTATCTTTTGAACAATGTGCCTTCAAAATCGGTCCCTAAAACTCCACATGAGTTGTGGACGGGTACGAAGACATCTTTAAACCATATTCGCATATGGGGATGTCCAGCTCATGTCCTGTTTAAGTATCCAAGTAAGTTAGAAGCACATTCAAAAGTTTGCATGTTTGTAGGATATCTAAAAGGGACTAAAGAGGGTTATTTTTATAACCCAAAGAAAAATAAAGTCGTGGTTTCAATTAATGCAACTTTCCTTAAGGAGAGTTACATGGACGACTTTTAAACCTCGAAGCAAAGTGGTGCTTGAGGAGTTAAGGAGTGATCCGATCACTCTGGAGGTTCCGAATGAAACCGTTTCGATCAGTGTAGAAAAACCAAACAAACCTGAACAACAACCTCAAGGGCTTTGGCGTAGTGGGAGGATCAGACGTCAACCTGAGAGGTATATGTTCAATGGAGAAGTCTTTTTGGCTGAACTGATGAACATGACAGGGATCCTTATACTTACGTAGAAGCTATGGAGGATGTTGATTCAAAACTCTGGACAGAGGCTATAAACACAGAGATGAAGTCTATGGAGACTAATCAGGTCTAGGAGCTTGTAGATCTTCCTGAAGGGGTAAAACCTATAGGGTGTAAGTGAATCTACAAGAGGAAAAGAGGAGTGAATGGAAAGGTCGTAACCTTTAAGGCTAGACTGGTAGCTAAGGGTTATACGCAAAAGGAAGGAATCGATTATGAGAAAACCTTTTCGCCTGTAGCCATGCTTAAGTCCATTCGGATTTTCTTGTCCAAAGCTGCTGCTCTTGACTACGAGATTTGATAGATGGATGTCAAGACAGCTTTTTTGAATGGCTATCTTGATGAGTCCATTTATATGGAACAACCAGATGGGTTCAAGGTCACGGGTCAAGAGGGTAAGGTTTGTAAGCTATAGAAGTCAATTTATGGACTTAAGCAAGCTTCCCGTTCTTGGAACATAAGATTTGATCAAGTGATCAAGAATTATGGGTTCTCATAAAATGTGGATGAGTCATGTGTTTACAAACACATAAAGGATGGGAAGGTGGTTTTTCTACTACTCTATGTAGATGACATTCAATTGATTGGCAATGACATTGGGGCATTGTCATCCGTTAAATTATAGTTGATTAAGCAGTTTGACATGAAGGACTTGGGTGAGGCTAATTTTGTTCTCGGTATCCAGATCTTTCAAGATAGGAAGAACAAAATGATAGCTTTGTCCTAGGCTGGCTACATAGATAAAATTCTCAGGAGGTTTGCAATGCAAGATTCCAAGAAAGGTGGGCAACCATCTAGGTCTAGAATTACTCTTTCTAAGAAAGACTCTCCAAAGTCTTATGAAGAAAGAGAATACATGAAGAAGGTGCCTTATGCTTCGGTAGTGGGTAGTCTCATGTATGTCATGCTTTGTACACGACCGGATATTAGTTATGCGATCGGGATTGTAAGTCGATTTCAGGCAGATCCAAGACCGAACTATTGGGTTGCAGTAAAGCATATTTTCAAGTACCTGAGAAGGACTCAAGGGTATATGCTTGTATATTCGGGTGAGGACCTGGCTCCTCTAGGATATGCTGACTCAGATTTTCTATCTTGTCTAGATTCTAGGAAATCGACTTCGGGTTTTGTGATTACTCTAGGCGGCAGTGCCATTAGTTGGAGAAGTGCTAAGCAAGATTGCACTTTGGAGTCAACGATGGAAGCCGAGTGTGTAGCAGCTAGTGATGCTTTGAAAGAAGTAGTGTGGCTTTGCAAGTTCCTTGGGGATCTTGAGGCAGTTCCTGGTATGGATTGTTAGACATGTATGCCCTAAGGAGTAAAAATGTAATACGTTTTTGGAGACGTTTTTATCAATAAAGAATTTATTCATTTATATATACCAAATCATGTCCTCTTTATATTCATATTTGTTGAATGTATGATAAGCAAACAGTAGTCTGAGACTGTCAGTCTAAACCTTAAAAATTGGGCATATGATGGACTGATTATGCGGAAGACATGATTCTTAAGGTGATGGTCTAAAACATATGATCCGCAATCGAGGGAGTAAAGTTGGGCACTTTATTCATGTGAAGATTGTTATGTTGTCTATATCCCTTTTGGGAGATGGTTTGTCTTGGCCATCGGAGTTGGACTCCATGAATAGAAACATTGACACGTTGTCATAAGTGACGATATATTGGATCGGGACATAAAGTGAATTGATTTGGATTAATAATTCTGTCTCAGCAAATCGATTCACTTTAGACAGTCATTTGTATTGTATCTTAATCCTGAGATGAATAATAGGCCCGTTGTCTCGACTTGTGTCTTTTGATGTGCCAAAGGATGACACCCACATCTCAATAGTGGTATGCATACTGGTACGTTGGAGGCATGACTCTTAATAGCGTAGACCTGTTATTCATAGATATAGAATCCATAGCTCATCTTTAGGAGTAATGATATCCTCTTATATGCGTTGTCCTGTAATTGGAAAACTAGAGCGCTCAACCATTTGGATACATTGGTGTAACCGAATGGTATACTATCTTTGGATGGTAAGTTTTCTAATGGTGTGACAATGGAACGTAAGATAAAAATAATCAGGAAGGTAAGACAAAACTTGTCCTTAAGCCGATTATGGATGATCATATGGGGATGCGATACACTATGATATGTCATGGAGACTTACCTACATGAGCTTCATAATTCTATAAAGTTCGAGAGTGCAGCTCCAAGCTTTTAGTAGAGTAGCGTTGGAGTTGATAATTGTGAAATTTATATCTGGGATATTGGGTTTCATAATTATCACGAGCTTGAACTTTATAGGTCCATTTTGGTCCCCTTTGCTAGCTCACAAAGTCCTGTAACGACACGGCATGCTTTTCCAATAATTGGTGACTTATGTCGGATTTATCAGATTGGTTTAAAATTTCTAAGAATCAAATAATTCATGTCTGTTTATTGGTTGAATTAATTTTGTAATAAAATTAATTTAAAATAAACTTGTTGAATTATTGCGATTAGATAATTCTTGTCTGTTTATCGGTTGTTTTAATTTTGGACAAATTAGAACAAGATAAACTTGTAGAATTATTGTGAATTGATTTATTTTCTTAGAGATTATCTTGATAAAGTTTGTTTTGATAAGATAACTTCTCTATTGGGTTATTTGAATCAAAACTGAGACTTTATCCTTTAGAATCTCGGGTGGAAAATAAGAGATTCGGGGAGATTTTTTCTCGGGAGTTCAGCCTGCTGAATGACGTGTTCAGCCTGCCGATGGGGCCTGTTCGGCCTGCCAATCAGTAAGAGATAAGACTACGCATTTTCACGCGGCTCTTATCATATATTGATCTGAACTTGATTCTGTTTCGAGTTTTTGAGACCTAATCTGATACAGACTGACCCCAGGACCAATAGCTATAAAAAGGGAGTGAGTCTCACGATTTACTCAGATCAATTTGAGAGATTAAGAGTGATACTCTTCTAGTGAGCATCTGGAAAAACTCCCTGAGAGCTTTTGTTCACAAATCACGAACATTAGCTTTGGGTTCTCTCTATTGATTGGAAGGAGAGTCATCGGTGGAAGAGCTATACGTGTGAGCCCACACTCACTCCAGTTGTGGATAGAGAATAGCAAAGAAGACTAGTTGGTTGAGGCTCTTTTGGAACGTTACTTCACTACACAGGTTGCGGAGGTTCTTTGGCACACAAAGGTTAGTAAGATCTGTCTAATTTATACATATAACATGTCAAACTTGTGTTTTGGAAATTACTCTGATGAAAAATTTTAAAAATTCCGCTGCGCACTTTATTTCCAACAATTGGTATCAGAGACATGGTTTTTACATAAATTTACAAGTTTGTGATCATGTTATATGCATAAATTTTGTGATCTTAATCTCTCATATGCTTGAATTGAATTTTATAGAGAGATGGCACTCTAGGTTTCTATATAATATATATGTTGTCATGGATTATGTGGTGAATGTTTATTAATTAATTATGGCTGATTAAATCGTTGTTTAATTATTTATTAATTAATTAATACCGGTTATGGTTCCTTAGAGGTTAGAATGTGTGTCTAGATTTTTCATGTAATTAGATGGCGGACTATCATCTCCGTCTAGGAATTATTATTTTAAATTTGTAAATAATTTTGTAATTAAATAATTATTCAGAGAAGACGGATCTAGAAGATTGATGATGGCGCCTCCAGGTATTTCCTGAGTCTCTAATTTTATGTTTTGAATTGTTGAAAATAAAATTGATGAATTGCATTAAAATTGTATTTTCTGGATTGAGGGTTTTCTGCACAATTGGCATGCCGGACCTCACAGTTCGGCAGGCCGAAGGTCACAGATCAGCAAGCCGGACGTGTGGTCCGGCAGGCCGACAGTGGGGTAGAAATTTTAGTACTCTGCCGGCAGGCCGAACCTTCATGATCGGCAGGCCGATCACCCAAATCGGCCTATCGACCGAGAGCTGCCAAGTGTCCAGAAAAGGTGCAATTTTTCAGTGCAGTTTTAATTTTATTTTTGGGACGATTTTGAGAAACATTAAATTTGGATATGATCGAAAATATAAAGTATTCGATTCATACGGGATTAAAGACTTTAAGATGGATATTACATGAAGAAGGATGCAGCTTGAGGATTCAAGGATCGATAAATGTCTCGATTATTCTCTTGTAATCTTAGTTTTCTATTTTCTAGGGTGGAACCATAATATTACGGTTATTATTATTTTGCTTGTAGCTTTGCTTGTCTGTATTATAATTTGATTTACCATGTATATTGATAACATGTCATATAGAATAGGGAGTGCCGCTAATATTAAAATTGTTCATGCATGATTTTAAAATAAAACCCTGACTTCAAAAGATTGAGTGGGAGAAGGTTTTCAAAGAGAGGACCTAAGGCCTCCATCGTTGGTCCATAGGAAGAACATGGTGGTCCCGACCCCTAGGAAGGGATTTCTATCATGTACCAGATTGGATCTCTGAAAGGATAAGGTATTTTAGTATAATTTTTGGTTGCACACCCCTAGGTGGTGATTATAAATCATGGATAAAATATTGAAACGGTGGTTATACACTCACGTTAATTTTATTATTAACCTCCCCTAGGAGCTCTGTTAATAAAATTAATGGCCAAAGAAATGATAATTAGTATATGCTAGATCATACGGGTCCTGGATGGAATATATTAATTAGGAGGGGATCCGTGTTCCTGATTGAATTTGGCATGACTCCCCTAGGAGCTTGTTGAATTATGAGTTGGGGATTATTGTTGTAAGGTTGTAATATTTTTAAGGTTTTGACACATAAACACATTTGTATGATATTACATGATTGTGTTATCTTACTAAATTATTATATATGTTTGCTTATGTTTAGTATATGATTCTTTATTGTAGATTGAAAATGTCTAAAAACGCTTTATCATCGATACTTGACAAAAACCAATTAACCGGTGAGAATTATAATGATTGGAAACGGAACCTGGACATCATCCTATCCTTTGAGAAACTAAAATATATACTGACAACCCCTTGTCCTCCCGAGCCTACGGGAGACTGAAGTAATGAGCAATTCCAAGCATACGACCTCTGGAAAGATGCTAATGATCAGGCCCGCTGCTATGTTATGGCTAGCATGAACAACGTGTTGCAGGCTCAACATCAGGATTATGAGACTGCGAAGTAGATCTTGGATAATCTTGAGGACATGTTTGGAGGCCAAGCCATAACAAAGCGGCAAGGGGCGCTTTGGAAACTCTTAAACTATAGACAGAGACCGGGGACACCTGTAAAGGAGCACATGATGTTGGTCATGGGTTACCTCTCTGAGGCTCAAACCAATGGAGCCGACATCGATGCTGAAACTCAGATGACTATGGTCTTTAAGACTCTGTCTAAGGAATTTATTCCATTTAGAGATACTTTTAATTTAAGCAATAGACAGGATATGACCTTGACAGAACTGATGAAATAGTTACAGGAGTTTGAACTGCTGATCAGGGAGTCTCCTGCTGGTGGTGAGGCCAATATGGTAGTTGCTTCTGGTTCCAATCCTAACTCTGGGAATGGAAAGAAGCAACGGGCCAAGAGTGGGAAGTCTTCTATTCCTGCTGCAACCAAGAGCAAGAAGAAGAAGAAGAAGAACCCAAAGAAGCTTAAGTGCTTCTTCTGTGGTAAGGTCAGGCATATAAAGAAACATTGCAAGGACTTCCTTTCCAAGGGAGGTAGGTGTGATCTTCTATATTTAGAAACTTGTTTGGTTGAGGAATCCAGTGACATCTGGGTCATAGATTCTGGTGCAACTAATCATGTTTCTGTTTCTTTGCAGGGATTCAAAGAAACGAGAAGTCTGTTGTGTGAAGACTTAACGCTTCGGATGGGCGATGGATCCTTGGTCTCAGTGGAAGCAGTGGGAGATGTCCATCTTTACTTTGATAATTATAGGAATTTAATTTTGCGAGATTGTTTTTATGTTCCTAAATTTAAAAGGAATTTAATTTCTGTATCTTCTTTATTTAAAGACTCCTACATGGTATCTTTTAATGAAAAAGTGGTGATTCATAAAAATAAATCTTTTATCTGTTCTGGATGGATGCAAAATAATCTATATTTTATCAAACCTAAGATGGATTATTGCTTAATGCTGAGATAAATGATAATAACTCAAAAAGACTTAAAACTTCTCACTCTAATAAGACTTATCTTTGGCATTTGCGCCTTGACCATATTAACCTAAATAGGATTCAAAGGTTGGTAAGGGATGGACCTTTAAGTCACTTAAAGGTGGAATCTATACCTCAATGTGAATCTTGTTTGGAGGGTAAAATGATCAAAAGACCATACGAGTCTAAGGGCAATAAGGCCGAAGGGGTTCTAGAATTGTTTATGCATATAGCATGTCAAACTTGTGTTTTGGAAATTACTCTAATGTAAAATTTTTAAAATTTCACTACGTTCTATTTTTTCCAACAATTAGTATTCTAGGGTCGACCGCATTGCACCAGAATGCCTAGTTTTTAGCCACCTAAGCCCTTTTTTTTCTAAATTTGATTTTAAATGTGCTTTTTCTTGTCTTAGTGATTGGAAGTCAATGTTAACATATTTTAAAGAGTAATTAAATGTTATATGTGCAGTCATGAAAATTTAAATGATTTTTAGCACAATAAGGATTGAGGTAGCACACCATATCCCTTTTTTGTAGCCATGTTTTTAATAATGATTCACCATTAAATATATTTTTAAATGTTTTTAAGAATTGAATTATATTTTATAATATTTTCAAATATTTTTAAAATATGTTTATAAAGAAAATGATTTTAAAACAAAATATT
Organism: Artocarpus heterophyllus; assembly: GCA_025403435.1. Taxonomy (NCBI): domain Eukaryota; kingdom Viridiplantae; phylum Streptophyta; class Magnoliopsida; order Rosales; family Moraceae; genus Artocarpus; species Artocarpus heterophyllus. The sequence goes on from CM046338.1 coordinate 32,765,332, forward strand.
GATATCTCGAAATAAGCGCACTCGAGTGAGATAATATGTTTGAAAGCTTTTCAAATGCTAATCGATATAAGAACTCCGATTGATTGGGTTTTAAATGCATGGCGCCATACAGAGTTTAAGTCGTGCAGAGGGTGACCTAAAAGTGCAGGTCTCAAAACCCAGTCCAGGCCACTTCGGTAGTGTTTATAATAAGCCTTGTACAAAATAAGTATTAATATATGATTTGAGATAAATCATATAATGCAAAAGGTAAGAATACTCAGTTTCAAATCAAGATGTTTTATTTATATCTGCCCAACTCCAGTTTATTTTCTTTAGTATTATTTAAATGATGTTTTAAAACTTAAGTCCTACTGAGCCTTTAGTTCATGATTTCTACTTGTTTTACTTTTTCCCACTATCCCTCTACCCCAAGAGTTTTACAATACACAACTAAGTAAATTGTTGTTGATTGCTCATAGTGTCCGTGAGTAGAGTTGTATTCTTGTTTTCATCATTAAGACATGTAATAATAGACTATTTTCATGAATTATGATTAATTTCATTGGACTACAATTTGGCGGTATTTTCCTTTATGTCTAAATTATGCATGCACTACTGTGTGGTCTGATGGGACCCATACCATATTTGGCAGATTTTTAATTATCTATGACTTTGAGGTTATTTTAGTAAATTTTATTGATTATGCCAGATTTTGAGTTTAGTTTTAAGTCGATTTAATTATGCTCAATTTTTGTAAATTTTATTAATATATTTACGATAATGTTCTTTAAAACAAAAGTTATTCTTGATGTTTAAGATTAATATTAATTTTTATTTTAAATTAAACCACTACGTCACTACCCTGGTTTAGGGGCATGACAAGACTAGGTATTAGAACCCTAACTTTTGAAACGTTATAAATTGTGCATATATAGATATGACATTAAGAGACCATTGATAGTCCAATTTCTTTTTTAGAATTGAGAGAATGGCACTAAGAGGCTGCCCCGTTGCTGCTGGCACTGACCCCGTTCATAACGAGGGGTAATGAATGCCATGTTCGTTGCTTTTCGTCAGATGGCAACAAGGTTGTAAGTGGAGGATCCTACAGCGAGCCACCAACAACAATATTTTCGAGAGTTTTGACATGCGGTGATACGGACCTTTGACGAGATTGGAGAACCTCAAGAAGCTGAGTACTGGTTTGACTCGGTGGTGAAGCATGTAGATACTTTGGGCATGCCCGCCGATCTCTGAGTCAAATTTGTAGCATACAAGTTAGAAGATAGAGCCAACGCTAGGTGGAAGCAGGGAAAACATGCAGAGAACAACAGGAACATTGATTGGGCTGGGTTTGAGAAGTTGTCTTATGATCGGTATTTTCTTCAAGGGTATAAGAACCAAAGGATCACCATGTTCTCCCATCTGGAGTAAGGTGAGATGTCAATCATGGATTATGAGGCAAAGCTTTCCAAATTGTGGAATTTTTGGCCTTGTTTGGTAATGTTTTCATTTTGGTTTTTGTTTTTTGAAAAAAATCCAAAAATGAAAATGTTTCAAGAAATTTTATAAGACTATTTTTGAAATTGTGTTGGGTTATATATAGTAGTATTTTTTTGAACATGAATATTTTTTTAATAAAATAGTATTAATGTTAATAAAACTAAAATTTAATTATTAAAAACTAATTATTAATATATTAATAATTTTTTTTTTACCATTATCTGCAAAACGAAAGAGAAATTCCTCTTCCTCTTTCTGTGCTCTGGTGAGGGCAGATGATAGCGACAACCTTCTTGCACTAGCTATAGCGACGTCAGCGATGACCCTCTTGCCTAGCTATAGCGATGATGATGATGGCCTTCTCACAAAGATTGGAGGCCCCCGTGATGCAGAGATCGACGGCCCATGAGACTTGGCCATGGGGGTGCTTAACTAAGATCTTGTGGTAGGGGCTAGCATGAGATGACCTGCTAGGCTGAGGCTTCAACGATGAAGGTGCTCGACTAAGATCTTGTGGTGGGGGAAGGTGTAAGACAACCTGTTGGGGTCGACTTCGACGGCGTGGGTGCTCAACGAGGATCATCGAAGTGATGACATGATAACTCTATAAAAATAGAATTATGTATGTACTTTAATGCGCATATTTTTATATGTTCTTACTATTTTTATTTAATTTTGCTTATTTTTTATATATTTTATTAATATTTTTGTTAATTCAATTTTACTTGTGTTATTTTATTTTAATTCAATTGAACTTTATTTTGAATTTAATTATTACTATTATTTTCCCATCCGTTATTTTTATTTCCCTCTTTTGTGTAGGTGAAAAGGGCAATTGAAAATTAATTTGAGGTCCAAATGATATTTCAAATTAGGGTGTTTGGAAGAGTGGTGGGAACCGTTGGATAAAACCACTTTTACTATAGCATGTGAGAGCTTTACACTGTAGTTTTTTTTGTTACTGTAACATGTGAGAGCTTTACACTATTCATAACTGAGTTTGTAAGTTAACATCACTCAGCCAAACATCCACTTAAAAACTCAACTCAAACGAAAAACCATGCTTGCGTCTAAGAAAAGCCAAAAATTCTCATCAAGGACCGTTAGATTTCTAGAAGAACGACTGAGAGCAACAAGTGCATTTTTTCCCTTCTCTTGGCTAGCAAGTTGAAGGGAATAAAAAGGAGGCAATCAGAACCCATTTGAGAGCCACATAGGCCTCAGTTTGAAGAACTCCATTTTTTCTTGGAGCTAATTCTCAAAGGCAGAATGAGAAAAATATAAATAAATGAATAGTTTAGTTTTATTTTAGTTTTACTTTATTTTTATTTTTGCACTGTTGAAGGGCATTTGTGGAGCTACAAAGAGGAAAAAGGAGAAGATTAGGGAAGAGGTAAGATTAGAAATTGTGACACCTCCACTTTGGTGATTTCTTTTCTAATTTTATTTTCTCAATCTTTGTATATTCTAAAGATGCATGAATATTGGTATTGTTTAATTTTAATTTTAATTTTATTTATGCATTAATTTTGTATTTTAGGGATTTCAATCTAGCTTAGTTTTTGTTGCTTTGATTTTTCATTTATTCAAATTAACGGTGATTGTCTAAATTATGATGGATAATTATGTTATGTGGTGTTAATGTTTCTAGTTGATTGATCACTAATTAGATTATTAGGAAGCCGTAAATTGCTATCGGAAAGGGGATTTACACGCTAGGCAATCATAGAGTTATGTAGTCTTAGCAAGATAGGAATATGCCTACTATGACTATGTAGCCAATAGTGAAATCTTAGAAGCTAATAAATTCTAATTAATTAGTAGACATAGGAATACAGTTTACTAATTAATATAGAATAGTTCCAAGTGACTACTAGGAGGAGCTTCTGGAGAGTTTAGGAGATGATGGCTTTTATTCAACTAGGTAACACAATTAAGGTGATTAATGGATATTTACTGACATGATTAGGTGAAATTGAATCCCTAGAGCATTTATTTTATTTTTTTTTATTTTATTTCATTAGTTGCATTTAGTTTATTTAAATTTTGTTAATTTAGATTTAGTTTTTATTTTTAATCAATCATTCTAATAATCTTAGAGGTAATATAATTTTGGTAATTAACGAAAATCAAATACAATTTCTATAGGAACAATATCCATACTCCGGTATATTTTATTACTTGTGACCGTGTATACTTGCATACATAACATGACACTGGCGGGGGATGCTGGGTTCGTTGGTGATGGGGTCAAGGGGTCGTTGGTGGGGGGCGGTGGGTTTGCTGGTGAGGTATGGGGTCATTGGGTTGCTCGGCCTTAGGTTATCATACTCCAGCTAGGCAACGCCAGAGATGAGGGGGATTGATGGAAGGACAGGATAGGAGAACGAGGATGGTGTCTATTAAGAAGAAAGAAGAAAAAAATTGAAAATTTTTTTTTTTAACTTTTGGGGGTGTTCTTAAAAATGTTTTTGTTTTTGTTTTGTTAAAAATTTAACCAAATAAGTTTTTGTTTTTTGTGTTTGTGAAAATGAAAAAACTTCTCAAAAATAAAACCAAACAAGCCCTTTATTTGTGATTTTTTTAGTACTTCTAATTCCAAACATGTTTTAATTATTCCTTACACTTTATGGGCCATATTGGTAATTTTAAAAGGAAATGATTGAATTAAAAATTTGTTAAGGATTTCTCACAAAATTTTAAGTTATAAGACTTTGACACTTAAACTTGATTCTTAACTATTTTTTTTTTAATAAACTGTCACGTCACCACCCTAGTTTTTAGGGCGTGAAACCAATGAGGGAGAGCGACAAAAAAAAGGCCCACAACCGAGGGAGGATAAGGCTTGGATGATAGCATTAGGCAAGGACGAGGCTTGCATGTCTTAGAGGACGAGGCTTTGAGTGTGGCGACGAGGACTTCGACGTCGACGACGAAGACAAGGAGAAGAGGAGTAAGAGGGAGAGTAGATCGAGAGAGAGAGAGTGCGCCTTTAATGGGAGATTAGACAATAATTTTGAGACTTAAATTTATCATTTAAAGAAAGACATTAGTCAACGGTTTCTAGAAATCCGTCATCGAAATTGTGGTCTAGATTTCTAAAACATGGAGTTTTTCATGCCATGCTTCTTGGCAAGTATTATGAACCCTTTATAACTTATATTATACACTTTTTTTAAAAAAAGAGTTTTTTATTCTCTTCCAAAAAAAGAGTTTTTTATTGAGGAGAATAAAATATTGTCAACTTGTGCTAACTTTCACAATTAAAGTTTTTAGCCAAAAAAAAAAAAAACAAAAACCAAAAAACAAACTTCACAGTTTAAGCCTTAGCAGACTTTTTTTTTTTTTTTTTTTTATAATAAAGAAGGGCCTTATTGTCTCTTCCTGGTCAGCAGCGTACAAATAAAGGGTAGTATTCATTATTAAACCTATTAGATTAATCGAAAGCATCAACGTGACGCGACATCGTGATGACGATGCACCAGCTAATGTTTCACGTTGACGTCAAGTTCATAAGACTTTGACCTCAGTTCTTTTACTCAAATGCGGCTTCCTTGCCCAAATTGTACTTCTTTTGCTTACTCAAGGGAGGCTTCATCGTAGGGATTTTTACACCATTGGCAGTCAATAATATTTTAAATAAAATTAACTTTTTTAGAGTTTGATTTTTGAATGTCAACATTAAAAATTTATAACATAAGATACAAAACTACTTTAAATCATAAATCAGACCATTTTTAAGTTAATCTAACATTATAATGTTACTCTACCATGTTAACCTAACATTATTATGTCACTTCTGCCATAAGTTTTGCCCTTACTTAAGTGCATGCCCTTGATTTTATGAACAGAGACAACAAAAAGGACTTGTGCCCCATTTGGTTTATTGGTTCAAATTGTATTAGTTTGAACTTTTTTAGTTTGAACAAAAAAATCTGAATTGTGTAATTAAAATAGTAATTAGAACTAGAATTTGGATATGTAGTTAAAGTATTAATTTGAATAGGATATCTAATCTGAATTTGTATTTAGATGAGTATTGAAAAACTCTAGTTTGAGGCATGAAAATATTATTTAATTAAAAAATAAATATGAAATATGTAAAAAAGAAGTTATTTGATAAAAAATAATATGAAACAATAGTGTTAAATTATAAATACAAATATAAAAGAGTAAAATCATTGTTCAATATTTGTTTAAAATGTTGAAATAGAATTGGGGTTTGAACTCTAAGTTGGGTAGTTTAGCTCAGTTTGAATTATCAGTTTAGTTCGAATTAAATATTTTACCAATACCAATTTAAATTGTAATAGTCGTTCGAACTGGACCAATCAAACAAACAAGGTATTGGCTAGTGTGCACCAAACTTCACTATATGTAACGGTCTCCTTCAACAAATTCTACTAGTTGTTGTTGTTATTATTATTATTATTATTATTATTATTATTATTTTGGCTAATCCTTGCTTTTGTCGACTATGTTAGTTTTTCTTTCAGCGTTGTAGGGTCTTCTTTAAAGTAAGAAAACGCATAAAAGAAGAAAATCCATATGCGTATAGCTCATGGTGGCATTGAAGAGCCAAATAAAGGTTTGGTTTTGCTCAGGGCTTCCCATTAACCTCAACCATACAAAGCCTATTTCCAAGTGCTTGTTGTCTCGACGGCACGCCAAAGGACAAATTCCGTGAATTAATGAACAGCCATATTAAACTTTTCTTTTGATCATTGCCCACTTCCTTAACATATGTCCAAGTCTTAAACCACTTGGAGTTTATATTTCTATCGCTCCTTTTTCCCCTGTTTAGATAGGTTTTTGTTTCAGCCGTTTGTAATTGGGGAAGGGAGGCGAATCTTTTTATGAATGTTGATAATAATCTCTTCATATATTAAAATATGTAGTCACTCTGTTTATTATAGATTATATAACTTCTTTGGTGAAAGATGATATTTAATGCATCTTTACTTTAAGTTATAGAGTGTTTGAGAGCATTGGTTAGAATCAATTATTAGAATTAATTTTTTTTTCATTAAAAATACTGTAGTATGTCAAAGCTTTACACTGTAACATACTTTTTCTTGACACTATAGCATATGAGAGCTTTACATTATAACAACAAAAAAATTTTAGTTTTAACTTACATTGTCAAACATTTCATAAATCAAATGATTTGATTGAGCCACCCTGCCCTTAAAAAATTAAAATAGAAACAAAAAAATAAAAGGGTTAATCTTACAAATAGTCCATCAAGTTTACCTTTAGTCACATTTTTATCCTTTACGTTTAAAATCTTGTTTTGGTTCCTAATCCATTATCTTGTTTCAAATTTGATCCCTCTGTCATTTAAATATTAAATATTTAACAAAATATTTTTAACATGTCTCATTTTGATCCCTAATCTGTCACTTTGTTTACTTTTGATCTCTAATCTATCACTTTGTTTCACTTTTAGTCTCTTAGTTACCAAGGCATTATTAAGTATTAAAATTAAAGGCAAAAACTAAAGTGAGAAACTAAATTCAATGATTTTGATTCATGTAACTAAAATGAAAACAATTTCTCATATTGTTATTATAAATCAATATTTAAAGTATATGATTATCCAATACTTTGTACTAGTATTAAAAATCCAACTTATCTTTTATCTAAATTAAAATTCATCCCACTTACAATATATGATAAAATTGTTTTTTCTTTAATTATGTATGTCAAAATCGTTGTATTTAGTTTTTTACTTTAGATTTTTCAAATTTTAGTTCCTAATAACTCTTAGTAGAGAGGGACCAAAAGTGAAACAAAGTAATAGGCTAGGGATTAAGGTGAGACACTTTAAAAGTTTTCCATAAAAAAAAAAATAACACCTAACTAACAGAAAGACTAAAATTGAAACAAATTAATAGATTAAGAACCAAAAGTGAGATTTTTTAAATGCTAGGGACTATATCAAAAATTTGTCACAACCCAAAACCAGAGCTAGTGACTAAATTGAAAAGTATTGTGACGACCTACATTTTTGGGCAGTCACTTAAATTTCTTTAACTTCATTTCGTAAACAGTAATCTTACTTACTTAGTAAGAAAAATATTGGAATAATTTTTTTTTAATTATATGAAACATTTTGTAAAATATAACTTAAACTTTGAAAACATATCTTAAAACTTTGACTTTCCTAAACTTTGAAAACACTATATCATATAGTGAGAAAACATTTAATTAACCTAGCAGAAGCATACTGTAGTGGTATCTATACTCAAATCTTCACATCTATTCTCCGTAGCACTTAGCTCTTCTAACAGGTCCTACTGGTCACCCATAGGACAATCTATAGATGAAGGAACTTTTATGTGCTGTCATCAAGCAAGCTCAAATATAATCTCACAAATCATTTTAACATGCTTAATAAACTTTTCTCATAAAAACCTTTCTTTTAAAACATTTTTCATAAGAAATTTCTTAAATATTTTTCTTAAAGCGTCATTCATAAACCTTTTCTCATAAACATAGAGGTGTTTTTCATAAACAGTTAATATAAAGCAGTCCTCAAAATGCTTTTCATAAATATAACACATAAACATTTCATGACAAGCAATACAAGCATAATCAATATACATGATTCCATTTATGCTCATTTATAATCATTCATTTATGAGTATTTTATGATCCTTCATTTCATACTTTATCTCTTATCATTAAGCCATAACTTTCCTTATCTTCAAAATTGTAGTGTTTATACTAATATCATTAATCATGAGATCACAAACATAATGCTTCCCTTGTGGAAGACTTGAGACCATTGAACACCAAGGTCATATACCTCACATCAAGGAAGTCAAACTTTAACTTTATTTGTATACCTCACATTAAGGAGGTTGATACGACACTTCTTTTTTATCTTTACTTTGCCTTCTTATCAACTTTAGTCAGCACATCAAATGCTAACACGTCATGTGCAAGCACATTTGCAAATCCTAGCTTATATTCTAAAACTTATTTCATAACAAATGCAACATAAACCCTATAACTTAAACTGTAAAACATTATGCATTAATAAGATGCAAACATACTTTAAACATAATTATTGCAAATACATTGTAAACTTTTATTTGATCTTTTAAAACTTTATGCACATCAAACACAATCATACTTTAACATAATAGTTGCAAGTACATTACAAATCTTAATTTAAATTTTAAAACTTTTTGCATACAAACACAAACTTACTTTAAAAACAACTTGCGTAATAATTGCAAGCACATTTTCAAACATATATATAAACACTTGAAAATCATTTACTTCATGCTATAGGTGAGATTTGAAACTTATCTGTCTATATTTCTAAAGTTCCCATTTCCTTTCCTTTTCCTTTCATTAGTCGACTTCTTTGTCCTAAACTTTATCAAGCTTTTGATCCTCCTTTGCAAAGCTCAAAACCTTGTTTTGCCTTCTCCAAAACCACCAAACCTTGAATCAAACCCTTTGAACTTGCTTTAACCATGATTTGGGAGTTTGAATTCATCAAAATTTGACAGAGAAATGCTTAGAGAGGGGACAGTTTTCTTTGGGAGGAAATGGGAAAAATTTATAAAACCAAACTTTTTAAAATTTTCTACAAGTCCTTGTCTATTTATAGATATCACTCTAGGGACTTGTTTGCAAAGAAAAAATTACCTAAAACATGTGGCACAATGTCCACCCTTGGAGTGTCCCCCCATTTTTCTTTTCTTTTCTTTTTTCTTCCTTTTTTTGGTGACTAACCATGCTTAGTCACCCTTAAGCATCATTAAGGGTAAAAGTGGCAAGATTTGATTTGGCCACATCAAGGGGGGTGTGGTGGCAATTTCTCATCCATTTGAGTGTCCAATGGTGGGTCTCATATTTTTATACAGTCTAAATTTATACTGATAGTATTTTTTCTATACTGCTAGTATTCTTTTCTATACAATTCATGAGGTCTCACAACCTCCTATACTTATTTTCATCCATCACATAATGTAATTCTAATGTTATTTAACTTTGTACAGTCCAAATTTACAATCACAATATTTTTTTATACTGTCAGTATATTCTCTATACTGCAACAGTATTCTTTATTCATCAATATTTTCCAAACAGTATTATTCCTATACTGCTTAAACTTAAATAGTCTAATTTCTATACTGCTTAACCTTAAACAGTCAAATTCTTACACTACAATACTTTTGCAGTGTAATTTTCATACTATATAACTCTATCAATGTACTTTCTTACACTGTATTTATTCTAATATTGTATAATTTTTATATTGTTATACAGTATTTTTTTAAACTGTATTTTTATCTTAGCATTTGTTGCAATAGATTTTGCAACAATTAAGCTTTTCAGCTTATTTTCATATCATTCCTTCTTTATTTAAGGCTATGGCATGATTTTTACCCTTAAAAATCTTATTTTTGACTTTTATAGAATTTATCATAAAAATTGGATTAATCAATAATCCTTAAGCTATTGCATTTCTAATGCACTAGCAATGCTCAAGTGTTACAAGTATTTTGAAGATTTTGGTAAGTATAAAAATTTGAAAACAGTAGCTGGGCCCATAAAATTTTACAAATAAATCAACTTTGCTTTGTAGTCTCTAAAAAAGTAAGAATATAAAATATAAATTCTACAATTTAAATAATATCCAATGATAGGAAATCCATTACTATTATTTTATATAAACATCTTTGGAAAGTAGATAAACAAATTCTCAAATAACATATAAGTTTATTAAGTTCATAGTCTATCATATCCAATCAAAGACTCAAAATCTATACTTGTTGCTCAAGTTCTCTCACTCTTATCCCTGGTTGTTAGTGAAAGAAAGAAAGAAGTGGGTATAAAAAGATTTGTTGTGCTCCAAATGAGCACATGTGGAAAGGGTATGCATCAATAATGGTATTAAAAAATAGAAAATGTCCATTATAACTAACAAATGAGCACTCCCATGCGATATAACCTTGTGGAATTCTTTAAATGTCCTTAAAAGTGTCCAATGGTGCCACGTGAGGTCTTAGCACCGATGAGTGAGTATTTTACTCACAAATCAAGCATTTTTTAAGCTTAAATATTGTGAAAATCCTCACGAATTTGTGATATTTTGATGTTTTGGTGTTATTTTGTAGGAAATTAATAAAATTTGAGTTCAACAGAAAAATGACAACAAAATCAGGTTTAAAATGATAATTTTAAAGGTGAACAGGCCTGCGGCACCCCAAGAGAGCATGCAGCATGCGACCAATGCTCATCAGGGACTCAACAGGCTCCTCACGCAGCTACGCGGGCTACAGCGTGCACCTTTGGGTGCATCAATTAGCATAGGCAACAAGCGTTGCGTGCCCATGTAGCGCTAAGAGCAGCCTATGCACTTGCAAGCAGCCTTACTACACGACGGTGCATGTTGGGGTGATTTTTTACCCAAATTTTGATCTAAGGACTCTTATTGGATGTTAAATGAAGCTTATCACCTTAAAACCCTAAAGTCCATATTTTTGGAAGAGGAAGCCTCCATTTTTGGAGGAGGCACACATTCCTAAGGGGATTTGAGTTGAATCCATGGAGAAAGATAAGGAAAAACAAAAGAAAAAAAATATTTTCTTTGTTTTAGCTTAGTATTTTAGTTTTAGTTTTTAGATTTTGGTTTTCTTTTCAATAAATCATCATGGGAGATGCACTTAGGGATCAAGAAGTTGGAGAGCAGAAGAAGATAAAGAGCTTGGAGCTTGTAACAACTTCAAAATGAGTTTTTTCATTCTCATTCTCTTCTTTATATTTTTATGATATGTAAATGTTATACCCTTGATATTGACTTGTTTAATTTAGTTATATAATAGTTGTTTTATAGAGTTTTGACTTTGCCTTATTATGAAGTGCTGATTTATTTTAAGTGTTTTTTCATGGTTGATTTGTGTTGTTATGCTCTTAATGCTTATATTTCACTTGGCAAATAAATTAGATGATTTTAGTATGTAGGGTTTGACGCTCGAGAGAGGGAAATTCCATATATGGATTGTTGAAAATGCAACTTAGGCGACCATAAGATTGAGAGATTTATAGTTCATTTGTAGTCATTAGGAGAATTAAAGCTTAACGAATGCTAACTTTTTAGTTCTAGATAGAGATATTGGAATCAGGTTTTTGAGCATATTATTCAATTTGATGCGAGATAATTAGATTAATTAAGAGGTTCTCAACTAATTAATCATGAGATTCACTTAATAATAAAATTAATGTGAATTAATTATGGTAAAATCGTAGTTAATTGTTTTCGTTATTTATTTGATTTGCTAGTTATTTTTATTAATTTCTTTTATTTTACTTTATCCAATCATTCAAACAATCTTAGAGCCAATCAATTTCAACAATCAACGCAAAATTAACCCAATCCTTATGCAATCGACATTTGGACTCTAGATCACTTTATTACATGCGACCAATGTATGCTTGGATGCATTGTCTCATCGAGCACATAACATAATTGGTTTTAACCTAGTTGACTCCAAAAAACCCCTCCAATTCATTCTACCTGGGATGGTTAGTTCTAACAAAAATCTGACAACATAACATCTTGTTTTTCTTAAAACCAAAATTTTAAACCTACAAGAAAACATGCTATAAATATAGCCATAACTACAAGACTCGCCACTTAGAAAATAATATTAAATAAAGTACACATTTCTAATTCAATCATCAATTTATAAAAACTAATATCAAACATAATACAATATTTAGCTCTCAATGATCAACATTTACATAAATCATCAAATACATAATAACAACAATAACAAACAACTGCTACTACTAGCTCTACAATGATTTTTTTAATAGAATTAAGGATAAGCTTTAGGGACCATTTGTGAAATTAACCCAAGAGTAATGCTTTGTCGGTTTTTTCATTTAATAATTGTTTTACAGTATCATAAAGTTTAGGGTTAATTTTACAAATGGTCCCTGAAGCTTACATTCAATCCTGATTTAGTCTTTAATGTTTAAAAAGTCCTATTTTGGTCTTTAATCTTTTACTTTTTGCTAATTTTAGTCCATCTATTAATTGGATGTTAATATTTAACGTCTTAAAATGCTCCATTTTGAGTTCAAAACCAAACAAGCATTTGTTAACATCTAAATTGAGTTTTGAGCGTAAAATTTAGACTTTGCCTCCACTCCTCCCCTTTTTAAATTAAATTCAAAAGATTTGAATTCAAATGCTATAATGTAGAAATTTCAAGATTCGCTTTTTCCCTCTCTAATCTTTTAGATGAAAAAATCATAACTTTTCTATTTTGTATTCAATTAAGACGATTCTTCTTTTATTACGTTCATAACAAAAGAAGGAATAGATTAAGATCCATATTACGTTAAAATTCAAATTTTAATAGAAAATACAACAAAAATATGAACCGATTGACAAACAAAATTTTCTCAAAACTTTAATTCCATCTTATATTACCAAAGAATTGTTTATAAATACTAGGATAAATTCCTTTTTGCGCCTTCCAAAGTTTTACAGATATTCTAATTTATTTAGAAAGGAAAAGATAAATAGAAGTTTTTAAACTATTTGAAAGAAATAACATATTTAGTCAGTAAATAAATTCTAGCTGTTACCGTCTGACATCAATTCCTCTCGAGGGGAGGTCTCATGCCCTAGCCACTGCTAAGCTCAGCCGTTGGACCACCGACGACCAGTTTTCTCAGCAATGATTGCCGATTTCTTCCCCTTTTCTTTTTCTGAAGGTTGTTTGATCCTCTATTTTGGCATGTTTTTGCTCCATTTTTTACCCTTTGTGGTGGTTGTGCCTTTTCAATGCGGATGTTCAGCTTTAGAGTCATTCCCATCAGACGGGTTCTTTGTTGTTTTTCCCCTTCCTTGGTCTTTTATAGCGATTTTCGCTAGGTTGTGGGCTGCCTTTCTCAGTTGGATTGGGTTCCTAAATGTTTGCTTGGTTTGGAGCTTTGTTTGCTGTGGAAGCTTACCTTGATCTCGTCACAGCTTCTTGTTTCAATTAGTTTGTTCTGTCTTAGGTTGGTTTCTACTGAGTTTTTCTTCAATTTGGAATTACTCTGGGTCAGTTACCGTTTATTCTAGCTGTTGTTTCGTGTTCAGTCTATACAAAATAAATTTTGTTTTAACGAAAATAAGCTATAAACTAAAAACTATTATATTTTAATTTATTTATTTTTATTCTCAATATATAATGAGCTAATTCCTTCACCTTTAAATAAAATGAAAAGACTAAGATAGGCACAAATTGAGGAGAAATAATAATAATAATGATATTAATAATAATCATAAGAGGCACAAAACTACCAAAAAAAAAAACAGTGAAGGGGAATGTTCCATAATTTGCCCGCCTGCTACATTTTGTTTTGATTCGTTCCATTGTCCAGGAATCTTTTGGGTTGCTCTATGTCATGTCAACGCCCTCACCCTGACTTTCAACATCTGTCCCTTTCCAAGGAAAAGCTAACTCAATTTTTGATTCCTGTACCTCGCTTTCTCCGCCTCCCCCTTTTTCAATCCCAAGGAATAATCTGCCTTGCTCTTCTGTAAGTTGATTGATATTTCTACTCTGATTCTGGCTTACTGATTTTAATAGTTCTGTGGTTCTGGTCTCTTGGATTTTATTTATCTAGTTTTTTTTTTTTTTTTTTAAATCTTTGAAGGGTTTAGGGCTTTTTTTGGTTTTTTGTTATTTATTTTTGTTTTTTGTTTTTTGTTTTTTTGTTTTTGGTGAGCTTCTGGTTTTTGTTTCTTTTTTGTTCGTGAATTTTTTCGCACCCTTTTCTTTTTGTAGAATTCTTTTCACGAGTAATATGATGTTTTAGTAATTAGTATTGTTTTTTTATTCGTGGGTTGTAATGCATACTCTTTTGTTTTCTCATATCTGATCGCTTCTTCTATTAAAGTTCAACCTCGTTTTGGACTGAATTGGCATATAAGGCCTAGACTTGTCTTCGAACCGTGTGACTTTTTTCCCTTTCTCTTTCAACATGCAAGTTACGTTGGATATGCTTTTCAGACAGAAAATCTGAAGCTTTGGTAGATTTTATATTTTGTTGATAGAAATAGGTTTTCCATCTAGACTATTTGTAACCTTGATATTACTAGTTTATGATAGTATTATTTCTTGGAAATAAGAAAGTACTGCTTAGAATTAGGCACTACTTTTTTTTTTCCAAAAAAAAAAAAAAAAATCGTTTAGTGGTTTTTGGCATGGGGCCTCGGGTGAAGAGCATAGAGCCATGAGCTTGCTTCTTCTCATAGTGCTCCAGATATGAATGGCCTTGTTGTTACTGAATGGATATTTTGTTTCCATTTTGTTAATTTTTAGGAGGCAAACAATGCATTGCATCTTTTCTTAATCTTATTTTTTTATTTTTTTATTTTTGTTACCTATTTGCTATCTATTTCCCTTTTGTGTTGCTGGTCTTAAATTTATTGAGATGAGGTCTTAGTAGCAGCCAAAAGATAAGGGTAAATGCAGTTTAAAAAAAAAAAAAAAAGAGTCACTTTTAAAAGGGTTATGAGTTTTGTCCAATTATATTCCTTGTAAGATTTCACTTTAATTTTAGTGACTCTTTGATTAAAAATAGAGGTCGTCAAGGTCTCTTTTATTTTGTTAAGCTGTTGTTGATGCCTATATGTTGATATGCATGTGCTTGATTATATTATAACTATGATTTGAATTAGCTCAATATTTGTGAATTACGAGGTGTTAATCAATAAAGATTTGCCTCACGGATTCAGGTGCAGACATTTCAACCATGTCAACTTCGTCAACCGCCAGAATTCCCTCTCGTTGCATGCGCAAATTCGCACCGCAGAAACAACTCACCAGTGCCCTTGTCAAATGCCCATCTGCTCTCGGAACAGCGAGGAACATCTGCAAGACATTCGGCCTAAAAGCAACCCAATCTTTTAAAGCATCAATGGCTACCTACAAGGCTAAGCTGATTTGTGAGGATGGGTCGGAGCATGAGTTTGAGGCTTCGAATGATTGTTACATCTTGGATTCTGCAGAAAATGCGGGAGTTGAGCTCCCTTACTCTTGCAGGGTCCGATGGCTCTTTCCTGGACGAAAAGCAGGTGGAGGAGGGCTACTTGCTGACTTGCGTCTCATACCCGACTTCAGATTGCGTGATTCATACTCACAAGGAAACTGAGCTTTACTAAACAAAATGTAATTTGGTGTTGGAATTGAGTAGGGAATTTGGCATTGATTTTCCGAACCTTGGACTTTTTGTTATTGTACCGTCACCTTTATAAGGATGTTTGACTTTATTACGGAAAGCCACCAAAGTTTGACTTCTAGGAATGTTTATTCTGCAATGCCGTCGGCGTTCAAAAATTTGTGTCCTTGAAATGTTTTGCATTCAATAAATTTGTCTTTTCGAGCTGAATCAAAATCAAGGTGCTTGTTTTGCTCCCACATGGTCCTGGGTTCAATTTCTCAATGTCACCTTCATGGTATAAGAATAATCATTTGAGTTTTATGCTCTACTTTCCAACTCTGGCTTGTTAATCGTTGGTGGATTTTGGGTCCCCTTTCTGTAAATATTTTATGTTTGAGAGAATATTCACTGGCAATGAGAGAATAGGACACAAAGCTTCGAGGTTGTCACTACAACTTCAGTTATTCAAACAAGAATTAGACTTTTGGCGCATGTTCTAGTGTTTTCATACTATTGCTCAAGATACTTTAGACCAAGGCTGGTAATAAAATTAGTAACAAACGCAAGCACAAAGTCAAAAACTTGTGTACTTTGTCTTAGACTTCTCAAGCGACGAAGGCTGAACTCCTTTCTGGTTTTCTTTCATCTTGTTGCCAATTTTGTGGTGTTCTAGTCCATTTTTAGCGGTGGTCGACTCGTCACCAGAGTCTTCATCGGTGTTATATGGCTCTTAGTCTCTTGATCCTTGCTATATTTGAGTTGTCTACTGCCTAAAGAGGTATGTTTGAAAGAGACATTTGTGTCAATTAGTTGTGTCCTTTTATTTTCCTCTTGTTAAAACTTGGAACTTTTGCATTAGAGCTTCAAAAGAATTGCTACAAAAGTGTGTCCCTTGAGCACTAATTATAGCACATGGCGTACCATACCTTGCTAAAATGTTTTCCTTCAAGAATTTCACAACAATCGTATTATCATTGGAATGACATGCTATGGCTATAATACATTTTGAAACATAATCCACAACAAGGAGGACGTAAAGATATCCAAAGGAAGACGAAAATGGTCCCATAAAGTCTATTCCCGAGCAATCAAATATTTCTATTATAGTAATTGGGTTAAGTGGTATCATATGACGGCAGGACAAACTACCTAACTTTTGACACCTTTCATAAGAATGACAATAATGATAAGTGTCTTTGAACAAAGTGGGCCAATAAGGACCTCACTATAAGATTTTTGCGGCGGTTTTCTTTATAGAAAAATGACCAGCACATGCATTCCTATGACAAAACCTTAAGAAACTAAACATTTCATCCTCAGGAATATGTCTCATGATTTGGTCATGATAGACATGAAAAGATAAGACTCATCCCATTAGAAATTACACACTTCAATCAAAAACTTTCTTTTATCTTGAAAACTCCAACTGTTAGACATAGTGCCTTAAGGGGTAAAATGTTGTAATATGTTTTAGAGATATTTTATCAATAAAGAGTTTATTATTATACCAAATGCCGTCCTCTTTATGTTCGTTTTTGTTGAGTGCATGATAAGCAAACAAAAGTCTGATATTGTCGATCTAAGAATCGTACATATGATGGACAGATTATGTGGAATACATGAATCTTAAAGGTGATGGCCTAAATCATAAGATTCGTAATCATGGGAATAAAGTTGGGCGCTTTATTCATGTTAAGATTGTTATATTGTCTATATCCCTTATGGGAGAGGGCTTGTCTTGGTCATCGAAGTAGGACTCTGTGAGTAGAAACTTTGGTGCATTGTCATAGGTGACGATGTATTAGATCGGGCCATAAAAGTTGAATTGATTTGGTTAATAATTCCATTTAAGTAAATCAATTCACTTTAGACAATCATAAGTATTGTGTCTTAATCCTGAAAAGACTAATGGGCTTGTATTCTTAACTTATGTCTTTTGATGTACCAAAGGGTGACATCCTGACTTTATGATGGTATGCATATCGATACGTCAGATGCGTGACTCATGATTGACGTAGAATCATTATTCGTAGATATGGAATCCATAGCTTTTTTTGTTGAGTTAATGATATTCTCTTATATGCATTATCTTGTAATTGGAAGACTCGACTGCTCAACCATTGGGATACATAGGTGTAACCGAATGGTATACTATCTATGGATAGTAAGTATTCCAATGGCGTGATAATGGAACGTAAGACAAAAATAATCAAGAAGGTCAAATAGAATTTATCCTTAAGCCGATTACGAATATCCTATGGAGATATAACACATTATCATATGTTATGAATGGTTAGCTTATTGAAGCTTCGTAATTTTATATAGTTCGAGAATGCAGCTTTAATCTTTTAGTAGAGTAACGTTAGAGTTGATAATTATAAAATATACATTTGGGATATTGTATTTTATAATTATAAGAGCTTGAACTATATATATCCATCAAATCCCCTTTGCTAGCTCATTATATAATCCTATAACGATACGACATGTTTCTCCTACATATTGGTGACTTATGTTAAATTATTAGATTGGTTGAAATTCAATAAGATTGGATTTAATAATTTATATTAGTTTATTAGTTGAATTAATTTTGTAAATTAATTCAAGATGAACATGTTGAATTATTTGGATAATATTTTATTTTCTATAGGATTATCTGGATATGACTGTGGTTATCAAATAACCTCTCTATTAGGTTATTTAAATTAAAACTAAGGCTCTATCTAAAATTGTCGAGTGGATAATAAGATATTCTAAATGATCAAAATTATCGTAAGTTCGACAAGCTGATGGGAAACTTCAGCCATCGGCTTGCCAATGGGATAAGTTTGGCAGGCTGATCTACCAAATCAGCTTGCAGAAATTGCGATAATCTATATATGCATTTTTGACATGTTTTCATTAAAAGATCTAGACTCAAATTTTGAGGCCTAATCTGATAAGATTTAACCCCAAATTCGACCACTAGAGATAAATGGTAAGTTTTTTCAATTATTTAGATCATTTGAGAAGCAAAGAGTGAGCACTCTAATTTAAGGAACTCTGAAACTCCAAGAAAACTATTATTCAACATCAAGAACCTTAGTTCTAGGTCTTCTCAAGTGGTTGGAAGGAAAGTCGCTAAAAGAAAAGCTATACAATGTATGACCACATACACTCCGGTCGTGGAAAAATAATAGCATAGAAGACCAATTGGTTGAGATTCTTCTGTGACGTTCTTCTCTTCACAAATTGTTGCTGCTTTCTGGTTCACAAAAGTGGTTAGTAAGATCTATCAATGATTTATGTATTTAGCATGTCAAACTCGTGTTTTAGAAAATACACTGATTTAAAATTTTTAAAATTCTATTGCGTATTGTTTTTCTAACAATTGGTATCAGTGCCAGGTTTATACGTTGTTTTTTAGGTTTGTGATCATGCTATATACATGAATTATGTGATCTTATTCTCTTTTATGCGTAAATTTAAGTTTTTAGAGAGTTGGCAATCTAGGGTTTCTATATAATTAAATGTTATTGTGAGATTATATGGTAAATGTTTATTAATTAATTATGGTTGATTAAATTTTTATTTAATTATTTATTTATTAATTAATTGTACCAGTTATGGTTCCTTAGAGGTTAGAATGTGTATCTAGGTTTTTCATGTAATTAGATGGCGATCTATCATCACCGTCTAGGAATTATTATTTTAATTTTAAATTTGTAAAATTTTGTAATTAAATAATCATTCGAAGTGCAGACGAATCTAGAAGATGAAGATGATAGAGTTCCATTGTTTTTCCATGTATATAATTTTCTTTATGTTTTTGAATTGTTGAAAATAAGATTGAAAAAATTGCTTAAACACTATTTTTTGAAAAAATGCAAGTTTAGCTCGATTGGTAAGTCGAAACCATCGGTTTGATAAGCTGATGGTCATAGACCAGCAGGTCAAACTTCCAGTTCAGTAGGCTGGCAGCAGGGCAGAACATTTTTCAAAAAAGGTGCATTTTTCAATGTAGTTTTAAATTTTATTTTTGAGACGATTATGAGAAACATGAAATTTTATGATGACCAGAAAAACAAAACTTTTGATCTATGAAAGAATAAAGAATTAAAGATGGATGCCATATGAAGAAGGATACAACTTGAAGATATAAGATGAAAAATTGATAATGTATTTTGATTGATCTTTTGTAATCTTTATTTTCTTTTCTCTAGGATAGAACCATAATATTACAGCTATTTATTTATTGTTTTGCTTGTAGCTTTGCATGTTGCTTTACTTGTCTGCATTATGATATGATTTGCTATGTATGTTGATTACATGCCATGTAGAATAGGGAATGCCGCTCATTAAAAATTATTCATGTATGTTAACATGAAACCTTGGTTTTTCAAAATATTGAGTGGGAGAGGGTTTTTGAAGAGAAGACCTACGGCCTCTATAGTTGGTCCATAGGTAGCACATGGTGGTTCCAACACCTAGAAAGGGATTTCACCATTTACCGGGCTGGATCTCTGAAGAGATAATTTATTTTAGCATGATTTATCATTGTAAACCCCTAGGTGACGATTCTAAATTATGGATAAAATAATCAAAATGATGGTTATACACTTAAGATTAATTTTATTACTGACCTGCCCTAGGAGCTCTATTAATGAAATTAATGACCAAGGAAAATGATTATTAATATATGCTAGATCAGACGGGTCTTGGACGACATATATTAATCAGAGGAGATTTGTGTTCCTATGAATTTGGCAAGTTTTCCCTAGGCGGCTTGTTGAATTCTGAGTTGGAAATTATCATTATAAGGTTGTGATTTTTTTTTTTCAAGATTTTGACACATAAACACACTTGTTTGTTTACTTGTTTGTGTTATTTAACTAAACTTTTGTGGAATGTTTGCTTATATATGGTATATGAATCCTTATTATAGTACAAAAATATATTATAAAATATTTTACAAATAAGGGAAGGTAAAGATATTACTTTGAAAGTGTTTTCTCATCGTTTGATGCTTTGAATTGAACAAATATTTCTTCAAACTCCGTTCCTAGTAGACAGTCGTCAAAGAGTACCTTCCTCCTATAGTAAGTGTCGAAAGACACTACATACAGGTCTTGTATGGACATGCCCTCAAGATTGACAAAACATGGAACATTTAAACTTGTGAAACTTAGATTCATTTTATTTTCTTAGTAAGTCCCTTAAAATGATGCTAGAGGTGGTTGAAGAGGTAGTGGCCATATAGGATATTGGTAAGATGGTCTTTGGTGAGCTCTTGTGACAACTGAGATTGAGAACCTATGACTAAAGATGATGATTGCTCCTCTTCATATAGGGTATCCTCCAAACTTTTCTTTTTTAGATTTTCTAAAGAATTTTTAGGTTGAAAGGATGGTTCTGAAGTTTGGGTGTTAGGCCAAGGTTCTAAATTGTTCTCTTTCCATGCACTGTTCCTTATCTTAAATATATTTAAGTGTTAAGATTATGTAACTAAGTAATAGCCATACAAGTAGGGTCATTACAGATCCACAACATCTTCCATAGCTTATTGAGAACAATAGAAATAGAAGTTTGAAATCTATCATAGCATGATAGGGCATCGCCTCTCAGTAGAAGAGCCATGTGATTGTCATAATTTTAATGTAAACTATTTCCTACCTAAATAATATTTTGGAAAATTACATGAAAAGAAACCGTTTCCAAATCTCGGTGGAAGTAAATGTTGGAAAACAATATCGCAACAGAATTTTAAAACGTCTAAATGATGTTGTTTTATAGAATCGAATTAGGCACGCTATATATCATATATTATTCTTAGATCTTTGTACCTCTAGAAGATCAATAACTTCACTTCTGATTAAATTAATTTTGTAGAACTACTACACAAGAATTGCGTCCAAAAGAGTCTCTAACAACTGTTCATTTTTATTATTATCTTTTTCATGACTGGAGTGCGAATGGACACATGTCGTTTAGTCTTCATCTTGGCAACGGATCTCCTTCCAACTACAAGAGAAAACCAAGAATAACTATTATTGATATAAGACAAAAATCCTATAAGAGTTCTAAAGTTTCTCTCTCTAGAAAACTCCCTCTAAATTTCTCTAGTGATCTACCAAACAATAGAAACAAGTTTCTTATTTATAGTTGATAGTAGGACATCAATTCTACTCAAATAAGGTTTTCAAATTTGTCTTTAGGCCAAAAGATCATGTCACAACACATAATTATGTGTTAGTCCCCGAAGTTGACTAGTTGATCGGTCGAGGCCAAAGAGTAACACTTTCATGGCATAATTGTATCGGTCGACCAGTTCTTGCCTAATTGGACACTTTCCTATTTTATTTGACTTGAGAATTTGTTATAGAGCCTCGGTTTTAATTCAAATAACCTAATATAGTAGTTATTTGATTAAAAAGTCATATACGGATAATCCCATAATAAAATAAACAAAAATCATTTAACATGTTTATTTTAAATTAATTCAATGAACAAACTAACTGAATTATTACAATCGAATCAACCAAACTTGAACTGATCGTGAAATTAACATAAGTAACCAATTTGTAAGAAAAACACATCATATCGTTAAAGGAAAATTATGACCTAACAAAAGGGATCCGGTGGACATAAATAAATCAAGCTCCTGTAATTATAAGATGATATGTTTTAGATACATTCATTTTATAATTACCAACTCTAATGTTTTTCTACTAGGAGCTTAGAGTTGTACTCTTGAATTATATACTAAATTACAAAACTCCAATAAGTTTTTTGTCTATAATATATCATGTGCAAAGAACTAAATAACAAAACTCCAAACTTAGGACTAAAATGCAAAGAAACTTTGTTTCTTCACCACTTGCCACAACTTGTTCTTCAAGGGGAGATGTAGAAATTTTTCCACCATTTGGGTGTTTCCTAATGGCCCCACATTATTTTTTTGTACAGTTTAAATTTACATTCAATATTTTTCATATACATTTGGTATATTTCCTAAACTACCAATATTTTTTTTCTATATAATTTACAAGGTCTCATAACTTTCTATATCAATCCACATTCTCCAAAGTATAAATCTTATACTGCTTAATTTTATACAGTCTAATTTCTATACTACTTAACTTTATACATTATAATTTCTACACTACTTAACTCTATGAGTGTAATTCTTATTCTATTACTGTATAATTTTTCATATTTTCCTTTTATTATATTTCCATCTTAAAATTCATTGCGTTTCATTTTGTAACAATTAAGCTTTCTAGCTTAGTTTCCTTGCTTGTCAACTAATCTTTATGTTTAATTCGTACTTTTTTTAGAACTTACATTAAAAATTCTGTACTTACTCTTATAGAATTTATCATAAAAATCATATTTAAACGATAATCTTCATGAAATGTATTTTGCTTAACATAATCCTTAAATATTTTACACGCAATGAACTTAAAAATTTCTTGAGTATTACACCATATTACAATAAAAGATGAACAAGTAACTCCTAATACTAGCCTATTTGATTTACCAGTTTGAACCGCTTTAAATATATGTAAAGAATAGCATGTTCAATATTTTAAAAATAATAAAGACCAAAAAAATACCCTTATTTGTACTGTTGTCATTTTTTTCATTCTTTTTCTTTTTTTTTTCCTTTTTTTTTCTTCTTCTTCTTTCTTCCGGTTTTCATTTCTTTCTCAATTTCTTTCTCCTTCCACTGTCACTCTGTTTCTCTCTCCTTTGTCAATCCTTTCTCCTTCCTCTCTCTTGCTCCTCCATCACACACAAGCTTAATGACAAAGACAAAGTTGATCTTGGAGCCGAATGTCGAGTTCTCGATGGAAATCATAAACCTTGAGATCACCGAGCCGTGAGATCTCCATATCTAAGTCAACGACGATAGTCGGAGCCATCGGTGTCAGATTGGAGCTCGCGTCAAAGAGATCACATAATGACCTGTACTCCATCGATCTCGAAGCTTTATCATCATACTTCGTCCTTCATCTTTGTACTTTATCGATCATGCGATCTCTTTAGCTGTCATGTTTGGATCTCAGGTAGAGAAAGCCTAGGGCATCGTCGATGGCCACACAGTGGCGTTGGAGATCTATGTTGGTGGAGTTACAACATGGAGTTTCTTTGTCGATTTTTGCAAAATAGAGGTGGCTATGCCTATGCAATGCAACAGTACTAAAAAAAAAATGTTGAGGGAGAGAAAGACATACAATAGAGGTAACAAGAAAGAAAAGGAAAAAATGAAAAAACTTGAAACAACTTGTCTCAGATCTAATACTTTTTTGTTTTATTTTTTTGAAATGGAATTTTGTTTGTAGATTAAGGTTTTACACAAAATCTACACTTGTGTATGGATTTTTGTATCTAAGTTTTGTTATGATTATGTTTGGTATTTTTCAGTTGGTGACGCCATTGGATGGAGATGGTGTTGTTTGGTAAATATGTACAGGTTAATACTGTATCTCCTGGTTGTCGATTGCTTAGCAAGGTCATTGGTGAATTTTTGTATTTACACGTTAATACATTATTTACATATTAATACTGTATTTTCTCACTGCCAATGATCCGGCGAAGTTGTCAATGATATTTCTTACACATTCATACAATATTTACAAGTTAATACTGTATTTTTCAAGACATTGGTGGCCCGATGAAGTCGTCTGTAAATTTTTATATTTATCCAGTAATAACATTTTACGCTAATATTGTATTTTCCAATAGTCAATAGTCCGGTGAAGTCGCTAGTGAATTTTTGTATTTACACGATAATATAGTATTTACATGTTAATGCTATATTTCTTGGCTATTGACGGTCTGATAAAGTCGCAGGTAAATTTTTTTATTTTTTTAAAAATTACAATATCACTTGTAAATACAGTATTTCCTCGCTAGTGTCGGTGAAGGAAGAAGGAGAGAGATGTAAAAGAAAAGCAAGTGAGAGTATTTTAGTGTTTTTGTTCTTAATTTCTCATAATATGTTACTTAATATACATTTTAAACTAATATGAGATTTTTTTAGTTTTACCTAAATATATCATTTTGCTCTATTTTGCTTTTAAAGGGCTGCAAGTCTTCCATCCTTTTCACTTTCTAACAACAAATTTAGAGGAATACATTGACCACAGCATCTTCAATGCCGCAAGATCTTGCGACTTAAGGCACACTTTGCCTCTACGGTTTTTCTCCATAAAAACCAGCACAATGCGCCGACTTTCCCTGTTTTCCCATACTGGATACTCTCGTAAGTTTACACACAAGTAAGAGTAATTCGGGAAGCATCACATGTGGGTGAATCACCTGGCCGAATTCAATACGTATACGCAAACTACTGGCAAATAAATGTCAATGACCAAACCGACTGGAAGCCCACATCAAGATACACAAAGACCGAGAATATTTAAACATAGCCCATACTTTAATTAATAATTTTTGGGGAAAATTTTAAATTAATACTCCCCATTTGGTATCTTCATATTTAAGGAATATTTAGTATTGACTCATCGTTCTTTGAGAAATTTTTTTTTAATATCTCGGAGGTTTTTATTGAGGACACAAAAAAAAAAAATTATCTTTTCGTATAGTTGATTGAAATTTTGAGTTTAAAAAAAAAATACCAAAACTTAAATTTTACCATATCCATTGAAACTCACTCTCGTCTTCATCCCCAAAATCTACCATTTGCATCGAAACTCAAAAACCCATCCCTAAAACTCTCTCTCTCATCCTCATCCCCAAAATCTACTATATCCACTGTGCTCCTTCGCCCCCCCGCTCCATCGCTACCATGCTCTCACTATCCAGACTTTGTCAGGGACGCTAGGGCATATTTTTACTATCTATTTCCCTCTTTTTCTTTCTCGATTTCTTCTCTTTCTTTTGGAGGATTTCATGGCCATCATTGTAAGAAATTAGGGAGAAGATGTTCTGGGTATGGCTTTGTTGATTGTGGTGAAGCTTTTGGCGAATCTATTTCTGTGTTTTGGGTTCAATCTCGATGACCGATGACGCGACAAAGACTAGAGTTTCAGAACTAAGATGGCAAAGAGCATGAGGCCAAGATACATGGCCGAGATCACCGGAGTCGTGGAGAAGAGAGAGAAAAGAAGAGAGGGAGACAAGAGAGAAGAAAAAAATAAAAATGGAAAAAAGATGGGTGGGTCACGGGTAGAGGCTCGTCGGGGTCATGGGTTGGGGTGGTCGAGGTCGCACGTAGGGTCACCAATTGGGGTAGGGTGGTTGGGCACATAGGAGGGTTTGTTAGCATGGGAAAAGGGGCCTGTGGGTGGGCAGGGGTATGCGATGGGGAGGAGCTGATTTTGGTTTTGATTTTCAGGGTTTTTTGTTTTGTAGAATAAAAATCAGATTTCAGTTTTTTGTTTTTTCCAGCCTTTGTTCTTTTTTTTTATACTCAAAATTTCATTCAACTATATAAAAATGTAATTTTGTCTTTTTATCTCTAAAAAATGCTCTGAGGTATTAAAAAAGTTTTCTCAAAGATTAAGATATCAATATTAAATATTTCAAAATACAAGGTGCTAAATACATATTTTGCTTCAATAGAGGTGCTAATTTGAAAATATACCTAGTTTTATGCGTGCAGTGTCTGTATATACAGGCATTAATTATTTGACGAGGTTGTTGGCTGGCAAGAAGAGGATTTAATCAATCTATAAAGTGCCGTCCCTTACGAGAGACAACAGAGAGTTTTTGATTTTGCAAGATTGGATCAGTAATGGCGAGATATTCTTCTTCTACTTCTTCTTTCATCTTCCAAATCATTCTGGTCCTTCTTACCATCTCAGGTTTCTTTCTTTTTCATCATGGCTTTTGGTTCCCCAGAATGTGCAAGCAAACGCAGAAGGAAAAAGGCAAAAACAAAAAAAAAAAAGAAAGAATAGAAAAAAGTTTGTCTTAGTTTTAATAAAGTCCTTGAATTCTTTCTCATCTGGCTGTTATTAGTTCATTTCCTTTTTTTAGCTTTCCTTAAGTAGGTCTTTCTTTCTTTTCTTTCTTTTTCATTTACTTTTTCTTTTTTTCTTTGGGTTCGAAGAAACAAAACCAAGCAATATAAACTTCTTTTTTGCTATCTCGTTCTCAGGAGTCTGATCTATAGTAATGAACTTTCAACGCAGTTTCTAAACTATTCATTTTCCCAGATTCAGCTGTTTTGGACTGATGGTCGTCTTACTCTGTTTTTGTCTTATAGATTACTCTGTTTACTTATGCACCATTTTTTCATAACCCTTCAAACTACCCAATTCATTTTCTCCTTTTAACAATGAAGTCCATGTGGTTCTTAAATTTTACATAATTATGCCCTTATCTTAACAATTAAATCTTCCTTCACATTTTCTTTCCACTTCAACTCTGTTTTCTTTGAATTGCATACCCAGTATTTGTTTCACACTTCAATCAATACTTAAACAATTTAAACTACTTGATTTGTGCTATCATTCTCTTTTACTATTATTCCATATTCAAAATTCGGATCTAAAATGGAATCACATAAATCCAGCTATTGTCTCAAATAATGAAGTATTGTTAATTTTGATCAAATGGTTATTGTAGTTATTGATCCCTGCTAACAAAATTTTTCCCTTCGTCACTGATTGCAGATTCTTCTCTCAGAGTGGTCGGCCTCAGCGTCGGCATAAACTACGGACAGATAGCAAACAACCTGCCGTCGCCGTCACGGGTTGCCGTCCTCCTCCGGTCCCTCAACGTCAGCCGTATCAAGCTCTACGATGCCGATCCGAATGTCCTCACAGCCTTTTCGAATTCTGGCGTTTCGTTCATCGTCGGCCTTGGCAATGAGTACCTCCAGAACTTGACGGACCCTATCGAGGCTCAGAACTGGATCTCCCAACATCTCTCCCCACACCTCCCCCAGACCAGAATAGCCTCCATAACAGTCGGGAACGAGGTCTTCAACTCAAACGATACTCAACTCATGTCGTCTCTCCTTCCCGCCATGCAAACCGTCCACAGCACTCTCGTTAATCTTGGACTTGACAAGCAAGTAACGGTCACAACGGCTCATTCTCTCGCAATTTTGTCAAACTCTTACCCGCCATCCTCAGGCGCTTTTCGAGAAGATCTCGCGGACTATCTTCAGCCATTGTTGAACTTCCATGCTCAAATCAAGTCCCCATTTCTCGTCAATGCTTATCCGTATTTCGCATACAAAGATAACCCGAACGAAGTTCCATTGGAGTACGTTCTGTTTCAGCCGAATCAGGGGATGACCGATCCGAATACTAATTTGCACTATGACAACATGTTGTATGCTCAGCTTGATGCCGTTTACTCGGCGATTAGGGCGATGGGGCATAACGACATTGAGGTGAGGATATCGGAGACTGGATGGCCATCGAGGGGGGACTCAAATGAGGCCGGTGCGACACTGGAGAATGCAGGGCTCTACAATGGGAATTTGCTTAGGAGAATTGAGCAGAGGCAGGGGACCCCGGCAAGGCCGTCGGTTCCTGTGGACATTTACGTTTTCGCTCTGTTTAATGAGAATTTGAAGCCTGGGCCGGCGTCGGAGAGGAACTACGGGCTCTACTATCCGGATGGGACTCCGGTTTATAATATCGGGTTGCAGGGGTATCTGCCGGAGCTGGCTATGGATACGGATTCGGCTTCTGTACCAATTGTAAGTCTCTGGCAACATTCATTTGCAACCGTTTGATTCTGATATAAGATGACAGTTCAAACTCTTAGGGCAATAGAAAATAACAAGAAACAAAACAAATTATATTAGCATCAGTGAAATTTATCAACGATGGAGTATTCAAGTCTTGCTGTAAAATGTTCTAGGTATATTTCATTATTTTGGATTTTCATGTTTGATCTTATGGCTCTTTTTCCTCTTTATTGTTTTCTTGTGAAATCTCTCGTCTTATATGAAAGATACAATTATTAAATTGAAGATGCCATGCCGGAAGAGTTTTATTATATTTTGTTGAATCCAAATAAGTTGAATGTGATTTTTTTTTTTTTCCTTAAAAGTGTGATTCAGTTGAGGTAGTTCGATGAAAAGTTGATCTAATTCCCATTTTTTGTGTTTCTTTTGCAGGCTTTGTCAATCTTCAATTTTTTGATCCTTATTATTACCTACTTAATATGTGGTCAAGCCACTTGTTAGCTGATGGATGAAGAGGTGTCCAAACCATAGATTGTTTAAATGCAGAAAATCTTCTTACAGGTAAATAGGAACTTTCTTTCCTTTTCATTGTCATTTTTGTCCCCTCACTTTTATCCCTTGCCCTCACCATTATGATGGAGATTCAACAATCGTGATCCTCCATATATTTATGATAAGGACTAAACGTTATTTCTTCATTTTCCACTTGATTTTCATTGCACTTTCCTTTGGATTCCCTTGAAAATTCAACAGAAGAAGAACTATTTAGAATAAGCAGTAAAATCATCATACATGATAGAAATTTGGAACTGAAGAATCACTTGGTGCTGTTTTTTAGGGAGAAAAAAAGCCTTATACATTCAAAACCACATCTAACCGGTAAAAATATGTAAAACTGACAAAAATCTTTCCGTTCAAAATAATATGTTACCAATAATTTTTATTTGGCACTTAGGTAGAATTTTCTTTTTTTTTTCCCCCCCACTTTTCTGCACCATATGGTATCTATGACGTAAGTTAATAGGTTGCTGTCCTCTTTATACATGCACCAAGTGGAAATGTATGGCCTCACATATAAAAGTTATGATTTTCAGAGCTGTATCAAGCTCAACTTTATAAATATGAGTCTCTAGCTTTTCCTTTTTTTATGGCTTGTTTGTTGAAGAAATTGCAATGTGTCTCAATATTCCTTATCCCCAACTTGCAATCGTGCATGTGAATCTTTCTTGGGACCAAAAATTCTGTGTGTCTTCAACAACACAAAAGTCCAAATCGGTTTCCATCGTAGAAAAGAGACCTTTTTACACTTTGTTTCCAATCATGATTTATTTTTTCCCAAGCAACCACAATTAGGAGTCTAGTCTAATCAAGTTTATCTTTGATTCCAATTCTATTTTAATAATGTCTTATCTAGTTGTTCATATTCATAAAAGTTGTCTTTCTATTACCAAAAGGGAATAACAATTCATTGCATCAAGCGCTCAGACAGCTCGTTAGCAACAACCCATGTTAGTTTCCAGTTCACATTGGCCTTCCCCCAAAAATAAGAAATCTATTTAATTAATAGCTCCTTTTTCTATAATAAATCTTCACTTGATTAACGATGAGAGATTAAAAAAATTGGAATATTTTACATTCCGACAGGACCAGCCACTTGTCAGAGGAGTGGGACCTACCGGTTGGCATCCACACTTGTCTAACATCCCAATTGGGATTGGGATGTTTAGGAGTACTCTAAAAAGTTTGGGTTACTGTAGTAGAACATTAGAAACGTTTTTGACAATAAATGACAATCATGTGTCAAATTGGGGATATTAATTTAGCAGCAAAGTATTTTCAATAATGGCGGTTAGCATGCTTTTAGAGACCTGGGGGTGCTATCTCATATATGCAAGTTGAAGGTTTGATTATTCTTTAATAATTAGGCCGTCAAAAACAGATGACATTATTATATAGATATTTTCTTTCCATGAATATTTTTCCTTCGTATATGCTATTATATATATTTATGGCCGGTGGTGGCAAAGGAAAGAAAACCTTTTCCTACAAGAAAATTAAAATAAAAAATGTTAGAATCATGTTTTTATCCTCCTTGTGAAATTGACGATGATGTTGAAAAGCGAGTTACGTGGCACAAAAGGACACTACTAATTTGAAATGGGTCACTAAAAGTGATGTGTGATGGCTTTCAACATCGTGGACCATGCGTGAGCTTTTTGCATTGTAGGATGCTCATCAGATTGGGCCCATTCAAGGATAAGATTGACAGATATCCGAACTACATATATTGTGATTTGCTAGCCAATTATCTGCTGGTGGATCACCAGATGTCCAATGGACTGCGCACACAACGCACAAATGTACACGTGTGTATTACATATTCTAATTTGTCAATGTCCATTTACGTCAACGTTTTCAAAGGGGGGTCTTTAAACACTGCTATTTATTATTTTCTAGCTTCATTGTCACAGATACGGGATACGTGAGATCAGAGCTGTTGACCATTGTTGTGTTAAGGAAACATCAAAATATAGGTTATTTTCTTGTTTATTTATTTACTTTTGCTGATCAGCCTAACTTGAGAGTCGCCTTGAGTGACTAAGGGCCTATTTGATTCGAGTATTTGAATGAAGATTTAAATTTTTGTGAGAAAAAATACTGTAATAAAATAATTCGAATCGTGATTTGAGTATCGAAACAAACAGGCCCTAATAATTAAAGATTGAGATTCTATTCTTCGTGAAGGTCATACCAGAGAATTGTTACACAAGGAGGTTGAGCTTTCTAGTCCCTTATCTGTATGAGGACTAAGCACAGCTTGATAAAGGGTGGATTCCGGAAGAGTTGAGAATTCCACTTATTTATAAGGAAAAAAAATATAAAGCCGTAAAAGAAATTAATAATTAGCTCATATATACGAAATGTTGTTCATAATTACTAAAATAGCTCTGTGATATCACTGCTTAATATTTTTTTTTTTATTTTTATTACTGCTCCTTGAGGACCTCTAATGCTCTTTCTTTAGCAATTGTATAATAGGATTTTTTTATTTAACAAAAAAGTTGGATACTACTGATTTTAACTTCCTTGGCCAACTTAGCATTTCTCACCTTAGAATATGTACATAAACTGAACCATGCTAGAACCATCACCACCATAGGTGATGGTGGTGGCATGCAATAAGGGACCTGCTCCATAGCTCTCTCTCAACTCCAGGGATTTGCCTTATTGTGTTCGTAGTTGATACTCATAAATAATAAATAATAAGGTTGTGTATTAATATGCATGAATCTTCAGAAAGTGTAGACGGCAGTATGGACCGTTTCTTTTGCATTCCATTTGGGGTCCTATTATATTTAGAAAGCAATGGTAGGTGGGAAGTGAAAACATCGCTGGTCCCTTTTTTCTATTGAGTAAAAAAAAAAAAAGAGAGAGAGAGAGAAAAAAAAAAAGGACTGGATTAGAGTTGGGATTCTCTCCCCATTATGATCGTTGAAAGAAGAAAAGGAGAAAAGTTGAAGTGCAAGCACAAATATGGTTTGATACATAGCCAGGCGGCATCATAAATCATTAAAAAAATGGTGGCAGGTAGGCCATCACCGGGGAAGGAGTCATGCAATTCAGCTAACTTCGCGTTTAATAATTTAGTTAATTTTTAAAAGGTGTATGGTTTATTTTATAATAATTCCATTGACATATTTGTTGCATTATTTGCAGGTTGATAGTCGTACAATAGCTGTTAAATGCCTGCCAATTGTGTTACAAAGAGGTTCAATTTTTTCAGCAGTGGAGATTTTCTGTTTTAAAGATGCAGAAGATCCATCTTGTGAGACGATAATCACTCAAATCCATTTTCTATAACATTTTAGAAGGCCATAAGCGAAATGGGTGATTCATATACAAAGCAAAACAAAGAAAGGGAAGGGCATTAGAAAAAAAAAATTCAAGTAACAAGGTAGACTGAATTCTAATAATTGAGATCTTGGCGGTGCGTGCTCTAACATCTTTTAAGTGGAATTATAGGGCTTGTTTTTTAGGTGAAGGAATTTTAGGTTTTCCATTGTGATATTTGTATATGGATTTTTATTCTTATAATAGATAGCAGCCAGCAGGATTTTATTTTTAAGAAGTGGATTGTTATGGCATCTTTTCTTTCTTGGTGAATTCCTTATTAATGCTTTTCCAGTTTTTCTTTCAATTTAATGAATGTCGGCCTACCTTATCTTATCTTCTTAGAGTTGGTTGAATAGTACCCAAAATATTCCTAAGGGGGACTATTAGCCATTCAATGTGATTATTATTGTGATAATCTAGCGACGAAGTCAGGATTTTTTATGAGGAGCTAATACCTATCATAAAATTTCTAACCAAGATCGATAGTTATCAATGTTCTACAATTTTCCTTATTCGGTTTTCATATCTTTTTGAGTGTATACAAATAAAGTATCATTCCTTTAACAAAAAAAAAAAAAAAAAGAATATAGTATCCTTCATTAATTGATTTCTCATTTGATTGTGTAGTCTATTATTCACAAAATTTAGAGAAGAAAAGGATTTAAAAAAAAAAGAAAAAAAGAAAAAAGACCTCTAAATGGTAACAATACACCCGAAAAAATTAATTCTAATACAAAACGCCCCTAAAAATTCTACTATTATCTTCTATAACTCAATCAAATAAAAAGTAGTATGAAATAAAGTGGGAAAATTAAAAAAAAAAATGAGTTAAGGGGAAAAAAACCAATTAGGACTAAATATGCTTATGATTTTTGTTCATTGATGAGGTATTTTTTTTTCTTTGTCTTGGGCAATTACCTATTATTATGAAACTTAATTTGTTGAAGAAGACAAAAGAGATTAGAGTAGTACCATAAACCAGAGAACCACAAATGACAATCTTTCTATTTCTTCTCTATAGTTTTCCTTTGTTTGTGGTTAATAAAAACTTTAATATTATGGTATTCCTTGTTGAAGGGGTGAGTTTCATTTTAAGAGCCTTTACGAAAATTATTAGTTTTAATAACTTTTGGAGTATATAACTAATATACATATATTATATAGGTGGAAAAAAAGTTAAGGGAGGCCCCTAGCCTTCTTGATCTTCATCCCTGAATAATATATAGTATATTTGTTATAACACTATAAGGAAATAATAGTAAACTAAATACACAAGTAATAAGATTTTTTTTATTAATAGTCTCTCTCTGTCTTCTACTCTTTCTCGCCACTTCTAAATTTTCTCGTACAGATCTTGGCTTCCTATACAGCCTAGCCATTCTTAGATACATTATTTCATCAGAAAAGCTATAGTGCAATTGTTATAGAAGCTTCAAAAATTTGTTGGTATTGGAAATAATTCTTCAATATATCATAAATAAGGTATATAATATATTTACAATTCTCCTTCAAGAATTATTAAATAGATAAATTTGAAATTTTTGTAGAGACATCCACATCAATTGTTCACAACACTCCCCCTTGGATGTCTATCACATAAAATATTTACCTCCTTAAAACCTAACTAGAAGGAAAAAAAAAGTGAGAAAAAATTCTAGTGAAGGAAAAAGTACACAATATTCTTGTTGTATTACGCTTTGAAAGTTGTCTCATCAAAAACCTTGTTAGAAAAACCTAATAGGACAAAATCATGGCTAAGGAAAAAAAGTACAATGTGTAATTGACTCCCCCTCAAGTAAAAAAGAGTAGTGTGGCTAGAGGACATTGATTAAAGATCTTTAAGTGGATGCATTCTAATATTATACACCAACTTGTCAAATGTCATAGTAGGAAGTAATTTAATGCATAGATTTGCTAGGTTATCACTTCGAGTTTGTTAAACATCTATATCGCCTTTCTTTTGTAATTCATGAGTCAAAAAGATCTTTGGGAAAATATGTTTGGTCTTGTCATCCTTAATATAGCCTCCCTTGATTTGAGCAATTCATGATGCATTATCTCCATATAGTACTGTTGGGTTCTCTGATTTGATGGTAATTTGCATGTTTCTCATATGTTTTGAATTATAGATCTCATCCATACACATTCTTTGACTTGCTTCATAAAGTGCAACTATTTCAACATGGTTTGAAGAAGTTACATCAATAGTTTACGCTATGGAGTGCCATGATATTGTTGTAATGTTACATGTAAATACATGACCAATTTAGGATTAAGCTTTATATGGATTAGATAAATATCCAGCATCTGCAAAACCAACCAACTGTGATTTTGAACTTTTTAAATAAAATAGAACCTTATTAATTGTTCAATGAAGATCATGGAATATGTGTTTAATTCCTTTCTAATGTCTTTGGGTTGGTTCATGTGACACCCGTTATTCTCCTAAGGGTATTAAGGTAATTAGATTAATTTTTTAGTGTATAAAAAAAAAAAAAAAAAATTTGCTGATCATCATCTTCCGAGAAAATTCTAACCTTCACCGACCTCAATTTCTCTGCCCCACAACAACAAAATTCCCTTCTCTTCTTCCTCTTCATTCTTCTTCTCTCTCTTCTCTTCTCCTCCTATGTTTTTACGCGTCGGTGTTTCGAAGTTGCCGGCCTAACTCTCTCTCTGCAACTTCGTCTTCATTCATATATTAATTGAAAATCCCGAGAGGAGAGAGAAGCCCCGACTCGGCCTCTTGAGCGCGTGACTCGGAAGAACTCGAACCCGCCGATTCCGAGTCTGCGCAATCGGATTCTCTCGAACCTGGTCTTCGATCGGAGGACGTTCGAGAGCGACGGTGGGGCTTCGGAGCTCTACAAATCGGCGAAGACGGCGTGGGAAGTCGGGAGGAGGTTCTGGAAGGATCTAGAATCGGGGAACCTCCGAGTCGAAACCGAGTGGAATCGGACCGAGTCGTGCCCTCCCTCTGTGTCGTTGACTGGGTCGGAGTTCGAGTCGAGGAAGTCAGTGATGGTGATCCCCTGCGGGCTGACGCTGGGGTCGTATGTGACGCTTGTGGGGAAGCCGAGGGCGGCCCACGAGGAGGCGATGGGGGAGGGGGAAGAAGGGGTGATGGTGTCGCAGTTCAAGGTGGAGTTGTAGGGTCTGAAAACGGTTGAGGGGGGAGGAGCCGCCGAGGGTTCTGCATTTCAATCCGAGGTTGAAGGGGGACTGGAGTGGGAAGCCTGTGGTTGAGCTCAACACTTGCTACCGGATGCAGTGGGGATCTGCTCTCCGGTGTGAAGGATGGAAATCCAAAGCCGATGACGAAACTGTTGATGGCCAGTTGAAGTGTGAGAAGTGGATTCGTGATGATGACAATCATTTGGAGGAGGCCAAGGCAACATGGTGGTTAGGCAGGTTAATAGGCCGAATGAAGAAGGTGTCTGTTGACTGGCCGTACCCATTTGCAGAGGAGAGGCTCTTTGTGTTAACTCTTAGTGCCTGGTTGGAAGGTTACCATGTTAGTGTTGATGGGAGGCATGTTACCTCTTTTCCTTACCGCACAGGATTTACTCTTGAGGATGCCACCGGGCTGTTTGTGAGTGGCGATGTCGACGTCCACTCTGTATTGCTGCTTCATTGCCCTCGTCGCATCCTAGTTTTGCCCCACAGCGCCACCTTGAGATGTCAAGCAAATGGTGTGCTCCGCCTCTTCCTGAGGGAGAGGTTGAAATGTTCATTGGTATTCTTTCTGCAGGCAACCATTTTGCTGAGCGCATGGCTGTAAGAAAGTCCTGGATGAAGCACAATCTTATCAAATCGTCAAATGTGGTGGCTCGTTTTTTTTTTTGTAGCCCTGCATGCCAGAAAGGAAGTGAACGCCGAGTTAAAGAAAGAAGCGGAGTTCTTTGGTGATATTGTTGTAGTGCCTTACATGGATAGCTATGACCTTGTCGTGTTGAAGACAGTTGCTATTTGTGAATACGGGGTTCAATCCGTGTCTGCTAAGTATATTATGAAGTGCGATGATGATACATTTGTAAGAGTGGATGTTGTTCTTCAAGAAGCAAAGAGAGTACCTCAGGGAAAGAGTTTATATGTCGGAAACATAAACTACTATCATAAGCCCCTTCGTGCTGGTAAATGGGCCGTGACATATGAGCAAAATACTTAGAGAACTTCTTCAAGGCAGCCATAAAAACCAGCTACCATCACCTCAATTTGAGCAAGAATTTCAATCATACCGAAGTAAAGGAACCTGTTTTGAAGCCATTTCAAGCTTCCAACTAACCATAATCCGAGGATCAAGGGAGTATGGAGCTAACGTTAATTGATTCCAGGATTAAGAGACTGTTGATAAGCTTGAAAGGTAGGGATTCTATTACTCATCTTTTGTGAGGTTTTTATAGAATTAAAATTGATTGTTTTGCCGCAATATATATATATCTATGTTGAACTGATATTATATGAGTATCACATATGAAACTATGACATGGACTCGTCTTGTATTATACGGCAAGAAACATAATGAATTGACATATGTTATAAATTGAGAAGCATGGTTAGGAAAATTAACTCTATTAATAATGATTTAATATAGAGAAATTGTGAGACATGAAAAGGGCGACGGTTACGTCCTTGGGCATGAATACCCAAAAAGGTAAAATAGGGGGAAGGTGATGACGCTTCCTTGGGTTGAAAGTCCCAGAACACACTGTACAGGAATTGATTTGGTGAGGACTCGGGGCTTGATGTCCCCTCACCGGAACACCCTTGGAATGTTTATAGGGTGATCAAGTGCGCCCATTTGGGTTTCGATGAGTTGAGTGATACTCAATTTAACATGGATACCTAGGAACAATGATGATTGGTAATATTTGTATAAATGTGTAATTATGACACTTGGTAATGATTAACTACGGTATCCATAAGATGTGATCATAATAAACCTCATAATCTGGAATATGATGTGACTTACTAACCATGCAGATTTTAATGTGGTAATGATAAAAACCTAAAGGTGAGTAATGGCTTTCTCTACTGAGCATAGTGTTGCTCATTCCCTTATGTTTATATCTTTTCAGGACTCACTAAGTGTGAGGTGGCTACGAGAAATATAGTTGAGGAAGTGATGTAGCTATATTACATTGGGACTGCTTCAATCGTTGAGAATGTTCTTCATGATAATGTAAGCATCAACTGTTACTTTCTGTGACTGTATTACAATGTGTTGAGGGTTAAAATGATGATGACAACAGTTTATATTATTAAATTTAAGGTGCTACATTTAAAACTGTGGTTTATTTATCGTTTATATTTTTATTTTTGAGTTGAGAGTTTTCATTTAAGTCCCGGGCAAATTTTATTTTTAAGGTTTTACTTTTATTATTTATTTTTATTTTATCTCATTAAAAACTGTTAACCCCCATATAGGGGCGTTACAGAATTTTTGGTATCAGAGCCTAGGTTCGGTTAACCTAGGGAGTGTAGCACCACTTTAAAAAAATATATATTTGAGATGGTTTTGAAGCTGAATTTTCATTGTCATCATCAAAATGAACCTTCACATTGATTTATACAGTCTAGAAGGATGTAACATGGAAAGGCCATAGAATGAAAATACTAATGGTTATATGAGTACAATAATTACATAGAAGGAAAGTATTAATAGTTATGAGGGAATGATAATTATATGGAATGAGTTTATAAGTAGAATGCTTATGAGAGATTCGTATAATATTTGGATCTATAAGCATATCTAATTCGTATAAACGATGAGAAATTCGTGTAGATACGAGGATTTAATAGCCTTTTGTCTCGTGAAAAACAATAAGAAATATAAGGCTTGATTTATTGATTTTAAAGTTTGACATAGATATGCCAAATTTTTCGTAATTGATTCAAACCTAAGTAATGATTATGTGTGGATTCGATGGAGCACATAAGTGTCAATATCTTTTCTTAAAAGTTCTATATATTTGAGGAATATGATATAAGTTGGGAATCATGGTATTGAATCTTGAGAGAGATAAATGTTAGACTTTTGGTCTGTTGAGACTGTGTAAAGTCTAGAATGCATGAATCTCAAAATTGGAATATTTTGTTACGTACATTGTATTTAAGTGTATCAGTGAATCCTTTGGTTACCTAAGGTTTTGTTATATGAGGAAATTATATATTGTATAAGTAGAATTGTGGGGATTGTAGATGTTCTTAAGTAGTAACATCAAGTGTCTTTGTTCATTGATATGGTCTATGTTGAAAGACGTAAATCGTATTGATTTCAAGGTTAGTCGCATTCTAAACCCTTGGTAGTAATGATGATGAATCCATTGATAGATGTTAAGTATTATGAATAACATATGGGTGTATGTATTGTTCAATAAGGTTTTGATTAAAACAAAATTATTTGAGTTGCTGGAAGATTATGTTGTTATGAAATGATTTTAAATATCATTCAGGAAGATCCTTGTTGTCGTTAAATTAGATTTGTTGTTTATAGTTAACTTATCTATAGTGGCTTTGAATTGGGTTTAAGATTTATACAAATTGGTTTTCAATTTTATGTTTGTTATTTAACTCGTTCTAAATGTGTTAAGGCCCGAAACAACCTGACCATTTTCAACTAAGAACATTTGGGCCTAGTTCAAATCTTAAATCAGTTTGATTCACACTGTCTCTCCCACGTGGTTTCTATACGTGTCATATACAGTGGTTTAATCATTGTTTACAAATACGTTTACTATGCATAGGAGCTTATTTCTCCGAGTTCACTTTTTCTCTCTTAATTTGTTATTTTCTCTTTAAATCGCAAATCCTCTTCTTTTTCATTAAAAATTCTTCTTTTTCTCTAAAAGAAGAAGGAATTCTAGGATTCTGCAATTTACTATCTTAATTTTTTCTTTTTATTTACTCTTCTTTCATCTCATCATGGACCCAAAGTACCAACATCTAAGAAAGTATTTCCCATCACTCTCCCAAAAGATTATCAGAAAGAAATACAAGGCTAGAATTACTCGGTTGTGGATTCTTATGCGTTTTGGCATCCCTTGTGATGTGAGAATGTTAATAGAGGGGAAAATCCGTCCGAGTGACTTTAGTCAAGATGTCGGTTTACCAGGAACAGGTACTAGTCGTAGTGCAATGAAAAGAAGAGCTCGTGCCATCGTGGTCACTTGTAACAAATGTGGAAGACAAAATTGTAACGGTAAATGTACTTCACCTGGTTATATGTCTATGAATAGAGAGGATAAAATAAGGTTTTGTAGGGATGGACTTTCAAAGGAGAACTTAGATAGCATCCATCCTCCTCTCCACGGTCACCCTAGTGGATATGTTCAAGGAGCTATTTTTAAACTCTGGCCTAAATTTTATACAGAAAGACAACGCCTCAGGAATATGGTATTTCTAGATCCTGTTTGCCAAGCCATAAGAAAACTGGATGGGGAATAAGTCATCGCTCTATAAAGGTTATTTAGTCTTTACTTATTTGAAGCAGTTTTAGCTGATGTTCAACAGTTTGTATTTTTCTTTTACTCAGAATATTTGCTTTTGTGTTTGAAATAATTGTGATTATTAGATTGATACAGTAAGTGTTAATATCTTATTTAATTTATGATTTTCTTAAATATATATATAATAAAATATATTATCTTATCAGACACGTTACATACGGTACAGTAATATGTTTGAATTTTGAAAAGCTTATCCAGATATTTCAAGATTTGTGTCTCAAATTTCAAAAGTTCTACAGTATTTGTCGTTTATATTAAATTTCTAGACTTGGTGTATATTTGTCAAAAAGTCTACAGTTGTGTCATGAGGGTCTTCTGTCGAATTGTTCTCAATTGTCAAAAGTTATACAATTAGAGTCTAATCTTTTTCAAAAAGTGAATCAGATTTTCTGTAAACTATCAATCACCTTATCTTACTTTCTTATCCGCACAAGATTTTGTTTAAATCTTTGGATTACCTTTTCATTACCTACTCGTCTATCTCTTTAGCCCTTTTTGTATATTTCTCATCTTTAAAAACTCATGTAGAACCCGAAGTCTAAGTGGAGCAGACATTAAGCAACCACTTCTATAAACCAAATATGTCTACCTCCCAGTCCACGAAGAAAATAAAGAATGTCTGTGTCTTTTGTGGTTCCAGCCTTGGAAAAGATAAAGCTTATTTAGAAGCTGCAAATCACTTAGGGCAAGTCCTAGCACGCAAGAAGATTAACATAATCTATGGGGGTGGTAGTATAAAAATGATGGTAAATATGGCACTAGCAGCTAGGTCTAGCGACGCTACTGATGTAAGAATTTGGCCTCATATTCCAGTTGAAGGAAACCTTTGTAAGGAAGCCATAGGTAAGGGAGAAGGAGTCAGGAGTATCCCTAGAAATTTTAAAGACATAATCTATAATTCTGATGCTTTTATAGCATTACCTGGTGGTCTAGGTACTCTTGAGGAAATATTTATAGTTGCTTGTGGGCAATTGTTAGGCTTTTATTCCAAACCTTTGGGACTGCTGAACGTAAAGGGTTTTTATGACGGTCTTTTGAAATTTCTAGATTACGCTGTGGAAGAAAACATCACTACAGAATCGGAGAGACAAATCTTTGTCACTGCTTCAACAGCTGAGGAATTGATAGATAAAATGCAAATCATACATCTAGAATCCGACACTGTAACATCCAAGCTTGAATGGGAAAGGGAAAGCCGGGAGCGGCCAATTGATTTGAATCTCCATCTGTAATCTTTTTGTTTTATCTTTGGCATGTAGGCATGTGTGTCCGTATTTCGTGTGTTACGAATAACCGTTTGCCTTGTATTCTGTGTTTCTTGTGGTACGTTGTTGTTCAATCTTTTAGATTCATTGAGCCTAATGCCGGGATGGCTGGATACGGAGTACTTGATGCTCTCGAAACGCATCCTTCTTAAGGTCCGATCTTTTGTTTATCGATGTTTTTGTATCCTCTAAGCATGCATGATATGGATAGATGGTATACGGAGTGCCTTGTACTCTCGAAACGTATCCGTATTATGTTTGTAATGTGTAATATTCTGTTAATATTATGTGGAAGTACCAGAGTCAGTTATGGGGATATTCCATATGAAATATGAGTATATTATTTGGATTGAATGTTTGTGTCATGAGGATAGTTGTTTAATGAAAAATATGTCGGGTATGTTTGCAACTCTGAGATTCCGTTTAATATCTCTATGAATAAGTTTAATGTATGGTTTTGAATATAAGTGGTTGTGATATATGTTTTATGATTATGTTTTAGTTTATTAGTTGAGGTATGAAATCAAATATATTTGACTTTTCCTTACTTAAAAAGGGAAAGGAACCTAAAGATGAAGTATATAAAATTTCTCTAGCAATCTCCTTAAATGTGATTGTAAATCACAGTCCATGGACAATGAAGGACTGGAATCATGGTATGGTCAATATGTATGCCTGATCAGATTCTTAGACTATTATACGGTGTTACAAGTTGAAACTTGTCAGAAATACTCTCATTGAGGGATTTAGAATTTAGGAGTAAGATTTATTATGCAAGTAAATAAGTGGAGATACGATAACTTAAATTTGGAGGACAAACAACATTAACGGTTTAGACTCAGAATTGGAATCATAATTTTTACTAGTATTACTAGAATTGAAATTTCGAGGACGAAATTTCTTTAAGGGGGGTAGAGCTGTGACACCCGTTATTCTCCTAAGGGTATTAAGGTAATTAGATTAATTTTTTAGTGTATAAAAAAAAAAAAAAAAATTTGCTGATCATCATCTTCCGAGAAAATTCTAACCTTCACCGACCTCAATTTCTCTGCCCCACAACAACAAAATTCCCTTCTCTTCTTCCTCTTCATTCTTCTTCTCTCTCTTCTCTTCTCCTCCTATGTTTTTACGCGTCGGTGTTTCGAAGTTGCCGGCCTAACTCTCTCTCTGCAACTTCGTCTTCATTCATATATTAATTGAAAATCCCGAGAGGAGAGAGAAGCCCCGACTCGGCCTCTTGAGCGCGTGACTCGGAAGAACTCGAACCCGTCGATTCCGAGTCTGCGCAATCGGATTCTCTCGAACCTGGTCTTCGATCGGAGGACGTTCGAGAGCGACGGTGGGGCTTCGGAGCTCTACAAATCGGCGAAGACGGCGTGGGAAGTCGGGAGGAGGTTCTGGAAGGATCTAGAATCGGGGAACCTCCGAGTCGAAACCGAGTGGAATCGGACCGAGTCGTGCCCTCCCTCTGTGTCGTTGACTGGGTCGGAGTTCGAGTCGAGGAAGTCAGTGATGGTGATCCCCTGCGGGCTGACGCTGGGGTCGTATGTGACGCTTGTGGGGAAGCCGAGGGCGGCCCACGAGGAGGCGATGGGGGAGGGGGAAGAAGGGGTGATGGTGTCGCAGTTCAAGGTGGAGTTGCAGGGTCTGAAAACGGTTGAGGGGGGAGGAGCCGCCGAGGGTTCTGCATTTCAATCCGAGGTTGAAGGGGGACTGGAGTGGGAAGCCTGTGGTTGAGCTCAACACTTGCTACCGGATGCAGTGGGGATCTGCTCTCCGGTGTGAAGGATGGAAATCCAAAGCCGATGACGAAACTGTTGATGGCCAGTTGAAGTGTGAGAAGTGGATTCGTGATGATGACAATCATTTGGAGGAGGCCAAGGCAACATGGTGGTTAGGCAGGTTAATAGGCCGAATGAAGAAGGTGTCTGTTGACTGGCCGTACCCATTTGCAGAGGAGAGGCTCTTTGTGTTAACTCTTAGTGCCTGGTTGGAAGGTTACCATGTTAGTGTTGATGGGAGGCATGTTACCTCTTTTCCTTACCGCACAGGATTTACTCTTGAGGATGCCACCGGGCTGTTTGTGAGTGGCGATGTCGACGTCCACTCTGTATTGCTGCTTCATTGCCCTCGTCGCATCCTAGTTTTGCCCCACAGCGCCACCTTGAGATGTCAAGCAAATGGTGTGCTCCGCCTCTTCCTGAGGGAGAGGTTGAAATGTTCATTGGTATTCTTTCTGCAGGCAACCATTTTGCTGAGCGCATGGCTGTAAGAAAGTCCTGGATGAAGCACAATCTTATCAAATCGTCAAATGTGGTGGCTCGTTTTTTTTTTTTGTAGCCCTGCATGCCAGAAAGGAAGTGAACGCCGAGTTAAAGAAAGAAGCGGAGTTCTTTGGTGATATTGTTATAGTGCCTTACATGGATAGCTATGACCTTGTCGTGTTGAAGACAGTTGCTATTTGTGAATACGGGGTTCAATCCGTGTCTGCTAAGTATATTATGAAGTGCGATGATGATACATTTGTAAGAGTGGATGTTGTTCTTCAAGAAGCAAAGAGAGTACCTCAGGGAAAGAGTTTATATGTCGGAAACATAAACTACTATCATAAGCCCCTTCGTGCTGGTAAATGGGCCGTGACATATGAGCAAAATACTTAGAGAACTTCTTCAAGGCAGCCATAAAAACCAGCTACCATGACCTCAATTTGAGCAAGAATTTCAATCATACCGAAGTAAAGGAACCTGTTTTGAAGCCATTTCAAGCTTCCAACTAACCATAATCCGAGGATCAAGGGAGTATGGAGCTAACGTTAATTGATTCCAGGATTAAGAGACTGTTGATAAGCTTGAA
The DNA here is from genome assembly GCA_025403435.1 of Artocarpus heterophyllus. NCBI lineage: Eukaryota > Viridiplantae > Streptophyta > Magnoliopsida > Rosales > Moraceae > Artocarpus > Artocarpus heterophyllus. The sequence continues at coordinate 32,809,179 of CM046338.1, forward strand.
AGGTAGGGATTCTATTACTCATCTTTTGTGAGGTTTTTATAGAATTAAAATTGATTGTTTTGCCGCAATATATATATATCTATGTTGAACTGATATTATATGAGTATCACATATGAAACTATGACATGGACTCGTCTTGTATTATACGGCGAGAAACATAATGAATTGACATATGTTATAAATTGAGAAGCATGGTTAGGAAAATTAACTCTATTAATAATGATTTAATATAGAGAAATTGTGAGACATGAAAAGGGCGACGGTTACGTCCTTGGGCATGAATACCCAAAAAGGTAAAATAGGGGGAAGGTGATGACGCTTCCTTGGGTTGAAAGTCCCAGAACACACTGTACAGGAATTGATTTGGTGAGGACTCGGGGCTTGATGTCCCCTCACCGGAACACCCTTGGAATGTTTATAGGGTGATCAAGTGCGCCCATTTGGGTTTCGATGAGTTGAGTGATACTCAATTTAACATGGATACCTAGGAACAATGATGATTGGTAATATTTGTATAAATGTGTAATTATGACACTTGGTAATGATTAACTACGGTATCCATAAGATGTGATCATAATAAACCTCATAATCTGGAATATGATGTGACTTACTAACCATGCAGATTTTAATGTGGTAATGATAAAAACCTAAAGGTGAGTAATGGCTTTCTCTACTGAGCATAGTGTTGCTCATTCCCTTATGTTTATATCTTTTCAGGACTCACTAAGTGTGAGGTGGCTACGAGAAATATAGTTGAGGAAGTGATGTAGCTATATTACATTGGGACTGCTTCAATCGTTGAGAATGTTCTTCATGATAATGTAAGCATCAACTGTTACTTTCTGTGACTGTATTACAATGTGTTGAGGGTTAAAATGATGATGACAACAGTTTATATTATTAAATTTAAGGTGCTACATTTAAAACTGTGGTTTATTTATCGTTTATATTTTTATTTTTGAGTTGAGAGTTTTCATTTAAGTCCCGGGCAAATTTTATTTTTAAGGTTTTACTTTTATTATTTATTTTTATTTTATCTCATTAAAAACTGTTAACCCCCATATAGGGGCGTTACAGTTCAAGGCTGTATCTAGCCAACAAATTAACTAAAAACACAATATCAGATAATGTATAATTAGCAAAATACATAAGAGCACCAACATCACTCAAATATGGTACTTTGGGCCAAGAATTTCTTTTTCATCTTTTTTTGGAACAAAAAGGGTCCTTTTTCACATCAAGTGATCTCACAACCATTATGGCACTCAATCTACAATTCGAGACAAAACATTGTTTTCCCAATACCCTTGATCTCAAATTTTTTCTTTCTTTAAATATGTAATTGTCTCTTTAACCTCTTTAGGAGTCTCAATAATATTTAAATCATCAACATACACTACAATCATAGCTAATCTGGATTCTGATCCCTTAATAAAAACAAATGGACAAAATGGATTTTTAATATATCCTTCCCTTAGGAGATACTCACAAAGGCAATTATATCACATATGCCTAGATTGTTTTAATTCAAACAAAGATCTTTATAATTTAATTGAACACATATCCCGAGGAAAAGAAATATATACTTCAGGCATCTTGAATCCTTTAGAGATTTTCATATTAATATCACTATCTTGTGATTCGTATAAGTACGCAGTTACCATATCCATTAGAGCATATCAAGTCCTTCAGAGATTGCAAGATGAATTAAATATCAAAAAGTAATTACGACCACTACAAGAGAATATGTCTCCTTGTAATTAATTCCTAATATTTATGAGAAACCTTTTACAACATGCCATATTTTGTATCTAATAATTTTTTTTTCTCATTACATTTACGCACATAGACATGTTTTTATCTAACTATTTCGGCATCTTTAGGTGTGTGGACTACAAATTCAAACACTTCTCATTTTGCGAGAGAGTTTAATTATGCTTGGATTGTATCTTTTTATTTCGGCCAATCATTTACATGCTGACATTTTTTAACCAATCTTGGCTCGAGATCCTCACTTTCTTTCATTATATCAAGTGCTTTGAATATGTAAATACATTGACGACAATAACTTATCACGGTTCCATTGTTATCTTATGCTATAATGATTTATTAACATCTCAACATTTTTTGTATGTTCAAGCACCTGGACCACTTGTGAGATCTTTTCTTCATTTATAATACCAATCACTTGTTTTGGTAATAAGGCCTCTTTAGTAGAGCTAGTTTCTTCAAAAGTATTAGTTTGCTTAGCTTTTCCCTTCCTCTTCCGATGGATTTTAACTTTGGAACTGATTGGTCTACCACGTATCAAGCATGCCTTAGACTCATTTGCTGCCATATTTTCAACTTTCAGGGATATCAATTCGATCTGGAAAATTGATAGCTGGTATATGTGCTATAATGAGTTAGGACTTGCTCAATGAATTCCCACAAATGTTCATCTCGGACCAGTCTTTCGATCTAGTTTTTGAGCTGGATGTAGTCGCGAGTGTTATGTCCACATGTTTATCAAAATTACAGTACTTGTTCTGGTCTCTCTTGGCCTTGCTCTCCTGCTTGGGCGGATCTACCAACAAATTCCTACCACTAACTTGGGCCAATACCTCATCAATGCTAACAACCAATGGTGTATAGCTCTGAAACTTCCTGGTCAGCACCTTCATCTTCTCAATCTTCTTCTCCTTCTTTTGCCTCTTGTTCTGTACTGCACTCGGCTGCTCAGGTGCATATTTCTATTTCTTCTCTTTCTTACTGTCGCTACCACTACCTTCTTCTCAACGGCTCTTCATGTATTTGGTCGTGTCGGCATACCTCTACACATAGCTGAGTATCTAAGAAAAAGTGCTCAGCTGCTCGAAAGCGAGTGACCAGGCCAATTTCTCATCTCGGAGACCCTTGATAAAGGCATGTTTTAGGGTCTCGTCTTTGATATGTCTCACCTCTAGCGCTGCTCGGGTAAAATGGTTGATGTAATCTTTGACACTGTCATCCCTTTGCTTGACGGCGTAGAGGTGAGTTATTTCCTTCCTTCTTGTCGTAGTCGTCAAGAAAGTAGAGGAAAAGGCATCTGATAATTAGCAAAAAGAGGTAATGGTCCCCGACTCGATCCTCCTGAACCATTGCCTAGCTGGACTGGTTAATGTGAGTGAAAAGGCTTTACACATAGCTACATCACTAGTTTTTTGAAGAAGCATGTGTCCTCGATAGAGCACCACATGCTCGTCTATATCTGTCATTCCGTCATAGCCCTTGATCTGCAGGACTTTAATTTTGGTGGCATGGGAGCCTGCATAATGGTGTTAGTAAATGGTAGGTCCAGCATGCCATGTTTATCAAGTCTGAACCTATTATTGCGGATCTGGTCAATTTGGTGCTGTCGCTCCTAGAACTGGCAACAATTGGCATCTTCGGGCAGTTTCACCCTATACGGGGCACCACCTCAACCCTGTCGCCAACCCTGGGTTGCTGGTCCTATCGAACTTCTCCTTGACATCTGAGTAGATCAAAGACCAATGCTCGGGAGCCCTACGACGATTGTCTTCGGCCCCCTTGAAGGCCAATTCAACCTTCTCGGATGAGTCTATTGTTAGCAGAGACTCCTCTTGCGGATCATCTGGAGTGCTCGAAATCAGCTTCATTTGTACCCTCGGTCGCCTGTTCTGCTCGACCTCTGGCCTGGTCTGCCTGGGCTAGGGGAAGGAATATAGGAGCCTATTGACGCTCTACTTGTTGCTATGCAAGTTGTTGTGTGAGTATTCAGACAGCATTAGTGAGTTCTGAGATCGGATCATGGGCAACCAGATCATTCACTTGTTCAACTCTGGTTGCGCTGCCCTGACCCCTAGACTGGGATCTTGTAGCTCGGGGTCAACCGCGAGGCCTGTTCGGGTTTTGGTTTTGATTTTGGGCTTCACCTGACCCCTCCTATCATGCACCCTTATCCCAGGTATTACCTCGTGTTACCATGCTCGTGACTTCAAGTGAAGGCATAGGGGCCCTCCTTCTAGCACTAAAATGTTGATGCTTACTAATAAATGGTGGCGACTCAACGTCATGTGTAGCTGCACACGGTGTTCAGACGACTCCTCCCCGTTCATCTTGGCCTGTTTGGATGTACCTGTAACAAGAGGAGGGACGCTTTGGAAGTAAAAAAAAGGGACACTGGTGGGGTACCGGACAAGGGCTCTCTGACGCTTAAGGTAGACACGACTTAGTAGAGACCGAGAGCTAGTTAGTAGGGAAGAAGCACATTCACATCGAGCTGTAGCAAATGCGCTCTATTTATAGGCTGCCACTTGAACTGGGTGTTAGGTGGGTTTTAGCCACAACCCATTTGTCACAGTAAGGCCTGTCAAAAGGCAAGTGACATGCGTCATGGTTCCCGCCGGTGGATTAGCCTCCATTTGACGGCAAAAATGTGGCCATATGTTGGCTTCTTGTGCTAAGTGGCTACCTGTTTACAGGTTCTGACAACCCGACCGGAGCACACGTCCATCCGAGGAGGTGGCAACACGCGCCACAACTAATAGGGGCCCTGTAGAGCACCTCAGATGTTTAGGCCGAGCTCATGGGCTTGACATCGTGCTTCCTAGAGTATCTACCGAGCACATTTGCTGAGCCACCGGGATCTCCTCCTCGGAGGACGGTACCGAACACAACCCCAACACTTGTTTTTAATCGTGCACTAATTGCCAAGCAAGGTTGGAGAATTTTGACAAATTTTGAAATCAATAATGGCTCCTGTATTGAAGGCTAGATATTTTGCTAACTCCAATTTTTTTACAAGCGCAAGCAAGGTACAACCACTTTTGTGGAGAAGCATTTTGCGGGGGAGGGGCCTCACGGAAGTGGGACTTAAGTGGAATATTAAGGATGGACATCGAGTTAAAATATACAAGGATCCTTGGCTGCCTCGACCTTATTCTTTTAAGACAGTAAATAGGCCTCATGAGGGTGAGCAGGAGCTTTATGCAAATAGCATTATCATTAACGAGTAGTGGTCTTCTCTTGCTTTAGATTCACTGTTATGGCCCATTGGTAAATAGTTAGTGCTCAGCTTACCTCTTAGTTCCAGGGGAAGTGTGGATTTCCTTAGTTGGCATTTTGATAGGAAGGGCTTATATTCAGTCCGTTCGGGATACAAAGTGAAGATGTTGTGACGTAGACAAGTTGAATCGTCTAGACCGAAGGCCCAGAAAGGTGGTGGAAAAAGCTATGGTAATGTCGAATACTGAGCAAGGTCAAGATCCATATTTGGCGTGCAGCCCATGATGCTCTAGCTGTTAAATTCAATCTTGCAGAATGGGGAGTTCAAAGCTCCACACTATGTGCTTGCTACCAGGATGATAGTGAAGTAGTTTCTCATGCTTCGTGGTCTTATTCTTGTTGGAATTAAAACAGAAACGTAGCGGAAGGAACGGATCATTGACAAACAAAAATTTTTTGAAAACTTTGTTCATCGGAAATAGATATATAATTTTAATTATAGAAAGCTTTAGGAATTTTTACTAACCTTTTGAAGACTATCAGGGTATCCTAGCTTTCCTCTTTGACACCACGATCTTTCAAACCAGGCCTCCACACCAATAGAAAAACGGGTGGGCGTCAAACTGTAAGAATGAATTTACCTCACACTTTTCTGAATCTGCTATATACTCAACACATGAGATAGTAGACTTTTTTCTTTAGAAAAAAACTCTCAGTTTTTCTCTCTAAAAATTACGTAAATAAAAATCATCCTGAGATAACTGTTATCTCTCCTTTTTGTATCTGAGCCATTAGTAATTTTACTTTCCCTTTTTTTTTCTTTTTCTTTTTCTTATTTCCCGAATCACTAAAACTGATTCGGTTCACACACACACGTGCATATGTATATATATAAGTTACCGTGAAGAAAAAGGAAGCTTGCCTTCTTTTTTTTTTTATTTGACCGAATCAATTCGGTTATATATATATATATATATATATGTGAATAAAGTGAGGTGTGAAGTTTCACGTCCTTCACCTTTTTTTTATAATATTATATTAATATATATATTAATATATTATAAAATCTTATATATATATATATAAAGATTTGGTTCAAAACCATATATATATATATCTAAATCTAAATTCAAAAATAAATCACATTTATTTAAGAATAGATTTTAAAATTAACCGATTAATTAATTAGCTAATGCTTAGTTAAATGTGACAACATTTATCACATTACATTATGTGTCACAAAGAACATTTTTCTGTGTTACATTAATAATTCAAGTGTGAAATAATTAATTCAGAATTCAATAATTTTGAATTAAACATGTATAATTCATTCTATGTAAAAATCCAATATAGTGTTACAGAGGTGGTATTGGGGACCTATGGACCTATAACCCAAGCTCCAATAAATTTGACATTTAATCAAACTCTTTAATTAATGTGCCAAATTTATTAGTTTCAGTGTTACTCCACTAAAAACCTAAAACTGAACTCTTGAGATTATAGTGAAATTACTCAAAGAAAATTAGCGAGTAGTCCATTGATATAATCATTACATATAAGTCAGTCCTCCATAAATAGTTCATAATAAGAGCTAGGTTCAATTTTCGTTCACCTCTCTTATTATATCTTTATCCTTGAGTTCCAATAATTCTCTAATGAACAATTAATTCATAATCTTATTATGAACGAGCGCTCTACTGTTCAAACCTTGAATTATCACTAAAGAGAACTATTTTTCTAACTTCCATAGGAAAGAAATGGATTCCATATTTGTATAATATTATTCCCAGCCATTTATTACTTTATGTTTCCAAGATGTTAAGTTAGAATCTGTGCTTAGACAAATCTTACCATGCAAGTCAAAAAATATAATGTCATAAATAGGAGTCTAATAAATACTCAGGATTAAGACTGCCAAATATATGATCATCATAGTGATAAATTTGAATACTCTATTTGTAACGAATGATTATTAGAGATTCATAATTTATCTGGTCCAGTCCTATATAATCTCATTATATAAAGTACCTCCAATCTAATGTCTCTACATTAATAGTCCGGATTATGACTATTTCATTTTAGATGAGATTGGACCGTACTTGTAATTTTTAATTAAAGATCCCAAACTTTAATTAATTATTACGAACTATTTAGATTATTATCCATAAATTTTATCCCTAAGTAAATAACACTTATATGCTAAATTTATAGTCACATAAATAATTATGAAATTTTCTTGATGTTTATAAATGCATTCATAATACATATAATCAACCAAAATAATAATAAATGTCATTTTATTTATTTATTAACAATATGTACAATGTCACAGCTTTTAGGGCACCAAATCCAACAATCTCCCAGTTGCCCTAAAGCAGGTGAGACATGTCTCTAAGACCTAAGCCTTCCAAGTGTCCCTCAAAGCTCTTTGCAGGTAACGTCTTGGTGAAAGGGTCGGCAAGGTTGTTTTCTGACGCTATCTTCACAACTTCCACATCGCCTCGATGCACTATTTCTCTAATCAAATGATATTTTCTTTCTATATGCTTTCCTCTTTTGTGGCTTCTAGGTTCTCTTGAATTTTCCACTGCACCACTGTTGTCACAATATAGTGTGAGTGGTTTATCCATGCCTGGAACTACTTCCAAATCATTTAAGAACTTACAGAGCCAAACAGCTTCTTTAGTTGTTTCACAAGCAGCCACATATTCTGCTTCTATAGTTGAATCAGCAATAAAAGATTGTTTGATGCTTCTCCAAACTATGGCTCCACCACCAAAAGTAAACACTGATCCAGACGTAGATTTACGTGTGTCTTTGTCTGAATAAAAATCAAAATTAGTGTATCCAATGGGAATCAAATTCTCACCATAATAAACTAGCATATAGTCTCTCATTCTCCTAAGATACTTGAGAATATGTTTAACCGCTACCCAATGATCTAATCCTGGGTTGGATTGATACCGACTGACTATACCCACCGCATAGCAAATGTCAAGTCTTGTACACAATATGGCATACATTAGACTTCCTACTGCAGATGCATAGGGTAACTGTCTCATATTTTCTTCCTCTTAAGGTGTCTTAGGACACTGCTCTTTTGAAAGATAAACTCCATGACGTGTAGGCAAATTACCTTTTTGGAGTTTTGCATCGAAAATCTAATAAGCACCTTATCGATATACGATGCCTGAAACAGCGCCAACAGTTTGTTCTTGCGATCTCTTATGAGTTGGATTCCAAAAACATAACTTGCTTCTCCTAAATCTTTCATTTGAAAATTGTTGGCGAGCCATTTCTTTACATCAGATAATACGCCTGCATCCCAATGAGTAGGATATCATCTACATAAAGAACCAAGAAGACCACCTTCTTATCTTTGATGTACTTGTAAACACAAGGTTCATCAATATTTTGATCGAAACCATAAGATTTGATCGCTTCATCAAATCTCAAGTTCCAAGATCTTGAAGCTTGCTTGAGTCCATAGATGGACCTCTGCAACTTGCAAACTTTTTGCTCTTGACCTTTGACTACAAACCCTTCTGGTTGCACCATATAGATGTTTTCCTCAAGATAGCCATTCAAAAAGGCAGTCTTGACATCCATTTGCCATATCTCATAATCAAGACAAGCGCAGCAATGGATAAAAGAATCCGAATGGATTTAAGCATAGCTACAGGTGAGAAAGTTTCTTCATAGTCAACTCCCTCCTTTTGGGTATAACCCTTTGCCACAAGCATAGCTTTGAAAGTCCTAACTTTCCCATCCACTCCTCTTTTCTTCTTGTAAATCCATTTGCACCCTATGGGTTTTATCCCTTCAAGTAGGTCTACAAGATCCTAGACTGAATTGGAGTACATGGACTCCATTTCAAGGTTCATAGTCTTCAGCTATTTTTCCTTCTCAGAAACTTCCATTGCATCACGATATGTCAATGGATCATCTTCACCATTATCAGAGATAGCAACATTTGCTTCTCCAAGTTCCTTGTAGCGAGCAGGTGGTCTCACAACCCTCCCACTACGTCGAGGTGGTATGACATTCTGATAGGGAGATGTGGTCTCCTCATTTTGTCATTCGACAACATTTTTTGGTTGCGGTATGATCTAATCAGAAAGTAACTCTTTAAGTACAACTTTGCTACGAGGTTTATAGTTTGTGATATAATCATTCTCGAGAAAAGTGACATTTGTCGATATAAATACTTTCTTTTCCTGTGAACTATAAAATAAACCTCCCCTCATTCCCTTTGGGTATCCTACAAATAAGCATACTTCAGAACATGGTTCCAACTTCCCAGTCTTACCTTTCAACACATGTGCTGGATACCCCCATATACGGATATGTCGCATACTAGGTTTGCGACCATTCCATAACTCTAAAGGTGTTTTTGAAATATACTTAGATGGAACTATGTTTAGAAGATATACTGCAGTTTGTAGTACATATCCCCAAAATGAAGTGGGTAATGATGAGTAGCTGAGCATAGATCTCACCATACCAAGCAACGTTCTATTTCTTCTTTCTGCAACACCATTTTGTTATGGTGTTTCAGGTGCGGTGAGTTGTGATAGAATACCATGTTCTATCATATAGTCCTTGAATTCAGTATCAAGGTATTCTCCTCCTCGATCAGATCGAAGACTCTTCACCATCTTTCCTAATTGCTTTTCAGCTTCCGCTTGGAATTCTTTGAACTTTCCAAAAGTTTCAGATTTCCTTTACATTAGGTATATATAACCATACCTTGAATAATCGTCAATAAATGTGACGAAATATTCGTACCCACCACGTGCTTGTACATTCATTGGACCACAGACGTCTGAATGTATTAGCTCAAGTGGTTCTTTGGCCCTTTCGTCTTTTGCAGAGAAAGGCCTCTTAGTCATTTTACCTTCAAGACAAGATTCACAAACTGGTAGAAAACTAACTTTTAGCTCTTTTAAAGGACCTTCCTTTACTAGTCTGTTAATTCTGTCAAGGTTAACGTGACCTAATCCAAGGTGCCATAGGTTTGTTTCATTATTAGAAGAAATCTTTTGCTTCTTGGGTTTAGGTTGTTCAACTTTGAACATTTCAGTATTGAGCAGTGCTTTTTCGTTGGGCCTTAAGGTGTAAAGCCCATTTTCCAGATGCTCTGAACAAATATCCAAACCATTTCTAGAAATATTAACATAATTATTATTAAAAGAAACATTAAACATTTGTTCAAACAACCTAGAAACAGAAATCAAATTTCTACGAAAACAATGAATGTAATAAACATTGTCTAAAATTAAAAACTTATTTCTAAAATAAAGTTTAACAACTCCCACTGTTCTTGCCGAAACAACCTCTCCCGTTCCCACTCTCATCGTTTGGTCCCCGTCGGCAAGCTCCCTTGAAGAACTAAGCATCTGCAAAGAAGAACAACATGGTTAGTTACCCCTGAATCAATTATCCAAGGTGAAGTATCATCTTCAACTAAACAAGCTTCTAAAATGAGTAAATCTGATTTACCGTTGTTCTTCTTTTCTTTGAGCTCCTGAAGATACTTCTTGCAGTTTCTCTTCCAGTGCCCAACTATGCCGCAATGGAAACATTTTCCTTTAGGCTTCTTTTGGTTGGAGCTCTTTTTGTTGTTGTTGCTTTTGTTCTTCTTAGGTTGCCCTCCATTCTTAGACTTACCACTTCCTTCAGTCACCTTCCTCTTCTTATTCTTTTGAGCAGAAGAGGAGGGTTGAGCTTCTGCAACATTTGCCTCAGCTTCTTTAGTCTTTTCTTTCGAAATAGACTCGAAGGTTTGAAGCTCATTAAGCAACTCAGTCATGTTATATTTTAGCTTGTTCATGAAATAGTTGCTTTTGAACTGAAGGAACGTAGGGGAGAGGGTTTCCAAAATCATCCCCACCTGTGTGGCTTCATCTATCACTGCCCCATTCACCTCGGCCTCATGGAGATAGTTAACCATGTTGAGAACATGTTCTCTAACTGAAATCCCTGCCTTCATTTTGGCATTCATTACTGCCTTAACGGCCTCGTGGCGTGCCTTTTTAGAAGGTTTACCAAACATGTCTTGCAGAGACTGCATTATCTCATAAGCGGTCTCCATGCTTTCGTGCTTCATCCTAAGCACGTCAGACATGCCAGCCAAAAGAAAACAACAGCCCTTATTGTTTGCCTCGATCCAACGATCATATGCTTCCCGTACATTACGAGGAGTATTGGTAGTAGGCTCTGGAGGACATTCCTCCATCAAGACAAACTTGTAACTTTCGCAAATTAGTACAATGTTCATGTTACTCTTCCACTTGACAAAATTATCTCCGGTTAATTTTTCAGTTGAGAGAATAGCGATGATTGGATTAGACATTATTGCTGTAATAAATAAATAAAATAACATAAATTAAAATGGTTACATAAACATCATAAATATATGTTTTGGAATAGTAAACATGATGCATGATGCATATGAAAAACACAAAAAATATTTTACTAATTCCACGATTATTCAATTTTAATAAATAAAGTGCCGCCGTAGGGTATGTCAAATTATTTATGAATTGAATTGAGACATTCTCAATTAATAAATATATTCAAAATATCTCATATTTTCTATATTTATTAATAACCGTTTATTTTGGTCAAGATATAATTAACAATTTAATTATGTCTTTATGAGTGTAACCCACTATTTTAGATTTTAACAACTTAACTCAAAATTGCCATCGTAGGGTAGGTCAATTTTGAAATACATTATAAAATCCTATCTCAAGGAAGCCAACCTTGATATTGATTTAAATGGACACCCTCCGTAGGGAGGACGAAATCAAAGCGTTGTGAGGCGCCACCTAAATCTCACGGTGTTGTACTAATAGTGGAGATCGCAGGTTATATTGTCATATTACCTTCTCGCACTCATTATTTTAAAAGATGTGTTTTATCTTATAAAACATCATATGTTTCATAATTCTAGTAGATAAAAATAATTTTTAATTACTAGATTATATTATGTGTTAATAGAATCTCATTCTATTTACACTTAAATAAATTACCAGATTTTCAAAAAATCTAAATTTATTATGAATTGTCTAAATAACCGAATATTAAACAATTTAAAAGTAGATAACTTAGAATTAATGTGAATTTTACCAAGTCTTAACTATTAAAACTAAATTCACATTATTTGGTTGATTACTAAATTAAGATTCTATAAAACCAACCCAATTAATTTAATCTCATTAAATTAATGCTAACACATATTAAATCATTTTATAAACTCCTTTATAAAAAATAATATGCTAAGTGTATGCATGTCATGTTATAATAACTATAAGTGGGCATTTTCCTAGATGACATGTTATCATGCATGAACATGTTATCACAATCATCACATGAAAATAAAAATGAAAATAAATAATGAATTTTTGACCAGGTCCTTTTGGATAATTAAAATTACAACCAAAAAAAAAATAAAAAATAAAATTACAGGGGTCTTCTTGTAATTTATACATAATTTCCTGCTCCAATTTTACAGTCTTCATCAAGTGGTTTATTGTGCAACAATCTGCTGGATTACCTTTAAAATTTGATAGGCCCAAAGTTCTCAAGTGGGCCAAAAAATCCAATGGACATCTTTTTCTTCATCGCTCCACGTGTAGCAAGTGAAGGAGAGGAGAGAAGAAAATAATAATAATAATAATAATAAATTACAAAAAATCCTATACCGCTTTATGTTTACACAGATTGATCTAATCAAACTGAAAATAAAATTATTAATCCAAAAAGACCATATAATTAACGACCAAAAATCCCTTTCATCAAACAATCATTCATCTCATGAATAAAAATTAACAAAGATGCAAAGTGCCCACAAACATGCATCAAAAACATGATATTATCAAAATAAAATCATGTTTAATTAAAATTATATATGCTATAACCCTCTCTGATACCATTTGTTGGAATTAAAACATAAACGTAGCGAAAGGAACGGATCGTTGACAAACAAAAATTTTCCGAAAACTTTGTTCATCGGGAATAGATATATAATTTTAATTATAGAAAGCTTTAGGAATTTTTACTAACCTTTTGAAGACTATCAGGGTATCCTAGCTTTCCTCTTTGACACCACGATCTTCCAAACCAAGCCTTCACACCAATGGAAAGACGGGTGGGCGTCAAACTGCAAGAATGAATTTACCTCACACTTTTCTGAATCTGCTATGTACTCAACACATGAGATAGCAGACTTTTTTCTTTAGAGAAAAACTCTCAGTTTTTCTCTCTAAAAATTACGTGAATAAAAATCATCCTGAGATAACTGTTATCTCTCCTTTTTATATCTGAGCCATTAGTAATTTTACTTTCCCTTTTCTTTTTTATTTTTCTTTTTCTTCTTTCTCGAATCACTAAAACTGATTTGGTTCACACACATACGTGCATATGTATATATATAAGTTACCGTGAAGAAAAAGGAAGCTTGCCTTTTTTTTTTTATTTGACCGAATCAATTCGGTTATATATATATATATATATGTGAATAAAGTGAGGCGTGAAGTTTCACGTCCTTCACCTTTTTTTTATAATATTATATTAATATATATATTAATATATTATAAAATCTTATATATATATATATATAAAGATTTGGTTCAAAACCATATATATATATATATCTAAATCTAAATTCAAAAATAAATCACATTTATTTAAGAATAGATTTTGAAATTAATCGATTAATTAATTAACTAATGCTCAGTTAAATGTGACAACATTTATCACATTACATTATGTGTCACAAAGAACATTTTTTTGTGTTACATTAATAATTTAAGTGTGAAATAATTAATTCAGAATTCAATAATTTTGAATTAAACATGTATAATTAATTTTATGCAAAAATCCAATATAGTGTTACAGATGTGGTATTGGGGACCTATGGACCTCTAACCCAAGCTCCAATAAATTTGACATTTAATCAAACTCTTTAATTAATGTGCCAAATTTATTAGTTTCAGTGTTACTCTACTAAAAACCTGAAACTAAACTCTTGAGATTATAGTGAAATTACTCAAAGAAAATTAGCGAGTAGTCCATTGATATAATCATTACATATAAGTCAGTACTCCATAAATAGTTCATAATAAGAGCTAAGTTCAATTTCCGTTCACCTCTCTTATTACATCTTTATCCTTGAGTTCCAATAATTCTCTAATAAACAATTAATTCATAATCTTATTATGAACGAGCGCTCTACTGTTCAAACCTTGAATTATCGCTCAAGAAAACTATTTTTCTAACTTCCATAGGAAAGGAATGGATTCCATATCTGTATAATATTATTCCCAGCCATTTATTACTTTATGTTTTCAAGATGCTAAGTTATAATCTATGCTTAGATAAATCTTACCATGCAAGTCAAAAAACATAATGTCATAAATAGGAGTTTAATATAAATTCTCAGGATTAAGACTATCAAATATATGATCATCATAGTGATAAATTTGAATACTCTATTTGTAACGGATGATTATTAGATATTCATAATTTATCTGGTCCAGTCTTATATAATCTTATTATATAAAATACCTCCAATCTAATGTCTCTTCATTAATAGTCCGGATAATGACTATTTCATTTTGGATGAGATTGGACCGTACTTGTAATTTTTAATTAAAGATCCCAAACTTTAATTAATTATTACGGACTATTTAGATTATTATCTATAAATTTTATCCCTAAGCAAATAACACTTATATGCTAAATTTATAGTTACATAAATAATCATGGAATTTTTTTTATGTTTATAAATGCATTCATAATACATATAATCAACCAAAATAATAATAAATGTCATTTTATTTATTTATTAACAATATGTACAATGTCATAGCTTTTAGGGCGCCAAACCCAACAATTCTTTGGCCCAAGAAGTGTGGGGAGAGACCACTTTATGAAGAGTGGTCCAACACTTTAAACATGGGGCCTTCTTTCGTTTTTGCAGGCTAGCTTTTGAGTGGGGGAACAAGGAAGAAGAAGCCCTTTTTGTACGATACGCTGGAGCCTTTGGTTAAATAGAAATTCCAGCAATTTTGAAGGGCGGTTCTTGGAAAGCAAAGAGGTACTAGAGCGTGCAGGTCGGATCTACTTAGATTTTAGTTCTTGTTGGCATTTAAATGTTGATTCTAGGCCTTCTTTCCATGTGCAGCTGATCAAATGGCAGCCTCCAGCGGGAACTTCCCTTAAAATTAGAGTTAAATTCATTAAAAGTCCCTAAACTTTTTTCTCTTTCTAAGATTAGTTCTTGTACTCAAAAATATTTTAACTTAACCCTTGAACTTCTTTGTATCAAATTTAGTCCCTTAGTTATGTTCAGTTAAATTTTGGATGGAATAAGTTAATAATCTCATAATTTCACCTTAAGAGAATGGGCTCTCTCGTAATTTGTCTAAAAAAAGAACCAAAACTTCAAATTAATCTTTTATGCCTTTAAACCCTAAAGGCTACAACGATCCCAACAAACAAGGAAGAAAAGAAAAAAAAATGTGAAAACGCCCAAGCTTGAATCTAATGAACTATGAGGAAGAACAATTTTGATGCAAAATTTGTTCTAGGCAAGTGAATGATTTTTTTTTCCCCTTCTAAATTTGTGCCTTATATAAGGTTTAAGAGGGTTTTTTTTCTTTCTTTCTTTTTCCCTTTCTCTCTCCATCTGATTATGCTTAAAGAATTTTCTTGCTAATTGCTAATAAAACAAATTCTAGTTCCCGGTAAGTGGGTGATTTTATTTTATTTTTTGTTCTAAATCTGTGCTTTGTGATTAAGATTTAGGAGGGTTTCTTCCTCTTTTTCTCCCCTCTTTCTCTCTCTCTATTTGATTGTACTTAAAGAGTTTTTTAATTGGTAATTGTCGATAAAGCATCAAGCTTTTGTTTCAATGTGATAAAGTGTGTAGTTAGACTTGTGTCTATTTGTGAATTCAATACGTCATTTCTCTACTCAAAAGAAATATTTGATGTACCTCTTTATTGTTGTTAATGTAGGGATTGAGACTTTCTTTGCTCTCTTTTTTTTTGTTAACTATTGTCGCATTAGGGTTTATTGTCAATAGCTTTAAGAACATCTTATATTGTTTAAGGACTTTTGTTCTCTACTTATAAATGCTCTTTTATTGTATATTGATTTTTGCAATTTTTACTGTTTATTGTTTTTGTATTGAATGGTGTTTTATGCTCTTTTTTTTGGATACACCTGATCGAGGACAAGTTCTTTAGGCTTTCTGTTTTTGAGGGAAAAAGAAAAAGAACAAAACGTGATTATGGACATTTTTTTTTTTTTGTCCTTTTGTTTTGGAGGAAAATATATAACGTGATTCTAAACAAGTTTTCTAGTCTTTTTTGTTTTGAAGGAAAACTTGATGATGGAAAAGTTAATTTAATTTGATTCCAATATTGACAAATTTAGATATATGGACTTCTTAAAAAAGTGAATTAGACTTTCAAATTTTCCTTTTTGCAATAAATGTTAAAAAAAAAGGCGTTTTCTCATGTGTTTACAACTTAATTATCAATATGTTAACTTTTTTTATCTAAAATTTAACCGAATGCTATTGAGGTATTAAATTTAAGATCAAAAAAAGTTTAAGGGCTAAGTCAAAATATTTTTAAGTACAGAGACTAGTTTTAGAAAGAAAAGGAAATTCAAGGACCTTTGATGAATTTAATTCTTAAAATTATTGTAGGTAGCTGTTGTTCCCGGTCTCTTTAGTCGGGTGGGTTTTGGCGTAGTAGCTCAAGACTATTCTGGGAAAGTTTTATTGGCTGCAACTATCACGGGGAAGGGGGGAGTGGGGGCGGCGTTTCTCACCATATACGGCTGAATGTATAGCTATCCGAGTGGGAGCTAAAACAGCTCAGGAGTGGGGTTTCTCGGAATGGGTGGTGGAGTCAGATGCTCTCAATGCGATCTGGGCGGCCCAAAGTCCTCCTGATCGATCAAGTGAGGTGAGTGTTATAAAGGAAATTAAAAGTATTATTTCGAAATCCCGTCGTGGTTCTTGTGGTCACATCTCCCATGATGGAAATGATTATAAGCTTCTTCAATCTAAAGATGTTTTCTGCCACGATAGTCTGCCTTTTTTGATTAATCGATTTGTACAAGTTTCCAATTTTCCTTCCAAAAGAAGATGATAACTTTCAAGTCAAAGATCTTTTTAGCCCTAAAACTGCCAAGAAAAAAAGAAATCTATTTTAACTTTTGTTGTCGAAAAAAATTGAAAAGTCTTCCTATAACTCTGTTATAGACTCATAAGTTCAAAGACTAATAGTATCAAAAATCCAAATAGCTATTACTCTCAAAAATCAAAATAAAATTAGCAAATAAATGAGCCCAAAATTTCTCATTGGTTCACAAATTGGACCCCCCTACTTTTCAATATGGCATTTGGGAACTAACGTCCATCATTTGACTAGGCTACAATTGCCATGGTTTTATAAATTTTGGGTCGCACGTTACATATGACAAAAATTCAGGATGCATTTACACAATATCAACAAAGCAGTAGGGCTTACGGGTTGGTAATGGAAGTTTGCCTAATATTAGAAGCCATTTTATTTTGAGAGTTTTTAATAAAGAACGTAGGCATTAAAAGCCATTTCATTCACCGGAGAGCTCAATAGAGCAAGCCAATGTTAGATGGTGCTGCTGCTGGAAGTTCAGATACATTTGCTTCTAAGAATTGTGCCAGTGGTTGTCCCACGTAAACTATGTTTAACGTTCATCTGTCTTCTTTAACGTTTAGAACCACGCTTTTGAAACTGGAACAATCTAAGCCATGGCACTTCCTAATTAGCATTAAACAAGTAGAAACGAGGAAGACATGAAAAAAACATATACACGCACACAAAATAACAATTGCACCATAATATTTTCTGAAAATTAACACTTGTGGAGCCACTCATCCTGTGATAGAACTTAATAAAAAACGGTTAACCTAAATCCACGTTGCAGCCATTTACTAACAAGAAATACCTAGTTTCTCTTTTAAGCAAATTATGATTAGTCGTTTAAGCATTGCTTGCACCAGTAGGTTAGAACTTTTAACAAATTTCAACTGTTTTGCTTTGCATTAGAATGCAATTGCAAATCTATCAATTAAAAAAAAAAAATCTATTTATCTAATAAAACCCAATTCATAATTCAAAATTTGAATTTGTGTTTTCTGGCTAAGAAACTAAAAGATTAACAAGGAAAGATGCTGCAAAAAGCATTTGGTTGGATGGTTGACTTATCAAATTTTGATGAATGAGGGCATTACAATCAAACAAATGTTGAATGAGAAGAACAAAGAAACCCAACAAACGTGCCAAAAACAAACTCCATCGACCCCTTGTGAAATGTACATATTTTTAAATGATTGAAATATGTTCACGTGAGATCCAAACCAAATACTTATTTATGCAGAGATATCAACCCAAAAAAATAAAAATAAAAAATTGTCACACGGATTCAATACGACACAAGAAATGGGATAACCATAGACATGAATGCGTCATATGTGAAAGTCGCTGATCCGGTATAGCGCGGATCCTTCTCCTTAAATTTTTCAGTCAAACCCTGAAATTAAAAAGACAAAATGTTACGAGATAACAAATGCATATATTGCATGTCAAAAGATGTAGAAGGTTCAACTATAACTTTTCCCTATTTCTAAAAATTTAGCATGCAATGGTGCCTGTAGTTGTAAAATTGGCAAATATGCACTAGAAGGTGTAGTTTATAAAACTGAGAGCTCTTTCTTTCTCCGACTATTTGAACTATAAATTGTTGGGGGGAATAATTTATTAAACTAATCCAACTTGGGAAGAAGTTGAACAAAAATGAACCACATTTTTAAGGGAATTCAATATCTTACCTTGACAATCATCCCGCATCTGCAGACCCAACGAAGCACAAGATCAGAAACATAACAACTTGTTCTTAAACATTAAGAGATTCAAGAATGCATCTAGAGAACTTACTCAACAAAACTGCCGAAATCAAGCTCGACTCTCTGACCACTTCCATTATCATACTTGGAAATCAGAAGTCGAAGAACGGATCCCGGAACTGCATAGCCTAAACCATAAAGAGCATCTCTTAATTCCATTACATCAATTCTTCCACTCCTATCTTTATCATATCTCTCAAATATGCCCTGCCAGTTGCAAAATTAATAATTTCAGATCATCATTTGTTCATACAATAAGCAGTGCATTTCATAGCAACTATATGTTATCCTTTAGTAACAAAGTGGGTATTCAAGACTCAAGAGCAACTTGCTTGACAGCTTTAAAACTGTGAATTTCTCGTGTAGTTAAGAACTGAACTCCTTTTTTAACGTACAGGGGCTACAATAAACTGAAAGACATTAAGCTAAGCTAACCTGGTTAAACTAGGCTGTATCGCCATAAGGAGCATAGCCTAAAATAAGCAGAATTAATAATTTCAGGAAAATATATGTTATCCTTTAGTACCATAGTGGGTACATCAAGACTCGAGCAACTTGCTGGACAACTTTAAACATTCTGCCTACTAAAATGGCATTGCAAACTTCTCGTGTACATAAGAACTGAACTCCTTTATTAACGTACAGGGGCTACAATAAACCTGAAATACATTAAGCCGGGCTAATCACGGTTAAACTAGGCTGTATTGCCGGTTGCCGGAACAAGAGAACCATGAATATTATGCCAACAAGAAGTCTAGTATTCTAGATTATTTTATGTGCCACAAATCACAAACCCCAGGATCGACTAACGAAAAGCAGAAACGAAAGATTGGCGGAAATGCCCTTTAAAGCCATTCATAAATCTGCTTCCTAAACTAAGCAGGTGACACTTTTGACTTGTATGAATGCATGTGCCAATATCCCAGCATTCTCTCTATGCATGACATTTTTTTTTATTTCTGATTTATTATGACATATAGACAACCGGAAGGAGCATCCAGGCATGTTTCTTGTTCAGTTCTTAGTTGTCAAGCACAGGTCAACTTGTGGGCCTACAAAAAGGCCCTCCCCTGTTTCTCACAATGAAAGCCATAGCTGTGAGTTGAGAGCATCTTTGAGTTAATAGCTAGTACAGTAGTATCTCAATTGTCCTTTGAATCTGCCGACAGTTATGGCTCCCCCGCCCCCCCCCCCGGGCCCCTTTTCATGTGGTCTCAAAAGTTCCAAGTATTTTACAACAAAAGTTAATTTACCTATTCAGGTATTTGTGTTCAACAGCGTATAAAGTGCTTGATAAAGCTTAGACTCCCCCTAGGTACTGTTCAATACTTTTTCATGCATTAGATGATGGTCCGGTGGAATCTAATAGGCTGTTTGACAGCCTTGATTGGAACCGTAGTTTCAACCACTATTTTTTCTCTCACATGTTACAGTATTTTAATTCTAAGTTAATGTTTTAAACAACCTAACCACATTTTGAACTTAAAACATTATAATAATCATATAAAAGAAAATACTATAATAAGATTAGTTTGAACTATTTCCTAAACAAATTATGAGTCGTTTAGAATTTCTATTGTTTAGTCCCACATGACGAGTAGCTTAAATTTTAACAGCTCAAATTGATTTGCGCTATCATCCAAAACATGATAAATTGTATGCGTGGTGTGACCAGAAAAAAAGAAAACTAACCTTGCCATAGTTTGGGCCTAAAGATTAAGTTCTCATAAAAGTACAAGGAGAGGAAGAGAGAATAAAGAAATTCAAATACTTACGCGCCATTGACCAAGGCAATTCCACAACGCAGCAAACTCTTTGGGCCCTATACAACAGCAGACAAAACCCCACCACATTATTATTTGCAGTTATGACTATTAGAAACAAAATATATATATATATATATATATGACATGGCAATGAAAACATTAAGCGTAAAGAAGCACGCCTCTTGCCGAGGACGGGTCATAATCAAAGACAATACCAATTTGTTAAAAGAACGCCACCTTTTTTCGTTTTCCTTTTTTAAACAACATAATTCAACACGACAACATTAAAATTAAGGCGGAAAGTTGAATGCCACGTTGGTTTTGCTATCTTACTTTAAAAAATGGGACTCTAACATTCACAAAGAAACAAAAACAAAAAATAAAAAAGAACGAAAAGGATTCAACGCTTGAAAAAAAAAAAAAAAAAAAAAAACCCAATTAAACCAAAGAAAGTGAAAAATTCCAAAGGATTCAACGCTTAATTATGCAAGAGAACCCAGAAATTCAATTAAACCATGGACAATTCTGCAGCAGAACAGAGTCTCTTTTAGATTATCCAATCAATCAATCCAAAGAGACATATTGAAAAGAGACAAATATAGGTTAAAAGAAGCAGAGAAGAACTGACCAATTCGTGGAGCTGGATCATTGGGATTCTTGAAGAGATAGATGAGAAAACGAATAGTTCTGTGGCTAAATCTCTGATACCCAGAAGAAAGCGCTTGCTGTAACTCGTTATCATCAATGAACCCACTTCGATCTCTGTCGACCAACTCAAAGCTCCTTATCACATCAGGACTCGTCCCAGGAGGAAAACCCACGTACCCATATGAAAAACTCGAAGAAGAACCCATTTGCCCATGTCCATATGAAGAAGAACTCGAATGCCCATATGAAAAACTTGATTGCCCATATGAAGACGAAGAAGGAAAGCCATGGCTATTCTGAGGAGTACTGCTAGCAGTAGTGGTGTAATTGTGTTCTTCGGGGAGTGTTGGAGCCGAGGGAGCGTAGGATTGAGAGCCGTATCTCTCGAAAGAAGCCATTGAACAGGGGTTAAAAGATGGAACAAAATTTGAATTTGTGGGTATAATTAAAGCTTGGTGTAATCTCGGGAATTATCCAAAGATTCTTGGGTTTTTTTGTTTTTTTTGGTTGTAGCAAGATTTTTGGGGTTTATTTTGATGGAGGTTTCAAGAGAAAATGTGTGGCGTTTTAACAGCGTGTGTTATTTGATTGGGTATATATTTGAGGGAAGATGGATAAATACAATAAGGAATCACTAAATCAGGTTGTCTTCTTGATTAAGGAGAGACGCGTGTGTTGTCTTGAATACGCGATCATCGTCGTCATGGCTTTGGGTGCGGTTGATAATCCAAACTAGGGGTCAACGTCGTGTTCGGTAGATTACAGTGTTTTCTTAACCCACCCACTTAAATTTTAAATAGGTTGATTTTAAATCTAATGCACTCAATGAACCTAAACTTTAAAAGGAACTTACTCAATTAAAGTTTACGTGAATTAAGTAGGTTAATCGAATTGAGCTATAAAAAGAAAAAAAAAATAAAACTAACAATTTACTAAAAGTAAGAAATACAAAAAAAAAGATTAAAATTCATCACATATTGAATATCTAACAAAATTCAAATACATAAGTCATACTTAACAAATAGGAATATAATAAAAACAAAAAATACCCAAGAGTCGACAATGTCGACGAGAAGAAGACCATGTGAAGGAGATACGTGGCTATAGAGGATTGGCAGCAATCGAATGGAGAGGTTTTTTTTTTTTTTTTGGACTTTGAAGTGAATTAATACTTAGATAGGTAGGGTTGTGAAAGGAATGCAAATGGAGTATTGGAGCAGAAAATGGATAAAGTCTTCTTTTATTTCTTATTCTTTTTTAAGACGATTGTGCGGTGTACATTAGAAACTAGAAACTAGAAACTAGAAAGTAAAAAATTAAGTCTCAAACCAAAGAGATGAAGTCTTTATAAGCTATGTTGCTTTTTTTTTAAGAGGATAAGTTTTTTTAGGTATAAAATTATATTAAAATTGCAATGTTAAATATATATAATAAATATTATATATATTATAAGATTTTACATTGGGTGGGTTCAGATTATCTCGAATTTTGAAAAACTCAACCCATACTGACCAAATGAAAAACCTGATTGGGTGAGTGAATAGAAATTCTTATTCGGATTTGTCAGATTCAGATTATCTCAGATTTCATTAGGTGGCTTAGATAGGATTCGTTGAATTGTTGAATTTTTTGTTCACCCTAAATCCAAACTCTTATGAATCTTTACTGCAAGCAGGTTTTTTTTTTTTTTTTTGGTCAGTTTTTCTTATTGGGTTCAAGGTTTTCTTTTTTACATTTTTGGTCAATTTCTTGAAAAGAAAAATGAATTTGATAGAAATACTCCTAAAAATATGCAATAGGTTAAAAAATTATTGAAATATCATATACGCATGTTAAGTACATCTAGCATGTGAGAGCTGGTTAGAACCAGATTTGAACTCAAAACACTGTAGCATGTGAGAGCTTTATACTGTATTAACTTTTTACTTTTTACTATAGCATGTGAGAACTTTACACTATTACTTAACTAAAAAGTTGGTTCTAACCATGCATACCAAATACCTTATATAGAAGTATTATACGTGTATGTTCATATCATATGCATTTATGGACATGCATTTTGATTTCTTGCTTGTGATTATTATGTTGATCTAGTATTAGAAGTTTTAAAAAATAGTGCATTAGTTACACATTAAAAAAATAATAATTTCTTTTTTTAATACTCTATATAATATTTAAAAGTCTTTCTTTATACTTTGCAGTCTAATGATTACATACATTAACTTTTTATTTAAAAAATAAATAAAAATTAAAATTTCAAAGTAATTTGTAAGGCCGACCCTACAGGGCTTGGGCCTGGGCCCGACACAATCCTTCAAAGGCTAAGGCTAGGCCTAAAAGTTATCCCTCATGCTCGACCTAGGCATGGCCTAAACTCGTCATGGGCCTAGGGTCAAAAGGGTCGGATCGGGTCGGCTTGGCAAGGCTCCTTTGACGCCTCTAGTGCAGGGTTTAAAAAATGAGAAATTCACATAAATGTCACGTTTAATTAAACTCAATTTTTATTTATGCTACAAAGTGTTAAAAGTTCTTATACCACAAACTTGATACATGTCCCTCAGGAACATGTCGTGTGTCCCTCAAGGACATGTCTCTAAGTGCAAGCAAGCATATCAATTCACATAGATAAGCCCCTACTTGTCAGTATGTGGATAAATAAGGCAGGCAAAGTGCGAAGGGGATGGATGTCTGAGCGGTTGAAAGAGTTTTCGACTGTCCCTCAAGATATGTCGCATGTCCCTCTAGGATATGTCTCATGTTCTTCTAAGATATTTACAAGTGTCCTTTCGGAACATTTTTTGATATCCCTCTGAAACATTTCGGGTTCCCTTTAGAACATTTTCTGGTGTCCTAGAACATTTTTCGTGTCCATTAAGGATATGTCGCCTGTCTTCCAAGACATTTTCCAATGTTTCTTCGGGATATATCGCATGTCCCTTTGGCACATTTTCTGTGTTCCCCCAGGACATTTTTATAAGATGAAAAAATAATAGCATATTTAAAAAAAAAATTCAAAAATGCCTTTGTTTGCAATTCATCAAATAGCCAACATGGTCCTATGGCAGAAAACTGGAACCATTCCTCTTGCAAAACTGCTTCCATGAGCTCAGCCATCTCGAAAATTTAGATGAAGCATAATTTATTTTTATCAAAATTTTAACCATTGCTAAGCATGGGAAATACTCATAATCTGCTTGTTGGGTTTTATCTGGAAATATCTCTTGGGACTAGTATTGGCAGGTAGCAATAGATAATTATTCTCATTTTGCTTTGTGGACTAGAAAATGCAAGCAACAAAGTCAACTTTGGGAAGTAAGAATGTTTGGACTTTGTTCTTTTAATTTCTCTAATTTTGTTTTCCAATAAGGTCACCACGTTTTAGTTTGTTCTTACCGCTAACAAACACAACTGCAACCTATAAGGAATAAGGACTAATTAACAAATGGAAAGAATCAAGCAAACACAAGCGGTCTGAGCCGAAAGTAAAAAATGTAAAAAATTACTATGAGTGTTCATTGGAAATTGCAAGTGCACTATATTGTATAAACAAGTAATATAACGATTAATAGAATATCGTTCCCACAGAAATTGTATTTAATATTAATTAATACCAAAATTGTATTAACTCTAGGATTATTTGAATAATTGATTAAAAAAATTAAATGAAATTGCTAAAATTAAAATTAAATAAACGAAACTAAAATAATAAAAACAATGTTCTAGGATCCAATTTGACTGCTTAAGTTCGTTAAATTAAATTTTCTCTCTTGTAGATCAGTTTCAATTGATGAAATTGTTAGTCGAAGGCAAGAAATTACCTTCTTGCCTCTTCTAATAGATTAGTAGGTACACTCATGTTAATTAGAACCTATATGTTCCTATTAGGAACTAATTGACATAAACTTATTAAGTTCAAGCATTCACAATGACTACACATACATTGAGGATATATTCCTATTCTAAATTGCACATACTACCCGATTATTGATCAAGAGCCAAAATCTATTTCTCAATTTCATCCAAGTCATACAAAATCACCTAATGATTAGCTAAATCACTAAGAGCATTAAGCACATAATAAAATAGACAATTTTTAAAATTCAATAGCCAATCAAAGAGACCAAAAATAAATTAAAATTCACTAATAGGATCCATAAGAACCCTGAAACAAAACTCAAGTCATAATGCAAATGAAACTAAAAAAAAAAAGAGATAAATAACACTAATATTCAAGTCTTTTTTTAAGAATATACAAGGACTTAGAAAATAAAAATGAGAAAGAGATCGTCAAAAAAAAAGTGTCACAAACTCCAAGTTGCTTCTTCTTCTTTTTTGTAGCTTCAAATGCTCTTCAATGGTGTTTTCAAAAGAAAAATAAAATAGTTAAATTTAAAAATGAAATTAAATCCTAAAACTAAAAATAGAAACCAAACTATAAGATTTATTTTTTTTTTCTTTTTCTTCATTTTTCTCCCTTAAAATCAGCACTCTAAAAAAAGGAGTCTGAAAGCTCCTTCCTTGGGCTCTCCCCCTAAAATGGAGGCTGATTTTCCTTTTAACGTCTACGCCTACTAAAGCAAGAAGAGGGAAAGAGTGGAGTGCATCCGAAAGTAAGCACAAACATGTGGCACAACGTAAGTGGATGATGGGCTAAATTGGGCACATGGCATGCTGCTGTTGGGTGAATCGCACGAGTGCATGGAAGGAACATTGAGGCACATAGCATTGGAATGCATGTGGTTAGTTAGTGTGCCTGACGGGAGGAACACGTGGTGCACGCTGAGAGGATGAGGAGCTACGGCGACAGACACGAAATGTTCCCTTATCAGGTGTGATGAACACATGCTTATTTTGGCTGGCTAGAGCACAATCGGATGGCTAACGCTGGGCATTTAGGAAGTCTAAGCTTCACAAATTTTTTTCTTCTTCTAAACGCTGATGAAGTGCTTTTTGCCTTTACGCTCGAGCACACTCGAGCACACGTGGTCAAGTTTTAGTATATGATTGGTGGATTAGGGGTTATCATCTTTCACGACGATTGGAATTTAAAAATAGATAATTACTACAACTACAATGACCGAGATTTATTTAGAATACTAGAATTTAAAGAAAAATAAATAAAAGGAAAAATAAAACTAATGAAACTAATTAAACAAAATAAAAAACAGAATAAATAATTTACAATACGGACAATCTATGTATAATATATCTAGAGACTTAATTTAGCTTAATTCTTCTCATGCTCTTCCTATTAAGTGATTATTAACTTCATTCCATCCAATTCACTAATATGGGGCCCTAAGTTTGCCTTATTACCTCTCCCGAGCATCAAGTGAGGTTCTATGTATCTGGGATATTGTATTTTATAATTATAGAAGCTTGAACTATATATGTCCCTCAGGTCCTCTTTGCTAGCTCATAACAAATCCTGTAACGATACGGAGTGTTTTTTTTTACATATTGGTGACTTATGTTAATTATTAGATTGACTAAAATTCAAATTAATTAGATTTAATAATTCATGTTAGTTTATCAGTTAAATTAATTTTGTAAATTAATTCAAGATAAACATGTTGAATTATTTGGATAATAGTTTATTTGTATGGGTTTATCTATATATGACTATTTTAATTCGATAACTCTTCTAGTAGGTTTTTTGAATTAGAATTAAGTCTCTATAAAGGATACATTGGTTGAAATTATATCTATCATATCAGCTTGAGGAGTTCGAATTCGATTTGAACTCCAATATCTTGACCATGCCGTCAACCGCAATACACTAGACGCGGTCGACCACAAGAGTTAGAGTTAGATTCTGCTTCACGCATTTTTTTTTTCTATAAAACTTATCCAAACTCAAATTTTGAGGTCTAATTTGATAACGATTAACCCCAGGTCTAATTACTATAAATAGGGGTTGAGTTTTCTTTGTTATTCAAAAAAGAGTGAGTACTCTAGTATGAGAAACTCTGAAACTCCTAAAGAGCTATTGTTCAACATCAAGGACCTTAGCTCTTAGTTTTCTCAAGTGGTTAGAAAGAGAGTCACTGGATGAAAAGCTGTACGATGTGTGACCACTCACATTGCAATCGTAGATAGAGAATAGCAAAAAAGACCAGTTGGTTGAGACTCCTCTAGAACATTCTTCTCTATATGGATTCGAGCTCACTTCGGTATACAAAAGAGGTTAGTAAGATCTATCATTAATTTATATATTTAACATGTCAAGCTTATGTTTTGAAAAATACTCGAATTTAAAATTTTTAAAATTTCGTTGCGTACTGTTTTCTAACAATTGGTATCAAAGCCTAGTTTTTACGTTGATTTTCGGGTGATTATGCTATATACATGAATTATGTGATCTTATTTTCTCATATACTTGAATTTAATTTTTTTAGAGAGTTAGCACTAGAGCCAACAATTTCGGACACAGCACGATGACACGATACTGAAACGACACGATATAAACAGGTTTGGAATGCACGTATATTAATTGGGCCATAAATGGGTTGGCACGAATAATATGAAAATAAACATGTTGGATTCGTGCTAACACGCTTAATTAAACGTGTAGTAAATGTGTCAACAAGACACGACACGACCCGCATGTTTATAGCACGTTTAATAACTCTAGTATTTAGTGAAAGAAATATATTTCAAGTATATTTATTAAAATAAAATATAAGAAAATATAGAATGTAAAATTTGTAATCAAAACTAATAGGTTGTTGTAACTGATTAATTAAGTTTAAGATGTGTTTTATAACTTTATAAACCATTCTTTCTATTAATTATTATTAGAATATATACATAGGATATGTAACCTTAATTTTTAATTTATTTTTAATTTAAGCCAATTAAAAAACCCTTTTTTAAGTTTTTTGAGTTAAGTGATTATACCAAAAATACAATTATACGAAAAATACCCCAATTTTAGACCCATGTTGTGACTAAAATATCAATAAAATCAATCAAGAAATATATATTTATATATTAAATAATATAAGCTTAAAACCAAAAAAAAAAAAAGCTTAAAACAAAAAAATTTCAGATTTGAAGGGCAAGGAATCGAACCCTGCACTTTGAGTATGTTGTTGTTTGTCTCACCGCCACACTAGATAAGCAACCAATCTTAAATGAATGCCTTTTTTTATATTCATTATGGTTTTTTTACTCATTTGAACTGCAGCACAAAAGTCCCACATCGAGAGGAGAGTAGAATCCTTCATAACTCTTCTCTATATAAGGACGAGCTCCCTTTTTTTGAAATTCGACCTTGGCTGCCAATGAAGCCAAATGGTTTTAAAAGAATAGTTCTTCAATTGGAGCTCTTCAAAAGATTGGGCTCTTTAAAATATTGGAGAGAAAATTTAGTTTAAAATATTTAATAAATGAATATTATTATAATTTTATAGTAAAAAAATTAATTTAAAATATTTAAAAAATGAATATTATTATAATTTTATAATAAAAAAATATAAAATTATATAGTAAAAAAATAAATATAAGTAATTTAATTGTGTTGTGTGTTATAAATGTGTTGGTGTGAATATTATTTATAATTGTGTCGTGTTGTTTTATACGTGTTATAAACGGGTTGTGTTTGTGTTTATATTTTTAGCATATTTATTAATCGGGTCGTGTTTGTGTTTATATTTTTTAGCATGTTTATTAATCGTGTTTGTGTTTAGTGTAATTGTGTTATGTTGTAATCGTGTTAATACGAACACAGCACATAACATGATTTGCCAGCCTTAGTTAGCACTTTACAGTTTCTATATAATTAAATGTTGTCATGAGATTATATGGTCAATATTTAATTAATTATGGTTGATTAAATTATTATTAAATTATTAATTAATTAATTAATTTCTGTCAATTATGGTTATATATATATATATATAAGTTTTTCATATAATTAGATAGCATTCTATCATCATCATCTAGGAATTATTATTTTAATTTTAAATTTGTAAAATTTTGTAATTAAATTATCATTCGAAGTGAAGACGGATTTAGAAGATTGATTATTTTTCTGTGTTTATAAATTTTTATGTTTTTGAATTGTTGAAAATAAAATTAAAAAATTGCTTAAAAACTATTTTTTGAAAAAACGCTGGTTCAACTTGGTCGGCAGGCTGAACCCATCTGACCGGCAGGCCAAACTTTCAATTCGACAGGCTGCTAGTAGAGTAGAACATTTATCGAAAAAGTTGCATTTTTTGATGTAGTTTTTGATTTGAGACAATTCTGAGAAGCATGAAATTTTATAACGACCAGAAAATAAAACTTTTGATAATGAATGCCATATAAAGAAGGATACAACTTCAAGATACAAGAAGAATAATTGATAATATGTTTCAATTGATATTTTTGCCATCTTTAGTTTTTTCTTTAGGATGGAACCATGATATTACAACTATTTATTTATTATTTTGCTTGTTTGCATTATAATATGCTTTGCCATGTATGTTGATAATATGCCATGTAGAATAGGGAGCGTAGGTCATTAAAAATTGTTCATGCATGCTAACATAAAACCTTGACTTTTAAAATATTGAGTGGGAGAAGGTTTTTGAAGAGAGGACCTATGGCTTGTAAGGACTTCCTTGCTTGAGGAGGTAAGTGTGAACTTCTGATTATTGAAACTTATTTAGTTGAGGAATCAAGTAACACTTGGGTCATAGAATCTGGAGCAACTAATCATATTTGTGTTTCTCTATAGAGATTCAAGGAAACGAGAAGTCTGCTACATAAGAACTTCATGTTACGGATGGACGATGAATCCTTAGTGTTGGCTGAAGCAATGGGAGACGTCCATCTCTACTTTGATAATTATAGGATTTTAGTTTTGAAAGATTGTTTTTATGTTCCTAGACTTAAAAGGAATTTAATATCGGTAGCTTGTTTATTTAAAGACTCTTACTTAGTATCTTTCAATAATAAAGTGGTGATTTATAAAAATAAATCTTTTTATCTGTGATGGATGGATGCAAAACAATCTCTATTTTATCAAACCTAAGATAAACATACTGCTTAGCACTGAAGTTAATAATAACTCTAAAAGACTTTAAACTTCTCACTCTAATAAGACTTATCTTTGGCATTTGCGATTAGGTCATATT
Organism: Artocarpus heterophyllus; assembly: GCA_025403435.1. Classification (NCBI taxonomy): domain Eukaryota; kingdom Viridiplantae; phylum Streptophyta; class Magnoliopsida; order Rosales; family Moraceae; genus Artocarpus; species Artocarpus heterophyllus. Next base: position 32,839,676 of record CM046338.1, read on the forward strand.
AGCCTGAATAGAATTCAAAGGTTGGTAAGAGATGGATCTTGAAATCACTTAGAGATGGAATCTACACCACAATGTGAGTCTTGTTTGGAGGACAAAATGACCAAAAGACCATTCGGGTCTAAGGGTAATAAAGCTAAAGGAGTTCTAAAACTTGTGCATAGTGATATTTATGGTCTCATGAATATCAGGGCACGTGGAAGGTATGAGTATTTCGTCACTTTTATTAATAATTACTCAACATATGGGTATGTATACCTAATGCATCAAAAAAGCAAAACTTTTGACAAATTCATGAAGTTTTGAACTAAAGCAAAAAAGTAATTAGGTAAACCCATAAAGGCACTTTGATCCTATCAAGGTGGTGAATACCTTTTCGATAAGCTCTCGGGACACTTATTAGAGAGTGAGATTTTATCCTATTTGATGGTGCTGGGCACTATCTAGCAAAATGACGTAGCTGACAGAAGGAATAGGACTTTGTTGGACATAATTAGGTCCATGATGAGTTATTCGACATTACCTTTATCCTTTTGGGGTTATGCACTACAAACCGTATATTATCTTTTGAACAATGTGCCTTCAAAATTGGTTCCTAAAACTCCTCACGAGTTGTGGACTAGTAGAAAAACATTCTTAAACCATATTCGCATATAGGAATGTCCAGCTCATGTCCTGTATAAGGAAACAAATAAGTTAGAAGCACGTTTGAAAGTTTGTGTTTTGTAGGATATCCAAAAGAGACTAAAGGGGGTTATTTCTATAACCCAAAAGAAAATAAAGTCTTGGTTTCAATGAATGCAACATTCTTTAAGGAAAGTTACATGAACGACTTTAAGCCTCGAAGTAAAATGGTACTCGAGGAGTTGGCGAGTAATTCGGTCACTCTGGGGGTTCTGGTTGAAACCAATCTAATCAATGTAGAAAAACCTACTGAATAACAACCTAAAGGGCTTCGACGTAGTGGGAGGATCGATCACCAACCCGAGAGGTATATGTTCAATGGTGAAGCCTGCTTTGTTGAACAAGTTGAACATGATAGGGATCCTTATACTTACATAGAGGCTATGGAGGATATTGATTCTAAACTCTAGACAGAAGCCATAAATACTAAGATAAAGTCTATGGAGACTAATCAAGTTTGGGAACTTGTGGATCTTCCCGAAGGGGTAAAACCCATAAGGTGTAAGTGGATCTATAAGAGAAAGAGAGGAGCAAATTGGAAAGATAAAATCTTTAAGGCTAGTGTAGTAGCTAAGGATACACACAAAAGAAAGGAATCGATTACGAGAAAACCTTTTTGCATGTAGCCATGCTTAAGTCCATCCGCATTTTCTCTTATCCATAACTGCCACTCTCGACTATGAGATTTGGCAAATGGATGCCAAGACGGCCTTTCTAAATGGCTATCTTGATGAGTCCAAATATGTGGTGTAGCTAGACAGGTTTAAGGCTAAGGGTCAAGAGAGTAAAGTCTATAAGCTGCTAAAGTCAATTTATAGACTAAGCAGGCTTTCTGTTCTTGGAATATAAGATTTGATCATGGGATCAAGACTTATGGGTTTGAACAAAACGTGGATGAATATGTGTTTTCAAACATATTAAAAATGAGAAGGTGGTTTTTCTACTGCTCTATGTAGATGACATTCTGCTAATTGGTAATGACGTTGGGGCATTATCATCAATCAAATTATGGTTGACCAAGTAGTTTGACATGAAAGACTTGGGTGAAGATAATTATGTTCTAGGTATCTAGATCTTTCAAGATAGGAAAAAACAAAATGATAGCTTTATCCCAAGCTGTATATATAGATAAAATTCTCGAGAAGTATGCAATGTAGAATTCCAAGAAAGGTAGGCAACCATTTAGGTCTGGTAATACTTTATCTAAGAAAGACTCACCAAAATCTGATGAAGAAAGAGAAGACATGAAGAAGGTGCCTTATGCTTCAGCAATGGGTAGTCTCGTGTATGCTATGCTTTGCACACGACCGAACATTTGTTATGCGGTCGGGTTAGTAAGTCAATTTCAGTTGAATACAGGACCAGACCACTAGGTTGCGGTCAAGCATATTTTCAAGTACCTGAAAAGGACTCAATGGTATATGCTAGTATATTTGGGTGAGGATCTAACACCTCTAGGATACACTAATTCAGATTTTCAATCCTGTCTGTATTCGATAAGATCGAATTCTGGTTCTGTGTTTACTTTGAGTGATGGTGCCATTGTTTAGAGAAGTGTCAAGCAAGATTACACTTCGGATTCAATGATGGAGGCCGAGTATATGGTAGCTAGTGATGCTTCGAAAGAAACAGCGTAGCTCTACAAGTTCTTTAGGGATCTTGAGATAGATCTTGGTATGGATAAGGTGATATCGCTGCATTATGATAACACTGTAGCGATAACTAATACTAAGGAACCAAGATTTCATAAGAAAAGTAAGCATATTCATCGGAAGTATCATGTGATAAAGGACTTCGTTGAGGCTAGGCATGTTGTAGTATGCAAAATCATGTTTGAGGATAATTTAGTTGATCCTGTTATGAAGACACTAACTACGAGAGTTTTCAAGAAGCATGTGGAGGCTATGGGGATGCAAAATAATCATATTTACTAACTTAGTACAAGTGGGAGATTGTTAGACATAGTGCCCTAAGGAGTAAAATGTTGTAATATGTTTTTGGAGACATTTTATTAATAAAGAGTTTATTTATTATTCATATATCAAATACTGTCCTCTTTATGTTCATTTCTATTGAATGTATGATGAGCAAATAAAAGTCTGAGACTGTCGGTCTAAACCTTTAAGAATCGTGCATATAATGGACAAATTATGCAAAAGACATGAATCTTAAAAGTCATGGTCTAAATCATAAGATCCGCAATCGAGGGAATAAAGTTGAGCTCTTTATTCATGCTAAGATTGTTATGTTGTCTACATCCCTAACGGGAGATAACTTGTCTTGGTCATCGGAGTGGGACTCCGTGAGTAAAAACATTGGTGCATTGTCATAGGTGATAATGTATTAGATCAGGACATAAAAGTTGAATTAATTTGGTTAATAATCCTGTTTGTGCAAATCAATTCACTTTAGACAATCATATGTGTTGTGTCTTAATCTTGAAATGACTAATAGGCCCGTTATCTTAATTTATGTCTTATGACATACCAAAGAGTGACATCCTGACTTAATGATGGTATGCATACTGATATATCAAAAACATGACTCTTGATTCCCGTAAACTCATTATTCATAGATATGAAATCCATAGCTCTTTTTGTAGAGTCAATGATATTCTCTTATATATATTATCCTGTAATTGGAAGACTAAAGCACTCAACCATTTGGATACATAGATGTAGCCAAATGATATACTATCTATGGATAGTAAGTATTCCAATAGTGTGATAATGAAACATAAGATAAAAATAATTAAAAAGGTAAAACAAAATTTATCCTTAAGTCGATTATAAATATCCTATAGGGATGTAACACACTTGATATGTCATGGACGGTTAGCTTATTGAAGCTTCATAAGTTTATATAGTTCGAGAGTGCAACTCTAAGCTTTTAGTGGAGTAGCGTTAGAGTTGATAATTATAAAATATATATATGAGATATTGTATTTTATAATATATGAGTTTGAACTATATACGTCCATCGGGTCCCCTTTGCTAACTCATAATAAATCCTATAACGATATGACATGTTTTTCTTATATATTGGTGACTTATGTTAAATTATTATATTGGCTAAAATTTGAGTTAATTGGATTTAATTATTCATGTTAGTTTATCAGTTGAATTAATTTTGTGAATTAATTCAAGATAAACATGTTGAATTATTTGGATAATATTTTATTTGTATGGGTTCATTTGTATATGACTATTTTAATCGAATAACTTTTCTATTGGATTATTTGAATTAAAATTGAGGCTCTATAAAGGATACTCGAGTCAAATAAGATAGGAATTATCCAATTGGTTAAGATTGGATCTATCATATCAACTTGAGGATTCGAACTCCAGTATCGTGACCAGGTGGTCAACCGCGATACACTGGGTGCGATCGACTACGGTAATTAGAGTCAGATTCTGCTTCATGCGTTTTTGCTGTGAAACTGATCCAAACTCAAATTTTGAGGCCTAATCTGATCATGATTAACCCCAAGTCTGACTACTATAAATAAGGGGTGAGTTTTTTTTTTGTTATTTAGATCACTTGAGAAGAAAAGAATGAATACTCTAGCGTAAGAAACTCTAAAACTCCCAAAGAGCTATTGTTCAACATAAAGGACCTTAGCTCTTGGTTTTCTCAAGTGGTTGGAAGGAAAGTCATCGGAGGAAAAGCTGTACGACGTGTGACTACCCATACTACGATCATAGATAGAGAATAGCAAAGAATACTAGTTAGTTGAGGCTCCTCTAGAATATTCTTCTCTGCACAGACTCGAGCCCACTTTGGTATACAAAAGAAGTTAGTAAGATCTGTCATTAATTTATATATTTAGCATGTCAAACATATGTTTTAGAAAATACTCTGATTTAAAATTTTTAAAATTTTGCTGCATACTGTTTTCCAATAGTTAGGCATGAAGAGAGCCATAGGCGGGTCATGCTTGGTCATCACCATGACCATGACCCTTCAAGATCTGGACAAGATTCATCAGCCTTGCCAACTAAGGTTGATTCATGCCGAAACAAAAAAGGCCAAATGTGGTGTGATCATTGTCAAAAACTGTACCACACTAAGGATACTTTTTGGAAGATTCGCGGGAGCCCACAAATTGGACTCTGAAATCCCAAGGTCATGATGGAAAGGGATTTCAAGTCTCTAATGACACAAACCAAGGGAAAAACCTAGCCAATTACTCTCTCCAAGGAATAGATGGAACGCCTTTGTAAGTTTCTCTCTATAACCCAAGCAACAGGTTCTTCTCATATGGCATAGAAAGGTACTACTTTGACTACTTTTGTTTGTCTCGTTGACAATGGTGATTTGTGGATCATTGAGTCTAGTGTGTCGGATCATATGATAGGTTGTAAGAAGTTTTTTTCATCTTATGTTCCTAATCTGGATAATCTTAGAGTAAAAATAGCATATGGCTCATTTTTTGTAGTTGTAGGAGTTGGTTCTATTAAAATGAGTCCAAATATTGCTCTTAAAGATATCTTTCATGTGCCTAAATTATCGTGCAATCTCTTGTCTATCAGCTAGATCACTAGAGATTTAGACTGTAGTGTTAATTTCTCGCCTTCTATGTGTGTTTTTCAGGACCCGACTTTGGGGAGGAGGATTGGCAATGCTAAGGAATTTTTTGGACTCTATTATTTCGAGAAGAATTTCCATGTGGGAAGTCATGTTCAAACAGCTATAGAAAATTCTACTTTCCCTCATATGCAACAAATAATGTTGTTACACCGTAGGCTAGGACACCCAAGTTTTTTTGTATTTGAAGCACTTATTTCCTTCTTTGTTTCGTAGTTCAGATTCTTTCCAATGTGAAGTTTGTCAACTTGCCAAACATAGGCGCGTATTTTTTTTCCTCTCAACAATATAGGGCATCAAGACCATTTGTCTTGATTCATAGTAGCATATGGGGCCCATCTCATGTCAAATTTTTTTCTAATAACAGATGGTTCATTACGTTCATTAATGATCATACTCATATTTGTTGGGTGTATCTCTTGAATGATAAATCATAAACTGAACAAACCTTTAGAAATTTTCATTCTATGATTAAGACACAATACAAGGAAAATATTCAGTTTTTGCATGCTAATAATGGAACTAAATATTTTAATTTAGTTCTTGGTGCATTTTGGTAAAAAATGGTTTAATATCAAAGTTTGTGTGTCAATACAGCCCAACAAAATGGGGTTTCCAAGCAAAAACTCATTTTTTTTTGCTTCATATGTACCGAAAAATTTTGAGGGGGATATAGTCCTTACAACATGCTATTTGATAAATCATTTGCCTAGTCGTGTCCTTCAATACAAAACTCCCTTAGAGTCTCTTAACAGTTTTTTCCCAGAGTCTACGTCATTCTCGAGTTTAGACTTAAAAGTGTTTGGTTGTTCAGTGTTTGTACAATCTTGGATCAAAATAGGAATAAGTTGGATTCTCGTTCTCTTAATTGCATCTTCTTGGGCTATTCCTCTACACAAAAAGATTACAGATGCTATTCTCCTGAAAAACGTTGATATTTTGTTTCACGAGATGTCACGTTCTTTAAAAATCAAGCAATTTTTCCAAAAAATTCTCAAGGGGGATTTTCGACCATTTGAATAATTTTTTGGAAGATTGCAATTGAAATTGTAGTGATGTAAATTTGGAAAACTAGGAGTATTTTTAGGAATTCTCCCCTCCAAATCAGCGAGTTTTTCCTCCACAAAATCAATGAGATTTTCCTCCAAATCAGTGAGATTTTCCACCACAAAATCAGCTTGATCTTCCTCCACAAAATTAGCGAGATCTTCCTCCAAATAAGCGAGATTTTAATCCACAAAATCAACTAGATTTTCCTTCACAAAATCAAAGTCAAGTACATCAAAATCAAAATTCTAACCAAAATGATCTCATCCTACAAGATCGGGCCTAATTTTGTCTAACCCAATGTGATATCCTTCCACAAAATCAGAGTCCAAACCTTGTATCTTAGACTCAATCAGATCAGGGCCAAAATCCCATGAAAAATCAGCCTGTCTTCTGAACTTCAAATTTGAATCAAACCAAAGATAATCCTATGGTCGGTCAAAATGAATCTGATCATGATTGTGTCATTGTTGGTTCAAGTCCAAAAGTGCCTGAAAAAGCAAACAATTCGGGTGTCAAACCTATGAACAACAAAGAACAAAGAAAGAAAGGTCACTTTCAATTGTTTGAATTGACATACTCACGAAGGAAAACTTCAACAAATTTAGAGACTCAAAAAAATCCTCGCAACCAAGAAACCAATCTAGAGCCTGATAAGCATACACAATTGGCCAATCTTGATGTCCTTGTTGCAGTAAGAAAAGGGACAAGGTCGTGCATGAGACATCCCATGAGCAACTTTATCTCTTATGATCATTTGTTTACTCAATTCAGGCACTTGTATCCAATGTTGCAGTAGTGATCGTGCCAACCACAATCTAAGAAGTGTTAAAAGATCCAAGATGGAAGGAAGCTATATTGGAGGAGATGAAAGCCCTAGAGAAAACTAGAACATGGGAAATAGTCAAAAAACCGCAAGGAAAAATTCCAATAGGTTGCAAGCGGGTGTTTACCATCAAATATAAAGCTCATGGGTTGATCGAATGGTACAAAGCTAGGTTCATTGCAAAAGGATATACACAAACCTATTGAATTGATTTTCAGGAGACCTTTGCACCAGTTACGAAACTAAACACTGTTCGGGTGCTTCTATCTCTAGCTACTAATCTGGATTGGTCTCTTCAACAATTGGATGTGAAGAATGCTTTTCTAAACAGTGACTTGGAGGAAGAAGTGTACATAAAATTGCCCCCAACTTTTAATAAGGAGAATGGAGAAGGCAAGGTGTGTCGGTTAAGGAAATCACCGTATAGGCTGAAACAATCTCCATGCGCATGGTTCAATAGATTTACATGTGCAACTAAGAAGCAAGACTACAAACAGGCTCACTCAGATCACACACTTTTTTATAGGCATAAAGATGGTAAAATAGCTGTCTTAATTGTCTACGTTGATGATATAATCTTGACAGGGAATGATAGGGCTGAAATCGAGAGTTTAAAGAAAAAAATATCATATGAATTCAAGATAAAAGACTTAAGAAATTTGAGGTATTTTCTTGGAACGGAAATAGCTAGAAATCACGCTGGAATTTTGGTATCTTAGAGGAAATATGTGTTGATCTTCTCAAGGAAACCGGAATGATGGGTACAAACCAATGGACACTCCATTGGACTCGAACAAGAAATTAGAGCTCAACTCATCGAATAATCTTATTGATAAAGGGCAATACCAGCAGCTGGTTAGCAAACTGATTTATTTGTCCTACACCAGACTAGATATGGCCTTCGTAGTTGGTTGTGTGAGTCAATTTATGCATGCACCTATGAAGGATAACATGGATGCAGACCTCAGAATTTTGCTATTATTCAGAAATCGATAACAAGGAGTGTTGAAGTTTTCGCAGACATAGATTGGGCTGGTTCAATCAGCGATCGAAGATTAACTTCAGGTTATCGTTCTTTTGTTTGGGGAAACTTAGTGACTTGAAGGAGCAAAAAGCAGGCAATAGTTGCTAGAAGCAGTGTTGAGGCTGAACTAAAGGCAGTAGCACATGGAGTATGCGAAGGACTGTGGTTGCAAATCCTACTAGAAGAATTGAAGGACCGTAGAAGTACCTCTGAAGATTTATTGTGACAACAAGGCAGCCATTAGCATCTCTCATAATCCGGTGCATCATGATAGGACCAAGCATGTCGAAGTTGATCACCATTTCATCAATGAGAAAATTGACAGAGGAGTTATCTGCATGACTTATGTGCCAACATCTGAGCAAACCGCTGATGTGTTCACAAAAGGGTTGTTCAAACCAAGTTTTGAGAAACTAATAGACAAACTGGGAATGTACAATCTATACAGTCCAGCTTTTGGAGGGGCAGTGTTGACATGTTGAACCTAATTATTAGGAGTTAGTTTAGTGGTTTTATACTTTCCTATTTTTTAGGAAGTAGTTGAGATATAGTTCTAAGAGAGTCTGTAGCATAAATAATGTTGCTAAGAGTCTTCTAAATAATAAGCTGTATTATTCTAAGCAACGTTTTATCGCCTTCTTCCCTAATGTTAGCTTATACATTGTCTATTAAGATGTTTGGGATAATAGTTTAAACCATCAGTTTAGGTTTAAAAACTATAATATATAATAACTTTATAACGTAACATATAAGAGCTTTACATTGTTCACAATTCAAACTACTCTTCTAAATATCCTATATAGCTCTATGCCAGGCTATTCGAGTATTGTAACTTCTTTTATCTTTTTAAAAAAAAAAAAAAACAAAAACAAAAACAAAACAAAACAAACACCAATCGTCTAGCTCGTGGTTAATGTCATTTTATAGCTGCTGGTGACCAGTGTCACAAGCTTTTAGTCCATCCACAGTCATGGGTTATGTAGCCTGCACTGGTTCCACGTGGTACCACTCAATTGTTCTGAAAACCAGAGGCACGGGCACCATATTTCTCCCTATATAAGAGGGGCACAATTTTTCGGCAAGAAAGGAAACACATGGCAAGTTTCCGGTAGAACGACAGCGTTAAACATGATCATGAACTGAAAACAAAAACTAATTAAATAAATTCATTATAATGAAAGGGTCGCACGCTTGTGTTTGACAAAGATGACTGTAGTTATAGTTACAATAAATTGCACAATCCACTCAAATCATTTTCACAGAAGCAATTAATAATTAATATGGGCGATAACGACGCCCACTTCCACCGCCATCGTTGTTGTGCCTTCCTTTTGAACTGCCGCCAGTTTTACTGCCGCTGCCGCTTCCACTTCCACCGCCACCCCTGCCACCACTTCTCTGATGTGATGGAGGAGAGGGATGAGGCTGTGCTCCTGGTTGTTGCCTACAACGAGAAACAAGACCTGCTTTTAGTCCCTGAATATAAACATCACAAAAAACTACTTGAAAGGATCGTCACCGGTTTAATTATAATCCAGATAGAAACCTAGTTTCAAATATTCTATTACAGCAGCATTAGAATATGTATTGCTGCAAGTAAATCTGCCAAAATCTACCAAATTTAAAGAGAAAATCACAAAATGCAGCTTTTCGGCCACAAGCCACCACGGAAACAAATTACAAAAATTTTCCCCAAGAATTCATAGGATAGTGATGTTGAATTTCAGGGGAAATAAAAAAAAAAATTGTATAGTTGGCACATCAATCATATAGCCATTTTAAAGTCCCTCTAAAGGAAACGGAGACTTAATACACGTTCTAGAGTGGTCTGAAGCACTTTGATGCTTTCAATACCATCTTTTCCTTTGTCCATAAAGGGGCCTGGGCATCATTCAAAGAAACAATCCAAGACTGACTTTAGTGCGGTGAAAAATTACTCTAGGTTCAGTTTTAGGCTCCACAAGTGCAAAATCAACTGCTCAGCATTTATTTTCACAATACTAACAAAAAACCAATCTCTTAACAAAGCAAGAAAAACAGCTACAACTGTTGTAGTTCTAAGAAGAGCAAAGGCAGGAGGGTTTCACATGACCTATAATAAATTTTCAACGCTCCTGCACATTGAAAATGCCCTGAGGAATGATGTATGATATTTCTAATTCAACAAACTTCTGTGGGATAAAAAAAAAAAATAGAAAAGGAATGGCGCTTCTCCAGCCTTGATTGAAAAGGACTTTTACAGAAAGAAAATTATATTGGCTTTATTACTTATTTCAGCAAAAATTTCTAGTTAAAAATAAATTAAAAGGGATAAATATTTCTGCTTACAAAACATAGCCTATTCGTCCATCAGGAAGAAGCATTGGCATCATTGACATGCTGGAAGGAGTTGGTCCGCGCCCATAGATCATAGGCTGGGCAAGTGCAAAATCAACAGAAACAATTATAGAGAAAACAAGGCTACATATATTACAGCAAATATGAGTCTTTGGCAAGCATCATTGTATTCAGCTAACAGCCAAAAATTTCTATTAACAAAAAATGATACTCAAAAATGACTAAACGAGAACATAATAAGACCAACTAAATAGTGCGCAAGAATATATTGATTTACATTTATGTTCTCACGGCTGACACTTTCAGCGATGAGTTTTAAAAGTAGAAAACAAAAACAAGTTTACCATTCTTAAAACATATATATATATATATACATATTAAAAAAAAAAAAAAAAAAAAAACTCTTAAAGAACGGGAGACCGAAGTGCTATTGCAGATGTGGCAAGATCTTATTGTCAACTTTTGTGCAAGCTGAGTGAAGACAGATCATATGAAAAAAATGCACGTGAAAATTACAACATCATCAAACTATTTACTTGATATTATAAATAAACCACATGAAAGTTTCACATAAACATATTCCTACATAATCTGACCTGCACAAAACCAGCAGGACCATAGCCTGCACCTAGAGCACCATAGGGACCCCCTATCAAACCATAACCAACACGAGGTGGATAAGCCGGAAGCAACCCTGATTTCTGAGTATCTGATCCAGACAACTTTTGATCTGCCTGCGGCTTTGCAAGGGAACACTCCAGAACTTGACCTGATAAAAATAGGAAAGTTCCAAATCACATAAAAATCTGAGTATATTCATGAGAGAGAGGGAGGGAGAGAGATTGTACAAGCAAGATCCATAGAAATAATCACCATCAAGTTCATATCTTTCTGTGTTCTTTAATGCTTTCATGGCACTTGATCTCTCGGAAAAATGCACAAAACCAATTCTATTCTTTTCCTGTCCAGACTTTGCAGGTGGAAGAACCACTTTAGTGATTCTTCCATGGTGTTCAAATAGCTTCTTTAGCTGGTCTTGCATTACATTTTTCGGTAGATTCTTCACATATACAGCCTTCACCTGTATGACACAAAATTAATAGTTATCAATGTCTGAGGAGCAAGTACAATAAGAATTGGCAACATAATAAGATACAATAGCTGCCAGGTCCACATAACTAGTTCACAGAATCATAGCCAACCTATTAAGTCCACATAGAATGTCGAGATAATAAATGAGTCACATTGAATGACAGCTCTAACGAGGCAGCAAGGAAACGGAATTATTTCATGGTTCACAGTTCACAAATCATACAATGTAAAAAGGTTGCTGGTTTAGCTATTTTTTGGGGGGTGTGATTGGAGAGAAATAGTCATATTTTTGAAGAGCATGAGAAACAGGCTGCTGTTATTTGGGATAGAATCCCTTTTTGGGTTGCCATATGGATTCATAAGGACAAATAGTTTAGCAACCATTTGTTTTTCTGGCCCTATGAGGGGATGGAAGCGTTCATTGTAGTTTCTGGTCTCTTTTATTTGTATTGTATTTTTCTTGTTTGGAGTTTGGACTTCCTTTTTGTAGTTTGTAATTCATACAATGTGGTAATTATCCCTAATCCAATTCCTAGTGACCTTTCAGGTTAATTTCATCATCAGGAGTGTTAAGAGGTTAGGAGCAGAATGAATACCTAATTTTATGTCTAATTTACCAAGCAACAATTTTTAATTTTTATTCTCACCTTCTCTCATTTGAAGTAGCTCTGTTATTAAGTACCATACCATTTAAAAGTTAAACCGGTTTACAGAAGAAGAAATTATTAGATTTTTAACATCATTTAATTTTAGCATGACGAATCATAATGAATATTATCTAAAAATAAAACTCAGTAACCACCTGAGAAGCTGCAGAAGATTCAGCATTTTTGGGGTCAGCCCAGCTCACAGTTGGAGCATTATCAGCTAGCTTAAATTTGGGGTTCATCATTTTTTGCCTTGAGTACTCAGCGCATGCATGATTATAGTAGTCGATAAAAGCAAAGCCCCGGTTAACATAGCGGTTCTTTACATCCTGCAATAGAGAGTTGGATAAATAACGAGCAAGAGACTCAGTGAAAAGAACAGGGTTTGGTAAAAAGAAAAACAAAACAAACAAACAAACAACAAAAAAGTGGCAAAAAAATGGCTGAAACTTGTATGATGCACTTGTCACAAAGACGTTTAAAAATAAACCTACGATGGCATAAGAAATTACCAAAACATCTTTTTTCAACCAAAACTTCAATAGAGATTGATAGGAACCTAACAACTGAGATTTCAGACTAGAAACACATTGGAGAAGTAGAAGAAGAAATAAGGAAAAGATAGATCTTGTATTGAAACTGCAAAAGAACAGAAATACAATTGTGATAGGATTTCGAGAGCCTATCACTCCACACAGCCTAAGCTGAACAATTTCCGACTAATTTCAGGCCCTCTTCCCTTTCAGCTCGTACTACTTATGTCCCTCACAAACCCCCTAAGGACCCTGCACTAAGATAACAAATATAACATAACATACCACTCAGTATTCTTTAACTCACTTCTCCAAACAAACTCCTAACTAACTGAATCTTAGCTATCTCACTCCTAGAGACCTATCAGAGATACATAATCACAGTGTACTAACCTTAACGAGTTCCAAACCAGTAACTCCAGGGCCTATCTCTTTCACAACCTTCCCCAAATCTTCGTCTCCCCAGCTCCGAGGAACATTACCGATGAACAAACGATGCTTCGCTTGAGATGTGGAACATTTTATCTTTTTCCCCTGAGAGAGAGACACACACATAGAGAAGTTTATTATAAAAGAACCAGTAATATATGAGCATTTCGATACACAGTGATTAGTACTTTGAAGACAGCGAACATCAGTAAAAACTTTATCCTACCTTGAATTCAGTATTGTTCAAATCATCAATTGCTTTCGAAGCCGTTTGAACATTTCTAAATGTCACGAATGCAAAACCCTTGTTCTCACTCAAATCTTTGCCTTTCATAATTCGAACCTGTTGTCGTTAAAAGGAATTAATACTAATCTTTATCATAGAATTTAAGACAGTGCTCTGTAAATAACAATGCAGCATACCTCTACAACTTCTCCCACAGACTCACAGAAATGTTTTAATTCCTCTTCAGAAGCATCATGAGGAATGCCTCCAACATAAACTTCAGAACCATGTGGAGGAAGGGCAAGAAGTTCGGCATGTTTTTTCTTATCATCCTTATATACAACCTTTGCCTCATCACTGCTATGATTTTTTTCAGTATCTGCTCCATCTTCATCCTCTTCTTCTTCTACCTCCTCCTCCTCCACTTCTTCTTCCTCCTCCTCCTCCTCCTCTTCCACTTCTTCTTCCACTTCTTCTTCGATTTCTTCTATTTCTTCCTCCTCCTCTACTTCTTCATACTCGACCTCTTCATCCATCGACTCTTCAGGGTCCTCAGACTCAACTGGCTTAGCAACTGATAATGTACTTGCCTTTTCCCTTGGCATGTTATGAATCTAATAGTATAAGCTTGCAAGGGAACTGTGAAGAAGGTACAGAGGCCAGAAGAATTCAAGGGACGAAGTATACACATATCGAAAGGAGGAAACAAAAACGAAAGGCCAAAAGGAGTTGCAGAATTTGAATCGCAATTGATTACTCGTGAGATAAGGCTTAAGGGAGTTGCAATACGGAGGAGTTCCATAAAGGTTCATTGACATCACAAGCAGCACAAATAGAATAGAGATGGGTAAGTCTGAATTATTATTTAGATTATGAAGGTGGTTGATAAAGCAAGAAACAAATTTCTTGAACAGGACAGATGTCCAGAAAAAAATTATTTGGCAAGTATAAGCTTTTAACTATCTTCATTCGAGCGGGTCCATTTTATCCCCATTAGAAAGTAAGAAAAGCAGGAAAAAAAATCAGCAAATGGGAATTGCAAAAACAAGTCGTAGATAAAAGAAATACTACTATTGAGTAATTAAGATGCTTTCATGCGCATATAACACACATCGAAGAAGTACCAAAAAGTTAAATCCAAATTCAAGAAGAAAAGAAAAAAACTGCTTCAACATGAAGAATCAAGCCACAGCATTGTTCAATCTGTTTCAGAAACACATAGTACGACTCTGTGTGCCTTCTACAATAACAATTTAAAAGTTTACACACACTTTGGAAGCTCAACAGTAAAACAACAATTCAAAAAATTCAGAAAGCCCACTTTTAATGGTAAAAAAATCTATATCATATAATGGAAAATTAACACCATAAACAAATTATTTCATAGTTTCCAAACAATAAGAACCTACATCTTCTCCCATAAACCAATTCCACCACCCAACATGTTAAAAAATTAACACCAAAGTAAAAGATTGAACGAATTAGCTACCATTATAATTTAATTTTACACATTTCAGCAAGAAGAAGAAAATTAAAAAGAGAGTAAGTACCGAAGAAGCCACGTGAATGAAGGTTTCTTTTCTTTTCTTTTTTTCGAAAAGCGAACGATAAGAGGGGTCGGAGAGCTTCTGAAAGGTCTGGAAATTTGGCGTAGCTTGCGTAGAAAATATTTTTGTAAACCCTCGTCCTCGTTCTCCTTGGTTCGCTATGTTCTCCGAGCGAGCCCTAACAACTGATTTGGGAATATGGGATTTTCTTGCTGCAATATAAACAGACGACCCACATATAATTTCATAATTAAAATTACCAGCTGGGATAAAATTTGTTCCTTGTTTTTACGGCTTTGACCATCACGATGGAGTACTCTGCTAAAGGGCATTTCGGGAAGAGTGGAGGATCCCATTTTTTATTCTCCATATTTTATTTGTATTTGGTAAAAAAAAATAATAATAATAAATCCCAAAGTTTCAATTTTGGTAAGTAAGATACTAAATTTAAAAATTTTACAATTATGGCCCAATAACCGATCGACATCCATTAAATCAATGAAATTGGTCCACAAATTTTGCATAAAAGTAATAGAGGTTGTTAGTTGACAAGATGGATTTTATGTTTTTTAATTATGACTTGCTCGGCCATTTAACATTTGTATTGATTAGACAAATGTGAGGATAGTGTGCATATTAAATTTGGGGGAGCTTAGTTTGTCCCTGTGTGTGTTTTTGCATCTTTTGGGAATATATATATATATATATATAGACTTGTGTTTTCTTGATGTTTGGTCTTGGACCCATTATTAATGTCATTGGATTTGGCATAGCTTTTAGGAAAAGCTTGTTTCTACCATGTTTGTGCCTAAATTCAAGTGATTTCCTATTCCAAAATTTTCTTAATTATAAGCACTTAGCCGAAAGTTATTGATTCGTTGGATTTCTATAGAAAGATTGTGTAAACATGTTTACATATGTAGATCTCTTAAGCTCGAGAACTTTTTTGGTAAACTCTCGAGGCCTAAATGCAAACCTTTTCTTGACACACAATATCTACCGAGCCTAAAAGAGACAACCATTCAACCTTTATACCTTAAGCACATTGCATTTTCTAGAACTCTTATGAACTTGAAGGAGTTGTATTGAGATGGTTGGAGGAATTCAAAAAATATATAGATGTTGGAATGTTGAAAAAAAAAATGCCACTCCCCTATATCATAATTATAAATATAATAAGTTTGGGGTGTTGGTAACTCAAAAAAGAGAGAGAGAGAGAGAGAGAGAGAGAATAAAAGATGATGAAAAAAAAAGAGCAAAAGAAGAAAATAAAGAGAAAGGTAAAACAAAAACAAAGAAAGAGGGAGAAACTTGGTGTACACTTTGGTGAAGCCCATGGTTACCCTAGATTGGTATATGTGCTTAGGTTGTGGTATTAATCTAAATTGAAATCTTTATCCTACTATAACCCTAGCCATATGTTACAAGCCAATTAAAGTCCTATTGATCCTTAATCAAGCCATAGTCTACATTAGTAGAGAGTTTTGAAAAGTAAGTCTATAGGGTTTGGAATTCATATTTTGAGATTCTTTGCATAGAAGTTCTATGATAAAACATATTTGCATAATCCTATTTAGATTGATAACGTTGATATAACATTTGGCCATACACACATAAGCGAGAAAGATCCAATTTGAGAAGAAACAAGATCCAATTTGAGAAGAAACAATCTTTTAATTTAAAATCAACATTTGATTGGAATTGTACTTTTCCTTAAACTATGTTTCTAATTCAATTTTCTTGAGAAATCACATAAAAATTCACCCAAATAAGCCTATAGGATTTGGGATTCAAATTTCGAGACCACTTGCATAGTTGTTCTATGATAGAACATGTTTGCATGATCCTATTTAAATTGATAAGATCCATATTAACACTTGGCCATACACACACATGTACACAAGAAAGATCCAATTTCAGAAAAAAAACAATCTTTTGATTTAAAATCAACACTTAATTGGACATTGTACTTTTCTTTAAACTATGTTTCTAATTCGATTTTAAAGGATAAACTTCTTGAGAAATCACCTAAAAAAATTCATACTTTGTTTTTGAGTCTTTTTGTTTTTGTTTTGCTCAAGGACTAGCAAAATACTAAGTTTGAGGGTTGATACATTTCGAGGGACACCAAATTAATATCTTACTTTAAGATGTCGTTGTTAATTAAGTATGGCAATGTGTACGAGTCGTTCCTGTAGAAAATTGAGTTTAACTAATAAGTTATTAATTTTCTAAATAACTAAACTGGGGATTTTTTTTGAATGATTAACTAAAATTAGAAACAAAGCAAATAAAATAAATAAATAAAACAAAACTAAATTATACGAGATTGTAACCACTATTTGGCATAGTTAAAAATAAGTTGCACACTTTTTGTCACGCGCCCGAGGTACGGGAGGTGACGTGGCAGAATATTTAGATTAATTAAAAGAGAATTTAATTGAAACCAATGATTTAAGAATCAAATTAAATGAGAAATAAGAAGATTTTCACCACATTTTTATAAAAGGATGTATAAATATTAAGCAAGTAATAAAAATTAATAAAGAACCGCGAGTATGGGTTCCACAACCCACAACTTGTGCACACACATGGTTTTGACAATATCATAAATACAATCACAGTCCATATATAAATAAAATTAAATCTTACATGCCTTGATTAAATAATACAAAATATAAATAATCCTCCTATTGCTCCTGAGTTTGGTCCGAAGAATCCTCTCTAAACCCAAATGGGAAACCACCTAGAGGGGGGGAAAATTTAAAACAGTAAAACATGAGCAAAAGGCTCAGTAGGACTATGTTTTATAAAATGATTTAATGCAAAGAAACATATCATTGTTAGGAGTACTTAAAGGAAAACTTTAAATAAATAAGTAAATAAATAAATAGATAATTTGAGTAGAGCCGTCCTGACACAGAACAGTCTACTCATACAATCGAAAACACCATTTTCCTTTTACCTAGGCAAACCATGATATCACCACCGTAGTGGCCCAGCTGGGTTTTGGGACCTGCCCCCAAGGTCGATCGCTACACGACCCGATCTCTGATATGGCATCATGCCTTTGTGTTTATTATCATTATCATTCAAAACCCAATTACCGAGTGTTGTCAATTACGTTCATTATGAAATTCATTTCATAATCACGGTATATTAAAATATAACCGATAAAACCATTTTCAAACAACCGTTGAAAACATTTTGATAGAAATCCTTTTCAAAGCCAAATCATTTCAAAACCAGGCTACCAAGGAAATAGGATAGAAGTCCCACCTCAATACTAGTGCCGGTGCCCCACACCGTAATCCCGGTCCGCTATACGTTAGCTCCGCGGAACCACGAACGATCCTAGATACAAACTAAGTCGATCAATATCTAGTTCGAGACATTCTATGTTACCAAACCATTTCATGATGTCCTAGTGTGCCATTTGTATCATTAAAATCATTCTATAAGGTTGGGATTTAAATCAGGGTTCAAAACAGTAAAAACGGGTGAAAATCACAAAATTTTCCATGCCTCGGTCGGCCTGCTGGAAGCCCTGCTTCGGCCGGCCGAACTGCACAGTTCGACCTGCCGGAAGCAAAGTTCGGTGGGCCGAATACTTCCCCAGGTTCGGCCTGCCGGTCGGAAGAACACCGGCCTGCCGATCGGAAGAACACCGGCCTGCCGATCATCACTCCGGCCTGCCGAATTGGGAAAATCCAGAAATCTCAGCCACGGGTTTCTCGATCCCCAAAATCCAAATCTTGATTCTAACCTGTTTTTCTCAAATCCCAAGCATGAAAAACAATCATAGTTGATAGAAAAACATACTAGAACATGTTTGAACTCATTTAAACAAGATTTAAACTCGAAATCCTCAAAAATCCAAAAATGAGAAAATGAGTAGAAAAATGAAAAATCTTGAATTCAATCCGTTTTTCTTCAATCTAAGCTTAGATTCTAGTTGTTCTAAGTTCGTTTAACTCAAATCCACGGTTTTCTAAGCTTAAACAAACCTAGATTTCAAAAATGCACAAAATTGAAAATTTTGGAAAAAGTTTAGAAATTTTAAAACTAACCTCGAATCGAAGCTTCAATCCGCGTTCTCGGTTGCTAAATCATGTCCCCGAGCCTCCTCCTTGCTATCCCGAAGCTTGGATTCGAAATTGGGTTTAAAAATTTGAGAGAGAGATATAGAGAGAGAGAGAGAGTGCCGAGAGAGAGATCAAGAGGAAGAGAGAGAGAGATGCGTGAGAGTGAGGAGAGAGAGAGAGAGGAAGGAAATAAATAGAGAAAATCGGTGGGCGGTTTTACTGTGCGAAAACCATGTGCCGCCCACGGTTTTGCAAAACGGAGTATTTTTGACATTTTACAAATTGTTGTGTTTTAAAACTCAAAACATCATTTTAAAACAATAAGGAATCCTTTGAATGCATCAATTTAACAAAAAAACCAAAAACTAAAAATCCAACCAAGTAATCAAATTAATGTTAAAACGTTAATTATGGCACACTAATTCATCATTTATATTACATTAACATTAAATAAATTTCAGGACGTTACAACTCTCCACCCCTAAAAGAAATTTCGCCCTCAAAATTTACAACTCATTTCAGAAACAAAACAAATGCGGATACAACTCCCGCATACTCGACTCTAGTTCCCAAGTGGCTTCATCAACCCCATGATGCTGCCACGCGACTTTTACTAACGGTATCTCACGACGATGCAAGCTAATCACTTTCCGGTCGATGATCTGAATCGGCACTTCTTCGTATGTCGTATCTTCCTGAACCTGCACATCGCGAAACGAAACTATCTTGCCCTGCTCAGGTGGACACTTCCTAAGCATCGACACATGAAACACATCGTGAACATGAGAAAGTTTGGGCGGAAGTTCAAGCCGATAAGCGACCACACCAACACACTGAGTGATCTCGAACGGCCCAATATACCTCGACGCGAGCTTCCCACTCACCCCGAACTGCATAGTTCCCTTACGAGGCGATACCCTCAAGAGAACAAAATCTCCAACTGCGAACTCTAAGGGTCTACGTCTTCTATCTGCGTAGCTCTTCTGCCGACTCTGAGCTGCTCTCAACCGATCTCGAATCACCGCGACTTTCTCGTTGTTATCACGAATCTCTTCCGGCCCAAGAATAACTCTATCTTCCGGCTCGGCCCAACACACAGGTGACCGACACGGTCGCCCATACAACGTCTCAAATGGTGCCATACCGATACTCGCCTGATAACTATTGTTGTACGCGAACTCCGCCAAATCCAATCATTGCTTCCAATTCCCGCCGAAGTCCAACGCACAAGCACGCAACATGTCCTCGAGAACCTGAATAACCCGCTCAGACTGCCCATCAGTCTGAGGATGAAATGCCGTACTGAAGTTCAAATCCGTACCCAAAGCCTCCTGAAAACTCCTCCAGTACTTAGCATTAAACCTGGTGTCTCGATCAGAGGTGATGGACAAAGGAACTCCATGCAACCTCACAATGTTCTGCATATACAACTCCCCGAGAACCTTCCTAGAACACGTCGACCTAAACAGAATGAAATGCGTCGATTTTGTCAACCTGTCGACCACAACCCAAACTGCATCGTGCCGCTGCTCCGTCCTCGGCAAACCTGTGAGAAAATCCATCGTCATATGCTCCCATTTTCACCCTGGAATAGCAAGCGGCTGAAGTTGACCTGTAGGCTTCTGATGCTCGGCTTTCACCTAGAGACACGTCGAACACTTGGCCACGTACTCACGAACATCTTTCTTCATGCCTCTCCACCAATACTGCCTCTTCAAATCACGATACATCTTGGTGCTCCCCGGATGAATAGCAAACTGAGACCTATGGGCTTCTTCTAGAACGGCTTTCATCACCTCGGCGATAACTGGAACTGCAAGACGCTCCCGGAAGTACAACGATCCATCTGCATGCACGCTCCATTCCTCAAACTGCTCCCCATTCTGAATCCGCAACCAAATCCCCTGCAAATGCCGATCCTGCCACTGATTTTGCTTCACCATCCGAACAAGAGCTGGAGTCGTTTCCACGTGATATAACGAAACACGATCACAGTCTTCATGATACCGTAGCCGATACTCACTCACTGTCGCATCCCTGCTCCAGTCCTCAAAAATCAAACAAGCGAGAATCCCTGAAGATTTCCTGCTAAGCGCGTCCGCGACCACATTAGCTTTTCCGGGATGATACTGCAACGCGAAATCATAATCCTCCATGTACTCGATCCATCTACGCTGCCTCAAGTTGAGATCCCTCTAAGTGAACAAATACCTCAAACTCTTGTGATCGGAGAAGACCTAAAACGACGCTCCATACAAGTAACATCTCCAAATCTTCAGCGCGTAAATCACCACCGCGAGCTCTAAATCATGAGTAGGATAATTGCGCTCATGAGGTCGTAGCTGTCTCGATCCGTACGCAACTACATGTCCAAGCTGCATCAACACGCATCCAAGTCTGCGCCCTGAAGCATCCGCATAAACCTCATATGGCTCGTCATTGCTAGGAATAACCAACACTGGAGCTGAAGTTAACCGGTTCTTCAATTCCTGAAAAGCAAGCTCACAATCTTCATTCCACTCAAACCTGACATTTTTCTTGATCAAAATCGTCAACGGAGCTGCAATCTTCAAAAAATCCTTTACAAATTTCCTGTAATATCCAACAAGACCTAAGAAGCTGCGAATCTCCGCTATATTCCTTGGTCGTTCCCATTCCAATATAGCCTCAATCTTCGATGGATCCACAGAAATTCCATGCTCCGAGATAACATGACCCAGAAACTTGACCTCAGTCAACCAAAACTCACACTTTTCCCTCTTAGCATAAAACTGGTGCTCCCGTAGAGTCTGAAGCACGATCCGAAGATGCTGCTCATGCTCCTCCCAAGTCTTAGAATACACAAGAATATAATCGATGAACACGATCACAAACTGATCCAAATACGGCCTAAATATCCTGTTCATCAAATCCATAAAAGCTGCCGGAGCATTCGTCAACCCAAAAGACATGACCAGAAACTCAAAGTGCCCATACCGAGTCCTAAAAGTTGTCTTGGGAATATCCTCTTCCTTAATCCTAAGCTGATGATAACCTGAACGCAAATCAATCTTCGAGAAGTACCGCGAACCTCCCAACTAATCAAACAACTCATCAATCCTTGGCAAGGGGTACTTCTTCTTCCCGTAACACGATTCAGCTGCCGATAATTCACACATAACCTGAGAGTCCCATCATGCTTCTTAGCAAACAAAACCGGTGCTCCCCACGGAGATATACTATTCTGAATGTATCCTTTATCAGCAAGCTCTTGAAGTTGCTTCCTCAATTCCTTCATTTCTGCCGGCGCCATCCGATAAGGTGCCATAGAAATCGGTGATGTCCCTGGAAACAACTCGATACCAAACTCAATCTCTCGATGCGGTGGTAATCCTGGTAACTCGTCGGAGAAAACATCCTCGAACTCATCAACCACCGAAATTGCTACACTGCCACTCGAAACATAGGGCTCGCAATCCAGGTTGGCAAGAAAAGCACAACAACCTAGATTCCTTCGCCCTCCTAGACACGACTTCATGAGACGCTCACTCATTAACCAATCACCACCACCCTGGTAAGTGATCATCGTCCCCCTATCAGACACTAGGGTCACTTTTCTAAGTTGGCAGTCCACGACTACACTATACCTAGACAACCAGTCCATCCCTAGAATTACATCATAGGAGCTCATGGGGAGTACAATCAAATCACTTTTCAAAATCTCATCCCCAATCTTTATTTTACAAGATTTACACATACAATTTACACACACCCACCCCAAGGGAGAAGTTATAACTAGGGGTTCATTAAACTCTTCTATCTCTAATCCCAAGGCATGTACAAAAGAACTCGAAACGAGAGAATGAGAGGCACCGGTATCGAACAAAACACGAGCTAAAGATATATAAACTAAGATCATACCGTCAACAACCGCGTTACTAGTCTGAGAATCTGACCCTCCAGATGCCATTGCATGAACCTGCACTGGCGCCTTTCCTTTTCCTCTACCGACATTGCTGGGTCCTGGATTACTCGGCCGATGCTGCTGAGATGGAGACGACTACACACTACCTGTACTCGACGCTTGATACGGAGGAACACTGCGCTGAAAATGCTGCGGCTGCTGCCCCCGTCCCGGATATGAGAATTGCTGAGGAGAAAACTGCGGATACTGCAACTGCGGGTACTGCGGAGGCGGAGGTAGGGTCTGAGGCTGAGACTGACGACTGGCATCCTCCCCGGTCTGAGATCCAAGACAAGCACTCCTGATCAGGCAATTCCTCTTGATGTGTCCGGGCTGCTGACAGAAATGACAATGAAAGCTGTAGGGATTGCTGCGCCCGCTGCCAAACGAACTGCTGCTACCACTGGTCGCACCGCCTTGCTTGCCTTTCCCCGGAGCTGGACGACTACTAGTGCTCTTCCTGCCACTCCTCTACGGTCCTCTTGAAGCCTTAGCTCGGTCCTCACAATACTGCACATAATCATTCTCCACGGAGATCGCCGACGACACAAGCTCTCCGAAACTCCTAAGCCATAGAGCAACCAACTGCCGCCGAATAGGAGCCTTGAGCCCTTCCTGAAACTTAATACACTTTTCACGCTCCGATGCCACCGTTGATGGAGCAAACCTAGCCAACTCATTAAACTTTGCCTCATATTCCTGAACTGACAAATCACCCTGTTGCAATCTATAAAACTCAGCTGCCTTCTGATCTCTATACCCCTGCAAAAAATACCGATCATAAAACAGCTCCTCGAACTTGTCCCAACTGATATCACCACCGCGCTCCAGACGCTTAGTCTGTTTCCACCAAGTGTTAGCGCCACCCTCGAGCTTATACGCCACGAACTCCACACGATACTCCTCAGGCACACCAAGGGTATCTAAATGCTTCAAGATTGAATCCAACCAGTACTCTGCTAACTGCGGATCCCCATTGCCATCAAAAGTCGGAATAGACGCCCGCCGAAATTCCTTAAAGAACGCATGCCGACTACCAACACTAGAGTCTTCCAGTCTAGCCTTGGCTGTCATCTGTCGAAAAGCCGCAAACATAGACCTCATCATGCTTTCATCATTTCCGAACTCGGCGTCAGCAGTCGAACGACGTCTAGGTGCCATTCTTTCACTTCTGAAAACAAAATTTGGACTGTCAGAGGTATTTCATCGTCAAACCTATGTGTGCACAATTCCCAAGGTTCATAATCTTGAGCTCTGATACCATTCTGTCACGCCCCGAGGTACGGGAGGTGACGTGGCGGAATATTTAGATTAATTAAAAGAGAATTTAATTGAAACCAATGATTTAAGAATCAAATTAAATGAGAAATAAGAAGATTTTCACCACATTTTTATAAAAGGATGTATAAATATTAAGCAAGTAATAAAAATTAATAAAAAACCGTGAGTATGGGTTCCACAACCCACAACTTGTGCACACACATGGTTTTGACAATATCATAAATACAATCACAGTCCAGATACAAATAAAATTAAATCTTACATGCTTTGATTAAATACTACAAAATATAAATAATTCTCCTATTACTCCTGAGTTCGGTCCGAAGAATCCTCTCCAAACCCAAATGGGAAACCACCTAGAGGGGGGAAAATTTAAAACAGTAAAACGTGAGCGAAAGGCTCAGTAGGACTATGTTTTATAAAATGATTTAATGCAAAGAAACATATCATTGTTAGGAGTACTCAAAAGAAAACTTTAAATAAATAAGTAAATAAATAAATAGATAATTTGAGTAGAGCCGTCCTGACACAGAACAGTCTACTCGTACAATCGAAAACACCATTTTCCTTTTACCTAGGCAAACCATGATATCACCACCGTAGTGGCCCAGCTGGGTTTCGGGACCTGCCCCCAAGGTCGATCGCTACACGACCCGATCTCTGATATGGCATTATGCCTTTGTGTCTATTATCATTATCATTCAAAACCCAATTACCGAGTGTTGTCAATTACGTTCATTATGAAATTCATTTCATAATCACGATATATTAAAATATAACCGATAAAACCATTTTCAAACAACCGTTGAAAACATTTTGATAGAAATCCTTTTCAAAGCCAAATCATTTCAAAACCAGGCTACCAAGGAAATAGGATAGAAGTCCTACCTCAATACTCGTGCCGGTGCCCCACACCGTAATCCCGGTCCGCTATACGTTAGCTCCGCGGAACCACGAACGATCCTAGATACAAACTAAGTCGATCAATATCTAGTTCGAGACATTCTATGTTACCAAACCATTTCATGATGTCCTAGTGTGCCATTTGTATCATTAAAATCATTCTATAAGGTTGGGATTTAAATCAGGGTTCAAAACAGTGAAAACGAGTGAAAATCACAAAATTTTCCATGCCTCGGTTGGCCTGTCGGACGCCCTGCTTCGGCTGGCCAAACTGCACAGTTCGGCCTGCCGGAAGCAAAGTTCGGTCGGCCGAACACTTCCCCAGGTTCGGCCTGCCTGTCGGAAGAACACCAGCCTGCCGATCATCACTCCGCCCTGCCGAACTGGGAAAATCCAGAAATCCCAGCCACGGGTTTCTCGATCCCCAAAATCCAAATCTTGATTCTAACCTGTTTTTCTCAAATCCCAGGCATGAAAAACAATCATAGTTGATAGAAAAACATACTAGAACATGTTTGAACTCATTTAAACAAGATTTAAACTCGAAATCCTCAAAAATCCAAAAATGAGAAAATGAGGAGAAAAATGAAAAATCTTGAATTCAATCCGTTTTTCTTCAATCTAAGCTTAGATTCTAGTTGTTCTAAGTTCGTTTAACTCAAATCCACGGTTTTCTAAGCTTAAACAAACCTAGATTTCAAAAATGCACAAAATTGAAAATTTTGGAAAAAGTTTAGAAATTTCAAAACTAACCTCGAATCGAAGCTTCAATCCGCGTTCTCGGTTGCTAAATCACGTCCCCGAGCCTCCTCCTTGCTATCCCGAAGCTTGGATTCGAAATTGGGTTTAAAAATTTGAGAGAGAGATATAGAGAGAGAGAGTGCCGAGAGAGAGATCAAGAGGAAGAGAGAGAGAGATGCGTGAGAGTGAGGAGAGAGAGAGAGAGAGGAAGGAAATAAATAGAGAAAATCGGTGGACAGTTTTACTGTGCGAAAACCATGTGCCGCCTACGGTTTTACAAAACGGAGTATTTTTGACATTTTACAAATTGTTGTGTTTTAAAACTCAAAACATCATTTTAAAACAATAAGGAATCCTTTGAATGCATCAATTTAACAAAACAACCAAAAACTAAAAATCCAACCAAGTAATCAAATTAATGTTAAAACGTTAATTATGGCACATTAATTCATCATTTATATTACATTAACATTAAATAAATTTCGGGGCGTTACACTTTTGCTCTTCTTTTGATGTTTATCTCCGATGGCTTTTTATTCATCACTCTTCACTTGGTGAATTTGGAAGAGTTTTTAACTAGCTTCATCCTATTGTGTTACATACTTTGCCATCAATTATTATCAAATACTTGTATCTTCACTCGTCATCCGATTATACAATGAAGCAGCAATATTTTATCCCGATTATACACCGTTGTATTATGGGTTAATACAAGTGCTCTACCAAACTGGTTTGGTGACACGAAATGTACAACATTATTCATTTAATGTTTACCAACATGAGACTCAAAAAACAATATCGCATCGAATCGTGAGACACCACATCCCCTGACATTGTTCCTTAATTTTCATCCACCCTATTAAAGAGTAAATACCCAAAAAACAAATTATCAATTTTCATCTTGTGATATTTTGTATAATAATAATAATAATAATAATAAATAAGCAATAAAAACAGTAAACCAAATTATCACCTACTAAACAATTTGGGAACAAAATGAATTGTCTATTTTAATTATGATTCTTGGTAGGTTTTAAGGCAGTTTTGTACTTAGCTAGCTCCAAAGCACATGCGCATGCACATGCATACCTAACTTGTTGAATTTTTTTATTCAAACAATATAGCTAAAACAAAACAATTAGTTTTTTTTTCGAATGATTATTTGAGAGAGAGTTATTTTAATCAAAAATTAGGTAAATAAAAAAGTTAAATCACTAAAACCATGTTTGATGTTAAAAAAAAATTTTAGAGAATGTGGGAGAAATATTAATAAATGCTCAAAAAGAGGTCAGAAAGGAAAAAGGAAACTTAATTAAGGAAGAAAAGAAAAAAGCTTAAAGCGAAAAAAAAAAAAAAAGAAACAAAACGTACGTTTTAACCAAAACATGCATCTTGGTTTCAAACAATAGAGCCGTGTGCACTTATAATATATTATAACATATGTAATATATTATAGTTGCTGAAAAGAAGAGCAAAATAAAAGAATAATATTCATAAAAGAAAAAGGACAAAAAAATTCAAAAGCCAAAGAGAATACCAACAGAAGGGCAAAAATGAAAAATACAACGCATTTAACAAAGACAAGCAAAAAAAAAAAAAAAAGGTTTCAAAGCAAAAACAAAAAGGTGGGAATGGAGGAACCAAAACGTGCGTTTTGGTCCAAAAAGGAGGCACAAGGCCCCTATTAACATGTATGGATCCCTAAAAGCAGTTGTGCACGTGCCATTGTCCATGCAAATTTTAATCGAGTTTGGAGCGCCACTGCCAAAACACAATTCACGAAGTCTTTTGCCCATGAAATTTATATGGGGACTACATCGCCGCAAACTTGTTTAGGAACTGCCATGCCAGCAACTTTTAAGTTTAAGAAAACAAGCATATCTTTTTAACGGTTGAAGAGAAAAGACACCTAAGAAAATTCCTTTGGGAATTCCATATGGTTGGTCTACGCCTACAAAGTTGAAAAGACTGCTCGTCTCACAAAGAAACTGCATGCAAAACGAGGCTCCGTCATAGGATGCAAGAATACCTTCTCAGATCATCGGATTGGTAGATGGAGCAAGTTACAAATACGAAAATCTATCATAAACTATTAAAAAAAAAAGAAAAAAGCAATAGCAAAATGATATTCGAGGGGAAGGGAGGATAACGTAACCATAGAACTCGCATCAGTTACTGTTCCTCCATTAAATAATGCTGAAATAAAATCTACTTTTCGACCACTTTTATCACCTATATTCACGATACAACAAAAAACGAGCAGCACTTTCTGAAAACTTTAGCGAAGAAATCAACAATGTCTATAATTTCCATACATCACACAACAGGGGTTATCTCTAGAGCCCATCTTTATTCAAAGCAGCCCCCTTTTTTTTTTCACTGTGAGAACAGAACTTCTCAACCTTGGTTAGACCAGTAAGAACTTGAGAAGTTAACGCAGTCAAAAGGTTTAGCTTCTTCATCCAATTCAAGCACCCGTGCAAAGTATAAGTTTCACGTCTCCTATACTTACTGTGATCTATATTCTGCCACCACTATTTACTTCATATATTCCAATACGCTCTGTGTAATTTCCTCAAGAAAGGAAACAAAACCTGTAACGCTGGTTAGACCACTTCCGTCAACGTCCTGTTCCTCAATGAGATAGTTCTCAAAAACAGTAGCATCCTCCTGCCCTCCCCGGATAAAAATGAGTTTCGGAGTTATGCATCTCTCTTGCTTCAATTTGTTGATTGTAGTCCTCAATAAGCCTAAGACATCATCCCATCTTAAAAGTGAATTCTAACCATTTTCACAAACCCGCACATAATAAAAACGCAACAAGCAATATTGTGTTACTTACAGTCATGGGGTGGAGGAAAAGGAAGTGTAGGATCTGCCGTCGAAGAATAAAACACAATTAGAGTTGTAAATGCATCAAGGAAGAATATTGGACTCCCACTAGTAATTAGCGCAGCACGACTCAATGAGTGGCTTGGATATGCTTGCCTATCTGGAGTAGAATACGAGGCGAGCACTGGATACACAGCACGCTGAAGGGAACTAGAGTCCAGTGCACTGCAGAAATAGTTTTAGAAATTGAGGAGAAAAGGGAAGACAAATGAACAATTAGTTTCTAACCATTAGAGACTATCACTATCTGCTGCTAGTTCTCAGGCTTCAACCACAAACGGTAGAAGTTGACTCAAAGTACACTAAGTAAATTAATTTAACAACAAAAAGATATTTCAACAGGCAAATAAGTTGCTTCCTAGACAGACTCTCCACAAACAGAAATCCAATTAATACGTCACTGAATAGAACAATACAACAATGTTTACATAGGCACGAAGAATGGGACAAATAATTTTTTAAAAAAAGTACAAAGAAGAAAACAATGCATAATCGTTATCAGGTATTTTAACTAGTTGTTTAAACCATGCAACAAGCCAAGAAAAGTAATTACATTCGGTATGAGCTCAATACCTTAGGAGGCACTGCAAGTAGATGCGGTGGTCAGGGTGTACACCTTCTTCGTGAAGTCGAAGAAGAGGATTCCGCAACAAAGCAAAGACTAAGCGAGGCAAACGCTGCATGTCAGGGCACTGTGAGAATGTAACATCAATCGGAGAAGTTATTGAACTTCCATTCTGGTATTGAACAAGTTTATAAACATTATTGTACTGGGCCGTCAAAATCACAAGCCAATCATGAAGCAACAGCCTACCCTCTTGAACCCCTTGCTCCAACGAGGCTAAGATAACCTAAGTTAGTCAATAGAGTGTACAATTAACAAGTGTGGAGAACATTATACAATAAGAACAAATATTCAGCTAAATTAGTGAAGCAGGGCCAAGATAGAATTTGGAAGAATAGAATCAATATATAGAGAGAATAAAGAATGAAGAAGAGAAATAAAACCACGAGAGGGACAGAGAGAGAGAGAGAGAGAGAGATTAAATCACAGGAGACAAAAGAATGGCTTCTGGGAGAGAAGAAGAAATCAAAAAGAGAAAAACCAATACAATATTCATTCATCAATCAATTAAGGAACTAGGCATAGGACAGAATGACTTGCAATTTTGGGAAAAAAAATAGATGACAAGCATATCTTGAACTCAAAGTTGCAGGCCATTCAGTCCATGTCGTAGAAAAAAAAAAAAAAAAAAAAAAAACAGAAAGTTATGTCTAAAACTCCAAATTGACATGATAATTCGTAAAATAAAAGGGCAATGTGAATCAACCTCAAAAAATAGGGGAAAAAGAAACCAGTGGGACACATGAATGGCAAAGCTAAGGTATTGGGAATTACCTTGTGAACAAGTAATGATAAAACCACTTCAGGAGCAACACTGTCATAGATCTCACTGATGTTTTGAGCAGTTGAAAATTGCAATGTTCGAATTCTTAATCGTCGTTTGAGAACATATTTTCCCCTATACAAAATTTAGAAAGATCATCTCAAATAATCCATAAAGAAACTTGATGGGTGCAACTTACAAGTTAAAAAACAAAACTTAATATGATATCGGGGTGACATATGACATGCACAGAAAGTTTCCTACAAAAGAATGGGGAAATTAAACACAACATTTGCAGCATACCACGTTCAATGTATCAGTCAAAATCACAATCAAGGGTAGTGGTGTGCCAACAGTAATTTTTCTATCTCTGATTTCATAATATCCTCAAAATTCCTGTTCTTCCATCACAAAACTCCCAATGAAACAACTTAAATTCTTTTGCATAACACATTTTAATATTACATCTTATCCAATATGCATTGAGAACACAATAAAATGCATTATGAAGAGTCTCAACGTAAAACATTTTAGAAACAGTAAACGTTAGACATTTCACAATCTAAACATCCAAAACATTTTCTCTTGTATCCTTTAATCTCTAGTAAGTCAAGAAAACTAGCATCGTAGACAGGACACTGTCAGATTACAAGCTTTGGAGAAATTTAAGTTGATATATGGGGAGCAATTATTAATTTTTATCCATGGTCCTTCTGACATGTAGGCTGTACAATTTGCAACGTGGCAAACATAACTAGACAGGTATAAGATATGAATAATTTAGTTTTAAGATTGGGAATTACAAATTCCTACACATGGCAATAACGGAAAAATGCAACTACGGAGGTTGAAATTCGGGGTTAATTGTCCGTAAAATGGTGATACAGCTTCCAAAAATCTAAATGATAAAAGGTGGGCAAATATTGGTGTTTATGTTCACATAGACGCATACAAAAATATGGTCTGTGTAAGAAATTTTAGGGGAACAAGGAAAGACCACTCATATACCAATTAACAGTAATAGTTTCAGGAATGTTTTGAGAATACGAAATTTGTTCTTTCGGTCTTTCCTCCATTAAAAGTGCACCAATAGAGCATACGACATGGACAAGTGTTCTAAAGAATTAGAATCTTCTCCACTTGAAAGTGAAATGAAGCTGTCACTTTGTATTAAAATTGCTCAATACCAATTCAATGACCAACTTGCATCTAAGGAAAAATAACCCCTTTTCAAGGGGGTAAAGAGCATTTTCCTCCATTTTTTCAAACATTCCATTGAATCATACACAAATGACTTTCAATACTTTGATCCCCTTCGTTAGATAATTTACAAAAGCAAGGATTTGATTTCTCCCAAACACAATCCTACAAAATTTTCTAAAATCCAGTTTTTGAAACAAGAAACTGAATTTATTGAAAGAAATAAAAAAAAAAAGGTACAAAGAAAAGGAATATAGAAAGAGGTTTCCTCAAGAAAAAGAACTAAAAAAGGAAAATTAGAAAAACGGAGCCCAACACCTAACTCACTCAAAAAAAAAAATCGGGCTTCCAAACTCTTTGTCCCTATAAACCAACCAAGAAACCCAAAATTTGATTTTGATCCCATAAAACAAAACTATCTTCCTTATAATCATCAAAGGTGCTTTTATTCCTTTCCAATCAAAAATCAGGCTTCCAAACTACTTTTTAAAATCCAGTTGTGTTTGGTTGATCTCCTTAAATTACTATGAACATGTTCCTTTCTATCATTTTGTTCAGGATATCTTTATTATTTTTTTTTTATAAGAAAAAGACCTCATATCGTTTGGTTCATGATATCATCATAAGTGTAGCTAAACATTCCTCTAGTCAAAGCTGAACAAGCCTATCATTTCAAGGTGTCTTGATTTTGGTCTTTCTCTGTTTCATGGTTGGTCTATAGAAGGCTAAGAGGTCTCATAAATATAGCAAACTTAAAGCATCTCTAACAAAATATCTTTTACTTATTATTTAAAAAAAAAAAAGAAAAGAAAACCAGTGTCTTTTAAAATAATGAAGACCTTATTTGCAGGAATAACATTTTGAAAGTTTGTGCCTTGGAAGGTTTGCATAGGCCTAGGACTAAAAGCCTTCGAGAAGATACAGTCGAGATTCAACTACTATGTATAGGCATGAACTGTGACTAGGATGATGAAAGGTATTGACATTCAATACACCAAGAAGTTAAACCCTTAACATGAGAAATCCGCAAAAAATAATAATAATAATAATAATAAATAGATAAATAAATAAAAATTGCATGACAGAGTTGGTTCAATTCAACACAAGATAACATGCACAACTTATAATAAGAACCAACCATACCTACTTGAAGAAAAAGGCTTAGAATTAGAAAGCTCCTCGGGAGGCACAACAACTGTGTATTGAAATGCAATTTGTACCATAGGTGGAGGCTCTGATCCATGTCTGCAGAAGCAAAAAAAGTCACTCAGGGTTTAGATAGAGCCATACATCAAGCAAGCATAGGCATGGAGCCAACAATTATACCATGCAGTAAGAAAGCAGCTTCAATAATTCAAATGGTGATACGTGATGTGAACATCAAGTCATAAGAAAATAAAATATAAAAAAACAAGAATGTTTAATCGCCAAGGTCCTGCAGTAAAATGTGGTGCAAAGATCTGATCTCCAAATACTCCAATTAACTATTTTTCACTTTATGCTAAACATCTTTCAATTATTTAAAATGTATTTCATTGACAAATAAAGGACCAAAAAGGATTTTTCTTTGCTTCTTCTTTCTCCATTAGAATTCACATAATCAGTTTTTTTTTGGGAAAAATAACCAAAAAGAAAAAAATCAAATAATAGCACACATATATATGTTTTGATTTCTCTCCTTGCCTCCCTCACTTTATTTGATCGTACTAGTTATTTCTACAGACAACATATACGTTATATCTTACAATTATTGCAACTCTCTCTCTCTCTCTCTCTCTCTCTAAAATGATTGCTATACTTTTATGTTCCCTTAGAGAGCACAAGAATGCAAACCCGCATTTTTCTATATTCTAATGCTTCAAAGCCAAATTTCTCATAGTATCATCAATCATTTCCAACAGCAAGATAACACTATAAAAGAAAATGCAAAGGATTACCTACCTTGAAAAACCATCAGCACTTGCAAACTCAAAGTCATAAGCATATGTTGCATAAGAATCACAACATATAATGTGTTGAACATTTTCATACTGCGGGTCTGGAAAAAAATGACCATACTGCAACACAACAAATAGAAAACAATAAGAAATAGCATAATTGACAAGGTCAAGTATAGCATAAAATGAAAGGGTGTACTCACCGAATGCCCGGGTTTGAATTCACTAGATGTCCTCAGTCGTAATATACACCCAAAAGCATATGGCCGACTTAGCATCCGATACCTACAAAAAAAGTAGGGAAAAAATAAGGAAAGAAATAAAAAGTCATCATGATATCATAACCTTAAGAGAAGGACAGAAATGTGGACCATCTCATGTCCGCTCACACTAGAAAAAGATGCCACAGCCAGAACAAGCATCTTCACTACTTACATGTCCTGAGGAAGGGTTGAATCATCAGTACTAGGATACAAAAATAATGAGCCTCCACTTTCTATGCTGAGAAACTTCAGCGAAGCCAAATCAGTATACTCATTGGTGACAGCAAATATATCCACACAAACGCCTGCTTGTACAGCAAGTGCAGCCTGTAAAATATGTTTTAAATGCTTAGTATTTCACTGCTTCCACAAAAGGAATAAAGAAGTGATGTATCAAAATAAGTAAGATTACATTACAAATTACCAGATCTTTGTAAAAAGGTGTCTGCTCAGGAAGTAAAGCACGATCTGCATCCTCTCCTTTACTAGCATATTGTTCACCGTACCGTCTCGTATCTAGTTGCCCAGCTCCATAATCGGGAGGGCCCGATAAAAAAGCAAAGACTCTAGCTGCAGTTATAGTCAAAGGAGACAAAATATGACAATTTATACAATGTAAATGGTCAAAGATAGATATGATGATTTATATCTATCAAATGTTGGAAATGAACCCTGTTCAGTAACAAAGATATTCATGATGATTTATATTAAAGAGACTCTAGCTGCAGTTATAGCAGAGATACATTTACCAAATAGAACAATACTCAAAGCTGAATCTTTTACACAACTAAAATCTTGATCTTACAAACCTAATGCAAATGTGCTTCCATATTCTGACCCAAGGTAATTTAGAAGGGCTTCCATTGCCGCCCCAAAACCTCGCCCGCCCATTAAAACGCCATCCAGTCCTTGACCTGCTCCTGTGGTTCTCTCCCATGAAGTTGTTGGTCTAAGTGTTTCAAGAGCAGATGAAATACGGTCTTTACAAGTTTCCACCTGCAGCAAAGTTACTAAAATTATGACTAAAAGAAAACTTGGTCAATGATAGCTGGTGTGATTCTAGGTACTGAAAAGGAAGCTGCAGTAAAGTTTCTCCCAGTATTTAAAAAAATGCATGGAAAAAGGAAAGACGGAATAATAATGTAAGACCAAATGGGTACCATACAGGAGCCAAGAATTGTAACAAAGGCATGACATCTTCAAGCTCTACTGGTAAAGTCCCCTCCGTATCAGGGGGAATGAAAACGTTCTTTACCACTGGGATAGGCCCTTGAACATCATATAACCCCAGTTTGTGGCTGAAGGTAGCAAGCCCAAATAGTGAACCAGGCCCAAGAGCTGAAAATAACATAGTAATTTATGATAGAATTCATAATCTTCCAAGAACAGGCCTCATGCAAAAAAATTAGTACAGCCATTGTGTGTGTGGGAGTGTAATATTACCCTCTAATGCTGCCAGAAGTGCGCTCTTAGTAAGTTCCAAAAATTCTTCTGAGGCTGCAGTTGAATTCAAAAGAAATTAGAAGTTTATTCATACAAAGAGTGAAGCAAACACATTGGACTTCATAATGCATCCATCCTAAGCACATGCCGGTTAAATCACTTCTATCCATTACATCGAGTTATAAATTTCCTTCTAGTTACATCAAGTATTAGAGCAAGTTTGACATTGCCTTTTACTGGCTTCTTCCCTCCCATTTATCTCTCTTGTCATGTCTTTCTAGTATTGCATTGATAAGTCATCACATTATAGATAATTACCGCTCCTTTAAAATATTCATGTCTCCCCTCTTCCTCCTTAAACCAAATATCCATCCAGAAACAACAAAACTATCATGTTCTACAAAAATGTTCTTGATGCTAAAATGCATTGGACCAGCTTGGCTCACTCTGACAATTGGATAAAAATAAGAAAATATTTTCTTAGCAATACTCGTCAAGAAAAAAATGCATCTACATCATCATTGGAGCATCAAGAATAAACTTAACAATAATTTGGGTGAAATTTACCAAGCTTCAGCAAGGAAGAAGCAAAAATGCTTGATCCAGAAAAAGGAGAATAAGCCTGATGAATATACATGTATGTAGCAAACTTTTACAAAAAGCCTTAAGGTTCATTCTCAAATTACTTGACCTTGATCTTCCATATATTTCATCCTTAGGAGCTAGATAAACATGGCCAAACCATCTCAAAACACTATCTTCCCTTCCCTTTGAATCCTGTCTTTTAGTGCAACGTAAACTCATATACAAACATTTCCATTCACAGCTCCTTCCTTTCAGGTATTGCAACATATCTATCTTAATATGAACATTTCCTGTAAAAATCATATATAATTTCTCTATTGCCCCAAATTTCAGTAGAATAAATGAATGTTGGGATCATAGCGATCCCCAAAAGTTGCCCCTTCAACTTAATAGCTATTTCTTGATCAGGTGGAGAGCATTTCTTGCACCCAACTTTTTCATCCAGCTTCCCATGCGTGAACGTCATTAATACTAGGTCTTATAATTTTTTAATACCCAAATATCTGAAATGAGCCCTGTTCAGTAACTTTTAACTTCGACACGTTTTAGGCACGAACAATCCAGATGAACATCAAACATCAAAGACCTTGCGTCATCTGAGTATTGATTCTTATACTCCACATGAATGAAAGAGCCAAAGCATAATAACAGCATGTATGGAAAACTACATACTGAAAGCACATTGTACTTTTCTTTAAGATAACTAGTCAAAACCATATTCTAGTCATCTGCTAGCCTCTGAAAGCCTTAACATTATCAGAAAACAATTTGTTATTGCTAAATGCGCTCTTCTAGAATCAATAAGAAGAAAACTAGATTTGAAGACTATCATTAATCTCAAACATAGGTAGCACAAAAACTCTTGTCAACATATAACACTGATTGCCGTTTGGGGATTAAAAAAAAAAAAAAAAGCAAGCCCAATGACTAATTGAGCAATCAAATCTTACAAGACAAATCAATGGCAGCAACATACACCGGCTGAGGTTGCATCCCTTCATCTGATCTTTCCACTGAAAAAAAGAAAAGAGGCAAAGAAGTAAGGAGAAAAGCCAACAGAAAATCTCAAACACCTCAATTTTCAGTCGTTCGAATTTTCTCTGCAGCCAAACAAACAGGAAAAAGAAATTCCAGTAACATTAAAATTGGCCTTTATCACCAAAATTAACGACATTTTATACGGAAAAAGATGTCCTTCTTACTAAAAGGATTTACCCTTCGTTGGTCTTAAGATCTCTACTTTCATACTCCAATAGTAAACAAATCAAGTCAATGAGCCAGACCGGACAAGAAACTAGTAAAAATATACAAAAACAAAAATTCAAAGGAATTACAATTCAAATTATAGTGACCTTGTTTCGCACTAATAGAACAGCGGTTCAGGACAATGCAGATTGACAAGGCAATTCGAGATCCAAAATTTCGAAAACCAACAAGAAAAAAAAAAGCATTTAAGAAATTTAAATTGATCTGACCAGGAAGCTCGAGATCGACGAAGGAAGAAGTCATCTCAGCGCAGGACTGAGGGTGAGAGTAGCGAGCGATAGCTTTGGAAGAGAAGCCATTGAGCTGCGAGCAGAGGCAACAAGTCCAGCTCCATTGATCGAGATCGCAGAAGGTGTTGAAGTAGGCCCAGCAGTTCTCACACCGCGGCAACTGGTCTCCGTCGGTTCCGTATGCCGGAGACCGGCCTTCCTCGTCTTTGGACGAGAACGGCGTCACCGTAACGCCCCACGGCAGCCCCGAGCTCTCCTGCGCGTCGGAGTCGATTGGGAACCGAGACACCGTGGCTCTCACCGCCATGGTTTTTAGATTATCAATGGACGAGTGATGAGAGTCTGACCCGGTGATGTGACGACCTTTTTCTCTTTTTCTGGATTTGAGTGGGTGTTCTCTGTTTTTTGGTTTTTTTTTTTTTTTTTTTTTTTTTTTAGGGCGTTTCCTCGGAAAACAAGCGAAAAAGAGCCGAGTGCGTAGATTAGGCGGCGAAGTGAGGGCGGCACATGTTAGCGGCAATTACTGTTGTATACTGTGAAGAGCCACATGAAGCAAGCCAATTGTTGCCTGCCACGTCATTAATAATCCTATGTGTTTTATTTGCAAAGTATTGAGTGCCACGTGGATAATTAATTAAGGGTTCGTGTTTGGTTGAGGGTTGGAAGCCATGACTATTGAAGAAATCTATCAAATGGGAATTCCCGTTTGCTACTTTCTTGGAATTCCCTAACAATATGACTTTTTGGAGTCCGAAGAGGCTATCACCAGGTTCCGGCATCCCGCCGATTTTCTCGCAGCAAACGATTAACTAACTCCTAGAGCCAAAACCACATATTGTTGGCTCTGTGCACTTACACGCAGCATCCTCCAGACCGCTGAATTTTATTGCTGGCTGAAGCCGATAATAACATGCATAGTGCCAAGCAGTGTGCTGCAATTTTACACAGGGCATGCCAGTCGTTATGGTATTCGAATTGCTTCATAGAACAGTCTAAAAATTATATATAATTTCAGAAATTTGAATGCAAAGACAATCTGAAAAATAAATTGTAGAATCTCCAATCAAATACTACAGTACAGGCATCATGTCCAGGAGGGCCCTGGGTAAAATTCACAACGTCGAATCACCGAGTTGGGCCCAAGATAGGCATCATGTCCAGGAAGACTTAAGATGGATCTGGGCCCATATAGTCTCATTGTATTCCAGAAGCTTCTTTACCAAATGATAACCGAGAAGGATAAGATGGTCAATTCATATCTATATTCAAACTAGAAGATTTCTAAGATGGAGATAAATACTCAAGCTGATCAAGATTTACTGAATCTATGATACTCATAAGGAATAAGTCCT
This sequence comes from Artocarpus heterophyllus, assembly GCA_025403435.1. Classification (NCBI taxonomy): domain Eukaryota; kingdom Viridiplantae; phylum Streptophyta; class Magnoliopsida; order Rosales; family Moraceae; genus Artocarpus; species Artocarpus heterophyllus. The sequence continues at coordinate 32,878,161 of CM046338.1, forward strand.
ATAAGAGATCACGGTAATGTCATTTAGCCAATAAGAGAATATATTTTCATGTATTTGAATCCAAATAATGCTCAAAAGAGTAAGGCTAAGGCCGACCCCTGTAAACTATAAATAGGGGCCAACTCTAAATAGCAACTTAAGTCCAATTCTTAACACAAACCCACTATATTCATACTTTTTCATAGTGAAACCCTACTATTCGTGAAAACCTAAAGTGGACGTAGCCTTCAATTGAGGTGAACCATTCTAAATCTTGGTGCTCTTGCTATTATTTTCCTTTATTGTTTTATTTATTTTGCTCGTGAGTAACTATCACGATAAGAAATTGAGAGATTCTTGTCAGATTAGTTTTGTCCATCAACAATTGGTGTTAGAATGAGGGCCCAAAAAAACTTTCTAGCCTTGTTCTAGAAGAAGCAATTCCTCAATCTGTTATGATGGTGTAAACACATACTGATGCAACAAGTCCGAACCAAAATGATGGAAATAACTGTCATAACTAGATTGAAAACAATAATGACTACTGCCTTTAGCGTCGAGGCAAAAAGCTCCATCAAGCTTGGTCAATAATAGGTGAAACAGCGGTTGAAGAGAAGGAGACCTTAGAAACCAAATTTAGGCGCAATAGGCCAGCAGCCAAGATAATGACAGGTCGGTAGTGAGTCTCTAGGAACACCTTAGACTAATAGAACGAGTAAATAGGTGGGAGGCTAAACAGGGTTACCCAACTCTCAATTTTGATAACCCATATGGACAACCATTCATTGACGAAGTAATGGCTAAACCCTCACAACTTAAACTTTAACTGTCGAACATTCCTCTTTTTGATGGCAAAGGACACCTCGATGATCATGCCTTTAAGGCATGGGGTCCAGATGCCATTAAGTGTCATGCGTTCGATGCAACTTTAAGTGGACCATGCGTTCGATGCATGGGGGTCCAGATAATGTCGTTACACAAATATATGTATAGATTTATATTATGTCCTTGAAGAGTTTGAAAATGGGTATAATACTTGGTAACTTTGAACCAAATATTGGACAACAGCTGGTTTGATTTATATATCTTGTAACGCTTAAAAGATGACTATGCTCCTTATGGCTCATGCTCAATATTTCATAGTGGGCTTTCATTTATGTTTTCGCATGTTAACAACTCTTTCTTTGAAATGCCCATGTTAACAATTCTGGTACATAATTTTTTTAAATGTCCTCTCTAGTGGCGGAGTAAGAAAATATTTTTATGGCACATAATTATAAATTTTAATTATTAGGTGATAGAGTTGGCATAATTATAATTTTCCTTACAAAGTAGAGACACGGCTTATGACGACCCGCCTTTTCGGACAGTCACTTTACTTACTTAAAACATCATTACTTAAATAGTAATATTACTTACTTAGTAAGAAAAATACTAAAAATTGTTTTTTTAACATTCTTTAAAACGTACTGAAAAACTGTTGCGACTTCTGTTGCAATCTAAGTTGAGACCTTACTCAACAATTGACTTTAAAACTATTTCAAATCATTTTTTAAAACTTATTAAGAAACATTTACTGAATCATTGATCAAAACTTAACTTTATAAGAAAATAAAACATTTCGTAAATATATCATAAAACTTTAGAAACATTTCTTAAAATTGTGATTTTCTTAAAACTTTGAAAACACTTAGTGAAAAACCTTTTCTTTGTGTAGCGAAAGCAAACTATGGTGGTATCCATACCCAAATCCTCGTATCTGTCATCTACAGCACCAAGCTCCTCTAACCGGTCCTACTGGTTACCCGTAAAACTACCTACAGCATGAATAAACTTTTAATAAGTTTTCGCTCAGTAAGTTCAAACAAAATCTCACAAAGCATTTAAACATGCTTGAAGAACTTTTCTTATAAAAACCTTTCTCTTAAAATGCTTTTCATAAACATTTCTAAAAACCTTTTTCATAAAACATTTCTAAAACCTTTTTCATTAACGTTCTTCATAAACTTTTTCTTAAAAACATAAAAATGTTTTTTTCATAAACACTTAACATAAAACATTTCTCAAACTGTTTTTCATAAGCATTTAACGTAAATACTTTATAATAAGGAATACAAACAAATTCATAATGAATGTTTCCAATTATGCTCAATTATGAGCATTTTATGAACATTCTTTTCTTACTTTAACTTTCTACCTTTGTTCCTTAAATTTCTTTATCTTACTTTAACTTTTTATCATTGTTCCTTATTTTTCATTATCTTATAAACTTTAGTGTTCGTACCAACATCTTTAATCATGAGATCATAAACATGATGCTTCCCTTGTGGAAGACTTGAGACTATCAAACATTAAGGTCATGTACCTCACATCTAGGAAGTCAAACTTTAACTTTACTTGTGTACCTCATATCAAGGAGGCTAGTACGACACTTTCTTTTTAATCTTTACTTTACCTTCTTATTAACTTTAGTCAGCATAACAAATGCTATCACATCGTATGCAAACACATTTGTAAATTATAACTTATACTGTAAAACTTATTACATTACAAATGCAAATACATTTTGCAATTCATAAATTGTACTCTAACATAACATAACAAATGCAACTTATTGCATAACAAATGCATCATAAAACGCAAATACATTTTGCAAATTATAACTTATACTCTAACATTTATTGCATAACAAATGCAACTTATTGCATAATAAATGCATCATAAAACTTAAAACTTAAACTATAAAATATTATACATTGTCAAAATGCAAAACATACTTTAAATACTTTGAAAATCATAACTTGAACTTTTAAAAACATTATACATATCAATATACAAATAGACTTTAAATATAACAATTGCAATTTCAGTGCAAATCTTGCTTTGAACTTTAAAATCTTTTGCATCATAAATGTAAACGTACTTTAAAAACAACTCGCATAACAATTGCAAACACATTTGCAAACATATATATAAGCATTTGAAAATTATCTATTTCATGTTGTAGGTGAGGTTTGAAGCTTACCTAGACTACGTTCTAGCGTTCTCTACTCCGTTCCTGTCCCATTCATTTTCCTTCCATTAGTCAACTTCGGTGTCCTGATCAAATAGCAGCCGACTTATTAGTTAACTTTTTTTTTTATCAATCTACTTAATTGATAATTTAACTTAAACCTTAATGATTCATTCCTTATTAAATTCCCTATACCATGTGACGGTTTCATTACTTAACACATTACAGAGCATTTTTCATCTAAGAACATTTTGCTAAATCGGACTATTTGACTTTGTTTTAGCCGTTTCCTTAATAATGACGATTTTACCCTTGGTAGGTTTTTCGTCAATTTTTGTAACCTTATAAGACTCATTGCTTAACTTTACCGTTCCATTTCTTTCATGTTACGAAAAAATTCCTGTGAAGGAGCATTTTCCAACATCAAGATTTTCGGGTCCATTTTGGCCATTTTTCACAAAATGACCATTTTGCCCCTAACGTTTTTCTTTCATTCTTTGCCTAATCTGTAATTTCTTAAAGACTTAGCAACTATGGTTACCCAATGCCTTTAACAGTGTAGAAAATCAACGTTTCTTAGTGAAAACTCAATTTTTACATAATTTTGTTATTCTAGCCTAAAACACAAAGATATTTACATTTTTGCCCTCAGAACCAAAAACGACCACTTTATACCAAAATACTCAGTTTCTCATAAGGAATAAAACTTACAAAAGCACCATGGTCGAATTCTAAACTTTTGATAATGTTTTCATTTTACTAAATTTTGTACCCAAAATTTCGTAAAATTCATAACTTCTAAACCGGGCAGAATTTTGAGAAACTGTTTACGTTAACCTAACAGTTTTGACACGTTCTACAACTTTTATGCTTTAACTTTCTTGAAATTCCATCATTTAGAGGGAATTTTTGGCTGATTTTCAAATCTGTCGAAAATTATTTTTTCTTTACAATTTAGTCCCTTTTGAAATTTCACCAACTTTCTTCTTTCCATCATCATCACCATCAACATATAACATAAAATAACCATGCCATAATGTCCATTTACATGCCATAGACCAAAATCATTTCATCAAACACTTGGCATGCTAAAACATAAACTTTTGCTTAATTCAAAGATTAAGATTTTAGAATTCTTACCAAGAATTCCTCAAAGCTTTCAATCCTCCAATTGTACAATTAAACTTGCTTAGATTCCTTTGTCATAAACCATGACAAAATTCCATTAAAACCCATCCATAACTTTGCATAAAAATCACTGAAACCCCTAAAAAAGTTTAGAAATTTACCTCCAAAATTGCAAAACTTTGCACCAAAACATTAGGGCTTGCCTTAAGCTTGATTTGGAGGCTTGGAAACCATCAAAGTTTTCAGAAAGAATTCCTAGGAGGGGGACGGTTTTCTTGGGAGAAATATGGACATTTTTTTTCTTCCTTTCTTTCTTTCTTTCCTTTCTTTCCTTTCTTCTTTTTTCATGTTTTTCTCTTCTTCTTTCTTTCTTCTTTTTCTTGCACATTGGAGACCATTTGTGGTCTTTATATAATGAGTCATTCACTTTTTTTTTCTTTTCTTTTCTTTTTTTTTAAATAAAAAGTGATGAGTCATCGCTTGGTAATCAATTAGGTTACTTTGGGTGGCCAAATGTGATTGGGCCACATTAGTGGATGTGGTGGCCCAATCAAAAATTTCAAAGTGTCCCACTAACTTTTTACGCAATCTAAGTTTATACTGACAGTATTTTTCCTATACTGCTGGTATTCTATTCATACAGTTCATGAGGTCCCATAACCTCTAATACTTATCCACATCCACCACGTAATGTAATTTTAATATTATCTCACTTTGTACTGTCCAAATCTATACTAACAATATTTTTCTTATACTGTCGGTATAGTCTCTATACTGTTACAGCAATCCTTATTCTCCAAATAGTATTATTCATATACTGTTTTAACTTAAACAGTCTAATTTCTATACTGCATGACCTTAAATAGTCCAATTTTTACACTACATTACTTTTGCAGTGTAATGTTCATACTGTATGACTTTATCAGTGTACTTTCTTACACTGTATTATTCTAATACTATAATTTTTCATATTATTATACAGTATTTTTCTCTTTAAACTGTATTTTTGTCTTACATAATCCTTAAATTATTGTATTTTTAATATAATAAAAATGACCGAGTGTTACACGGTTGAAAGCTTACAAAACATAAGGAAATGGAGAATAAGTATAAAAATGAGATTATGGCCTTGCCTCTGCTCCTCCCATCGCATGAGTGTCCCCATCACCTACACGACTTGCTTAAAATGCAAGCACTTATCATTTGAAAATAGTGCAATGAGAGAACTCCCTTAGCATTCAACTTTTTGACAACGAAAGTACTTCCTCTAATTTCATAAAGACAATGGAATTCTGAATGTCAGGAAGATGATGTCTGCATTAATATGTTATATTTTGGTTTCACGGATTACTGCTTTTGGTCCAAAATTACCTGTTTAGAGTGATATGTGTGATCCTCCATGACAAATATCCTTGGTTCTATCTTTCACTGACTTCTAAATGTTAAACGTGCATTTGATGGATTTACAATTTTTTATTTTTTGTGAATTGTTGGAGCTTTTCGAGGCATATTAATTCTGTCAGGTGTAGAAGGAAGATTACCTTTGTAGAGCTAGGCCTTGTTAGATATTTTATTTAGTGGTCCAAGTGTCAAATTCTTATTAGTTGTTTTATTTAATTAAAGGATAATAATTATGGTTTAATAATTATTACGTGTCTAAATCTTATTGGTCAAGAGGGAAATATTTTCTATTTACTGCATAAATTGATGGTATATGGGTTATAAAAGGATTCCAATAGAAGCTGGTCCTCTCTCCACCGATTAAAGGTATATTTTTCTCTCCATCAAAAAAAGTATTCAGTCAAAACTTGTTAGACATGTAAGCCCTAACGAGTAAAAATATAATATATTTTTGGAGATATTTTTATCAATAAAGAATTTATTTATTATTTATATGTCAAATCTTGTCCTCTTTACGTTCATATTTGTTGAATGCATATTAAGCAAACAAAAGTCTGAGACTATCGCTCCAAACCTTTAAGAATTGGGCATATGATGGACAGATTATGCGAAAGACATGATTCTTAAGGTGACGGTCTAAATCATAAGATTCGTAATCAAGGGAATAAAGTTGGGCACTTTATTCATGAAAAAATTGTTATGTTGTCTATATCCCTAACGGGGGATAGTTTGTCTTGACCATCGAAAGTGGACTCCGTGAATAGAAACATTGGCACATTGTCATAGGTGACGATATGTTGGATCTAGACATAAAGTGAATTGATTTGGATTAATAATTCTGTCTTGGCAAATCGATTCACTTTAGACAATCATTTGTATTTTATCTTAATCCTAAGATGAATAGTAGGCCTGTTGTCTTAATTTATGTCTTTTGATATACTAAAGGGTGACATCTACATTTTATAGTGGTACGCATGCTGGTAAATTGGAGACATGACTCTTGATAGCGCAGACCTGTTATTTATAGATATGAAATCCTTAGCTCATCTTTAGGAGTAGTGATATCCTCTTATATGCATTATCCTGTTATTGGAACACTGGAGCATTCAACCATTTGTATACATAGGTGTAACCAAATGGTATATTGTCTTTAGATGATAAGTTTTTCGATGGTAAGATAATGGAATGTAAGAGAAAAATAATCAGGAAGGTAAGACAGAACTTGTCCTTAAGCCGATTATGGATAATTCTATGGGGATACGATACATTATGATATGTCATGTTATTTAACTATACAGGCTTCGTAATTCTATATAGTTTGAGAGTGTAGCTCCAAGCTTTTAGTGGAGTAACATTGGAGTTGATAATTATTAAATGTATGTATGGGATATTGGGTTTCATAATTATTGGGAGCTAAAACTATATGGGTCCATCAGGTCTCCTTGCTAGCTCATAAAAATCCTGTAACGATATAGCGTGTTTTTCCAATAATTTGTGACTTATGTTAGATTTATTAGATTGGCTGAAATTTGGTAAAATCAGATAATTCTTGTTTGTTTATCGGTTGAATTAATTTTGTGATAAAATTAATTCATGATAAACTTGTTTAATTATCGAGATCAGATAATTCATGTCTATTTATCAGTTGGATTAATTTTTAATTAGTTTTATTTTCTTAGAGATTATCTAGATATAACTGCTTTAATCAGATAACTTTTCTATTGGGTTATTTGAATTAAAACTGAGGCTCTATCCCAAAAATCTCAAATGAAAAATAAAGATTCGCAGGGATCTTTTATTGAAGGTTCGGTAGGTCAATTTGGTAGTTCGGCCTGCCAATCGGGCAATAAAAGGATCACGCGTTTCTACGAGAATTTTATCCAATATTGATCCTAATTTGATGCTGATTCAAATTTTTGAGGTCTTATCTGATAAGGACTGACTCTTGGGCCCAACCTCTATATGAAGGGGAGTAATTCTTATTATTATTTAGATCAGTTGAGAAATCTAGAGTGAGACTCTATCAGTGAGACTCTGAAACTCCTCGGAAAGTTATCATTCACAAATCATGAATAGCTTTGGGTATTTCTCAATTGGTTGGAAAAAGAGCCCCATGGTGGAAAAGCTAAACAACGTGAGCCCATACTCACTCCGATCGTGGATAGAGAATAGCAAAGAAGACCAATTGATTGAGGCTCTTCTAGAACGTTACTTCTCTTCATGAATTGCAGTAGTTCTTCGGCATTCAAAGGTTGGAGTTGATAATTATGAAATGTATATCTAGGACATTGGGTTTCATAATTATCGGGAGCTTGAACTATATAGGTCAATTTGGTCCCCTTTGCTAGCTCACAACATCCTATAACGACACGGCATGTTTTTTCAATAATTGTTGACTTATGTCAGATTTATTAGATTGGTTGAAATTTAGAAGAATCAAATAATTCTTGTCTGTTTATCGGTTGAATTAATTTTGTAATAAATTAATTCAAGATAAACTTGTTGAATTATTGGGATCGGATAATTCTTGTCTGTTTATCGGTTGATTTAATTTTGGATAAATTAGATCAAGATAAACTTGTGGAATTATTGGGAATTGATTTATTTTCTTAAAGATTATCTAGATAAAGTTGTTTTGATCAGATAACTTATCTATTGGGTTATTTGAATTAAAACTGAGTCTTTATCCTATAGAATCTTAGGTGGAAAATAAAAGATTTGCGAGATTTTTTATTCGACAGTTTGGCCTGCTGATGGACGTGTTTGGCCTGTCGATGGGACCTCTTCAGCCTGCCGATCAGGTGGTTCGGCCTACCGATCAATGAAGGATAAGATTATGCGTTTCTATGTGGATCTTATCAGATATTGATCTGAATTTGATTCTGATCCGAATTTTGAGACCTAATCTGATGAGGACTGACCCTAGGACCAACCTTTATAAATAGGGAGTGATTCTCACAAGTTACTCAGATTAGTTTAGAGATTAAGAGTGGTACTCTATTGGTGAGAATCTGAAAAACTTCCTGAGAGCTTTTATTCACAAATCACGAACACTTGCTTTGGGTTCTCTCGATTGGTTGGAAGGAGAGTCACCTAGTGGAAGAGCTATACATGTGAGCCCACACTCACTCCGGTCGTGGAAAGAGAATAGCAAAGAAGACCAGTTGGTTGAGGCTCTTCTAGAACGTTACTTCTTTTCACATTTTGCGAGGGTTCTTCGGTACACAGAGGTTAGTAAGATCTGGTTAATTTATGCATATAACATGTCAAACTTGTGTTTTGGAAATTACTCTGATGGAAAAAAATTTTTAAAATTCTGCTGCGCACTATTTTTCCAACAATTGGTATCAGAGCCATGGTTTTTACATAAATTTACAAGTTTGTGATGATGTTATATGCATAAATTTTGTGATCTTAATCTCTCCTATGCTTGAATTGAATTTTATAGAGAGTTGACACTCTAGGTTTCTAAAAATTATATATGTTGTCATGGATTATGTGGTGAATGTTTATTAATTAATTATAGTTGATTAAATCGTTGTTTAATTATTTATTTATTAATTAATTTATACTGGTTATGATTCCTTAGAGGTTAGAATGTGTATCTAAGTTTTTCATGTAATTAGATGACAGACTATCATCTCCGTCTAGGAATTATTATTTATTTTAAATTTGTAAAAATTTTGTAATTAAAAAATTATTCGGAGAAGACGGATCTAGAAGATTGATTATGATACTCTTAGGTATTTCTTGAGTTTCTAATTTTATGTTTTTGAATTGTTGAAAATAAAATTGATAAATTGGTTTAAAAATTATATTTTCTGGAGTGGAGATTTCTGCTCAGTCGACAAGCCTAACATCACAGTTCGACAGGCCAATGGTCACAGATCGGCAGGCCAAACGTGTGGCTCGATAGGCCGTTAGTGGGGCAGAAATGGGTTGGCTCTGCCGGCAAGCCGAACTGGGCCGAACTTTCATGGGTCGGCAGGCCAATCTTACTGATTGACAGACCGATGAAGCATGACTAGTAGGCCGATCACCCAGAACGGCCTGCCGACCACCCAGAACGGCCTGCCGACCGAGAGCTAGAAAAGTTTCAAAAAAGGTGTAGTTTTTTCAATATAGTTTTAATTTTATTTTTGGGACAATTCTGAGAAACATTAAATTTGGATATGACCGGAAATATGAAGTGTTCAATTCATACGGGATTAAAGACTTGAAGATAGAATTACATGAAGAAGGATACAACTTGAGGATTCAAGGATGAAGAATCAATAATATGTCTTGATTATTCTCTTGTAATCTTAGTTTTCTATTCTCTAGGGTGGAGCCATAATATTACTGTTATTATTATTATTTTGCTTGTAGCTTTGCTTGATTGCTTTGCTTGTCTGCATTATAATATGATTTGCCATGTATATTGATAACATGTCATATAGAATAGGGAGTGCCGCTCATATTAAAATTGTTCATGCATATTCTTAAAATAAAACCTTGATTTCAAAAGATTGAGTGGGAGAAGGTTTTCGAAGAGAGGACCTAAGGCCTCCATCGTTGGTCCATAGGCAGAACATGGTGGTCCTGACCCCTAGGAAGAGATTTCTATCATGTACCAGATTGGATCTCTGAGAGGATAAGGTATTTTAGCATGATTTATGGTTACACACCCCTAGGTGGTGATTATAAATCATGAATAAAATATTGAAACGATGGTTATACACTCACGTTAATTTTATTATTAACCTCCCCTAGGAGCTCTGTTAATAAAATTAATGGCCAAAGAAATGATTATTAATATATGCTTGGATCATGCGGGTCTTGGATGGCATATATTAATCAGGAGGGGATCCGTGTTCCTGATTGAATTTGGCATGACTCCCTTAGGAGCTTGTTGAATTCTGAGTTGGGAATTATCGCTGTAAGGTTATGATATTTTCAAGGTTTTGACACATAAACACATTTGTATGATTTTTACATGATTGTGCTATCTTGCTAAATTATTATTATATATGTTTGCTTATATTTGGTATATGAGTCGTTATTGTAGATTAAAAAAGTCTAAAAACGCTTTATCATCGATACTTGACAAAAACCTATTAACCGGTGAGAACTATAACGATTGGAAATGGAACTTGGATATCGTCCTGTCCTTTGAGAAACTAAAATACGTATTGACAACCCCTTGTCCTCCCGAGCCTACGGGAGACTCAAGTAATAAGCAATTCCAAGCATATAATCGTTGGAAAGACGCTAATGATCAGGCCCGCTGCTATGTTATGGCAAGCATGAACAACGTGCTGCAGGGTCAACATCAGGATTATGAGACTACAAAACAGATCTTGGATAATCTTGAGGATATGTTTGGAGGCCAAGGCATAACAAAGTAGCAAAGGGCGCTTCGAAACTTCTAAACTGTAGACAGAGGTCGGGGACATATGTAAAGGAGCATATGATGTTGGTCATGGGTTACCTCGCTGAGGCTCAAATCAATGGAGCCGACATCGATGTTGAAACCCAGATGACTATGGTCTTTGAGACTCTGTCAAAGGAATTTATTCTATTTAGAGCTACATTTAATTTAAGCAATAGATGGGATATGACCTTAACAGAACTAATGAAACAGTTATAGGAGTTTGAACTGCTGATCAGGGAGTCTCCTGCTGGTGGTGAGGCCAACATGGTGGCTGCTTCGGTTCCAATCCTAACTCTGGGAATGGAAAGAAGCAACGGGCCAAAAACAAGAAGTCTTCTATTCCTGCTACTACTAAGAGCAAGAGGAAGAAGAAGAAGAAGAAGAAGAACCCAAAGAAGCTTAAGTGCTTCTTATGTAGAAAAGTCGGGCATATCAAGAAGCATTGCAAGGACTTCCTTTCTAAAGGAGGTAGGTGCGATCTTTTATATTTATAAACTTGTTTGGTTAGGGAATTCAATGATATCTGGGTCATAGATTCCGGTGCAACTAATCGTGTTTGTGTCTCTCTGCAGGAGGTCAAAGAAACGAGAAGTCTACTACATGAGGACTTCACGCTTCGGATGGGCGATGGATCCTTGGTCTCAACGGAAGCAGTGGGAGACGTCCATCTTTATTTTGATAATTATAGGAATTTATTTTTGCAAGATTGTTTTTATGTTCTTAAATTTAAAAGGAATTTAATTTCTATAGCTTGTTTATTTAAAGACTCCTACTTGGATTTTTTTAATGATAAAGTGGTGATTCATAAAAATAAATCTTTTATTTGTTCTGGATGGATGCAAAATAATCTATATTTTATCAAACTTAAGATGGACTTATTGCTTAATGCTGAGATAAATGATAATAACTCTAAAAGACTTAAAACTTCTCACTCTAATAAGACTTATCTTTGGCATTTGCGCCTTGGTCATATTAACCTGAATAGGATTCAAAAGTTGGTAAGGGATGGACCTTTAAGTCACTTAAAGGTAGAATCTATACCTCAATGCGAATCTTGTTTGGAGGGTATAATGACCAAAAGACCATTCGGGTCTAAGGGCAATAGGGCTGAAGGGGTTTCAGAACTTATGCATAGTGATGTTTGCGGGCCGATGAACATTCGGGTACGAGGAGGGTATGATTACTTCGTCACTTTTATTGACGATTACTCAAGATATGGGTATGTCTACCTGATGCACCACAAAAGCAAAACTTTTGACAAGTTTAGGGAGTTTCAGGCTAAAGTGGAAAAGCAATTGTGTAGACCCAAAAAGGCATTTCGATTAGATCGCGGTGGGGAATACCTTTTTGATGAGTTCTTGGAACACTTGTTAGAGAATGGGATTTTATCCTATTTGACTGCGTCGGGCACTCCGCAGTAGAATGGCGTAGCAGTGAGAAGAAATAGGACTTTGTTGGACATGATTAGGTCATGATGAGTTATTTATCATTGCCTTTATCTTTTTGGGGATATGCACTACAAACCGCATGTTATCTTTTGAACAATGTGCCTTCAAAATGTTGGAATTAAAACATGAAATGCAGCGGAAGGAACGGATCGTTGACAAACAAAAATTTTCTGAAAACTTTGTTTTATTGGGAATAGATATATAATTTTAATTACAGAAAGCTTTAGGAATTTTTTTACTAACCTTTTAAAGACTATCAGGGTATCCTAGCTTTCCTCTTTGACACCACGATCTTCCAAACCAGACCTCCACACCAATAGAAAGACGAGTGGGCGTCAAACTGCAAGAATGAATTATCCTCACACTTTTCTGAATCTGCTATGTACTCAACACATGAGATGGCAGACCTTTTTTTTTAGAGAAGAACTCTTAGTTTTTCTCTCTAAAAATTATATGAAAAAATTACTGAGATAACTGTTATCTCTCCCTTTTTATAACTGAGCCATTAGTCATTTTTCTTTCCCTTTTCTTTTCCTTTCCTTTTTCTTCTTTTCTTTTCCGTTTCACTTCTTGTTACCCGAATCCTTATTCGGTCAACACTTCACACACATATGCACGTATATAAAAAAAACTTTCCCTTTTTTTTTTTTTTTCTTTCTTTGACCGAATCACAACCTTCACATATGTATATATATATATGTGTGTGTGTGTTGGGGGAAGCGTGAATCTCATTCACGGCTTTCCCCTTTTTTTTTTTTTTTTTTTTAATTATAATATTATATTAATATATATATATATATTAATATATTATAAAATCTTATATATATATATAAAAAGATTTGGTTCAAAACCATATATATATATATATATCCAAATCTAAATTCAAAAATAAATCATATTTATTTAAGAATAGATTTTAACAATTATCAGTTAATTAACTAATGCTCAGTTAAATGTGACAACATTTATCACATTACATTATGTGTCACAGAAAACATTTTTCTGTGTCACGTTAATAATTCAAGTGTGAAAAATTAATTCAAAATTCAAAAATTCTAAATTAAACATGTATAATTCATTCTATGCAAAATCCAATATAGTGTTACAGAGGTGGTATTGGGGACCTATGGACCTATAACCCAAGCTCCAATAAATTTGACATTTAATTAAACTCTTTAATTAATGTGCCAAATTTATTAGTTTCAGTGTTACTCCACTAAAAACCTGAAACTGAACTCTTGAGATTATAGTATAATTACTCAAAGAAAATTAACGAGTAGTCCATTGATATAATCATTACATATAAGTCAGTCCTCCATAAATAGTTCATAATAAGAGCTAGGTTCAATTTCCGTTTACCTCTCTTATTACCTCTTAATCCTTGAGTTCCAATAATTCTCTAATGAACAATTAATTCATAATCTTATTATGAACGAGCGCTCTATTGTTCAAACCTTGAATTATCACTCAAGAGAACTATTTTTCTAACTTCCATAGGGAAGGAATGGATTCCATATCTGTATAATATTATTCCTAGCCATTTATTACTTTATGTTTCCAAGATGCTAAGTTATAATCTGTGCTTAGACAAATCTTACCATGCAAGTCAAAAAACATAATGTAATAAATAGGAGTCTAATAAATACTCAGGATTAAGACTGTCAAATATATGATCATCATAGTGATAAATTTGAATACTCTATTTGTAACGGATGATTATTAGAGCTTCATAATTTATCTGGTCCAGTCCTATATAATCTCATTATATAAAGTACCTTCAACCCAATGTCTCTACATTAATAGTCCGGATAATGACTATTTCATTTTAGATGAGATTAGACCGTACTTGTAATTTTTAATTAAAGATCTCAAACTTTAATTAATTATTACGGACTATTTAGATTATTATCTATAAATTTTATCCCCAAGCAAATAACACTTATATGCTAAATTTATAGTCACATAAATAATCATGGAATTTTCTTGATGTTTATAAATGTATTCATAATACATATAATCAACCAAAATAATAATAAATGTCATTTTATTTATTTATTAACAATATGTACAATGTCATAGCTTTTAGGGCACCAAACCCAACAATCTCCCACTTGCCCTAAAGCAGGTGAGACATGTCTCTAAGACCTAAGCCTTCCAAGTGTCCCTCAAAGCTCTTTGCAGGTAACGTCTTGGTGAAATGGTCGGCAAGGTTGTTTTCCGACGCTATCTTCACAACTTCCACATCGCCTCGATGCACTATCTCTCTAATCAAATGATATTTTCTTTCTATATGCTTTCCTCTTTTGTGGCTTCTAGGTTCTCTTGAATTTGCCACTGCACCACTGTTGTCACAATACAGTATGAGTGGTTTATCCATGTCTGGAACTACTTCCAAATCATTTAAGAACTTACGGAGCCAAACAGCTTCTTTAGCTGCTTCACAAGCAGCCACATATTCTGCTTCCATAGTTGAATCAGCAATACAAGATTGTTTGATGCTTCTCCAAACTATGGCTCCACCATCAAAAGTAAACACTGATCCAGACGTAGATTTACGTGTGTCTTTGTCTGATTGAAAATCAGAATCAGTGTATTCAATGGGAATCAAATTCTCACCAGAATAAACTAGCATATAGTTTCTCGTTCTCCTAAGATACTTGAGAATATGTTTAACCGCTACCCAATGATCTAATCCTGGGTTGGATTGATACCGACTGACTATACCCACCGCATAGCAAATGTCAAGTCTTGTACACAACATGGCATACATTAGACTTCCTACTGCAGATGCATAGGGTACCCGTCTCATATTTTCTTCCTCTTGAGGTGTCTTAGGACACTGCTCTTTTGAAAGATAAACTCCATGACGTGTAGGCAAATTACCTTTCTTAGAGTTTTGCATCGAAAATCTGATAAGCACTTTATCAATATACGATGCCTGAGACAGCGCCAATAGTTTGTTCTTGCGATCTCTTATGAGTTGGATTCCAAGAACATAACTTGCTTCTCCTAAATCTTTCATTTGGAAATTGTTGGCAAGCTATTTTTTTACATCAGATAATACGCCTACATCATTCCTAATGAGTAGGATATCATCTACATAAAGAACCAAGAAGACCACCTTCTTATCTTTGATGTACTTGTAAACACAAGGTTCATCAATATTTTGATCGAAACCATAAGATTTGATCGCTTCATCAAATCTCAAGTTCCAAGATCTTGAAGCTTGCTTCAGTCCATAGATGGACCTCTGCAACTTGCAAACTTTTTGCTCTTGACCTTTAACTACAAACCCTTCTGGTTGCACCATATAGATGCTTTCCTCAAGATAGCCATTCAAAAAGGCAGTCTTGACATCCATTTGCCATATCTCATAATCAAGACAAGCAGCAATGGATAAAAGAATCCGAATGGATTTAAGCATAGCTACAGGCGAGAAAGTTTCTTCATAGTCAACTCCCTCTTTTTGGGTGTAACCCTTTGCCACAAGCCTAGCTTTGAAAGTCTCAACTTTCCCATCCACTCCTCTTTTCTTCTTGTAAATCCATTTGCACCCTATGGGTTTTATCCCTTCAGGTAGGTCTACAAGATCCCAGACTGAATTGGAGTACATGGACTCCATTTCAAGGTTCATAGCCTCCAGCCATTTTTCCTTCTCATAAACTTCCATTGCATCATGATATGTCAATGGATCATCTTCACCATTATCAGAGATAGCAACATTTGCTTCTCCAAGTTCCCTGTAGCGAGCAGGTGGTCTCACAACCCTCCCACTACGTCGAGGTGGTATGACATTCTGATAGGAAGATGTGGCCTCCTCATTTTGTCCTTCGACAACAGTTGTCGGTTGCGGTCTGATCTGATCAGAAAGTAACTCTTCAAGTACAATTTTGCTACGAGGTTTATAGTTTGTCATATAATCATTCTCGAGAAAAGTGGCATTTGTCGATACAAATACTTTCTTATCCTGTGGACTATAAAACAAACCTCCCCTCGTTCCCTTTGGGTATCCCACAAATAAGCATACTTCAGAACGTGGTTCCAACTTCCCAGTCTTACCTTTCAGCACATGTGCTGGACACCCCCATATACGGATATGTCGCATACTAGGTTTGCGACCATTCCATAACTCTAGAGGTGTTTTTGAAATAGACTTAGATGGAACTATGTTTAGAAGATATACTGCAGTTTGTAGTGCATATCCCCAAAATGAAGTGGGTAATGATGAGTAGCTAAGCATGGATCTCACCATATCAAGCAACGTTCTATTTCTTCTCTCTGCAACACCATTTTGTTGTGGTGTTCCAGGTGCAGTGAGTTGTGATAGAATACCATGTTCTATCATATAATCCTTGAATTTAGTATCAAGGTATTCTCCTCCTCGATCAGATCGAAGACTCTTCACCGTCTTACCTAATTGCTTTTCAGCTTCCGCTTGGAATTCTTTGAACTTTCCAAAAGTTTCAGATTTCCTCTGCATTAGGTATATGTAACCATACCTTGAATAATCGTCAATAAATGTGACGAAATATTCGTAACCACCACGAGCTTGTACATTCATTGAACCACAGACGTCTGAATGTATTAGCTCAAGTGGTTCCTTGGCCCTTTCGCCTTTTGCAGAGAAAGGCCTCTTAGTCATTTTACCTTCAAGACAAGATTCACAAACTGGTAGAAAACTAACTTTTAGCTCTTTTAAAGGACCCTCCTTTACCAGTCTGTTAATTCTGTCAAGGTTGACATGACCTAATCTAAGGTGCCATAGGTATGTTTCATTATTAGAAGAAATCTTTTGCTTCTTGGGTTTAGGTTGTTCAACTTTGAACATTTCAGTATTGAGCAGTGCTTTTTCGTTGGGCCTTAAGGTGTAAAGCCCATTTTCCAGATGCGCAGAACAAATATCCAAACCATTTCTAGAAATATTAACATAATTATTATTAAAAGAAACATTAAACATTTGTTCAAATAACCTAGAAACAGAAATCAAATTTCTATGAAAACAAGGAATGTAATAAACATTGTCTAAAATAAAAAACTTATTTCTAAAATAAAGTTTAACAACTCCCACTGCTCTTGCCGAAACAACCTCTCCCGTTCCCACTCTCATCGTTTGTTCCCCGTCGAAAGCTCCCTTGAAGAACTAAGCATCTGCAAAGAAGAACAAACATGGTTAGTTGCCCCTGAATCAATTATCCAAGGTGAAGTATCATCTTCAACTAAACAAGCTTCTAAAACGAGTAAATCTGATTTACCGTTGTTCTTCTTTTCTTTGAGCTCCTGAAGATACTTCTTGCAGTTTCTCTTCCAGTGCCCAACTACGCCGCAGTGGAAACATTTTCCTTTAGGCTTCTTTTGGTTGGAGCTCCTTTTGTTGTTGTTGCTTTTGTTCTTCTTAGGTTGCCCTCCATTCTTAGACTTACCACTTCCTTCAGTCCCCTTCCTCTTCTTATTCTTTTGGGCAGAAGAGGAAGGTTGAGCTTCTGCAACATTTGCCTCAGCTTCTTTAGTCTTTTCTTTCGAAATAGACTCGAAGGTTTGAAACTCATTAAGCAACTCAGTCATGTTATATTTCAGCTTGTTCATGAAATAGTTGCTTTTGAACTGAAAGAACGCAGGGGAAAGGGTTTCTAAAATCATCCCCACCTGTGTGGCTTCATTTATCACAGCCCCGTTGACCTCGGCCTCATGGAGATAGTTAACCATGTTGAGAACATGTTCTCTGACCGAAATCCCTACATTCATTTTTGCATTCATTACTACCTTAACGGCTTCATGGCGTTCCTTTTCAGAAGGTTTACCGAACATGTCTTGCAGAGACTGCATTATCTCATAAGCGGTCTCCATGCTTTCGTGCTTCATCCTAAGCACGTCAGACATCCCAGCCAAAAGAAAACAGCGGGCCTTATTATTTGCCGCGATCCAACGATCATATGCTTCCCGTACATTAGGGGTGGCAAAACGGGTTGGCGTGTCGGGTTCGTGTCGGGTTGGAGTTAATTTTTACAAAATTAGGTCGACACTAACCCGACCCGTGACCCGAACGGGTTGAGAATTCTCAACCCTAACCCGACCCGTTTTGACACGGGTTGACACTAACCCGACCCGTGTCAACCCGTTTCTTATGCACAGTGTCAAAAAATAATAACCCGTGACCCGATTTTGACCCGTAACCCGATTATGACCTGCAACCCGTCTCTAACCCGCTCACATTAATATATAAAATATTAAAAAAAAATAAAATTAGAAAAGTTTCATACCACTTCAACAAGAAGATGAGTGATAAGAGAGGTAAGGTTTGATATTTTAAGAGCTTATGAAATAATATTAATTTTTTAAAAGCTAATTAATTAAACACGGGTCAGAAACGGGTCATTTTCGTGTCAGACGGGTTGACCCGAACACGACCCGTTTTTTGACGGGTCAGTTTCGGGTCGACACTAAAATGACCCGTGGTCAAATTTTCTGACACTAACCCGTAAAAAATCGTGTCGGATTCGTGTCGTGTCGTCGTGTCGCAACCCGTATTGCCGGCCCTACCGTACATTACGAGGAGCATTGGAAGCAGGCTCTGGAGGACATTCCTCCGTCAGGACAAACTTGTAACTTTCGCAAATTAGTACAATGTTCATGTTACTCTTCCACTTGACAAAATTATCTCCGGTTAATTTTTCATTTGAGAGAATTGCGATGATTGGATTAGACATTGTCGCTGTAATAAATAAATAAAATAGCATATATTAAAATGGTTGCATAAACATCATAAATGTTTTGGAATAGTAAACGTGATGCATGATGCGTATGAAAAACACAAAAAATATTTTACTAATTCCACGATTATTCAATTTTAATAAATAAAGTGCCGCCGTAGGGTAGGTCAAATTATTTATGAATTGAATTGAGACATTCTCAATTAATAAATATATTCAAAATATCTCATATTTTCTATATTATTAATAACCGTTTATTTTGGTCAAGATATAATTAACAATTTAATTATGTCTTTATGAGTGTAACCCACTATTTTGGATTTTAACAACTTAACTCAAAATTGCCGCCGTAGGGTAGGTCAATTTTGAAATACATTATAAAATCCTATCTTAAGGAAGCCAACCTTGATATTGATTTAAATGGACACCCTCCGTAGGGAGGACGAAATCAAAGCGTCGCGAGGCGCCACCTAAATCTCACGGTGTTGTACTAATAGTGGAGACCGCATGTTATATTGTCATATTACCTTCTCTCACTCATTATTTTAGAAGATGTGTTTTATCTTATAAAACATCATATGTTTCATAATTCTAGTAGTTAAAAACAATTTTTAATTACTAGATTATATTATGTGTTAATAGAATCTCATTCTATTTACACTTAAATAAATTACCAGATTTTCTAAAAATGTAAATTTATTATGAATTGTCTAAGTTACCAAATATTAAACAATTTAAAATTAGATAACTTAGAATTAATGTGAATTTTACCAAGTCTTAACTGTTAAAACTAAATTCACATTATTTGGTTGATTAATAAATTAAGTTTCTATAAAACCAACCCAATTAATTTAATCTTATTAAATTAATGCTAACACAAATTAATTCATTTTATAAACTCCTTTATAAAAATAATATGCTAAGTGTATGCATGTCATGTTACAATAACTATAAGTGGGCACTTTCCTAGATGACATGTTATCATGCATGAACATGTTATCTCAATCATCATATGAAAATAAAAATGAAAATAAACAATGAATTTTTGACCGGGTCCCTTTGGATAATTAAAATTACAACCCAAAGAATAAAAATAAAAAAAATAAAATTACAGGGGTCTTCTTGTAATTTATACATAATTCCCTGCTCCAATTTTGTGGTCTTCATCAAATGGTTTATTGTGCAACGATTTGCTGGATTGCCTTTGAAATCTGATAGGCCTATAGTTCTCAACTGGGCCAAAAAATCCAATGGACATCTTTTTCTTCATCGCTCCACGTGTAGCAAGTGAAAAAGAGGAGAGAAGAAAAAATAATGATAATAAATTACAAAAAGTCTATACCCCATTATGGGTTTACACAGATTGATCTAATCAAACTGAAAATAAAAATTATTAATCCAAAAGGACCATATAATTAACGACCAAAAATCCTTTCATTAAACAACCATTCATCACATGAATAAAAATTAATAAAGATTCAAAGTGCCCACAAACATGCATCAAAAACATGATATCATCAAAATAAAATCATGTTTAATTAAAATTATATATGCTATAACCCACTCTGATACCATTTGTTGGAATTAAAACATGAAATGCAGCGGAAGGAACGGATCGTTGACAAACAAAAATTTTCTGAAAACTTTGTTTTATTGGGAATAGATATATAATTTTAATTACAGAAAGCTTTAGGAATTTTTTTACTAACCTTTTGAAGACTATCAGGGTATCCTAGCTTTCCTCTTTGACACCACGATCTTCCAAACCAGACCTCCACACCAATGGAAAGACGAGTGGGCGTCAAACTGCAAGAATGAATTATCCTCACACTTTTCTGAATCTGCTATGTACTCAACACATGAGATGGCAGACCTTTTTCTTTAGAGAAGAACTCTCAGTTTTTCTCTCTAAAAATTATATGAAAAAATTACTGAGATAACTGTTATCTCTCCCTTTTTATAACTGAGCCATTAGTCATTTTTCTTTCCTTTTTCTTTTCCTTTCCTTTTTCTTCTTTTCTTTTCCGTTTCACTTCTTGTTACCCGAATCCTTATTCGGTCAACACTTCACACACATATGCACGTATATAAAAAAAACTTTCCCTTTTTTTTTTTTTTTTCTTTCTTTGACCGAATCACAACCTTCACATATGTATATATATATATGTGTGTGTGTTGGGGGAAGCGTGAATCTCATTCACGGCTTTCCCCTTTTTTTTTCTTTTTTTTTTTAATTATAATATTATATTAATATATATATATTAATATATTATAAAATCTTATATATATATATAAAAAGATTTGGTTCAAAACCATATATATATATATATATATATATCCAAATCTAAATTCAAAAATAAATCATATTTATTTAAGAATAGATTTTAACAATTATCAGTTAATTAACTAATGCTCAGTTAAATGTGACAACATTTATCACATTACATTATGTGTCACAGAAAACATTTTTCTGTGTCACGTTAATAATTCAAGTGTGAAAAATTAATTCAGAATTCAAAAATTCTAAATTAAACATGTATAATTCATTCTATGCAAAATCCAATATAGTGTTACAGAGGTGGTATTGGGGACCTATGGACCTATAACCCAAGCTCCAATAAATTTGACATTTAATTAAACTCTTTAATTAATGTGCCAAATTTATTAGTTTCAGTGTTACTCCACTAAAAACCTGAAACTGAACTCTTGAGATTATAGTATAATTACTCAAAGAAAATTAACGAGTAGTCCATTGATATAATCATTACATATAAGTCAGTCCTCCATAAATAGTTCATAATAAGAGCTAGGTTCAATTTCCGTTTACCTCTCTTATTACCTCTTAATCCTTGAGTTCCAATAATTCTCTAATGAACAATTAATTCATAATCTTATTATGAACGAGCGCTCTATTGTTCAAACCTTGAATTATCACTCAAGAGAACTATTTTTCTAACTTCCATAGGGAAGGAATGGATTCCATATCTGTATAATATTATTCCCAGCCATTTATTACTTTATGTTTCCAAGATGCTAAGTTAAAATCTGTGCTTAGACAAATCTTACCATGCAAGTCAAAAAACATAATGTAATAAATAGGAGTCTAATAAATACTCAGGATTAAGACTGTCAAATATATGATCATCATAGTGATAAATTTGAATACTCTATTTGTAACGGATGATTATTAGAGATTCATAATTTATCTGGTCCAGTCCTATATAATCTCATTATATAAAGTACCTTCAACCCAATGTCTCTACATTAATAGTCCGGATAATGACTATTTCATTTTAGATGAGATTGGACCGTACTTGTAATTTTTAATTAAAGATCCCAAACTTTAATTAATTATTACGGACTATTTAGATTATTATCTATAAATTTTATCCCCAAGCAAATAACACTTATATGCTAAATTTATAGTCACATAAATAATCATGGAATTTTCTTGATGTTTATAAATGTATTCATAATACATATAATCAACCAAAATAATAATAAATGTCATTTTATTTATTTATTAACAATATGTACAATGTCACAGCTTTTAGGGCACCAAACCCAACACAAAATTGGTCCCTAAAACTCCTCACGAGTTGTGGACAGGTAGGAAGACATCCTTAAACCATATTCGTATATGGGGATGTCCGGCTCATGTCCTATTTAAGGATTCGAATAAGTTGGAAGCACGTTTGGAAATTTGCATGTTTATAGGATATCCAAAAGGGACTAAAGGGGGTTATTTTTATAACTCAAAGGAAAATAAAGTCGTGGTTTCAACTAATGCAACTTTCCTTGAGGAGAGTTATATGGACGACTTTAAACCTCGAAGCAAAGTGGTGCTTGAAGAGTTAAGGAGTGATCAGATCACTCCAGAGGTTCTGAATGAAACCATTCCGATCGGTGTAGAAAAACCAAACAAACCGGAACAATAACCTCAGGGGATTCGACGTAGTGGGAGGATCGGGCGTCAACCTAAGAGGTATATGTTCAATGGAGAGGTCTTCTTGGCTGAACTGGATGAACATGACAGGGATCCTTATACTTACGCAGAAGCTATGGAGGATGTTGATTCAAATCTCTGCACAGAAGCCATGAACATTGAGATGAAGTCTATGGAGACTAATCAGGTTTGGGAGCTTGTGGATCTTCCCAAAGGGGTAAAACCCATAGGGTGTAAGTGGATCTACAAGAGGAAAAGAGGAGTTGATGGAAAGGTCGAAACCTTTAAGGCTAGACTGGTTGCTAAGGGTTATACATAAAAGGAAGGAATCAATTATGAGGAAACCTTTTCACTTGTAGCCATGCTTAAGTCCATCCGGATTCTCTTTTCCATAGTTGCCGCTCTCGACTACGAGATTTGGCAGATGGATGTCAAGACGGCTTTTCTGAATGACTATCTTGATGAATCCATTTATATGGAACAATCAGGTGGGTTCAAGGTCACGGGTCAAGTGGGTAAGGTTTGTAAGCTGCTAAAGTCAATTTATGGACTTAAGCAGGCTTCTCGTTCTTGGAACATAAGATTTGATTAGGTGATCAAGACTTATAGGTTCTCACAAAAGGTGGATGAACCATGTGTTTACAAACACATTAAGGATGGAAAGGTGGTTTTTTTACTGCTCTATGTAGATGACATTCTGCTAATTGGCAATGACGTTGGGGCATTGTCATCGATCAAATTATGGTTGACCAAGCATTTTGACATGAAGGACTTAGGAAAGGCTAATTTTGTTCTCGGTATCCAGATCTTTCGAGATAGGAAGAACACAATGATAGCTTTGTCCTAGGCTGGCTACATAGATAAGATTCTCAGGAGGTTTACAATGCAGGATTCCAAGAAAGGTGGGCAACCATCTAGATCTGGAATTACTCTTTCTAAAAAAGACTCTCCAAAGTCTTATGAAGAAAGAGAATACATGAAGAAGGTGCCTTATGCTTTAGCAGTGGGTAGTCTCATGTATGCCATGCTTTGCACACGACCGGATATTAGCTATGCGGTCGGGATTGTAAGTCGATTTCAGGCGAATCCCAGACTGAACCATTGAGTTGCGGTAAAGCATATATTTCAAGTACCTGAGAAGAATTCAAGGGTATATGCTTGTATATTCGGGTGAGGACTGACTCATCTAGGATATACTGACTCAGATTTTTAATCCTGTCTGGATTCTAGGAAATCGACTCTGGGTTTTGTGTTTGCTCTAGGAGGCGGTGCCATCAGTTGGAGAAGTGTTAAGCAAGATTGCACTTCGGATTCAACGATGGAGGCCAAGTATGTGGTAGCTATTGATGCTTCAAAAGAAGCAGTATGGCTCTGCAAGTTCCTTGGGGATCTTGAGGTAGTTCCTGGTATGGATAAAGCGGTATCACTATACTATCATAATAGTGCGGCTGTAGCTAATGCTAAGGAACCAAGATTTCACAAGAAGAGTAAGCATATTGGTCAGAAGTATCATGTGATAAAAGACTTCGTTGAGGGCAGGCATGTCACGGTGTGCAAGATCGCGTTAGAGGACAATTTAGTGGATCCATTTACGAAGACACTTACTGGGAGAGTCTTCGAGAGGCATGTGGAAGCTATAGGGATGCGAGATTTGTCATATTTACTCACTTAGTGCAAGTGGGAGATTGTTAGACATGTATGCCCTAAGGAGTAAAAATGTAATAAGTTTTTGGAGACATTTTTATCAATAAAGAATTTATTCATTATTTATATACCAAATCTTGTCCTTTTTACGTTCATATTTGTTGAATGTATGTTAAGCAAATAATAGTCTGAGACTGTCGGTCTAAACCTTAAGAATTGGGCATATAATGGACGGATTACTTGAAAGACACGATACTTAAGGTGATGATCTAAATCGTACGATCCGCAATCGAGGGAATTAGGTTGGGCACTTTATTCATGCAAAGATTGTTATGTTGTCTATATCCCTTTTGGGAGATGGTTTGTCTTGACCATCGAAGGAGGACTCCGTGAATAGAAACATTGGCACGTTGTCATAAGTGACGATGTGTTGGATCGGGACATAAAGTGAATTGATTTGGTTTATAATTATGTCTCGGCAAATTGATTCACTTTAGACAATCATTTGTGTTGTATCTTAATCCTGAGATGAATAATAGGCCCGTTGTTTTGGCTTGTGTCTTTTGATGTACCAAAGGGTGACACCCACATCTTAATAGTGGTATGCATGCCGGTATGTTGGAGGCATGACTCTTGATAGCGTAGACCTGTTATTCATAGATATGGAATCTATAGCTCCTCTTTAGGAGTAATGATATCCTCTTATATGCGTTATCCTGTAATTGAAAAACTGGAGCGCTCAACCATTTGGATACATAGGTGTAACCAAATGGTATACTGTCTTTGGATGGTAAGTTTTCTAATGGTGAGATAATGGAACGTAAGATAAAAATAATCAGGAAGGTAAGACAGAACTTGTCCTTAAGCCGATTATGGATAATCGTATGGGGATACGATACACTATGATATGTCATGGAGACTTAGCTATACGAGCTTCGTAATTTTATGTAGTTCAAGAGTGCAGCTCCAAGCTTTTAGTGGAGTAGCGTTGGAGTTGATAATTATGAAATATATATTTGGGATATTGGGTTTCATAATTTTTGGGAGCTTGAACTATATAGGTCTATTTGGTCCCCTTTGCTAGCTCACAACATCTTGTAATGACACGACGTGTTTTTTCAATAATTGTTGGCTTATGTCGGATTTATTAGATTGGTTGAAATTTGGAAGAATCAAATAATTCATGTGTGTTTATCGGTTGAATTAATTTTGTAATAAATTAATTCAAGATAAACTTGTTGAATTATTGGGATCAGATAATTCTTGTCTGTTTATCGGTTGATTTAATTTTAGTTAAATTAGATCAAGATAAACTTGTAGAATTATTGGGAATTGATTTATTTTCTTAGAGATTATCTAGATAAAGTTGTTTTGATCAGATAACTTCTCTATTGGGTTATTTGAATTAAAACTGAGACTTTATCCTGTAGAATCTCGGGTGAAAAATAAAAGTTTCGCAAGTTTTTTATTCGACAGTTCGGCCTACCAATGGACCTGTTCGACCTGTCGATGGGACCTCTTCGGCCTGCCGATTAGCGAAGGATAAGATCATGCATTTTCATGCTTATCTTATTAGATTTTGATCTGAACTTGATTCTATTCCAAATTTTGAGACCTAATCTGATAAAGACTGGCTCAAGGACCAACCTCTATAAATAGGGAGTGATTCTCACAAGTTACTCAGATCAGTTGAGAGATTAAGAGTGATACTCTATTGGTGAGAATCTGAAAAACTCCCTGAGAGCTTTTGTTCATAAATCATGAGCACTAGCTTTGGGTTCTCTCGATTGGTTGGAAGGAGAGTCACCTAGTGGAAGAGCTGTACGTGTGAGCCCACACTCACTCCAGTCTTGGAAATAGAATAGCAAAGAAGACCAGTTGGCTGAGGCTCTTCTAGAATGTTACTTCTCTTCACGTTTTACGAGGGTTCTTCAGCTCACAAATGTTAATAAGATCTGGTTAATTTATGCATATAACATGTCAAACTTGTGTTTTGGAAATTACTCTGATGGAAACAAATTTTTAAAATTCCGCTGCGCACTATTTTTTCAACAACAGGATCTGGCGTCAACCCAAGAGGTATATGTTCAATGGTGAGGCCTTCTTAGCTGAATCGGATGGACATGATAGGGATCCTTATGCTTATGCAGAGGCTATGGAGAATGTTGATTCAAAACTTTGGACAGAGGCCATGAACACAGAGATGAAGTCTATGGAGACTAATCGGGTTTGAGAGCTTGTGGATCTTCCCGAAGGGGTAAAACCCATAGGGTGTAAATGGATCTACAAGAGGAAAAGATGAGTGGATAGAAAGATCAAAACCTTTAAAGCTAGACTGGTAGCTAAGGGATACATGCAAAAGGAAAGAATCAATTACAAGAAAACCTTTTCACCTATAGCCATGCTTAAGTCCATCTAGATTCTCTTGTCCATATCTATTGTTCTCGATTACGAGATTTGACAGATGGATGTCAAGATGGCTTTTCTAAATGGATATCTTGATAAGTCCATTTATATGGAATAACCAGACGAGTTCAAGGCTACGGGTCAAGAAGGTAAGGATTATAAGTTGCTAAAGTCAATTTATGAACTTAAGCAAGCTTTCGGTTCTTGAAACATAAGATTTGATCAAGTGATACTTATGGGTTCTCACAAAATGTGGATGAACCATGTGTGTATAAACACATTAAGGATGGAAAGGTAGTTTTTCTACTGCTCTATGTAGATGACATTTTGCTAATTGACAATAACGTTGGGACATTGTCATTGGTCGAATTATGGTTAACCAAGCAGTTTGACATGAAAGACTTGGGAGAGGCTAATTTTGTTCTCGGTATCCAGATTTTTTAGGATAGGAAGAACAAAATGATAGGTTTGTCCCAAGCCGGTTACATAGATAAAATTCTTAGGAGGTTTACAATATAGGATCCTAAGAAAGGTGGGCAATCATCTAGGTTTGGAATTACTTTTTCTAAGAAAGACTTTCCAAAGTTTGAGGAAGAAAGAGAATACATGAAGAAGGTGCCTTATGCCTCGACAGTTGGTAGTCTCATGTATGCCATGCTTTGCACACGACAAGATATTTGTTATGCGGTCAAAATTATGAGTCGATTCCAGGCGAATCCGGGACCAAACCATTGGGTTGCGGTAAAACATATTTTCAAGTACATGAGAAGGACTCGAGGGTATATGCTTATGTATTCGGGTGAGGACTTAACTCCTCTAGGATATACTGAGTCGGATTTCTAATCCTGTCTAGATTCTAGGAGATCGATTTTTGATTTTGTGTTTACTCTGGGCTGCGGTGCCATCAGTTAGAGAAGTGTGAAGTAAGATTGCACTTCGGATTCAACGATGGAAGCCAAGTATGTGGTAGCTAGTGATGCTTCGAAAGAAGTAGTGTAGCTCCACAAGTTTCTTAGAGATCTTGAGGTAGTTTCTGGTATGGATAAGGCAGTATCGTTATACTGTGATAACAGTGCGGCGGTAGCTAATGCTAAGGAACTAAGATTCACAAGA
Source organism: Artocarpus heterophyllus (assembly GCA_025403435.1). Classification (NCBI taxonomy): domain Eukaryota; kingdom Viridiplantae; phylum Streptophyta; class Magnoliopsida; order Rosales; family Moraceae; genus Artocarpus; species Artocarpus heterophyllus. Next base: position 32,906,359 of record CM046338.1, read on the forward strand.
AGAGTAAGCATATTGATCGGAAGTATCATGTGATAAAGGCCTTTATTGAGGGCAGGCATGTCATGGTGTGTAAAATTACATCAGAGGACAATTTAGCTTATCTATTCACGAAGACATTTACTGAGAGAGTCTTTGAGAGGCATGTGGAAGCTATAGGGATGCGAGATTTGTCATATTTACTCACTTAGTGCAAGTGGGAGATTGTTAGACGTGCATGCCCTAAGGAGTAAAAATGTAATATGTTTTTGGAGACATTTTTATCAATAAAGAATTTATTTATTATTTATATACCAAAACTTGTCCTCTTTATATTTATATTTGTTGAATGTATGTTAAGCAAATAAAAGTCTGACACTGTCGATCTAAACCTTTAAGAATTGGGCATATGATGGACAGATTATGCAAAAGACACGATTCTTAAGGTGACGGTCTAAATCATAAGATCCATAATCAAGGGAATAAAGTTGGGCGCTTTATTCATGAAAAGATTGTTATGTTATCTATATCCTTAATGGGAGATGGTTTGTCTTAATCATCAGAGGTGGACTCCGCGAATAGAAACAATGGCACATTGTCATAGATGACGATGTGTTGAATCAGGACATAAAGTGAATTGATTTGGATTAATAATTCTATCTTGACAAATCGATTCACTTTAGACAATCATATGTATTGTATCTTAATCTGGAGATGAATAGTGGGCTCGTTGTCTTGACTTATGTCTTTTGATGTACCAAAGGGTGACATCCATATTTTATAGTGGTACGCATGCTGGTACATTGGAGGCATGACTCTTGACAGCCTAGACCTGTTATTCATAAATATGGAATCCATAGCTCCTCTTTAGGAGTAGTGATATCCTCTTATATATGTTATCTTGTAATTAGAAAGCTGGAGCGTTCAACCATTTGGATACATAAATGTGACCGAATGGTATGCTATCTTTGGATGGTAAGTTTTTCGATAGTGAGATAATGGAACGTAAGAGAAAAATAATCAGGAAGGTAAGACAAAACTTGTCCTTAAGCCAAGTATGGATAATTTTATGGGGATACAGTACATTATGATATATCATGGAGACTTAGCTATACGGGTTTCGTAATTCTATATAGTTCGAGAGTGCAGCTTCAAGCTTTTAGTGGAGTAGCGTTGGAGTTGATAATTATAAAATGTATATCTGGGATATTGGGTTTCATAATTATATTGAGCTTGAACTATATAGGTCCATCAGGTTCCCTTTGCTAACTCATAAAAATCCTGTAACAATACAATGTGCTTTTCCAATAATTGGTGACTTATATCAGATTTATCAGATTGACTGAAATTCGGTAATATCAAATAATTCTTGTTTGTTTATCGGTTGAATTAATTTTGTGATAAAATTAATTCAAGAAAAACTTGTTGAATTATCGGATCAGATAATTCTATCTATTTATCGGTTGGATTAATTTTGAATTAGTTCAAGATAAACTTGTTGAATTATCAAGAATATTTATTTTCTTAGAAATTATCTATATATGACTGTTTTAATCAGATAACTTCTCTATTAGGTTATTTGAATTAAAATTGAGGCTCTATTCCAAGAATCACGGGTGAAAAATAAAGATTTACAGGGATCTTTTATAGGAGGTTCTACAGGCCAATCTTTAAGTCAAGCCTACTAATTGAGGAGGTTTGGTAGGCTTGTCTGCCAGTTCGGCTTGCCGACTAGGCGATGAAAGTATCACATGTTTCTACGTGGATTTTATCAAATATTGATCCTGATTCGATTCTGATTTGAATTTTTGAGGCCTTATCTGATAAGGACTGACTTCTGGGCCCAACCTCTATATAAAGGCGAGTAAGTCTCATTATTATTTAGATCAGTTGAGAAATCTAAAGTGAGACTCTGAAACTCCCTGGAGAGTTATCATTCACAAATCACGAATAATAACTTTGGGTATTTCTCAATTGGTTGGAAAAAGAGCCACCTTATGGAAAAGCTGAACGTCATGAGCCCACACTTACTTCGATCGTGGATAGAGAGTAGCAAAGAAGATCAGTTGGTTGAGGCTCTTTTAAAATGTTACTTCTCTTCACAGATTGTAGGTGTTCTTCAACATTCAAAGGTTAGTAAGATGTGGTTAATTTATGCATATAGAGTGTTAAACTTGTGTTTTGGAGAATACTCTGATATAAAAAAATTTAAAATTTCGCTGTGTACTATTTTTCCAATAAAGCCAAGAGAGATTAAGAGAGAGAAACACAATTTTCTTCAAAGGCCTCTTGTGAGCAATTGTTCTCATCAAGTATTTATCATAGATCAAAGTATATCTTCTTTTCTAATTATATTTTCTATAAAAATCGTATAGTTCAAAGATCTTGGCATTATGTGGATGTAAGTATTAGGGTTTGATTTGCATAATACTGAAATCAACTTACATGTGATATCAAAGCTATAGGTTTTAGAATATATGATTTTCCATAAATGTTTATTAGTCTTTATTTTTTCGCTACAATCGACGGTTTAATAATTAAAATTTATCCCATGGTCTGGCTGTTTAAATAATTTGGTCAATTGACCAAGTCTGAAAAGAAATTGGCTTTAAGCCCAATTGCTTAAAGCAGCCCAAAATAAATGGGTAAGTGGGCTTTAAATCTATCAAGAAAAAGAAGTGGGTATTAAGTTTTAAGGGCCCAAAAGTAGATTGGGTAAGGAACCGGGTTGAGGTTCACCCAACTTGATCTAGTTCTGACCCATTAATTGTTGACTGGCGTTGACTGGTGTTGACTGTTGACTGGCATTGACCGTTGACTGGCATTGACTTTAACCCAAATTTTCTTTTTCTTTCTCCCTTTTTTTGCATATTTAAATCAAGGTCTTTTAAAATAAATTAAACTAAAATAAAAGGGTCAAAAGCTTAAAATTTAGCATTTATTAAGTTATATAATATTATTATTTAATTTGATGTATGTATTATGAATAATTTGTTAGTTACCAAAGTAGCCAAATTAGAATGTCTCCATAGATGTCAAATTAAATAAAATTCAATTACCCATAATTATGTGATGCTATTAATGAGATGACATGATGATATATATTTTTTGTAATAAGTATATCGAAGTTCATTGATTATAAAATATTTGAGAATCGTCCAAAGGTTGATTAGTTTTTTTATAATCATAAACATAATAGTGGTTAATTGATATATTTTGTTAAATATGTCTAGTACATCTAAAGATTGCGAGCATGTCTAATTGGAATATATTGAATTGCCAATTATGTAAAATTTAAATTAATAATAATAAGCATCGATTTTGTTTATTGTTGTACATTGTTGGATCACCCAAAGGAGAACTTTAATAGTTTTGCCTATGTGAATGTTATTTGAATCTGTATTATATGTTTATATTTATGACTTAAAGCATTAACATGTGAGCATTCTATCTATTTGCAGCATTTGCTTCTGTTTCTCTTCATTCGCAAGCTTCGTCTATTATGAAGTTCAATAGGCTTAACTTTCCTGAATGGTATGAAAAAGTTCAGTTTCACTTAGGTGTTCTGAATCTTGATTTGGCACTACTACATGATAAGCCCGCTGCTATTACTAACACTAGCAGTGCTGAACAGATATCTTTCTATGATGCTTGGGAAAGATCAAAGAGGCTGAGCTTAATGTTCATGTGGATGACAATAGCAGAGAACATCAAGTCAACGATTCCTAAAACTGACACTGCAAAGAAATTTATGGAATCTATGGAAAATATGTCCCATTTTGACACTGTTAATTAGTAAGTTGCTAGGACACTGATGGGTACGATAACTACCATAAGTTTGATGGTTCTCGTACCATGCATGAGCACCTCACTGAGATGATAAACATAGCAGCAAGATTGGGATCCATGGGAATGAAAGTGGATGAAAGTTTCCTTGTGACATTCATCATGAATTCTTTGCCTCCTCAATATGGTCCATTCCAAATAAATTACAACACGATAAAGGATAAATGTAATATGACAAAATTGCAAACTTTGCTTATTCAAGAGGAAGCAAGACCAAGGAAGCAAGCAACTCACTCAGTTAATCTCAGGGGTCAGCTAGGAGTAAAAACGAAACCAGGAAAGAAGAATCAAAAGGGCAATAAAGGACCACTAAAGGTTAATGAGTCATCCGCCCAAATCCATAAGAAGAAACAAAAGAAAAATACGTGTCATTTCTGCGGAAAGCCTAGACACTACAAGAAAGACTACTTGAAGCGTAAGACATGGTTTGAAAGTAGAGGTAAGCCTAGTGCTTTCGTATGTTTCAAATCAAATTTGGCATAAGTTCCTTATCATACTTGGTGGATTGATTCTAGTTGTACCACATATGTTTCAAATATGATGCAGGGATTCCTTACGACCCAAACCATAAACGCAAATGAAAAATTTGTGCTTATAGGAAACTGAGTCAAAGCTCCAGTTGAAGCCATTGGAACTTATCGTTTGATTTTAGACACTGGACATCATTTAGATCTTTTTTAAACTCTTTATGTTCCTTCTATTTCTTGTAATTTAATTTCTTTGTCAAAACTTGATATAGTTGGATATTCTTTTAAGTTTGGAAATTGATATTGCAGTTTGTTTAAACATAATTATTTTATTGGTTCTGGTGTTCTTTGTGATGGTTTATATAAATTAAAGCTTGATAATCTTTTTGTTGAGACTCTGTTAACCTTCATCATAATATTGGTACTAAACGTGGTTTAGTAGATGAAAGTTCAACTTACTTGTGGCATAAACGCTTAGGTCATATATTCAAAGAAAGAATACAAAGATTGATAAAGAATGAAATCCTTCCTGATTTGGATTTTACTGATCTTGGTATTTGTGTAGATTGTCTTAAAGGAAAACACACAAAACACACAATCAAGAAGAAGGCCACAAGAAACATATAGCTCTTTGAACTTATACACACTGACACATGCGGACCTTTTGATGGTCCATCTTTTGGTGGAGAAAAGTATTTTATCACCTTCATTGATGATTTTTCATGTTATGGACATGTCTATTTGTTGCATGACAAATCTCAATCAGTAAATTGCCTTAGACGTGTTTATTACTTAGGTTGAAAGACAATTAGACAGAAAGGTGAAAATTGTCAAGTCTAATAGAGGTGGTGATTATTATGGAAGATATGACGAAATTGGACAACGTCTTGGTCCATTTGCTAAATTCCTTGAAAGGCATGGCATATGTGCTCAATACACAATGCCAGGTACACCAGAGCAAAATGGTGTTGCAAAAAGGCATAATCGTACTTTAATGGATATGGTTAGAAGCATGTTAAGCTATTTTTCTTTACTTTTGTCATTGTGGATGTATGCTTTTAAAACTACCATGTATTTGTTAAACAGAGTTCCTAGTAAGGTAGTTCCAAAGACTCCTTTTGAACTGTGGATAGGAAGGAAACCTAGTTTAAGGCATCTGCATGTTTGGGGTTGCCTGGAAAAAGTAAAAATTTACAATCCACATGAAAAGAAACTGGATTCAAGAACAACCAGTAGTTTCTTCATTGGTTATCCAGAAAAATCTAAAGGGTATAGATTTTATTATCCTAGCCATAGTATGAGGATTGTTGAAACTAGAAATGCAAGGTTCATTGAAAATGGTGAAATCAGTGAGAGTGTTGAACCACATAAAATGGAAATTCAAGAAGTTAGGGTGGAGATTCCTTTACCTAAAACTTTTTCTCAAGCTGTTGTTCCTACAGTTGTTGAACATTTAGACGACCTACAGGAACAACAAATGAATGATGAAACACCCCATAATGCAACGGTTACCAATGAACCCATAGTGGATGAACCACAAGAGGTGGTATTAAGAAGGTCTAAAAGGGAAAGAAGATCTGTTATCTCTTATGATTATGTGATTTATCTACAAGAGTCAGAATTTGACTTGGGAATTGATGATGATTCAGTTTCATTTTCACAAGCCATGGAAAGTAATGATTCTGTTGAGCGGTTACACGCCATAAAAGAAGAGTTGAAATCAATGGATCATAATAAGTCTAGGATCTTGTTGAATTGCCTGAAGGTTGTAAAAGAATTGGGTGTAAGTGGGTCTTTATGACCAAGCGTGGCTCTAATGGCAATATCAAACGACATAAAGCTAGACTTGTTGCCAAAAGTTTCACTCAGAAAAACAGTGTTGACTACAAAGAGACCTCTCTCCTGTTTCAAAAAAAGACTCATTTAGGATTATCATGGCACTAGTAGCTCCTTATGATTAAGAGCTTCACCAAATGGATGTGAAGACTGCCTTTCTGAATGGGAATTTAGAGGAAAAGGTCTATATGGACAAGCTCGAAGGTTTTGTTGTTAGAGGAAAGGAACACATGGTGTGTAAACTTAAGAAGTCAATATACGAACTTAAGCAAGCTTCACGATAATGGTATCTCAAGTTCAATGATACCATCGCTTCCTTTAGATTTAAGGAGAACATTGTTGATCGATGTATATATCAGAAGGTCAGTGGGAGCAAGTTTATAATTTTGATCCTGTATATTGATGACATTTTGCTTGCTACTAATGATCTTGGCTTATTACATGAGACTAAGAAATTTCTTTATGAGAAATTTGAAATGAAAGATATGGGTGAGGCATCCTATATAATTAGAATTGAAATATTCTGTGATAGATCACAAGGATTGTTCAAATTGTCTCAGAAAGCATATATTAACAAAGTTCTAGAGAGATTCAAGATGGAGAAGTGTTCTGCAAGTGTTGTTCCAATTAAGAAAGGCGATAAATTAAGCCTTATGCAATGCCCAAAAAATGAATTGGAATGCAAAGAAATGGAACGGATTCCATATGCTTCTATCGTTGGTAGCTTGATGAATGCTTAGACTTGTACTAGGCCAAACATCAGTTTTACCATTGGAATGCTAGGCAGATATCAAAGTAATCTAGGATTGGATCATTGCAAAGCTATAAAGAAAGTGTTAAGATACTTGCAAGGAACAAAATATCACATGCTCGCTTAAAGGAGATTCGATCATCTTGAGGTGATAGGATATTTAGATTTAGATTATGTTGGATGTGTTGATACAAGAAAATCCACGTTTGGCTACTTGTTCCTTTTAGCTGGAGGAGCAGTCTAATGGAAGAGTGCAAAGCAGTCTGTCATTGCTGCATCGACTGTGGAAGCTGAGTTTATGGCATGCTTTGAGGCCACTGTTCATAGATTATGGCTACGGAACTTTGTTTTAGGACTTGGAATTGTCGACAGCATCACCAAGCCGCTGAAAATTTATTGTAATAATTCTGCAACAGTCTTCTTCTCTAAAAACGACAAGTATTCAAGAGGTGTTAAACATATGGAATTGAAATACTTTACCGTTAAAGAGGAAGTTTAGAAACAAAGTGTGTCAATCGAACACAATAGCACCAATCTCATGATTGTGGATCCGTTGACAAAAGGGTTGCCACCAAGGACATTTAATGCACATGTCGAAGAATGGGCATTACTTAAAACCATTTTTGATATTATGATGATGTTTTATGTTCTTTATATATTTGACACTTAAAGCTCATTTAATTTATGTTTATGATATTTTAATGCATCATGTTTCATTATATTAGTTGTTGTATATACATGAATGAATTATGTTGAGATAACAAGATTTGTCTCTAACAAAGACATTATTGTTAGACCATTAAGATATATCTCTTATTACAGGTCATATTAAGTGTAGAACTAATATTGTAATACATGGAAGAGACTATGTCCGTCTAATGACACACAACGAATATGATCCTTATTAGTATAGTGATTTATGATTTGATCAATTTACGAAGGGATTTAGTTTATATTTTGTGTGTTATGTTTTATTATTAAACCAAGAAGTTGGATAATGTCAGATGGACCAAGTAGGAGAATGTTAGATATATTTTTTTAATGGTCCAAGTGTCATATTCCTATTAGTTGTTTTATTTAATTAAATGATAATAATTATGGTTTAATGATTATTACGTGTCTAAATCCTATTAGTCAAGAGGGATATATTTTTTATTTACTGTACACATTGATAATAAGTGAGTTATAAAAAGATTCTAATAGAAAGTGGTCCTTTATATACTTATTAACGATATATTTTTCTCTCCATTAAGAGATAAATAAAGTTTTCTTCAAAAGCCTCTTATGATTAATCGTTCTCATCAAATATTTCCCATAGATCAAAATATGTCTTCTCTTTTAATTGTATTTTCCACGAGAATCGTATAGGTTAAAAATTTTGGCATTATATGGACGTAAATATTAGGGTTTGATTTGTGTAATAATGAAATTAACTTACAGGCCTTACAAAGACCATCCAACAATTTTGAGGTAAAACTTATTACCAATAGCTTTGAAGTTTATTTGTAGCTAATTGCTGCCATTTTTCTAATCATCACACTGATATCACGTAAATGCGGAAACATGCAAAAGAGCTGGGTGTGGTGATTCCAGTTAGCTTCTTTGAAGAGGCGAACAATGCTCATTACAATTCAATCGTTGTCATTGATGCGGAGGGTGCAGACCTTGGAGTTTATCGAAAGTCTCATATTCCTGATGGACCAGGTATTCCAATTGCATAATCGTTTTTATGTGCTTTGTGTCATGTTTGCTTAGAGCTAGTAGTTCTGATGCTCGACGAAGATAGAATAAAGAAATATAGAGAAAGGAAGAGAGAAGCATAATGTAGAAGGAAGACGAGAGAAGAAATCAGAAAGAGAAGATGAACGATAGAGAAGGAGTGTGAATATTTACATCTATTATCAAAGTCAAAAGTGAAAATACAATCATTGTGCCTATTTATCGTTGAAGAATCCCTAACTAAAAAAATAAAACCAAAAAACATAGCTAACAATAAATGAACTCATATAAATCTTAAATAACCCCTGTAGATAAACACATTTTAAATTCCTAATATGTATATCTTGTTCTTCATCAACTTCTCCTCAACAGGCTATTAGGAAAAGTTCTACTTTAATCCCGGTGACACTGGTTTCAAGGTGGGTGCAAATACAATTGCTGGTTATATTTGTTGAAGCACAATTTGTGTTTTCAACCGTGGACGTTTGTTGGTCAGAAACTTTGCTCCACAAGAACCTTCAACATAAAAAGAGAAACCTACTGGTGGTGGGTGGGGGGGTCCAATGTTTTAAGTCAGACATGGGTCATAGAATGAGCGAGCACAGATTGGTGTTAAGTGAGCATTGATGGCAGTACCTTAATAAAGTAAGAGAGGCCATGGGATTCCAGTGGAAAGCTGGTTGAAGGAAATGAAGAGAGAGAGATAGTGGCCAAAGAGCCTTATGGTTCCTCGAGGATCTCTCTCTTCATGCATTATGTTAGATATCAAGGAAAATCAATCTTGGCTTCAAAGGATACGCCAGTGTTGGAACCCCTTTCTCATCATAATGAGGGTATTTGTAGTGTAGGCAGGGGAGAAAAGACGATCTTAGGTTCATATGTCTAGAAGAGTGCACTTTTGTATTGGACTTGAAGAGGGTCGGACAATGCTAGTGCTGATTATCTTGGCTAGCTAAGGCGACCAGGAGGTCAGCTGAGCTAACCAGGTGGCATCATAAGTGGTTTTCTACTTTTCTATGTCAATTCTTCGAGAGGTGCCGTGTGGCACTTAGAGAAGGACCAATTGCTTAGGTGTTCTTTGGGGCTAACTTTCATTCCCTATCTTTGGCGTGAGTCTCAGACGACCCAAAGCAAACGAGTTGGAGAAAAAAAAAGCAAGTCTCTAGCTTGTCTGAGACCCATTTAGAGGACTTTGAGAGTGAATGTTGGGCCAGTGCAAGCACTTAACCACTGGTTCACTCTCTGAGTGCCACAACAAGAGTAGAAGACCACTATAGATGCCAGGAGATATCACCGGACCAATTTGGAACAAAGTCCAAAGGCAACATGGCCTTGTACACCTAATCATTCAAATAACCAATTACTTGGTCGTGGCCTCCTGGTCTGCTTGTCCAGCAAAGTTGATTGGCACAAGGGTCATCTGACCCCTTAGGTGGCATATGAATGCGCACTCTCCTATACATACGGACAGAAAAATGGTCTTTTGTATGATGAAAAAGGGGCTCAGACACTTAGCTATCCAGCCACTACTCTCTCAGTCCCATTATTTACTCCAGCGGACTTTTCATTGAAATCCCACAGCCTGCACATTCATTCTAGGATCCATGTCTGATTTAAGCATTGGATACCATGGGGCACCTACTCAGTAGCTTTCTCTTTTTGTGATGCAACCACCTGGAGCAAAGGTTTTGACAAGCGTCCACAGTGAAATACACAAATCGTGCATCAACAATATCTATTTTAATTTTTACTTTTACAGTTTGGTTTTGGTAGGATCTAAGATAACTTACAGTGATGCTGTTGGCAAGCAGGCTTTCCAAGCGAAGTTTGCAAAAATTGGAGTTGGTAAGAATATTCAACACTTCATAATTAAGTTTCTGTTCATGAAAGTCAAAGTATGCTTTGTTGTGTGTACTTGCATTGCATTTCAGCAATAATTTATGAACTTAAGGGAAGGCATTCCTTAAAATTCTGAATGCGCTCTTCAACTTCAGGTGTGCAATCTAGATGTGGTTATTGAAGACACCATTTTGAATGTCAACGCTTGTAGAAAATTTTGCTTCAGCTCATACACATTTTTGTCATTTTACTTGTGTGGCAAGTAATATGGGAAACTAATTCAGCTTCTGCATGTTTGCACAAGCAATTTGCTGGTATCAGTGGTTCCCAGAGGCAGCCCAAGCAATGGTCCTTCAAGGTGCAGAGATATTGTTTTACCCTACTGCTATAGGTCCTGAACCTCAAGATCAAGAACTTGATTCACGTGATCACTGGAAGCGAGTTATGCAGGGGCATGCTGGTGCTAATCTGGTACATTTTAGCTTCACCATGTGGAAGTATATTGGAGATGGCTTTGGATTGTTTTGTTCAGCTCACTTCTCCAATCCTTGTTTTCTGTCTTTCTTGAGAAGCAATTTTTCAGTTTTTTGTTCTATTAGAATCAACTGCACACTTGGATGGACAATATGCACTTAAAAGTTTAAATCATAAAGTGCATGTAAAATCGAGTAGCTTCAAAGCATATGTTTTCCTTGTCAATTTGCATCAGGGACTGCCTACTTTTTTTGAAAGAAGAAACCGAAGTAAAAAAATTTACAAGAAAAGAGGAAGAGATTTCTTTAAAAAATTAACCTTTACGAATACATATTCAAAAACAGTAGCCAGTCCCTGGTGATTTTGAATATCTATTCACAAAGGTCAAAGTTGAGACAGCAGAGCACTAAATTCCACACCCAATCAAAATTGATAACACTGGCCCCTCTAACCGTTGATAATGTTTGGTGATAAAATAGATAGATCAGAACTCACTTGGCTTTTCTAAAAAATGTAGGGTGGGACAGCATAATTTAGATTTTGGACATTGATGACTTTCAGCTATTTAATTGTTAGGAAGTACAGACTATTGATTGAAAGAGAACTGAAGGATGCATTTTAAAGAAAAAGGAATATTCTGCCAAGTTTGATGGACGGAGTGGAGGGGTATTTTACACTTTTTTAAGAGATTTAACCTTTTAAGCATCATCAGTTCGTGTATTGTTTTGACAAAGCTTACTAAGTCTTGGTTCTTCTTTTACTTTTGTCAAATATGAAGAAACAAGGGGTTAAATCTTTTATTGGTGAACTCAGGTACCTCTAGTTGCTTCAAATCGCATAGGGAAGGAGAAAATTGAGACGGGGCATGGCAAAAGTCAGATAACATTTTATGGGAACTCCTTTATAGCAGGTATTTGATCCCTGGAGTTGTCAACATTTGCAGAGTTCAAGCTTAGTATAATCAACTTTTTGTGTATTATTTTCTGGCAGTACAAGATTCTAGATATTTTAATGTCCGGACCCACTGAAGAAATTGTTGCAGCTGCTGATGACAAAGAGGAAGCCATTCTTGTAGCACAATTTGATCTGAACAGAATCAAATCACAGAGACATAGCTGGGGAGTATTTCGCGATCGACGTCCAGATTTGTACAAGGTGCTACTTCCATTAGATGGCAGCAATGTCTCTTATAACAAATCAAAGTGCATTTAAAATTTATCTTTGTCATTTACCATCTTCAGGAATGGGAAAAAAGTAAACCCTATAGAGAAAAATGCCTGTGGCATACCAATAAACTAAAGTGTGTTTCTTGCAATTGAGCTTGACCTTTGCAAGCTTTAACCCTTGTTAACCCTTGCAGTCGTTTTCTTCAAGAAACTTGGTGTTTGTTGAGAATCACATATCACACCTTGTATTGGTGGGCCCACAAAACACTCCCTACTCAAGTTAGAGTCGGGATGTGAAATAGCGGTGCCCCTTTAACTTATGTGCAGGTGCCGAGGTAAAGACACTGAAGTAGGATATTATCGATGTCACGCTCACCCATTAGAACAAAATGATCCAGAAAGCAGATCGGGAATCTCAAATGGATATATCATGTCTGAAAATCATTGTGAATACGTAGTCACTATAATTGGCACATAGATGATTGGCCGAGCTATGCTGAAAAAGGAGAGCCGTTGAACGTTCATATTCTCAGTGCCATACGTCTCTAAGATGATGACAAATATTGTCATGAAATTCCAACGACTTTGGCACAAGGGTATGTCTGGTGGAGAAAATTCTCTTGGTGTTCACAATCACACAATGTCTTTTTTACATCACTTAGTTTAAGCACCAATTGCAGACATATTCACAAAGCCATCTCTTAGATGGCAAGTTTTCTTTTTTCTATCGGCCTTTTTCTACAAGCTTTCTTTCAAAGAATATTAAGGAGCATGGGACCCTCTATCACTATGATTTTGAATTTCCTTTTCATTCTTCTTTTTTAAAAACGCTTTTCAAACAAAAAGTTCTTTCAACAAAATGCATCAGCATCCAGCAATGAAATTAGGGTTTCGAATTCTAGATCCTTTTCGAGAGAAGTCTTTGGTAGGATTTAAAAGAAAAATTGGTACTTGCAATTTTAAATCATCAAGTTTTTATCTGATTCCACAAAAATTTGCATTTTATATGTTTTAAGCATAAGCATAATTTAACAATTATTTATTTATTTTTATCATAAATGCAGAATGTACTTTTTTTTTAATATATCATAAATACAGAATATCACACAATATGACAGATAGGATAATTGATTGTATTTGCTTGTTTCTTCCTAATTTTTTCAAGGTAAAATTTCTTCTTGAAAATTTTGGCTCACATATTTATACCATTAAGGATATGTGTTTGGTTCAATATGATTTCATCGAGTCCTTCCATGGTTCCAATAGAATCCCATTTTGTGGTTATAGGAAAACCAAACCTGACTCTAACTATAGAGTTTGAACCCTCCATCCTAAGTTGAAAAGGGAAAAAAATGCCCATTTTGTTTCTAAATCAGATTTTAAGCTGTCGTTTTTTGAATCTCTGATAGTTGATTTAGTAGGTAAATATGTGTGATCCCAGCTCGTTATACGTGGAAAATAATGCAAAAGCAGGTGCTGCTTTCACGGGTCCCTATTTGCCCATTGTCCTGTAATTGGTGTTTAGATTTTATGAAGGAGGTCTAGATTTCGGTCTGTACTGTCACAATCCATTATCAATCTAAAGCCAAAAAATAAAAACATTTCACCTCAAACTTGCTACATTTACCCCATTCACCGCCAGGGCACGGTAAATGTAACTAGTCTTAAATTGGATTACTCGTACGAGTTCCTAGGCTATGTTGGCGGTTTTCTTTACCATGCTTTTCTGAGCTTTTAATGATATTTAGGTTGTATAAAATGTAAAGAACATAGAGAATATGAAAGATAAAAATTTCACTTTTTATTTATCAAATTATCGAGCTAGTAATCGGCAATTTACCAGACAAAAGGAAAGCAAAAGAGGAAAGATAGGAAGACACAGAGTTGTCTTCTTCTTCTTCTTCTTCTTTTTTAATTGGAGAATGTGTTGCTGATGTAACTGTGCCTACTTTTGTGAGAAGAGGTAAAAATAATTTATGATAAGATTTAAGCATTTGGGGGAAAAAAAAAAAAACCCTCTGTTAGCAAAATCACAATTCTTCGATATAAATTTGTTTGACATTTTCTTTTTCTAAGGGTGGAGAATCACAAAGAAAACAGTATTGACAAGTCCTTCAGTTCTTCCATGCATTTACTGATAATCTTCCTCGCTCTTTTCATCATAATTATCAGCACCATCTTCTTCCTGATAATCGTCTAGAACCTCTGCATTATCCTCTTCATCTTCATCTTCCTCTTCTGGGATTTCATCATTTGGCTGAACAAAGTGCAGCTTCAGACGACCATCCTCTCTGCATGCATGCAGAAACTCCTGGCTGCGAACTCTTATCTCTTTCAGCACAAACCTCCCGTCGTGCCTGTAAGACTTAAAGCAAACCCAAGGCTTACCACTCTTGCTCAGACATGAAATTGGGGGCGGAAATCCTCCTTTTCCCCCGCCTGCCGCCGGTGGTCCTGGATCTCTTTACGTTTTCGCCGCTGATGCATGAAGAGTCTTTTGATCTGTCAACACTTGGTTTCTCTTTCTCCTGAATTGGTTTCTGCCAGTTCTGAACATCCTTTGTCAAGTCCTCGACCTTATAATCAGAACTCTCAAACCCAAGTCCCTCTGTGCAAAGTTGCAAGCTCTCGGAATTCCTCAATGAGAAACTGTCACCCTTTCTGTGGGAACCGCTGTACTTGGAGCTTGAGAAGGAGTATTCAAATGATGGGTTTATGATCCTTTTCTCCTCATGATAGCCGTTTTCAGACTTGGATTTGGGATCTAAATCTACCAAAGAAGAGGATGATGAGGAAGAAACAGGAGCTGATGATGATGATGAAGATGGAAACAGAGATTTCTCTTTGAAATGAAGCTCACCAAATATTTCAGTGAAGGAGGACTCTTCTATATTTGATGGCTTCTTTACAGGCTTAATTTGGCTCCATGGTGAGAGGGATTCAAGAAGTGTTGGGTTTTCAGGCAATGGGTTTTCAAAGATGTGCTGCAAACTCCCACAGGCAGCCATATATTAGAGCTCCAAAGTGTTTTTTTTTTTGTTTTTTTGTTTTTTGCTGACTCTGTCTGCAATGGTGTATGTGTAAAGTTAGGAGAAAAAAGGATAGGTTTTCGAGGAGGAGAGAGAGAGGCACGAGATCAGCATGGGTTGAAAAAATCAAAAGGAGGTTGCTATTAATTGGGGGCCGTTGATCCGGGATTGACACATATCTCTGCTATGCTGGAGTCCAATAAAGCTAGACTGGTGGTTTGGAGCTATAGGTCTATATTTGGTGGTTAAAATTGCATCCAAATTTCAATGACCTAGCCGCAGACGGGTACAATTGGGAAATATTTATAAGTGTATTTTATAAAACTTATTTATTTTAAATTAATATATAATATAAATAATAATATAATATAATTTTATTTAAATGTGACATATATGTGGCATAATATGTAATTTTCTTTACAATTTAGTGGCAAAGCATCACTTTGAAACGAGAAGAAAATCTAAGAGTCTTCTAGGGATTTTGCTAAATACTACGGTCATTCCTACTTTTTTTTATAATTCAAAAGAATCTCCTTCGTATTAAATTATCCTATCTCGAATTTTTCAAAAAGATCTTAAAAAAGCACTCGAACTAGAAATATATTTTGAATACTAAAGACACGTACAAGAAAACAATAGTTGAGATGGCTGAAAAAAAAAAAAAAGAGGTTAAAGTAGGGATACTGTTGAAAACAATACTTGAAGAACTTGAGTAATTTAGAGAAAAGGTATTTAGGAGAAAATAATAGTTGAAAAGACTTCAAAAAGTTAAATTAGTAACACGTTTGAGAGATTATTGTAGTGAGTTCATTAGGATAACTTTTCATATAATAAAAATTATAAAAAAATTAGGAAAAATTATACTAAATAGACCAATTTAGAGACATGTGAAAGTAAATAGCATATTTTTAAACATTATAAAATAAAATAGGCCAATTTTAATTTTAAAGAGATCAATTTTATATTTTTTACCTGTAGCAAGAACACCATCTCTTCCTCGTGTTTTTTCTCTGTTTTACCCTTTCTCTCTTTCTCTCTCCTTTACCCCTTCCTCATGATCTCTACTCTGCCCCTCTCCTTTGGATTGGTTGTTGTCGACGATCACTGCCATCGTCATTGCCAACGATCCTTGCCAGCGCCATTGCTATCCTTGACACTGGTGATCGCTGCCAGTGCCGTTGCGAGGCCACAGGACCTACATGCCAATGATCAATTTAGCGGCGAACAGGAGCTACAACTCTGGCAACAGGGACTTCACTTCGAGGATCGATGTTGGATTCTCGGTGGCAAACACAAAAGGCCTTCATTGAAGCGGCATGTGACGAGAGGAACACAATATCGACTGACCTATCAACGGGAGAAACGCGATGTCTGCATGGCATTTTGTTGGCTTTCCTAAAAAAAATTTCAATAAAATTAAGAAAATGCAGCATAACAGGGTTTAAAAATTTTCCTTAACTCAAGATCCTACTCATAATGCTATTTATAACAATGATGAAAATTGATCAAGTGTTATAAAACCTTTGGATCTTTCTTGTTATTCTCCTCCTCCTAAATCAACTAGTGTGTGGTCACTAGTGAGATTCCTTGAAAAATCTCCTGAATATTCCCTTCTAACTCTTCTCAATGCTTCTTTAAAGTTTTAAAGGGAAGAGCAATTAAGAACAATAGATGGAGGGTATAGAAAAGTCCAGACTTGGATTCATATACATTGCAAAAAATAAAGCCTCCGAGGTCTATTTATAGATACATCAGTGTTACGAGAGTAAAATGACACTTGGATTCTACTTGAAAATCACATTTATCCCTTGGGGTAGTGGGTATGATTTCATTCCGCCAATGGGAGGATGATACATGTTACAACCACCTCCTATAGTGTGATCCTATATCCATCCAATATATGTTCGAGATCCGATCTTTGGTTTAATTAAGATATTAATTGTTTTAACTTCTAAGATAAAACTTTTTAATGATTTTCTTAATTTTTTATAATACCTAATAAAATAAATACCGCACGTTTGAAATAGATGTTTTTCCACACTTAGATTACAACTAGATCACATGAAAATCATGTGTTATAATTGAAACACTTAACCATAAAATTGGCGCTACATATACTCTTAAAGTACATTGGTTGCTGCCACACAAAGTGCAGGTAATACACTGTGTAAATTTTCAATTTAGCCCTTATTGATCATAAATAATTCAAGAAATTTCTGTTGGCTCATTTGAAAGAATGTTATGGAGCTAACAAGAGGACTTAGTGGACATATGTAAAGAAAGACAAATTTAGTGACAAATATTTTTGATATGGACAATGATAAGAAAAAAAATTCCTTGTGGTACACACACACTATTCAAAGGAACTAGAAAAAAAATTTGTTAAAATAAAAAAAAAGGACTATCAAAATGCAATTTTATTCAAAATGTGTATGACTATTTTAGTGAGGCAATTAGAAGGAAAAAAAGAATATTTTTGATAAGAAGGATTACAAGGAAAAAAATCAAAATAGGGACAAATTTTAAGAATAAAAACTTTAAAAGAAATAGAATAGGAACAAAGAATTTCAATACAGTATATTAAAAAATAGAGGATATAAAGAGACAAAAGAAATAAAAAATAAAGAATAAAACAAAGCACTTTTGACTGAAGTGTGCTTTTGGTCAAAAATTAAAAACAGTAGAAAGTGTTACTAACATTTCTCAGTAGTTATTAACTGGTTCAAATAAGGGGGGAAAGCATCTTAATAAGGCGCATTAAAAATATATATATATATATTTATATTTATATAAATTCAAGGGGGAACCAAAATAAAAAGAAGAAAATTTTGACTAAATCTATGGTTTTACTCGAAATCCCAAATTGCATACTGAAAAGGTGAAAAAAAAAGGAACAAAAATGAAAAAAATTCAAGGAAAAAAGAAAGAAATATAATAAAAGTTAAGAAGGAAAAAGATGAAAATAAAGGTTTCAAGCAAAACTTTGAAACTCAAAAATGTATTCGAATTTAGGGATGCATTTAGGACAGGTGTATGTTAAGGAATGGCTTTATTCTCCACCAATGAAGAACGATCTAATGATTACTGTTAGATTTTAAATCTTAGCAAGGTTCTATGTAATCTCTTCGATAGTATATTATAGCTAAAATATAATATAAATATTATAAATATTTTAACAATATGCTGATGACCTAAACCATTATCCATCATGAAGCCGACTTCCTTCAATAAGTTTGAGCTCGAATGGAGGAGGTGTCACTACACATGAAGAAGGAGGATCTACAGAGGTTGAGCCCAAATGGAGTCAACGGCACTGTCGACTATGATGCAAGGAAGGGGTAAATCTTCAATGATGACAATGCCTAGTGGCAAATTTGCTGAGGTTTCAAATGGAGGAGGCAAAGTTGTCAATGGTGATGCAATGTGATGGTAGAGCTTCTGACAACGATAACGCATGCCAGGGAGACCTATCAATGATGATGACATGCAGACATGGTGGAACTACAATGACAACTATGGAGTTTGAGATGGTAGTATTAGGGTTTGCTTGGACTTGTTTTGGAATTAAGGGTCAAGACTAAAAATTATATTAAATCAATGGTTGAGATTTAATTTGTGTTGTTCAATTCCTTACGTTTTAAAACTATTTATTTAGCTATAAGCTTACATCCTAACAAACATTAGATAACCATCTAATGGTCAATATTTCCTTCTACTAGTGGAGTAAAAAAATCATACTCCGCCGTACCTTTTCTCATAAAATTTTAAGAAAGGTATGGTGGGCAATAGTTTTATTTTCTACCAATAGAGAATGATCCAGCAATTATTATTAAATCTCAGCTAGGTTCTACACAGCCTCTCCCTATCCAAATTACAGCCTAAATATATAAAAATAGTTTAAAAAATATGATTCAATACCTATTTATAACATTTATTTTAAAAACAAAACCCAGATCTTTTATTACTACGAAAAGAACCTAAATCGAAACAATTTCTCTTCTCCACCTTCTCCGCCCAAACCCCCTACCGTTGTATCCATGGAACCGTAAGCCAAGCATTATCCCCTTAAATTTAATTTACCTAGTGTTGATGGGCAAAACTCGTCACATAAATATCTTTCTTGAATTCCTCACCGTGTTAATTTCACACGAGAATAATGATTAAGTAGCAAAGAAAATAAAAAAAATACACATGAATTTTATAGTAGATTAGCTCAATTGATGGCTACATTTACTTGGGTTTTCTTGGGGGAAGGGATGTTTCACTATGGGAGCATAAAGCTAACACTAGGTTTTGTGCTAAAAATTGGACTTAAAGCTGCCTTTCAAGACTGACCTCTATTTATAGTTTACTAGGTAAGCTATATTCTGATCCATTAGTTAGAATTCAAATTTTTAATACAAGTAAATCTCCTATCTCATTGGCTCTTTGACTTTGATGAGATCTTTTATTAAGCTTATCTTTTCTGTAACTCCAAAATCCTCTTAATGCTGATAAAATTAAGTACTTATCACTTTTCTAGAGATCTTCAACTTTAAATATCAAACATGGTATCCTGAATTACTTTTCTTGGGCATTATCTGATACACACGCTTTTCGAGTATCCATTGAGGCAAAATGAGCTGATATTAGTCTTGAGCCTTCCCAGGCCCAACCATCCATGGGCCTTCTAGGTGGCCCGACAACATGTACAACCCAAAGGCAGTGTGAATCTAGTGCAACACCCCATTGCCAATGATGTGAGCTCCTCTGCCTTTGGAAAATTGCCATTGTCGATAGATTTAGTGAGAGAGCATGACTTGTGTTCGTCTCATAGATGAAGAGAGCAACAAGGAGTATATAGAGAGAGAAGTGATTGAGATTTTTTCATCTAAAAGTCGTGAACTTATCAAACTTCATCAATCCATTGGGTTTACATTTTTTTAGATTTTTTCCTTTCACATTTGACTTCAAATATTTTTTAGAAAACACACATTGGGTTTTCACTTAAAAGCTTTTACTTTGATCCTTATCTTAGTTTGAAAGGGTTTTGGAAATTAACCATTCCTATCATATTGACTACAGTGTTTAATGCTGCACACCCCCATGTAGTAAGGTGTCTGCATTTATCAACAAGTATTTAATTCTTGGGACTTTAATTTTTGAAGAAATTACAACAAATGATAGGATTAGAGGGTTGGATATATTATGCTTGCTATGTTTTTGTCGAATAATCCAACTACTAGGTCATTTGGTTGAGAATATGCAAAGTAATAGTGACAGCTACCTTAAGGAAGATTGGATATTTTTATTCATATTTGATCTTTAACATTTATGGGAGTGTTTGTTGGATCGGGATATAAAGTGAATTGATTTGGATTAATAATTCTATCTTGGCAAATCGATTCACTTTAGACAATCATTTGTGTTGTATCTAAATCCTGAGATGAATAGTGGGCCCATTGTCTTGACTTGTGTCTTTTGATGTACCAAAGGGTGACACCCACATCTTAATAGTGGTATGCATGCCGGTACGTTGGAGGCATGACTCTTGATAGCGTAGACCTGTTATTCATAGATATTGAATCCATAGCTCCTCTTTAGAAGTAATGATATCCTCTTTATATGCGTTATCTTGTAATTGGAAAACAGGAGCGCTCAACCATTTAGATACATAGGTGTAACCGAATGGTATACTGTATTTAGATGGTAAGTTTTCTAATCGTAAGATAATGGAACGTAAGATAAAAATAATCAGGAAGGTAAGACAGAACTTGACCTTAAGCCGATTATGGATTATCATATAGGGATACGATACACTATGATTTGTCATGGAGACTTAGCTATACAAGTTTCGTAATTCTATGTAGTTCGAGAGTGCAGCTCCAAGCTTTTAGTGGAGTAGCGTTGGAGTTGATAATTATGAAATGTATATCTGGGATATTGGGTTTCATAATTATCGGGAGCTTGAACTATATAGACCAATTTGGTCCCTTTGCTAGCTCACAACATCCTGTAACGACACGGTATGTTTTTTCAATAATTTGTGACTTATGTCGGATTTATTAGATTGATTGAAATTTGGAAGAATCAAATAATTCATGTCTGTTTATCGGTTGAATTAATTTTGTAATAAATTAATTCAAGATAAACTTGTTGGATTATTGGGATCGGATAATTCTTGTCTGTTTATCAGTTGATTTAATTTTGGATAAATTAGATCAAGATAAACTTGTAGAATTATTGGAATTGATTTATTTTCTTAGAGATTATCTAGATAAAGTTGTTTGGATCAGATAACTTCTCTATTGGGTTATTTGAATTAAAACTGAGACTTTATCCTATAGAATCTCGGGTGGAAAATAAAAGATTCGCGAGATTTTTATTCGATAGTTTGGCCTGCCGATGGATGTGTTCGGCTTGCCGATGGGACCTATTCAGCCTGCTGATCAGGTGGTTCGGCCTGCCGATCAGCGAAGGATAAGATTACGCATTTTCACGTGGATCTTATCAGATATTGATCCAAATTTGATTCTGATCTGAATTTTGAGACCTAATCTGATGAGGACTGACCCTAGGACCAACCTCTATAAATAGGGAGTGATTCTCACAAGTTACTAAGATGCATAGAGAGATTAAGAGTGATACTCCGCTAAGTGAGAATCTAAAAACTCCCTAGAGCTTTTGTTCACAAATCACGAACACTTGCTTTGGGTTCTCTCGATTGGTTGGAAGGAGAGTCACGTACGTGTGAGCTCACACTCACTCCAGTCGTGGATAGAGAATAACAAAGAAGACCAGTTGGTTGAGGCTCTTCTGGAACGTTATTTCTCTTCACAGATTACGAAGGTTCTTCAGCAGACAAAGGTTAGTAAGATATAGTTAATTTATGCATATAGCATGTCAAACTTGTGTTTTAGAAATTACTCTGATGAAAAAAATTTTAAAATTCTACTGCGCACTATTTTTCCAGCAATTGGTATCAGAGCCATGGTTTTTACATAAATTTACTAGTTTGTGATCATGTTATATGCATAAATTTTGTGATCTTAATCTCTCCTATGCTTGAATTGAATTTTATAGAGAGTTGCCATTCTAGGTTTCTATAAATTATATATGTTGTCATGGATTATATGGTGAATGTTTATTAATTAATTATGGTTGATTAAATCATTATTTAATTATTTATTAATTAATTAATTTATACCGGTTATGGTTCCTTAGAGGTTAGAATGTGTATATAAGTTTTTCATGTAATTAGATGGCAGACTATCATCTCCGTCTAAGAATTATTATTTATTTTAAATTTGTAAAAAATTTGTAATTAAATAATTATTCGGAGAAGACGGATCTAGAAGATTGATGATGATACTCCCAGGTATTTTTTGAGTCTCTAATTTTATGTTTTTGAATTGTTGAAAATAAAATTGATAAATTGCTTTAAAAAAATTGTATTTTCTAGAAGGGAGATTTTTGCTCGGTCGGCATGCTGAACATCATAGTTCGACAGGCCGATGGTCATAGATTGGCAGGCCAGACGTGTAGTTCGGCAGGCCGTCAGTGGGGCAAAAATCGGTTGGCTCTGTCGGTAGGTCAAACTTTCATGAGTCAGCAGGTTGATCTCACTGATCGATAGACCGATGGAGCATGATCGATAGGCCAATCAGCCAGAATGGCCTGTCGATCGAGAGTTGGAAAATTTTTAGAAAAGGTGTAGTTTTTTCAATACAGTTTTAATTTTATTTTTGGGACAATTCTGAGAAACATTAAATTTGGATATGACCGAAAATATAAAGTGTTCAATTCATACGGGATTGAAGACTTGAAGATGGAATTACATGAAGAAAGATACAACTTGAGGATTCAAGGATGAAGAATCAATAATATGTCTTGATTATTCTCTTGTAATCTTACTTTTTTATTCTCTAGGGTGGATCCATAATATTACGGTTATATATTATTTTGCTTGTGGCTTTGCTCGATTGCTTTGCTTGTCTACATTATAATATGATTTGCTATGTATATTGATAACATGTCATATAGAATAGGGAGTGCCGCTCATAATAAATTTGGTCATGCATATTCTTAGAATAAAACCTTGATTTTAAAAGATTGAGTGGGAGAAGGTTTTCAAAGAGAGGACCTAAGGCCTCCATCGTTGGTCCATAGGCAGAACATGGTGGTCCCGACCCCTAGGAAAGGATTTCTATCATGTACCAGATTGGATCTCTGAGAGGATAAGGTATTTTAGCATGATTTATGGTTGCATACCCCTAGGTGGTGATTATAAATCATGGATAAAATATTGAAACGATGGTTATACACTCACGTTAATTTTATTATTAACCTCCCCTAAGAGCTTTGTTAATAAAATTAATGGCCAAAGAAATGATTATTAATATATACTGGATCATACGGGTCCTGGATGACATATATTAATCAGGAGGGGATTCGTGTTCCTGATTGAATTTGGCATGACTCCCCTAGGAGCTTGTTGAATTCTGAGTTGGGAATTATCGTTGTAAGGTTGTGATATTTTTAAGGTTTTAACACACAAACACATTTGTATGATTTTTACATGATTGTGTTATCTTGCTAAATTATTATTATATATGTTTGCTTATATTTGGTATATGATTCTTTATTGTAGATTGAAAATGTCTAAAAATGCTTTATCATCGATACTTGACAAAAACCTATTAACCGATGAGAACTATAATGATTGGAAATGAAACCTGGATATCGTCCTGTCCTTTGAGAAACTAAAATATGTACTGACAACCCCTTGTCCTCTCGAGCCTACGGGAGATTCAAGTAATGAGTAATTCCAAGCGTATAATAGCTGGAAAGATGCTAATGATCAGGCCCGCTGCTATGTTATGGCTAGCATGAACAATGTGCTGCAGGCTCAACATCAGGATTATGAGACTACAAAACAGATCTTGGATAATCTTGAGGATATGTTTGAAGGCCAAGCCATAACAAAGTGGCAAGGGGCACTTTGGAAACTCTTAAACGTAGACAGAGGCCGGGGACATCTGTAAAGGAGCACATGATGTTGGTCATAGGTTACCTCGCTGAGGCTCAAACCAATGGAGCCGATATCGATGCTGAAACTCAGATGACTATGGTCTTTGAGACTCTATCTAAGGAATTTATTCCATTTAGAGCTACTTTTATTTTAAGCAATAGACGGGATATGACCTTAACAGAACTGATGAAACAGTTACAGGGGTTCGAACTGTTGATCAGGGAGTCTCCTGCTGGTGGTGAGGCTAATATGGTAGCTGCTTCTGGTTCCAATACTAACTCTGGGAATGGAAAGAAGCAATGGACCAAGAACAGGAAGTCTTATATTTCTGCTACTACCAAGAGCAAGAAGAAGAAGAAGAAGAACCCGAAGAAGCTTAAGTGCTTCTTCTATGGAAAGGTCGGGCATATCAAGAAGCATTGTAGGGACTTACTTTCCAAAGGAGGTAGGTGTGATCTTTTATATTTAGAAACTTGTTTGGTAATCCAGTGACATCTAGGTCATAGATTCTGGTGCAACTAATCATGTTTGTGTTTCTCTACAGGGGTTCAAAGAAATGAGAAGTCTGCTACATAAGGACTTCACGCTTCGAATGGGCGATGGATCCTTTGTCTTAGTAGAAGCAGTGGGAGACTTCCATCTTTATTTTGATAATTATAGGAATTTATTTTTGCAAGATTGTTTTTATGTTCCTAAATTTAAAAGGAATTTAATTTCTGTAGCTTGTTTATTTAAAGACTTCTACTTGGTTTCTTTTAATGATAAAGTGGTGATTCATAAAAACAAATCTTTTATCTATTCTGGAAGGATGCAAAATAATCTATATTTTATCAAACCTAAGATGGACTTATTGCTTAATGTTGAGATAAATGATAATAACTATAAAAGACTTAAAACTTCACATTCTAATAAGACTTATCTTTGGCATTTACGCCTTGGTCATATTAACTTGAATAGGATTCAAAGGTTGGTAAGGGATGGACCTTTAAGTCACTTAAAGATGGAATCTATACCTCAATGTGAATCTTGTTTGGAGGGTAAAATGACCAAAAGACCATTCGGGTCTAAGGGCAATAGGGCCGAAGGGGTTCTAGAACTTGTGTATAGTGATGTTTGCAGACCGATGAACATCCAGGCACGAGGAGGGTATGAGTACTTCGTCACTTTTATTGATGATTACTCAAGATATAGGTATGTGTACCTGATGCACCACAAAAGCAAAACTTTTGACAAGTTCAGGGAGTTTCGGGTTGAAGTGGAAAAGCAATTGGCTAGACCTATAAAGGCACTTCGATCAGATCGAGGTGGGGAATACTTTTCTGATGAGTTCTTGAAACACTTGTTAGAGAATGGGATTTTATCTCATTTGACTGCGCCGGGAACTCCGCAATAGAATGGCATAGTGGAGAGAAGAAATAGGACTTTGTTGGACATGATTAGGTCCATGATGAGTTATTCATCATTGCCTTTATCCTTTTGGGGATATGCACTACAAACCGCATGTTCTCTTTTGAACAATGTGCCTTCAAAATCGGTCCCTAAAACTCCTCACGAGTTGTGGACGAGTAGGAAGACATCCTTAAACCATATTCACATATGGGGATGTCCGGCTCATGTCCTATTTAAGGATCCGAATAAATAGGAAGCACGTTTGAAAGTTTGCATGTTTATAGGATATCCAAAAGGGACTAAAGGGGGATATTTTTATAACCCAAAGGAAAATAAAGTTGTGGTTTCAACTAATGCAACTTTCCTTGAGGAGAGTTACATGGACGACTTTAAACCTCGAAGTAAAGTGGTGCTTGAGGAGTTAAGGAGTGATCAGATCACTCTGGAGATTCCTAATGAAACCTTTCCGATCGGTGTAGAAAAACCAAACAAACCTGAACAACAACCTCAGGGGCTTCGGCGTAGTGGGAGGATCTGGCGTCAACCTGAGAGGTATATGTTCAATGGGGAGGTCTTCTTGGCTGAACCGGATGAACATGATAGGGATCCATATACTTACGCAGAAGCTATGGAGGATGTTGATTCAAAACTCTAGACAGAGGCCATGAACATTGAGATGAAGTCTATGGAGACTAATCAAGTTTGGCAGCTTGTGGATCTTCCCGAAGGGGTAAAACCCATAGGGTGTAAGTGGATCTACAAGAGGAAAAGAGGAGTAGATGGAAAGGTCGAAACCTTTAAGGCTAGACTGGTAGCTAAGGGCTATACGCAAAAGGAAGGAATCGATTATGAGGAAACCTTTTCACCTGTAGCCATGCTTAAGTCCATCAGGATTCTCTTATCCATAGCTGCCGCTCTGGACTACAAGATTTGGCAGATGGATGTTAAGACGGCTTTTCTGAGTGGCTATTTTGATGAGTCCATTTATATGGAACAACCAGACGGGTTCAAGGTCACGGATCAAGAGGGTAGGGTTTGTAAGCTGTTGAAGTCAATTTATGGACTTAAACAGGCTTCTCGTTCTTGTAACATAAGATTTGATCAGGTGATCAAGACTTATGGGTTCTCACAAAATGTGGATGAACCATGTGTTTACAAACACATTAAGGATGGGAAGGTGGTTTTTCTACTGCTCTATGTAGACGACATTCTGCTAATTGGCAATGACGTTGGGGCATTGTCATCAGTCAAATTATGGTTGACCGAGCAATTTGATATGAAGGAGTTAGGTGAGGCTAATTTTGTTCTCGGTATCCAGATCTTTCAAGATAAGAAGAATAAAATGATAGCTTTGTCACAGGCCGGCTACATAGATAAAATTCTTAGGAGGTTTGCAATGTAGGATTCCAAGAAAGGTGGGAAACCATCTAGGTCTGGAATTACTCTTTCTAAGAAAGACTCTCCAAAGGCTTACGAAGAAAGAGAATACATGAAGAAGGTGCCTTACGCTTCGGTAGTGGGTAGTCTCATGTATACCATGCTTTGCACACGACCGGATATTAGCTATGCAGTCAGGA
The DNA here is from genome assembly GCA_025403435.1 of Artocarpus heterophyllus. NCBI lineage: Eukaryota > Viridiplantae > Streptophyta > Magnoliopsida > Rosales > Moraceae > Artocarpus > Artocarpus heterophyllus. Next base: position 32,933,438 of record CM046338.1, read on the forward strand.
TTGTAAGTCGATTTCAGGCGGATCCAAGACCGAACCATTGGGTTGCGGTAAAGCATATTTTCAAGTACCTCAGAAGGACTCGAGGGTATATGCTTGTATATTCGGGTGAGGACCTGACTCCTCTAGGATATACTGACTCAGATTTTCAATCCTGTCTGGATTCTAGGAAATCGACTTTGAGTTTTGTGTTTACTTTGGGAGGCGGTGCCATCAGTTGGAGAAGTGTTAAGCAAGATTGCACTTCAGATTCAACGATGGAGGCCGAGTATGTGGTAGCTAGTGATACTTCGAAAGAAGCAGTGTGGCTCCGCAAGTTCCTTGGGGATCTTGAGGTAGTTCTTGGTATGGATAAAGCGGTATCACTGTACTGTGATAACAGTGCAGCGGTAGCTAATGCTAAGGAACCAAGATTTCACAAGAAGAGTAAGCATATTGATCGAAAGTATCATGTGATAAAGGACTTCGTTGAGGGCGGGCATGTCACGGTATGCAAGATCGCGTCAGAGGATAATTTAGCTGATCTATTTACGAAGACACTTATTGGGAGAGTCTTCGAGAGGCATGTGGAAGCTATGGGGATGCGAGATTTGTCATATTTACTCGCTTAGTGCAAGTGGGAGATTGTTAGACAAATATGCCATAAGGAGTAAAAATGTGATAAGTTTTTGGAGACATTTTTATTAATAAAGAATTTATTCATTATTTATATACCAAATCTTGTCATCTTTACGTTCATATTTGTTGAATGTATGTTAAGCAAACAATAGTCTGAGACTGTCAGTCTAAACCTTAAGAATTGGGCATATGATGGGTGGATTATACGGAAGACACGATTCTTAAGGTGATGGTCTAAATCATATGATTCGCAATCGAGAGAATAAAGTTGGGCACTTTATTCATGCAAAGATTGTTATATTGTCTATATCCCTTTTGGGAGATGGTTTGTCTTGTCCATCGAAGGAGGACTCCGTGAATAGAAACATGGGCACGTTGTCATAAGTGACTATGTGTTGGATCGAGACATAAAGTGAATTGATTTGGATTAATAATTCTGTCTCGGCAAATCGATTCACTTTAGACAATCATTTGTGTTGTATCTTAATCTTGAGATGAATAGTGGGCCCGTTGTCTTGACTTGTGTCTTTTGATGTATCAAAGGGTGACACCCACATCTTAATAATGGTATGTATGCTAGTACATTGGAGACATGACTCTTGATAGCGTAGACCTATTATTCATAGATATGGAATCCATAGCTCCTCTTTAGGAATAATGATATCCTCTTATATGCATTATCTTGTAATTGAAAAACTGGAGCGCTCAACCATTTGGATACATAGGTGTAACCGAATGGTATACTGTCTTTGGATGGTAAGTTTTCTAATGGTGAGATAATGGAATGTAAGATAAAAATAATCGAAAAGGTAAGACAGAACTTGTCCTTAAGCCGATTATAGATTATCATATGGGGATACGATACACTATGATTTGTCATGGAGACTTAGCTATATGAGCTTTGTAATTCAATGTAGTTCGAGAGTGCAACTCCAAGCTTTTAGTGGAGTAGCGTTGAAGTTGATAATTATGAAATATATATATGGGATATTGGGTTTCATAATTATCAGGAGCTTGAACTATATAGGCCCATTTGGTCCCCTTTGCTAGCTCACAACATCCTGTAACGACACGACGTGTTTTTTCAATAATTGGTGACTTATGTCGGATTTATTAGATTGGTTGAAATTTGAAAGAATCAAATAATTCATGTCTGTTTATCGGTTGAATTAATTTTGTAATAAATTAATTCAAGATAAACTTGTTGAATTATTGGGATCGGATAATTCTTGTCTGTTTATCGATTGATTTAATTTTGGATAAATTAGATCAAGATAAACTTGTAGAGTTATTGGGAATTGATTTATTTTCTTAGAGATTATCTAGATAAAGTTGTTTTGATCAGATAACTTCTCTATTGGGTTATTTGAATTAAAACTGAGACTTTATCATATAGAATCTCGGGTGAAAAATAAAATATTCGTGAGATTTTTATTCAACAGTTTGGCCTACCAATGGACGTGTTCAGCCTGCCGATGGGACCTATTCGGCCTGCCAATTAGGTGGTTCGGCTTGCCGATTAGCGAAGGATAAGATTACGCGTTTTCACGCAGATCTTATCAGATATTGATTCGAATTTGATTCTGATCCGAATTTTAAGACCTAATCTGATGAAGACTGACCCTAGGACCAACATCTATAAATAGAGAGTGATTCTCACAAGTTACTAAGATCAATAGAGAGATTAAGAGTGATACTCTGCTAAGTGAGAATCTAAAAAACTCCCTAAGAGCTTTTGTTCACAAATCAAGAACACTGGCTTTGGGTTCCCTCGATTGGTTGGAAAGAGGGTCACCGGTGGAAAAGCTGTACGTGTGAGCCCACACTCACTTCGATCGTGGATAGAGAATAGCAAAGAAGACCAGTTGGTTGAGGCTCTTTTGGAACGTTATTTCTCTTCACAGATTGCGGAGGTTCTTCAGCATACAAAGGTTAGTAAGATCTGGTTAATTTATGCATATAGCATGTCAAACTTGTGTTTTAGAAATTACTTTGATGAAAAAATTTTAAAATTCCATTGCGCACTATTTTTCCAGCAGTGTTATTGTTGGAGTCTGATTTGAAGAGGCCCAAATCAACCAAGGTTCAATATAAGCATAGCCCCAGCTGAATAACAAGCTGAGCGAGCCCAACTTAATAGTGTTTATCATTAGGGCTGGTAATTTCGGATATGGCATGATGACACGATACGAAAACGAAACGAGATAAAAGGTTTCGACTGCACGTTTATTAATTGTGTCATAAAAGGGTTGGCCCGAATAACACAAAAATAAACAGGCTAGATTTGTGCTAACACGCTAAACACGCCTTAACATGTTTAATTAAACGGGTCGTAAACGTGTTGACACAGCACGACATGACCCGCCCATTTATAACACATTTAAACTTAAAAATAAAAATATTTGAAATATTTATAGTAGGTTAGTATTAATTAGATATTGTGTTTTTGTTAATTTTCTTTATTGGCTTTCTCTTAATTTTTTTTATTTTTTTAATTTTTAGTTAATTGGGTCATAAACGTGTCATATGCGTGTTATTATCGTGTCAACCTATCACGGCACATTTAATAATCGTGTTAATCGTGTCGTGCCATATTATGCATGCCATAGGAGTATTGTGTTCGTGTTTGTATTTTTGGCACGTTTATTAATCATGTTTGTGTTCGTGTTCGGGCTAAACGTGTCGTGCTATAAACTTACCGACACGAACATGGCACGAATACGATTATTGCCACCTCTATTTATTACTCTCGCCACATGTGGATCAGGTATCCGACTCATGGCATTTAATGTGTGCTCGATGTGCTCGTCAATAATGATTCATAGATGTAATATTTGATTTGCTCGTCATGATATAGAGTATTCAATTTATACGAATTAGGCTAAAAAGCATTGCATCGTAGGAAATTCAACTCTATGTTCAATATGTTTGATATACTCAATTTAAAATTCAAGACACTTGACCTAAAGCCAAGAAAAATCACCTAGAAGGAATTAAAATCCACTAAGACATGATAATATTCAGAGGGAGGTCACCCGAAACTTGTGCCAAATAAATGATTGACATGTCTCCTGCTCCACTAGGCATTATTTAGGCTCACTTCCCACTATCAGGAGCCCATTATCTCAAGAGAATGTACGTAAATAGGATGAAGACATCATTTGAAGAGATCCATTCTAGATTTCCACCAAACTCTAATTTTCCATTTATGTACGCTTCATGCATAAGAGCTGCTGTAATCTATATCAAGTTTGGTAACTAGTGAAGAACTCCTTAACAATGGACATAGCTCAACATTTGATTGAACCACTATAAATCCTTTGTGTGGTATATGTTACTGTTGTTTCATGTTCATGATTGTAACGCCCCTATATGGGGGTTAGCAATTTTTAATTAATTAAAATAAAGATCAGAAATAAAAGTAAAAGTTTTAAAAAAAATTGACCCGGGAGTTAAATAAAAACTCTCCAATCAAAATAAACACATAAACAATAATTTAACCACAGTTTAATGTAGCACGTTAAATTTAATAACATAAAACTGTCATCATCATCATTTCAACCCTTAACATATCTTAATATAGTCATAGAAAGTAACAATCGATGCTTACATTATCATGAAGAGCATTCTTAACAATTGAAGCAATCCCTAACGTAGTATAACTACATAGGTTCCTCAATTATTTTCCTCGTAGTCACCTCACATTTAGTAAGTCCTGGAAAGATGAAACATAAGGAAATGAGCGACAACATGCTCAGTAGGGAAAACATTACTCACCTTTAGGTTTTTGTCCTTATCACATTAAAAACCTGCATGGTTAGTTAGTTCTCAACATTAACCATCAATATTATCATGTTCAATTCTGGTGGATTTCTTATGATCATTCTTACCAAGTTCCATACATATATATATATATATACATATTAATTCAGAATTCAATTATGCTCATTTATATCCACCGTGCAATAGAATATCTTATCACTCAACTCAACGAAACCCAAATGGGCCCGCTTGATCACCCTCCAAACATTCCAAGAGTGTTCTGGTGAGAGGATATCAAGCCCGAAGTCCTCACCAAGTCGATTCTTGTACAGTGCGTTCTTGGATTTTCGACCTAAGGGAGCGTTATCACCTCTTTCCTATTTTACCTTTTAGGGTGTTCATGCCCAAGGACGTAACTGTTGTCCTCTTTACGTCTCACCATTTCTCTATATTCATCTGCTATTTATAGAGTTAGTTTTCTTAACCATGCTTCTCAATTTATAACAACATGTGTCAAATCATTATGTTTCTCGTTGTACAATACAAGACGAGTTTCACATCATCATGTTATAGATATAATCATATACATTCAAAATATCATATAAATATCTTATAACATAAAATAACAAATTTTAATTTACCAAAACCTCACAAAAGATGAGTAATAGAATCCCTACCTCTTGGTGAATACCATGCTAATAACTTCTAGCTCATGATACCATGCTCATCACATAAGCTCCAAGTACTTCGTTATCCTACGACGTATAAAATTACCATACTTTAACTCAATTCTAATCCATAGTCATACAGATTTCTATCTATTCTACTATTCTTATTAGTGTGCCATAATCATTTATATGAAATCCTTTGAACATTTTGTAACACAAAACGGTAAAAAACATATGAATTTGGACTGTCCGATAGCCTGTCGATTGGCATAGTCTGGCCTGCTGATTGAGGCAAAATCTAGAAAACTCCAGCTTTCTGTTTTTAAAGATTTTGAGCTTCAAAGCTTAGTTCGACTTGTTTTAACAAATCCTAGAACATGAAAAAAACATAGAAACCATATATTAGCATACCAATAAAACATAAAAATCTTTTTCCCCAAATTTTTATGCATAAAACATGTTTAAAATTCTCAAACATTGATTTTTATAGAACTTCACAAAAACCTGATCTAAATAAGAAATTGTTCAAACCCAAAACAAACACAATTTAATTTGTATGCATATAAAAGCACAAGACCAGATCATAAAATGAAGAACAATTACATAATCTGAACATAGTAATGTGGAATAAAGGGAAGGTAGAGAAGAATTTGGGTTTTTGGTTAGAAACTCTACCTTGTTTCCTTGAGAAATTGTTATTAGGTTTGATTTTTTGCTTGAGGAAAGAGATCCTGAGTTGAAATGGAACTTTTTGATCAGATTGAGAAGGTGAAGGAGAGAGACAAAATAGAAAAAGGGAGAGAAAGGGTGAGTGGTGTGAAATGTGAGGGAAAATAAGTTGTCTGATATGTTCTAGGAGTTGGTGGCTTTACGCATGTGAATGAATAGTCTAATTGGAAGACTCAAAAAAAGAAAGAAAAGAAAGGGGATAAGGCCTTTGTGGGGAATCAAGGCATGTGACTTGTTTGATTCAAGTCTTATCTTTTATTTATTTATTTATTTTCTTTTTAACCATTACACGTGAAAGACAATAAAGGAGGGTCTACCATGGCATTTTGGTAAATATACTAAATAAATATAGGAAATTTCCAAAAATTCTAAAAATAAGTAGGAATAAATATTGTGAAATAGATTTTAAATGAAATAAATTTTTAATTGACACACTAAAAATTAATTTAATTACCTTAATACCCGTTAGGAAAAAAAAACAGGTGTCACAATGATCAACATTTTTGACTATTATTATGCAAACAACTTAAATTTTAAGTATGTTAGGATCTAATAACAGTGATCAAAAGGCCGAATCAAGTTGATTTAATCTAAATAATCCATGTTGACTAAATTTGATCTGATTGTAGATCCCATGTCTAAAGTGGTGCCCTTTGATCGCCAATGAGAGGAATCCTCGCAGTAGACTTCATTATAGCCAGCAATATCCAACAACATGAATATGTATAAAGGGATTTCGCCAAATACAATAGTGGGGATAGAAGAGCATGAGAACACACTTTCAATAGCAACAGGCGAAGACAGGAAGTTGAGCACACTCGCCACAGAAGTAGAAAACCTGAAGGCTTTACTGCAGGTTTAGACGACTCGTTCCCAGGTGCGCGACCAGTGCTTCGAAGAGCTAAGCAACAAAAATAGATTGCTAAGAAGCTAGATTATATCCCAGATTATGTAGCTCACAGCTTATTCATACTACTACTACCCATACTCTAAGCACTCGACTAGACCATCACCCCCACAGCAATATCAAACACCTTAAGCAGGCAGTAACAAGCATTCGACCTTGCAAGTAGAATGCAGCCCCTCAACATTTTGGAAGGAAGATTGCCGATGAGCACAACAACTACCTTGAACACTGAAAGTCGTATACCTCCATGATGGACGGACGATGCCACCACCATAGGAAACTTGACAATGGAGCAAACAAAGTAAGCGCCAATAGTCACCACTTCATTGGTTCCTTTTATTGCAGAGGCCATATAGTAGACGATGAAGGAAATGCTTGATCAAAACACAAAGTTGGTCAAGGAGAAGATTGATCATAAAGTATCAAAGGCGACCAATAGGACACCAACCCACAATTAAATCTCAAGGGTATTCGAGAGATTGTTCACTAGGCGTATCACAATGGTTGTCCCATTGAAGTATGGGAACCCTGTGTTTGCTCAATTCGATGGAACCTCAGACCTAAAAGACCACTTGTTATAGTACAAGAACATTATAAGCGCAACTAACATACCAAACAATATCTTAGATAAGATGATGTGCAAACATTTTGCATAAAGCTTAAAGGGACCAGCATTGTGATGGTTTAATAATCTCCAACCCTAATCGATTGACAGCTTCAAAGACCTAGCCAACCTGTTCGTTAAGGCATACTCGATTCACATTAACACCGGTAAGATGACTCATGACTTGTGGGGAGTCTTTCAAGGGCAAGGTGGGCCTTTGAGGGCCTATATTAAAAGGTTCAGCAAGACAGTCTTAGAAATTTCAAACATTGAAAATGGAACAGCAAGGGAAACATTGAAGGAGGGACTAATACACAAGTCTCAGTTTAAAGACAACATTTGTTTCAACTATCTATAGACCATCTAGGTAGCCCTTAATCGAGCAAAAGGGTTCGTTCATTTAGAGGAGGAGAATGAGAGAGTCAAATGGGAACCCGTGAGAAGTAGGGCTAGTAAAACTGCAAAACAATCATAGACCAGGACCATATGTAGAAGAAAGCAATAATTTATGCTTCTTGTTGAGTTAGACTAGGACCATATGATACTAAACGACAACATTTATGCTAGGGATAGGTGAACCTTTTCTTCACCCTTTTGAAAGAAGATTACAGCCTTAACCTAACGGTAATTTCATATTCACCTCAACTATACCACAAACAAGCAGCAAAATTAAAAGACAAAAGGGGAAAAAATAAAAATTAGACCACAAGGGTCAGTCAATCAATTTTAGAAAGCAAGTAGGGAGTAGATTTCATGACCTACGTTGTTAATGTTTATTTAAAAAAAAAGGCCACAAAATGTTTGCCCATGATTTGTTTCCCATATTGACCATAACTGTGATTTTCAATGCCAATGCATATTTGGATAGACACGATATCCCATATTCACTTAAGCCCACTCTTTTTTCTGCGTAGACAAAATGGTCGATTGCTGTCCTTTTTATGCATGGCCTAATCCGAAACATTCTTTGCATTTAAAAACAAGCCAATCGTGTATACCACTCTCTGATGACGTCTGAAAAAATTTCTAAAAATGATATAGAAATACTGCTTGGCATCATTATTACGTGGCAAATATTCATAAAGCCATATTGATGCATCTTTGAACTTTCCACAATTTGACAAGTTAGTACCTTAACTTTTAATTCTGATAAATTGGTCTCTCAATTTAACCATAAAGTGTTAGCAGAGTAGTTCCAAGCTGATAATATATGGCACTTAAAATTTAGATAGAGACAAGTTAGAAACAAGTTAGTAAACGTTATTTGAAATCGTTTGAAAGAAGAGATTGAAATTTCGGACAGCAATAACATATCATGGCATGTGCATGATGGTGTCTTTTTTTTTTTTTTTTTTTTTTCAAATTTTGATATCATTTATTGATCGAAGAAACACTAATATGTTATTATATTTGAAGGTTATCTTCGACCAAAAAAGTTAAAAAGAGAGTGTGAATAACCTAAATCGTTATAATTAACATAGTTTAAAAAAAGTTATGACGTAATTTTGCAATTTTTAAAGTATGCTTACAATGTAACGTTCACTTAAAAAGGGAAAAAAAAATTATGCTATAGAAATAATGTATAGCTTATATATTGACATGGGCAAGTTATTAGACAAGAATCTCGTAATGTTCCAACGTTTGTATGTTCATTATAATTTTCTTTTCTTTATGCTTTTCATTCCCTTAAAACGCCAGCTACCAGTCGATAGCTATTAGCTTGACAACATTCAATTGGTCTGCACTAGCATCAAGTTCATAGTACATTTAACGTGACTAAAAGTATCCAGTGAAGAAAGGAACAAGAAACAGAAGTGGGTTTTCTTATTTTTCTTTCCTTTTTTTTTCCTCCCCCATTTTGGCCGATTCTGCCCTATGAATCTTAATTCACTCAATAATTCTTCCACTTTTCCACGTTCCAATTTGCCACTGAACCGAACCCAAAATCACTACTAAAAAGAAACTGCAAGGTTGAGGATGGAAGATGATGCATAAACACATTTTTTAACACATTTTAGCAAAACTACTGGAAGGTATAATTAGGCCACTTCCTCTAAATAAACCAAAGGAAAATAAAATAAAAGTGAGGAAAGGCTAAGAGATCAACCAAAGATGGATATGGAAACAAACACAAGAAACCAACATCAATGAAATTTCAACGCAATGTTAGCGGAATACTAAAAAGACTGCCATCCCTGAAATCAAGAACAGGTTAAAGCGAAAACCACTCAAGCAACCAGAGAACATACATGAACAAATCCACAAATTTTCCCCACAATTACAGAATTGATCAAACTTACACTGCAACAAATGTCAGAGTCAGTTAAGAAACCCAACCTCTCTGTTGAGCTTTTCCTTCAACGCCACGCTTCAATCAGCTCCATCCTCGACTCCATGCGACTTAGTTTGCTGATTCCCTTAGTTTTCTCGACATGTCCCAATGCCTGAATTACATGTTGCTGATCACTTGCTTTTCTTGGCCCTTTTTTAAAGTTTGAATCACTCGATTGACCAGTCTTGCTCTTTCCAGCATTTCCATCCACCATGCAGTTGGCTCTGCCAGTTTCCGTTCTGTTGGTTGAAGTGTCAACTGGAGCTGAAGTCTCGCAAGACCCACCGTCGTCACCATGACAGTTTAGTTTCTCAACAGAGCTCATAAAACTCTCAACCTCTTCGTCAGTCAGGTTGTTGTTTTGGTTAGACTCAAGGGAACTTCCTAAGCTAGGTTTTTCAGCAATCAAAACTTGCTCCGACTCTTCACTGTCTTGGGAAGTATCTTTGGTGCAAGTCTGGGAAAGACTCTGGTGTCCGTTCTTGTCATAAGGCTCTAAATGGCAAGCACGAGAAAGATCTATTACAGAATCTTTTCTTTCTTTCAGGCTCTTTAAGATAAGCGTCTTAAGGAAGTTCATCACCTGAACAGCATACATCAGTGCTGTTAAAGGATCTGCCATCTGCAATCAAAATCATTTGAAAAAATCAATCTTTGCATCTATCTTTTTAATGTCTTCTGACTTTTCAATAGTAAAACTCAAACAAGTAAAGCATGGACATCAACCAACAAAACAAAAATATACACTCACAATCCAAACATCCATTTCAGATAAAAAGAGTTTCATCCTGCTATAATCAAAATAGCTTGATTTTTGAAATAACTCTCAAGTGAAAACCATATAAAACACCAAGTGGATGCAAACTTAGCTTGAATATGATCGCTCTACATTGATGCTGCTCAATTCTCACCTGAGTCATGTTTGGTGCAAAAACCATAGCAATATTGCGGGCATTCATCTTGTTTAGACCTTCGTGTTGGACAACATCAGCCATCAAGTTGATGGCCCAATCCAACAGAGCAGCTTCAGTGGGGGGAAGAAGCCTCACAAGTGCAGCACACTCCTCTTCTGTCTGGCATTGGATTACCTGCTCAGGCGACAAAGAGTCTAGAACCCCACTTGGGAGTTCCCTAAACCAAGCCTAAATGATCAACACAAAATAGGTAAATATATCAGACGAAAAATTACAGGGAAGAATTTAGGAGAAAATACTCATTCTGCATGTCCACTTTCATAAAGGTCACGAGGCACTAGGTCACACAAAGATTTGCTTACATCATTGGGAAGTCTTTATTACAAAAGAGAACAAAAAAAAAAAAAAAAAAAAAAAGATGACTTTCATATAGAGTATACGATCAAAACACCCAGGCACATGGCTATTTTCTTTGTAATACAAAAAGCATCCTTACATGTCATAAGAGCCATATTAACAACATAATGCAAAACTCTGACTTATCAATATAAACTTCTCTCCTCAATTTACCATTAAACATTAGCTTCTACTTACTTTAGCATGAAAGATACCGACAAAACATGAATAGTCATTAAAGGGCCCAAATACATTTTTTGATAAATGAGATAAAGATACAATATGAAAAAACTCAGCAATGGGTCTCAAACACTGTAAGCAAAAAGAGTCTCCTTTATTTTAGATAAAGATGTCAAGCCATTATACAGAGGCAACATACAGCTACTAAAAACAGAAATAATAGGACCAGTTACCATGGCTTGACCATAATACTTTTTTTTTTTTTTTTTCCTTTTTGTTGAACTCTAAACTCCTTGTTTAACTCAAGTATTAACAACTATGCACGATTTGCAATGGTCAAATATTCCAAATTGGTGCAGTGCAGCTGCGAAACCAGTGACAACAATATGGTGCACGATAATAGTGATTGCATGACAACAAAACTAGAGGTTGGGGAGGGTCCATGGTTGGAAAAACCAAAACGGGTTACTGATTAGGGTATTATAACACTGTTGAAGTTGCTGGAAGGGAAATATGGAAATGAAGGTAATTTGCAATAGCAGAAAGGCAATTTCAAATATAACCTCACAGACAAAGTTAAATACAAAATAACATAAAAACATTGCAAGTGCATTAATGGACTTGTAAAAGTGTGTCAGCTTTCCAATTCCTTGGCCATGGTAAAATTAGCTAGTTAGTGTGTACGTCTTTAGCTCATATATGCACTTGATAATTGATCCACAAGATAATTTGCATACATCAATATCATATCAAATTGATTATTTGGACCTAGATTTTAAAATCCCCCTTACAGAGTAAAGGGTGGGCCTCATATAAAATTAGCAATCAACGTATTACCTTCAAAAGCATCATCACCTCCACACAGATCCGAAAGCAATGTCAAAATATAGCTTATCAGTTATTACCTTGATGAGTCCTGCCAGACAGTGCACATCTATGCCTTCTGGTACAACTCCTCTATTTAATTGGTCCCGTACAAATTCCTCTTGATTGTTTTCTGCATTAATTCTGAAGATCCCTTCTGCCTAAACATGAGAAAATCGAGTTATATGTCAAATTGCCAATAGATTATAGAGCCTATAATTTGACATTCAACCGTGAATTATGAAACATATCAAATGTCTTTTACATAGCATATAAAGGAAAAAGATCGGATATCCCTTTATGAGTTTTTCCAATTGCAAACCAATAGGATTTGGTTGCACAAGTCGTCTTAAGAAATTTGTATCAAGAGGTGAAGAAGTGAAGTGACATATACCTGTAGTCCTCCTTGAGCGTACAAGTGTCCTTGCATAAGTAAGAGAATTGTTGGGACACTATTCCCTCTTGAATCGCAAGATAACTGCATGGATTCAGTGGAAACTCCAAAAACAGTTGTGCTGCAAATAAGAATTACAAATCACAAAACTATCCACATTATTATATCTACTCGCATTGCAAATGAAACCAGTAAACCACACTGTCTCCAATATATATATATATATATATATATACATGTATACATATATATATATATATATTCAACTTAATGTTTCCAATGGACCAAGACTAATCTCTCATTTGTCTGTTACATACTAACTATTCATTCGACGAGATTAACTATTCAAGACATCGTGGAACAAATACAAACACCAACCAAGGAACAAAGCTTAGTTTGCAAGTTATGTATGTTAGACTCTCCAATTCAACACATGCCTCCTCCTTTCCTTCTCCTTCAGTAAAGTGAAAACCATGAATAAGTGCAATAGTTATACAATTTGAGGGTTAGGATAAACTATCAAAATATGATAATAAAAAAGTGAGGTAACCGTTGCAAATCTCAACAACTTCATGTAATTAATATTTTGAGGGAAAAAAACTGCCTATCATAAGAAAAATACATAATAGTATTGAATTCATTGCAAAAGCTCAAAACTCAAAGCACAAAAGATTTACAATGCAAACAAGTTAACGAAGATGGTGTAACTTTAGGGTGGGGGGGGGGGGGAAGTTTTCGCACATCCCACCAAGGAAAAACCAATAATTGTTTCTCAATTCCAAGAACCTTAAACCAAAGGAACAACAATCACAATAATGCAAAATCCATAATCACGTGTCAACTAAAACAGTAAGCAAACAATCAAAAAAGACCCCCAAGTGTCTAGCATTGGGAAGCCTCCTAGGCACTTCAAGCCTATAAGCCTTGAATAAGCAAATGCAAAATTGGCTTGCATATCCTATTAGCAAACCCAGTAAGCAAAATTGGCTTGCATAGTCCTATAAGTCTTCACAACACGAAAGATAAAAACAGAGTAGATTTGCAGTACAAGCCATTTGAATAAGCAAATGCAACTTTTGAAACAAAATGTGCATATCCCTCTAGTCGCATGCCCAACAATTTCTCATTTCCATAATTCTTCCCAAACAAAAAGGACAATTAAAACATAAAAATGCAATCACATTTCAACACAAAACACACTCAAACAAATTGACAAACTAAGGCAAATTTAGATATATAATGAAAATGCAGTAGCTACCAAATCCAAGACAACTTCACAAGTCCACCACACATGCAAACCAAAATTTTTTTTTTAAAAAAAAAAACCACATTCACATTTCAGCCAAAACAACAATCAAATATTCATCACAGCCCTAAACGTACCAGAATAAGCCAATGCAACTTCAGACGAAAATTTTGTTTCAAATAAAAAAAAAACACACACACACCTTCACAATTCAACCAAAACAACAATCAAATAATTACCAATGCAACTTCAGGAAAAAAAAAAACAAAACAAAAAAGGGACCCACATTCACATGTCAACCAAAACAACAATCAAATAATCACCGCAGCCCTAAATGTACCTAAACATGCCAATGCAAAAAACAAAAAAAAGGCCGAACCCACCAATCCAAACCCAAAAATTTATCAATTCCAAGAAGTCAAGAACCAAAAGAACAAAACCCAGATTACATTTTCACCAGAAAACGCAACCAAAAAAGAAAAAGAAAGATAGAAATCCCTAGACAGGGTTTCTTTTACCTGGCACTGGGGGGCCTCCTGGGGACTTCAGGCTCGAACTCTACAGGCAAACCCAAGAAGCCATTGAACCTGTCGAAGGTGACATGTGCCACGTGGCGGACGTTGGTTGGCCATCCGATCTCCATGGAGCAGAGCTTCCTCCTGTCGCTCTTGCAAGCAATCAAGGATTTCCTGAAAATGGCGACCAACAACGCCAACAACGACAACTGATCCCTGCTCTGCCGGTCACCGTCACCTCCCTTGACCTCCTCTTCTTCCTCGGGCGCAACAGTAGCAACGTCACAGTCCGTCACGGAGATATCTCCCTCTCCACCGGCCTCATATGAAGAAGAAGAGCTTCTTCTTCTCGAGGACGAAGCGAAATGGGAAGGAGAGTGGAGGACCTCGGTCATGGCCGGCAAAATGAAAAGGACCCTTTTCTTAAATTATTATTAAAAAGAATAATTGTTGTTGGGATTTTGTGAGAGAGAAAGATTGAGAGAGAGAGTCATGGAGGGGTGGAGTTGGGTTGAAGGAAAGAAAGGGTCTTGTTGTTGCTGAAGAAAGAAAGAAACGAAATGAAATGAAGACCTTCTCCTTGTTGTTGATATTGTTTCTGGTGTTGTGGGACGTGAGAATCATTAACTAGATGAGATGAGCTTTATTTATTTTGTTTATTTCTAGTATCTGATGTTCTTTTATTTCTGGAGCTTTGACCAAGCAACAGACAACAACAAACGCTATACGGATGTGAGGGAGAGAAGAATAAAGGGTAAGAGAGATAGAGACAGAGAGAGAGAGAGAGGTGGTGGGAAATTATTGAAGTAAAACGGAGTGGCATTTACGAAGACCCTTTAAAAAAAACTTTTTTTTTTCAATAGACCCCTCTTAACTTTACAGTTTGGCAAATTGATCC
Organism: Artocarpus heterophyllus; assembly: GCA_025403435.1. Lineage (NCBI taxonomy): Eukaryota > Viridiplantae > Streptophyta > Magnoliopsida > Rosales > Moraceae > Artocarpus > Artocarpus heterophyllus. The sequence goes on from CM046338.1 coordinate 32,948,462, forward strand.
TTAAACTAAAAATTTTGACGACCAACTCTTTAAACTGTTAAATTTGTTGCATGCGAGCTCCGATTGAAAACAGTTAAAAAAATTCAACGGATTTTTGTCACGTGACTTGCACGGGACTTTTAATGGAGGGTATATTAAGTCATTTTTATCAAATTAGGAAATAAAAAAAGAAAGAAAAAAGAAACCTAAGATAAATCGAATCTGACAAATCCAAATAAGAATTTACATCAACCCACCCAATGCACTTTTGGGTTGAGTTTTTTATGTTTCTAAATAATTTGAACCCACCAAATGTACCATATATGTATATATATAATATTTATTGTACATATATTAAACTTTTAATACAATATTATCTTTTTTTAAAAAGAAAAAACCTCTATAACTCTACAATTTTTTTTTGTTTCAGACTTCTTTTTAGTTTCTAGTACACACTAGGCACTACCTAAAAAAACACTTGTTGCCTTAGTTTTTTATTATGGTTTGTCTGTTAGTTATGGCTTGCATATTTGAGTTTTGCAAACTTTTTTCTTTATGTTGTTTTATGATTTTGGAATAATATTGACACTTAGAACTTTATAAGAAAACCAATATGTGATAAATTTTAGTTTTTTCCTCTTCATATATTTCTTATTTTAGTAAACTGCTAGTTTGATTTTCTTTTTCCTTTTTTTATAATTTTCAATCTGATCAACTTGTCCAATCTACACAAATTTTTATCGGGAGAGTTGCTTTTAAGGTTTGAGTTCATTGGATGAATTTGATTTTAAATCAATTCACCGAAACTTTAATTAGGTGTGTTGAAAAATTCTTAAAATCCACCCAACCTACCTGATGTATACCCCTAGTGGACACTTACAAATTAGACTTTTTTTTTTAGAAAAGGATAATTGTATTCCAACTCATAGAATTACAAACACAATACTGATGATAATGACCTCATAACGTAAGAACACCTATTTCCTGATCCCAAATTGGTTCCAACAATAAAAACTAATGAAACGTACAATGGGAAACAATGTGCACCGAGTTCCCATGAAGGGAATCCAAAAAGACGTACAATGCATGTATTAAATTGTAATTAAAGTTTTTATAATGTAAATTATAAATAAAAAATCAATAGAAGAAAAATTTAATTATAGGATGTTTTAACCAACAAACAGTAAAAAGCTCTCACATGTTACTATAAAAAAAAAAAACAAAAAGTTGCTACAGTGTAAAGTTCTCACCTGATATAGTGTTTTTAATCAAAATTAGTTCTAATCACACTTCCCAAGCACCCTATTAGAGATTTAGAAAGGAAAGTTATACAAATAACTAAAGATGTGCATTTTATTTATTTTGGGATATGATATTCACTTTTTTCTTTATCTAACTACGTTGAGATTTATGAAATATATGATTTTGATTTTTTAAATAATAAATTGTTTATTTAAATAAACTATGGCACAGGTACAATAAGCAGGGTTTTATGGAGAATAAAGAAATAAAATAAACGAATAGATCCAAAAATATTTTTTTAAAAGGAAAAATAATATTTTTTATTTCAAATATGTATTTTTTTTAATTTTTTTCTTTAAAACTGCTTGTTAAATTACTTCATCATTTAAAAACCCTTATTATCATTATTACGCTAAATTCTCTTTGATTGCAAATAAGCCATAATCTATCACATACAAGGAGATTGCTTGGGTGAGAATGTTAATGTTGGAATATAAGCGAGATCGATAAAATTGAAATAGAAAAGAATAAAAGGGGAGAATAAAAGGAAAAATATATGAGAACATTCGGAATAAGATTAAGGTAGACAATGAAGTTAAAAAGAAAGAAAAAAACACTGAAAAAGAAAGAACAAGAGCAAAAAAAAGATAAAATACCAAAAAATAAAAAGTAAAAAACTAAAGCATCAAATATAAGAGATAATGGTAGACATATATAATTTAAAAAATTGTAAATGCAAACTACGTTAAAACACAAAAATAGTAAAAAAGGAAAAAATAAAGCCCTAAGAAAGAAAGAAAAGGAAAAATAGTTAAACGACCAAAAAAATTAAGAAATAAGGAAAATAAAACACTATCTGCAACAGACTATAGAAGACATATATATTTTTTTTTTTTTTAAAAAAAAAAAAAGTAAAGCACCAAAATGGGAAGTTAAAAGAAAGAAAGTTTCAAGTAAGAGATTATAGTTGACAAATGGAGCGAAAAAAAAAAAGAAACAATAAAATGTAAAAAAGAGATTAATTTAATAAAGAGGGGAAAAAAACCAAAAGAGGAGCATTAAAAAATGTGTTTTTTTTACCATAAAAAGGAATAGTACAACAATATATGCTCTAAGGTTCCATTTTAAAGGAGGAATGGAAAGAATTAGAGAAATGAAAATTTTGTTTGATAGGATAAAGAGAGACTTGAAAAGGTGGATGCATGATTGTTATTTGTAAAATTATTATAAATTAAATTTATACTTAGGGTATTTATGAGAGTGACTTAAACTCTAAAATTCTAACTAAAAACAATATAAAGCTCTTACATGCTAATGGTTCAAACTCTTCTCCTAAATACTCTAACTATTTGTTAATAATTTATTGAAAAGATAAAATAGTTTTTTTTTAAACTGAAAGTGGAAGGATTGTATGGATCTTTTTATTAGTAGAAGGATCCAATTTAATGAGCCAAGAAAGAGACTATATTTTTCTACCTCTCTTCTCTCTCCAACCAACCAACCAAAGGATTTGATATCTTCTTCCAACCCTCTCCTTCAATCTCTCCTTCCTACCGCACACAGTGTATTATCTTTACATGGATAAAAGTGGCAATGACACTTCTTTCTCTGCTTGCTTTGTGTCTCTCCCTCTTTCTTCTTCTTCTTCATTTCTTTTATTCTTTTTTTTTTTTGGCTTTCTTTCTTTTATTTTTCTTTTCTTTTTCCTTTGCCTCTGTTGATGTAAATCATCAAATGTATATATTCACATTCAAATATATTTTTATTGGAGCCATCTTAACCACTATTTTTTGGTACTTCCTGATTAATTTTCTAACTTATAATAAATTTTTTCAATATAAATATTTCTTCTAAATATACAAATGTGATAATGCATGTTTTAGTAACACCGTCATTACCCCATTTTTATTTACTATTTTTATTATTTTTCATTTATGTAACATTGTATCTCCTCTCTCTTTATCTATTTTTTGTCCTTATGAACTTATATATATATATATATATATAATATTTTAAGATGTGTTTGTTATAAATTATTGTACTAAAAAAACTATAACGAGTAGATTACGAACGTGCTCTATGCCTGTTTCTGATTGGTATCTAAAGAAAGAAAAAGTGAATTTATTTTTAAGAAAAAAAGGTGGACAATTTCGAAAATTGTGGATGGCAATCTTTTACGGTTACGGTGTGGAGTTAAAAAAAAACGTACAAAACTGAAATTGAAATAAAATATAAAAACTCTTTGTTGGTATCATTAACTTTCTGGTTGTCAAAAAAAAAAAAAAAAAAAAATCTTGTTGTCTGCATTCTAAGATCTCGTAAATATTTTTATTTTTAAGTACATTTAAACTCTTTCAATCTTTGTTGTATTTTCAAGAACGATTATTAAGAGAACGTGGGTCTCAGAAATTTCTATTTCTTTCTAATGCTCTATTTAATTTCTGCTGTTCCTTTTTTTTTTTTTCATCTATTTCCTAAAGCAATATTCAAAATGGGGCGTTTATTGATACCCCTAATTTTATTTTTCATACCTCATTTTTAATAAAATTTCTTATTACAATATTAGTTATTGCTAAAATTATTTTTAAAGGCAAAATTATATTTAAAGAAATACTTATTACACACACCCCACCTTAAAAAAAATTTATTATGTCTTAATTTTTCTACAAGAATTAGATATAGATTCGGACAGTCAAGAGTCTTCTTACAAAAAAGTACGTGGTTTCTTTTTTCTTTAAAATTTTTATTTTATTTTTTATTTTTTTAATTGTTGAATTCCACTAATTATGTGAATTGATTTTCTTACGGAAAGAAAATGGTGTACATACGGATAGATTTATTTATAATATATATATTCATGATGGTGTATTTGGATTTTTTTCGGAAGAAACTCGTAAGGAAAAGAAAAATGGAATCAGCAATTCCAATATTTAAAATTTTGTTTGTTCCTTTAATTAGCAAAAACAAAATAGGTGTTAGAAAAAAAAAAAAGAGCAATCATTTCTTTTTATAACAAAATTGGTTTCTTTTTTTCTTTTTAATCAATGATATTATATACACGTTCCCTTAGGTATAGTTATATTTGGTCGGTTGGGTTGGTGGATAGAAAAAGAAAAAAAACTATTTAGGTGTAAGGATTTTTTTTTTGATATTTTAAAAGAGGCGTTACAAGTAAAATGACGGGTGTTTTAAGAAAGAGGATATGAAAAATAAAACAAGGGGTGTCGATAGACGTCTCTATTCATAATTGGCTAAAATGGTGAGTTGTTGTTGTTTTTCTTCTTCTTCTTTTTTTTTTTTCCTTTGAATGTTGGGCATAGATCACTTGTATGAATTTAAAAATTTCACCTTTATGTGTCAGTTTTATCTTCTTGTCTACTAGTGTTCTTTCATATATGTTTTAGTGCATTCTACATCAAGGCCTTGCTTATTCCGTAGGTTCCTTAAGTTGAACGTTGTGATTTTCCTTGCACACCTTTTTAGAGGGTGTTTGGCAGTGGTGGGAACCACTCAGTTCAGTTCTTACCACAATCTCAGTTATGAACAGTGTAAAGCTCTCATATGCTACAGTGACAATAAAAAAAGGTGCTACAGTACAAAACTTTCACATGCTACAGTAAAAGTGGTTCCACTACTGGTTCTCACCACCCTTCTAAACACCTTATTAATATTTGATTCTTATCATCGTATAAAATATTACGTCATCACTCTAAATGTTGTCATTTTACAAAGGCTTAATATTTACCCCGATATTAAGAGCTTGTTTGACAAGAAAGAAAAATAGTACGAAAATTGGTGAAAGAATATGTGCAAGGATTTTTCTATTATGGTTATTTTTTATAGAGGAAAAAGATGAGAGAAATTAGTTATGGGATCTTCATATCCTTAGAAATACCTTAATTTTAGTATAGGGAGATTAGAAGAATAAATCTAAAACAAACATAATATAAAGAAAAGTGCTCTTCTTCCTCTTTATTTTTCCTCACCTAAGTTAAATGCCTTTACTTCCAATTTTCTCCCATCCTTAACAGACATGGCCGGTGTTGGGTTTAATTGATTAGAATGAGATCTAAATCTTGGATGCCATTTTCTTCTGTTTCATTATAATCAAATTTTCTTTTAATAGCTTGATGGTGTGAAAAGAAAGTGTGATGTTTTTTTTTTTTTTTGTCATAGTTAACTTCTTTTGTTCGTTTATGTATCTTAATCAACAATTGAAATTTAATCAACTAATTTATAATTTTTCCAACGACGATTTGAAAAAACCTCACATTTTATGAATTGGATCCAATTGGAATAATTAATGAAGAAAAGTTACAAAAGTGACCAGAAAAGAAGTCCAACGCATTAAAAAAAAGGTCCAATGAAGAGCTTTTTTGGAGCTTTTCTTTTAAAATTTTATTTATTTTAGTGTATTGCCTTCTATATTAGATTATCTACGATCTATAAACCATAATAATTTAGGATAAATCACATTCACATCTTTGTGTTTTTCTAAATTACAGTTGTACTTTTGAACAAAAATTAATCATACTGACATACCCTAACTTTTTAAAAAAATTACAAAAAGACTTCATATGTTAGTTGACTGTGAGAGTTAACCGTTAGTTGACCATTAATTTGGTTTAAAATGTCAAATTGCCCCTCCTTTCATTAAAAAAAAAAATTTAAGCTATTTATGTAGTTTGAAATGACTGTAATGCTAGAAAAATATCACACTAAGTAATTCAAATAAACTATTTCCATAATCAACAAAAGCACATGAAACTAATTTCAACACAATTAAAAGAAACTAATTTAGCAAATTCCATAATCACAAACTAATTAAATTAACTCATAATCAACAATCATACAATCTATCACACTAATCATAAACATACAAAAAATTAACTAATCAACTAATTCCAACAAACAATTTCATAAATAAAACTAACTAATTCTACAAATCACGCTAACTAGTTTCACAAATTAATCAAGCCTAACAAACTGACAAATAAGAAATTTCACAAATCAAACTAACGAGTTCATACTGACTAATTTCATACATATTTACTTAAAAAACAAAACAAAACAAAAACAACGATAAAACCATTGTTCCAGAGGCAACAGGTTAAGGGCGGACGACTACAGGCTTTGCGGTGACAAGAGCAAGAGAGAGGCTTCGCGACGGCGAGGGCTGGAGACGGGCTCCTTGGTGGTTGCAATTGGCGTGAACAGGAGCAACAACTAGTAAAGGAAGGTCGAGGGGCAGGTGGGAAATTCTTGGTGACGGCCTTTGCAGGTAGTAGCTAGAGACGGCCTTGCCAACAGTAGGAGTAGCAATGACAAAGGAGGGTTGAGGGAAAGATCAGCTGGCTTCACGGCTTCGGGGCTTCTCGGCAGGCTAGGATGTTCCGATTAGAGGATGGAGTTTAGGAGGAGGAAGGAGGTCAGGATGAAGGGGTCTTTGGGGGATGTGGGGAGGGGCGTAGGAGTTCAGGGGGTGTTAGGATGATTAGTTTTAGTCAAGTGGGTGTCATTATAATTTGTATAAAAAATAGGAGTGTCAGTATGATTTATCCATAAATTTATCATCTTACAAAGTACTTTTAAACTTGCAAACTCTTTAATTAGTAGACAATATATGTAAATATTCAATGAAGACATCACATGAAAATGACATTCTAAGACCAACTCCAATGCGGTACTAGTGTTAATGTCATATTTGCTATAAAAAAGTATAAAAATAGCATATTTGATGTTATTTTATTTTACATTCCAATACATAACATTATTTGAAACTATCATATTTGTCTTTTGTCATAATTATTAAACTTTAGAACTTGTAAAAGTAAACTTTTATTATTAACGTAATTAAAAAAATAAGAATGTTGTAATTATAAAAGCAAAAAAAGTCAATCTATCAAACAATAGTAATCAAATGCTAAATTCTATATGATAAATTTCATGGCAAATTTGCAACTAATTTAATATATAACAAATTTAGCATTAAAGATAGCATTGCGATGGAGAGTTTGTTGTACTCTAATACATAATGTTAATTAAAATGTCATATTTATCTTTTACCATAATTATTAAATCTTATAACTTTTAAAAGTAAACTTTTAATATTAAAATTATAAAAAATAAGAATGTTATAATTATTAAAGCAAAAATTATAAAAAAATAAGAATGTTATAATAGGCAAGTGTATGTTGGGAAATGCTTTTATTCCCCATCAGTGGAGAATAATCTAATAATAGTGTGTGGTTTTTAAACTAAATCAATGATAAAAAAAAAACAAGGAAGTTCCAAATTTAAATAGGCCTCTCTCCATGTGATTCAATTCTTAATTACAATATTTATTCAGAAAGAAAAAGACCTATTGTTACAGAAAAAAAAAAAAAAAAAAAAACCAAAAATGATAATTTGTTTCATATTGATCAAGCGAAATTGAGAAATATTAATTAAATATACAATTTGAAGAATGATTCTCAATTTCGTCAGACTATTTTTTTTTCCAAGAGGATGATGTTTTGTTTTCCATGGAATCAAACTGAAAAAGAAAGCAAACTAAAGATGATGATGTGAACCTCTTCAAATAATCCACAGATTGAATTTCCTCTTCCGATGTGCAAAAGAAAAGCTTCTGAGGAGGAAGAAGAAAGAAAACGTATTTCATTCATTAAAAAAGTCCAATTACAACAAAACTAAGCAAATTACACTAATTAATTCGGTCAAAACCTTGATTTTGAAAACTCATGATACTGTTTCTACAATAAGCTCTAAAGATGAAGACTGTATTCTCCCGCGTCTCAACATAGACCTTGATTTTGAACACCTGTTCATGCTCATCTTATTCTAATAAGGTGAAAACCAAAGAAAAAAAATTATGTATTATCTTTCAACAATACAAACATTTATCATTGGATCTGGTTTTTATTTTTCGTTGCTTTTTTTTTTCAACCAAAGAAATTTCCTTTCCCTTTAGAAACTAAACAATGGAAAGCTTGAGTTGTGTGTGCCGGAAATGACGACGATAGTGGTGGTTCCATCTCTAGTTTGCGGCGTCCTGAAATTTGAAGAGCTCGATAACCATCTTGGTGATGGGTTGGAGAATCTCCATGCAATTGAGCTGAAGGCATCGTCGTTGGTGATGATGACCCCATCATTGATGGCAGAGATCATTTAGTTCATACCCTTCAGGTCTAGTCTTGTATGGACGATGTTGACGATGATGTGGGTGGCGACGATGTTGGTGTGGCAAATGTCATCCTTGTGTTGTTGTAGGACTCGATCTTGGAGGAGGATCGGGCTTGGGCGCTGTCGCCATGGATGAGGAGCAAGAAAAAAAAAAGATGAGTTTAGTAAAAAAGAAAGAAGCGTTTTAGTTTTAGCCCTAGCCAGAGAGGGATTTGGTGCATCTTTTGATTAAAATCGAATGGCTTAAAAAACGTTCTCTACTAGTAGAGAATAAAAGAGCTTTTCCCTTTTTAATTCTTATATTCATCCTTTTTTAAAGGAATTGTTATATTGATGTCCGTACTACTGAAAATTAACATTTATTTATGTGTCACGCACAAAAAAATAATCACGTCGTGTAAAATAATTATGAATACATGAAAGTTTCTTCATCTTGTTTCTTTTTTTTCCAGCTGAATATTTTAGAGTGCATTTATCTACAAGTGTTACCGAAAGAAGCTGTGTAGCTTTGTAAATTTCTTGAAGATCTTGAGGTAGTTCCTAGCTTGGATAAGTTGATAACGTTGTATTGTGATAATACTACAGCGATAGCTAATGCTAAGGAACCAAGATTTCACAAGAAGAGTGAGCATATGCATAAGAAGTATCATGTTATAAAGGACTTTGTAGAGAGTGGGCATGTCGCAATATACAAGATCGCATCCGAGGACGATATAGCTGATCCTTTCACAAAGACCCTACCAATGAGGGCCTTCGAGAAGCATGTATAGGCTATGAGGATATGTAACATGTTACATTTACTCACTTAAAGCAAGTGGGAGGTTGTTAGACTAGGTGCTCTAAGAATTAAATGATATTGTTTTTTAAGACATTTAATCAATAAAGAGTTTAATATTTATTTCATATATCAAATACATTCTCTTTATGTTTATTTATGTTGAATGTATGATAAGCAAACAAAAGTCTGAGCCTATTAATCTAAACCTTTAAGATAGTGCATATTATGGAGAAATTATGTAGAAGACATGAACCTTAATGTGATAGTCTAAATATATAAGGTCCACAATCGAGGGAATAAAGTTTGGCATTTGAATAATGTGAAGATTGTTATGTTGTCTGCATCCATAATGGGAGATGGCTTGTCTTAGTCATCAAAGCTGAACTCTGCGAGTAGAGATGTTGGTATATTGTCCTTAATGACAGTATATTGGATCGGGACTAAAGATGAATTAATTTAGTTAATAATTCTATTTGAATAAATCAATTCACTTTAGATAATTATATGTGTTACATCTTAATCTTAAAATAAATCAGAGGGTTCGTATTCTTGACTTGTGTCTTTTGATGTACCATAGGGTGACATCTTAAATTATATAAAGATATACATACCGGTAAGTTGGAAACATAACTCTTGATTGACATAGGCTTATTATTCATAGATATAGAATCTATAACTCTTTTATAGAACGCTCAACCGTTTAGATACATATGTGTAACTAAATGATATACTATTTATATTGTTTATGAATAGCAAGTATTCCAATGGTAAGATAATAAAACATAAGATAAATGTAAATGGGAAGGTAAAATACAAATTAGTCGATTATAAATATTCTATGGGGGTGTTACACATTATGATATGTCGTGGACGTTTAACTTTTTGAAGTTTCGTAATTTATATATTTCAAGAGTGCAGAGGTACCCATGTAAAGCACTTTAACAAAGCCCTTGCAGAGGTACCCAATTGCTAGGACTTGATCTTCAAGTTTGCACTCAAAAGAGAACTTCTCCCCAGGTCGACTTTCTTGAAGGAGATATGGAACAATCGACCAAAAACAATCATAGTGGCATTGGCACACGCTCAAGGCCCCATTGATATGGAACAAATTAAGAAGATAAACAAAAAGGGAAAGGTCAATTTCATTCAATGAGAGTTCCAGTCGACTGAACCATGGTGACTTGATGGGCCATTAGAAAGCTATAAGTGGAGCGACTGGAGATCAAGAGGAAACAATAAAGGACTAGTATAGCAACATAAACCAAAAAGAAGTCTTCTTTTGCCTTTGAAATACGCACTTAATATCGATGCTGAGGATCTCGTTGTACATCTCTAAGGTTAAGATTAGGTTCGTTGGTCTAAAAAAATGACATATCCTTCTAATCATAGGAATATGAAGTAATATTGTGAATTCCACCAAGATATGGACATACGATGAGTGAATGTAAGGCACTCCACCTTGAGATAGTAAAGCTTCTAAAGAAGGGATACCTCCAGGAGTTCCTAAGTGAGAAGGGATGCAAGACCTATGGGATATATAACAACCGAGACAAGAAAGACCATAACCGAATCCCATCACCTCCTCTAATGAAGAAGACAGGAGGAGCCATAATCTATGGTTCTATCTTCTATAGCAACTCATATTTGTCAACTTAAAACCACGTTAAATGAGCAAAGGCTTCAGTTGCAAGAGGTCCATCAAATAGCTCTGATCATATTATTATTTTTTTTTTGACAAAGAAGGCGTTGACTTATGTAGGCCACACAAACACACCTTACTTGTATCACTTCTAGTTGCCAATTCTCGTATTGGTCACATCCTAGTCGATAATGGAAGCTCAAACTATATCTCTTGATGTCAGCTTTAGAAGAGATGGACATTGACAAGTTAAACATTTAAAAGGCTGCAAGAACCCTAGTTAAGTTCAACAGCAAGGCGACAACTACAGTTGAAACAATCCAACTTTGTTGGATAAGAGAATAAGCTAACAACCTTTTTGGTTATGGATTGCCCATCCACTTACAACGTGATCTTTAGACGACCTTGGATTCACTCACTCAAGGATGTGCCTTCCACCTATCAGCAAGTCATCCCTTTCCTTTCTAAGCGAGGCATCTGTGAAATCAAAGGTGATCAAGAAGCTACTTGAGGTTGTTATCTTACCACCCCTTAAACTCAAGAATAAGGTCTTATAACAATTACAAGTAGGGAATGAGTCAGAAAGTGAATCACAAATCAAGCAAAAAGTAATCATGCACCGTGCAGCTTGATGAAGTGCCAGTTGATCTTGTATACCTTGACCGAGTCATCAATAATAGATCTTTACTGGATCCTAAGGTATAAACTAAACTAGTTGATTTCCATAAGGCTAATCAAGATTTCTTTGTTTCATCGCACATAAACATGCTTGAAATTGACTTAGATGTCATAATTTATAAGCTGAACACCGACCCCAAACATAAGCCTGTCTACCAAAAGAGAAGAAAGTTCAGAATCAATCATAACTAAGTGGTTAATGACAAGGTTAGGCAACTACTTGAGGTTGGATTTATTTGAAAAGTCTAATGCCCTGAACTACTTGCAAACATTGTTGTCGTCAAAAGTAGTTTTTGATTTGAATAAGGCCTTCCCCAATGATAGTCCCACTACCTCACAGTGATCGACTAGTTGATGTAACAATAGGTCAACCGTTGCTTTCTTTTATGGATGCTTTTTTAGGTTATAACTAGATCCTCATGCATCCCAATAATGAAGAACATATAGTTTTCACTACCAAACGAGGGATCCATTGCTACAAGGTAATACCATTAGGTCTTACAAATTCTAGGGCCACCTATCAGTGATTGGTGAACAAGATGTTCAAGGGCTTACTTAAGTAAACTTCGGAGGTTTATGTCAATGACATGCTTGTCAAGTCGCTCATAGCAGATGAGCATATCTCTTATCTAGAAAAATATTTTCAACTATTCCGACTGTACAAGATGTGACTCAACCCAACAAAATGTTGTTTTGGTGTTACCTCAAATAAATTCCTTGGTTACATTGTCACTCAATATGGATTAGAATCTAATCCTAATCAGATTCGAGCAATCCAAGACATGGCATTGCCTAGAAGTAAGCATGATACCCAACAACTAGCTTGACGAGTCGCTGCCCTCGATCGCTTCACTCTAAAGTCATTCGATTGATGGCTTCCTTTTATTTCACTATTTAAGGGAAACAAAGACTTTGAATGAAATGATTAATCTGAGGCTGCCTTCCAAGATCTCAAATGGTTCCTATCGACTCCCCTTCTGCTTAATAAGCTGTTTGATGGTGAGTTGCTCTTCATTTATCAAGCTATTTCTAACATGGCTATCAATGTAGCTCTTGTCTGAAAGGAGTGAAAAAGACAACAAACCTTGCTAGATGATGAGATGCGATATCCCATGATTGAAAAACAAGTAGCTTCCTTGATCACTACAACCTAGAAGTAAGTTTCAACCTTATTTTTATGCCACCAGATTATAGTGTGAACAACATTAGTTAGATGTTATTTACCAAAATAAAACTACTTTAAAATCATAGGTTTTTGTAGAATTTGTAGTAGAGATGATCCTAGAAGCAGCAACCGCACTTTACAAGGGAAGCCAACTTGGCTATTGGACACTCTAAGTCGATGGCTCTTCTAATGTTCAAGGCGGCGGTGTAGGAATCTTATTGAAAACACCCACTAAAGAGATCGTTGAACTGTCGTTCAAGTTAGGCTTCAAAATGACCAACAATGAAGCATAATTCAAAGCTACAGTAACCAGCTTACGACTGACTAAGAAGCTCAAAGCCAGACGGCTGAGGGTTTTGAGTGATTCATAGCCGGTGATCAATTAGATAAAAGAGGATAAAGTTGTTGTGGACCTTAAGATGGAAACATGCCTAGCAAAGGTAAATATTATCATCCTAGAATTTGAAATGTGCAACTTTGGGCATATCATATGAGAGTCCCATGTACAAGGAGATGCCCTAGCCAATCTTAGCTCATCAATCAACAACAAATTGAAGAAATAAATGCCAGTAGGGTACCTAGAAAAATCTTGCATCATTGAATTGACTCCAAAATGGTGATTGACATTGATCGATCAGTTGATACTTGGATGCTACTTGAAAAAAGGCGAGCTCTCGATTGACAAGCTAGAGGCTAGAACACCAAGGCTTTAAGTTGGGACTTCTATTGCAGATCATACTTGGGGCTATACCTTTGAAGGTCACACCTAAAGAAGAAGCTAATGTCATTTGGGAGATCCACTAAACGGATTGTGTAAACTACTCATGCAATGCTCAAGAAAATTTATTAATTTATATCCAGAATTGATTTGGATTTAATTAATAAATTTTTTTCGATAGATCGTGCTTTGCAAATTTACAATGAAATGTAAATTATTTACAGATAATATTAATGTGTATTACATTTAAAAATTTTGTGCAATTCGAATAATTTTTAATATACAAATTTTGTGAGTTTAAATACTCAAAAATTTATATAATACTTTTAAGGTGAAATTTACATCACATTAATTCTAATTTTTGTAGTATATTGTAGTATAAATTATTAAAGGATAATTGTGTTAATTAAAGTAGAAAAATCATGCAATAGTTCAAAACAATATTACAGTGGTCAGTTGCCAGCCAGATATACTAAAAAAGATATAAAAATGATAATGTTAGATGAGTAGAAACTAGGGTTTTATGTGCTTAAAAACCTAGTTTGAAAAGCTTCACTCAAAAACAAAGTTATGATGTCAAAAATACTAGTTTTGCTTAAAATAGTGAGGGTAATAATTTTTATGAACAAAATTTTGTAAAATTCTATAATGGCCAGATTGAAAAGTTTATAATTTTTGGGGCGGTTTTAAAAATGGCCAGAAACACCACTGTGCAGTCCAAATTTTTAAAAAGTTAAAATACTAAAGTTGTAGAGTTCATAGAAACTCTTAAGAATCGAGGATGACACGTGAAAATCCCACATAGTTTATGAGTTATGAATTTGACAAGTTTTAATCACAAAAATTTCAAAAATAATGTTGAAGAAAAAGAGAGAGAAATGTTTTTTAAAATGAAATAAAATAATTTAAAAACTTTAGAGAATTTTAATCCTTGCAAAACATCAAACCCAATGGTATAAAATGATTGCTTTTTTTATTTTAAAGGCAAAATTGTCAAAATTTTCATATTTTGGGTCAAAAATGTAAAGTTTAATTAAAATAGATTTTTATTGCAAAAAAGAAAATCAATTCATCATTTTTCTTACTACATTGTCAATAAGTACATTTTTGTAATGATGTAGGAAAATTGAGCTCGAGAAGTTTTCTAAAGCCCATCGAAGGCAAAAAAGTTATTATTTGCGAAACAATTCAAACGGACCCCAAAATGTATGAAATAGAAAAACAACCCTTAGCAAGAATTTTTTTATATTCTGTTAGTAACGAAAAGGTAATGCGAGATAAGAGGAAACAAATTCTGCAACGTTTAGGTTGTCTTAGAAGACCAACCCGTGATTAGATTAGGTGTTTAAATGACTAGGTTTCATTATCGACAAGTAGCTAGTAATAAACAAATTAGTTAATGACGATAAATTGTCCAAGCAGGATACTTAGAAGGGATAGTGAGGGAATCGAGAAATTGGATAATTATGGAGCAAATTCTATGTAAGTTTTGAGCCCCACCTACAACATGGACAAAAAGGTTTTCAAAAATCGTGATTTATTTCATTTGAATCAATTGCATTTATAATGCACTTGTCTTAATTTATTAAGCATCATGAATGATATGACACCATAATTTAAAAGAGCTAGTAAATGGCTCACCACATAAGATAAGAAAATGTTGTACTAACCTTTAGACTCAAGGGGAGTTCTAAGATATGTTGCGGTATTAGTGTTACAATGATCCATGTTTGCATTTGGTACAAACATTGATGCCCCAGTTAAGTTGAAGATATGCAATGAATAATTAAAGTTCATAAGAAAGCATAAATAGATCACGTATATAGGTAGGAAATTATTTGTGGGTTATGTTTGGACTTACTAAGCAATAGTTCAACAAGTTATTTCATACTGTAGAGAATTCAGCCAAGAAGTCGGAATAGAATCAATGTTGAGTTGATAATGATGGATGAGTAGTTGTGCAGCCAAGAGTATGGATACTGCTATAAAAAATTTTCGCTATATATTAAGTATTTTAAGATGTGTTATTTTACAAGAAAATGAATTATATGATATAGGATATAAGCTAATTAAGTCCTTTAAAATCTTTTGGAAACCAATGATGTGTTTATAATACATGTGAATTTAAAAGTTTTATGTAAGAATCAAAGTCCATACTTGATTATCATACATGGATTGCATCTTTGACTTCATGGCTTTTAGCCATTTATCACAGTCAAGGCTATTCATGGCCTCTTGGTAGGATATGGGCTCATTTTGATCCAGAATCATCACATCATTATTATCAGTTAAGAGAAATCCATTTCTCTTAGGGCTCTGACGTGTCCTACTAGACCTCTTCGGGCCTTGTGCTACTTGTGTAGGCTCAACAACTACTTGTTGATCTAGTTGAGATTCCACAGGTGGTTTAATGCTATTTTGTGGTTCTTGAATTTCTTCAAGTTGAACTTTACTCCCACTGGTTCCTTTAGAAATGAATTCTCTTTCTAAAAAGACATCATTTCGAGCAACAAATACTTTGTTCTCAGAAGCATTGTAGAAGTAATATCCTTTAGTTTTTTTTAGGATATCCCACAAAAAGGCATTTGTCTGATTTGGGTGCCAATTTATCTAAAATTTGACGCGCCTCACATCCCCAAATCTTAAGAAAAGACAAACTAGGCGACTTCCTGGTCCACATCTCATATGGTGTCTTTTGAACTGCCTTTGATGGAACTCTGTTCAGTATGAACGAAGCAGTTTCCAGAGCATACCCCTAAAAAGATATTGGAAGATCTGACTGACTCATCATAGATCGAACCATATCTAATAAAGTTCTATTTCTCCGTTCAGACACACCATTCCATTGTGGTGTTCCTGGTGGAGTTAATTGTGAGACTATCCCATAATCTCTAAGATGATCAACAAATTCTTGATTTAAGTATTCACCTCCTTGATCTGATTGCAGTGCTTTAATACTTTTACCAAGTTGATTTTGTACTTCATTTTTGAAAATTTCAAAATTGTCAAAAGATTTAGATTTTTGTTTCATTAGATAGACATAGCCATATCTACTGAAATCATCTGTGAAAGTAATGAAGTACTGAAAACCTCCTCTGGTAGTGGAACTTAATGGTCCATATACATCAGAATGTACAAGGCCCAATAAGTCATTAGCCCTTTCACTATGTCCAGTAAAAGGTGTCTTAGTCATTTTGCCTAATAAACAAGACTCACATACTTCAAATGATTCAAAATCAAATGAATTCAAAAGCCCATGTTGATGGAGTTTTGAAATGCGTTTCTCATTTTTATGGCCCAAATGACAATGCCCAAGATAGGTAGGGTTTAAATCTTTAGATTTAAACTTCTTTGTATTAACATTATAGATGGACTTTTCATTTTTGTTTTCAATGTTCAGAACATAAAGACTATTCATTCGTGGAGCATATCCATAGAAAATGTTATCACGGTAAATGGAGCATTTATTTTTCCTAATAATAAACTCAAAATTTTCCTTGTCCAAACAAGAAACAGAAATAATATTCCTACTCATAGCAGGTGCATAATAACAATTTTCTAAACTTAAAACAAGTCCACTAGGCAAAGTCAACTCATATGTTCCTACAGCTAAAGCAGCAACTCTTGCTCCATTTCCAACTTGTAGGTCTACTTCGTCTTTAGCCAAGACTCTACTTCTCTTATGACCTTGCACATTAGTACAAATGTGAGATCCAAATCCAATATCTAATACCCAGGAATCAGAAGTAGACAAATTGACCTCTATAACATAAATACCTAAAGGAGTAGTCGCACTACTCTTCTTCTTCTTCAAATCATCCAAATAGACCTTGCAGTTTATTTTTCAATGACCAGGCTCATTGCAGAAAAAGCATACTCCCTCCTTTGGTGGTTTAGCCTTAGGTTTAGGATTGGGCTTAGGGTCAGGCTTAGGCTTCTTAAAGTCCTTGGGAGCCTTATTCTTGCTCTTACCCTTTCCTTTCCTTTTCATACCTTTCCCTTTATTAACCATCAGAACATCTTTAGTATTCTTGATGTTTTGTTCAGCAGTCTTAAGCATCCCATGCAACTCAGAAACAACCTTCTCCATATTATGCATGTTGTAGTTCATAACGACCCATCATAAGCATCTGGCAAAGATTGGAGAATGATGTCAATAGCCAACTCTTGGCTAATCTCAAGCCTAAGTTTCTGCAAATGATGAAGATGACCCTTCATCTTCAG
This sequence comes from Artocarpus heterophyllus, assembly GCA_025403435.1. NCBI lineage: Eukaryota > Viridiplantae > Streptophyta > Magnoliopsida > Rosales > Moraceae > Artocarpus > Artocarpus heterophyllus. The sequence goes on from CM046338.1 coordinate 32,966,067, forward strand.
AACATGAGGACTCACTGAACCGCCAGCAGTCAACTTGCATGAGAGTAATGCTTTAAAGGTGGCAAACCTCTCAATTCTAGCTTTCTCTTGGAACATTTCCTTGTGATGGCCTATCATGGTATAAGCCTCCATTTCCATCAGTTGCTTCTAAAGCTCTAATTCCATGCTTCTAAGCATGAGGCAAGTGACATCAATAGAGTCATTGAGATGCTTACTGTGAGCATCCTTATTAGCTCTAAGAGCATTAGCAGTTGGTCATCAAGGATAGGTTGATCAAGGACATATTCCTTCTGCTCTTACTTAAGAACAATTCTCAAGTTTCTGTACCAATAAAGGAAGTTAGTCCCATTGAGCTTATCCTTTTTAAGGATCGTTGGCAATGACAAGTTAGATGTGGTGTTTGATGCCATTATCTACAACAGATAAATACATAGAGTAATTAGCATTTTATTAAACAATTTTTAACAAGGCATAATTTAAATCCCACTAATTTTCTCAAATTAATAACCCTCAATATTAATTTGGCAATCACAACAATTGTTATTTTAGTGGGCCAAGATCCATATTTTACCTTACTTTAAGTAAGCTTTGGCTTGTCCACCTAAAGTATGGTTATTTAGGTAGTAACACTTTACCAATTACATCTTATGTAACTCTTGGATAAATATGGGATTTGACATCACATGTCCCTACTCATTAAAATCCCATCTATTGTCCTAGGTTCAAAAGCATTTTGATAACCTAGTTAAGTCTAACCATTTCAAACATATAGATATCACTATTATCCATCTTGTCTTACCTAGATGGCTTAACACACCTTGCTTTGGCAAAACCTATGCTTAGCAATCCAAGTCTTGACAAGTATTGAATTATGGGAGGCATTTTAATGACTTAATATTGAGTGAGGGTTCTACTTTATTTTTATTTTATTGTTTATTATTATGTCGCATCACATACATAGCATCGTACATAGCATCACATACATAGCATAATACTAACACAATAAGCGTGTCATAGCATGGCCCAAATCTAGATTGGTCTTCATAAGCCAATATGAAGGTTAATGGTCAATCCTACGTAATCTTCATCTCCATGGATTTCCTTAGATTGCTACAAACAGACTCCATCTTAAGCCTCCATCTTGGACCTCCATCTTGAACCTCCATCTATCTTGATCTTGGGCTTTGATTTTATATTACAAATTGCAATCTAAACTATTCTATTTCTCCTAAATAAATAAATAAATTACAACAAATTGAAAAACGACACTCAAGCTGTATTTAAAATTACAAACCCAAAATAAAATTAAATAAAACCTGCCAATCACATTGGTATAAAAGGGCCATGCTATGCACCATGCAATTCACACTAAACATATAAACATAATGATATAATTTCATTATAGTTAAATTTTTATTATGACCAAAATGATATATATGACGAATCAATTTGGGGTCAAGGGGCAGCACCCCTTACGGGGTCCCAGGGGTAGCGCCCCTGGTGGGGTCCAAGGGGCAGTGACCCAGGGGATAGTCCAGCTAGCCGGTTAGCGGGCGGGGGTCAAGGGGGTAGCGCCCCCAAAAGGTAAAGATTTACCTTACTCGTTTGAATGAGTTGCTGTCTAAATCCATTGATTTTAATTAATCAGATTACCTAATTTATTCATAATAGAATTAATTAATCTCTGTTTAACACTTAAACAGATTCATGAAATTTATTGATCTGTTTTAAACCAATTATTCTTGTTTAACAATTAAACAGACCCTATGATATATATTAATCTGTTCAAAACAGATTATCACTATTTAACATTTAAATAGTCTGCCACCTTAATAAAGTTGAAACCAGATTTACAGTATATCGTTTAATCATCTCAAAATAGATTACTAGATTCTTGTTAAATTGTAATATTAATCAAATTAACAACAATATGTTACAAGAAATAGTAAACGTATTAATCAAATTAACACGGTAAAAACGTTTAATCAAATAAAACCTTAAACACATTGATCTAATTAATGTATAAATCGTATCCATGCATATCACATATACATGGAACCATATAAAATCAATTTAATCAAATTCGTAAGTCGCTCTGATACCACCGTTGGGTTTGTTGGATTTTGTGATTCAAATAAGCAGCAAAAAATCAAAAATTAATTCTCACAAAACCTTCATAGGATCCATGCAATTCGATTAGATTGATAAAAAAGTCATAGAATCTTACCAGGATGACAAAAGGGGCAAGATTTCTAGAAGGAAGAGAGCGGGTTCACTCCGATGACACCCTAACTCGAGCTTTTTGTATTCGCGACCGGATTCAAACGTTGTTACTTAGAGTAACGCCCTCTGCAGGTATCCATACAAACAGACTCTCTTAAAAACTGAATCGCTATGCTAGCACCCTCTCCTTGTGTTAAATGACTCTCTTTCTAATTTTAGGGTTTTAATATTTTCTGCCTTTTAGAATGAGAGAACGTCTTTTCTCATCTAATTCAGCCAGAAACCCTAAAAAATATATATATATTAACTTCGAGATAGAGTCAGATTTTAATTAGGGTAAACTGTAATTCAAATATGATTCGTAGAATCTAGATAATGTCAGATTTAATAAACCTGGACATATCTAGTACATCAAATCTGGACATTATAAGGTTTTTTGAACTTAGACATAGTAAACCCAAAATTTGTTTTTTGGCCTGTTCTAAGTGTACGACCCTGTAGGTTCACAAAACGTTGGTAGTAGGCTTGAAATTCTATCTTTGGCCCATAAATCATAAGCGGCATCTAGCAAGACATTATGATTACCCAAGTTATGCAAATGTCAATAATCTGACATAACCTAATCCACAATAAGTATTAAAGTCCTTTTGTCACTAGATACCTTGACTAAACATAAGGCATGGTTTATGTCATCCTTATACTATTCAATCATATTATTTCTTGATCTTAAGTAGACTGATATTGATAACCCTTATCAATACATTCCAGTATGGCCATACATTTTTCTTCAATCTAACTTATCGAAGGGTCCATAGATATCTTTCTCATAACAAATGAGGAACAAATTCTTTTTTAATTACTCACATTCCTTACATGATTCACTCTATATCCAACAACAATCAATTCCATCATCCTATTAAAGATAATATTAGAGTGTGTCAAAATATAGAACTTGTCATGTAGAAAACGCTAGTGATTTCAGGTCAGAGGGCTAGGATAATACTATTGTGAAGAGAATCACTTATGACAATTATCCATGCAGTATTCTTATAGCGAGTCGATCCAATACATCATTTCTCAAATATGTATCTATGAGTTGACTTAGTATCTCATACATATGATTAGTAAAACATAATCATCAGTCAAACTTTATACTAGTCTTCATTCATTATTATCCCAATAATAGTGACTGACTAGGGATAGTTTAGAATAGAATTCAATTTTCATCTAAGAGTTTTACTATCAAGTCACATACTTGATGACCTTAGGCAGAATTAACTATTCATGAAATTAGAATAAAAAACAATAATAAAAATGCCTCTTTATTAATAAAATGCAAATGTAACGAAGTCAAAATGTGTTCATTACATAATTGGCCTAGGGCACATTACTAACAAAGGAGAGATAAGTAACAAAGATAGAAAGTTAAAGTACGAAAAAAAATATTCATAAGACGCTCATAAATGAAAGTTCATAATTGAGCATAAATGGAATCATACATTCTCATTTTGCTTGAATTTCTTTTTATGAAATATTTATATGTTATGTTACGAATGACATTTTGAGAAATTTTTTACGTTTAATGTTTATGAAAAACATCTTCATGTTTTCAAGAAAATGTTTATGAAGGATGTTTTAAGAAAAATGTTCAAGAAATGTTTTATGAAAAATGTTTATGCAAAATGTTTCAAAAATGTTTTATGAAAAACATTTTTAGAAATGTTTATGAAAAACATTTACGAAAAGTGTTTTAAGAAAAAGATTTTTATGAGAAAAGTTTTTGAAGCATGTGAAAATTATTTGTGGGATTTTGTTTGAACATACTGAACGAAAGCTCATTAAAAGATTCTTCATGCTGTAGGTAGTTTTATGGGTGAACAGTAGGACCCGTTAGAAGAGTTGGGTGCTACGGAGAATAGATACGAAGATTTGGGTATGGATACCACTACAGTTTGCTTCCGTTGTACAAAGAAAATGTTTTCCACTATTTAATATAGTGTTTTCAGAGTATTAAAAAAAGCAAAGTTTTAAGAAATGTTTTTAAAGTTTTATGATATATTTATGAAATGTTTTATTTTCTTATAAAGTTAAGTTTTAATCAATGATTCATTAAATGTTTCTTAATAAGTTTTAAGAAATGATTTGAAAAATGTTTAAAGTCAAATGTTGAGCAAGGTCTCAACTTAATTTGTGACAGAAGTCACAATAACATTTAAGTATGTTTTAAAAGTATGTTTAAAGGATGTAAAAAGGAAAAAAATTTAATTCAGTATTTTTTCTTACGAAGTAAGTAAGATTAATGTTTAAGAAACAATGTTTAAAGAAAGTTAGGTAACTGCCCGAAAAGGTGGGCCTTCACAAAGCGATTGTGAAAGCTTTGCTAAGAAATGTGATAGTTGCCAGAGATATGCACCTACCATCTATCAACCTGCTAAAGAACTCTCTTTAGTCAGCTCGCTATACCTTTTCATGAAGTACTCAATGGATGTCATTGGATCATTCCCTCCTACCACTAGATAGGTCAAGTATCTTCTCGTCCATATAGATTATTTCTCTAAATGTGTCGAAGCTGAAGCTTTTGTGGATGTTAAAGAGCGAGATGTTGAAAGATTCATTTGGAGGAATATTATCTGTTGGTTCGGAGTGCCAAGGGAGATCATCACCGACAATGGCTCGCAGTTCATTTCTGCATCCTTTAAAAACTTTTGTTACGAATGGGATATTGTTTTGAGCTTCTCCACACTAAGATACCCGCAAGGTAATGGGCAAGTGGAAGCCACAAAAAAGACAGTCGTGAAGAACCTAAAGAAGAAACTGGAGGCTAGAAAAGGGTGCTGGGTTAAGGAACTGCCCATGGTGTTGTGGGCTTATCGAACAACTCCAAGGCGGTCGACTGAAGAATCCCTGTTTTCCCTTATGTATGGAACAAAAGCGGTCATCCCTGATAGAGGTGGTTGCTTGAGATCTTCAAGTGGACTATTTGCTCCTTAACGTGGCAAAGAATGAAGAAATGACATGAGATGCATTAGATCTACTAGATGAAAAAAGGGAAAACGCGTTCTATCACCTCGGCCGATACCAGCAAGTAGCTACAAGTACTACAACCAAAATGTGAGAATCAGAAAGTTCCAAAGGGGGGACTTCATGCTTAAAAAAGTCTTTCAAAACACAAAGGAAGCCTACACAGGAAAATTGACAGCCAACTGGGAAGGTCCATATAGAATTTGTGTTGTTGTTCGAGACAGGGTCTAGAAGTTGGAGAAACTTGACGGCTTGATCATAAGCAAAAGTTGGAATGCCCATCACTTGTGGAAGTACTATGTCTAACTTACTCTTAATCTTCTTCAGGTTTTACATTTTTCTATTTGATGTAATTGAACTACATTCGACTTAATCCCTATATATGGTATGTAGGCAGCTCATGAAATATAAACAAGTGCAGCCGCTTTATTATTTCAAACACTATTTTCCCAAGGTTGCCATCAAGTTTCCTGATTAACTTGTTTGAATTTGACTACATGCTGCATCATCATCAGTCCAAACTCTAGACTCGATCAACTCGTCCTAAGTTCAATCTTTCACCACCATCAACATGGCGCAGTCCAAACTCTAGACTTGATCAACTTGTCCTAAGTTTGACCTTTTACTACCATCAGCATGGCTTAGTCCAAACTCTAGACTCAATCAACTCATCCCAAGTTCGATCTTTTACTGTCATCAACATGGCTCAGTCCAAACTCTAGACTCTATCAACTTGTCCTAAGTTCGATCTTTTACCGCCATCAATATGGCTTAGTCCAAACTCTGGACTCGATCAACTCGTCCCGAGTTTGATCTTTTATGCCCATCAACATGGCTCAGTTCCAACTCTGGATTTAATCAACTCTTCCCAAGTTTGATCTTACATCGTTATTCTATGAATATGATCAACTCTCTGGAGTTTGATCTTACATCATCATTCTCGTGGGTTGGTCTTAACACTAGACTCGATTAACTAGCCCCAAGTTTAATCTTACATTGCCATCTTCATGGCTTGGTCAAAACTTCAGATTCGATCAAATCGCCTTGAGTTCAATCTTATGTTGCCATAATTATGGCGTGATGGATTATTTCAAACTTGATCATATGATGCCATCTCCACGGCTCACCATCTTGCATCAGTTTTTATTAGCATGTCAAATGATTGGTTATAGTTCATTACCAGTCAAATCCATTCATAAGTATTCATTCTTACTTTTGAATTAATAGTTGTTTGACTCACACTATAACAAACTTAGGTTTACTAAAGCATCTCTGTTTGAATTTTATGATGAGTTTCTTGAACAATTTTGTAAGTTTCCTTTGTCCCATTAATATTACAGCTTGACGGATTTGAAGTTTAGGTATTTTTAAAGAATTAAATTTTAAGGAATAAACTAAAAGAATAGTGATTAATCCTATTCGATATTTGAGACAAAATTAAAGCTATTCGATACAAATTGAAAAATGACTCAAATAAAAGTTCAACATATTGTTTGAATAGTACAAAAATTGAAACAAATTGAGGGCCTAGGCGAATCCTACCTCTGCCATTTGATCGTTCTCCTTTTCTTCGGCCTTTATGGATGAGGGCTTGACGACTAGATCACTAGCCACGGATGCATCAACTTTGGAGTCAGGTGCAGAAGACTCGGCCCTGACCTCTTGTAAACCGCTTCACTCACATCAACCTCCTTAACATCAGACTCATTAGACATCAACTCTTCAAGCTTTGAAATTTCTTTTTCATTGACCGGGTCGCTGAGTTTACCTTACATGAACTCTTTTAATGTCTCGAGTCTTGTTGTGAAGGAGGACTTGATATGAATATTGAGCAGTTGTTCTTTGATCTGTTTAATCTCTTGGTCCTTTACCTTCATCGCATTAGTTAAGTTGGCAACTTTCTCCTCCTCCAAACGAAGGCTACTGCCCAAGTTGAGAACCTTTTCATTTGACCTCGTCAAACCGCCGATGGCATTGTTCAGTTCTCTCTTCTTCCCGTCCCTATCAAACTTGGCCTTTCCAAGATTTTCTTCAAGCTTTGTGTTTCTTAAGACTGCTTGCTCATACTTATAAGCAGCTTTATTCAAAAAATGTTGTGAAGCTGAAGGGCCAGTATAGTGGAATGGCTTAGTATGAATCAATGAAGCAAATTTAGTTAATTTTGGGTCAGGATTTGATGACTTACCTATCCAAAGGCCAAAGTGGATTTGTTGCCCAGCCAAGTGAATGACTTCCTGCCGAAAGTGTCTTCATCTAGCATGAAGTTAAAGCTCTTGGACGTTCTTAATGCCGCCTTCTTATCTTGGAGAATGTTGACGTTTTCTGGGACTTCAAGGGTTTTATCAGCAGCCCTCGCTTGGACGTCTTCGATGGGAGCAGAAGGCTCCACCCCTTTCCTTTTCTTCAACTCTAGGGGCTGAAAGTCGAATGGAGGTGGTGGCGAGAAATTTGAAGTACGAACTAGGGGAGTCGATTCTTCTCGGATAGAAGGTTTACCAGTGTCACCCTTTTTTTTCTTTTTGGTTGCAGCTTTCTTGGCAACCCTTCTCTTTTGAGCATCGTCAAGCGAGGACAAAGTGAACTTCATGGTTGATAACGCGGTGCCTACAAGAAGAGCATCTTCGTTAGAGAGAGGAGTAATGAATTTTGAAAGATCGTACAACTGTTGAAGTTCATTGTGGCAAACAAAGACCCAATCAACTCGTTTTGGGAAGCAAATATAAGTACTTGTCTGGATTTCTCTGAACCTTTTCTGAAGGGATGATTTTCCAAGTCAATTGAGATGTGAAATTTTGGTCTAGGTCTGCCTTTTCAAAGCAATTGAGATGATTTTACAAGCTGAACCATCCAGCCCTCTCTCCAACAAGGACTGGATGGTTCAGCTTGTAATCTACAAAAAGACAATGTTAAGGATTAGTTGGAATTACTACTTAAAATAAATATCAAAGTGTTGATGCTTACTAATGAGACCAAATGTAAATGAAAAAGGGAATCGAGTGGTCAATTCAACCAAATCACAATTGACTGACATGAAGAAGTATGTCTCTTCCCAATGCCTATTCGTGTTAACAAACTCAAAAATAAGTTATTTCAATCGCCGATAAATAAAGTAAAAATAGCCCATGTTCTTATTGTTGGGCTTCAGGAAGTAGCATCGAAGAAAATCGTGGATTTTGAAATCGATGCTAGTTTCTTCAATAAGCACCATGAGGGCGATCAGTAGCCGCACCCAATTTGGTGTATGCTGAGTCATAGAGATATCATAGTAATTAATGATCTCTAACATGAACTCTAGGATTGGCAATCAAAGTCCAAACTCGAACCAATTCTTATATACGCAAAACCAATTATCATTTTACGTGTCTGCTTGCTCTTCTAGATAGGGAAATTGTATGCCGACTGAAGAAGGAATTTTGTATTTTGACCTGATTGTTAGCAAATCCCTTTTGGTTAAGATAGACTCTAGATTTTTCAAAAAGAATGATACTCCTTTTGTTGGGGGAGACATATTTCCTCTTTTCGAGTGCTTCGATTTCATCAACTAGAATTGATGGTCTAGCTAGCCTGTCTCTTTTTTTCGTTGGTTTCACTGCCTCTTTGCTAGTCCCAGTACCATCAGCTCTTGAGCTTGATTCGATTATGGATTGCTCTTGAATCCATTCGTTGACTTCCTTTTTGTCGCTACTGGACCAAAGATCTTCACCATTGCTCGTGCTTGAATCAATATCACTTGCTTTCAACATCTTTGTAGAAACAAGTTCTTGAAGGAGATTTAGGGTTTTAAGAATCTAAAGGGCTAAAAGTTCCTAAAATCTAAAAGAGTCTCAAGGAGTTCTAAATAGTTCTAAACCTAAGAGAGCCAAACAGGTGAGAAACCATAGATTTTCTTGGAAAATGAGATGGAAATGGCATTAAAATGCTCAAAATTAGAAGAGAAGCAAACATATGGAAAGAAAAATCGCAAGAAAATCAATAGAAAGGAAAGGAATCTTGCCTGAAATTGCCGAAAAGCTTGAGAAAACAAAGGAAAATCGCCCTAGGCTCGAAGAAAGAGAAGAAAAATAAAGGGGAGAGAGTGAATGCACTTCATATACTGTCTGAAATAGTCTGATCAATGGCTAAGATAGATTTGAGACAAGTTAATCTAAAGGCTAAGATTTTGAGTCTTTTTGAGTTCCCGCTTAAACTAAGGCAATGTCCTTTCAAATCAAGTGCAAATGTCAGTGCTATAGAGATATTTTGGAGCCTCCCAATCGCATTGTGACACGTGTTACAAGTAGCTGAGTATCGCAATTTCCTAAGGAAGGGGTATGATTCTATTTTGAATGCAAAATTTCGACTAGAGTGACATGTCATCGAACTAAAGTTTAAGGTTTGATCACTCTTGTAATCGATTATATCCACTAAGGAGTGGGGGCTAATTGTTGGGTAGAATTTAGTCAGGCCTAAATTGTCGAAAGGCCCAAAATGATGGCCCATTGTTGCAATCATATCGAGTCAAACAGAACTGAGCGACTCTGCTATTCGATGTAAAAGTAATGTGTAAACAAAATTATGGCTTTAATGGGATCAATTGGTTCGATCCTGTTTATAATCGATGTGCATTTGGATAACATGTTGTGTCCAAGTTTGTTTCCTAAGTATTCGTTTGATGTAATCGATCGGCATGAACTGACATTATTAGCATGACCAACCATGAACTAAAACGTAAGGAGAGCATGATCCTTACAGCCTATAACGGACTGATACGTATCCCACTATTGCGGTTACATTTAGCGTCATCACTCCACTTTGTTAGTTGTTTGGAAGCCACGACTCTCCTTTATCCTCTATATAAGGAACCAATGTCTTCAATTGTGAATACGAAGATCATCATATACAGAAACTCTATCAAATTTACTCCTTTATTTGCACCCTTATAATCTGTACTCTGAATTTATACAATAGTGAAGAACAGTAAACGCAACTCTTTTAACAGAATAAACCACTATAAGTCTACGTGTGTGGTATCTTTTATTTCTTCAGCATTATTTCATTTCATTTGGATTTAATTTGTTGATCGTTTATTGTAATCAGTCTAACTGGTTTCCTTTTAAAGTTAACAGATCTAAATAATGGTGATTTGACGGCCCAAATCCATTAAAAAGAACACGATAATCTAGATTAACACATTTTGTATTTGATTGTAGATCCAACGTCTATAGATATAAAATGAAAGTATACTTCAAGTCTAGGTTTGTTGCTAGGGAATTAATTTGTGCATTTCAAAGATTCGAGAATAATGTTAGTGTCTTATGGATGAATCAAGCTTTGAATTTATCCTTCATTAGCCTTACATTACAAGCCGAATAAAGTCCTAATGGTACTTAGTTTATTATTCTACATTAGTAGAGAGAGGAATGAAATGAAAACTTATAAGATTTTGTTAAAATAAATTAGCATATATTAATGTAAATTTATCCAGTTTGCACGCAATGATTAGTGATAGAATAACACACATGGGAACATTCCTCTTAAATATAAGACATACTCGTGAAATGAAGCATAAACTTGAATAATAACACAATCATTTGGTTTGTTTTCATGTTTTATCGCTTTAATTACTTGGGACTAGCAATAAGCAAGTTTGGGGTGTGATAAGACTATGAAAATACACACTTCTTAATGCTAAAATCAATCATTTTGCATTAACATTTCTCATTAAATCTCTTAATTAAAACATTTGTGTGATAATTAGTATTTTAGCATGTTTGTTTGAAAATATGTTTAAAAATATGTTTTTAGTGTGGTTTTTATGTTTAATTTTTATAATAATCTGTATGTGCTTAATAATTAATTAGTTTGCAAATAATTAAAACTCTAAAAATAATATTTTGTGATTTTATTTTGAGTCTTAAAACATTTGTAGATAAGTTATGAGTATATAAATATGTTCTATTATATTTCTAGTAATTTCTAAAAATATTTCCAAGCCTTAAATAATATATTTACTAAGGTTTTTTAATTTTAGAAAGCCTTCATCTATTTTTAGTAATTTTTGTGTGTTTTATTGTAAAATAAATATTTTTTCAAATTATTGTACAAATTACGTTTATTAAAGAATTAATATTAGTTTGTTTATTTTATTTTAGATTTGAAATCTACAAAAGAAAAAAGAAGCAAAACGGCACAAAAACGAGAAAAAGGGACCTTAAATGCATTAAAAATAAAAAATAAAATAAAAATTAAAAGCTGACAAATGGCACCTTGTAAGCCATTTGATTGTGCCTCCAAATGAATCTCAATCGTCTAAGCGTCTAGGCCCTCCCCTGCGAAATCGAGTGCAGCGCGCGCACGTGAGCTCTTAATCTCAGCCTTTCGATCAGCATACTGTAACTTGGGAAACGACTAGGATCTTCTCGCTCAGGCCCAACGTTCTTCAGCCGCTAGATTAAGTCTCAGTCAGCAGATCCCATGGCCTTATGCATCTATCCTTTAGCCGAGAAGCACATGATTAGTAAGATAAATCAGCCTCTTGAACTTGATTCACCTAAGAAAGAAAAAAAAAATGAAAAAAAGTAAAAAAATATTAGATTTTAAAAATGATTTTAGTGGGATGGGCAGCCAAAGTTAATTCAAAAATCCTAAATCACTCAAATTACATCCTACTCATTTTCAACCTAAAAATATTTTGGCAAAATAATAAAAATAAATAAAAAATATAAAAAAATCTTTTAAATAGTAGATTTGCCTCTACTATAAATACCCCCTTCTATGCATTGTAATTCACACCATTCTTTAAAATTTTGAGTTAATTCTCTTCTTTTCTCTTTTCTTAGGTTAGTTTTCTTCTTGGTTTTAGTTTTATGTTTTTGTAAAATACTTCTAGTTTCTATGTTGTAAAATAGTTATGCTAAGTAAAAATATGTGTGTTTCTATGTTCAACATATCTTTCTAAATTTCTTTTTTGCTGAGAAAAGAGGGAGATAAATTCTGGCAAAATTGAGGTAAATATTTTTAGTTTTTCAATGTTTTCTAAATTGTTATAATATCAAAATCATTTTTTTAAAAATATGATTTTCATATTAACTTAGCTAAGATTCTGGCAAAATTAAGTTTTGATTTGTAGTAGGCGTAGGTTGGTACAGGTAATGTTTAGAAATACTTTGATTATTTGTAGACAATAAATGACATGGTAAATGCTTAACTGTAAATTTTGTTAGTAATTTTAGTTAGTTAATTTTAAAGTCATACATATTTGTTAAAAATAAGTTTTTGATGCATTTTAGACATGAATTAGCATATTAAATGCTTGATAACTCTTGATTTATTGTAGATAAAAGATGGTATATTGTATATTTAAAATATTTTAATAAATAATGTTAGAAAAACTAAAACATATTAAAATTAATTGCCAAAATATAATTTTTAATCCTTTGCATTATTAAAATTGTTATTTCTTTTAAGTTACATTGCACTTATTATTAAAGTTCGCTTTACCATTTTAATTTAAGACATATTTCTTATTGTTGAAGTTCTAAATATCATAAAAAAAAGTTCTTAAAAAAAAAGGTAAAAAAAGTAGTAAATATTGTAAATAAATTGTAAATAACTAACTTTAAACTTAAAATTTTTCTACCAAAACTAATATAACTAATATATTAGACTTTTGCAATACCTTTTTCCTGTAGGGTCGTCCTCGGATTCACTGAGTATTATTACTTGACAACCTTATACTTAAGATTATATCAGACTTATACTTTTAGACTCGAACAATGAGTCACAGCATGCAATACCTTTTTTTCTTTGTTTTAAGGGATTTTTTTAATGTTTTTGAGGGATTTTTGAAATTCATGTTTTAGTTAAATTATATTATTATAATTATTATTGTATGAAAATACCCTTTTATTTTAGATCACATACATTGCACATGATGTATTCCATAAAAAATTTAATAGAATTTGACGGAAAGGTTTAAATTGCACTTGATTCAAGAGTTAGGGGTGCTTTGTCAAGATTAAAAGATTGAGGACTAAATTGTCACCTATTAAGTAGTTTAGGAACTATGAATGCCAATTACTCAACTAAAATATAAACCACTCTTGGAAAACATGAAAAGACTATCCCTTACCAAAACTGGAGATGTCAAATAGGCTGGCCCGGCCCAGCCCCACCAATTTAATTTAGGCCCAAGCGTGCCTCGTGCCTTATGTGGGCTTGCCTATTTATTTATTATGCCGTGCTAGGCCAAACCTAGTTAATTTTATGGCGTCAAGCCCAGCACATTGCCCATTTATTAATGAGCCGTGCCTATAAAGTGATTGGGCCATGCTCGTGTCCTTATCGATGTTCATGTACTTTTAGCTCTTAATGTGTCTTTTTCCTACCTAATGTTAAATTTACAAAAAAAAAATGAAAAGCACTAAATCATAACAAAAGAAAGTACATTATTGAAAAAAAAATCTTTTTCTAAGGACAACAACATTGTAGAATCTTATACGATGTAGTTTTTATTATATATTGGCAATTTACCAATAACAAAGAATCTATTTATTTTTTGTTCTTTTTTAATCAAATATATTAGAAATTTAGAACTTATTTATCAAAAAATATTTATAAAAATATAAAATATATTAGTAAAATTAGTTTTAAATTGTATATTTTAATCGTGCTTTAATTAGATCCCAATCGTGCTTTTAACATGCTCGTGTCGGGCCTCTTATCGTGTCATGCCCTTAACATGCATCGTGCCTAAAAATTACACCAAGCCTAACTAGATATATTAGGCTTATTTAATAATTGTGTCGTATTATATTGTGCCTATTTTTTAACATATCGTGCCCGCGACTAATTAGACCCAACTCATCTTCACATCTTTAACCAAAACCGGTGCCAACCAGTTGTTCTCCTTTCCTTTCTTCGCACGTGAGCCCAAAAAAGGAGTTGAATCAGATTTCACAAAATGATCTTGTGGAAAAGTAGAAGAAGAAAAAAAAAAAACTCCTCTTTTTGCAAGGAGTAATTTGTTTATTCCGTACAATTTTACAAGACAAACTCATGACCTTTTTTTTTAAGAAAAAAGAAAGCCATTGTCATGGCAAATTCTTATTGGACGCGCAGTCAAAATAACAGGACGCTCCTTCTTTAAAAGTACGCTGTATGAACCTGCCTCTCTTCCAAGCCCAATACATGTAAGAGCCAAACACTGATTTGTTTATTTCTCCGCCCTTTCTACGCTCCCCAATCGCGTGTCGCATCAGCCGTTTGTCGCCCTTTTTTCTCTGCGTCTGGTGCTAGGTTAGAAAAGCCGAGAGAAGGTCAAAAATGGCGATGTGGGTTTTTGGATACGGTTCTCTCATATGGAAGGCCGGCTTCAACTACGACGAACGCCTCGTCGGTTTCATCCGTGGCTATCGCCGTGTCTTCTACCAAGGTCCTTTTCTTTTTCTTCGTTGGTTTTTTTTTTTTTTTTTTCTGGATATATTGCTGTAAATTGTTCATGTGCATCAGCTTTTGGCTTTTTTTTTTTTATAATTATTATAGGCAGTACGGACCACAGAGGGACACCCGAGTACCCAGGAAGAACAGTAACGTTGGAGCCTGCGGAGGGCGAATTCTGTGTGAGTTTCTCGCAAATTGTGAATTGCCCACTTGGTCAAATTTGAAAATTTTCGATTTTTTTTTTCGTATTTGAGTATCCATTAATGATTTGTAATGTGATGAGACGTACTAGCTACTTTAAGCTTATGGGTTTTGTGCTTAGATGATCAAACACAGCTCACAATTTGTCACAATCAGTGTGATGATGATAACTTTAGTGGTCCAACTCTGCGTCACGCTGATAATTAGGCTCCATGAAACTCAATATCGGTTGCTAATCGTGTCTTTTAGGTTGTCTATGACTATGCTTTGTTGTTTTGGAAATGATAGGTTAGGAATTGTTTTAAGAGAGTTGAGACATCGAGTATCATAGTAGTCTTTTCCTATTCTTCTTTATTGATGAAACTGCAGTTAAACCCCTTTTTTTTTTTAGTTTCAAATTATTTCTTGAGCAAAAAAAATGTCATCTTACTTTTTGTGTGGTTAATTAACCAGTAAGATTCATATCTTCCTATTGGAAAACAAGTGTATAGTGAGCAAAGGAATAAAGAAGATATAAAGTTGAGTTATTTACTCTGAGAAATATAATAATAATAATAATATATTATTGTTATTATTATTATTTATGATTTTTTTTTGGGCTTTTAGGAATACCATGTTTCTCTCATAGAGTCATAACACAAACGACACTGCCTTATTTTATTTGTTTGTACGTACCCGTTTCTTCTACCATGTTAACTAGAACCAGAAAGAATTTGGCTGTAAATAGAAAAGAGAGCAGTGGATAGGAGACCCTTTTCTGTACTTTTTTTCTGTTGGACTCCTGAAGAAAGTTCTCTACATTACTTAATCTTTAGTATTCAATATTTGTATTTGTGTGTGAAAACTCTAGTTCTAAGGCTCACTTATAAGTTCGAACTTGTCAATGGGAGTTGGAACCAATATTTTATTAAGACCAACTCTTCTATTTTTGGGAGGTGCCAGTGGGGAGCTGCCTACAAGATCTCCAAGAAGGAAGATCAAGAAGTTGCGTTGACGGTAAGGCCCATAAATCGCACATGGGTGCACATAATGGCTAAATTTCTTTATTCATGTTTATAAGGAGATTTCTAAGAAATGAAGTTTGTAAATTTTATGTTTCAGTAACGAAACAGAGAACCAGACTTTTATTTGTTTGTCATGATTTGACTTCATATGCATAAAAAGTTTGTGATTGTGCTCCATTGCTTTTTGTTCAAATTGTCACAATTATAATGCTTTGTATAGTACTATCAATGTTTTTATTTTATAAATAATTCATTTCTCATGGTAACTTGATTTCTCAAACCTTTTTCATCTAAGTGAAGTACATTTTCATCATTTTTTTGGGACGTAACAAATGTCGTACTCATCACTGACCTTGTTTTTGTATCTCTTAACAAGGCCAGTGTTGTAAGCTGCAAAAATCTACCTCAGCATGTCTTCAAATTTCACCTGAGAACGTGCTCTTAAGTTTTGGCTGACACATATTCTTTTCTGAGAACATATGTGGGCTTGGGGCAAACTATATGTGGTTCTTACCGTGATGAACATGGTAGATTTTTTTTTTTTTTTTTGAAAGGAATTTCTTTACTTGAGACACTAATTTGACTAGTTTGCTGCATGCTCTTGCATGGCAATTACTGACCCATTCCCATCGGTGCTTCTTAGTTCTTAACATGGTTTAAAAAGGCGTTCGAGGCGTACGCCTTGAGGCTCGCCTCAGTTTGAGGCGCTTGATCAGCGCTTCAAGGCTTAAGCCTTGAATAGCTTGAACGAGGCTTACGCCTTTTTTCATTGAGGCGTGCGCCTTGAGGCGTTTTTGCCTCAAGGCTTATGAGGCGTGAGCCTCAAATTGAAGGCTATTTTGAGCCGGTTTTAAATCCAATCTTTTTTTTTTTTTTTTCCATTTCAAAGAAAGTCAACCTAATATCAAAATCGGGCTTTAATTAGATAAAAATATGCAAATAGATTTTTAAACCCTAAGTCTACCATCTTCTTCGACACTTCTTCATCATTTGTCCCCTTCTTCATCATCGAACCTTTCTTGATCATCAACCCCTGCAACTTTCAAGCCCACTGCCCTATGAGCAGTGACTAGAACGACGACCCACCGACAGCAGCCACCTCCAGATTCTGACTTCCTCAGCCCTCACTCCTTAGGTTTTTTTTCCCCTTTTTCTTTTATTTTCTACCGTAGGTTGGGTTTTTTTTTCTTTTTTCCCGTCTTATAGCTACTGTAGTAATGTATATTTTATAGAACTAGGTGTTATACAAAAGTTATAATGTTATATAAAATGAAAGTTATATAAAGAGTGCAGTATGTGATTTTTATTCATTTAGATCTATAGTTATTTCCATTTTCTCAAAAAAAAAAAAAAGGTTATCTTATGTGCTATAAAAGCCATATAATTATAATCATATTAGAAGAATAGTAACATACATATTATATTGTATGTGTTTTATGCACTTTCTTATTGTGTCTTATGGTTTTGTGATGAACTAAGTGTGTGTTTTATGACATGTTTTTGAATTTTTTTATTTTGCATTAGAGGCTTGCGCCTCAATCCGCCTCGAGGCTTACGCCTCGAGTCAATCAAACAAAACGCCTCGGTTTTCGTTTTCGCCTTTTAAAACCTTGGTTCTTAATGATCTTATGGCTATAAGCTCATGATTTTCGTCATTCCATCTCGTCCTATATTGCAGTTTTGTTTCCTCATTTCTTTCACTAATGATGTTATTAGGTCTCAACAAATAATACTCATTCTTTGGTGTTATTGCTCACAGTATTTAGAAGTGAGGGAGAAGCAATACGATCAGAAGGCTTATGTTGATTTCTTCACTGTAAGTCATAAGCATTAAGAACTCTGTACGAATATTTGTTTCGAATCAGAGAAGCTTATTTTGTAGTTATTGCATTTCTTCAGGATCCAGCTTCTAGTACTCCAGCCGTTCCAGGAGCGTTGGTGTAAGTGGCTGAAATCGGCCAAGAACTTTCTACATTTCTCTCTCCCGTTGGATTGCACAACAAATCCAGTTCAGAACTGACAGTTTCACTTTTTAGATACATTGCGTCTCCAGACAAGAAACAAAATGTGAACTACGTAGGGCCGGCATCCACCGAGGAGATTGCCAAGTATGCATCTTTGTTTTATCTTTTGGGGTTTTTGCTTTCTGAGCTGTAAGAAAACTTTGCTTGGACTTGTTACATTTTTTTTTTTAAGAAACTTGAGTTCATGAATCACCTTGCTTATTTGCTGCTGGCACTGTCATACCCCTTTAAGAAAAAGACATCTTCAAAACAAAATCTGGTTGATCGGACCATAAGGAATTATTTTTGAACCACTGAGATTGAAGACATTAATTAAATTTGTATGTTTAATGTCCTGAAATCAAAACCCATTAGTAACTAACCTTGTCAATTGTGGTTTGGTAATTGGATTCTCTGTAGGATAACGTTTAGCCTCATCATTTGCAGCTCGGAAACCTGTTTTTGAATAATTGTATTTGTATCCAAGCTTGGATACAGATGTCCTGATACTTTTATTTCCCTGATTCTGCAGACAAATTGTTAAAGCTGAAGGTCCCTCCGGACCCAATAGAGACTACCTTTTCCAACTTGAAAAGGCCCTTCTCCAATTTGGTAAGTTCTTGCAAGTTCCTACATAGTAAAAGTAATTATACGTTATAATCTTAAGGGCCTTTTTAGTTTTTAGTTTTAGTTTAATTTTTCAACGAATAAGTATTTGTTCCTTTCTGACAAGTGATTCTAGTTTGTGTATTTTCTTGTTTGGATAATTATTTTAAGTTTCATTTTTGTCCAAATTTTTCGTGGATAGGCTGCAAAGACAAGCATGTAATTGATGTTGCTAATGAAGTTAGGCGGATACTTGCAGAGGCGAAACCAACTTCTGCATAATCCGTTGTTGCAGCGGAGGAGTTCCCAAAGCTGATATATTGATCATTATTCTTCCATGGTAAACAATGGTCATGACTAACAATGGAACAGCTAAATTTCTTTGTAATGATTCAAAGGAAAAGAAGTGTTACAATGGTATTAGAATTAGGCATTGAATGTGTTGTAATGATATTGTATCGAGATAAAGAGATAAAGAACAATAACAAAGTAGAGTTTTTACAAACGAGTCTTACTCCCGAAAAAATGAAAAGTCTCATAAGCATAAATCATTAAATCTCCTCTCTATGGCTCGGAATTGGACATAGAGCTTTAAGAGAGGGGGGGTGTGTTTGAAGTCAAATTTCTATAATAAACTAGTAGTATAATAAATAGTAAAAATCTCTAGTCGTTTCTTTTCTTTTACCATTGACCCTTTTGTATTGCTTTTTTTTTTTTAATTAATCTACATATATCTCTTTCTTTTCATCTTTCCTCCAAATATAAGAAAGTTTCTATTGTATCCTAGTTTTGGTTTATTTGAGTATTTAAACTTGAAATAATGGATACTAGTTTAAAAAATATATGTGAACTAAATTGGTACAATAAGAAGTAAAAAATCAAGAATGCAAATTATACTTTTTAAAACATTATGTATACCATCTAAATAAGAAAATATTAGGTTATGAAGAAGTTTAGATCAACATCAAGTATTGAAGTGAATTATTTAAGATATTATACATCTTACTGGAAATTAAAAGAAAAAATTTAAGGGGGCCTAAACAAAAATTAAAAAAAAGAGGGATCGGAAAATAAGTTTCAAAAAAATGTATTGAGACCAGCCTCTTCCTGCTATACATAGATTATAGATTGTAGCATCTGAGATACAGTATGCCGTTTGGAAAATGATTTGGTAGAGTATGAACTAAAAGTATGGCATTAGGTGAGAGTTTTAAGTTATAGTTTATTTTTATTTTATATTATAGTATGTGAGCGTTTTATATTATTTATAATTAAAATTATGAGTTCTAATTAGACTTTTCAATTAATTTTGAAGTGGAAACTGCCACTCAGCCATGGAATCAGCTTCTTTATACATAAAATGAACAAGTTTATAACATATTCTGATTCTGAGAGGCGAGGATGATTGGAAGAGTGGCTTCAATCATTTTTTTTTTTTTTCAATTCAAAGCAAAACTACTGTTTGACCTATTTATGATTCAAAGTACAAATTGTGGTTTAAACTCTTGTTTTGGTTCAAATCAATTAAAACTAACATTTAATGAACTTATCAAACACAAGTTTAAAACTATAAATTGAGTCAAAACTCTTTTTTTTTTTTTTTTTTTTTTTTTTTTTTTTGTGCTCTAACTAATATGGGTTTCAACCATCCTCTAAAGGAGCACGAAATGGGCTTGTTTTCTTCACTTTGGATGTTGTCCACGAAAGAAGAGAAGGAATACGGGATGAAACGAATAAGGCATATTTTATCGTACAAAGGCCACTGAGTAAAGATGACTAATGTGGTGTTTAGAAAGATAGTAGAAACTATTGGTTAGAACCATTTTTATTGTAGCATGTGAGAGTTTTATATTGTAGCAATTTTTTTTATTGTTACTGTAGTATATAAGTGTTGGGTTTGGTGCCTTAAAAGCTGTGATATTGTACATATTGTTAATAAATAAATAAAGTGACATTTATTATTATTTTGGTTGATTATATGTATTATGAATACATTTATAAACATCAAGAAAATTTCATGATTATTTATGTGACTATAAATTTAGCATATAAGTGTTATTTGCTTAAGGATAAAATTTATAGATAATAATCTAAATAGTCCGTAATAATTAATTGAAGTTTAGGATCTTTAATTAAAAATTACAAGTAGGATCCAATCTTATCTAAAATGAAATAGTCATTATCCGGACTATTAATGTAGAGACATTGGATTGGAGGTACTTTATATAATAAGATTATATAGGACTGGACCAGATAAATTATGAATCTCTAATAATCATCCGTTACAAATAGAGTATTCAAATTTATCACTATGATGATCATATATTTGACATTCTTAATCTTGAGTATTTATTAGACTCATATTTATGACATTATATTTTTTGACTTGCATGGTAAGATTTGTCTAAGCACAGATTATAACTTAGCATCTTGGAAACATAAAGTAATAAATGGTTGGGAATAATATTATACAGATATGGAATCCATTCCTTCCCTATGAAAGTTAGAAAAATAGTTCTCTTGAGTGATAATTCAAGGTTTGAACAGTAGAGCGCTCGTTCATAATAAGATTATGAATTAATTGTTCATTAGATAATTATTAGAACTCAAGGATAAAGATGTGCTAAGAGAGGTGAACGGAAATTGAACCTAGCTCTTATTATGAACTATTTATGGAGGACTGACCAATATGTAATGATTATATCAATGGACTACTCGTTGATTTTCTTTGAGTAATTCACTATAATCTCAAGAGTTTAGTTTCAGGTTTTTAGTGGAGTAACACTGAAACTAATAAACTTGGCACATTAATTAAAGAGTTTAATTAATTGTCAAATTTATTGGAGCTTAGATTATAGGTCCATAGGTCCCCAATACCACCTCTGTAACACTATAATGGATTTATGCATAGAATGAATTATACATATTTAGTTTGGAATTATTGAATTCTGAATTAATTATTTCACACTTGAATTATTAATGCGACACAGAAAAATGTTCTCTGTGACACATAATGTAATGTGATAAATGTTGTCACATTTAACTGAGCATTAGTTAATTAATTAATTGGTTAATTTTAAAATCTATTCTTAAATAAATGTGATTTATTTTTAAATTTAGATTTAGATATATATATATATATATATGGTTTTGAACCAAATCTTTTTTTATATATATATATAAGATTTTATAATATATTAATATATATATTAATATAATATTAAAAAAGAAAGAAAGAAGGAAACATAAAAGTAAAACTTACGTTTTACTTTTTGTTTCCTTTTAATATATATACCGAATCAGTGTGATTCGGTCAAATAAAAAAAAAAAGGAAAAAGGTAAACTGTCTTTTAATTTCATAGATGACTTATATGTACATGTGTATGTGTGTGTGTAAGTCATGGTGATTCAGGAAAGAAAAAGAAAAAGAAAAAGAAAAGGAAAAGGGAAAGTAAAATTACTAATGGCTCAGATATAAAAAAGAGAGATAACAGTTATCTTAGAATAATTATTCATGTAATTTTTACAAAATACTTAGAGAGAAAAACTGAAAGTTCTTCTCTGAAAAAAAGGTATGCTATCTCATATGTTGAGTACATAGCAGATTCAGAAAAGTGTGAGGAAAATTCATTCTTGTAGTTTGACGCCCACTCGTCTTTCCATTGGCGTGGAGGCCTAGATTGGAAGATCGTGGTGTCAAAGAGGAAAGCTAGGATACCCTGATAGTCTTCAAAAAGGTTTGTAAAATTACCTAAAGCTTTATATAATTAAAATTATATATCTATTCCCGATGAACAAAGTTTTTCAGAAAATTTTTTGTTTGTCAACGATCCGTTCCTTCCGTTGCGCTTCATAATTTAATTCCAACAAATGGCATCAGAGCGGGTTATAGCATATATAATTTTAATTAACATGATTTTATTTTGATAATATCATATTTTTGATGCATGTTTATGGGCACTTTGCATCTTTGTTAATTTTTATTCATGTGATGCATGGTTATTTAATAAAGGGATTTTTGGTCGTTAATTATATGGTCCTTTTGGATTAATAATTTTATTTTCAGTTTGATTAGATCAATATTTGTAAACCCATAAAAGGGTATAGGCTTTTTATAATTTATTATTATTATTATTATTATTATTATTTTTCTTCTCTCCTCTCCTTCACTTGCTAAACGTGGAGCGATGAAAAAAAAGAAGTTCATTGGATCTTTTGGCCCAGTTGAGAACTTTAGGCTTATCAAATTTCAAAGGTCATCCAGCAGATTGTTGCACAATAAACCACCTGATGAAGACTGCAAAATTGGAGCAGGAAATTATGTATAAATTACAAGAAGACCCCTGTAATTTTTTTCTCTCTTATTTTTTATGGGTTGTAATTTAATTATCCAAAAGGACCCGGTCAAAAATCCATTGTTTATTTTTATGTGATGATTGTGATAACATGTTCATGCATGATAATACGTTATCTAGGAAAGCGCCCACTTATAGTTATTGTAACATGACATGTATACACTTAGCATATTATTTTTTATAAAGGAGTTTATAAAATGATTTAATATGTATTAGAGTTAATTTAATGAGATTAAATTAATTAAGTTGGTTTTATTGAATCTTAATTTATTAATCAACCGAATAATGTGAATTTAGTTTTAATAGTTAAGACTTGGTAAAATTTACATTAATTCTAAGTTATCTAATTTTAAATTGTTTAATATTCGGTAACTTAGACAATTCATAATAAATTTAGATTTTTAGAAAATCTTGTAATTTATTTAAGTGTAAATAGAATGAGATTCCATTAACACATAATATAATATAGTAATTTAAAATTATTTTTATCTACTAGAATTATGAAACATGTGATGTTTTATAAGATAAAACACATCTTTTAAAATAATGAGTGGGAGAAGGTAATATGACAATATAACCTGCGGTCTCCACTATTAGTACAACACCATGAGATTTAGGTGGCGCCTCGCAACGCTTTGATTTCGTCCTCCCTACGGAGGGTGTCCATTTAAATAAATATCAAGGTTGACTTCCTTGAGATAGGATTTTATAATGTATTTCAAAATTGACCTACCCTACGGTGGCAATTTTGAGTTAAGTTGTTAAAATCTAAAATAATGAGTTACACTGATAAAGACATAATTAAATTATTAACTATATCTTGACCAAAATAAACACTTATTAATAAATATAGAAAATATGAGATATTTTGAATATATTTATTAATTGAGAATGTCTCAATTCAATTCAATTCATAAATAATTTGACCTACCCTACGGCGGTACTTTATTTATTAAAATTGAATAATTGTGGAATTAGTAAAATATTTTTTTGTGCATCATGCATCACCTTAACTATTCCAAAACATATATTTATGATGTTTATGCAACCTTTTTAATTTTTGCTATTTTATTTATTTATTACAGCAACAATGTCTAATCCAATCATCGCTATTCTCTCAACTGAAAAATTAACCGGAGATAATTTTGTCAAGTGGAAGAATAACATGAACATTGTACTAATTTGCGAAAGTTATAAGCTCGTCCTAATGGAGGAATGTCCTTTAGAGCTTGCTACCAATGCTCCTCGTAATGTACGGGAAGCATATGATCGTTGGATCGAGGCAAACAATAAGGCCCGCTGTTTTCTTTTGGTTGGCATGTCTGACGTGCTTAGGATGAAGCACGAAAGCATGGAGACTGCTTATGAGATAATGCAGTCTCTGCAAGACATGTTTGGTAAAACTTCTGAAAAGGCACGCCACGAAACCGTTAAGGCAGTAATGAATGCCAAAATGAAGGCAGGGATTTTGGTCAGAGAACATGTTCTCAACATGGTTAACTATCTCCATGAGGCCGAGGTCAGCGGGGCTGTGATAGATGAAGCCACATAGGTGAGGATGATTTTGGAAACCCTCTCCCCTGCGTTCCTTCAGTTTAAAAGCAACTATTTCATGAACAAGCTGAAATATAACATGACTGAGTTGCTTAATGAGCTTCAAACCTTCGAGTCTATTTCGAAAGAAAAGACTAAAGAAGCTGAGGCAAATGTTGCAGAAGCTCAACCCTCCTCTTCTACTCAAAAGAATAAGAAGAGGAAGGGGACTGAAGGAAGTGGTAAGTCTAAGAATGGAGGACAACCTAAGAAGAACAAAAGCAACAACAACAAAAAGAGCTCAAACCAAAAGAAGCCTGAAGAAAAATGTTTCCACTGCGGCGTAGTTGGGCACTGGAAGAGAAACTGCAAGAAGTATCTTCAAGAGCTCAAAGAAAAGAAGAACAATGGTAAATCAGATTTACTCGTTATAGAAACTTGTTTAGTTGAAGATGATACTTCACCTTAGATAATTGATTCAGGGGCAACTAACCATGTTTGTTCTTCTTTGCAGATGCTTAGTTCTTCAAGGGAGCTTGCCGACGGGGAACAAATGATGAGAGTGGGAACGGGAGAGGTTGTTTCGGCAAGAGCAGTGGGAGTTGTTAAACTTTATTTTAGAAATAAGTTTTTAATTTTGGACAATGTTTATTACATTCCTTGTTTTCATAGAAATTTGATTTCTGTTTCCAAGTTGTTTGAACAAATGTTTAATGTTTCTTTTAATAATAATTATGTTAATATTTCTAGAAATGGTTTGAATATTTGTTCTACGCATCTGGAAAATGGGCTTTACACTTTAAGGCCCAATGAAAAATTACTGCTAAATACCGAAATGTTCAAAGTTGAACAACCAAAACCCAAGAAGCAAAAGATTTCTTCTGATAATAAAACATACCTATGGTACCTTAGATTAGGTCATGTTAACCTTGACATAATTAACAGACTGGTAAAGGAAGATCCTTTAAAAGAGCTAAAAGTAAGTTTTCTACCAGTTTGTGAACCTTGTCTTGAAGGTAAAACGACTAAGAGGCCTTTCTCTGTAAAAGGCGAAAGGGCCAAGGAACCACTTGAGCTAATACATTCAGACGTCTGTGATCCAATGAATATACAAGCACGTGGTGGTTACGAATATTTCGTCACATTTATTGACGATTATTCAAGGTATGGTTACATATACCTAATGCAAAGGAAATCTGAAACTTTTGAAAAGTTCAAAGAATTCCAAGCGGAAGCTGAAAAGCAATTAGGAAAGACGGTGAAGAGTCTTCGATCTGATCGAGGAGGGGAATACCTTGATACTGAATTCAATGACTATATGATAGAACATGGTATTCTATCACAACTCACCGCACCTGAAACACCACAACAAAATGATGTTGTAGAAAGAAGAAATCGAACGTTGCTTGATATGGTGAGATCCATGCTCAGCTACTCATCATTACCCACTTCATTTTGCGGATATGCACTACAAACTGCAGTATATCTTCTAAACATAGTTCCATCTAAGTCTATTTCAAAAACACCTTTAGAGTTATGGAATGGTCACAAACCTAGTATGCAACATTTCCGTATGTGGGGGTGTCCAGCACATGTGCTGAAAGGAAAGACCTGGAAGTTGGAACCACGTTCTAAAGTATGCTTATTTGTGGGATACCCAAAGGGAACGAGGGGAGGTTTGTTTTATAGTCCACAGGAAAAGAAAGTACTTGTATCGACAAATGCTACTTTTCTCGAGAATGATTATATGACAAACTATAAACCTCGTAGCAAAGTTGTACTTGAAGAGTTACTTTCTGATCAGATCAGACCGCAACCGACAACTATTGTCGAAGGAAAAAATGAGGAGACCACATCTCCCTATTAGAATGTCATACCACCTCGACGTAGTGGGAGGGTTATGAGACCACCTGCTCGCTACAGGAAACTTGGAGAAGCAAATGTTGCTATCTTTGATAATGGTGAAGATGATCCATTGACATATCGTGATGCAATGGAAGTTTCTGAGAATGAAAAATGGCTGGAGGCTATGAACCTTGAAATGGAGTCCATGTACTCAAATTTAGTCTGGGATCTTGTAGACCTATCTGAAGGGATAAAACCCATAGGGTACAAATGGATTTACAAGAAGAAAAGAGGAGTGGATAAGAAAGTTGAGACTTTCAAAGCTAGGCTTGTGGCAAAGGGTTATACCCAAAAGGAGGGAGTTGACTATGAAGAAACTTTCTCGCCTGTAGCTATGCTTAAATCCATTTGGATTCTTTTATTCATTGCTGCTTGTCTTGATTATGAGATATGGCAAATGGATGTCAAGATTGCCTTTTTGAATGGCTATCTTGAGGTAAGCATCTATATGGTGCAACCAGAAGGGTTTGTAGTCAAAGGTCAAGAGAAAAAGTTTGCAAGTTGCAGAGGTCCATCTATGGACTCAAGCAAGCTTTAAGATCTTGGAACTTGAGATTTGATGAAGCGATCAAATCTTATGGTTTCGATCAAAATATTGATGAACCTTGTGTTTACAAGTACATCAAAGATAAGAAGGTGGTCTTCTTGGTTCTTTATGTAGATGGTATCCTACTCATTGGGAATGATGTAGGCGTATTATCTAAAGTAAAGAAATGGCTCGCCAACAATTTCCAAATGAAAGATTTAGGAAAAGCAAGTTATGTTCTTGGAATCCAACTCATAAGAGATCGCAAGAACAAGCTGTTGGCACTGTCTCAAGCATCGTATATCGATAAGGTGTGTATCAAATTTTTGATGCAAAACTCCAAGAAAGGTAATTTGCCTACACGTCATGGAGTTTATCTTTCAAAAGAGCAGTGTCCTAAGACACCTCAAGAGGAAGAAAATATGAGACGGGTACCCTATGCATTTGTAGTAGGAAGTCTAATGTATGCCATGTTGTGTACAAGACCTGACATTTGCTATGCGAAGGGTATAGTCAGTCGGTATCAATCCAACCCAGGATTAGATCATTGGGTAGCGGTTAAACATATTCTCAAGTATCTTAGGAGAACAAGAAACTATATACTAGTATATTCTGGTGAGAATTTGATTCCCATTGGATACATTGATTCTATTTTTCAATCAGACAAAGACACACATAAATCTACGTCTGGATCAGTGTTTATTTTTGGTGGTGGAGCCATAGTTTGGTGAAGCATCAAACAATCTTGTATTGCTGATTCAACTATGAAAGCAGAATATATGGCTGCTTGTGAAGCAGCTAAAGAAGCTATTTGCCTCCGTAAGTTCTTAAATGATTTGGAAGTAGTTCCAGGTATGGATAAACCACTCACACTGTATTGCGATAACAGTGGTGCAGTGGCAAATTCAAGAGAACCTAGAAGCCACAAAAGAGGAAAGCATATAGAGAGAAAATATCATTTGATTAGAGAGATAGTCCATCGAGGCGATGTGAAAGTTGTGAAGATAGCGTCGGAAAACAACTTTGCCGACCCTTTCACCAAGACGTTACCTGCAAATAGCTTTGAGGGACACTTGGAAGGCTTAGGTCTTAGAGACATGTCTCACCTGCTTTAGGGCAAGTGAGAGATTGTTGGGTTTGGTGCCTTAAAAGCTGTGACATTGTACATATTGTTAATAAATAAATAAAGTGACATTTATTATTATTTTGGTTGATTATATGTATTATGAATACATTTATAAACATCAAGAAAATTCCATGATTATTTATGTGACTATAAGTTTAGCATATAAGTGTTATTTGCTTAGGGATAAAATTTATAGATAATAATCTAAATAGTCCGTAATAATTAATTAAAGTTTGGAATATTTAATTAAAAATTACAAGTACAGTCCAATCTCATCTAAAATAAAATAGCCATTATCTTGACTATTAATGTAGAGACATTAGATTGGAGGTACTTTATATAATAAGATTATATAGGACTAGACCAGATAAATTATGAATCTCTAATAATCATCCGTTACAAATAGAGTATTCAAATTTATCACTATGATGATCATATATTTGACAGTCTTAATCTTGAGTATTTATTAGACTCATATTTATGACATTATGTTTTTTGACTTGCATGGTAAGATTTGTCTAAGCATAGATTATAACTTAGCATCTTGGAAACATAAAGTAATAAATGGCTGGTGTTGAGGGTTTTTTTCCCTCGATATCACGTATTGTCCGGCTCGGGCAGCCCCGGGGAGACCCAGGAACGAACCGGCACGGTTTTGCCTCCCGCGGGAGCGCGTCCCCCAGGAGTTGAACCTGTGACCTCTTGTATAAGAGGCCTTAAGGTAACTCCCAGGTACCCATCCGGCTGAACTCGGCCGCCCTGCCGAGTTCCCAGGAACGTATTGTTAATTTGCCTCCAGCGGGAGCTCGTCCCCCAGGGGTTGAACCTGTGACCTCTTGTATAAGAAGGCCTTAGGTAACCCCCAGGTACCCATCCGGTGACACCCTCTAAACATTCCAAGGGTGTTTCGGTGAGGGGACATTAAGCCCCGAGTCCTCACCAAGTCGATTCCTGTACAATGTGTTCTGGGACTTTCAACTCAAGGAAGCGTCATCACCTTTCCCCTATTTTACCTTTTAGGGTATTTGGGCCTAAAGACGTAACCGCCGCCCCTCTTCACGTCTTACCATTTCTCTATATTCAATTATTATTTATAGTCAATTTTTCTAACCATGCTTCTTAATTTATAACAACATGCGTCAATTCATTATGTTCTTCGCCGTACAATACAAGACGAGTCCATGTCATAGTTTCATATGTGATACTCATATCATAGCAGTTCAACATAGATATATATATCTTGCGGTAAAACAATCAATTTTAATTCTATAAAAACCTCACAAAAGATGAGTAATAGAGTCCCTACCTTTCAAGCTTATCACCAATCTTTTAATCCCGAAGTCAATTAACATTAGCTCCACACTCCCTTGATCCTAAGGCGTGCATAAGGACAATTTAAAACTAAAGCACAATATATAACACATTCATAAATAAATCATATGTAAATCCATTTTACTAGTGTGCCATTAAAGCTTTTATGCAAATCTCTTTTTGGATACCATAGTAAACAATTTTGTCTTAACACGATATAAAATGTATACAAGTAATCTATATGTTTTAGTCCCTAATAAGATTCGTCAATCACTTAGGATAATATTAGAAAGGTTGCAAGACATTAAAGAATTAGGTAGTGAGCAAAGATAGTTTCTTGGTTTAAGTTAGCAGCTGGTATACCATAGCAAACTGGCAGTATACTTTTGCAAAAAGGATAGGTTCACTGTCTACAATCATCACATGAGTTAACAGGTGGTTTACTTAACGTAAACGGGTGGTATATTGCCACTGGCAGGTTTACTAGTTTCTAATCTAAAAATTGAAAAATTCATAGAAAATAAAATTCAACTTTGATTTAGGCTTATGAAAGCTCGTTAGAAAGCTTACGATGTCTACTTTTTAAATATACAAACTAATTTACAAAATTAATTTTTATTTAATCCTTAAATTTCAAGAAAGAGCCACTGCCTATAGAAGTATTACAAAATTTAACAATATAAATATTCTGTCTACGACATATACACTTAGACTTTATACATATGTTCTAAAATAGCAACAAAACATATACTCAGGTTTAAAAATGTAAATTTGAATAATCCTTAAGTATAAAAAAAAATTTATACATGAAAGACTAAATTTGTTCATAAGATTCTAACCTCGGATTATGGCTAGTTGGAAGCTTAAAATAGCTTCAAAACAGGTTCCTTAACTTCGGTATTGCTGAAATTCTTGCTCAAATGGAGGTGATGGTGGCTGATTTTTATGACTGCCTTGAAGAAGTTCTCTAAGTGTTTTGCTTCAGCAAAGAAATGAGAAGAAGAGTGTGGGAACTGTGGAAGAAAAAGGAAGAAAAGATGAAGTCTTTAAAGAGAAGTGATAGAAGCAATTATAGAGGAGACATGTTGGAGCATGTCACGAAAGAAATAAAGAAAATGAGGGTCAAGAGTAGTTGGAAAAGATATCCTCATGTCTCATTTGGAGACTTTAGCGCACATAATGCCAAAATGACATTTTCGAAATTTATTAGAAGTTCCAAGGCTTTTTAGTAAACATACTAAATAAGTATGTGAGAATTTTAGAAAATTTAAAAATAGATAGAAATAAATATTGTGAAATAGATTTTAAATGAAACAAATTTTTGATTGGCACACTAAAAACTAATTTTATTACCTTAATACCCGTTAGGAGACTAACAGGTGTCACAAGTATGAACTAAAAGTACGGCAATACGTGAGAGTTTTAAGTTATAGTTTATTTTTGTTTTATATTATAGCATGTGAACGCTTTACATTATTTATAATTAAAACTATGAATTCCAATTAGGCTTTTCAATTAATTTTGAATTGGAAACTGCCACTCAACCATGGAATCAGCTCCTTTATAAATAAAATGAACAAGATTATAACATATTCTAATTCTGACAGGCGAGAATGATTGGAAGAGTGGTTTCAATCATTGTTTTTTTTCAATTCAAAGTAAAACTACTGTTTGACCTATTTATGATTCAAACTATAAATTGTTGTTCAGACTCTTGTTTTGGTTTAAATCAATTAAAGCTAACATTTTAATAAACTTATCAAACACAAGTTTAAAATTATAAATTATGATTCAAACTTTTTTTTTTTTTTGGGTTCTAACTTATTTGGGTTTCAACCATCCTCTAAGGGGGCGTTTGGTATACAGTAATCCTCATATGGGAATAGGAATCTGTAAGATTCTCATGTTTGGTATACAGTAATCTAAGTTTTGGATTCCTGGGAAACTAATTCCTGTAGGATTCAGATTACCTCATTTTGGGGTAATATGAAGCCTACCCACAAGGTGATATTCATATTCCTGAGAATCTCAAAACTATAGAAATCTCATCTTTGTTTCCATGATAATGATGATAATAATTATATTGTTATAATAATATTATTATTATAAATTAATATTTCTATGCAATATAAATATAAAAATTATATTCATATAAAATAATAATTTGATAATAATGATAATAATAACATTAACAATAATAATAAACATATATAATATATTACATATACAATATCTAAATATAATATATATAAATACTATAATAATAAAATAAAATAATGTTGTACTATTATTATAAATTAATATTAATATATGATATATATATAAATATTATATCAATATAAAACTATAATTTAATAATAAGAATAATAATAACAATAATAATAAAAACATAATAATATAATATTAATATTAATATGCATAGCAATATCAATATTAAACTATATAAATACTATTATAATAATTATAAATATAAAATATAGCAAAATATGTTTAATATTTTCTATAACAATATGTTTATTTAATGTTAATATTAATATAAATATTAATATATTATTAAGAATTGTATTATTATTATTATTTATATTCATATCAATATATTTTATATTATATACAACATTTTAATATTAATATATTGTTAAATAATAATTCTATGATTATTATTAATTAATATTTTTATATAAGATAAAGAAAGTATTATATTAATATAAAATAATAATTATTTAATAATAATGATAATAATAACATTAATATTCATAGTAATATTAATGTTAAATTATATATAATATTATTTTATTATTTATATTTATATTATTATTATTATTTAATATTAGTTCTAATATATTATATTGATACATTTAATGGTAATACAATAAATTATTTTGTCAATTATACAAGATTCCTATGTATAATCAAATACAGTAATATATTATTCCTAGAAATCTAATAAAAGATTCATATGTGCAACCAAACGTAATAATCTTAGTTCCTGGGAATCATATTCCCTACAATCATTTTCCCGGGAATATGATTCCTACTGATTACTGCAAACCAAACGCCCCCTAAAGGAATACGAAAGGGGCTTGTTTTCTTCACCTTGGATGTTGTCCACGAAGGAAGAGAAGGAATACGCAATGAAACAAATAAAGCATATTTTATCGTACAAAGGCCAGTGAGTAAAGATGACTAATGTGGTGTTTAGAAGAGTGGTAGAAACTATTGGTTAGAACTATTTTTATTATAGCATGTGAGAGTTTTATATTGTAGTAATTTTTTTATTGTTACTATAACATGTGAAAATTTTATACTGTTTATAAATAAGTTTGTGGTAAAAACTGTGTAATAAAAATTATTGCCAAACAGCCAATAAAAAGGCAATAATTATATTTCTTTTTCCTACTTCTGTCAGCAAAAGTTCCTTCTTGTTATGGAGGTGTTCTTTGAAAAAAGGACCAAAATAGGCAGAACTGACAAAAGTTGTGGCATATCAAACGTACAAATCCAAAGGAAGCCCAGTGAAGGACATGAAAATGGCAAAGCTTTGCCCTTTGGTAATAAGAGGAACGTTTTGCTACTAATTAACATGGTCGCCTTTCACATGAACAGCCGGAAAATCATCTAAAAAAATAAGAAAAGAACAATCGGGCAGAATTCTCATTGAACAAGGACAGAAACTAAAACGTAGCCGTACACAGAAGAGCAACTCTAGAAATAACACGTTGTTGAAACTTTTTGAAACACATACTTGAAAAAAAAAATAAATAGTAAATTTATGACATAAATTTTTTAAAATGTGTAAATTTTATTTACACTATAAAAAAGAGGGTAAATAAAATATTTACATTTTAAATCTATTTATTGTATAAATAAAAATTTTTTCCATTGTAAATAAGAAATATATAAATTATTTATACCATAAAATTATTTTTTACTATAAATATTTACAAAACCTACTATTTATTACAATTTATTTTGAAAAAGTGATGTTTAGTACAATTTCTCACACAAAAAATAAGAAAAACTCAAGTTTCATTTCTTTTTTCTTTTTAGAAATATAAATCCTTGATGCTGAATAAAAGTAGAATTTGGTTAATTTTCATATTTTAAAATTCAAACTTATATCTCTTTAAGAATTTATTTCGAATCATATTTATCTTTCAAGATGATAAAATTAAAAAATTAGATTTGCTTTTGAATTATAATTACTTTAGGATTTTCCTTTATACATAGAACACTCATGTTATGTTTATTTTAAGAGTTGATTAACGAATGGGTATTGATTATTGGGCTTTTACTCTTCTAGGTTCATTGAGAGTGTAAGTTGGTTGAGAGAAAATTTTGTAACAAAATTGGATTGCACTGCATGGAATGGAATGACGTAATAACGTGTTGGAAGGAAAAAAAACTAATTCTTTAGTTTGGTTGGAGTTTTGGAGTCAATACCCAAATGAGCATTGTGTAGTCTGGTTCACAATAGAATGGAATGGAACTATTGTATATTGGCAAAAACGCTCTTCACTAAATATTATTACACAAATTATGATATGATTAATAAAAAATGATAAAAAAATGTTTTATTATAAAAAAATTAATTAAAGTAAGAAAACTTAAAATATATATTTCAATGAAACAAAGAATAATATATATATTTTTAAAAATTATTTGTATTTGTTATAAGCTAGTAAACAATACACTATTCAAAAAAGAACCAATATATGTATATATATATGTCAAATTTTATGCAAAATATCACTTTTAAAAATATTTGTCATCAAAAGATACTACATAGATACCCATTATGTCCAAAAAAAAAAAAAAGGTTAATAGCATGATCCATCATGTACCAAAGTCGAGCACAATCTTAGTTATTATAAATAGTCCAAATTAAAATCAACTTTAGCACATCAAACTATGAACGGATAACTGTATCTATGTAGTAAAACGACCTCTCCTAAGTGTCACCGACAAGACGAGCTCTCAGCCATTCATCTCTTTCATTATCCAGAACACTAAAAAATATGAAATTAAAGCGTCATCTTTCATTATCTTATGAGCTACTTTATGGTACTCTATTATGCTAATGGTTAGTCTTTTGTAGCTCCTCTCCAAGTTGGCTATGTTTTTCTATCTTGCCTTCACTAAAAGCACGACTCAAACGTACCGTCGCCTTTTCAAGAACACCTGCAAGTACAAATGATAACTCTTTGAGGGCTTTATAAGCCTTTCCATTGTTTGTATTCTCTCCTTTTTTTTTTCTTTTTTTCTTTTTTTCCAAAAAAGCCTTGAGATTGAGATTGGATTGAGCTTAAAGAACACCTCACTCTTGGGATAAAGATATTAATTGTGCTTTATCCCCACCTATCATATTTTTAATGTTATTAAAAGTGTCAGCATCAGTATTTATTTCTCCTACTCCTTTTTCAAGTTCCTCAACTACGTCAGTAAGAGTCTCAGCATTCCCACTGGCGGCAGGATTTTTACCAAAAACCTTGCACGAGTCATCATATAAACACCTTAAAATTAATAGATAATTTAATTCATAATCATATAAACACCTTAAAATTAATGAAATAAATTTATAAGTACCTTAAGATATGCTTCTCGTACCCTTTTTTTGTAGTAACCGTTTTTTTCTCTGGAACATGCCGAAAAACACTACAGTTTGGCCCAATTTACATTTAATAAACAATTTGCCAATGAGTCTTAAAGGTCTTCATTTCTTGACTCAAATATGGTGTTCTCTCTCTTTATAATCCTTTATTTTGTTTCTCGTGGTTTTATTATTATTATTATTTTTTGCCTACCTTGGCTTTTGGCGAAGATGGAGTGAATTTATTTAATCAAAGCCATACTTGATTGACTTAGGAAGCAGCTTTTTCTTAGCCTTTCCACCTTCTGCCCGAGCCAACAGCCTGACCCATACACAATTTGGGCCTAACCAAATTGTACCCCGACAGTTAGCCCCCTAGTCTTTAGTCAATGTAATCGACTATAGGAGTGATCAGAGGTCAGACTTTAGTCCAACAGCACGTCACCTTGATTGAGATTTCGCATCTGTACTCGAATCATTACCCTTCCTTAGAAAATCACGATACTCAACTACCTATAACACATGTCACAATGTGATTGGAAGGCTCCAAAATATCTCTGCAGCACTGACGTATGCATTTGATTCAAAAGGACACCGCCTCGGTTTCAACAGGAATTCGAAAAGACGTGAAACCCTAGCCTTTGGATCAGATGGTTTTGAATTGATCTCAGCTGTCGATCAGTCTCTTTTGGGCAGCATATAACATACATTTTCTCTATCCTCTTTAATTTGCTTCTCCTTTTCGAACTTAAGATGATTTTCTTTTATTTTTTTCAAAGTTTTCCAGCGATTTCCAGGCAAGATTTCTTTCTTTTCTTTTGATTTTTTTTTTTTTGCAATTTTCTTTCCATAACTTTATTTCTCTTTCAATTTTGGGCTTTTTGATACCATTTTCATACCATTTTTAGAGAAAATCTGCGATTCCCTAGCCTGTTTGGCTATCATAAGTTTAGAACTTTACGAATTGCTGAGATTCTTCAGATTCTAGGATCTTCTACACGTGGTGACCAGTAATATGCTGCAAGAATCATGCTTTCCCTACGTTCTAGTTCATGATCAGATGTGTATGTTCATGCTGATAACTGTCAAGTCATGTTGATCGATCTGGTTGAACACTTAGAGAGGAGTCTTATTTACCTTCAACAACCGATGCAATATGAATACAAGTGAGATAGAGCCGATCGAACAAAATGAATTAGATTTGCACTTCTCACATCGATTGACTCACTTCATCTATTCGACATGTTTTACCATTGTGGGCCATCTGGGCCTATAAACAATTTGGGCCTAACCAAATTGTACCCCAACAGTTAGCTCCTTACTCTTTAGTCAATGTAATCGACTATAGGAGTGATCAGAGGTCAGACTTTAGTCCAACAGCACGTCACCTTGATTGAGATTTCGCATCTGTACTCGAATCATTACCCTTCCTTAGAAAATCACGATACTCAACTACCCATAACACATGTCGCAATGTGATTGGAAGGCTCCAAAATATCTCTGCAGCACTGACGTATGCATTTGATTCAAAAGGACACTGCCTCGGTTTAAGCAGGAATTCGAAAAGACGTGAAACCGTAGCCTTTGGATCAAATGGTTTTGAATTGATCTCAGCTGTCAATCAGACTCTTTCGGGCTGTATATAACATACATTTTCTCTCTCCTCTTCATTTTGCTTCTTCCTTTTCAAACTTAAGGCAATTTTCTTTTATTTTTTTCAAAGTTTTCCAGCGATTTCCAAGCAAGATATCTTTCTTTTCTTTTGATTTTTTATGCAATTTTCTTTCCATAACTTTATTTCTCTTTTAATTTTGGGCTTTTTGATACCATTTTCATACCATTTTTAGAGAAAATCTACGATTCCCTAGCCTGTTTGGCAATCATAAGTTTAGAACTTTACGAATTGCTGAGATTCTTCAAATTCGAGGATCTTCTGAACGTGGTGACCTGTAATATGCTGCAAGAATCGTGCTTTCCCTACGTTCTAGTTCATGATCAGATGTGTAAGTTCATGCTGATAACTGTCAAGTCATGGTGATCGATCCGGTCGAACACTTAGAGAGGAGTCTTATTTACCTTCAACAACCGATGCAATATGAATACAAGTAAGATAGAGCCGATCGAACAAAATGAATTCGATTTGCACTTCTCACGTCGATTGACTCACTTCATCTATTCGACATGTTTTACCATTGTGGGCCATCTGGGCCTATAGACAATTTGGGCCTAACCAAATTATACCCCAACAGTTAGTCCCCTACTCTTTAGTCAATGTAATCGACTACAGGAGTGATCAGAGGTCAGACTTTAGTCCAACAGCACGTCACCTTGATTGAGATTTTGCATCTGTACTCGAATCATTACCCTTCCTTAGAAAATCACGATACTTAACTACCTATAACACATGTCGCAACGTGATTGGAAGGCTCCAAAATATCTCTACAGCACTGCGTATGCATTTGATTCAAAAGGGCACCGCCTCGATTTCAACAGGAATTCAAAAAGAGGTGAAACCCTAGCCTTTGGATCATATGGTTTTGAATTGATCTCAGCTGTCGATTTGACTCTTTCGGGCAGTATATAACATACATTTTTTGCCTCCTCTTCATTTTGTTTCTTCCTTTTCGAACTTAAGGTGATTTTCTTTTTTTTTTTTTAAAGTTTTCCAGCGATTTCCAAGCAAGATTTCTTTCTTTTCTTTTGAGTTTTTTGCAATTCTTTCCATAACTTTATTTCTCTTTTAATTTTGGGCTTTTTGATACCCTTTTCATACCATTTTTAGAGAAAATCTACGATTCCCTAGCCTTTTTGGCTATCATAAGTTTAGAACTTTACAAACTGCTGAGATTCTTCAAATTCTAGGATCTTCTAGACTTTAGATCTTCAAAGCCTTAGATCTCCTTTGAAAAACTTGTTTCTGTAAAATTGTCAGAAGCAATCTCCATTGACTTGAGCACATGCAGTAGTAAGAACCCTTAGTCAAGTAGCAACGAAAGAGAAATCGACAAAATGATTCGTCAATAATTCATAATTGAATCGAGTTCGAGAGTCGGCAACGTTGGGACCAGCCAAGAAGCGATGAACCCAGGCGAAAAGTGAAACCAGCCAACAGGTCCTTCAAAAGGAGTTGATCAAATTGAATTGCTTGAAAAAGGGAATTATATTTCTCCCACTAAAGGAGTATCCTTTTTTTATGAAGAATCCAGAGTCCATCTTGACTAAGGGGGATTTGCTGATGATTACGTCGAAGTATGGAATCCCATCCTCGATCGAAACACGTTTGCCTTATCCAGAGTAACGAGTAGACACACAAAATGACAACTGGTTTTGTCTATACATGAAGTGGTTCGAGCTTGGTCTTCGACTACCAATTCTAAAGTTAATGATCGAAATCATCGGCCACTTCGACATCCCCATGACCCAACTCATGCTGAATGGGGTTTGACTACTTATTGTTCTTGTGGTACTGATAGAGGAGGCTAGCATCGACTTCGACATATACGACTTTCTCTGGTGCTACCAAACAACAAAAGTATGGGTCGCTTCTATTTCGTATACCAGTAGTCGAAGCAACTCATCATAGAATTCATTAACATGAACAAGCATTGGGAAGATAGATACTTCTCTATGTCGATAAACTGTGATTCTTTTGAACTTACTGCTTGATTCCCCTTCTTGTTTGCTTTTGGTCACATTGGTTAGCATCAATACTTGTATTTATTTCAAACAGTAATTCCAACTAATCTTAAACGCTGTCTTTCTTTGCAGATTACGTGCTGAATCATCCAGCTCTAATCGGTGATAGGTTTTAAGCAAGATTAGATGCACTCCTCGCTTTAAAGGGATGGACTTGGGCTGAAATCTCGCAACCCAATGACTCGAAAAGTCGTCAATTTGGAAGTGCTTTAAAGAAATCCCAACAGGTATTCCTATTCGATTTCCAAAATGAGTCGATTGGGCTTTTGTAGGCTGTGGTGCACTTTAACGGCTATATGGTCCATCCAAATATATTACTCCTCTATCTGACAAAGACGTTCTTCTCACAGAAGCCACATTATTAACCATGAAGCAACATGAGGAAGAAGAAAGCTACCGACAGAGTAGCAAAGAAAAAGAAAATTGAGGTTGGTGAGCCTTCAATTTGAGAAGAACTAGTTCCGCTTGTCGACACTTTCGAACTCCCTCTGTCGCCTCCGTTCGTCATTCAGCACCTAGCATCCAAGACAAGGAAGGTGATAGAATCTTCCGCTCTTACCGAAGATGTCGAGTTGAGGAGAGCTGATAAAACACTCGATGTTTTTAAAGATGCCAGCATTCTTCAAGATAAAGATGCGGCGTTGAGAACGTCAAGGAGTTTTAACTTCAAATGCGATGAGGACACTTTCGACGGGAAGTCTTTCATGTGGCTAGGCAACAAATCGACATTGGCTCTTGGACAGGTAAAATATCGAATCCTATTTAAAATTTAAATAGGTCTGCTTCATCGGTTCATGCCGAACCGCTTTACTTTATAGGCCCTTTAATTCACAACATATTCCTCAACAAAGCCACCTTCAAGTACAAACAAGCAATTCAAAAAACTAAAAAGCTTGAAGAGAAGCTTGCGAAGGCCGAGTCTAAAAGGGACAACAAGAAGAAGAAGATGAATGATGTTGTCGAAGCATTGGCAAGGTCGAATGAGAAAGTTCTCAACCTCAAAAGTAGCCTTTGTCTAGCTGAGGAGAAGGTCGAAAACTTAAAGAAAACAGTAGAAGCCAAAGACAAAGACATCAAGGAAATCAAGGAACAATTGCTTGAGGTCTATGGCACTTTCTCCTTCAAAAGCATGGCTCGAAGCTCTAATGGAGTTCAAGTCAGGGAAACTCAGTGCAGAGGCGATTAATAAGGAAATCAAGGAACTAAGGGAGCTGCTATCCCCAGGTGACTCCAATACATAGACTGTCGATGCAAGCAAGTCAGTCCGTGAAGAAGTATCGGTTGAGCCTTCTATACCTGAGACTAGACAAGAAATGTTGATAACAGGTGGCGAAGTCGTCAAACCCCCATTGGTCGAACCAGCTGAGGGTAAGATTGTTCGAACCGTGGAGGGGGAAGACTTTACAAAAATCTATTTCGTTGTTCTTTTGTTTCTCTATATTTGGACAATTTGTACCCTTATTTGAACTTCTTGTATCGAGCAACTTTTATTTTCTTGAATATGGAACAAAGATTTGCTTTGCATGAGTACAACTTTGAATTACTCATACTCTGTAACATAATTGGAGATCGAGCACTTAATTGAACTCGACAAAAAAATTATACCACCTTTATCAATAGGTGGCAAATTGTTTAGCATGTTAGTGAAATGCCATAAGAATGACGAATCACGGTAATAGTATTTAATTAAACCTAGAAGAGTCAATATGTATCAAACTGAGTCGTTATGATGGCGATATCAAACTCTTGATTGAGCCATGTATTGGCCTAAACCAAGTAGATGGCAATGTGAGATCAAACTCTAAGAGAGTTGATCGAACTCAATGTTTGATTAAACCATGAAGATGGCAATGTGAGATCAAACTCTAATAGAGTTGATTGAGTCTAGTGTTGGATTGAGCCATGAAGATGGCGATGTGAGATCAAACTCTAAGAGTTTATCGAATTGACATTGGTGTTAAGCCATGATGATGGTGTGAGTTTGTTCGATAAGGGCGAGTTTGGATCGAATTGATCGAGTCCAAGATATGATTAACTATGGTGTTGTGTATCTAAAGTTGGATCGATTTGATTGAGTTGAAACTTAAGCCATGAACATGGCATTGCATAAGTGGATTTAGATCGAGTTGATCAAGTCTGAACTTAAGCCATGAAGATGGCTTCTTAGGAGTGAATTCGGGACGAGTTGATCATGTCCAAAGTTAAAGCCCTAGAAATGGCAAACAAAAATCAGATTAAGTTGGTCTGAGAATTTGTTGATGATTATCCTGTCAAAATAACATTTGAATTAATAAAGCGGCTGCACTCGTTATAGTTCACGAGCTACCTACATACCCATGTGTAGGGATCAAACCGAATATAGTTCAATTACATCAAACATAAAAGAAAGCTGGAATAAATTTGAAAGATTCAAACATAATACTTCCTCAAGTGGTGTGCATTCTAACTTTTGTTAATGACCGATTCGTCGAGTTTTTCCAACTTGTAAACCCCATCTTGAACGATAGATTGAATTCGATAAGGACCTTCCTAGTTAGCCACCAATTTCCCAGCATAAACTTCCTTGGTAATCTAAAAGACTTTTTTGAGTACAAGTTTGCCTTCCACAAACTTTTTGACTTTCACCTTCTAGTTGTAAGATCTGGCAGCTGCTTGTTGGCAACAGCCAAGGCAATAAAAGGCATTATCCCTCTTTTTGTCTATCAAATCCAAAGCGTCTCGCATCATTTCGTCATTCTTTGCTTTGTTTAGGAGTGAGTAATCGACACAAAGATCTCGAGCGACTACTTCTGCCGAAATGATAGCTTCTGTTTCGTACACGAACGAA
Source organism: Artocarpus heterophyllus (assembly GCA_025403435.1). NCBI lineage: Eukaryota > Viridiplantae > Streptophyta > Magnoliopsida > Rosales > Moraceae > Artocarpus > Artocarpus heterophyllus. The sequence goes on from CM046338.1 coordinate 33,007,411, forward strand.
AAAGGAGATTCGCCAGTCGCCCTTCTTGGAGTCGTTCAATAGGCCCACAACACCATGGGGAGTTCCTTAACCTAATGCCCTTTCGTGGCATCTAGTTTCTTCTTTAGGTTCTTCACGATCGTCTTGTTCGTCGCTTCCGCTTGTCCATTTTCTTGTGGGTACCTTAGTGTGGAGAAGCTTAAAACAATGTCTCAATCGCGACAGAACTTTTTAAAGGACGCATAAATAGATTGGGAGCCATTGTTGGTGACGATCTCTCTTGGCACTCCAAATTGACAGATAATATTCCTCCAAATGAATCTTTCGACATCTCACTCTCTAACATCTGCAAATGCTTTTGTTTCGACCCATTTAGAAAAATAATCCGTAAGAATAAAGAGATACTTGACTTGCCCAAGAGCAGGAGGAAACGATCCGACAACATCCATCGAATACTTCATGAACGGGTATGGCGAACTGATCAAAGAAAGTTCCTTAGTGGGTTGATGAATGGTAGGCACCTGTCTCTGACAGCTGTCGCATTTCCTAGCGAAGTTCTCACAATCGCTCTGCATGATTGGCCAGTAGAAGCCTTGCCTTTTAACTTTGTTACATAATGATCTTCTTCCTAAGTGGTTGCCACACGAGCCTTCTTGTATTTTGCAGATGACTTTCTCAACTTCATCATCCCCAAGGCAACGGAGATGATGACCTATAAAAGAGCGCCTATAGAGCTTCTCGCCAATCAAGCAGTATCTTACAGCTTGAACTTTGATATTCTTGGCTATCTGTTTGTCTTTAGGTAACCACCAGTCACGTATGTACATTTCAATAGGAGTCCTCCAATTGTCCCTTGGGTCCACATAGTTTGTCTCTTTGGCCAACTCGATACTCAGATTGTGAATTCGTTCCAAAGGGATTATTCTTTTCTCACTGACTTCGACTGAAGATCCCAAATTGGCAAGTGCATCAGCTCTAGAGTTCTATTCTCGAGGGACGTGTTTCACTTTGAAATGATCAAACTAGGCCCTAAGCTTGCTCACCAGCTTCAGGTATGAAAGCATCTTCTCGTCCCTGGCTCATAGTCTTTGTTTATCTAGCTAACTATCAATGTGGAGTCACTTTCCACAACAAGTTCAAAAGCCCCTAGCGCAGCAGCAAGCCTTATAACAGCAACCATAGCCTCGTATTCGGCTTCATTGTTCATAGCTTTGAATCCCAATCGAAAACTTTGCTTGATTTCCTCACCAGTTGGTGACTTCAATAGCACTCCTACACTTGATCCCTTTTCATTGTTGGATCCATCGACTTGCACGGTCCATCACTTTGATCCTTGCTCGTTTGGCCTGTACATCAATTTCACGATAAAATTTGCAAGCACCTAAGCTTTTAGTGCCATCCAAGGTCTATATTCTTTGTCAAATTTGTCAACTCCACGACCCATTTTGTCAGTCTTCCGGAGATGTCTGGTTTATGCAGGATAGCTCGCATCGGGTAATAAAACAACATTACAATAGTATGGCCTTAAAAGTACAGACGAAGCTTTCAAGCTGACATGATAAGTGCAAGGGCAACCTTTTCAACAATAGAGTATCTTGTTTCAACATCCAGGATAGTATGGCTTACGAATAAAACTGGTCTTTGGACCACATCTTCCTCTCGACTAGGGCTAAACTCACTATAGTTTCTGAAACAGCCAAGTACAGATAGAGTGGCTCTCCATCTTTGGGCTTCTAGAGGATCGACATAGTGGTCAAGTATCTCTTCAATTCCTAGAATGCTTCTTCGCATCGTTCATTCCATTTGAACTTCATATTTTTCTTGAGCAACTGAAAAAACAGAAGGCATCTGTCCACAGACCGGGCTATGAATCGACTGAGTGTGATGACTAGATTAGTAAGATTCTATATTTCTTGGCAATGGCATCAATTGGAAGGCTTTTATTTGGTCTAGATTCACTTCGAATCCTCACTTCGTCACAAGGTAACCTAGGAACATACCGTTCGTCACTCCAAAAGTATACTTCTCTGGATTCAGCTTCATGCCGTATTTTTGAAGAATATCAAAGCATTCTTGTATATGTTGAAGGTGGAGGTGGACCTGCAAAGACTTAATCAACATGTCATCAATATACACTTTCATATTCTTACTAATTTGCTGTCTGAACATCATGTTGACCAGCCTCTGGTAGGTGGCTCCCGCGTTCTTTAACCTGAAAGGCATAACCTTGAAATAGAAAATCCCCTACTCAGTAATAAAAGTGGTCTTCTCTTGGTCATCTGGGTGTAAAAGGATTGGTTGTAGCTAGAGAATGCATTGAGAAAGCTTAAAATTTCATGATCAGCTGTTGCATCGACAAGTTGATTGATATGTGGCAAGGGGTAACTATCTTTTAGGCAGGCTTTGTTTAAATCCATGAAATCAATGCACATCTGCCACTTTCCATTTTCTTCTTCACAATCACCATGTTGGCAAGCCAATCCAGGTACTGAACAAGACTTATAAACCTGGCCTCGAGCAGCCTTCTCACTTCATCCTTCACGATATTGTTTTGCTCAATTTTGAGTTTTCTTCTTTTCTGCGATATAGGTCTGTGTTCTGGATCGACATTGAGTCGATGTGAGATTATGCTTAGATCGATTCCTAGCATATCTGCATGGGACCACATGAAACAATCGTTATTAGCTTTAAGGAAATCAATAACTTGGGATTTTATCTCGGGGTCAAGTTATTACTCGATCTTCATTATACGTCTTTCATCTTTCGGATCGATTTGAACTTCATCAAGCTGCTCTAAAATCGATTCGACGTAGCCTTGATTACTCGATCCGTCCTGCTTTGGTGTCTATAATTGCTATAAAGCGTTCTTTTGCTTCATAGCAGTAGCATAGCAGCTCTGTGCTGCTTCCTGACTTCCTCGTATCTCTTTGATCCCTCGCTTCGTCAGGAACCTGATATGCTAGTGGTACGTTGATGGGATGGCCTTCATGGCGTGTATCTAGGGCCGCCTGAAAATGATGTTATACCCCAAAGGGTAATCTATAACAAGGAAACTCATCATCTTATTTTCACCCGCTGAGTAAACCGGGAGTTTGGTTCTCCCAATGGCTGTTGTCACTTCACCATTGAAACCTACCAATGACGTGGTAGATTTTTTGACCTCTTCTTCTTTGATTTCCATCTCTTTTAGCGTTGAGAGGAATAAGATATTGGTAGAACTTCCATTGTTAACCAATATTCTACCAATTTTGCAATTCGTGATGTTGAGCTTAACAACCAAAGCATTGTCATATGGAGTGTTGAGCCTGAATGCCTCGTCACTTTGAAATGAAATAATGTGCTCACCGTATTCATCTGTTATCGGGCTGACAATTGCTTGGCTCATTTATTGTTGGTGAGCCTTCATCTGGTTTGCGGAATCACCATTAAGAATAGAGCCTCCATAAATGGCTCCGATGACCTTCCTAACTATTGGTGGCGATGGCATCTTGTCTTAGGTTCAACGATCCTTCTGTCCTCCTCTTTCTCTGTCAAACTAGTAGACTTTCCTTCCTCTTTTGGACAAATACTCTTTCAGATGTTCCTTTTTAAACAGTTCTACAATTTCTGACCACAATGCCTTGTAGTCAACCGTCAAATGCCTCGTATCTCAATGGAACTTGTAGTACTTTGACTGGTCACATGAACAGCTTAACGCCATCTTGCCTGGCCATCTAACATAATCTTTTCCCTTAAGCTGTACAACAAGTTCCGTTGGGGATATGCTCAAGGCGTACTTTGGTGGCAAAAATGTCCTATTTGCCTTGGTTTCTTTTCCTTTCTCCTCCATTCCTTTTTTGCAGGCGCCCTTGTCCATCCTCTTCGGTCCGTCCGCGGTTTTTGTTGTCTCTCCCCCCATCTAGTCTAATCTTGGCTTTTGGCCATTTCTTGTTCGCATCGCTTGTTTTCCTCTTCCAGATTGATCCATCCTTTTGCCCTATTCAAAGCTTCCTGGATAGTCTGCGGGTAATCAAAGCATATGTTGTTCTTGAAAGAGGATTTGTGTAGAAGTCCTTTCTTCAGTGCTTCTTGAGCTGTTCCACCTTCCAAATCTGAAATCTTAGAGAATGTCTTACTGAATCTTTTAATATACGCTAGTAGGGATTTGCCCAGGCTTTGAATGACTAACCATAAGTCTTTGGTGGTCTTGCCAGCCTTAATGTGTGCAGAATAGGCTATGACGAACGAATCTGCTAGTTCTTCAAAACTATCGATCAAGCCAGTGGGAAGATTACTAAATCATCGAAGAGCTAACCCCTAGAGACTTTACACGAACAATTTGCACATCATTTCGTCAAGGATCGAATCCGGTATGCTTGTTGCACTGACTACATTCTTGCATTCAATAAATGATTATTAGGATCGGATGTTCCGTCGAAGCAAGCGAACATAAGATTTCCATACTTCGGTGGTACAACTGAAGTGATTCTCCTTGTAAATGGGTTTCCCAAATGTTCTTCGAGATGTCATCCAATGCTGATGTTTTGCTCATTGCTTTCGAAACCTTCTAGTCAATCTTCTCCTCTACAAGCTTAGTGTTCTGTTCGAGCATCTCTTTCATCATCTGCTGAATTGACTCTGGAGTTAACAGAGTCTATGTTGGCATATCTTCAAATCTAACGGTTGGTTCAACCGTCCTTTCGGTTTTATCTACTACATCGTTTTGTCGACTTGATTTCGTGTAAACATTCACTATTGTCGTAGCCATTGCTGTAGCAGGCGTTGATGCAACTATCAAAGTTGCTGGTCGTTACTGGGGTAGTTGCTAGTGTTGGAGTTGAGGGTGTGTACAATGGTTGCATCCTACTAATCGGGCTATAGGCGGATTACTGTCTACCTTGCTGTGGCTTCTGAAATTGCCACTATGCCATCCTTGATACTAGGTATGTCGAATACCCATAGAACGGTTGATAATAGGATAATGAGGCCATCTGTAAGCTCTGATAACTAATTTGGCTCCTCAAGGCCGAATTCTTAATGCTGAGTTGCTCCAATCTTCTATTGCATTCTTGAGAACGAGTTGCCTGCTCCTAGAGCATTCTCTTTAGAGCTTCCACTTATGCCGTTAGGGCTTCCATCTATGGGTTGACCTAGGGGAGTTATAGTCTCTTCATTTGGAGTTTCAGGAACATGCTGGTTGTCAGTATTGTCAGCCATTTGCAATTGAGCTAGAGATCCTAGAGTTGATGATCTGAAGGCCCCACGGTGGACACCAAACTGTAGACGGTTTATCTCCAATCAAATATGAAAAATGTTAATTTGGATTGTTTCTATTTTATTTAAGAAACTTGGGTCCTCAAATTATCGTTAATTGGACCTATTAACTCTTAAACAAAGGTGTAAGATCAAACTACAATGGAAAGAATAAAATAATACTATAAAAATAAAAATACCACATGCAAAATTTAGAGTGGTTCACTATGTTAAAAGAGCTACGTTCACTGTACTTCACTATAATATAATTTTTGGGTATAGATTACAAGAGAGCATAAAGAAAAGATGAGAATTCAATTCGGTAGAGTTTCTGCATGCTTTTTTCTATATCTCTCACAATAAAGAAGCTATCCCTTTATATAAAGCAATGATGAGCCGCCACCTCCAACCGTCTGACAGAGTAGAGTGATGCGTTGTGGGTAATGTAATAGTGGGACACGTGGCGACGCATAATATGCTACAAGAATCGTGCTTTTCCCACGTTTTGGTTCATAATCAGAGGTGTAAGTAACCACCAATTCGTGCTAATAACTACAACTCGTGGCGATCGATTTGGTCAGACATTTAGAGAGGAGTCTGATTTGCCTTCAACAATCGATGCAATATGGATACAAACAAGATAGAGCTGAATGAATGAAATGAATTTGATTCGCACTTCTTACGTCGATTGACTCACTTCGATCTATTTGACACGTTTTACCACTGTGGGCCGTTTGGGCCTGTAGACAATTTGGGCCTAACCAAATTGTACCCAAACAAGGCTCCAGTGGTGGCTCAAGGAATTTTGTCCCTTGGAGAATTCTTCGACGCCAAAATTGTTCTTTTCTTTCTTTCTTTTCTTTTTAATTATGTTATTTTAGTTTTGTTATAGTTGAAGGGGATTTCAAAACCCTAGACATAATTTTATGATTAATTTATAGAATTATTTTTCGGTATTTCAATTGAGATTGTGTATGTTTTTTCTATAATTAATGTTCATGATTATTTTCTTTGTTTTGTTTAGGTGGCCAACTAAATAGGACTAGAATTTAATCTATTGCTAGATTGAAATATTTGATTCATAATTGTCTTGTTATTGTAAGCATTAGTAGCGAATTGTGGTCATTGATTATGGTCAAGTTCTCGTATATTTGCATGTAGAATGTAACCTAGGTTAAATGATCCAAGCTTGTATGATTGTTGCCTTGATCAACCTATCTTTCTCATCTTAATGCTTTCGTTACATTAAATCTAAAAAGCTTGTTCTAGATTGTTTAGTGGAAAGAGGTTTAATAGGGTGACTTGTCTTATTAAATCTATACACTAAGAAAAGATTGAGATAACAGAGCTTGTTGTTATCTACAGTTGATAGTTTCGATGGTAGATTGAAATGATTTTGTGATTGATTGATGATTATTATTTAGTGGTAGAGAATGATTCTTTAATCAGTTTCGTCATTATTGTTTTGTATTTATTTATTTTCTTGTCTTTTTTATTAATTTAGTTTATATTCAAAAACCCTCCAATTGTGTTATCTTTACTGTGTCTTAGGTTTTTAGAGTCAATAACTAATTAATTAGACCTAATTCTCTACGGGAAAGACCACTACTTATTACTACACTTACGAACGACGATGTTTTAAGTAAGATAAATTTGGTGTTTTCTTCGAGGCCTAGCATGGTGACTCCAAATTGCAACAATATGTGGTGAAGTACCGTCGGTCAGTCCCTATCATGATGGAACTCGAGATTCTCTCTCGACCACCACGGGTCACGACTTTGCGAGACAGGTCATCGTAGATCGCGATTTCTTCATGCCCTTATGGGTTATGGTTTGTTGATTCGCTGCCCAATAGGAAGGGTTCATGATGCCTTAGCCCCTTCTGTCTTCGTTGGTTCATCGAGTGTGGGTTGCAACACCTCAGCTCCCTTTGCTTCGTGGTTTTGTCGAGTGTGTCATGATGCCTCGACCCCCTTTGCCTCTGTGGTTCGCCCACGTTGCAGATTCGACCTAACGAGAGGTTGTGATGGTTTTTGTTGCTGCTGGTTGCAAGGTTGGCGACTGATTCCGACGTGGGTTATAAAGGCGACAACAGAGTCACAAATCGTGTTGGTAGGGTCGGCTCTTCTGTGTCGATTACTCTGTATTTGTTTTTGTTTTTGTTTTATTTTTTAAGTTTTCTTAATATATATATTTTTTATATTTGTTATCCAAAGAAAAGTTATGATTACATATAGTTGTGTCTATTTTTGTTTATGTGCGATTGTAATTTTAGACCATACATTTTTAATGTAAGGGCCAAAAAAAAGTCATATGGTCGAGAATATTTTAGGCATTCTCATTATAGTCTACTCCTTAAAAATTACACTTTACACTAATTAGACACCCAATTTTTTTAACGAAAGGTGAATATCGAGTGGGTTTGGGGTTTTTTAAAATCTTAACTCACCCAATCAAAGTTTGGACGAGTTGATTTTAAATTTTAACCCACCTAATCAACACAAAGTTCAAAACAAACCCACCCAATTAAAGTTTGGGTGGGTTAGATGGGTTGATTAGGTTGAGCAATATAAAAGAAAAAAGAAATCAAAACTAATAGTTAAATCCAAAATGAATCAAAAAGCTAAAATTCATAAGATATTGGTCTTATAAAGGTCCAAATTTGTCTTAATAAATTAAAACCAACAAAAGGATAAAGGCTCTGTAACAAAAATTTAAATCAAATATGTTAAGTTATAAACTAACAAATAAGCCATAATAGAAACTAATACAACAAATTACTAATCTTCAATCTTAAGCATTTCTAGTCAAATATCCTCAACATTTATAAGGCAAGAACCATCATCTTACATAAAAATAAGAAGCTTCTATTAATGTAAATATAAAACAAATAATAAATGTATACTTTTTTTTTTTTTTTGTAAAATGTATTTGTCAACCTCTCACGGATGCAAGCAAGAGGATTTATAAAAAAAATAAAAAATAAGACGAACCAAAATAATACACCAATTCTAGAAATAATACACGTCAAAATGTATTTTTTAGATTTGTGCATGTGTAATTTGTAAATTAAAATAATAAATATATAATATAAATAATTTATATATGTAAAAATAGATTAGTGGTTCAGGTTATGATGAGCTAGAAAAATCCTAATTTGAACTCACCTAATAAGACCTCATGTTAGCTTGAGTTAGATTAAATTACTTATCATGTTTGTCGACTTCAGGTTATTTCAAGTTAGATTGGGTGGGTTTATTCGGTTGTCGAGTTTTTTTCTTCGCCCTTAGTTTCCACAAAGGGTGAACAAAAAATCGACAATTCGACGAATCCGGTCTAACACATCCAATGAAATCTGAGATAATTTGAATCCAATGAATATGAATAAGAATTTGCCTTAACCCGCCCAATTTGATTTTTCATTGGATGGATTTAGGTTAAGGTTTTTAAAATCCGAGATAATCCGAACCTACCTAATGTAAATTTATATGGAAAATATTTATTATATATATTTAACATTGTAATTTTAATATAACCTTATATTTAAAAAAACCTTTATTTTCTTAAAAAAATTAACATAATTTATAAAAACTTATTCTCTTTGGTTCCAGCCTTTTATTTTTTATTATTGTTATTTTTTTACTTTCTAGTTTCTAACTTCTAATATATACTACTTACTATACTACACAATTCCTTTAAAAGAATAAAAAATAAAAAGACTTCACCACCTTTTGCTCCCGTATGAACACTTGACACCCTGTTTATATTTCATTCACAACCCTACCGATCTAAATATCTATTTTTTTCACTTCAAAGTCTAAAAAACACCTCTCTCGTTTCATTCTATTACCGCCAATCTCCACATCCACAACTCTCTTTCATCTGATCTTTTTCTCGTCGACATTATCGGCCCTTAGGTATTTATTTTCTTATTATGTTTTGTTTGTTAAGTACAGCTTATATATTTGAGTTTTGTTAAATGTTTAATATATGGTGAATTTTAGGTTTTTTACTTTATATATTTTTTATTTAGATAAATTATTAGTTTAAATTTTTTTTATAGTACTCAATTTGACTAACACACTAGTTTTATCTAAATTTTAATTGAATAGGTTATTATATTTAAATTCAAACACATCCAAACTTTGATTAAGGCTTTGATAAGTGGTTTAAAAAATTCTGTAACACCATCCAACCCACCGATGATGTTGACCCCTGTTTCCACAATGAAAATGATTTTCTATTTTATGGGCGTCCCTCTTCTGGCATTTTTCATACTTCCCACTGTCGCTCACCCTCTCACTCACTCCCACTTCCTCCCCTTCTCTATGCACTCGTTCACACACTCTCTCTTTCTCTCTCTAGGGCTCTCGTTTTAGCTTTAGCTTCTCCCCCAAAACCCTACTGCTCAATTCCCATGACAGTTTCTTTCTCTACAATTTCCAGAACCAGAAACAAGAACATCAGATCTGCAATATTTTCAATATCAAAGCTGTTATGCACCACTAACTTGTAAATTTTCCGCTTCCAATTATTCAGAAGCAACTATGTCCAACTCCGACCCTAAATCAAGGCCCAGGCCAGGCCCATGGCCGCCGGCGCCAGAAAACTCCGCAATGCCGCCATCGTCTTGGGCCACGAGGACGGGATTCAGGCCCAAGTTCTCCGGCGAGACCAATGCCGGCGATTCGGGCCAGATATCGCTCCCTCCCAGGCCGGCCTCCAGGGAGTGCGACGCGGCCCAGCCTGATCTTGAGGCGGGCCGGGCACGACCAACGCCCCCTACAGTGAACGGTCAGCCGGAGAAGGAGAAGGCCCAGCAGGCGGCGAAGAAGAGGAGCGGGTCCGGCCACGGCGGAGCGAATGGAAATGCTGCTCAGACTCCGGCGTCGGCGGAGGCTCCAGCAGCTCAGCAGCGGCGAGCAGTTCGGAGCGAGGAGGCAGTGGATATTTTGCCGCAGAGTGGGGCTGAGGATGATGGGGTAATGGGTAGGCACTCTCATATGAAGTATGAGCTCAGAAATACACCTGGACTAGGCAAGTTTATCTTCTTCTTCTTCTTCTTCTTATTCAAGTTTAGTGCTTAATTGGATGGATAATTCGAGATGGGTATTTTGGCAGAATGTATAGTTCTTTGAATAGGATATGTTTTTCCTTTTGTTTTGTTTTGTTTTGTTTTTTTGGTTGTTTGGAGCAATAGTGAATGTTCTTTCTTTTTTTTTTTTTTGGGTGAGAATTATAGTGAAACAGTTATGTTTTTGGTTGACATTTTCCTAAATTATTATTTTTAATTTTAAAGGAAGGTACTCTAATTTGGGTGATAAAAAAGTTCAGTTTATGGATAATTTTAAGTGGGCAGTTGGTGGTTTGCTGTGTGTGGTTTTCTTAAATTTTTTAAAGGTTTTTCTTTTTTTGTGTATGATGATCTTTCGGAGATGATGTGGATAATTTAATACTTTAAATATACTTCTAAAAGGGTAAGAAAGGAGTAATGACTGTGTTTCTAGCAATGAAAATTCTACTTCAGGTCATGTGTTTATATGAAGTATGGGCTTAGGGCTACGCCTGCGTTGGTAAAATTTTGTTCGAAAGGAGATTTTTTAGTTTACTAGGAGATAATTCAAAAATGGACATTTGGTTAAATTTTTAGCTTTGATTGGATTTATTGAAAATCATAATGGGTCATGTCTTTTTTGGAATCATTTTGGAGCTAAAGTGAATAATTAAACACTTCGAAAGTACTTTCAAACTAATATTTCTGTGTGCATGATTTCAGTTCCAATTGGTCTATATGGTTTACAGCACTACCTTTCGATATTGGGTTCATTGATTCTCATTCCTCTTGTCATAGTTCCAGCAATGGGTGGCACCCCTGTGAGTCGTTAGTGCAATTCCTTGAATATTTTCACGTATTTATTTCTATTTAATTAAGAATAGAGGGTGGATAGATTGATCTGACAGGATTTAGTTGGTGTAGGAGGACACTGCTAATGTGGTATCAACAGTGCTCTTTGTGTCTGGAGCAACCACGCTGTTGCATACATCTTTTGGTTCAAGGTTGCCGTTGATTCAGGGTCCGTCGTTTGTTTTCCTGGCTCCTGCCTTAGCAATTATCAACTCCCCGGAATTTCGAGGACCCAACGGAAATGTATGCTTCAATTCTTTTGCTTTTGATAACTGATGATATGCAACTATGTTATGTGGTTCTTTTGAGTTATATTTAGCTCCGCTACAATGGAAAATACTTGTGACTATTTCCACCTAAAAATGTAATTATGCATCAGTGATTCATGGGAGTTTTTTTTTGCAATAAACAAGAGAACATTGACTATAGGTTCATTGGAGTAGTAGTTAGATAGGTAACATATGTTTATAGATTGAATAGCTGATGCTTTACAGCTAGTATGATTAGTTGTTGGATTATCAACTTCCTTTGTTCAAGATCGAGTTTTTCAGAAGGGAATAATGTAATTTAATATTTAAGGACATGGAAATGTTGAACGCTTCCAAGCAAGATGACAAAACTGTGCAACATATATCGTGTTGCATCATGTTTTGAACTTTTATGTTCCCATTATAGGCTACATGAAACTAACTGTGCTAAGTTTGTTATTTGAAGAAAGACATTGAATTTGTGCTTCGTCTTAGGAATAAAACGGTATGGGTCTTTATAATTTCTTTTAATTTTTTTTTCAAGTACTACTGTTGATTAACGTTTCCAATCATTGACTTTTGCAAGCTTGTTTATCCTACTAAGTTTAATTGAGATCTTATTTAATCATTCAACACCAGAGTTTCAAGCATATCATGAAGGAGCTACAGGGGGCTATAATTATAGCTTCAGCTTTCCAAACATTACTTGGATATAGTGGATTGATGTCATTATTTTTGAGGTATGCTTTGTATGTTTGTAGTTTTCCCCTGATTTCTATGGTTTTTGGCAGAAAAAAACTAGAAGTCTGTTCTTTAATGTTTTATAGAAACGCTTGCAATATCATGAGTATGTGAGAGTCAACGACAATATTTTGTCCATTAAATTGTCAACTAGAATTTAATTGCTTTTTTCCTATTTACAATGGATCGATAATGAATGTCAAATTGTTTATTGGTCTCCTCTTTATTGAAATATTTTTCTTCCTACATGTACGGGTCTAGTTATTTGTTGTGACTGATTTGATGTTAAAAGGGCTGAAATATTTATGGGCATGAAAAGGATGCATATAAAATGGAACATGCGCCATAAGTTTCTTGTATACCAATCTATATTTTTTTGTTTAATTATTTTGAGAGTGATATTAAAAGAAGAAACCGGATTGATTCATCATATTTGTATCAGCTCAGATTCTTCAGTTTAAAAAGGATACACAACTAGCTTCAAAATTTTCTTTTGGTAATTGAGATTATATATATTTTCACTAAGACAATATACAGAGGAAGAAAGTAAAGATAACCCATGCTCAGTATTCTGAAGCCCTATTGACATTTCAGTATTTTCTAAATTTCTCTCTATGACCCCTGGAGCAAAAATGATTTGTCCTATGACAAACAGTCAGGAATCCTCCTTGTGAACTTGGTGTGTCCTAAGGGCAAAGCATACGTTCAAATGAGCTAGTTATGGCACTCAGAAGTTATCAACAATGAGTATACATTCATTAGTACTATTCTCTCTGGAAATTGTCTGCTGTTAAAAGTTGATCCCAAAATTTGCATGCTAAAATAAAAGCCATTTGACTGGGTTCTTTTGTGTGTTAATTCTCGTCCATGTCAAATACGCCTCATGTCTTTACAGTGAATACAAAGTCTTCCCTTCAGACTTCCTTTATATGGTCCGTCCTTGTTTAACGATATATGAGCAAACAGTTCAGTGTTTTCTTTCTTTCTTTCTTTCTTTCTTCTTCTTCTTCTTTGTTTTTTGTTTATGTTTTTTTTTAAAGACAAAACATTGTGGGAAATTAGGTAAATGGCCTATTTTTGGCCACCTTTGTAACTAAATGATTGAACTTTTCAAAAATTAGAGAAACGGCCAAGCTTTTTGGAAATTGGGGAGATGTTCCTTTATATGTTATATATATATATATAGCAGTATATCACTGATAGACACTGGTACATTATTGATGTATCTCATTAATTAACTCTAGTACATCACTAATTAACTATAGTTTATCACTAATAATTTGGTTAACCATTGATATATTAATGATTTATCATTGACAAACCGGTAAAATATTAAGTGAAATTGGTCAATCACTAACTAATATTAATTAATCATTTATAAACCACCTAGTTAATCAATAATAAACCATCAAGTTAATCAATGATAAACCACAAAACAATAAATTAATTGTACGTCTCATTGATGCAAAAAAAAAAAAAAAAAAAAAAAAAACTTAAAAAAGGACAATATACCCCCAGATCGGTCAAGGTGAAAGGATATCTTTCTATGGCATTGTCACATGCAGTTTAATCTCAAAAGTGTATTTCTTACCAAGAAACTTTTTGATTGTATTGTGGGGATATTACAATGACAAAAACACTTTGGTCTCGGGTCCCATTTGGTGCTTTTCATCCAGTGCAATCTGGTATTTGGTAGTGTCACTTAGCCCTTCTTTGCGTGTTGGTTTTAGAGAGTTGTCTTATGTTGACATTTTGTTGCTATCGGCCTTCATGTTCATGTCAATATAGGGTAGACTTCGATAGTGTTTATATCTGTTAATTCTATCCAGAGTTTTCCACTAATCCCAAAAAAAAAAAAAAAAATCTATTAAGAATTTCTGATTGTTTTAATATTCTTTTAAGTTCTTTTACTTGCCATTTTTTTTTTGTTGAAAATAATTATAAGTAATCTCCCTTTTCCTGTGCAAATGAATATACTATGGTTCCGATACTCTATGAATCTTTTACTGCTTGGTTTGTGAACCACTGTGGTCTTTCTTTTTAATATGGTTTGGTTTGTTTTTTTAATCATCTTTTATTCTGTTTTGTGTTTGTGTTCTTTTCTTTTCATTGTTGTTGTTGTGCTTGGAAAGGAAACTTGAACCTTGGCCAGACTTGTGGAACAGGATACTTTTGTCAGCTGCCTCTTTGGTGAAATAATCACTGTAGCTTTAGTTTGTATCACAATTGTGCACTGTATTAAATATTTGACTGGTTTCGATGAATAAACATTTGCAGATTTGCCTTTGCTTTTCAGGTTGATCAATCCCGTTGTTGTTTCACCAACTATTGCTGCTGTTGGACTTTCATTTTACAGTTATGGTTTCCCTTTAGTTGGTAATTGTCTTGAGATTGGAGCACTGCAAATACTACTGGTTGTTTTATTTTCTCTTGTAAGTTTTACTGACGCTAGTCTTGATTTCTTTTTGCTGATGGGAAGTTTTGTTTCTTATGTACTTCAATTTTGACAAGAACTTATTTGTCTGTCTATTTATTTTGGCTTCTGCAGTACCTGCGTAAGATATCCATTCTTGGGCACCGGATATTTTTAATATATGCGGTAAGTTAAAAAAAATCATGATTTGTTTTGTATTTGAGAAATTTGCAAGATTGATGTGTTGGTTATGCCTAACTGCTAGGTTCCGTTGGGTCTGGCAATCACATGGGCAGCTGCTTTCTTACTTACGGAAGCTGGAGCCTATAGCTATAAAGGTTGTGATATAAATGTACCTGCCTCAAATGTAATATCTGAACATTGCAGAAAGCATGTTTCAAGGATGAAGCACTGTCGAGTTGATACTTCTCATGCATTAAAATCTTCCCCATGGTTTAGGTTTCCTTATCCCTTACAATGGGGTACTCCAGTCTTCACTTGGAAAATGGCTTTTGTTATGTGTGTAGTCTCCATAATCGCATCAGTTGATTCGGTTAGTTTTCTCTTGCTTGTGTATTGGTTTCTGTGATTTTAATAGTTTTATTGCGAGTTAGACTTCCACTTGTGTTTTCTTTTCAAGTATTTTTCAAATATTATTTGTTCTCCAATTTACTGCTTATCTATGGAGTATAGGATCTTTAAATTCTGTGAGACTGTTTCGCTGATGGACGTATACGAGGTGGCGGGTTTGCTTTTATTACAACTGAAATAGGCAAATTAAAGTTCTGGACCCTGCTTGCTTTACTGAAATAGGCAAATTAAAGTTCTGGACCCTGCTTGCTTTTGTCGGTAGAAATTTTGGGGCTTAATTAAAAGAGTAATGCTTGCTTAGTTTTAGTTTTTACTTGTCTATGGTTCCAATATTAAATGCACGAAAAGGAAGCAGCTTTTGGGACTAATGAGGCTGTAGTTTCAGTACTGAAATAGATGGTTTAACTGAAGACTAAAGAACTCAAGTAATAAAATTTTTGTTTCTGTAGCGATGGGAAAGATTTTGGTTTTTATATGTTTAGCTGTTCATTCAGAAGTGTCACTATGATTGCAGTATATATGTTGCAGAGATCCCAATATCATTACAACATGTAGAAGCAAGTCCTAGGAACTCTTTTTGTGACTTGGTTGAATTAAGGAACTAATTTGAACACAAGGAAACTAACTAGGAAGATTAGTATAATATATATTTTTTTGTTTTGATAGATTCTTTATTTTTGTTTGCCTTTCTAATCAACTTAGAAGTTGCTTCGATTTAGATGACTTGATCATCATTTGTAGTTCCCTTGAAACTATATTCAGTCATTGTTTGACATTAAATCTTTTTAAATATATTCAGTCAATGACTTAATATTAAATCTTTTTCTTAATTTTTTTGCTTGCTGTAGGAAGTTCTTTGCTTGATATTTCCTCCGAATCGTGCAAATACCTGTTTCAGGTTTTGGTTTGTATTGCAATTTTTAGGTTGGTTCATACCATGCATCCTCATTGTTGGTGGCATCTAGGCCTCCTACTCCAGGAGTTGTTAGTCGAGGGATTGGTTTGGAAGGCATTTCAAGTGTATTGGCTGGTCTATGGGGTACAGGAACTGGGTCCACAACGTTGACGGAAAATGTGCACACTATTGCTGTAACTAAAATGGGAAGTCGCAGAGCAGTTGAATTAGGTGCCTGCATTCTGATTGTTCTCTCCCTGGTCGGTAAGTTTCCATTGAGAAGCCGTTTTGAATTTTGTTGATGTGAATGTGATTGTAACAGCTAAAGCACAGAAGCTTCAGATGTTCCTAGTCAAAGACATTTGAATTGAAGTCAGTTATATGTTCTTCTTTTGTCTTTCTCCACCACGTACCAAATTCTTCACCATGTACCAAACAAGGGAAGAATAAATAAATATATAAACTAATAAATAAAGAAATAAATAACTCATGAGAATATGCCTTTTCTTACCGGCCATTATAACTATCTAAAGATAATGTGAAGAATAAGTAAAACCATGTATCTTATGTAACGAATAGATTTGATAATTTGAAAGATTGATTTTTACTTTCACTCAGATATCGAATCTAACTCCAGCATAAACTATCCGCCTTATGCTACTTTCAACGTCTTCCATTATTTTACTTAATGTATGTTTCCTTTCTGGGGTGGGATAGTGAGTTAAGTAATCCTCACATCACTCTTAGGGATTCCATGGCGCTTGCACAGCCTGGACATATATGAAATGAAGGATACTTTGTCTCTGTTGCTTTGTCTTGCCCTAATGTTTCTTTTTTACATGCAGGTAAAGTTGGAGGCTTCATTGCGTCAATCCCTGAAGTCATGGTTGCTGCCCTCCTGTGCTTTATGTGGGCGATGCTTGCTGCTTTAGGCTTGTCAAACCTACGGTATAGTGAGGCCGGAAGCTCTCGGAATATAATCATAGTTGGGTTATCTTTGTTCTTCTCGCTTTCAATACCGGCCTACTTTCAGCAATATGGTGTCTCTCCAAGCTCCAACTTGTCAGTTCCGAGTTATTTTCAACCATATATTGTTGCTTCTCATGGGCCAATCCGTAGCAAATATGGCGGGGTATCTTTCCAATTTACCTTTCTCCGATAGTAAAAATGTGTCATTCTGAGTTATCTTTGTGTTCTATTGTTTTTGTTGTTGTTGTTGTTGTGTGTGTGTGTGTGTGCTTTTTTTCTTTTTTTTTTTTTTTGATTGGCGAGTATTAGACATATTTCCACTCCCCTATAACGGATTTGCTATCCTTTCAGGTAAACTATGCCCTGAATACATTGTTATCTTTACACATGGTAATTGCATTTCTAGTGGCTGTAATTCTAGATAACACTGTACCGGGAAGTCGGCAAGAGCGCGGGGTGTATGTATGGTCTGAATCTGAGGTTGCATGTGGAGAGCCTGCTGTTACTAAGGACTACGAGTTACCCTTCAGACTTGGCCGGGTTTTCAAATGGGTGAAATGGGTTGGCCTGTAAGCAATTTCCCTAGGTAGGTGATTATAATTTTTCACATTGTCAACTTACCGCGATTCTGCAGGAAGGATGATGGTGTATGTTGATTATGGATGCAAGTCTTGGGACTCTAGTGCATAATTTTCGGTCCGAATTCTGTTCTCTCCAACAAGACAGTACATGTTAGGATTGTAGGTCTTACAGAGATGTTCGTGTACATCCGAAGAAAGAAGGATCTGGCTGTGTTGTAATATTAGATTACGAGCATTGTACGTACATCTTTCATGTGGTTCGGAGAGCTTTGGTTCATGTATATGTAATATTTTTGTTGAAATTCTCAAGGTACAAGGGAAGATTCACTGTGAAAGTTTAGGAGCACATTGTGGAATGTTTTTCTTTCTTGTACATGCAGCATTTATGATATTTAAACGTCCTGTAGATTTAGTTCCGGTTGAAGCTGCAAAGGCCTTCAATGTGTCGTTTTTGTTATGTTGTCAAAATTCAGATGGTTCAAAAAGCACTAAAACCTTGGAGTGTCACGTCAAAAACGTTAATGCTAGTGTTTTTTAATGCTAATGTTGAGTCATTTATACTAATGTTAATGTTTTTAATTAGGATTAGAGAATAAAAAAAGACACTCTAATCTGTTATTTTAATTTTGTGCTTTAATAGATACTGCTGTTTCTATTCTAGAAATTTAAGCACATGGCCTGTTTTGACTATCCTTTTTAATAAATGCCCACATTGTCCTTTTACGCAAACGTCCCAAGCTTTCTAAGATGAGGGAAGTTGTTTAAAACAACCATTTCCTTAATTTTACAACACTCTGGCCATCTATTGGAAACAAGATTAAAAACGACAATTTAGTCCTAAATCCCTTCCTATATTGTCTTATTTGTCAAGGTTTGAAAGTTCTAAAAGTAAACTTTTAAGCTAAATAATATGAGTGTCAATATTGTAATGATTAAATAAGTCATTCAATAACTAATAAAAATTCAATGCTAAAATCTAGCATATATTTTACTTTAATTTTAAATTTGACACCAAATATAACATATGTCAAATTTAGCAGAAAGAATAGCATAGTATTATAGTGTTTTTCCTACTTAAATGCTAAAATTTAGTATTGCCATACGAAGACCATATCCAGTACAAACGTAAATGTCAATGTTATATTTGACACAAAAAAATATGTAAAGGATATATTAGATATTTTTAATTTAAATTTATGCTCTAATACATAATGCTATTTAAATATTACATCTACATTTTGTACCAAATGTAAATACCTTGTAATTTCAATATACATAATCTTATAAATACCAAATGTATATATAATTTCAATATTATGCTCAAATGTAAATAATCTTATAAATACCTTGTAATTTCAATATACATAATTTTTGCATGCAATCAGGGCCTTCTAGTAATGGATAACACAAGACTGGCCATCTCTTGAGAAATCAGAAATTTTGGTAATTTTTTTTATGCAAGACCAATTTTCCATAATTGTTTTAGCTAAAAATCGTCATGGAAAAAGTACCTTACACGACGGTTTTTACAAAAACCGTTGTGTAAAGTCGTGCTAACCCACTTTCCACGACAGTTTTTGTAAAAACCGTCATAGAAACATGACATTCCATGACAGTTTTTACAAAACGGTCATGGAAAATTTATTCTATCACAGTAGTTTTTTCAATGTCCCTTGAGACACCTCAAATTGGCAACCATTTTGAGGTTCCACGACTGTGAAAAACTGTCGTGAAACTCAAATTTATACCACAACGGAGGTTTTCACGACGGTTTTAAACCATCGTGGAATTCCCAGTCTGTAGTAGCGATTATTAATCTTTTGATTAAAAATTCTCTCTCTCATATATATATATATATACATCAGGAAATCGAAGTATTCCTCCAGAACTTTTCGACCCCATATGTGTTTGCGGTTTTGATAGAACTCTTGTTTGATGATCAGATTAGAGAGTTTTGATTTGTTTTATTTAGTTGATTTTTATTAAATTTTCTGTCAATTTCCCTTATTAGTATGTTTTTCTTCCCTATGTATTGTTACTGAATATTGCATGTTACTGTTACACTGAATATGTTTTGAGGTTATTCCATGATCCTCATTCTAATGTAAACTTTGACATAAGTTGACTCAACTAATGATGCCAAATATTAACATTTCTTGCAAAAACAAACTGAAATATTTTTTTGGTCCAAAAATTGCTAATGGGTCATTCATTGTTTGCAAACCGTATGTTTTTTTTTTTCTCAGTTTTCTACATCTGTTCATGCTATTTGATTTGGTTTATTTATGTTTTAAACTTGATTCTTCAATGTCTTTCTCGAAGGTTATTTGGTGTTAAAGCTCGTACATTACTACTTGTGTAGTTTTAAATTTGCAACGCTCAAATTTGGAAAAAAAAAAAAAAGAGAAAAATTTAGAGTTCCATGTTTACTACATTCTATTTGCAAGAGGATATTCTAAATTGTAAGGTCTGAATGTTGGTGTTTTATCTTTCTTGTCATTGAATCTGCTTTAATTGATAGTGAATTGCCTTTCATTTTGCTTTTGCAAATGCCTTATGATGCTGATAAAGAATCCGGTCAATACGGAGGTTAGCATGTGTCTCAAAAATTATTGATAGTTATTGTATATTATTATTATTATTATTTTTTTTTAAGAAAAAGAAAGAGAAGTCTGTGTTTGATTTTATAGTAGTGATGCTTTATTGATGCAGGAAAAAAGAGAAAGGTTGTAATTTGTAAGAAGCTCGAGGGAAGTTCACTGTGTTAGAGTTGCTCAACTAATATTCTGACCGGTTAGTTTTCCTTTTTTTTATTTTTATTTTTATTTTACTTCAAACTTGGATGTGATTTTCAATATGCCATTGCAATTCATTTCACTTTATTGCTTTATGGATTGGTTTAACATCCTTGCATGCTAAACATTTTCTTTCTATGTCCCCTCATTACATGCACAATTCATTTCATATAATTACTTTACATTTTTCTCTAGATTAAGAACTGTTTCATTTATTATAATAATTAAACTCTATTTATTTATAGTAAATTAAATAGAAAGTTGTCACGCCCCGGAGTACGGGATGTGACGTGACGGATTATTTAAATTAATTAAAATCCAGAGTTTAAAGGGTCGAATTAAGTATAAAACATGAGGTTCATTAAATCACTTCATAGCAAGTTCATATACATTAGACAATTTAAAAACATTAAACAAATAAATATTAAAATAATAAAGCCGCGAGTATGGGTTCCACAACCCACAACTTGTGCACACACATGGTACTGACAATATCATAAATACAATCACAGTCTAGATACAAACAAAGTTAAAATCTTACATGCCTTGATTAAATAATACAAAATATAAATCAATTCTCCTATTGCTCCTGAGTTCGGTCCGAAGAATCCTCTCCAAACCTAAATGGGAAACCACCTAGAGGGGGAAATTAAAACAATAAAACGTGAGCGAAAGGCTCAGTAGGACTATGTTTTATAAAATAATTTAATTTAAAGAAACATATCATTATTAGGAGTACTCAAAAGAAACCTTAAATAAATAAATAAATAAATAGGTAATTTGAGTAGAACTGTCCTGACCCAGAACAGTCTACTCGCACAATCAGAAATACTATTTTTCTTTTCTTAGGCAAACCATGATATCACCACCGTAGTGGCCTAGCTGGGTTTCGGGACCTGCCCCCAAGGTCGATCGCTACACGACCCGATCTCTGATATGGCATCATGCCTATGTGTTTATTATCATTATCATTCAAAACCCAATTACCGAGTGTTGTCAATTACATTCATTATGTAGTTCTTTTCAGATCACGATATATTAAAATATAACCGATAAATTCATTTTCAAACAACCGTTGAAAACATTTTAATAGAAATCCTTTTCAAAGCCAAATCATTTCAAAACCAGGCTACCAAAGAAATAGGATAGAAGTCCTACCTCAATACTCGTGCCGGTGCCCCACACCGTAATCCCGGTCCGCTATACGTTAGCTCCACGGAACCACGAACGATCCTAGATACAAACTAAGTCGATCAATATCTAGTTCGAGACTTTCCATGTTACTAAATCATTTCATGATGTCCTAGTGTGCCATTTGTACCTTTGAAATCATTCTATAAGGTTGGGATTTAAATCAAGGTTCAAAACAGTGAAAACGGGTAAAAATCACAAAATTTTTCCATGCCTCGGTCGGCCTGCCAGACTCCCTGCTTCGGCCTGCCGAAAGCAAAGTTCGGTCGGCCGAACAATTTTCAGGTTCGGCCTACCGGACTGAAGAACACAGGCCTGCCGATCCTTGTTCCGGCCTGCCGAACACGCACTTCGGCCTGCCGAACTGGGAAAACCTAGAAATTCCAGCCACGAGTTTCGATTTTCTCAAAACCCAAATCTTGATTCTAACCTGTTTTTCTCAAATCCCAGGCATAGAAAACATTCATAGATGATAGAAAAACATATCAAGACACTTTAAAACTCATTTAAACAAGATGCAAACACAAAAATCCTGAAAATCTGAAAATAGGAAAAATGGAGAAAAAATGAAAAATCTTGAATTCAATTCGTTTTTCTTCAATCTAAGCTTAGATTCTAGTTGTTCTAAGTTCATTTAACTCAAATCCACGGTTTTCTAAGCTTAAACAAACCTAGATTTCAAAAATACTCAAAATTGAAAATTTTGTAAAAAGTTTAGAAATTTCAAATCTAACCTCGAATCGAAGCTTCAATCCGCGTTCTCGGTTGCCAAATAACGTCCCCGAGCCTCCTCCTTGCTATCCCGAAGCTTGGACTCGAATTTGGTTTCAAAATTTTTGAGAGAGATAGAGAGAGAGAGATTGCCGAGAGATCAAGGGAGAGAGGAGAGAGAGAGTGAGTTGAGAAGTGAAGAGAGAGAGGAAGAGAAATGGAATAAATAGAGAAAAATGGTGGGCGGTTTTACTGTACGAAAACCATGTGCTGCCCACGGTTTTGTAAAATGGAGTATTTTTAACATTTTATAAATTGTTGTGTTTTAAAACTCAAAACATCATTTAAAACAATAAGAAATCATTTGGATTCATCAAATTAACAAAACAACCAAAAATTTAAAATCCAACCAAATAATCTAATTAATGTTAAAATATTAATTATGGCATACTAATTCATCATTTACATTACATTAACACTAAATAAATTTCGGAGAGTTACAAAAGTCCTCGCATTTCGAAAAAACGAAGTTGGTATTTAAATTTATCTGATGAGCAAAAGGAACAATACAATAAGAGATGAAGAGAAGCGCATGCAAAAAAAAAGCTATTAGGAAATCAACATGATGACCGTGGGCAAAGTTGCGCTATTAAGAATAATTTCAAGTTTATATATATTTTACATTTTTTGGGGAAAAAAATATAGAATACTTAGAGATAGTAATAAACAGAAAAATATTTCCTCTAGGTCCGGCGTCGACTCAAATAGAGACTCCTTCCATTAAATCCGCTTTGCATCATTATGTGCCACGAAAAAAAGAAATGAAAAGAAAATTGTGTCAACTTTGGAAGATATTGTTTTCCAGCCGGCAAGCATTGTCATGCAATGAAGTTTTGTCATGACACAAAAAATTATTGTTGCTGGGATGGAGAAATTTCATTGCTACCAACCAACGTACTTTCTGAGGCGTTTGAGTTATTTACCTCAAGTTCAGAGGAAGCTAAGGAATTTGTCAAGTACGTTCGTACATACAATAACACGGATTTGTATGTGAGGAACAAAGGGATATATACATTTTGAGTTCAAGGTCAGGTATATCATTTCATAAATGAGTTGTTACCGTCGAATGGGCAACCTTTATATCTACAACTGTATTTTTACAACATTGAGCATGAGTTGGAGATCGGATGTGTAATTCAAAGAAGATTAATCCGCTTATTCAAAAGAAGATTAAGGATTTCCTAAAGGTAAATCCTTACTGCCGTTTTTTCCGAAGCTTGAAAGATATACCTGATCTTCAGCATTGTCAGATCCTCATATACTCAGATGCAAATTTGGATCAATGGGTTTACAATGTTCCTTCTGTCTCTCAAGTTGCAGCAATATGGGCGGAGGATGAGTCTTTAGGAAAGCGTGAGGGTCGTCGCATTGTTGTCCACGGTCATGCAGGTTTCTCACAAAAAGTTGAATACTATTTTGGTTGTTACGACTCACAAAAATAAACTTTATTGTTCCCTTGTGGAGAAAATAAATGGCATCTCGGAATTCGCAGGCTAAACAAAAATTTGATGCACAGTCATTGCTTGACAACCACAATATTTTGTATCAGATTACATCTCCCACATACTTTTACAAAGAGAGGTATCTGGTACGGAGAAGTAAAATCTTCATATGGTTCTAGTTCTTTAATTAAGTACTCATTTGTGATTTTTTTTCCCTTTCCAGTGTCTAGAAAAAAACAAGAGATGTAGTTTCTTCTCGAAAATACTATTGTTATGTTTTCCAAGTCAGACCGACTGAGAAATCGTTACTGTTGGACTCGGTCGATTTTTGCAACAATACGTTGTTGATATGTTTGTTAAACTGGAGACATGGAGATTGGATTACTTTCTGAACAACCAACATGATATTCAATCTGAATTGAAACAAGGGATTATTGATAATATTGAAAGTGGTGAAACTCAAGCATCTCAAGTTGGACGTTGTGTTGTTTTACCATCATCTTTTATTGGAGGACCTAAAGATATGAGGAAATGGTACATGGATGCAATGGCTTTGGTTCAAAAATATGGAAAACCAGACATTCTGACAATAACATGCAATCCTCATTGGTTTGAGATTAAGCAAAAATTGACTTATTGCTCATGTTTTTAAAGCAAAATTAGAGGAACCAAAACTTCCAATTATTTGACAAGAAAATATTTGGTTCAATAGCTACATTTGTCTATGTGATAGAATTCCAGAAAAGAGCCTCCCGCATATTCATTTCTTAATAATTCTAGCGTCAAATGAAAAACTATATGCACCTAAAAGCTTTGACGAGATTGTGTCAGCTGAGATTCCTGTAAAGAATTAAAACTTTCATTTACATAAAATGGTTCTGAAACGTATGATGCATAGGCATTGTGGTGATTTGAATCCAAACAATGTGTGCATGACAAAAAAGGGTGTTTGTAGAAATCATTATCCTAAATCATTTTGCTCGACAACAACTTATGAAAAGAAACTCCTTCCTAATATATAAACGTCGAAGTGATGGTGACAAAGTTGAAGTCAGATGAGCTTAATATAGACAATCGGTGGATAGTTCGATATAATCCACATTTGCTTGCACAATTTGATTGTCACGTCAGTGTGGAAATATGTTCAACAATTAAAGCAACGAAATGTTTATACAAATACATCTACAAAGGTCATGATCGAGTTGCTTTTAATCTCGCATCTACAAATGATTCCAACATAATTGATGAAATTGTTGTAGAATCAAAATTCTTGATTCTTGATTCTTGTCGAAGGATCGAGCAAGATTAGAGAATGAGCAGATGAGAGAAGCAACGAAACTAATCTCTTATTCTCGTGTATGGAATGAGTACAACTTGAGCTTATATACAAGTAATGAGACGGAGTAAACTATTAAGTTACAACAAAAAACTAACAAATTACAAGTGGTAAGCCAAAAGCTGAAAACTGTACAACTCAGCAAATGAGTAACTAATTGTAATTGATTTAGTAACTAACTAACTACTTTGGTATATACTATAAAACCCATCCTTAGGATGGATTGTAAATGTCTTTTATAGCCATCTTGGACAGTAAAGGAAACAATAAAGATGCAAGTAAAGCTTTGGTGAAGGCACCTGCTATTTGGTGTTGAGTTCTGATAGGGAGGAGCTTGATGGAGCCAGTTGTGATCTTTTCTTGGACAAAGTGGAAATCAATCTCAATCTGTTTGGTGCATTCATGGAAAGTGGGATTGGAAACAATATGTATTGTTGCCTGATTATCACAGAAAATAAGAGTTGGTGAATGTTGAGAGATGTGAAAATCATGAAGAAGCTGTTGCAGCCATACAAGTTCACTGGTTGTGGCTGCTAAGGCTCGATATTCAGCTTCAGCTGATGATCTAGAAACTATGGATTGCTTCTTAGCTTTCCATGAGACAAGTGAGTCACCTAGAGAAATGCAGAAACCTATGGTAGATTTTCTAGAATCTGGGCAAGAATCCCAGTTTGCATCAGAGAAGTCCTTTGATTGGATGGTTGAGGAGGCTGAGAAGAAAAGGCCTTGTCTAGGATGATTTTTGAGATAGCGAAGGAGATGATGAACAGCCTGTAGATGTTGAAGGCGAGGCTTTGCCAGAAACTGACTTAATTTGTGGACTACATAAGTAAAGTCAGGTCTTGAAAAGGTAAGATAGAGAGGGCGACCTATAAATCATCTATATTGAGATGCATCAAATAAAGGTTCACTGTCAGTCTCATTTAGTTTTAGGTTGGGGTCCATGGGAGCCGAAGCTAGCTTGGATGCAAGAAAACTAGTGTCTTCTAGGAGTTGGAGAGTGTAATGGCGTTGAGATAGAACTATGCGTTGAGATGATCTGGCAATCTAGAGACGAAGGAAGTACTTGAGTGGGCCAAGATCTTTAAGTTTCAACTGCGTGTGAAGAAGGGCTTTAATAGAATTAATTTCCTACATGGATGGGCCTATGATGATAATGTCAAAAACATAGACCAACAGGGCAATAAAGGATGGACCTGTACCTCTAGTAAATAGGGAATAGTCAGATTTTGATTGACTAAACCCCAACTAAATGATAGAAGCTGAGAACTTTGCATACCACTGTTGTGAGGCCTGTCTAAGGCCATATATTGACTTGTGGAGTTTGCAAAAAAGTTTCATGTCACGATCAATAGACTCTCCCTGAATGGTATAGCCTAGTGGAAGGTTCATGTACACTTCCTCAAAGAGATCTCCATTGAGGAATACATTGTTAACATCCATTTGGAATAAATGCCATGAATTTATGGAAGCTAAGGCTAATAAAATTTTTATTGTGACAATTTGGTCACTAGTGAGAATGTGTCTATGAAATCAATGCCTTTTTGCTGAGTATAGCCCTTGGTAACTAGTCGAGCTATGTGGCGATCAACAGTTTCATCAGGCTTGTATTTAAGCTTGTAAATCCATTTGCAACCTATAGCATGCTTCCTGTGAGGTAAAGGAACCACTGACCAAGTGTTATTGGCCTCCATAGCGTCCAATTTAGCTTGCATAGCCTCTCTCCGTTGAGGATATTTGACTGCTGGATGATAAAACTAAGGTTTAGAGTGAGAGGAAATGTTCAATATGTAGTGTTTGTATGTTGGGGATAGAGACTGATAGGATATATGTTTGGTTAGTGGATATGGTGTTGTGATAGTGGCGGTTGGGAGTAATTACAATGGAACTCTTGGAGATAAGAAGGTGGTTTGTAAGGTCAAGATGATCTTCGTGGCAGAACAAGAATTGGTTGTGGAGATGGCCTTTGAGGAGGCAAGTTGTCAGATGGTGTAGGTGAGGGTGACTCAACTGAGGGAATATCCATGTTAGGGAGAGGAAGAACTAAGTCAAGGAAAGGATAAGTCAATGAATCTACAGATACTATAGAATGAAAGGGAAACACATGCTCATGAAAAATAACATCTATGGAGACAAAGATTTTCTTGGTTTGAATGTCAAGTAATTTGTACCCTTTTATTCCTGGGGGATAGCCAATAAAACACATGGCCTAGCTTGAGGATCATATTTGGTACGATGAGATAATAGTGTAGAAGCGAATGCTAAACAACCAAACACCTTGAATTGTGAATAATCCACACGAGAATTGTACAAGAGTTCATATCCTATTTTTAATAAGAGGAAAAGGAGTTCGACTAATGAGGAAGGTGGTAGTAAGAATTCACTCACTCCAATATTGAATAAGGATCCGAGATTTAAAGTATACAGCCCAAGCTACATTCAATAAATGTTGGTGTTTTCGTTCAACCACTGAGTTTTGCTATGGTGTTTCCACGCAAGAAAATTGGTGCAAAACACCTTTTTCTTTAAGAATTTTCCAAATGCCAACTCCCCAGCATTGTCAGACCTGAAACCTTTAATGTTGCAAGCAAATTGAGTATTAACCATAGTAAAGAAGTTTGGAATGATCATTGCCACATCTAACTTTGTCTGAGTAAGTAGACCCAAGTAAAATGAGTACAGTCATCAACTGAAGTAAGAAAATAGCTATGGCCAGAATGTGCAATAACATGATAGGGTCCCCAAATATCTGCATGAATCAAGTCAAATGGTGATTCTGACATACGATTGTGAGACATAAATGGAAGTCTTCTTTGCTTAGCAAGAGGGCAAATGTAACAAGGTTCTACATTGTCACTTCTAGGCCCCTTACAACACAATTGATCCTTTATTACTTGTAGTCTTCTTGGTGAGGGATGACCAAGTCGACTATGCCATGTCTAAATAGAAACACTATTAGCAGTATATGCAACCTTCAAGGAGTTTGCCTCAAGGATGTATAGATTGTCTAATTTGTCACCCTTGCCAATCATCTTCTTGGAATTCGCTTCCTGAATCATGACATGATCTGGGAAAAAAAGGATAGTAAGATTGGAATTTTTAATTAAAGCACTCACAGAAAGAAGATTAAATTTGAATTGAGGGACATATAGAACATCCTTGAGAATTAATGATGGACTTAATACCATATCACCATTAAAGCAAAGTGGAATGCTTGTGTTGTTTGGTAATGTGACAAAAGAATTCTTTACTAGATTCATGAATGAAAACGCTTTAGCATTTGAACATATATGTTTAGAGGCTCCCGAGTCAATAATCTAGACCTGTTGATCTAAGATCATAGGCCTAAGAGATATTGAACAATTAAAACACATTAATTTAAACTCTAAAATTCTTACTAAAAACTTATTAACATACATCACAATATCACAAAATTATCCCAACACTTATAAAATCATTTAATCACACAAAACATCACATAATCAAAAAGTCCAACCATTTTACTGTTAAAGCAGTTTCTGACCTAGTCTTACTAAAAATTCCATAACACATAAAATACTCATCAAATCATTACCAAACTTTCCAGTTCATAACTTAACATATATGTGAACATTCTTGCCAAATTTCTTAGCAAACAAAGAACGTTTACTCCTTGAACAAAAAATCACATTTTCAAGCATCATAACTAAACAGCAACATTTTTACTGTGAGTGGCAGTGGGTAGAAAATTCATATCTTAATGTAGAAAAATTGAAATAAGTTGAAACTTGGAAGAAAATTACATAACATATATATGAACATCATAGCAAAATCTCAGAGCAAAATAAGATTCCTAGACAAAGTTATGGCTGTCGGAGTAAGGAGGAAAACATATTTCAGAAATACCAAAAATGGCTCTCACCTCAAAATGAAGCTTCTCTAGTTTATCTTTGAATTTGGCTAGGTGGAAAGTGAGATTTCTTGGTGTTCTTTTAGGTGTTTGCAGCAGGGAAAAATGGAGAAGAAAATGTAGAGAAGAGAGAGTGAAAGAGAGGGGACGTGAGAGAGAGAGAGAGAGAGAGAGAGAGAAAAGAACGTTTACGTGAAAAATGAGAATGGTGAGAAAGGAAAGAGATAATCTCTCTTTAATTTCAGAAATTTTCTGATTAATTTGAGGCAATCTTCACATGAAAAGTGGAGAGGATTGAGGGAAAGAAAGGTCAAAGTTCCAAGAATGGTTCAAGTTACCATATTTTACTTCTTCAAAATAGGAAACCATATCAATTACATTCAATCAATCAAGAGTCAATTATTTAATTTCCTTAAATGAGGAAATTAATCCATAAATATTTCAATCAATCATCAATCATTATCCAATCACAACAATCATTATCGTCACATTTTTAGGAGACTTTGGCTAACTGCTTGTCAGCTGTCATCGGCCTGCCGACTGCACAGTTCGGCCTACCGATTCTATGAAGTCCGGCCTGCCGATGGTTTCCCTCGGCCTGCCGATTGTTGAGGGGCAATTCGGCCTGCCGATCCTGAAGGTTCGGCTTGCCGAACTATCCTCACATACAAGGATACATCATATTATAATGAATCATAAATAAACATACAATGTAATGAACACTTGAGCACATCAATTCCATGTGATCGTCACCTATCATAACACTTAGAATAAATAGTTAGTAACATAAAATCATAAATCATAACATATATCAATAAGAAAATTACTTAACATCGTTACTAACTTAACATAATCCGTTACATAAAAATAGGTGGGTGTTACAGGCTTGAGATCGAGGGTCTTAAATTTGGAAAGCGAGAGGAATTGTTGTTTAGTTAGGTGGATTGTCGAAGTATTTGATGAATGAGCATTTTACTCACAAATTTATTATTCCTTGAACTTAAATATTGTGAAAATCTTCAAATATGTGTTATTTTCATTTTTTTGTGTTATTTTGCAGGGAATTAATAAATTGGGGTTTAATGGAAAAAATACATCAAAAAGGGAGCTTGGAAGACCAAATTTTTAGAAGGCCTAGCAGGCCAGCACCACAGCGCCATAAAAGGATGCTGTAGTGTACAGTTGAAGCGTGCGGCTATGTGCCACAATTCACTGCGGCTGTGCGCAAGCACAGAATGCCCCCGTAGCTACACATCCCTAGAGCCTCCCAGTGTGTTGAAGCTATATTTGGGCTGATCTTGGCCATTCCCTTTGATCCAATGGTCCCAAATAGATGCTAATTAAAGCTTCACTTAAAAACTCTAGGAGAGACTCCATTTTTGGGAGAGGAGACACAAATTCCTAAGAGAATTTGGCTGATTCCAAAGAAGAAAATGGAGAAAAAGAAAAGAAAAAACTATTTTCTTGGTTTTAGCTTAGGATTTTAGTTTTAGTTTTTAAATTTTGGCTTTCTTTTTAATCAATCATCATAGATGATGCATTTGGAGAGGAAAAGAAGAAGAAAATCTTGGAGTTTGTGACAACTCCAAAATGGGTTTTTTTATTCTCACTCTCTTCTTTGTATTTTTTGCAATTTGTAAATGTTGCACATTTGATGTTAGTTTGTTTAATTCTAGTTATGGAATAATTATTTTTCTAGAGCTTTAATTCTGCCTTATTATGAAGTGTTGATTTATTTTAATGCTTTGTCACGGTTGATTTGTGTTGTCTCATTTTTAATGCTTTTAATTTATTTGGCCAGTGAATTAGGTGATTTGATGTGTGAGTTAGGAACTCGAGAGAGGTAGCTTATACATCTAATTTAGATAGCACAACTTAAGTTTTTAGAGTTTGGGAGGCCTAAAATACCTTCGTAGTCATTAGGAAAACTATAGCTTAATAAATGTTTAATTTTCTAGGTTTTTAATAGAAATATTAGAATCAGGTTTTGAGTATATTATCCAACTAGGCACTCAGGAGAGGTAATTGGGTTACTTAAAAGATTTTCGACTAATTGATCATGAGATTCACCTAATAATAAAATTAATATGGATTAATAATTACGGTGAAGTTGAGGCTATAATATTTTTAGTTATTTGTTTTTAGTTTCTTTCATTAGGTTTTTTTATTCAGTCATTCAAATAATCTTAGAGTCTACTCTAATTTTGGTAATTAACACGAAATTAACACCATCCTCATAGGATCGACATCTGGAACCCAGATTACTTTACTACTTGTGACCGTCTACGCTTGCACAAGTCTAACCGTATTTGCATGTGAAAAGAATATGCCTAGAATTACTCGATAGACTTCCAAATATGAACATCTCATATTTGTCGATGATGAGAAAAGTTCTAGCAATTTCGAATTAGAATATATTCTTTAGTTTCATTTTATTTATTTATAGCTTGTGTTATCAATGTGCTCCATCCCTGAAATGTTACACGATTTTTTCTCTGAAGCAACTTCTAGTGTTTTAGTCGGTTATGATCTTTCATCCATTTCTATTTGCATGTTCAATCATATTACACAAGTAATATAGCAAGTACGTATTATGATCAAGGCCAACTGGACCTGACAATCCTTCATTGCAGGCAAACCATTTCTTTTGATCCAAGATTTTTGGAGGGTTACAATAATCTGATTAGTTCTCTCCTCTTTGATGTCTAGAATTTGTTGTTATATGGTTTTTTGTGTTTCAATGTGTAGTTTTATATGTCTTTCTATGTTACTGAAAGTTCTTTTTTTATTTTTTTTATTTTTTTTTATTTTTAACTTTTACAGAGATTGCAGGTATTTCAGATTAAGCTTTTGGGTAGAATAGTTGACAAATTTTTAGTGATAATTCTTTTCTGAAGGTTTAACATAACATTAGAATGGACAAAAGTAGCCTTTGCGTTAAGGTAATAAATTCTTGCTACAAAAAACTTGCATGCATGAAAACGTAACATATGGTTTTTTTCAAAGTAATACTTATTTTAGTCCTCTAATTCTAAAATTGAACGCTTCAATAATAAATCGAGCAAAATTGATGACAATCAATAAGAGTCGTGGGGCTGAGGGGATGCCACATTTGCTTAGATGATAATTTATCAATTGAACATGATTGCAAACAGAGGGACTAATATAACACTTGGAGTTCTGACTTCTGTATAGTTTTCATCTTATATTTACACGTAACTGTAAAAAAATGTACGTATTTGCATGCACTCACAAATATAGGTCTCACATTTATAGGGATAGGACCCAATTTCTTGAAATCTTGTGATGTCCAAGACGATAATGAAAAAAGGGACTTGTGTCGTCTTTCTATGTTATCATCACCATTTCTTTAAACTTATTATACATTAGGAGGATTAAACCTAAACTTCTGCTTAAGCATTATGCGTTACTTAAGAAAATAAAAGATATCATAATAATTCATGGCATTGGAATTAAAAAAAATGCACAACATTGCCATTCAGCACTTTCTTTGTCCTTGAAATGTTGGCTTCCTATTTTTGCTTCTAAATTTAATCTTGATTCACTACAAGCAGTTTTTAGGCATTGATATCATTATGGCCTTATCTTACTACAGGAATGTCTATCATTGCCCATTCTGCAATATATGCCGCGTTGGAAAGGCCTAAGCATCGACTATTTTCATTGTATGACCTGCAACTATTGTCTCTCTATAAGAATATTGAGACACAAGTGCAAGGACAACTACCTAGAAACCATCCACACCAGTCAGAGTTTTACTTTTTTTTTTTTTTTTTTTTTTGGGGAATGGAATGGAAATAGTCAAAGTTTTACCTTGTGCCCACTATATTCACTCAACTTTCCTTGGGATAACTATATTTAGCTCAATAAATTGGTTTTTTGATTTTCACTATGTAACTTCTCTTGCTCTTAGTTGACTGATTGAAGTATCTATCACCATTATTGACAAAATCACTGTAGAGCTGATAGTACATTAGAATTATCACATAAAATGTGGAACTCAAATTATTGATGCATTATCGGTAAATAGCAATGCTCAAATATCTATTTGTGCTCAATATCTACATGTTCAAGTATTAAAAAAAACTTCTTTTAATTTATATAACAGAAAAAGAAATAATAGAAATGGTGACAATATATAGAACCAAGAATTCGCAAGAGCAAACACCAAGATCCACATGAAATAAGGGTAAATGTGAATATCTTGTGCTTGATTCTCTATTTAAACCTTGCCTATAAATCTTATTGAGGAATAGACCAGTGAACTTATGCAACACTTTGTTAGAAGTATGGCAAAAGAGATTTGAGCTTAAAGAAAAACAAATATCCAATTCATCTCATTTTTACTGTTGTAGTTTAAAAATTTCCTGATTTCCTCTCTCATCACCATTTAATGTGTTGTGTGCATGATTTCGTTGTAGGAAAGCTATGCAGATGCAATATCTTGCTACAAAGAGGCTCTTCTAATTGATCATGTGGTAGCTGATTGGGCTTGTTAATAGGGGCAACACATGAAACGAGATTGGTAGTGCGAGAGAAGCAATAAAGGACTAGATACATGCAATAGCTGTTGGGTCAACAATGACTGAAGCTCATGCTAACCTGGCTTCAGCTTATAAACCCAGGTAATTATTCTGCTTTCGAATTTTTTTATGAATAATTCGTAATGGTTTGATTGATAGGGCATTGTGTTATTTGTTATTTCAACATTTTGGTTTGGATTTAGGCTTTTAGGTTTTAATGGGCATTGATAAAATAAACTGTTGTTACTTGTAAAGATCTATTACTTCCACGTGTCTAGCAGTTCTTTCCCTCTTTCAACATGTCACACTATTTCCTCGACCTGACTTTCCTAAGGCAACTTGTAACCTATTACATCCATTGCAGGTATATCAAAATCTCATGTTTCCTTTAAATAGTTTTAATATTTTGGATTTTGATGCTTAGAAAAAAAGCAATTCAAGAAATATATTAAAAATGTATGACCATTGATTTTATCTCTATTAGGATGGAATACCAGAAGTCCAACCTTTTGCCTATACATTCACTACTCGATCGGCGATTTTGAAGATGGAGACTTGAAATTTGTTTATGTTATTTTCTTCTTTTTGTTGTTTTTTTTTTTCTTTTCTTCCCTTGATAAATTTTCTTCTAAAAAAAACTTTTTTCTTATTCTTTCTTGAATATTAATTCCTTTAGAAGTGTACACAAATACCAAAGCATGTTTTTGTTTAAAAATTTTTCAGGACGAAATGTCATATTAGTACAAAATCAAGATTTATAACCTTCATGCACATCATACCATCAATGCACGTGCCTTTCACGTGCACTCCTTTCCTAGGAATTGATCAAATAACTCAAAATGGAAAGGATCAAATATGGGATAACATGGGACGTATTAATTATACGATAGGTATGAAAACCAGAATAATTCTGTAAGAAGCCGTTAGGTTTGTATTAAAAAAAAAATTGACAACTTCGCATAATGTTTTATCTTCACATAATTTTGCCCAAATTTGATATTTAAAAACATGCACTATGCACCCCCTACCTGCTCACTGTTAAGATATCAAATCGTGTTCCTTCTTTAAGTGCATGTCCATTCACATGAGGTTAAAAAAATAGTGCTTTTTTCAGAGCAAAAAAAGAAAATTTTTTTTATTTTTTTATTTTATTACTTTTATTATTTTTGTATAAATCTTTTTTTTTTTTGGGTCCTTTCTCTCACGCTTTTTGAGAAGGAGCCCAGTTATAAAACTAATTTATTCAGGTACGGTTGCCAACTCCAACCAGCACACAATCGGCTTCAGCATGTACGGTATAATGTTTAACAATTGCGAGAAAGAGATTCACAATCCTGTGGCACCAACATATGTTGTAGTGCCAAGCATTCTACCTTAAATCCGGATCTAATTATTACTAAACCTCATTAAGGTCATTTTTGATGACGGATTCGGTGATCTATATGATTATATTTGGAGACGTTAACTATCTATTTTGAGCATTGTTGTAAGACATCAATAATATTAAACATCATCTATTAATAAAAGGTGGAGTCCGGAGTGTGGGATCCATAGATAAAGCCTATCTTTTATCAGTAATGGTACCTAACACCGGTAGTATGCCTAAG
The DNA here is from genome assembly GCA_025403435.1 of Artocarpus heterophyllus. Lineage (NCBI taxonomy): Eukaryota > Viridiplantae > Streptophyta > Magnoliopsida > Rosales > Moraceae > Artocarpus > Artocarpus heterophyllus. Next base: position 33,042,540 of record CM046338.1, read on the forward strand.
TATTTTTCATTTATTTTTAACTTAAAAAGTCTTTTAAATTCTCTTTTATTTATAATGACACTAGATCAAAACTGTTCTCATCTATCCAATTTCCTAAAATGTGTTTTGATGATCATCGATATTGTTAAAATATAAAACTATTGTTTGGCTTCCCTCTTAATAGCTTAATCTTTTGGAATGGATTGGTAAACTATCATGGTATCAAAGCAGATGGTCTTGAGTTAAAACTCCTCTAATTGCACTATTTATCGCGTTTAAATTGTCATTACATGCTGGGTCTTTAATATGTTTTGGGTTTGTTATATGATATTCATTTCTTAGGCTATTCAATTAATATTAAGAGAAGGAGGGAATTCGACCACAATTTATTGGGGTTAAAAATAAATAGACCAAAATATAACAATGTTAAATAAATAGCCTATTTAGATTAAAACAAAATTTATTCTGGTATAAAATAACATAGAGAAAAACATGAAACAACATTGAGATGGTGAAAAACTAAAACAAAAAAGAAAGAGAAGAAGAAAAAGAAGAAAAAAGAAGAGGTAAAATTGAAAATTCAAGTATTTGAAAAGAACACGTAATTCTAAAAATGCTATGTACTTAAATATTTTTCGAAGTGTATTATTTATTTACATTAAGAATTAAAATTGTATTATTTAATCCAATTTCTCATATTTTTATCCACACGATTGCCCATTATTTAGCCCACATGAGAGGGGTACGGTTAATTTTAATTATAACATTACTGTTGGCCTACCTCCTAATAACTTAAACTTTTAGTATGGATTGGTAAAGGGAAGAGCACGATAATGTCCCTTTAAGAGTGCATCTTTTCAAGACTTTCCTCTGACGAAGCTCTTTTTAAAATTGCCCTATAAATTAAAAGTGATTTAGTAAAAGTCTAAGCTATTCTTCCTTTTTTAGTTAAAAAAGAGGGAACCTGCTAGGTACTCATGTGGAATCTGTCAGGTGCCGACAAGGGAACTCACCAGATTTTAATGTGGAACTTGTGGGTACCGGTGTAGAACCTACTAGATGTCGCAAAACTCGCCAGGTTCTAGGGCAGAATCTACAAAATTATTTTATTTTTTTTCAAAAGCTCAAACATAGATTAAAACCAAAAAAAAAAAAAAAAAACACAACACACACACACACAATACAGGAGGAAGATTCCAATAATCCATCTAACATAGAGACCAAAAACCTCATACACAGCCACCAACTCAAATACAAAGAGTTATGAACATCAATCACAAACAATGAACATCCTGGCCATTCTTTCAAATGTACACCAATTATAAACTTAAAAAAAAAAACAAAAATTAAAATCAAATCTGAACATCAAACCACAGATTATCAAAAGAATTCACACAAAAAAAATATTCCAGATCCAAAAATCAAATTACAGATTATAAAAAATTTGGCCAGCCTATCATTAAATTAGGAACAGTTATCGAATAATAAAGGTGATCCTTCTTTGTTTCTCTCTCTGAAATTAGAACCAAAAATGAAATTGAGAATTATTTTGTTCTCGTAAAGATACCAAAAACTCACATAAAGAAAGTTGAAATCACATAAGCTACTAGAATTATGGCAATAATTGTCTTCAAAACCAACACCGAGAGCAAAACAAGAATTCTCACGACGACAAAAGCTAAAATTCTTTTTTCTTCTTTTGAAGTTCCAGTTTTTGTAACCGTGGTTGAATCTGTGGATGTGATTATATGATGAAAATGGAGATAAAAGAGCTGTTATTCATACGTCGCCCTTCGAGGAAAATCATGTGAGATCTGTTATACGATGGAAATGCCTCTGACACTGCCTCCCTGCACAGACCATCGTCGTTCAAAATCGCCTTCACATTTGCCATGGATACGAGCATAAAAGGATAAAAAAGAAGTCTAATATTAAAATGCCCATCAAGAAAAACAAGCAACAAAATTTCACAATTTCAGAGAGAGAAACAGAGAAAGACTACCTTTGGAAACGTATTGGATTTCTTATGGAAGTAATTTTTGAAAACAAAGAGAGCTTGAGAGTGTGAGCAAAAGTGTGAGTCATTTCTCTTATGCAATTTCGCAAAAATTTTAACTTCAGAGCTGCCGAGAGTGTGATTGTAGAGATTCGCTCTGTTGCAGATGTAGAGCCAAATCAAGTCAACAACCCAGCAAAAGGAAGAAAAAGAGAGAAAAAGCAGTTCTCGGAGGCAGGGAGCAAGTGCTGCAGCTCTGGCAGAAGAGCGCCACGGCGCTGAGACGAGGGCGCCTAGGTGCCAGGACAAGGGCACCTAGGCGCCAAGGGAAGAGTGCCTAGGTGCCAGCAACAAAGAGTCGAGGCGTCGTGAGGAGGGCGCCTAGGCGCCAGGAGCAGAGCGCCTAGGCGCTGCAAGGGGCGCCGCAGCGCTCGTTTCGAACGCCGCGGAGCTGACGTGCTGTGATGCGCAATGTTTTTTGAGTCAGAGTCGGATTCAAAGGCCCTAAAAACGGGAAACTACTCGTGTTTTTCATTAGTTGCTATTTTTTTCCTCCTTTGGCTATAAATAGACACAAGGTGGCTAGGGTTGGGTGTGTGTGAAAATTATGAGTGGCATAATTTTGTGAGAAACAAAATTCTTGAGAGCTCCATCCTTGAGAGAGAAAGATTCCCACAGGGTGTAGATAGAAGAGAGTTTTGGTAAGCACAATTTGTGAGTGTGTGAGAAACTGCTCTTGTAATCTGTAATCTCCTCCATCATAGTAGAATCTGTAAGCGGCAGAAACAGAACGTAGTCTCAATTTTGGACGAACCTGTATAAAATTTGGTGTCTCTTTTTTCTTCTTTTCTCCTATTTATTTTCTGCAATTGTTCGTTCCTGTGATCCTTGGAATTAGGAGTCAACTAATTCCCCAACAACTAGTATCAGAGCAGAGGTTTTGATCAAGAACGATGACTGGAGAAGAAGGTATGGCAGCCGGCATCACCAAATTTGATGGTTCAGATTTTTCCTATTGGAGGATGCAAGTTGAAGACTATCTCTATAGTAGGAAACTGCACTTGCCTTTGGGTAATAAGCCCGAAGGCATGAAGGATGAGGAGTGGAATCTCCTTGATAGACAGGTGCTCGGTGTGATCCGTTTGACCTTGTCAAAGAACGTTGCTCACAACGTTGCAAAGGAGACTACGACAGCAGGGATGATGAAGGCTCTGTCAGAGATGTATGAGAAGCCCTCAGCCAATAACAAGGTACATCTCATGAAGAAGCTTTTTAATTTAAAGATGCCTGAAGGTGCCTCGGTGGTAGAGCACCTGAACAGTTTCAACACCGTCCTAAACCAATTGGTCTCGGTAGAGATTAAATTCGATGATGAGATCAATGCCCTAATCCTCTTGGCCTCGTTACCGAATAGTTGGGAACCCATGAGGGTGGCCATTACTAATTCTCTTGGGAGTGCAAAATTGAAGTTTGTTGATGTTAGAAACTCCATTCTGGCGGAAGAAGTTCGCAGGAAGGACTCAGGTGAAGCCTCTTCATCTAACTCGGCCCTTAATGTTGATAATAGGGGCAGAAAACTTGACAGGCAATCCAACAGGGATAATGGCAGGAGAGACAAGTCGAGAAATGGGAGAAGCAAGTCTAGGAACGATAGGACTATAGAGTGTTGGAATTGTGGGAAGACGGGCCACTTGAAAAAGAACTACAGGGCTCCAAGGAAGAACGAAGAGAAGACTAATGATGCAGCTAATGCCGCCACTAAAGAGCAACAGGATGCCTTAATCTTGCCTGTCGACAGTTCTTTTGATTCGTGGGTGATAGACTTAGGAGCATCATTCCACACCACGGCACACCATCATATCTTGAAGAATTATGTTGCTGGAAATCATGGTAAGGTGTATCTCACTGATGGAGAACCTTTGGATATTGTTGGCATTGGAGATGTCAGTTTAAAAATGCCTAATGGGTCTGTGTGGAAGATTCATAAGGTGAGAAATGTTCCTAAACAAATGCGCAACTTGATTTCGGTGGGGCAACTTGATGATGAAGGACATAAAGTGACCTTCAATTATGCAGGTTGGAAAGTCACGAAAGGAGCGATGGTTATTGCTCAAGGACGCAGGGCTGGAAATCTCTACATGAACTCTAGTTGTAGAGATACCTTAGTAGTTGCTAATTCTGCTGCCAATACCAAGCTTGGGCATTATAGGCTCGGTCACATGAATGAGAAGGGTATGAAGGTGCTTCACTGCAAAGGAAAACTGCCGGGTTTGAAAACCGTTGATCACAGTTTGTGTGAAGCTTGCATCTTTGGTAAACAGAAGAGAGTCATTTTCTTAAAGATGGGTAGAGAGCCTAAGTCTAAGAAATTGGAGCTCGTTCACACTGATATGTGGGGGCTTGCGCCGGTGACTTCCCTTGGTGGCGCAAACTACTATGTGACATTCATAGATGACTCAAGCAGGAAGGTATGGGTTTACTTTATGAAAAACAAATCTGATGTCTTCGATGCTTTCAAGAGATGGAAAGCCATGGTGGAGAATGAGACAGATTTGAAGGTAAAGAGCTTGCAGTCTGACAATAGGGGAGACTATTTAGATGAAGATTTCAGGTGGTACTGTGCTAAGAATGGGATAAAGATGAGGAAGACCATTCCAAGGAAACCACAACAGAATGGGGTAGCTGAGAGAATGAACAAGACTTTAAACGAGCGTGCTAGAAGCATGAGGTTACATGCGGGGCTGCCAAAGATGTTTTGGCCTGAGGCGATTAATACAACAGCTCATCTGATTAACAGAAGTCCATCCACACTGCTGAAGTTCAAGCTATCGGAGGAAGCCTGGAGCCACAAAAGGGTGGATCTCTCTTACTTGAGAGTGTTTGGCTGTGTTCCCTATGCACACATTGATTCTGCTGCTAGAAGTAAACTGGATGCCAAGTCAAAGAAGTGTTTTCTGGTTGGCTATGGCAGACTTGAGTTTGGTTATCGCCTCTGGGATGACCAAAGCCAGAAGATTATTCGGAGCAAGGATGTAATCTTCAACGAAGGTGTTTTGTACAAGGACAAAGACAACACTGACTCCAGGGGTTCAGGTTCCGAAGATAAGAAGCCTGAGGTGATTCCATTGAAGAATCTTCCTGAAGTGGAGGTGCAAAATCCAGAGGTTGAAGACCAGGAAAACATAGCTTTAGAAGGAAACCAGAGGACTCCTGCCACACCAGTCAGGAGGTCTAGCAGGACAATCAGACTGTCGCAGAGATACTCCCCTACTCTACATTACATCTTGTTGACGGATAGAGGTAAGCCAGAGAGCTTTGATGAAGCCGTGGAGGCTAGAGATTCGGTCAAGTGGGAGTTAGCCAGGAGGGACGAGTTGGATCGGACATGGCAACTGGCAAAGTTACCACAGGGTAAAAAGTCCTTGCACAAGAAGAGGGTATACCGGGTAAAAGATAAGAGTGATGGCAGCAAACGGTATAAGACAAGGTGGGTCGTAAAAGAACCTAGAGATATGCTCACCAAGATGGTTCCGATTGAGAAACTGAAGTTGTGCACAACTTCAGTTGGACTTCTCCAAGAGGCGTGAGAAATTGTTGCCGCTGCAGTGGGAGACATGGTGATTGATTAGTCTCCAAGTGGGAGATTGTTGCAGATGTGGAGCCAAATCAAGTCGACAACCCAGCAAAAGGAAGAAAAAGGGAGAAAAAACAGTCCTCGGAGGCAAGGAGTAAGCGCCGCAGCTCTGGCAGAAGAGCGCCGTGGCGCTGAGACGAGGGCGCCTAGGCGCCAAGTGCAGAGCGCCTAGGTGCTAGGACAAGGGCGCCTAGGCGCCAAGGGAAGAGCGCCTAGGCGCCAGCAACAAAGAGTCGAGGCGTTGAGAGGAGGGCGCCTAGGCGCCAGGAGCAGAGCGCCTAGGCGCTGCAGGGGGCACCGCAATGCTCGTTTCGAGTGCCGCGGCACTGACATGCTGTGATGCGCGATGTTTTTTGAGTCAGAATCGGATTCAAAGGCCCTAAAAATGGGAAGCTACTAGGGTTTCCCATTAGTTGTTATTTTTCTCCTCCTTTGGCTATAAATAGACACAAGGTGGCTAAGGTTGGGTGTGTGTGAAAATTGTGAGTGGCATAATTTTGTGAGAGGCAAAATTCTTGAGAGCTCCATCCTTGAGAGAGAAAAATTCCCACAGGGTGCTAGATAGAAGAGAGTTTTGGAAAGCACAATTTGAGAGTGTGTGAGAAACTGCTCTTGTAATCTGTAATCTCCTTCATCATAGTGGAATCTGTAAGTGGCGGAAACAGGACGTAGTCTCAATTTTGGACAAACATGTATAAAATTTGGTGTCTCTTTTTTCTTCTTTTCTCCTATTTATTTTCTGCAATTGTTCGTTCTTGCGATCCTTGGAATTAGGAGTCGACTAATTCCCCAACACGCTCGTCCGTTTAAATTGAAACCTGGACTAGATCCTACGATGAAGTAGCGAGTAGCAGTGAGGGGATCGAGGACGGCAAGGGGGTCGACAAGGACAAGCTTGGAGAAGAGTTTGGGGCATCGAATGGCGGCGAGGATTCCGATAATGGCGGAGATAGATTGATCGATGTAGAAGCAATGATTGATGACGAGGGCGTCGAGGATGGTGAGGAGGCTATCGTGGATCTTCATGATGATGGATCGTGTTTATCTCCAAAGACTCTTGGACTAGATCTAATGTTGAAGTAGCGGTCGAGGGTGAGGGCGTGGAGGATGGAGAGGAGGTCGACAAGGGCAAGCTTGGAGAAGAGTTCAGGGTGGTGAATGGCAGCAAGGATTCTGATCATGGCAGAGATAGAGTGGCTGATGTAGAAGCAATGATTGACAGCGAGGACATCGAGGATGGTGAGGATATAGAGAATAATATAGAAGAAAAAATATGGCATAGCCTTTCCATCTAATAAATATTCTAATCAAACTCAAATATTAAAAAATACTAATCTTAATGAATTATAGGAAAGTAACTAAATAACAAGAAGGAAAGAGAATGCAATTTCTAGTATTTATAAAATTATAATTACAGTGACGCTGTTAATATCTTCGTTAAAGGATGCTGTTATGGATCTTTACAGTGACGGATCTTCAAAGATTGTCGACGAAGAGAAGAGCAATGCCGGGGAGAGGGGAGATGGAGTCATATGGGAGAAAGAGAGGGGGAGATTCAGAAGAGAGAAGGGAGATAAAGCAGAGAGAGAAACTAAATAGGTTAGGCATTTTCTCTTTTATATGGTTTATCATTAGGGACAAAAATGTCAATTAATAAATCCAATGAAAAAAATAAATATAAAAGCGGCCAAATTGAAAAGTGAAAAATAAGACAATATTGATAAAGAGTGTTTATAAAAAGGCATGTGTAATTTTCTCTAAATCTAACATATGCCCTAATTATCTCATATCTTTTCAAAACAATTGTCAAGCACTATTTTGATCAATCTGTGAACTTCATCCTATTTGCTCCATGCTATAGTTATATCATCTACATAAACAATCACCATTACCCATAAACCCAAGTTTGAATGAGTGAAGCTCTCAACTATTGAAACCAAATTTGGGACTTTTTTCAACCACTATAACAAGATGTTTACTCCCTTTTTTCTTCAAAACCTAGAGGATGTATCGCATAAACAATTTCTTCAAAAGTTCTACAATTAAGAATTACATTGTTTAATCCAATTGATGTATTTTTCAATTCTCGCGTAAGACAAGAGTAACCACCACTCTGATAGTTGTTGGTTTTATTAGAGGTGTGACCTTGAAAAACTCCCTTGTAGCTATTACATATATATATATATATATCTATATATCTATATATATATTCAACTTGTAAACATATTTGTATCTCGCGAATTTCCCCTATGGATTTGGACGTTAAAAGGCTGTTTTTGTGAAAACCATTGCTAAAAGTGGATACTTCTTTGTAGCAGCGGATGTTCACGGAGCCAATTAAGGCCCAATGAAAACTTCTTTTAAAATTTTAAAATTATGTACGCTAATATATTTATTGTATTATATAATTTTTTTGAAGGTAAAATAAAGTTTCATTCTAACAAAATAGGTTACAAATGTGACTAACTATAAAATACAAGGCATGACCCTTGATACGAATCAAGACCATCAGTACAATCAAATCACACGCAAACCAAAGGGTGAAGTATATACGCCAGTCAAGCATAAATAAACGGGGCATCTCGGCTTACAAACAAAGAGCGCACACTACACTCAATAAAAGGCCCTCGACAGTTTATAGTATAGATATAACATCCAAACCATTGGCCATGACAATTTAGCACAAAGGCCACAACCACAAAGAAACCAAACACTGTCAGGAGCAAGCTCCAAATGGGAAAGAACACACAAAAACTAATCGGTAAATAGGGGAAACCACCTTTGTTATTATAATTAAAATACACAAAACAGAACAAACACATATATAAGATGGGAAACATCACGCCACTATTGAAAAGACTAAAAACCAACGACAAACCAATAAAAGTAGAGAAATAACGCCAACAGCCTAGGCTAACAACGGAGAGATCGAAATACCACCTTCCATAAACCCAAATAGCATAGCCGAAAATCGTGGCAAGGAAACCTGTCGTCAACAGCCGAACTCCCTCGTTCACAATCGAAATAAAAATTGAAACAGAAGAGCCCAACTGCTGCCAAAGTCATCAGAGTCAAAAAGGCCAGAACCCATGGCACCTCCACCACCTACAGAGGAAAGAAACCAAGCACCAACCAAAGGCAAAGGACGGTCATCAACCCACACCAAAATCGGCCTCACTCCTCACTACTTTAAGATCCCCACTACCCTGTACCACATTTGGCCTCCCAATCACAAAAGCCCTAACCCAAACGACAACCCAAAATGGCAGAGTCCCACCTCACCATAAACCACCGAGCCAACTACCCCCATCACCGCCCAAACTCTGACGTACCACTCACTCACTTCAACCACCAAGTCGCACCTACTCTCAGAGGCTAGAGATCAAGTGACCAACTGAGGCCAGTGCTGGCATCCTACCCCAAGAGGGGGGCGGTGCACAAAAAATGGAAAAGCCTTAGCGGAGGAAAAGAAGAAAGAATAAAACCCTAAGGATGCCTAAAAATAAAAAAGAAAACTAATTAGTTATCTGGCAAGCTCTGATACACATAATATGTGAAAAACATTGTATTATATTAATACATACAAAATCCCACAAGAGAATGGCAATTAAGACTTTGCACAATTGAACAACGAACAACTAGTCAAAAACTAGAAATTATGACTACCGTTGTAGGAGAAGTACTTTAACCTTCAACACCACTTACAAAAATTTCTAACTTTGTCATTAGTAGTAGATAGATTACGTTTGAGGTTGATTGATTTTAGACAGGAGAGACACCGTAGGAACAATGAACATATAATATCTGAAAAAAATCATTAGTTTAAATCTGTAGTTTAATTAAGATTTAAACAATAAATTTCATTAGTCAAATTTCGTATTTTGTAATTACGAAACTATATGACTAAAAATATAATGAAATTTCATGTGCATCGTGTGTGCAATTTTTGGAGAATTAAGGTGTATTTTTCATGTACAACTTTTGTGAATTAACATACTCCAAAATTTGTTAAGTGCCTTAAGAGGTAAAAAAAATATCACATAGATTATGTTAAAATCCAATTTTTGTGATAAGAAATCCATAAATAATTATGAGATAATAAGATTAAAATATTATGCCAAAATCCTAAGCAGTATAAAAATTGACAATGTACTAGTCAATTAAACTAGTACATGTATTAATAATAGCAGTCCACCAAGTGTTACTATCTAGTATATAGAGACGCATAGAGCAGTTAAGTTAGCAACATAATAGAATTATATAAAATTAGTTTTCTCATAGATAGATGAACTACTTTTAAGGAAAATTAAACAATATAGGTACATAGTGTTTTGGGATATTTTAGATTGAGCAGATAGTTATCTCCTTTAAGCTATACTTTTAGAATAAGAAAAATAGAATTTTGATGGTGTTAGGGGGTGAACTCGGTGCCACCACCGATGAGCCCTACTCCAGGTGTGTGGTTGGCAAACCTACTCGACAGGAGCTACTGGGAGTGAACAACCAATCCCGATAAGCTTGGAACATCTGTCCAAGGTGCTTTCTAGGGCCCACCAGGCCGTGGCACAAATAGTCGCCTCCTCGGGTCAAGCACGAGCTTAGGTTGGATTTATTTAACTCGCAAGCAGACTGCTACTCGCCATCATTGACAGATGGCGAACAACTTGCCATCAGATGGGAACTAATCCACCAGCAGAGGGCACGACACTTGTCTTCTGCCTTCTGACATGCCTTGATATGACACACGGATTGTGGGCAAAACCCACCTAACACCTGGTTCAAGTGGCAACTTATAAATAGGGCACATTTATTGCATTCAAGCAAGTGTGCTCCTTCCTACCTAATCAGCTCTCGTTCTCTGCCGAGCAACACCTGCCTTGAGCGTCAGAGAGCCCTTGTTTGTTACCTAACTGGTTCCCTCTGTTAGACATATATGCCTTAAGGAGTAAAAATGTATTACATTTTTGGAAATATTTTTATCAATAGAGAATTTATTCATTATATATACCAAATCTTGTCCTCTTTACGTTCATATTTATTGAATGTATGTTAAGCAAACAGTAGTCTGAGACTGTCAGTCTAAACCTTAAGAATTGGGCATATGATGGACTAATTATGCAGAAGACACGATTCTTAAGATGACGGTTTAAAACATATGATCCACAATCAAGGGAATAAAGTTGGGCACTTTACTCATGCAAAGATTGTTATGTTGTCTATATCGCTTTTGGGAGATGGTTTGTCTTGACCATCAGAGTTGGACTTCCGTGAATAGAAACTATTGGCATGTTGTCATAGGTGATGATATGTTGGATCGGGACATAAAGTGAATTGATTTGGATTAATAATTCTATCTGGGAAATTGATTCACTTTAGACAATCATTTGTATTGTATGTTAATCCTGACATGAATAGTGGGCACGTTGTCTCGACTTGTGTCTTTTGATGTACCAAATGGTGACTCCCACATCTCAATAGTGGTATGCATGCCGGTACGTTGGAGGCATGACTCTTGATAGCAGTAGACTTATTATTCATAGATATGGAATCCATAGCTCCTCTTTAGGAGTAATGATATCCTCTTATATGCGTTGTCCTGTAATTGAAAAACTAGAGCGCTCAACCATTTGGATACATAGGTGCAACCGAATAGTATATTATCTCTAGATGGTAAGTTTTCTAATGGTGAGATAATGGAACGTAAGATAAAAATAATCAGGAAGGTAAGACAGAACTTGTCCTTAAGCTGATTATGGATTTTCATATGGGGATACGATACACTTTGATATGTCATGGAGACTTAGCTGTATGAGCTTCGTAATTCCATAAAGTTCGAGAGTACAACTCCAAGCTTTTAGTGGAGTAGTGTTGGAGTTGACAATTGTGAAATGTATATCTGGGATATTAGGGTTTTATAATTATCGTGAGCTTGAACTTTATAGGTCCATTTTGGTCCCCTTTGCTAGCTCACAAAATCCTGTAACGACACGGCGTGCTTTTTCAATAATTGGTGACTTATGTCGGATTTATCAGATTGGTTTAAAATTTGAAAGAATCAAATAATTCATGTCTGTTTATTGGTTAAATTAATTTTGTAATAAAATTAATTTAAGATAAACTTGTTGAATTATTGGGATCAGATAATTCTTGTCTTTTTATCAGTTGATTTAATTTTGGATAAATTAGATCAAGATAAACTTGTAGAATTATTGTGAATTGATTTATTTTCTTAGAGATTATCTTGATAAAGTTTGTTTTGATCAAATAACTTTTCTATTGGGTTATTTGAATCAAAACTGAGACTTTATCCTATAGATTCTTTGGTGGAAAATAAAAGATTCGCGGAGATATTTATGTGGGAGTTTGGCCTGCCGAATACATGTTCGGCCTACCGATGGGGCCTGTTTGGCCTGTCGATTAGGCTGTCTGGCCTGCCGATCAGCGAGCGATAAGATTAAACATTTTCACGCAGATCTTATCAGATATTGATCCGAACTTGATTCTGTTTCGAGTTTTTGAGACCTAATCTGATAAAGACTGACCCCAAGACCAATCGCTATATAAAGGGAGTGAGTCTCATGATTTACTCAGATCAATTGAGAGATTAAGAGTGATACTCTTCTAGTGAGCATCTAAGAACTCCCTGGGAGCTTTTGTTCATAAATCATGAACACTAGCTTTGGGTTCTCTCGATTGGTTGGAAGGAGAGTCACCGGTGGAAGAGCTATACGTGTGAGCCCACACTCACTCCGATTGTGGATAGAGAATAGCAAAGAAGACTAGTTGGTTGAGGCTCTTTTGGAACATTACTTCTCTACACAGGTAGCGGAGGTTCTTCGACACACAAAGGTTAGTAAGATCTGTCTAATTTATACATATAGCATGTCGAACTTGTGTTTTAAAAATTACTTTGATATATAAAAATTTAAAAATTCTATTGTGCAACGTTTTTCCATCAATTGGTATCAGAACCAAGGTTTTTACATAAATTTACAAGTTTGTGATCATGTTATATGCATAAATCTTGTGATCTTAAACTCTCCTATGCTTGAATTTAATTTTATAGAGAGTTGGCACTCTAGGTTTCCATATAATTATATGTTGTCATGGATTATGTGGTAAATGTTAATTAATTATGGTTGATTAAATCATTGTTTAATTATTTATTAATTAATTAATTTATACCGGTTATGGTTTCTCAGAGATTAGAATGTGTATCTAGGTTTTTCATGTAATTAGATGGTGAACTATCATCTCCGTCTAGGAATTGTTATTTAATTTTAATTTGCAAGAATATTGTAATTAAATAATTATTCGAAAAAGACGGATCTAGAAGATTGATGATGACGCTCCCAGGTATTTCTCGAGTCTCTAATTTTATGTTTTTGAATTGTTGAAAATAAAATTGATGAATTGCATTAAAATTGTATTTTCTAAAATGGGAGATTTCTGCTCGGTTGGCATGCCGGACCTCATAGTTCGGCAGGCCGATGGTCACAAATCGGCAGGCCGGACGTATGGTTCGGCAGGCCGACAGTTGGGCAGAAATCGGCTGGCTCTGCCGGCCGGCTGAACTTCCAGTTCGGCATGTCGAACTTTCATGGGTCGAAAGGCCGATCTTTTCGATCGGTAGGCTGATGAAACATGATCGGTAGGCAGATCACCCAGATCAGCTTGCTGACCGAGAGCTAAAAAATTTCTAAAAAAGGTGCAATTTTTTGGTGCAGTTTTAATTTCATTTTTGGGACGATTCTGAGAAACATTAAATTTGGATTTGACCGAAAATATGAAGTATTTGATTCATATGGGATTGAAGACTTGAAGATGGGTATTGCATGAAGAAGGATACAACTTGAGGATTCAAGGATGAAGAATCGATATATGTCTTGATTATTCTCTTGTAATCTTATTTTTCTATTCTCCAAGGTGGAACCATAATAATACGGTTATTATTATTTTGCTTGTAGCTTTGCTTGATTGCTTTACTTGTCTGCATCATAGTATGATTTGCCATGTATATTGATAACATGTCATATAGAATAGGGAGTGCCACTCATATTAAAATTGTTCATGCATATTTTTTAAAATAAAACCTTGACTTCAAAAGACTGAGTGGGAGAAGGTTTTCGAATAGAGGACCTAAGGCCTCCATCGTTGGTCCATAGGCAGAACATAGTGGTTTCGACCCCTAGGAAGGGATTTCTATCATGTACCAGATTGGATCTCTGAAAGGATAAGGTATTTTAGTATGATTTATGGTTGCACACCCCTAGGTGGTGATTATAATCATGGATAAAATATTGAAATGGTGGTTATACACTCATGTTAATTTTATTATTAAACTCCCCTAGGAGCTCTGTTAATAAAATTAATGGCCAAAGAAACGATTATTAATACATGCTAGATCATACGGGTCCTGGATGGCATATATTAATCAGGAGGGGATCCGTGTTCCTAATTGACTTTGGCATGACTCCCCTAGGAGCTTGTTAAATTCTGAGTTGGGAATTATCGTTGTAAGGTTGTGATATTTTCAAGGTTTTGACACATAAACACATTTGTATGATTTTACATGATTGTGTTATCTTACTAAATTATTATTATATGTTTGCTTATGTTTGGTATATGATTCTTTATTGTAGATTAAAAATGTCTAAAAATGCTTTATCATCGATACTTGACAAAAACCAATTAACTGATGAGAATTATAACGATTGAAAACAGAACCTGGATATCGTCCTATCCTTTGAGAAACTGAAATATGTACTGACAACCCCTTGTCCTCCCGAGCCTACGGGAGACTCAATTAATGAGCAATTCCAAGCGTACGATCGCTGGAAAGATGCTAATGATCAGGCCCGCTACTATGTTATGGCCAACATGAATAACGTGTTGCAGGCTCAATATCAGGATTATGAGGCTACGAAGCAGATCTTGGATAATCTTGAGGATATGTTCGGAGGCCAGGCCATAACAAAGCGGCAAGGGGCGCTTCGAAAACTCTTAAACTATAGACAAAGACCAGGGACATCTGTAAAGGAGCACATGATGTTGGTCATGGGTTACCTCGCTGAGGCTCAAACTAATGGACCCGACATCGATGCTGAAACTCCGATGACTATGGTCTTTGAGACTCTGTCTAAGGAATTTATTTTGTTTAGAGCTACTTTTAATTTAAGCAATAGATAGGATATGACCTTGACAAAACTGATGAAACAGTTACAGGAGTTTGAACTGTTGATCAGGGAGTCTCCTGCTGGTGGAGAGGCCAACATGGTAACTGCTTCTGGTTCCAATCCTAACTCAGGGAATGGAAAGAAGCAACAGGCCAAGAACAGAAAGTCTTCTATTCTTGTTGTTACCAAGAGCAAGAAGAAGAAGAAGAAGAACCTAAAGAAGCTTAAGTGCTTCTTCTGTGGAAATATTGGGCATATTAAGAAGTATTGCAAGGACTTCCTTTCCAAAGGAGGTAGGTGTGCCTTTCCAAAGGAGGTAGATGTGATCTTCTATATTTAGAAACTTGTTTGGTTGAGGAATCTAGTGACATCTATGTCATAGATTCCGGTGCAACTAATCATGTTTATGTTTCTTTGCAAGGGTTCAAAGAAACGAGAAGTTTGCTACATGAGGACTTCACGCTTCGGATGGGTGATGGATCCTTGGTCTCAGTGAAAGCAGTGGGAGATGTCCATCTTTACTTTGATAATTATAGGAATTTAATTTTGCAAGATTGTTTTTATGTTCATAAATTTAAAAGGAATTTAATTTATGTATCTTGTTTATTTAAAGACTCCTACGTGGTATCTTTTAATGAAAAAGTGGTGATTCGTAAAAAAAAATCTTTTATCTGTTCTGGATGGATACAAAATAATCTATATTTTGTCAAACCTAAGATGGACTTATTGCTTAATGCTGAGATAAATGCTAATGACTTTAAAAGACTTAAAACTTCTCGCTCTAATAAGACTTATCTCTGGCATTTGCACCTTGGTCATATTAACCTGAATAGGATTCAAAGGTTGGTAAGGGATGGATCTTTAAGTCACTTAAAGGTGGAATCTATATCTCAATGTGAATCTTGTTTGGAGGCTAAAATGACCAAAAGACCATTCAGGTCTAAGGGCAATAGGGCCGAAAGGGTTCTAGAACTTGTGCATAGTGATGTTTGCGGACCGATGAACATCCAGGCACGAGGGGGGTATGAGTACTTCATCACTTTTATTGACGATTACTCAAGATATGGATATGTGTACCTAATGCACCACAAAAGCAAAACTTTTGATAAGTTCAGGGAGTTTTGGGCTGAAGTGGAAAAGCAATTGGGCAGACCCATAAAGGCACTTCGATCTGATCGAGGTGGGGAATACCTTTCTGATGAGTTCTTGGGACACTTGTTAGAGAATGGGATTTTATCCCATTTGACTACGCCGGGCACTCCGCAACAAGATGGTGTAGGGGAGAGAAGGAATAGGACTTTGTTGGATATGATTAGGTCCATGATGAGTTATTCATCATTGCCTTTATTCTTTTGGGGATATGCATTACAAACCACATGTTATCTTTTGAACAATTCTGCCTTCAAAGTCGGTCCCTAAAACTCCTCACGAGTTGTGGACGAGTAGGAAAACATCCTTAAACCATATTCGCATATGGGGATGTCCGGTTCATATCCTGTTTAAGGATCCGAATAAGTTGGAAGCATGTTCGGAAGTTTACGTGTTTGTAGGATATCCAAAAGGGACTAAAGGGGGTTATTTTTATAACCCTAAGGAAAATAAAGTCGTGGTTTCAACTAATACAACTTTCCTTGAGGAGACTTACATGGACAACTTTAAACCTCGAAGCAAAGTGGTGCTTGAGGAGTTAAGGAGTAATCAAATCACTCTAGAGGTTCCGAATGAAACCATTCCGATCGGTGTAGAAAAACTAAACAAACCTGAACAACAACCTCAGGGACTTCGACGTAGTGGGAGGATCAGACGTCAATCTGAGAGGTATATGTTCAATGGGGAAGTCTTCTTGGCTGAACCGGATGAACATGACAAGGATCCTTATACTTACGCAGAAGCTATGGATGGAAAGGGGTAAAACCCATAGGGTGTAAGTAGATCTACAACAGGAAAAGAGGAGTGGATGGAAAGGTCGAAACCTTTAAGGCTAGACTGGTAGCTAAGGGTTATACGCAAAAGGAAGGAATCGATTATGAGGAAACCTTTTCGCCTATAGCCATGCTTAAGTCCATCCAGATTCTCTTGTCCATAGCTGCCGCTCTCGACTACTAGATTTGGCAGATGGATGTCAAGACAACTTTTCTGAATGGCTATCTTGATGAGTCCATTTATATGGAACAACTAGACGGGTTCAAGGTCGTGGGTCAAGAGGGGAAGGTTTGTAAGCTGCTAAAGTCAATTTATGGACTTAAGCAAGCTTCCCATTCTTGGAACATAGGATTTGATCAAGTGATCAAAACTTATGGGTTCTCACAAAATGTGGATGAACCATGTGTTTACAAACATATTAAAGATGGGAAGGTGGTTTTTCTACTGCTCTATGTAGATGACATTCTGCTAATTGGCAATGACGTTGGGGCATTGTCATCGGTCAAATTATGGTTGACTATGTAGTTAGCCATGAAGGACTTTGGTGAGGCTAATTTTGTTCTCGGTATCCAGATTTTTCGGGATAGGAAGAACAAAATGATAGCTTTGTCACAGGCCGGCTACATAGATATAATTCTCAAGAGATTTGCAATACAGGATTCCAAGAAAGGTGGGCAAGCATCTAGGTCTGGAATTACCCTTTCTAAGAAAGACTCTCCAAAGTCTTATGAAGAAAGAGAATACATGAAGAAGGTGCCTTATGCTTCGGCCGTGGGTAGTCTCATGTATGCCATGCTTTGCACACGACCGAATATTAGCTATGCGGTCGGGATTGTAAGTCGATTTCAGGCAGATCCAGGACCGAACCATTGGGTTGTGGTAAAGCATATTTTCAAGTACCTAAGAAGGACTCGAGGGTATATGCTTGTATATTCGGGTGAGGACCTCATTCCTCTAGGATATACTGATTCAGATTTTCAATCTTCTTTGGATTCTAGGTAATCGACTTCGGGGTTTGTGTTTACTCTAGGTGGCGGTGCCATCAGTTGGAGAAGTGCGAAGCAAGATTGCACTTCAAATTCAACGATGGAGGCCGAGTATGTGGCAGCTAGTGATGCTTTGAAAGAAGCAGTGTGGCTCGGCAAGTTCCTTGGGTATCTTGAGGTAGTTCCTGGTATGGATAAAGCGGTATCACTATACTGTGATAACAGTGCGACGGTAGCTAATGCTAAGGAACCAAGGTTTCACAAGAAGAGTAAGCATATTGATCGAAAGTATCATTTGATAAAGGACTTCATTGAGGGCGAGCATGTCAAGGTGTACAAGATCTCATCAGAGGACAATTTAGCTGATCCATTTATGAAGACACTTACTAGGAGAGTCTTCAAGAGGCATGTGCAAGCTATGGGGATGCAAAATTTGCTGTATTTACTCACTTAGTGCAAGTGAGAGATTGTTAGACATGTATGCCCTAAGGAGTAAAAATGTATTACGTTTATGGAAACATTTTTATCAATAGAGAATTTATTCACTTATATATACTAAATCTTGTCCTCTTTACGTTCATATTTATTGAATGTATGTTAAGTAAATAGTAGTCTGAGACTGTTAGTCTAAACCTTAAGAATTGGGCATATGATGGACTGATTATGCGGAAGACACAATTCTTAAGATGACGGTCTAAAACATATGATCCACAATCAAGGGAATAAAGTTGGGCGCTTTATTCATGCAAAGATGTTTAGCCTGTCGGTGGCTGAAGTTCGACCTGCCAAATTGCCACAATGGCCTACCAATCAGATGACCATTTATAGTCCTGTTTTGAAGTTTTCAAACTTTGGCCTCCCAAACATATTGTTAGGTCTCCCAAACTGTCTATAATGGCTAGTTTTCTAACCATTAAAACATTTGGAATGGCTATTTTGATCAAAAATTGATATTTTAAGAATATCTGAGTACTTGGAGGCTATATATACCCCTCCATTCATTGTGTTCAATATAGAGAACAAGGAGAACAAATTGGTAAGTGTTCTAACATTGTTTTAATCTTTTCACACTCTTATACATACTCTTTGAGCCTATATCGTCTAAATTCATTCTTGAGAGTTGCTCACACCCTCCATGTAAACCTGATATAGTGTTCATATACATTTGGAGAGTTTATCTTATGAGTGAACTAAAAATTGTAAATCACATCCTATGAGTAATAGGTTACCAAGCCTTAGAAGTTGGGGGAATTATTGGTTGGTCAATCTCTATAAAATTGTGGATTCATTTGGTTTGCCAATCTCCGTGACAATTGGTGGGTTTGTGTTTACTCAATCTTCATATAAAATTGATGGTTGTAAGAAGGTGTGGTGAGCCTTGGGTAGAAAAACTAACCAGATTATACAAGCAGTGATAGTGCTGAAAAGACAATCATGATAGTGGAAAAGGCCGAGCCGAAGACTTTGCTCGATAACAGTGAACGTAGGTGTATTGCTGAATCACTATAAATTGTGTTTGCATTTCTATATCCCTACCTCTTTACATTATTGTATTTACATTTTGTTGAAGTTTATTACTTTGTCATTTGTATGTTGCATTTACTTGTGTGTTTAATTTGGTAAATTCCAATAGTTAGGAAAAAGTTTTAAGACCCAATTCACCCCCTCTTGGGTAGCTATTCTTGGGCTAACAATTTTTTCTCTCCTCTTCTTGATTTACACGCCTCTTTCAGAGGGCCCATGGCTAGTGCACATGCCCATCACCATATAAAGGGACAGTCAAATTCAGCTAATCGTAGAATAGGATTTTGTGATTCTCTGCATCATCCAAGATAATTCATATTCAAATAATTCTTTTTAAATTATAATTCAATTATTCAAGATACTTATTTAATTTAAGTGCTTATGAATAATTATTCTTTATTCAAATACAAATAATTAATTACCCAAAATCTCAATAATTAAATTTGAATAAATATTATTTTGAAAATATTAATCAAATAATTTACCAAAATTCCCCCACCAATTAGCCCACAGTCTTATTGCACTGGGTTTGGCATCTTGCATAGCCCAAGTGGATTGTGTGTGTACACACCTACAAGTCCAGTATCCTATCTAATATGAACTCTTGTATTACCAGTGGTAAACTGTTCTACACAACTAGTTAGGAAATTCATGAGCTAGCATTAGGACTCAATGGACATATATTTATCAAGCTCCAATAATAACAAATAAATTAATCCTTGATGAATTATATATTTAATTATTAACTTTGATGACAATCCACTAACACACCAAACTTGCACTCTTGATAATATAACATATTATGAGAGTCTGTAAATTAGTCTTGTCTATGACCTCTCATGCATATATATATCTCTTTAGGTTATCTATAATTGGATGAAAAACTTAGTTCCGCTTTACCTTCTAATTATTTTATCTCAAAGTTACATTATTTCACTTATTTGAAAAATTCCATTTATAACAAATACATATAGAAAATCATCTGATTATCACAAGTATTAAGATGACTAAGGACTTGTTCTTTTTCAAATTCCTAAAAAATGCCTTTGGGAGGATAACATTAACTTTTTCTTAAAGAGCAATGGATTTATAAGTTGTACCTCCAACATACTAAAAATGGAGTCTTCAATCATGGAACTGCTACCTTTGGCATATCAGGAGATAAAAGTTAAAAACATTGAGTCATGAATCTACTTCAGGATTAAAATTACACATAGATAATTGTTAAAGTGAATTCATTTAAGATAAAAGGAATTATTATTAAATCAATCACAGTTTAGATCCAATTTAGTCTACCCCAATATGCAACCACTATTAGTCTACCACACCAACGTGTCTACCATAAAGTCAATCTACTCTAACAGCCTATACAAATCATCTCTCAAATTGGACGTAAATCCCTATTATGATCTTGTCATTTATAAATTGCCCAACTAAATACATAGATTGCAGGCTGTATAAGTTAGATTATTAATTTTGGTCTTATATCTATACCGCATATAAACTCCATTTATGTCTGATCCTAAGATTTGTTTCTAATAGTCATGGAACATATGTTTGCTTGAATGCTTAATCATAATAAAAAAAGTAATATAGGACCATAAGTAACATATGAAATATTTGCATTATTTATTTATTTAATCCAAAATATCTTTAATTACAAATATATAATATGCTCTTTAAGGCACCGATCTTAACAATATGTGTATGAGTCTTTTTTTCTTTTTTTTTTTTTGAATTGAAATCAATTCTTTGTATAAAAACAAAGCTTACTATCAATTATATGTAAATTAATTATAGAGAAATATTTTTAAAAATAGAGTCGCCAATCTTTAAAAAATGATGATGAAATTGCTTCCTAAATAGATTCTTATTGCTAAAAAAAAGAAATTTTGCAAATATTTATGCCCCAAATAAAAATTTTAGATTATAAGGTAAATGATTATTTAATTATGCATAAGAACATTATAATATTTAAAAAATAATTGACTTCTTTTTATTTTTAAATCATGACATATAAATAAGTATGCAATAAAATGGGAATAGTTAATGATATGTTCCTTGCTTTTATGGCTTTATTTTATACTAGTTGAGTGTCATGTACGTACTATGCACATGGAAAATATTTTTGTAGATTGTATCTACATGTCAAATGTTTTTTTGATGGATCTATGTGTCAAAATTTTAAATGATGATTTTTAATTTTTTTATATAACATTTCATATATTTAAAAAAAATATATTTAAAAGGATATATTTAAGAAAACCTATCTCTGAAATGAATTAGAGAAAAATTATCCATGAGAGAACAATTATTTGAAAGGGTTGAATAGAAAAGTTCAAAAAAAAGACATTTGAAAAAAATGTTTTAGCATATTAATTAGGAAAAAAAATTTATAATGGTCGATGGGAAAAAAATTAAGTAGGTAAACATTTGAAATTATCAAATAGGAGCAACGAGGAAAAAAATACAATTTTAAAGAAGCACATTGAAAAAAATTTTATAAACAATGGAGTCTTTGATAAAAAGGAAAAAAATAGTAAGACACATTTGAAGGAATATATTTTAATGGGAGCAAAATAGAGAAAAAAATATATTTCAAAGAGGTGTATTGTAAAAGGAAATAGAGAACGAGAATTTCGGGGAAAAAACCAAATCAAAAGAGAAAAAGAAAAAAAAATAGAAATGGAAAAAAGGAAGAGATAACAAAAGAAAGATGAAAAAAGGAGCAGTCATATGGTAGAAAAAAGGAGTGACTAAACTACTTTGGCCTTCATATATGTGGTCACGTGCAAGTAAATACGATCACAAGTAATGGAGTGGGAGTAAAGTACCATTTTACTTAGGGATTGAACTACAAAAAATTTACAATGTATTGTAGTTTAAGTACTTTTTACTTTATCTTGACAATAATAATTTAATGAAAATTTTTAATTTAAAACAAGAAATTAAAATAAACTAAAATTAGATTGCAGAAAAAATCAACAACAAAAGTGAACTACACTAAACGATGATGCAATAGGTCAAGAGGAACTATTTCAGCAAGTTTCCTTTGTGAATAGTTATTGCCTAGAGTAATGACAAGTTAATTTTTGTCAAATTATTGACATTGAACTCTCATTTATCTCAAATTTTTGATTTCCCAAGTACTTAATTGAAATTTACCCCAAAATAATTAGTTCCAATATCCCTATTCAAAACCAATTATTAAGGGTTCATTAAACATGTTCTATGACTTGCCACAAAGAAATCATAAGTTTCCCAACTCTACAATTTTCTAAGTTGTATTTCCTAAACCCACAATTAGAACCCTCCTTTTCCAAGTACTAATCATAATTCCAAAATCAACTAATTGGTGGCCAATCAATTAGAGGCATTAAAATCAAAGAGACATAAATAATTAGTGAATCAAATTTATATGTACTAATCAAAGGCAATCAACCAAATACAATATCAACTAGGGTCCATAACCCTCTGCACTAAGAGATTTAGTTATGTATAGACTCAAACAAAACTAAAAATACAAACGAAAACATGAAGAAGAAATCTATAGCAATTTACAAGAAATTTAAAGAAAAGAGTTAGTAAAGAAATACACTAATGTAAAGCACCAATATGGTCTTAAAGCTATCCTTTCTTCCTCCTTTGAACTCCCAGAAAATGGTTGCTTCTCATCTCCAAATCAGGCCCCAATCTCCTTCGCACAAAACCCTAGATGGGTATTATATGCCTCTAAAAATGTAAGGAATTCTACCTCAAATTAGCCGCAAAATCAACACACAATTTGGCTCATAAGTGCATGCACAAGGCGAAGGGAAAGAGCATGCAACCACTGTTGGAAAAAATGGGTGTGAGGTGTGCAGCGAAATTTTTAAAATTTTATATATCAGAGTAATTTCCAAAACACAAGTTTGACATGCTATATGTATAAATTAGACAGATCTTACTAACCTTTGTGTACCGAAGAACCTCCGCAACCTGTGAAGAGAAGTAACGTTCCAAAAGAGCCTCAACCAATTGGTCTTCTTTGCTATTCTCTATCCGCAACCGGAGTGAGTGTGGGCTCACACGTACAGCTCTTCCACCGGTGACTCTCCTTCCAACCAATCGAGAGAACTCAAAGCTAGTGTTCATGATTTGTGAACAGAAGCTCTCTGGAGTTTTTAGACGCTCACCAGAAGAGTATCACTCTTAATCTCTCAAATTGATCTGAGTAACTCATGAGACTTACTCCCTTATATAGCGATTGGTCCTGGGGTCAGTCCTTATTAGATTAGGTCTCAAAAACTCGAAACAGAATCAAATTCGGATCAATATCTGATAAGATCTATGTGAAAACGCGTAATCTTATCTCTCGCTGATCGGCAAGCCGAACAAACCCCATCGGCAGGCCAAACATGTAGATCGACATGCCAAACTGTCGCATAAATATCTACGCTAATCTTTTATTTTTTACCCGAGATTCTATAGGATAAAGTCTCAGTTTTGATTCAAATAACCCAATAGAGAAGTTATCTGATCAAAAACAAACTTTATCAAGATAATCTCTAAGAAAATAAATCAATTCACAATAATTCTACAAGTTTATCTTAATTTAATTTATCCAATTAAATCAACCGATAAACAGACAAGAATTATCCAATCCCAATAATTCAACAAGTTTATCTTAAATTAATTTTATTACAAAATTAATTCACCAATAAACAGATATGAATTATTTCATTCTTTCAAATTTTAAACCAATCCGATAAATCTGACATAAGTCACCAATTATTGAAAAAGCACACAGTATCGTTACAGGATTTTGTGAGCTAGCAAAGGGGACCAAAATGGACCTATGAAGTTCAAGCTCACGATAATTATGAAACCCAATATCCCAGATATATATTTCATAATTACCAACTCCAACGCTACTCCACTAAAAGCTTGGAGCTACACTCTCGAACTTTATAGAATTACGAAGCCCGTACAGCTAAGTCTCCATGACATAACAAAGTGTATCGTATCCCCATATGATAATCCATAATCAGCTTAAGGACATGGTCTGTCTTACCTTCCCGATTATTTTTATCTTACGTTCCATTATCTCACCATTAGAAAACTTACCATCCAAAGATAGTATACCACTCGGTTACACCTATGTATCCAAATGGTTGAGCGCTCCAGTTTTTCAATTACAGGATAATGCATATAAGAGGATATCATTACACCTAAAGAGGAGCTATGGATTCCATATCTATGAATAACAAGTCTACGCTATCAAGAGTCATGCCTCCAATGTACCGGCATGCATACCACTATAGAGATGTGGGTGTCACCCTTTGGTACATCAAAAGACACAAGTCAAGACAACGGGCCCACTATCCATCTCAGGATTAAGATACAATTCAAATGATTGTCTAAAGTGAATCGATTTGCTAAGATAGAATTATTAATCCAAATCAATTCACTTTGTGTCCCGATCCAACACATCGTCACCTATGACAACGTGCCAATGTTTCTATTCATAGAGTCCAACTCCGATGGTCAAGACAAACCATCTCCCAATAGGGATATAGACAATATAACAATCATTGCATGAATAAAGCGCTCAACTTTATTCCCTCGATTGCGGATCATATGTTTTAGACCGTCACCTTAAGAATCGTATCTTCTGTATAATCAGTCCATCATATGCCCAATTCTTAAGGTTTAGGCCGACAGTCTCAGACTACTGTTTGCTTAACATACATTTAACAAATATGGACGTAAAGAGGACAAGATTTGGTATATATAAATGAATAAATTCTTTATTGATAAAAATGTCTCTAAAAACGTATTACATTTTTACTCCATAGGGCATACATGTCTAACAACCACATGCTATGCAAACTCTGACGCTAAGTAAAAGAGGCACGTGCGGTCATAAGCACTCATTCTATGCAGCCACGTGTTTTGGGTTTTCAAAAAACCTGAGCTGAAATGTGCGTGGCCGCAAACTTTAATGGCATGACCGTGAGTGCTCTTTGTGTTGCCACGTAGGGGCGAGCTCCTTTGCATCATTGAGGCATGAAATTGAGCTAATTTAGGCTCCAAAATGCTCTTTGACCTACCAAAATAATTAAAATAAAATAAAATAAAAATACAACTAAAAATACTAAAAAATAAGACAAAATAAATAAATTAAAATAAAGTAAGTAAACATAAATTTAACAAAAAGACACAATTAACAAAAAGCACAAAATAAAAGCTATCAATTCACCTAAAAAAACTAACCAAATACATAAGTTAGGAATACAAATAAATTCATTCTATCAAACTCCCCCAAACTCACAATTTTGCTAGTCCTTGAGTAGAAGAAAAGAAATGAGAAAAGGAGAAATGAAAAGAACCCAAGATTTCAAAGTGAATGTAAAGTGAGAAGTGTCCAATCATGATTAAACTCAAGCCTCAATGATATGAAAAATTCAATGGCTCTAACAATATCAAACACTATGTATATTTAGAATATCAATCCAGGTGTTAAATTTACTCTATTCTTAATCCTTCTAGCGTGTGTGTGTAGCACACCTTTTACTTATCCACTTGTCATACACATGACATTATACACATAGGTAATTTAAGATTGATCCCCTAGTTGAAGCATTACATGAACCCCATGGGCTCATTTTTCATACTTGTCTCCACTAAAGTAGACTAGCACATCACTAAGGATCATTAGGGCTTTTTGAGCTTGTAATGAATGGCTAGGGTGAATAGCAGGATAAAGGATCTCATTTATGGTTCAATACACCCTAAGCATATCACACATTCTAAGACTTTGATAAAACTAACTTGTACAAATCCATGTCCACCTTCAAATTCCTCTAAATCCTTCTCTCAATCCCACACAATTTATTTTTTATATATGTATATATATTTAAATATATATTATATATATATATATATATAGATATATATAAATAGATGCTATGCTCCCAAACTTGAGCTTTATTCAGCTTTATGACTTTTTGGGCGAGCATTCCTTGAAATCTCAAAAATGTTTTTTTTTTTTTAATTTATTTTTTGGTTCATTGAATTTAAAATTGAAATGAAATACAAGAAAAATAAATTACAAAACCTTAAATTTAAGCTTCTTCATATAAGCATCAAACACCTTCTCAAAGCATAATTTACAACTTTGTCTTAAAATGAATCAATGCTTGTGAGTGTTGGGTAAAATGTGGAAAGATAACAATTAAGGCTAAGTTATATGTGTGTGGGTGACAAAGAAAAAGTTAAGGATATACAAGGTGCAAATGGGGTGTCTAGGGGAATTTATTTCACAAGATTAGGTAGAAAGTTACAAACGTTCCAAACATGGCCTAATTTACGCTCTTGGTGATGTTTAGCCAAGGATTTTGTCTCAAAAGATAATCAAGTGAGTTCTAACATTCTTGGGATTGTGAGGCTACTTATATACATAAAGCTTCTTTAAATATGCAATTGGCTGAGTGTATGAAGCTTTTGTGCTTAAGTGTGAAGGATTAAGAATAACTTAAATTGCACAAGGATTAAGCACACAAATATGATTATGCATGTCATATTCAAAATCAAGCAATAACAATCATCAGCTTTTGATTATTACCAAAACACAACTCAATTTTTACAAAAAAAAATGCTTGGTTTCTTTTTATTTTGATTTCTCTTATTTAAAATATGTGTTTATATATATATATATATATATTTAAAACAAAATAAGAAAATAAAACCCAAAGATAAAAACAAAACTAACATTGACAATTAAAAAAAAAAAGTGACCAAAAAGAAACTGATTGCAATATCTAACGAAGTTAAAGGAAGTAAAGACAAGGTCAGGATAAAACAAAAGAAACAACTAATAGAAACTAAAATTAACAAATACTCCAAGAAAATATAAAAATAAGACAATAAAGAGCAACAACAACAAGTCTTAGAGAAATGCATTTTCTTCCCCAAACTTAATCTAAACAGTGTAGTCAATGTTTGCAATAAAAGAGCAAGGGAAAGAAAAACTTCTCTAGGAGGCACGACAAAAGTCATCACCTAGTATCCTCTTCCATGTCCTCTTCATCTGCATCTTCTTCTTCTTCTTCTTCTTGTGGTTGAGGCAAAGCTTCCTAAGGATACACGAGGTTGAGAGGTAGGGAGGGCACTCCAGTCGTCGAGGGACGTTATCAAGGAGTTGGTAGGGCAAAGGTTGCACTACTTGTGAAACATTTTCTCTTGGAACCGATAGTTCTTGATCTCATACAACAACTTCTTAACTTCCCACAACAAGCTTGCACATATGATTCAATTTGGTCCATCCTTTCGGCTTGTGTCATCAGTCTTCGTGAGCATTAGCCCATAGGATAGAGCTCGACGATGGAATAGCTTGTGATTGCCATCCTTTTGGCCCTTGCATGATGCAAAGGATTCCATTCTCAATGAGTAGGTAGGTTAGGGAAAGAAGCTCGTCTTGCTCTCCCGGCCCAATGTTAGCTCTCTTACAAAGCTAGGTGATCAGCGAAGGGAAAAGGAGACTCCCCCCTCATTGAGCGCTGATTGAGCTATAAGCTAAGCGATCATAATCTCCACATCAATACTAAGGTCTTGAGCAATTGCATAGAAAAGCAATGCTTTGTCAATGCTCACCTCAGTCAAGTGTGATGTAGGGTGGATCCGGCCAACGATGAAGTGCATCCACACCTTCATGTCCTCCTTTAAAGCGCTATAGCCAAAGTGGGAATGACGATCTTTCTCTGTAACTCTTTGGGTCCTTGAAGCATAAATGTACAAAGGACCTCGTCAAAGTTTGGCATTCTGGTAAGGAGGTTGTAATTTTCTTTGTTGTTCTGGAGGCCATAGTAAGCGTTGATAGCCTTTTTATCAAAATTGACCTCACGGCCCCTAATCATAGTGGTAAAGTGATTATGCTCTAAAGCATTAGAATAAAATTCCCTTACTAATGAAATAACGACGTCCTTAGTGGTTAAACAAATTTCTCCCATTTCCACACTTTTATGATTTATACCAATTGTGGAGGAAAGTGTGTGTCTTGGTCCATTTCTATCCCTTGCTCCAAAAGAGGAAACTTCATCTTGATGGAGCGCTTATATCGAGCATGCGCCTTTGCTAACAAAAATAGGTTGGCATTATGTTGTGATGATGATGATGAGGTCTTATCTTGCTTTGATGGTGCTATAGTTGCCATGTTCTTCAATCTGAACCCAAGCTTCCACCAAGAAAACAATCAAAACACCACTCACAACTCAAGAATTCCCATCAAAAGTACAACCTAACTTAAACAACCGATGAATTAAATCCCTAAACAACCAATTCTCATGGAAAATTTTATGAACACTTGGTGCCTGAGAATTTTACACAACCACAAAATACTTACTACATAACTCCAAGATGACCTTAAAAATCACAAATCACTGAATTCAATATAGTTCAACAACTAAATGTAAGCCCCAATCCAATAGAAAGCATAATAAATCTCGACTATGTCCAATGCCTAACGAATTGTTCAACACTTAAAGTGGCTCCAAAGCTTTCAATAACCATAATATTTGTCAATTTACATCAACTAGAGATGAAAAATCTTAAGATTGCCTTAAGTGAATAGAAGATTATGAAGCTTGCACAAGCATTGGTTCCTTTAAGTTTGGACTCCTTTGGTGGTGGCAAGAGAATGTTGATGGATGATGGAGTTATGTTTGGAGTGTTTGAATGATGAGAGATGGTGGAAAGAAATAGATTGAAGATTAGAGAAGGTGGTTTTTAAGAAGGCTTGGTCAGATTGGAGAGGTTGTGTGAGAAATGAGAAAGAAAGAGAGTGTTTTGTGAAGAATGAGTGAGGAGAAAGAGGGCCAAAACTCAAGTTAAATGCGAGTTTAGAGCTTCGCCTAGCCGCAAGGCTTTTAAATCTCACGGCTGTATTCTTCAGAAATCAAAGGATTTAAAATCCCGACTTTGCATGTCCGCGAGGTCCATTTTGTGCAGTCGCACCAACATTCTAAGCTTTAGCATGGCTGCGAGGAAAGATCTCTCACTAGGGCACACTCCTAGCTCCTAATGCATGCTTTTGCCCTTTTTTCCATTCATTTTTCCTTTTTTTCTCTTTCTTTGTCCTTTTTTTCTTTTTTTGAATATAATAAAAAAACATTACAAATAAAACAAAGAAAAATAAGAAAATAAAATAAAATAATTCAAATATAAAAAATAAGAAAAGGGAAAGAAATAAAATAAAAATAAATGCTTAGGTTGCCCCCTAAAAAGCACTTTGTTTACTGTCATTAGCTTGACCTTGCCCCGTTGTCACTTGAAGTCGGTGAGAAAAATGCAGTCCACCACTTTAGCTTTTGCTCCCAAATGGTGCTTGAGGCTTTATCCATGAACCACAAATGTTCTATCATAATCACTTTCCACTTCTATAGCACCAAGTGGAGATACACTCTTGACAGTGAAATGCCCCGACCATCTTGAGGGGGAATTGAAAAGAAGCACCTTTTGGCCTATTGCAAATACTTATCTCATAATGTCTTGGTTATGCCATCGCTTGTCTTCTCCTTGTAGAGTCATGCACTCTCATAAGCCTCATTCTGAAATTCTTCAAGCTCATTGAGTTGCGACAATATTTGCTCATTGGAAGCCTTCGAATCAAAATTGAGCTTCTTGATTGCCCAAAATGCAAGGTGTTCAAGCTCAACCGGAAGATGGCATGCCTTTACAAACACCAATTGATAAGGGGACATTCCGAGACGTGTTTTGAAGGCCATAAGTATGCCCATAAAGCATCATCAAGCTTTTATGGCCAATCTTTCTAGTTTGTGTGCATTGTCTTCTCAAGAATTTGCTTCACCTCTCGATTAGAAACTTTTGCTTGCCTATTTTTTTGAGGGTGGTAAGCAAGGGAAACTTTATGGGTGACATCAAATTTAGCCAAGAGAGTATCAAATGCATTGTTCCAAAAATAAGTCCTTTCATCACTAATGATGGCACGAGGAGTGTCAAACTGAGCAAAAATGTTCTTGTAGTGAAGCTTCAAAGCCATCTTTGCATCATTTATTGGCATAGCAATTTCTTCACTCCACTTGGAGACATAGTCCACCGCCAATAGAATGTATGTTTGGCCAAAAGATGCAGGAAAATTTCCCACGATCCCCCAAACATCAAAAGCTTTAGAAATAGTTCCAATATAGAGGCATCTCATGGTGCTTAGAAATAGTTCTGGTAATTTAACATAGATCACAAGATTTGAAAAAATTGTAGGTATCTTAGAAAAGAGTTGGCCAATAAAGTTCGTATTAAAGTACCTTTGCCACCATTCAGTTGGCCCCAAAATGTCCTCCATATGGTGAAGAACGACAATGATGAAGAACACTATTGAATTCCTCCTCTGGAACGCATCTCCATACAACTTGGTCCTGAGACTTCTTGAATAAAAGAGGATCATCCCAAAAATAGCTCCTTATGTCATGCAAGAATTTCTTCTTTTGGTAGTAAGAGAGGTCGAAAGGCAATATATATTGCAAGCAAAATAATTGACAATATCTGCATACCATGGTAATCAAACCTTAATAATAAAGAGTTGTTCATCCGAAAACTCTTCTTGGACAAGAGTACTACCACTTCAAGCTCATACTTAATCATGGATAGATGATCGACAACCACATTTTCACTACATTTCTTTTCATGAATCTCTATGTCAAAGAATCCACCTTAACAATATTTGCTTGGCGTCCTTCTTAGCAAAAAGATAGCAAATGGTGGCATGATCTGTAAAGATAATTACCTTTGATCCAATGACGGAGGACCATAATTTGCCACAAGCATAAACCACTACCAACATTTCTTTCTTGATACTTGTGAAAATTTTTAAGCTTCATTAAGAGTGTGGGTTGCATGGTAAATTGCTCGAAAAATCTTGTCCTATCTTTGACCAAGAACCGCTTTAACCATAAAGTCTCTAGCATCACATATGATCTCAAACGATTCACTCTAATCAGCCACCATCATGAGTAGGGCCGATACCAATTTCTCCTTAAAGAGTTGGAAAGCCTTCAAACACTCATCACTAAAGTCAAATGGGATGTCTTTCCCTAAGAGATTATAAAGTGGCTTGACAATTATGGAGAAATCCTTGATAAAGCGCCAGTAGAAACCCACATGCCCAAGAAAACTTTGAATTCACTTGATATTGGTTGGTGGAGGAAGCTTTTCAATCACCGAAATCTTTGCCCGATCCACTTCAATACCCTTGGAAAAGATTCTATGACCCAATACAATTCCCTCTTGTACCATGAAGTGACTTTTTTCCCTATTAAGCAGTAAGTTTTTTTCTTCACATCATTGCAAAAAAAGAGAGAGATTGTGCATACAATGATCAAAAGAGGATTCATAAATGGAAAAATCATCCATAAATACCTCCATGATCTCTTCTTCCATATCCAAAAAGATAGCCATCGAACATCTTTGAAAAGTGGCAAGAGTATTGCATAACCCAAAAGGTATTCATTGGAAAGCAAACATACCATATGGGCAAGTAAAAGTGGTCTTCTTTGATCTTTGGGTGCAATGGCAATTTGGTTGTAACCCAAGTAACCATAAGGAAAGCACTAATAAGAATACCCAGCCAAGCGATCCAATATTTGGTCAATGAAGGGAAGTGTGAAGTGATCTTTTCATGTAGCCTCGTTCAACTTTCAGTAGTCAATACAAACCCACTAATTGGTAACCGTTCTAGTAGGAATCAACTCATTATTCTTATTTTCCTCCATTATCATGCCTCTTTTATTTGGAACAACTTGAAGGGAGCTTAACCACAAACTATTGAAATGGAGTAGATAATACTGGCATCCAACCACTTGAGAACTTCATCTTTCACTACCTCTTTTATTGCTAGATTAAGCCTTTGTTGATGCTCCATAGTTGGCTTGTAACCTTCCTCCATAAAGATCTTGCGCATGCAAATGGCGGGGCTTATTCGCTTGATGTTGGAGATAGACCATCCCAAAGCAGACATGACATTAAGTAGCTTGTCTTTCTCATCTTCAGTCAACATTGTAGAGATGATCACCAAAAAGGCAAAATTTTCTCCTAAAAAGGGATAACCGAGATGTTCAGGTAATGGCTTCAATTCCAGGCCATCTTGAGAACTAGTGGGCTTTACTTCTCCAAACAAATCCTCCTTTGTTGGAGTAGCTTCCGCACTTTCCACCTTGACCAAAAGAACTTCCTCAAAAGCCATAACATTAGTCTCTTTGCTTAGGAGTCTAGCAAAAAGATCCTCTAATTAGTCATAAGATGCCGCTTCTTCCATACACTCCTTCAAACACTTAGTAATAACATCAATTCGATGACAAGAAGGTAATTCTTCTGGGAACTTCATTGAATTGTAGATGTTGAACCAAACTTCCTCATCATTAATTCTAAAGTCAAAGCACCTTGGTGAACATCAATGAGGGCATGTCCGGTGGCAAGAAATGGTCTTCCAAGAATCAAAGAAACCTTGATCAACACATCTTCAATTATTCCCTTTGGATAGGTGATGGATCTTTGGGCAAGTTGTAAAATGATTCTTGTAGGTTTGACCTCGCCAATCCCCAACTTCCATAAAATCGAGAGAAGCATAAGATTAATGCTACCCTCAAGGTCACACAATGCCTTCTCAAATGATGAGCCTCCAATTACACACGGTATAGTGAAGCTTGTTTTAGAGAATAGTACTATGTTCCTCGATAAGATTCAAGGTTTCATGATCCTCTAATCTTGTCTTCTTTGACATCACTTCCTTCATGAACTTGACATAATTTGGCATTTGTTCTAAAGCATCAGCAAAAGGGATTTGATGTGAATCTTCTTGAAGGTATCCAAGAACTTGGAGAATTAAGCATATAGTTTCTTTTTCTGAAATCTTTAAGGAAATGATAGCAATGTGGTTTGGATCGGGGGGTTATCCATAAAAGAAATAGACTTTGGCTTCATGCTCTTCGTTGGGGTTCTACATCTTGACTTGAAGGCTTAGATAAGGGAGAATTAGCATGCTCTTCTTGAAGCTTGGGCCCTTGAACTTCCTTACCACTCCTAAGAGTGATAGCCGTGTAATGCTTCTTAGTATTAGTATGTGTTTTTGGGAAACTTGCTAACTTGTTGGTTGTTGAGAGCTTGGGCCAATTACACAACTTACATCTCAATGTTCTTCACTGAAGCCCCCATGTTGTCAAGATTAGTGCCCAAATTGCTAATGGACTCTCCCATGCTACCCATTCTTTGCTCATGCTTGTTGAACTTCCCCCTTGATTTAACTATAAAAGTTGCCAACATCTCTTCCAAAGAAGGGTTCTTGTCGGCTACCTTGTGCACATAGCCTGGTCGTGGTTGCAAGATGTTCTTCATGTCGCTATAGGAAAAGTTCTCATGATTCGTTATGCCTGGGTAAAAACAAGTCAGCAAAGGGTTGTTCTAAAAGTTGAAATTTTGGTTGTTGATGAAGTGAACTTCCTCTTGACTGC
Organism: Artocarpus heterophyllus; assembly: GCA_025403435.1. Lineage (NCBI taxonomy): Eukaryota > Viridiplantae > Streptophyta > Magnoliopsida > Rosales > Moraceae > Artocarpus > Artocarpus heterophyllus. The sequence continues at coordinate 33,076,256 of CM046338.1, forward strand.
ATTTAACCCCTAAAAATGAAGGACTAGGTAGAGCACCGAATTTCCATTCTTGATAATGATAAAGATGCTCCCTTTGTAGACAAAGCGGAGAGCTAATTTGACAATGCCACAATTTGTGCTTCAATTAGTGATCTCATCAAGAATGTCAAAAGTAACATTTAGAGTTTTTCCTAACAAAGAACCTCCTATGGTTGCATCCATTATGGTCCTAGTTTGACCATTAAACCCATTGTAGAAAAACTGGATTTGAAGCCAATCCAAAAAACCATGTTTGGGCATCTCCAAAGAAGGTCCTTAAAACTTTCCCAAGATTCATAAAATGGCTAAAAATCCATTTACTTGAATTGCCTAATTTCATCCTCAGTTGCACCGTCTTCGATGGTGGAAAGAACTTGGAGAGAGATTTAGAAGCTATTTCCTCCCAAGTTCTAATACTTCCCAATTGAAGCGATTACAACCAACTCCTAGCCTTGTGCTTAAGAGAGAAAAGGAACTAGTAGAGTAAGAGAGAAAAGGAACAAGTAGAGTCTTACAGCATCTTCGATGACTCCCTAGCCAAGCAATTTTTATCAGGGGAACTTTTCATTAATTCCATCTTTTAAAATTTACAATAAATATTACATATGTTTATGTGTAATATAACTTAACATGTAATATGAATATAGTATGGCATAAACTTTTTTAAACGTGGCGTAAATAAATATAACTTTTAAAAGTGTAGCATAATATGTAGTTTTCTCTTACTATTAGGTTGTGTTTAAAAGCCTAAACTAAGTTAGAAATAAAAAACCCTACAATAAGTGATTGAAGTTGAAATGCTTTGAAGTTTTAGTTGTTGCTAATGAATAAACAATAATTTATTTTGAGATTTTTTTAAGAATACTTGATTTTACGTTTTATTGAACCTTGTTTGTTTTAAGGATTGGTTGTAACAAATTTAACTTTATTAAGCTATTTTATAGTATGGATTATTTATTTTAATATTTGATGTTGAAAAATTGGCCATCAATATTCATGTTTTAAAAGGCCATAGCTCAATCTGCGAATCTAATCTAAGGTTTTGGATCGGATTGTAGATTGAGATTTTTCTAATCCGAAGATTTTGGATCAGATTACATATTGAAATTTTTTCAATACAAAGGTTTTAAATTGGATTACAGATTGACCTTAAATCCGTAACACCTCTAATTAAAACATGCTGCTTGGTGACGTGACTATGAGGGTTTTCTTGACAAACAGAAGAGAAGCCTACGCTGAAACATGGAAGATATGATTGGACTCTGATCACACAGACAATATCCACGAGTTTCTAATTACCAGAAGACATGTAGAGACAACATATGTAATATATCTTAGTCCACTGGTAGAAAATGCTAAGAGACAAAAATTTCGTGTGTGTATTTTAGTTTAATAATATTTTGAATTATATTTGATAAGATTTGGAAGGGTAATCTCAGTATTATAAAAAATTAATTACTTCAGAGAGATTATTTTATAAACACATAGTACGTTGACAAAGTATTTTAAGTATTTGTCTATCAGAATGAAGTTAAAAGTAGTATGTTGAGAAAAGATAGAGGTGTTTTGTATATTTTCCGTTAAAAAAAAAAAAAGCACATGTTATACAAGCCTTGTTTTGGAAATAAAGTTTGTGAATGCGTGGAACGTGTTTTAGCAATCATTGAATAGTTTAGAAATATTGGAATATCCAGTATACGCGTGGCGGAGAGACAAGTTTGCAGCGTTGGTGTAGCAAATGACCAAGACGTGGTAGTTGAGCAAAAAATTTCTTAAATTTTTCTCACCTACTTCCTTCTCAGCTTCCTTGTAATTCAGTCTAGCTGAAATTCAGCTTCCACGTCCTATATAATAACTTAATTCAATCTAGCCAAAATTGAAGATAAAAAATAAACTCAAACGGAATAAGATAAAGCTGGCTTTGAGGAAAAGCAACAAAGATACATTTCTTACGTTTTCAATGGTTATCTTTTCAATAAAAATATGTTTTAATAACAATTGAAAATATGACGCGGTAAAAATTTAACTTTATTAATCACCATAATATTTTTGGTCAATTATCTATTTAGTTACAACTATTTAATCTATATCAAAAGGCTAATAATAACATTATTTATTAAAAACGTAACTATTAAAACTGCACGAATATATAGATTTGGTATTTATTACATATGCATTGCATGGCATTTGGACGTCGACCTGGACCATGCCATTAGGGTTGATTTTGGGAAGCTTCCGTAGAAGTCAAGTGAGTTCATTTCTGGATGGGCGGCTTTAACGGATCTTCATGGCATTATATGAATTTACATATTAAATTGGTACATAAAACAATACGCTAAATGGCATTATGGGTTTCTAAACGTTTTAAAAAGGTATAATTTGGTTCTTTTTTTTTATTTAACTGAGCCTAATCTTCCCAAAAAGATACTATTTGATTCACAACTATTAATTTTAGACGGATAAAATTGTTAGACATCATTTTTCAATTGAAATTGCTAATATACCTTTCGAGATAATTGATATATTAAAAAAATTAGTAAAAATTAAAACACAAATTTATCAAAAATATAAAAATAAAATAAAAACAACCAGGAAAAACAAAAAACAAAAAAAACACCAAATCTTTTATCATTTTTCTTCTTCCTCTGATCTTTTTCTTCTCCTTCCTCAAATTGAATCAAACACCGTAAACTCAATTTCAAAAGCTTCGTCCATTGCTCCTTAACCCCATATTCCCTCATCATCACATATCAAAATCAAACAAATCCAGACAATCACAAACCTACATGAACAAAATCAAACAAATCGATAATATACCAAATCTGTATAAACAATCATGAACTCCGTCGTAGCTGCCTCTCTATCACACCCAACCTTGCCAACCCCTCCACTTCTTGGCCCATCTTCCTTGATTGCGAATGCAACAACATTATCGGTTGTCGATCTTCGAATTTTAGCTTTAAACGAACACAAAAATGAAGGAAAAAGAGAACGAAAGGGCAAAGGGGAGAGAGAGAGGAAGTAGGAGATCTCAAAAGGAAAGAGAAAAAAAATTTGTCGATGACCAGAGAGTCTCAACCACCCTACAAAGAAGGATGCTTCAACCACTGCCCACCTAGCCTCTCTGTAACGCCCCGAAATTTATTTAATATTATTGTAATGTAAAATGATGAATTAGTGTGCCATAATTAATGTTTCAACATTAACTTGATTACTTGGTTGGATTTTGGATTTTTGGTTGTTTTGTTAATTTGATGAATTCAAATGATTTCTTATTTGTTTAAAATGATGTTTTGAGTTTTAAAACACAACAATTTGTAAAATGTTAAAAATATTCTGTTTCACAAAACCATGGGTGGCATTTGGTTTTCGCACAGTAAAACCGCCCACAAATTTCCTCTATTTATTTCCTTTTTCCCCTCCTCTCTCCTCACTCTCCCTGATCTCTCTCTCTCTCTCTCTCTCTCTCCTGAGACTCTCTCGTTCTCTCTCAAATTCTCTCTCAATTTTTGAATCAAATTCGAATCCAAGCTTCGGGTTAGCAAGAAGGAAGCTCGGAAACGTGATTTGGCAACCGAGAACGCGGATTGAAGCTTCGATTCGAGGTTAGTTTTGAAATTTTTAAACTTTTTCCAAAATTTTCAATTTTGTGCATTTTTGAAATTTAAGTTCGTTTGAGCTTAGAAAACTCTTGGTTTGAGTTAAATGAACTTAGAACAACTAGAATCCAAGCTTAGATTGAAGAAAAACATATTAGATTCAATATTTTCATTTTTCCTCATTTTTGGATTTTTGAGATTTTTGTGTTTAAATCTTGTTTAAATGAGTTCAAAAGGGTCCAAACATGTTTTTCTATCATCTATGAATGTTTTCCATGCCTGAGATTTGAGAAAAATAGGTTAGAATCAAATTTGGGTTTTGGGGGAATCGAAAACTCGTGGCTGGATTTATGGGTTTTCCTAGTTCGACAGGCCGAACTGTGTGTTCGGCAGGCCGGATCTAGGGATCGGCAGGCCGGTGTTCTTTCGTTCGGCAGGCCGAACCTAGGGAATGACCAGCCGACCGGACTTGGTTTCCGACACAGTTCGGCCGGTCGAAGCAAGGAGTTCGACAGGCCTGCTGAGCATAGGGAATTTTGTGATTTTTCACCCGTTTTCACTGTTTTGGACCCCGATTTAAATTCCAACCTTATAGAATGATTTTAAAGATACAAATGGCACACTCGGACATCATGAAATGATTTAGTAACATAGAATGTCTTGAATTAGATATTGATCGACTTAGTTGGTATCTAGGATCGTTCGTGGTTCCGCGGAGCTAACATGTAGCAGACCGGGATTTCGGTGTGAGGCACCAGCACGAGAATCGAGGTAGGACTTCTACCCTATTCTTTGATAGCCTAGTTTCAAAATGATTTGGCTTTAAAAAGGATTTTTATTAAATGTTGTCAACGGTTGTTTGAAGATGAATTTATCGGTTATATTTTAATATACCGTGAACTGAAATGGACTTCATAATAAATGTAAATGACAATACTCGGTAATTGGGTTTTGAATGATGATGATAATAAACACATAAGCATGATGCCATATTAGAGATCGGGTCGTGTAGTGACCGACCTTGGGGCAGGTCCCGAAACCCAGCTGGGCTACTACGGTGGTGATGTTATTATGGTTTGCCTAGGAAAGGAAAATGATATTTTTGGTTGTCCAGGTAAATTGTTCTGGGTAAGAACGGTTTTACTTAAATTTGTTTATTTGTTTATTTTTTCAAGGTTTCTTTTAAATAATTCCTGAATAATCAAATGTTTCTTTAAATTAAATTGTTTTATAAAATGTAGTCTTACTGAGCCTTTCGCTCACATTTTATTTGTTTTAAATTTCCCCCCTTCTAGGTGGATTTTCCTTTAGGTTCGGAGAGGATTCGACGGACTGAACTCAGGGGCAATAGAAGAATTAATTTATCTTTTGTATCATTTAATCAAGGCATGTAATGTTTTTAACTTTCTTTGTGATTGGACTGTAGTTGTATTTATGATATTGTCAGTACCATGTGTGTGCACAAGTTGTGGGTCTGTGGGACCCATACTCGCTATGTTTACTCTTTAATATTAACTATTCATGCTATGGCTTTCTTTAAATTTTCACATTTTATATTTAATTCAACCCCTAAACTCGTGATTTTTAATCAAGTTTCCTTTTTATTTAATTTAATTAACCCGTCACATCACCTCCCGTACTCTGGGGCGTGACAGAATGGTATCAAATCTCAAGGTTATGAACCTTGGGAATGATGCACACATAGGTTTAACAATGAAATACCTCTGACAGTCCAAATTTTGTTTTCAGAAGTGAGAGAATGGCACCTAGACGTCGTTCAACAGCTGACGTCGAGTTCGAAAACAATGAGGGCATGATGAGGTCTATGTTTGCGGCTTTCCGACAGATGGCAGCCAGGGCTAGGCCAAAAGATTCTGATGTTGGTCGTCGACATATGTACTTTAAGAAATTTTGACGTGCGTCTATTTTGACTTTTGATGGTAATGGGGATCCGCAGTTAGCAGAGTATTGGCTGGATTCGATCTTGAAGCATTTGGATACCCTTAGTGTGCCTGATGAGTATCGTGTGGAGTTTGCTGCGTATAAGCTCGAGGGTGGCGCTAACACTTGGTGGAAACAAGCTAAGCATTTAGAACGCGGTGGCAATATCAGTTGGGATAGGTTCGAGGAGCTGTTCTATGATCGATATTTTCCGCAGGGGTATAGAGATCAGAAGGCAGCTGAGTTCTACAGGTTGCAGCAGGGTGATCTGTCAGTTCGGGAATATGAGGCAAGGTTTAATGAGTTGGCTAGGTTTGCTCCATCAACGGTGGCATCGGAGCATGAGAAATGTATTAAGTTTCAAGAAGGGCTCAAGGCTCCTATTCGGTGACAGTTGGTTCCTCTACGGCTTAGGAGTTTTGTTGAGCTTGTGTCGTCAGCAATATCTGTGGAAAATGATTATGCATAGTATTGCGAGGATCGAGCCAAGGCTTCAGAAGGACTGTAGAGGAGTGGCAGGAAGAGCACCAGTAGCCGTCCAACTCTGGGGAAGAGCAAGCAAGGTGGCGCGAACAATGGTAGCAGCAGTTCGTCTGGCAGCGGGGGCAGCAATCCCTACAGCTTCCATTGTCATTTCTGTCAGCAGCCCGGACACATCAAGAGGGATTGCCCGATCAGGAGTGCCCATCTTAGGTCTTAGACCGGGGAGGATGCCAGTCGTCAGTCTCAGCCTCAGACCCTACCTCCGCCTCAGCAGTACCCGTAGTTGCAGTATCCCTAGTTCTCTCCTCAACAGTTCTCATATCCGGCATAGGGGCAGCAGCCGTAGCATTTCTAACGCAGCGTCCCTTAGTATTGAACGCCGAGTACAGTGAGTGTGTAGTCGTCTCCATCTCAGTAGCATTTGCAGAATAATCCAGGACCTAGCAATGTTGGTAGAGGAAAAGGAAAGGCTCTAGTGCAGGTTCATGCGATGGCATCTGGAGGTTTAGATTCTCATGTTGGTAACGCGGTTGTTGATGGTATGATCTTAGTTTCTAGATCTTTAGCTCGCGTTTTATTTGATACCGGTGCCTCTCATTCTCTCATTTCGAGTTCTTTTGTACATGCCTTGGGATTAGAGATAGAAGAGTTTAATGAACCCCTAGTCATAACTTCTCCCTTAGGGCGGGTGTGTGTAAATTATATGTGTAAATCTTCTAAAGTAAAGATTGGGGATGAGATTTTGAAAAGTGATTTGATTATAGTCCCCATGAGCTCATATGATGTAATTCTAGGGATGGACTAGTTGTATAGGTATAATGCAGTCGTGGACTGCCAACTTAGAAAAGTGACCCTATTGTCTGATAGGGGGACGACAATCACCTACCAGGGTGGTGGTGATTGGTTAATGAGTGAGCGTCTCATGAAGTCATGTCTAGGAGGGCGAAGGAATCTAGGTTGTTGTGCTTTTTCTTGCCAACCTAGGTTGCAAGCCCTATGCTTTGAGTGACAGTGTAGCGATTCCGATGGTTGATGAGTTCGAGGATGTCTTTCCCGACGAGTTGCCAGGATTACCACCGCATCGGGAAATTGAGTTTGGTATCGAGTTGTTTCCAGGGACAACACCGATTTCTATGGCACCTTATCGGATGGCAACGACAGAAATGAAGGAATTGAGGAAGCAACTTCAGGAGCTTACTGATAAAGGGTATATTCGAAATAGCACATCTCTACGGGAGCACTAGTTGTATGCTAAGAGGAAAAAGTGTGAGTTTTGGTTGACTGAGGTTAAATTTTTGGGTCATGTCATCTCGGAGCATGGTATTTCTGTGGACCCATCCAAGATTGCAGCCATAGTGGAGTGGGAACGGCCAAGGAATGTAGCGGAGATTCACAGTTTCTTACGTCTTGCTGGTTATTACAGGAAATTTGTAAAGGATTTTTCGAAGATTGTAGCTTCGTTGACGAGATTGATCAAGAAAAATGTCAGGTTTGAGTGGAATGAAGATTGTGAGCTTGCTTTTCAGGAATTGAAGAACCGGTTCACTTCAGCTCCAGTGTTAGTTATTCCTAGCAGTGACAAGCTGTATGAGGTTTACGCAGATGCTTCAGGGCGCGGACTTCGATGCATGTTGATGCAGCATGGACGTGTAGTTGCGTACGGATCGAGACAGCTAGGACCTCATGAGCAAAATTATCCTACTCATGATTTGGAGCTCGCGGCGGTGATTCACGCACTGTAGATTTGAAGGTGTTACTTGTATAGAGCGTCGTTTCAGGTCTTCTCCGATCATAAGAGTTTGAGGTATTTGTTCACTCAGAGGGATCTTAATTTGAGGCAGCGTAGATGGGTAGAGTATATGAAGGATTATGATTTTGCGTTGTAGTATCATCCCGGGAAAGCTAACGTGGTCGCGGACCGCTTAGCAAGAAGTCTTCAGGGATTCTCGCTTGTTTGGCGTTTGGGGACTGGAGCAGGGATGCGACTGTGAGCGAGTATAGGCTACGGTATCATGAAGACTGTGATCGAGTTTCGGTATATCATGTGGAAGCAACCCGAGCTCTTGTTCAGATGGTGAAGCAAAGTCAGTGGCAGGATCGGCATTTGCAGGGGATTCGGTCACGGATTCAGAACTGGGAGCAGTTTGAAGAATGGAGCATGCATGCAGATGGATCGTTGTATTTTCGGGAGCGTCTTGCAGTTCCAGCTATCGCCGAGGTGACGAAAGCCGTTTTGGACGAAGCTCATAGGTCTCAGTTCGCTATTCATCCGGGGAGCACAAAGATGTATCGCAATTTGAAGAGACAGTATTGGTGGAGAGGCATGAAGAAAGATGTTCGAGAGTACGTGGCCAAGTGTTCGACGTGTCTTCAGGTGAAAGCCAAGCATCAGAAGCCTGCAGGTCAGCTTCAGCCACTTCCTATTCCAGGTTGGAAATGGGAGCATGTGACGATGGATTTTCTCACAGGTTTGTCGAGGACGGAGCAGCGGCATGATGCAGTTTGGGTCGTGGTCGATAGGTTGACGAAATCGGCGCATTTCATTCTATTTAGGTCAACGTGTTCGAGGAAGGTTCTCGGGGATTTGTATCTGCAGAACATTGTGAGGTTGCATGGAGTTCCTTTGTCCATCACCTCTGATCGTGACACCAGGTTTAATGCTAAGTGCTGGAGGAGTTTTCAGGAGGCTTTGGGTACATATTTGAACTTTAGTACTTCGTTTCATTCTCAGACTGATGGGCAGTCTGAGTGGGTTATTCAGATTCTCGAGGATATGTTGCGTGCCTGTACGTTGGACTTCGGCGGGAATTGGAAGCAATGTTTGCATCTGGTGGAGTTCGCATACAACAATAGCTATCAGGCGAGTATTGGTATGGCACCGTTTGAGGCGTTGTATGGGCGACCGTGTCAGTCACCTGTGTGTTGGGCCGAGCCAGAAGATAGGGTTATTCTTAGGCTGGATAAGATCCGTGCTAGCAACAAGAAAGTCGCGGTGATTCGAGATCGATTGGGGGCAGCTCAGAGTCGACAGAAGAGTTACGCGGATAAGAGACGTAGACCCTTAGAGTTCGCGGTTGGAGATTTCGTTCTCTTGAAGGTATCGCCTCGTAAGGGAACTATGCGGTTCGGAGTGAGTGGGAAGCTTGCACCGAGGTATATTGGGCCGTTCAAGATCACTCAGCGTATTGGTGTGGTCGCTTATCGGCTTGATCTTCCGCCCAAACTTTCCCATGTTCAAGATGTGTTTCATGTGTCGATGCTCAGGAAGTGTCCGCCTGAGCAGGGTGAGATAGTTCCATTTCGCGATGTGCAGGTTCAGGAAGATACGACGTACGAAGAAGTGCCGATTCAGATCATCCATCGGAAAGTAATTAGTTTGCGTCGTCGTGAGATACCGTTGGTAAAGGTCGTGTGGCAGCATCACGGGGTTGATGAAGCCACCTAGGAACTAGAGTCGAGTATGCGGGAATTGTATCCCCATTTGTTTTGTTTCTGAAATGAGATGTAAATTTCAAGGGCGAAATTTCTTTTAGGGGTGGAGAGTTGTAACGCCCCGAAATTTATTTAATATTATTGTAATGTAACATGATGAATTAGTGTGCCATAATTAATGTTTCAGCATTAACTTGATTACTTGGTTGGATTTTGGATTTTTGGTTGTTTTGTTAATTTGATGAATTCAAATGATTTCTTATTTGTTTAAAATGATGTTTTGAGTTTTAAAACACAACAATTTGTAAAATGTTAAAAATATTCCGTTTTACAAAACCATAGGTGGCATTGGGTTTTTGCACAGTAAAACTGCCCACAAATTTCCTCTATTTATTTCCTTTTTCCCCTCCTCTCTCCTCACTCTCCCTGATCTCTCTCTCTCTCTCTCTCTCTCTCCCGAGACTCTCTCGTTCTCTCTCAAATTCTCTCTCAATTTTTGAATCAAATTCGAATCCAAGCTTCGGGTTAGCAAGAAGGAAGCTCGGGAACGTGATTTGGCAACCGAGAACGTGGATTGAAGCTTCGATTCGAGGTTAGTTTTGAAATTTCTAAACTTTTTCTAAAATTTTCAATTTTGTGCATTTTTGAAATTTAAGTTCGTTTGAGCTTAGAAAACTCTTGGTTTGAGTTAAATGAACTTAGAATAACTAAAATCCAAGCTTAGATTGAAGAAAAACGGATTAGATTCAAGATTTTTCATTTTTCCTCATTTTTCCCCATTTTTGGATTTTTGAGATTTTTGTGTTTAAATCTTGATTAAATGTGTTCAAAAGGGTCCAAACATGTTTCTTTATCATCTATGAATGTTTTCCACGCTTGAGATTTGAGAAAAATGGGTTAGAATCAAATTTGGGTTTTGAGGGAATCGAAAACCCGTGGTTGGATTTCTGGGTTTTCCCAGTTCGGCAGGCCGAATCAAGGGATCGGCAAGCTGGTGTTCTTTCGTCTGGCAGGCCGAACCTAGGGAATGACTTGCCGACCGGACTTGGTTTCCGGCAAGCCAAACTGTGCAGTTCGGCCGGCCGAAGCAGGGAGTTTGGCAGGCCGGCCGAGCATAGGGAATTTTGTGATTTTTCACCCGTTTTCACTGTTTTGGACCCCGATTTAAATTCCAACCTTATAGAATGATTTTAAAGATACAAATGGCACACTAGGACATCATCAAATGATTTAGTAACATAGAATGTCTTGAATTAGATATTGATCGACTTAGTTGGTATCTAGGATCGTTCGTGGTTCCGCGGAGCTAACGTGTAGCGAACCGGGATTACGGTGTGAGGCACCGGCACGAGTATCGAGGTAGGAATTCTACCCTATTCCTTGGTAGCCTAGTTTCAAAAAGATTTGGCTTTGAAAAGTATTTTTATTAAAATGTTTTCAAAGGTTTTTTGAAGATGAATTTATTGGTTATATTTTAATATACCGTGAACTGAAATGAACTTTATAATAAATGTAAATGACAATACTCGGTAATTGGGTTTTGAATGATGATAATAATAAACACATAGGCATGATGTCATATCAGAGATCGGGTCGTGTAGCGATCGACCTTGGGGCAGGTCCCGAAATCCAGCTGGGCCACTACGGTGGTGATGTTATTATGGTTTGCCTAGGAAAGGAAAATGATATTTTTGGTTGTCCAGGTAAATTGTTCTGGGTAAGAACGGTTTTACTTAAATTTGTTTATTTATTTATTTATTCAAGGTTTCTTTTAAATAATTCTTGAATAATGAAATGTTTCTTTAAATTAAATTGTTTTATAAAATGTAGTCCGACTGAGCCTTTCGCTTACATTTTATTTGTTTTAAATTTCCCCCCTTCTAGGTGGATTTCCCTTTAGGTTCGGAGAGGATTCGACGGACTGAACTTAGGGGCAATAGAAGAATTAATTTATCTTTTGTATCATTTAATCAAGGCATGTAATGTTTTTAACTTTCTTTGTGATTGGACTGTAGTTGTATTTATGATATTGTCAGTACCATGTGTGTGCACAAGTTGTGGGTCTGTGGGACCCATACTCGCTATTTAATTCACATTTTATATTTGTTTTAAATTTCCCCCCTGCTATGGCTTTCTTTAAATTTTCACATTTTATATTTAATTCAACCCCTAAACTCGTGATTTTTAATCAAGTTCCCTTTTTATTTAAATTAATTAACCCGCCATGTCACCTCCCATACTCTGGGGCGTGACAGAATGGTATTAGAGCTTAAGGTTATGAACTTTGCAATTGTGCACACATAGGTTTGACAATGAAATACCTCTGACAGTCCAAATTTTGTTTTCAGAAGTGAGAGAATGGCACCTAGACGTCGTTTGACAGCTGACGCCGAGTTCGAAAATGATGAGGGCATGATGAGGTCTATGTTTGCGGCTTTCCTACAGATGGCAGCCAGGGCTAGACCAGAAGATTCTGATGTTGGTCGTCGACATGCGTACTTTAAGGAATTTCGGCGTGCGTCTATTCTGAATTTTGATGGTAATGGGGATCCGCAGTTAGCAGAGTATTGGCTGGATTCGATCTTGAAGCATTTGGATACCCTTGGTGTGCCTGATGAGTATCGTGTGGAGTTTGCTGCGTATAAGCTCGAGGGTGGCGCTAACACTTGGTGGAAACAAGCTAAGCATTTGGAACGCGGTGGCAATATCAGTTGGGACAGGTTCGAGGAGCTGTTCTATGATCGATATTTTTCGCAGGGGTATAGAGATCAGAAGGCAGTTGAGTTCTACAGGTTGCAGCAGGGTGATCTGTCAGTTCGGGAATATGTGGCAAGGTTTAATGAGTTGGCTAGGTTTGCTCCATCAGCGGTGGCATCAGAGCGTGAGAAATGTATTAAGTTTCAAGAAGGGCTCAAGGCTCCTATTCGGCGACAGTTGGTTTCTCTACGGCTTAGGAGTTTTGGAGAGCTTGTGTCGTCAGCAATATCCGTGGAAAATGATTATGCACAGTATTGCAAGGATCGAGCCAAGGCTTCAGGAGGACCGCAGAGGAGTGGCAGGAAGAGCACCAGTAGCCGTCCAACTCCGGGGAAGAGCTAGCAAGGTGGCGCGAACAATGGTAGCAGCAGTTCGTCTGGCAGCGGGCGCAGCAATCCCTACAGCTTCCATTGTCATTTTTGTCAGCAGCCCGGACACATCAAGAGGGATTGCCCAATCAGGAGTGCCCATCTTGGATCTCAGACCGGGGAGGATGCCAGTCATCAGTCTCAACCTCAGACCCTACCTCCGCCTCAGTAGTACCCGTAGTTGCAGTATCCCCAGTTCTCTCCTCAACAGTTCTCATATCCGGCACAGGGGTAGCAGCCGTAGCATTTCTAACGCAGCATCCCTCAGTGTTGAACGCCGAGTACAGTGAGTGTGTAGTCGTCTCCATCTCAGTAGCATCGGCGGAATAATCCAGGACCTAGCAATGTTGGTAGAGGAAAAGGAAAGGCTCCAGTGCAGGTTCATGCGATGGCATCTGGAGGTTTAGATTCTCATGTTGGTAATGCGGTTGTTGATGGTACGATCTTACTTTCTAGATCTTTAGCTCGCATTTTATTTGATACCAGTGCCTCTCATTCTCTCATTTCGAGTTCTTTTGTGCATGCCTTGGGATTAGAAATAGAAGAGTTTAATGAACCCCTAGTCATAACTTCTCCCTTAGGGCGGGTGTGTGTAAATTATATGTGTAAATCTTGTAAAGTAAAGATTGGGGGTGAGATTTTGAAAAGTGATTTGATTGTAGTCCCCATGAGCTCATATGATGCAATTCTAGGGATGGACTGGTTGTCCAGGTATAATGCAGTTGTGGACTGCCAACTTAGCAAAGTGACCCTAGTGTCTGATAGGGGGACGATAATCACCTACCAGGGTAGTGGTGATTGGTTAATGATTGAGCGTCTCATGACGTCGTGTCTAAGAGGGCGAAAGAATCTCGGTTGTTGTGCTTTTCTTGCCAACCTAGGTTGCGAGCCCTACGCTTCGAGTGACAGTGTAACGATTCTGGTGGCTGATGAGTTTGAGGATGTCTTCCCCGACGAGTTGCCAGGATTACCACCGCATCGGAAAATTGAGTTTGGTATCGAGTTGTTTCCAGGGACAGCATCAATTTCTATGGCACCTTATCGGATGGCAATGGCAGAAATGAAGGAATTGAGGAAGCAACTTCAGAAGCTTACTGATAAAGGGTATATTCGGAATAGCACATCTATGCGGGAGCACCAGTTGTATGCTAAGAGGGAAAAGTGTGAGTTTTGGTTGACTGAGGTCAAATTTTTGGGTCATGTCATATCAGAGCATGGTATTTCTGTGGACCCGTCCAATATTGAAGCCATAGTGGAGTGGGAACGGCCAAGGAATGTAGCGGAGATTCACAGTTTCTTAGGTCTTGCTGGTTATTACAGGAAATTTGTAAAGGATTTTTTGAAGATTGCAGCTCCGTTGACGAGATTGATAAAGAAAAATGTCAGGTTTGAGTGGAATGAAGATTGTGAGCTTGCTTTTCAGGAATTGAAGAACCGGTTGACTTCAGCTCTAGTGTTAGTTATTCCTAGCACTGACGAACTATATGAGGTTTACGCAGATGCTTTAGGGCGCGGACTTGGGTGTGTGTTGATGCAACATGGATGTGTAGTTGCATACGGATCGAGATAGCTATGACCTCACGAGCGAAATTATCCTACTCATGATTTGGAGCTCGCGGCGGTGATTCACGCACTGAAGATTTGGAGGTGTTACTTGTATAGAGCGTTGTTTCAGGTCTTCTCTGATCATAAGAGTTTGAGGTATTTGTTCACTTAGAGGGATCTTAATTTGAGGCAGCGTAGATGGGTAGAGTATATGGAGGATTATGATTTTGCGTTGCAGTATCATCCCGGGAAAGCTAACGTCGTCACGGACCGCTTAGCAGGAAGTCTTCAGGGATTCTCGCTTGTTTGGCTTTTGGGGACTGGAGCAAGGATGCGACTGTGAGTGAGTATAGGCTACGGTATCATGAAGATTGTGATCGAGTTTCGGTATATCATGTGGAAGCAACCCCAGCTCTTGTTCAGATGGTGAAGCAAAGTCAGTGGCAGGATCGACATTTGCAGGGGATTCGGTCACGGATTCAGAACGGGGAGCAGTTTGAAGAATGGAGCATGCATGCAGATGGATCGTTGTATTTCCAGGAGCATCATGCAGTTCCAGCTATCGCCGAGGTGACGAAAGCCGTTTTGGACGAAGCTCATAGGTCTCAGTTCGCTATTCATCCGGGGAGCACAAAGATGTATCGTAATTTGAAGAGACAGTATTGGTGGAGAGGCATGAAGAAAGATGTTCGAGAGTTCGTTGCCAAGTGTTCGACGTGTCTTCAGGTGAAAGCCAAGCATCAGAAGTCTGTAGGTCAGCTTCAGCCACTTCCTATTCCAGGGTGGAAATGGGAGCATATGACTATGGATTTTCTCACAGGTTTGCCGAGGACGGAGTATTGGTGGAGAAGCATGAAGAAAGATGTTCGAGAGTACGTGGCCAAGTGTTTGACGTGTCTTCAGGTGAAAGCCGAGCATCAGAAGCCTGCAGGTCAGCTTCAGCCACTTCCTATTCCAGGGTGGAAATGGGAGCATGTGACGATAGATTTTCTCACAGGTTTGCCGAGGACGGAGCAGCGGCATGATGCAGTTTGGGTCGTGGTCGACATGTTGATGAAATCGGTGCAATTCATTCCGTTTAGGTCGACGTGTTCGAGGAAGGTTCTCGGGGATTTGTATATGCAGAACATTGTGAGGTTGCATGGAGTTCCTTTGTCCATCACCTCTGATCGAGACACCAGGTTTAATGCTAAGTACTGGAGGAGTTTTCAGGAGGCTTTGGGTACAGATTTGAACTTCAGTACGTCGTTTCATCCTCAGACTGATGGGCAGTCTGAGCGGGTTATTAGATTCTTGAGGATATGTTGCGTGCCTGTACGTTGGACTTCGGCGGGAATTGGAAGCAATGTTTGCATCTGGTGGAGTTCGCATACAACAATAGCTATCAGGGGAGTATTGGTATGGCACTGTTTGAGGCGTTGTATGGGCGACCGTGTCGGTCACTTGTGTGTTGGGCCGAGCCGAAAGATAGGGTTATTCTTAGGCTGGATGAGATTCGTGATAGCAACGAGAAAGTCACGGTGATTCGAGATCGATTGGGGCAGCTCAGAGTCGACAGAAGAGTTACGCGGATAAGAGACGTAGACCCTTAGAGTTCACGGTTGGAGATTTCATTCTCTTGAAGGTATCGCCTCGTAAGGGAACTATACGGTTCGGAGTGAGTGGGAAGCTCGCGCCGAGGTATATTGGGCCGTTCGAGATCACTCAGCGTATTGGTGTGGTCGCTTATCGGCTTGATCTTCCGCCCAAACTTTCTCATGTTCATGATGTGTTTCATGTGTCGATGCTTAGGAAGTGTCTGCCTGAGCAGGGTGAGATAGTTCCATTTCGCGATGTGCAGGTTCAGGAAGATACGACGTACGAAGAAGTGCCGATTCAGATCATCGATCGGAAAGTAATTAGTTTGCGTCGTCGTGAGATACCGTTGGTAAAGGTCGTGTGGCAGCATCAAGGGGTTGATGAAGCCACCTGGGAACTAGAGTCGAGTATGCGGGAATTGTATCCGCATTTGTTTTGTTTCTGAAATGAGATGTAAATTTCGAGGGCGAAATTTCTTTTAGGGGTGGAGAGTTGTAACGCCCCGAAATTTATTTAATATTATTGTAATGTAACATGATGAATTAGTGTGCCATAATTAATATTTCAGCATTAACTTGATTACTTGGTTGGATTTTGGATTTTTGGTTGTTTTGTTAATTTGATGAATTCAAATGATTTCTTATTTGTTTAAAATGATGTTTTGAGTTTTAAAACACAACAATTTGTAAAATGTTAAAAATATTCTATTTCACAAAACCATGGGTGGCATTTGGTTTTCGCACAGTAAAACCGCCCACAAATTTCCTCTATTTATTTCCTTTTTCCCCTCCTCTCTCCTCACTCTCCCTGATCTCTCTCTCTCTCTCTCTCTCTCTCTCCTGAGACTCTCTCGTTCTCTCTCAAATTCTCTCTCAATTTTTGAATCAAATTCGAATCCAAGCTTCGGGTTAGCAAGGAGGAAGCTCGGGAACGTGATTTGGCAACCGAGAATGTGGATTGAAGCTTCGATTCGAGGTTAGTTTTGAAATTTCTAAACTTTTTCCAAAATTTTCAATTTTGTGCATTTTTGAAATTTAAGTTCATTTGAGCTTAGAAAACTCTTGATTTGAGTTAAATGAACTTAGTACAACTAGAATCCAAGCTTAGATTGAAGAAAAACGGATTAGATTCAAGATTTTTCATTTTTCCTCATTTTCCCCCATTTTTGGATTTTTGAGATTTTTGTGTTTAAATCTTGTTTAAATGTGTTCAAAAGGGTCCAAACGTGTTTCTCTATCATCTATGAATGTTTTCCATGCTTGAGATTTGAGAAAAACAGGTTAGAAACAAATTTGGGTTTTGAGGGAATCGAAAACCCGTGGCTGGATTTCTGGGTTTTCTCAGTTCGGCAGGCCGAATCAAGGGATCGACAGGCCGGTGTTCTTCCGTCCGGCAGGCCGAACCTGGGGAATGACCGGCCGACCGGACTTGGTTTCTGGCAGGCCGAACTGTGTAGTTCGGCCGGCCGAAGCAGGGAGTCCAGCAGGCCGGCCGAGCATAAGGTATTTTGTAATTTTTCACCCGTTTTCACTGTTTTGGACCCCGATTTAAATTCCAACCTTATAGAATGATTTTAAAGATACAAATGGCACACTAGGACATCATGAAATGATTTACTAACATAGAATGTCTTGAATTAGATATTGATCAACTTAGTTGGTATCTAGGATCGTTCGTGGTTCCGCGGAGCTAACGTGTAGCGGACCGGGATTACGGTGTGAGGCACTGGCATAAGTATCGAGGTAGGACTTCTACCCTATTCCTTGGTAGCCTAGTTTCAAAATGATTTGGCTTTGAAAAGGATTTTTATTAAAATGTTTTCAACGGTTGTTTGAAGATGAATTTATCGGTTATATTTTAATATACCATGAACTGAAATGGACTTCATAATAAATGTAAATGACAATACTCGGTAATTGGGTTTTGAATGATGATGATAATAAACACATAGGCATGATGTCATATCAGAGATCGGGTCGTGTAGCGATCGACCTTGGGGGCAGGTCCCGAAACCCAGCTGGGCCACTACGGTGGTGATGTTATTATGGTTTGCCTAGGAAAGGAAAATGATATTTTTGGTTGTCCAGGTAAATTGTTCTGGGTAAGAACGGCTTTACTTAAATTTGTTTATTTATTTATTTATTCAAGGTTTCTTTTAAATAATTCCTGAATAATGAAATGTTTCTTTAAATTAAATTATTTTATAAAATGTAGTCCTACTGAGCCTTTCGTTCACATTTTATTTGTTTTAAATTTCCTCCCTTCTAGGTGGATTTCCCTTTAGGTTCGAAGAGGATTCGACGGACTGAACTCAGGGGCAATAGAAGAATTAATTTATCTTTTGTATCATTTAATCAAGGCTTGTAATGTTTTTAACTTTCTTTGTGATTGGACTGTAGTTGTATTTATGATATTATCAGTACCATATGTGTGTACAAATTGTGGGTCTGTGGGACCCATACTTGCTATGTTTACTCTTTAATATTAACTATTCATGCTATGGCTTTCTTTAAATTTTCACATTTTATATTTAATTCAACCCCTAAACTCGTGATTTTTAATCAAGTTCCCTTTTTATTTAATTTAATTAACCCGTCACGTCACCTCCCATACTCCGGGGCGTGACACTTTCCCTGGACTCTCCCAGATCTAACGAGGTGGTGCACAGGTTGAAACTTGGCTTCAGTGCTCCACGACCGACGAGCTTGCCACTCCCCCTCTGCGCCTCACCCTATCGACCGAGCTCCATCACCGTCGACAAAGACCGTCACGTGACAAATCTCCATCATCGAACCTAGGCAATTTTGTATAGTCTTTTTCTCTTTTTTTTCCTTGGTTCTTTCTATAGAAGACGACCTCCAATGGAGGTCTTTTTTTTATTATTTTTTGTTTTGCTGAGTTGTTTTAAGAAATATATTGAGGGAATTAGATCCTTTTTTTTTTTGGAGAAGAATTTGTTCTGATTTTATTGTTTTGTAATTTTTTTTTTATTTTTTTTATATTTTAGTTTTAATTCTTTTAAATCATATTAGGTATTTTACTAAAATACTCTTACTAAAGTAATTGGAACATTTTTTAACAATCAAAGTTAACAATTTAGGACCAAATCGTATCTTTTTGGAAAGGTTGGACTCAGTTAAATAAAAAAAGGTTGGGGACCAAAATTGCATCCTTTTAAAAGGTTGGGGACCAACCGAACTATTTACCCAAAACAATAAACCAAGTAGAATATCGCATTTCAAAAAGAATGTGAAGTAATATCAATTTCTAAGAAAAAAAAGGAAAGTACTCAACAGCCTGGTTGGGTTCCAACCAGGAGAAAAAATGGTAGGGCCCATCTGTGGGACCCTTGTGTGCCCTACCATTTTGTATCGAGTAAGGTTGGAGCCCAACGAGGTTGAACAAGGGTGCTAAAAAATAGTAGTCTATCTATTTGTCTATATATAGGGAAATGCTATGATAAGACATGCTAAAAGATCTTATCCATAAGAATAGGTTCTTATCAATAAGAACCTCTTTTGATTTTGCATTTTAATCGTTAAAATCTAACGGTTCAAAATCTAAACCACACAAAACCAAAAATTAAAACACATTCACCTAATCATTTTTTTTCTTTTCACTTTTTTTCACTTTTAAAATAACAAATAAAAAAAACATAAAAAATAAAGAAAAAAAATATTTTCCTCCGTTGGGGGTGAGGGGTTTCTAGGGGAAGGGTAGTGGGTGTAGGTTGCTGAGAGAAGGATGGCAAATGGAGGAATGGTAGGGTCTTGATTTGTGTGATGAAGTTCCACAACAATGATAGCCCACAATGGCTTGGTGAAAGACCCACGGTTGTCGCGACCTAAGCAGCGAAGAAATGAAATTCTATGACGGTGTGCAAGATGGACAAAATCGTGATGGAGAGACGGTGGAGGAGCAGTGATGAGGTCATAAACTACAATGAACCTTCGAGACCCAAAGACCATCACCCGTGCTAGACTAGTGACCCATGCAACAAGATTGGTCAGGGCTAGGAGCAGTAGTTGATAGTCGAGGAGGAGGGTGGGGTCACGAGCCATGAGCTCTGGATCCACCCTACGAAGCTGGCGTGCTTCCTCGGGATCCTCCAATGACCCTCTTCCCAAACTGGTGATGGTTCTTTTTTTATATTTTTTCTAATTTTTGAATTATTGTTGTAGAGAAGACATGCTGGATCTACCCAATTGCCATGATTTATGGTCGTGAAGGGCTATTTTCACCCATCAAGGTTCGAGAAATGGGGTCATGGGCAATGAAAAACTTTTGTTTCTAAATTTTTTGTTACTTTTCAGATTTTTTTAATTTTAAAAATTTGGTGTATTTGGACTTATTTAACTAAGTTAACCTTTTTCAGTTTTGGCCATTAGATTCAGGTCAGATGGTACAAAAAGATTCTCCTCAATAAGAACTTTTTGTGAGTCTTCTTGTAGTTTTTTCAGTATATATATTGTAGTTCAATAAACTGGTTTGAATAGAAAAATGAATTTAAGTGTTGTAACATGTCAAAGGTTTACACTGTACGTGCAGAGAACTTTATACTATGAATCATTCTAGCGGATGAGTTCGAACTAGTGTGCCAACATGCTAATAATATGAAATAATCTTCAATTAGGCACATTGACTAGTCCAACACATTAACTTTCTTTGTTCACAAATATAACATTGTTTACAACATGTAACATTAGATGTTACAAATAAATAAATTGAGTATTATATAAACACATAAACAATGTTACATTTGCAAATAAAGAAAGTTATACGTGTCGGACTGGCAGAGTATTATCCAAAGACTATTCTTTTTATAATATATATAAAATGGTTTGATTTTTAGAATTCCTTTTCACGTTCATAATCACCCGTGCGCGTGTTTTTTTGGCCGTCCTAATAATATTCCATTAGGACTCCTAATGGCAATGGGTGCCATAATAGTATATTAGAAGGCGCATGCATTCTTCCTTACTGTGTGTTACGTGTCCTTTAATTTTATATACGTAGGTTCTTCAATTTTTTCTTTATTCCCATTACTAACAAAAATTTTATATATGCATCCCTATCTTATTTAAAATTATATATGTAACTCTAAAAAGTTTAATTTCACTATTTATTAGATTCATCATATATTTTATTAGGTACATAACTCTAGAAACTAATCCAATTCAATTTAATTAAATCCATATTATACGCTCTCATGTCGTTATTACCTTAGTTACTTTCTTTTTTCTTTCTTTCTTTCTTTTTTTCTTTTTTTTTTTAAATTTATACTTGAGTAGTCAGGTGGGATAAAACGTGAGATTTTTGCATCATATGTCCCCTAATTCCTGAAATTTTTTGTTTGTTAGTATTATTTGACCCCTATTTTGAGAATTTAAATATTCAACTCCTCAAACTCTAAATCTGTTGATACCATTAATCTCTTTCTTTTTTTTTTTTCTTTTCGCTGTAAAGTGCTATAAAAGAAGTCAACATTTTGAGGTCTTTTGGTGCCTTATACCCTTACAACTGTTTTTGACAAAAGGTTCCCAAAAGCATTTTTTTCCCCTTAAAGTGGAACTTGTTATTTTCTGTCCAAATATAATAAAGGAGGACAATAAAAAGTATATAACTAGGCAACTAGTTCTAATGTCTTTTATTTATTCAATTATAATTTAGAACCAAACTACCCAATATAAAATGGAATTGCATGGTTTAATTTCTTCCATTATGCTTGTGAATTTCCTTTCTTCCCTTTTATAATCAATCATTTGAGTGTCATTAATTAACATAATTAACTTTAAGCTAAAATATTTTAATATTATTTTTAGACAAAAAATATTGTTACCTATATTCTTTATAAAAGTTGGAATGAGAAAATCGCCCATTCGTTGACACATGGGTTCCCCTGCAATTTTTGTTTTGTTACTTTTTAGGTATTCTTTTTCCTTCTTTTCAATTGTTTTTAACTTTTTTGGGGTTCTTTCATTTTTTCTTTTATTTTGATTTTTTTTTATCTATGCTCTTTGTAAAAGAGAAATTGGGCAAATCATTCATTCGCTGGCACATGTGCTCCCTGACAATTTTTTTTCCCTTTTTGGGTTTTCTTTTTCATTTTTTTATTTTTGTTAACTTTTTTGAATTTTTTATCTTCTTTCAGTTTTTTTTAAAATTTTTATATATGTTCTTTTTCGTCTTTTTTGGCTTCTTTCATCCTCTTTTTTTCCCCTTTTTTTGTGTTTTTATTCCTCTTGTTTTTTCCTTTTCTCCCTCCTTTTTCATTAACAGTTTCAATGCTTCATTTTGTTTTTCCCTTCCCATCCTTTAAATTTTTTATTTTTTTGCTTTTAATATCTTTCATATTGTTAGATTCACTTCATTAAATTTGTATATATCTTTACAATGTTTAAGATGTTATTTTATCAAATGTAACTTCCAAGTTGTGTTATTTTTTTCCTTTCTATTTAAGAAACATATTTCTCCTTAATCTACTCTAATTGATATAATTTTTTCAAATATGGGATTCCCTAAATTTGTTTTTTGTAGTCAATTTTTTCCCCAACTATGGCCCTCATAAATATTTTTCATCTGCAAAGAATTCTCGATGTGAAAACACAGAGACAAAGGGCTGATCTTTGAATAGGAAAAAGAGTGGATCTGCAGGGTCCCAAATGAATTGGCTTATTCGAAAAAAGCCTTGTTCTTTGGAAGATCTATCTCGTGTCTGGTACTGCATGGTTCCACTCTGCAAGAACTCCGAATCATTCTCTTGAAGTCCATCCTCTTCATCATAAATGATCCGCTTGCCCCGAAATGACCTGGCCCAATAGGGAAATCCCAATTCATTGGGGCTTTCTATTTGATTGTATCGAAAGCCCCAAGGGCGCCATATTCTAGGAGCCCAAACTATGTGATTGAATAAATCCTCCTCTATCCGTTGCGGGTCGAGGACTCCTTCCCCTTCTTCAAACTCCGATTTGTATTGTTCATAGAGAAATCTCTGATCAACGTCTATTTGATTTGTGTTGATTCCAATCAATTTGAAATAATCGAAAGACAGCTCTTACTCTTACGATTCTAATTCCTACATTTCTTATCTTTTTAATATGAATTCCGATATTCATTGAAAGAAAGAATCAAATCAATGAAAGAAAAAGAGGTATGGGTATAATAAAAGAAAATCAAGTAATCTTCTTGTTAGCATTCCAACAAAGAAGTAATTGATTGACCAGTTGACAGAGGATCCAGAGGTTCCATGGGAACTTCTTCGGAGTTCGAAAAGGATTAATAAACCTCACCGATTTTAACCTAACCTTTCAACCATTATATGAAATGAAAAAAAAAAGACCAGCATAAATAAAATTTTTAAAATAATAAAACAAATAATAAAACAAATGGTAAGTGCGCAATATGTGACTTGTCCAAGACAATATTTTCTTATGTGTAGTATCTCCTTGGACAACCACTATGTCTATGTTGTTTCCCGTAAAAAAGTGTATCCACGTAATGTAATAACAGAACTTTTTTCTTTTCTCTTCAACTCCCCGAAGCATTTCGTCGCTTATTACGCCCTTCCTCGTCTCTGGGTGCCTAGGTATCCACCGTAAGCCTTTCCTCGTTTGAACCTCGCCCTTAACTTTAAGGCTATGCCATCCCCTAAGGTGCTGCTAAATGGAAGGATCTTATCAACGTCCATGAATGATAAATCATAGCATAGATCGAACTGCCGAATCGGAAAAATTTGGTGCTATCATATATCTGTGTCTAGTTTCTTTTTGTCGTCCTAAATTTATTTATACAGGTAATAAAAAAGGCAAAAATACAATACATAATAAAAAACATCCAAAGTTTTACTAAACCAAGCCCTATCCTTATTAATTAAAAATGAATCTTTTTTCTATTAATTATTAATTTAATTGGTTAAGCTCGCAAAAAGAGCAAGAGTATATCTAATTTTAATTTTAAAATGTGCAAGAGACTAGTACTTAATTTGTTATCTGTTAAAAACTAAAAACGTCAAGATAAATAATTTTCTCAAAGCTATTTTAGTAATTCTTCCTTTTTTTTTATGTAAAGTGAAGTTTTGGATGTCATAGTTTGGAGATTAGAGCCTTTCCTAAATCCTAAAAAAAAATAGAAAATTTATTACAATAATCTTAAAATAAAAGACAATCAATCAGTTCCAAAATCAATTCGTTAATGATTCGAAATAATCCAAAAAAGAAATAACATAAATATTTTTCCCTAAGTGTTCCCATCAAATGATTTCTTTTCAAATATGTTCCTACCCATATATTTTTATCATACAATCCTCTCAAGTACTTTTCTTTAGTATATACTCCATAAATAAATTGCTATATAATTTAACTTTTTTTTATTAAATTAAACTATTAGAATAATAAAAATGAGTAAAATAAAATTTTGAAGAAATTTTGAATCTTTGTATCAAAAAAATTTTAAAAAATACATATGCTGAGCGCGTGCCTAACACAAGTACAAAAAGAGAGTGAGAGTCTTTTTGAGGATCATTCTGTTAAAGAAAAACATTTTTATGACTTAAAGTACAAAAAAGGCCTCAAAATATTGAGATCGCTTGTCCAATTTAACAACAGAAAGAATATAAGGACTATAGATGTCAGTAAACTTAATAATGTTAGTTTTGAAATCGAAAACAATGAAAATAGCATAATCAAAATAACCGTGTAAAACTTCAAATTTTCATAAAACTTTTGGACATACTCTATACCTATATTAATTAATATGCAATTACTATACAGATATAAATAAATAACATACCTCTTGAAGCGATTGGGTATGATAACTTCAACTCTTTGATATCTTAGATATTCTACGCTTAGTCTCTGGCTACCTGAACGCACAGGTGGGCGTCTAGGGTTTATAGGAATGAATCATATACTCTCTAATTTAGGTCTTTGATTTTTACTTAACACATAAGAATCGAAGGGATAACTATGGAGAACATTTCTCTTTAGGCTTTCTCTCTCTAAAAACTGAGAAGGAGAAATGAAATTGGAATAAATAAAAGCTCTCCCTAAAAACCTATATAGATGAATAAGAAGAGTTTTATTTTGATTCAGATTTATTGAAAATAAAACCAAACCACCATCTTTTTTTTTTATTTATATTAAAACATTAACTTTAGAAAATAAAAAATAACATATTATATATATATATTGTTGGAAAATAGTACGGAACGTAATTTTAAAAATTTTGAATTAGTATTTCCAAAACACAATTTTGACATGCTAAATACATAAATTAATGACAGATCTTACTATCCTCTTTTGTGAAACAAAAAGCAGCAAGAATTCATGTAAAAAAAACCTTCCAGAGGATCCTCAATTAACTGGTCTTCTTTACTATTGTCTATCCACGATCGGAGTATAGGTGGTCACACATCGTATAGCTTTTCCTTCAATGACTCTCCTTCTAACCACTTGAGAAAAACTAGATCTAAGATTTTTGATGTTGGACAATAGTTCTCTAGGAGTTTCAGAGTTTCTCTCACTAGAGTACTCACTTTATGCTTCTTAAATGATTTAAATAACAAAGAAAACTCACCCCTATTTATAGTGGTCGAATTTGGGATTAAACCTTATCATATTAGGCCTCAAAATTCAAGTTTGGATCAACTTTAGATGAAAACGCGTGAAAAGCATATCTTGATCTAACTGCCACGGTCTACCGTAATACAAAGGCGCGGTCAATCGCGTTGCTGCGATTCTAGAGTTTTGACCAAATTCGAACTCCTCGAGCTAATCTGATTGATCAAAACTCAACCAATTTGATAAATCATATCTTATTTAATCTGGGTATCCTTTATAGAGCCTCAATTTTAATTCAAATAACCCAATAAGAAAGTTATCTGATTTAAATAATCATATACAGATAAATCCATACAAATAAAATATACCCAAATAATTCAACATGTTTATCTTGAATTAACTCACAAAATTAATTCAACTGATAAACTAACATGAGTTATTAAATCCAATTAATACAAATTTTAGCCAATCTAATAATTTAACTTAAGTCACAAATATGTAAGAAAAACACGCCGTATCGTTGCATGATTATTATGAGCTAGCAAAGGGGATCCGATAGACATATATAGATCAAGCTCTTATAATTATAAAATACCATATCCCAGATGCATATTTTTGATTATCAACTCTAACGCTACTCTAATAAAAGCTTAGAGCTGCACTCTCGAACTATATAAAACTACAAAGTTTCAATAAGCTAATTGTCTATGACATATCATAATATATCATATCCCCATAGGATATTCATAGTCCGCTTAAGGATCAATTCTGTTTTACCTTCCTGATTATTTTTATCTTACGTTCCATTATCATATCATTGGAATACTTATTATCGATAGATAGTATACCATTCGGTTACACCTATGTATCCAAATAGTTGAGCACTCTAGTCTTCTAATTACAAGATAATCCATATAAAAAATATCATCAACTCTACAAAAGAGCTATAGATTCCATATCTATGAATAACCAGACTATGTGAATTAAGAGCCATGTCTCCAACATACAAGTATACGTACCATCATTAAATCTAGATGTTACCCTTTAATACATCAAAAGGCATAAGTGAAGAATACGGGCTCATTAGTCATTTCATGATTAAGACACAACACATATGATTGTCTAAAGTGAATTGATTTGAACAAAAAAATTATTAACCAAATCAATTTAACTTTTTTCCTGATCCAATACATCGTCACGTATGACAATGCATCAATATTTTTACAAGTAGAGTCCCACTCCGATGACCAAGACAAGCTGCCTTCAGTTAGGGATGTTGACAACATAACAATCTTAGCATGAATAAAGTGTCCAACTTTATTCCTTTAATTGCAGATCTTGTGATTTGGACCATCACCTTTAAGATTCATGTCTTCCGCATAACCTGTCCGTCATATGCACGATTCATAAAGGTTTAGACCGACAGTCTCAGACTGTTGTTTGTTTATCATATATTCAATAGAAATGAACATAAAGAGGACAACATTTAGTATATGAATAATAAATTAACTGTTTTAGACCATCACCTTAGGACACTATGTTTAACATACACACACACACACACACACACATATATATATATATGTGCATCAGATACACTTCCATGAAAGTACATAATATGCACTTTTTAGTGCATAATATCTGTTACTGACTATTTTAATTATTATCCTTAAATATTATCCGCTTATATATGACACTTATATACAATATTTAAGGTCACATAGATAATTATGGAATTTTAGCGATTCTTATGAAATATTCAAAATACATGCACACAAATTAAAAAATTTATTATATTTATTTATAAATATGTCCATTATAAAACATTACATTTTTTGAGGGCATCTATCCCATCAAATAAGAGTTTATAAACATTGAGTGTCCAAAAAATTCTTAAAATAGGGACTAAAGATGCCAACAATTTAAAAGTTTGAGAAGCAAAGTGTCTAAACTATTAAAGTAAGTACTAATAGTGGCAAGAGATTAAAGAGTTTAGAGACCTGCATATTCAAATTTTTAAAATGAAGATCACAAAAGTTTGGGAACTCAAGATAAAACTTTATTATTATTTTTTTTTTGCTGATTATGAAAAATGCATTATTAGGAAAGAAAAGAACTATTATGCCCCATCATTTTCCTTTATATATGTGCACGTGTGTGCAAGTATAAATTATTATCTACAAATAGGAAAATCTATCATTCGAAAAAAAAGGGAGAAATTTTTCGTATCTCTCATACCGTTTCTCATTAATATTCCAGTTTAAGATTTGTTGCAAAACTCGTACCTATACCCTGTGATAAAAGCTAGAACTTTTTCAACGGGATACTAACGTTATAGGTAGTATATTATTAAATCAAAACATAATTATATATTTTAATTACAAAGACGAATAAAATTATAAATTTTTTAACATATTTCAATTCATTTGAATGATTACAGTTTTTTTTGGGTCAAAATAGAGGCATAACTATAAAATGTCTCAATTTTTGAAAATAAATTGAGACATGTTATCCTGATGAAGAGACACGTGAAGGCAGAGAAGTTTACACTTTCATGTGTAAATTACGGAGGTAGATAAAAATACCCATAAATTGAAATCTATATCTTGTAATAATATTATATATACACACATACACATATGGATGTGATTTTAATGGTTATGTTTTTGATGGTATTATTATTATTTGTGTTTTTGATATAAATATAATGATTGCAAAGAAACAGATAGTTGACCAAAAAAAATTATCATTTTTAGTAAGCATTTTATTTTGAAATCTTTTTAATATAATTTAAATGAGTAACTTGTTTGTAAGTTCTAACTTAATGACATGATTTTTTAAACTTTTTTTATTTAAATAGAATGTAAATTAAAGATTCAAATCTTTGTTTTTCTTTTTGCCTATGATTTTTTTTAATGAAACTGTATCAATTAACTAGCTCATACATTCATATGCCTGTAGTGACTAGTAGCCAATTGCGTAAATAAAAAATATTTTCAAATGAGATGATTACACTAGACATTTTGAAATATTACTTGACCAATTACATTCCTATGTTTGTCTTTTATGACAAGAAAACTCGGCTTATATCTTGAATAAGCTTTTTATGATCCACATAGGATAAGAAAACTATAATGGTTTATACATGCACATATTTAAAGTGGACAAAGCACCATATTTAGATATCTAATATAAATCTGTCAACTTCAATCCTCAAAGCTAAAATTCACTGTAGAAAATATGAACATTTTCACTAACATGAAACAAACAAAATAGCATAATTGATGCTCCACATGATCGAACTAGGACTTGGTGTGCAAAACTAAGGTGATTGACATTTCTATGTTACTATTAGAAAATTAACAGTGAGCAAAAATCTTTTCAATTAATATTTAAGATTAATTAACAGATTGTTTAACCGGTTATAGCAAGTCATTTAAGCACCATATCATCAAATTAATTAAGATAATGTGTTTCTTACGATAATTGATTTGTAATTATTAGTGAATACCTAATCATTGAAAACTTGTTTATATATATTTACACACACATCCTTTTATGATCAAGATGGATGGATTTTTTGGAGATGCATGAAATTTTTGGTTCCACTCTTGATAGCGTTTGCTTCATTTGTTTTGTTATTTTTTTTTTCTTTTTCTTTTCTTGCAGCTAGGGTTTTTTTTTTTTTATGCTATTATTTTTGTCTTTCCTTTTACATTACATTGAAGATCTTGTCTAGGATAAAAATTTTGAGTTACTGTTTTTAAGTTTTGGTTTTTCCCTTTTACTATAACCTTTGTTCTTAATTAGTATTCTAAAATGTATTAATCCATGATAATGATATACTGACTTGTATTAAATATGTACAAACCCAAGAAAATGAGAGATGAGATTGAAAAGAGTTTAACAAGAGAAAATAAAGAAAGAAAAAGAAAGAGAAGGTGACCTCAAAGTAGATGAGAGAAAATTAAATAATAAATATAAACGAAAAATTAAGTAATTAACCTATATAGAGTAACAAATTCTCTCAAGAGTGGCACGTGCTTTTGGCAGGTCTATTGAGCTTGTAAAAGCCATGACTTTATTTGTAATGTCAAACTCAAATTTGGGCTATAGTTGTTATTTTAAGAACTTCAATTTAAAAAGTATTGAAGGGTTATGGTGAGTTTGAAATTTAAAAAGAATTGGAGGACCAAAATGAATCTCTTTTTTCTTTCCTTTTCTCTCTCTTTCTCTCATTCTTCTTTTTCTTGAACTCTTTCACATTGAAGACAAAAGAGAAGAATAAAAAAAAAATAAAGTTGAAAACAACAATGGCTACCCCTCCCAATCCAATCACCTCTAGCCATCATCCACCACCATGTACTGGCCAACAAGCCTCGCCACCTTCTAAAACCTCTGACGTCAAAGTTCCACCATCTCACGCCCAACAAGCCTCCGCTACCAACCACCCTCGGGCCGTTGGTCAATGCTAATTGACTGGTAGGCTTGACCAGTCAATAGGTTTACCTGACTATTCCTGTTCAAGAAAACACATTCCCAGCCTATTCCCAACGCTCTAGACATGTCTGTGAAGTTGGAATTATAAAGAGGAATTCTAAAGACTAAGTTTGGTGTTCAAAGTTTCATTAAAAGCCATAGTCTTTGCAAAACGGAGTCCTTTTTGCAGCTAAATGTTGTTGGTTGAATTGGTAGGAATTCTTTTACCTTTATGTGATATTTAAGGTTTAGTATACTTAATTAAAATTGTCCGATGAATAAAATATGTGATATGCATTTTATGATAATGCTATAATTTAAAGATTTGCATGTATAATTAAAGCATTGAAAATTTATTGATAAAGTAATATTTTCCTTCGAAATAAAAACATACAAGTCTATAGATAATAGGTAAATTGAATGATTTTGACAAATTTTGATTTGCTTATTTGTTCATTTTGACCTAAGAATATATTAGATATAATTAGAGCTTTAAAATTAATTGATAAATTTAAAAGAAAATAATGCTACCTAATATTTTAATTATATGTAAAAAAAATTAGGATTATACGATTTATCCTTTACTTGCAAATGGAGTTTTTTATATCTTGATGAATGCTTTATATATTGGTTATTCAACTCCTTTAAAGCTTACTATGATATTGTTTGTCTTTATAACTTATGGTGATTTATGAATTATCATGACTTTACTTTCATCGGAATGATTAATGTTGAGGGAATTATGATTGCAATTGGATGTGAGGTTATGATGTAAATATGTAACTATTCTGGGTGGCATGTCTTGCAATTATAGCATGCCAAAA
Source organism: Artocarpus heterophyllus (assembly GCA_025403435.1). Classification (NCBI taxonomy): domain Eukaryota; kingdom Viridiplantae; phylum Streptophyta; class Magnoliopsida; order Rosales; family Moraceae; genus Artocarpus; species Artocarpus heterophyllus. Next base: position 33,106,837 of record CM046338.1, read on the forward strand.
TCTCTTAAAAAATTGTTTTTATGTAGGTTTGAATTTTTGTTTTTAAGAAAAATACACCATTATGTTGCTGGAATTTTGTTAGGACTAACTATCGCGGGTAAAATGACTTAAGAGGGTTTTTAGGAGCCAGTTGAGGTTATAACCAATACTGTCATATGTTAAGACCTCACGGGGTACCGTTCAACAAATTTTAAGGGCATCCAAAATTTTCCTTAAAGTCATATCCCACGAGGTGCTTACTTGTTACGCACAACGGACAACATATACGATTTGGTACCACCATTGCTACATGGCCTATTTTACACGATGCTCATTTAGGCATAATAGAACTTTCTTCCCTTGTTGGCAAAGGGGTACGTAGCGGATTTTAGAATTTTAATAAATAAACTCTTTTCTATAAACGAGTTAGACATGCTATATATAATAAATGAATAAATGATCTTACCTACCTTTTAGAATTAGAACTGCACTTTTGATAGAAAACCGTTTGATAGAATGGCCATCTAAAATCACATTAGGAAGAGCCTTAACTAGCTAGTCTTCTTTGCTATTCTCTTTTCCATGATTGGAGCCTAGTGGTTATATGTCGTTCAATTCTCCCTTGGTAACTCTCCCCACAAACACAAGAGAAAAATCAAAATTATTGTTTCAAGTGTTGAACAATAATCTCTTAGGGTAGTAGAATTTCTCTCCCTAGAAACTCTCTCTCTAAGCCTCTCAAGTGACCTCCCTTTAGTGTTAATAATGATATGAAAGCATAGGAACACGTTACCTATTTGTAGGGAGTCATTGGGCATCTATTCTTATCATATTCGATTTCAAAATTTGAAGTAGAATGAAATCACAAAGTGAAACGTGTAAAACACATTATTTGATAAAGCTAAGGCAATCAATCACCCCTTGTATATGGCAGTCAACCTCCGATTCATAGCTGACTTTGCATACATGTTTTTCAGCTTCTTAGAATTATCTGATTCACCCGATTTAAATTGATTGGATAATTCTTACTTTATTTGACCTCAGATATCCTTCATAGAGCCTTAGTTTAAATTCAAATAACCCAATAGAGAAGTTTTCTGATTAAAACAGTCATATACAAATAATCTCATATTCAAATAAAATATTTTTCAAATAATTCAACATGTTTATTTTTGAATCAATTCTCAAAATCAATTCAACCAATCAGCTAACATGAATTATTTAATCCAATTATTTAAATTTTACCTGATCTTAAAAATTAACATAAGTTACTAATATGATTTAAACAAATGATGTATCAGTACAAGAAAATTTGGAAGCTAGTAAAGGGGACCTGAGGCATATATAAAGATCAAACTTCTATAATTATGAAATCACTACTATAGCCTAGGAATTCCACGACAGTTTTAAACCATCATCGAAAACTTTCATGATGGTTTTTTAAAGGGGACCCGATGGATATATATAGATCAAACTCATATAATTATAAAATCACTACTACAGACTGGGAATTCCATGAGAGTTTTAAATCATTGTGGAAAACTTTCACGATGGTTAAAAAATCATCGAGAAAACCTCTGTCGTCGTATAAAATGAAGTTTTTATAGCAGTTTTTTACCATCGTGGAACCTCAAAATGGACGCCAATTTGAGGTGTCTCGAGGAACATCTTTCACAATCGTTTTTTGAAAAAACCATCGTGATAGAGGAAATTTTTCACGTCATGTTTCCACTACGGTTTTTACAAAAACTATTGTGGAAAGTGGGTTAGCATGATTTTATATGACAGTTTTTGCAAAAACTATCATGTAAGGTACGTTTTTCACTACGATTTTTGGCTAAAATTGTCGCAAAAAATTTGTCTTGCACAAAAAAAATTGCCAAAATTTCTGATTTTTCAGGAGATGGCCAGTCTCGTGTGTTATCCATTACTATAAGTTCCTAATTGTGTACAAAAAATTATATATATTGTAATTACAAGGTATTTACAAGGTCATTTACATTTAAACTATTTTGCACAATCATTTATTTACTATCTCTATCTAAACATGACATACCTATTTACAAATTGTACCCAGTTAATTCTAACTTCATTATATCCGTATGTATATAAAATTCCTTTTTTATTAGGCTTGTATACTACTATTAATTATATCCCGCATAAAAAATAGAATAAAAAAACCACATTCTACGTTTCCATGTGGTTTTGGACACTTATGTCTGGAATATAGCGTTTCATTTGGTCAAAATGTTACACTGCTTCCCGTTTCAAGTTTCTAATCGATAGGCACCCAAACAATGTATCATGATTAAATAAATTAATAGACAATACAATTATGTAAAACTTAACATATTAATTTTATAAGAAACATTGATACTTACAATCTTATGGATGATACGAAATCCTAATGTAGTGGGTGTCTGAGGGGATCAAACAAATATATTTGGTCCTCCCATGGTGAAATAAGTGCCAACATCCAATATTCTCCAACATTGCTTGCCTTGCTTTATTGAGAGGAAGATAGAGTGCAGTCTTCATACTCCTCCTCATACTAAGCATTATCACTCTCTTGAGATATTTTTACATAAACTAAAGACCACCAAAATCACAACATCACATATTCATATATTGCACAAAATTACAAACTCTCATAATCAAAGTTAACAAAATCACATTTTACAAATTACATAACCAATATCACAACATCACATAATCACATATTACACAAAATCACATATTTATTTCTCGCAAAACCATAAACTCTCACAATCAAAGTTAACAAAATCATATTTCACAAATTATATAACCAAAATACAACATCTCATAATCACGCATCGCACAAAATCACATATCTGTTTCTCGCAAAATCACAAAATCTCAATTATATGATTATACGTATATAATCATACACGCATGTATACATATATACATACATTATTTATAATCATATATTATATCCATTCTTATTATTTATATCCATTTATATGATTATATGTATATAATCATACATATATCCAAATAATATAATCATATACAATCAAATAATATAATAATATATTACTTATATCCAAATTATATAATCATATAATTAATATGTATGAAAACTTACATAAGAAGAAGAAAGAGAAGAAGAAAACTTACACAACGGTGATGGCGACGGCGATGAGAAGGGGAAGGCAACGGCGACGGGGAGTTTGAGAGAGAGAGATAATTTGAGAGAAGAGCTCGAGTTTGAATATGGGGGGAGATGCGCGATGTTTGAAAAATATAAAACCCTAGGACCCACATTACACAACGGTTTTTGCAAAAACCGTCATGTAATGTTGGGTCTTGCATGACAATTTTTTAATTGTTGTGGAAAGTCCAACCTTCCACAATGGTTTTTGGTAGATCTCCTTTCCTACCATGACGATTTTTGTTTTCTTGGGCGTAACCCCTGCATTTTTTTCCTTTATCATGACGGTTTTTTAAAAATTGGTTATTGAATGAGGGTCATATAATCTCAAATTTCTAGTAGTGAATAACATACCCTTGACATGTATATTTTATAATTATCAGCTCTAAAGCTATTTTACTAAAAGCTTAGAGCTACACTCTTGAACTATATATAAATTATGAAACTCCAATAAGTTAAATGTCTATGACATATCATAATGTGTAACATCCCCATAAAGTATTTATAATCAGCTTAAGGATAATTCCATTTTACCTTTCTGATTATATTTATCTTATATTCTATTATCTCATCAATGGAATACTTACTATTTATAACCTATATAAATAGTATACCATTAGGTTACACATATGTATATAGATAGTTGAGCACTCTAATTTCCAAGTACAAGATACTACCTATAAGAGGGTATCATTAACTCTACAAAAGAGCCATGGATTTCATATCTATGAATAACGAGTCTATGTCAATCAAGAGTCATTCTCTAATGTATTAGTATGCGTACCTAAATATAATTCAGGATGTCATCCTTTGGTGCTTCAAATGATAGAAGTCAAGAATACGGACCTACGGATTCATTTAATGATTAAGATGCAACATGCATAATTGTCTAAAGTGAATTGATTTACTCAAATAGAATTATTAATCAAATCAATTCATCTTTAGTCCCAATCTAATATATTGTAACCAATAATAATATATCAATATATCTACTCATGGAGTCCAACTCTGACGACTAAGACCAGCCATCTCTAGTTAGGGACGTAGATAACATAACAATCCTAACATGATAAAGCGCCCAACTTTATTCCCTCGATTGCAGACCACATATATATAGACTATCATCATAAGATTTATGTTCTACATACTTTGTCCATCATATGCACGATTTTAAAGGTTTAGAATGACAATCTTAGACTTTTGTTTGCCCTAGGGTACCTAAAGGTTTAGAATGACATAAATTTAATGTAAATAAACATAAAGGGGACATATTTGATATGTGAAATAAATATTCAACTCTTTATTGATTAAATATCTCTAAAAATTATTATATCATTTAATCCTTAGGGTACCTAGTCTAACAATTTCTCACTTGCCCTAAGTGAGAAAATGTGACATGTTATGCTTCCCTATAGCCTCTAAATGGTTCTCAAAAGTCGTCGTTGGTAGTGTCTTCGTGAAAGGATCAACTATGTTGGTCTTAGATATAATCTTGCATATTGCAACATGCCCACTCTTTACGAAGTCCTTTATTACATATACTTCCAATGTATGTGCTTACTCTTGTTATGAAATCTCGGTTCCTTTACATTAGTATAGCTGTAATGTTTATCACAGTACAACATTGGCAATTTATCGATACTAGGAATTACATCAAGATCCTCAAGGAACTTGTGGAGCCACACTACTTCTTTCAAACATCACTGGCAGCCACATACTTGTTCTCCTTGAATTCAATCATTCCAATTTTACCCAATTTTAAGAATTAACATAAGTTATTAATATGTCAGAAAAATATGCCGTGTTATTCTAGGAAAAAACGTGAGCAAGCAAAGGGGACCCGATAGACATAGATAGATCAAGCTCCTATAATTATAAAATTACATATCCCCAACATATATATCTTTTAGTTATCAACTCTAAAGTTATTCCACTAAAGGCTTAGAGCTGCATTCTTAAACTCCATATAAATTACAAAACTCCAATAAGTTAAATGTCTATGACATTTCATAATGTGTAACATCCACACTAAATATTCATAATCGGCTTAAAGAAAAATTCTGTTTTACCTTTTCGATTATATTTATCTTATATTCTATTATCTCACCATTAGAATACTTACTATTCATAACATATACAAATAGTAAATTCTGTTTTACCTTCTCGATTATATTTATCTTATATTCTATTATCTCACCATTAGAATACTTACTATTCATAACATAACAACAAGTTAAATGTCTATGACATATCATAATGTGTAACATCCACACTAAATATTCATAATTGGCATAAAGATAAATTCTACTTTATCTTCCCGATTATATTTATCTTATATTCTATTATCTCACCATTAGAATGCTTACTATTCATAGCATATACAAATAGTATACCATTAGCTTACACATATGTATCTAAATAGTTGAGCACTTCATTTTCAATTGCACGACAATGCCTATAAAGAGTATCATTAAATCTACAAAAGATTTATGGATTTCATATCTATAAATAACAAGTATATATCAATCAAGAGTCATGTCTTTGACATACCGGTATGTGTACCTAAATATAATTCAAGATGTTACCTTTTTGTACATCAAAAGACACAAGAAAAGAATATGGACTCAATAATTCATTTTAAGGTTAGGATGCAAAACACTTGATTGTCTAAAATGAATTAATTTACTCAAACAGAATTATTTATCTCATCAATTCATCTTCAGTCCTGATCTAATATGTCATCACCATTGACAATATACCTATCTCTCTACTTATGGAGTCCAACTTCGATGACTAAGACAAGCCATCTCCCGTTAGGGATATGGGCAACGTAACAATCTTAACTCGAATAAAGTGCCCAACTTTATTTCTTCAATAACAGACCTTATATATTTAGACTATTACCTGAAGATTCATGTCTTCTACATAATCTGTCCATTATATACATGATCTTAAAGATTTATAATAACAGTCATAGGTTTTTGGTTGCTTATCATATATTCAACATAAATGAACATAAAGATGACATATTTGATATGTGAAATAAATATTAAACTCTTTATCAATTACATGTCTTTAAAAACTAGCTATTAGGTCATTTGATTCTTAGGGCACCTAGTCTAACATTCCTTTCCTCCACTAACAACCCGGGATGTGACTAAGACAATTTGAGTGATTATTACAAATTTTGAGCTATTGATGGGTATGATAAATTGTGAACTTGATGTATTTTTATACTGATAGGAGAATTTGTTTATTAACTTTATAAGGGTTTTATATACAATAATAGTATGAAAAACCGAGAGGTGAGTAATAGATTTTTTACTGAGCATTATGTGCTCACTCGTTACCTTTTCTTTCAAGTTAGTCGATTGTTACTTGATGTACTGGATTGTTGTCAATATTCCCCGTCATTCGACTAGTATACTTTTTCTATCTTCTTGATTCTTTGTTGATGCATGGAAGGTACATGGAATGAACATTCCCAATAGATAACGGATTAATTATAAACCTTGTTTTTATTTGTTACATGAATTTTTATTTTGACTAAAGCTACAGAGCTGTATTTTTATTTATTCTGTGAGCATTAGTTTAATTTTGTATATTTTCATTTAAATTTCCTAATTGTATTTTATCATTTTATTTTTATACTAAAAACTCCGAAACAATTTTGATTTATTTCTATAATTTTATGGGTCCAACTACAATTTTTAAATTTTCAAACTTTTCAAATCTTCAAAATAATTCTTTCAATGTTGTCACTGGCCCCGATTTCGAGTCGTGACAAAACTATTATATATATATAAACTCTATTGTAGTTTTACTAGAATTGGAAAAGCCTTTCTAAATATTTATATCAATACTCACAAGGTAAAATTTGACTTAAATGCCATTCTAATTTATGTCAGATTTTAGTTTAGTCATTTAGTGCATGACCATTAAAACATTCCAAAATGAGTAACAATTTATGAAATTATTTAAAATTACTCTTTCCATACATCCGTGCTTAAAATCTTGACAAAAAAAAGTATACAAGGCAACATACGGTTTAGTGGAGGATAATTTTATATATTACATATTACGATATGACTTTAAGAAAGAAATCATGATTATTGTTCTTAAGATTTTAATAAGTAAGTTGATAAGAGGTCTGATTTAAGACAACTTAGTAGATCGGTAACTCATTTGAAGACGTTTTAAAAGTGAAAGACCAACATGAATTCAACAATAGTTTAAGGTCTAAAAGGGAAATTTACCCCTAAGTTAATCAGATTAGAGTGAGACATAGTTTAAAAATGAAAAAGTGTGGTTAATTAATTTCCTTTACTTTGTCCAAGTTGAATCCATTTTATCCTTATTAGATGCATATTACCGCTTATGACATTATCAAACTAACATGCAACATAATATGCTACAATTGAAGGCCAAAAAGATAAAGGTAGCTATATATATTAGTCTTTTACGCAAGAGGGATACTTTCGCCTGACACATTATATTTGTACCAAATTGGCAAAAAAATTCCACTCCAAAATATGTTATCATGGTTTTATTAACAGTTTACGTAAAATTTCCAGCGTTGTGAAAGACTGAGACAAGAGTTGCATTATTAGAACGGCATTGCGATAATCGCCACCTTAACCTTTTTTTTTTTTTTAAGGGAACTTCTCATTGACTACAAAGTACTCTACAAATCAAAGGCCAAAAATATCTCTGACTACATATTCTAAACCTCTAATTTCCTTAATCATGGGACATCCTGTCACGCCCCGGAGTACGGGAGGTGACGTGACGGATTATTTAGATTAATTAAAAGAGAATTTAATTAAAACCAATGGTTTAAGAATCAAATTACGTGAGAAATAAGAAGATTTCCACCACATTTTATAAAAGAGTTTGTACATATTAAGCAAATAATAAAAATTAATAAAGAACCGCGAGTATGGGTACCACAACCCACAACTTGTGCATACACATGGTACTGACAATATCATAAATACAATTACAGTCCAAGTACAAATAAAGTTAAGTCTTACATGCCTTAATTAAATGATACAAAATATAAATTAATCCTCCTATTGCTCCTGAGTTCGGTCCGAAGAATCCTCTCCAAACATAAATGGGAAACCACCTAGAGGGGGGAATTTAAAACAATAAAATGTGAGCGAAAGGCTCAGTAGGACTATGTTTTAAAAAATAATTTAATTTAAGAAACATTTCATTGCTAGGAGTACTCAAAAGAAACCTTAAGTAAATAAATAAATAATTTGAGTAGAACCGTCCTGACTCAGAACAGTCTACTTGCACAATCAGAAATACCATTTTTCTTTTCCTAGGCAAACCATGATATCACCACCGTAGTGGCCCAGCTGGGTTTCGGGACCTGCCCCCAAGGTCGATCGCTACATGACCCGATCTCTGATATGGCATCATGCTTATATGTTTATTATCATTATCATTCAAAACCCAATTGTCGAGTGTTGTCAATTACATTCATTATTAAATTCATTTCAGATCACGGTATATTAAAATATAGCCGATAAATTCATTTTCAAACAACCTTTGAAAACATTTTGATAGAAATCATTTTCAAAGCCAAAATCATTTCAAAAACTAGGCTACCAAAGAAATAGGATAGAAGTCCTACCTCAATACTCGTGCCGGTGCCCCACACCGTAATCCCAATCCGCTATATGTTAGCTCCGCGGAACCACGAACGATCCTAGATACAAACTAAGTCGATCAATATCTAGTTCGAGATATTCTATGTTACTAAACCATTTCATGATGTCCTAGTGTGCCATTTGTGCCTTTAAAATCATCCTATAAATTGGGGTTCAAATCAGGGTTCAAAACAGTGAAAACGGGTGAAAATCACAAAATTTTCCATGCCTCGGTCGGCCTGCCGGACTCCCTGCTTCGGCCGGCCGAACTACACAGTTCGGCCTACTGGGAGCAAGGTTCGGTCAGCCGAACACTTCCCCAGGTTCGGCCTGCCGGTCGGAAGAACACCAGCCTGTCGATCCTCACTCCGGCCTGCCGAACACACAGTTTGGCCTGCCGAACGGGGAAAATCCAGAAATTCCAGCCACGGGTTTCGATTTCCCCAAAACCCAAATCTTGATTCTAACTTGTTTTTCTCAAATCCCAGGCATGAAAACAATCATAGTTGATAGAAAAACATACTAGAACATGTTTGGACTCATTTAAACAAGATTTAAACTCGAAATCCTCAAAAATCCAAAAATGAGAAAATGAGGAGAAAAATGAAAAATCTTGAATTCGATTCATTTTTCTTTAATCTAAGCTTAGATTCTAGTTGTTCTAAGTTCATTTAACTCAAATCCATGGTTTTCTAAGCTTAAACAAACCTAGATTTCAAAAATACACAAAATTGAAAATTTTGGAAAAAGTTTAGAAATTTCAAATATAACCTCAAATTAAAGCTTCAATCCGCGATCTCGGTTGCTAAATCACGTCCCCGAGCCTCCTCTTTGCTATCCTGAAGCTTGGATTCGAAATGGAGTTCAAAAATTTTGAGAGAGATAGAGAGAGAGAGAGATTACCGAGAGAGATCAAGAGGAAGAGAGAGAGAGATGACCGTGAGAGTGAGGAGAGAGAGAGAGGAATGAAATAAATAGAGAAAATCGGTGGGCGGTTTTACTGTGCGAAAACCATGTGCCGCCCACGGTTTTGTAAAACGGAGCATTTTTAACATTTTACAAATTGTTGTGTTTTAAAACTCAAAACATCATTTTAAAATAATAAGAAATCATTTGGATTTACCAAATTAACAAAACAACCAAAATTTGAAAATCCAACCAAATAATCTAATTAATGTTAAAACATTAATTATGGCACACTAATTCATCATTTACATCACATTAACACTAAATAAATTTCAGGGCGTTACAACTCTCCACCCCTAAAAAAAAAAATTCGCCCTCGAAATTTACAACTCATCTCAAAAACAAAACAAATGCGGATACAATTCCCACATACTCGACTCTAGTTCCCAAGTGGCTTCATCAACCCCATGATGCTGCCACACGACCTTTACCAACGGTATTTCACGACGACGCAAGCTAATCACTTTCCGGTCGATGATCTGAATCGGCACTTCTTCGTACGTCGTATCCTCCTGAACCTGCACATTGCGGAACGAAACTATCTTACCCTGCTCAGGTGGACACTTCCTAAGCATCGACACATGAAACACATCGTGAACATGAGAAAGTTCAGGTGGAAGATCAAGCCGATAAGCGACCACACCAACACGCTGAGTGATCTCGAACGGCCCAATATACCTCGGTGCGAGCTTTCCACTCACTCCGAACCGCATAGTTCCCTTACGAGGCGATACCCTCATGAGAACAAAATCTCCAACCGCAAACTCTAAAGGTCTACGTCTCCTATCCGCGTAACTCTTCTGCCGAATCTGAGCTGTCCTCAACCGATCTCGAATCACCGCGACTTTCTCATTGCTATCACGAATCTCATCTGGCCCAAGAATAACTCTATCTTCCAGCTCGGCCCAACACACAGGTGACCGACACGGTCGCCCATACAATGCCTCAAATGGTGCCATACCGATACTCGCCTGATAACTATTGTTGTACGCAAACTCCGCCAGATGCAAACATTGCTTCCAATTCCCGCCGAAGTCTAACGCACAAGCACGCAACATATCCTCGAGAACCTGAATGACCCGCTCAGACTGCCCATCAGTCTGAGGATGAAACGCCGTACTAAAGTTCAAATCTGTACCCAATGCCTCCTGAAAACTCCTCCAGTACTTAGCATTAAATCTGGTGTCTCGATCAGAGGTGATGGACAAAGGAACTCCATGCAACCTCACAATGTTCTGCATATACAACTCCCCGAGAACCTTCCTCGAACACGTCGACCTAAACGGAATGAAATGCGCCGATTTCGTCAACCTGTAGACCACAACCCAAACTGCATCGTGTTGCTGCTCCGTCCTCGGTAAACCTGTGAGAGAATCCATAGTCACATGCTCCCATTTCCACCCTGGAATAGGAAGCGGCTGAAGCTGACCTGCAGGCTTCTGATGCTCGGCTTTCACCTGAAGACACGTCGAACACTTGGCCACGTACTCTCAAACATCTTTCTTCATGCCTCTCCACCAATATTGCCTCTTCAAATCACAATACATCTTGGTGCTCCCCGGATGAATAGCAAACTGAGACCTATGAGCTTCGTCTAGAACAGCTTTCGTCACCTCGGCGATAACTGGAACTGCAAGACGCTCCCGAAAGCACAACGATCCATCTGCATGCACACTCCATTCCTCAAACTGCTCCCCGTTCTGAATCTGCGACCAAATCCCCTGCAAATGCCGATCCTGCCACTGACTTTGCTTCACCATTCGAACAAGAGCTGGAGTTGCTTCCACATGATACATCGAAACTTGATCACAGTCTTCATGATACCATAGCCGATACTCACTCACTGTCGCATCCCTGCTCCAGTCCTCAAAAACCAAACAAGCTAGAATCCCTGAAGACTTCCTGCTAAGCGCGTCCGCGACCACATTAGCTTTCCCGGGATGATACTGCAACGCGAAATCATAATCCTCCATATACTCGATCCACCTACGCTGCCTTAAGTTAAGATCCCTCTGAGTGAACAGATACCTCAAACTCTTGTGATCGGAGAAGACCTGAAATGATGCTCCATACAGATAACACCTCCAAATCTTCTACGCGTAGATCACTGCCGCAAGCTCTAAATCGTGAGTAGGATAATTCCGCTCGTGAGGTCGTAGCTGTCTCGATCCGTACACAACTACACGCCCATGCTGCATTAACACGCATCCAAGTCCGCGCCCTGAAGCATCCGCATAAACCTCATACGGCTCGTCACTGCTAGGAATAACCAACACTGGAGCTGAAGTCAACCGGTTCTTCAATTCCTGAAAAGCAAATCACAATCTTCATTCCACTCAAACCTGACATTTTTCTTGATCAATCTCGTCAACGGAGCTACAATCTTCGAAAAATCCTTTACAAATTTCCTGTAATATCCAGCAAGACCTAAGAAACTGTGAATCTCCGCTACATTCCTTGGTCATTCCCATTCCAATATAGCTTCAATCTTGGACGGATCCACTGAAATACCATGCTCCGAGATAACATGACCCAGAAACTTGACCTCAGTCAACCAAAACTCACACTTTTCTCTCTTAGCATACAACTGGTGCTCCCGCAGAGTCTGAAGCACGATCTGAAGATGCTGCTCATGCTCCTCCCAAGTCTTAGAATACACAAGAATATCATCGATGAACACGATCATGAACTAATCCAAATACGGCCTAAATATCATGTTCATCAAATCCATAAAAGCTATCGGAGCATTCGTCAACCCAAACAACATAACCAGGAACTCAAAGTGCAAATACCGAGTCCTAAAAGCTGTTTTTGGAATATCCTTTTCCTTGATCCTGAGCTGATGATAACCTGAACGCAAATCAATCTTTGAGAAGTACTACGAACCTCCCAACTGATCAAACAACTTATCAATCCTAGGCAAGGGATACTTGTTCTTTACCGTAACACGATTTAGCTGCCGATAATCCACACATAACCTGAGAGTCTCATCGTGCTTTTTAGCAAACAAAACCGGTGCTCCCCACGAAGATGTGCTATTCCGAATATATCCTTTATCAGCAAGCTCCTGAAGTTGCTTCCTCAATTCTTTCATTTCTGCCGGCGCCATCCGATAAGGTGCCATAGAAATCGATGATGTCATTGGAAACAACTCGATACCAAACTCAATCTCCCGATGCGGTGGTAATCCTGGTAACTCATCGGGGAAAACATCCTCGAACTCATCAACCACCAGAATCGCTGCACTGCCACTCGAAACATAGGGCTCGCAATCCCGGTTGGCAAGAAAAGCGCAACAACCTAGATTCCTTCGCCCTCCTAGACATGACTTCATGAGACGCTCACTCATTAACCAATCACCACCACCCTGGTAAGTGATTACCGTCCCCCTATTAGACACTAGGGTCACTTTTCTAAGTTGGCAGTCCACGACTACACTATACCTGGACAACCAATCCATCCCTAGAATCACATCATAGGAGCTCATGGAGAGTATAATCAAATCACTTTTCAAAATCTCATCCCCAATCTTTATCTTACAGGATTTACACATACAATTTACACACACCCGCCCCAAGGGAGAAGTTATAACTAGGGGTTCATTAAACTCTTCCATCTCTAATCCCAAGGCATGTACAAAAGAACTCGAAACGAGAGAATGAGAGGCACCGGTATCAAATAAAACGCGAGCTAAAGATCTGGAAACCAAAATCATACCATCGACAACCGTGTTACCAGTCTAAGAATCTGACCCTCCAGATGCCATTGCATGAACCTGCATTGGCGCCTTCCCTTTTCCTCTACCTACATTGCTGGGTCCCGGATTACTCGGCCGATGCTGCTGAGATAGAGACGACTGCACACTACCTGTACTCAGCGCTCTATACTGAGGAACACTGCGCTGAAAATACTGCGGCTGCTGTCCCCATGCCGGATATGAGAATTACTGAGGAGAGAACTATGGATACTGCAACTACGGGTACTGCGGAGGCGAAGGTAGGGTCTGAGGCTGAGGCTGAGACTGACGACTAGCATCATCCCCGGTCTGAGATCCAAGACGAGCACTCATAATTGGGCAATTCCTCTTGATGTTTCCGGGCTACTGACAGAAATGACAATGAAAGCTGTAGGGATTGTTGCGCCCGCTGCCAGACGAACTACTGCTACCACTAGTCGCACCGCCTTGCTTGCCCTTCCCCTGAGCTGGACGACTACTGGTGCTCTTCCTGCCACTCCTCTACGGTCCTCCTGAAGCCTTGGCTCGTTCCTCACAATACTGCACATAATCATTCTCCACGGAGATCGCCGACGACACAAGCTCTCCGAAACTCCTAAGCCGTAGAGCAACCAATTGCCGCCGAATAGGAGCCTTAAGCCCTTCCTGAAACTTAATACACTTTTCACGCTCCGATGCCACCGCTGATGGAGCAAACCTAGCCAACTCATTAAACTTTGCCTCATACTCCCGGACTGACAGATCACCCTGCTGCAACCTGTAGAACTCAGCTACCTTCTGGTCTCTATACCCCTACGAAAAATACCGATCATAGAACAGTTCCTCGAACTTGTCCCAACTGATATCACCACCGCGCTCCAGACGCTTAGCCTGTTTCCACCAAGTGTTAGCGCCACCCTCAAGTTTATACGTCGTGAATTCCACACGATACTCCTCAGGCACACCAAGAGTATCCAAATGCTTCAAAATCGAATCCATCCGATACTCTGCCAACTGCGGATCCCCATTGCCATCAAAAGTCAGAATAGACGCCCGCTAAAATTCCTTAAAATATACATGCCGACTACCAACATCAGAATCCCCCGGTCTAGCCCTGGCTACCATCTGCCGGAAAGCCACAAACATAGACCTCATCATGCTCTCATCATTTTCGAACTCAGCGTCAGCAGTCGAACGACGTCTAGGTGCCATTCTCTCACTTCTAAAAACAAAATTTGGACTGTCAGAAGTATTTCATTGTCAAACCTATGTGTGCACAATTCCCAAGGTTCATAACCTTGAGCTCTGATACCATTCTGTCATGCCCCGAAGTATGGGAGGTGACGTGGCGGATTATTTAGATTAATTAAAAGAGAATTTAATTAAAACCAATGGTTTAAGAATCAAATTACGTGAGAAATAAGAAGATTTCCACCACATTTTATAAAAGAGTTTGTACATATTAAGCAAATAATAAAAATTAATAAAGAACCGCGAGTATGGGTACCACAACCCACAACTTGTGCACACACATGGTACTGACAATATCATAAATACAATTACAGTCCAAGTACAAATAAAGTTAAGTCTTACATGCCTTAATTAAATGATACAAATATAAATTAATCATCCTATTGCTCCTGAGTTCGGTCCGAAGAATCCTCTCCAAACCTAAATGGGAAACCACTTAGAGGGGGCAATTTAAACCAATAAAACGTGACCGAAAGGCTCAGTAGGACTATGTTTTATAAAATAATTTAATTTAAGAAACATTTCATTGCTAGGAGTACTCAAAAGAAACCTTAAGTAAATAAATAAATAATTTGAGTAGAACCGTCCTAACTCAGAACAGTCTACTTGCACAATCAGAAATACCATTTTTCTTTTCCTAGGCAAACCATGATATCACCACCGTAGTGGCCCAGCTGGGTTTCGGGACCTGCCCCCAAGGTCGATCGCTACGCGACCCGATCTTTGATATGGCATCATGCTTATATGTTTATTATCATTGTCATTCAAAACCCAATTACCGAGTGTTGTCAATTACATTCACTATAAAATTCATTTCAGATCACGGTATATTAAAATATAGCCGATAATTCATTTTCAAACAACCTTTGAAAACATTTTGACAGAAATCATTTTCAAAGCCAAAATCATTTCAAAAACTAGGCTACCAAAGAAATAGGATAGAAGTCCTACCTCAATACTCGTGCCGGTGCCCCACACCGTAATCCCGATCCGCTATACGTTAGCTCCGCGGAACCATGAACCATCCTAGATACAAACTAAGTCGATCAATATCTAGTTCGAGATATTCTATGTTACTAAACCATTTCATGATGTCCTAGTGTGCCATTTGTGCCTTTAAAATCATCCTATAAGGTTGGGGTTCAAATCAGGGTTCAAAACAGTGAAAACGGGTGAAAATCAAAAAATTTTCCATGCCTCGGTCGGCCTGCCGGACTCCCTACTTCGGCCGGCCGAACTACACAGTTCAGCCTGCCGGGAGCAAGGTTCGATTGGCCGAACACTTCCCCAGGTTCGGCCTGTCGGTCGGAAGAACACCGGCCTGTCGATCCTCACTCCGGCCTGCCGAACACACAGTTCGGCCTACCGAACTAGGAAAATCCAGAAATTCCAGCCACGGGTTTCGATTTCCCCAAAACCCAAATCTTGATTCTAACCTATTTTTCTCAAATCCTAGGCATGAAAAACAATCATAGTTGATAGAAAAACATACTAGAACATGTTTGGACTCATTTAAACAAGATTTAAACTCGAAATCCTCAAAAATCCAAAAATGAGAAAATGAGGAGAAAAATGAAAAATCTTGAATTCGATTCATTTTTCTTTAATCTAAGATTAGATTCTAGTTGTTCTAAGTTCATTTAACTCAAATCCACGGTTTTCTAAGCTTAAACAAACCTAGATTTCAAAAATGCACAAAATTGAAAATTTTGGAAAAAGTTTAGAAATTTCAAATCTAACCTCGAATCGAAGCTTCAATCCGCGATCTCGGTTGCTAAATTACGTCCCCTAGCCTCCTCCTTGCTATCCCGAAGCTTGGATTAAAAATGGAGTTCAAAAATTTTGAGAGAGATAGAGAGAGAGAGAGATTACCGAGAGAGATCAAGAGGAAGAGAGAGAGAGATGACCGTGAGAGTGAGGAGAGAGAGAGAGGAAGGAAATAAATAGAGAAAATTGGTGGGCGGTTTTACTGTGCGAAAACCATGTGCCGCCCACGGTTTTGTAAAACGGAGCATTTTTAACATTTTACAAATTGTTGTGTTTTAAAACTCAAAACATCATTTTAAAATAATAAGAAATCATTTGGATTTACCAAATTAACAAAACAACAAAAATTTCAAAATCCAACCAAATAATCTAATTAATGTTAAAACATTAATTATGGCACACTAATTCATCATTTACATTACATTAACACTAAATAAATTTCGGGGCGTTACACATCCACGATGTGGCCAACACCAACCCACCAAACATTGTCCGAAATATTTATTACAGGGAAAAAAATGGTGTTAATACTTGTTCCTTAGCCCTTCAGTGTCCACCATAAAGTGCTTAAAACTCGTGGACACCTTTTAGTGACTATAATATTGCCTTATTCACTCTTGTCGAAAGTTAGAGAATGTTTGGTAAATGAATTGAACTTCAAAAATGACTTTAAATATTGTAATATGTGAGATCTTTATATTATAGTATACTTTGTTTTACATTATAATATATCATAGCTTTATACATAGATGCTTCAAATTTATAAGTTTGAACTGAGTTGCCAAACATAGGGTTCAACTTTTTTCATTTCTTTGTTGAATAAAAGTGAGAAATATAAAGCTGTGTCATCTTCTTTGTTTTGTTTTTGCTTTTCTTTTTTTTTTTTCTTTTGAGGAAATATAAAGCTATGTCATTTCCCGAAGCCAACAAATAAAATTGAGAAACGTCCGGCCAAAAGGTAGTAAAAAATTCAACAATTGTTTGGCCTGCTTGAACATTACATATCTTCCATTAGACATACCAGTTCGAACTTCTTAGCTTGAGTAGTCCATACTGTCAAGTTCTCAGCTACAATATAAAGTAAAAAATTACCATCGTATAAAGCTCTTATATGTTATACTATTTGAACTTATTTTTTAATTTTAACCTGTTTACCAAAAAATTTTAGTAGTATCCCAATTTTACTTTCATCTCAGCTTATGTGAGAAATAGAATTGTTTGCCCCTTACTATATATATATATATATATATATATATATATATATATATATATATATATTATTAAAGAAAAGCATTTTGCCATATTCAAATGGGTGGAAAAGCTTTCTGGAAGAAAAATTATAAATTCTCAAAATTTCCTCTTAATTTAGGCCCTTATTACTATTTACTCTCAATATTTTTTAGGGCGAAGGAACCAATTAGTAGATTTAGACTAAGAATTAATAAATATATTCAAAAAATATATTATATATTATACAATGAGAAATTGAGGTTTATATGTAAATAATATATTTATATGTAAATATAAAAAGTTACTACGACCTCGCCAACAGTTAGAAAATAAAGTAATTACATTGCATATACTAAGAGGGCATTTTGGTATGCAGTAATCTTAAGGGTGGAAATAGAAATATGCAAGATTCCCACGTTTGGTACAAGCATTATTATTTTTGGATTCTTGAAAAACTCAATCTCATAGGATTCACTATACCCTATTTTGGGGTAATCAAAATCCCACCCAACAAGGTGATATTCATATTCCCAGGAATCTTAAGACCATAAAAATCTCATATTTTCTGCCATAATGATGATAAATAAATAATCTAAAATAATCTAAAAACTATTAAATATTTATGATATTATCAAATTTTAATATTATTATTTAATGTTAACATTAATATAAAATAATAATATATTATAAAGAAGTATATTTTTTATTATTTAATTCATATTCATATTCATATTCATACTCATATCCATATGTTATATATTATTTACCATAAAAAATATATTATATACATAATATTTTAGCATAATTATATTATTATTAAAATAATAATTTGATGATAAGGATATTAATAACATTAACAACAATAATAAAATATATTATATATTACATATACAATATTTAAGTAATATATTACTGTTAATTATATAATATAAATATAAATATTATATTAATATAAAATAATAATAATTTAATAATAAGGATAATAATAATAATAACATTAACAATAGTAATAAAAATATAATAGTATAATATCAATATGAATAATATAATAGTAATATTTATAATAATATAAATTGTAATTATATTAATACTATTATAATAATAATAAAAAATATAAAACATAATTAATTACGTATAAAATTTTTAATAACAATATTCTTATTTATTTAATTTTAATATTAATATAAATAATAATATATTATTAAAAATTTATATTATTATTATTATTTATATTCATATCAATATATTATATTCTATTTATTATATAGTATAAATATAAATACTATATTAATATAAAATAATAATTATTTAATAATAAGGATAATAATAATAATAACATTAACAATAATAATAAAAATATAATAGTATAATATTAATATGAATAGTATAATAGTAATATTCATAATAATATCAATATTAAATTATATTAATGCTATTATAATAATAATAAATATAAAATATAATTAACTATGTATAATATTTTTTATAACAATATTTTTATTTATTTAATGTTAATATTAATATAAGTAATAATATATTATTAAAAATTATATTTTTATTATTATTTATATTGATATTAATATCTTATATATTACATGCAAGATTTTAATATTAATATATGGGTTAGAGGTCAATCCGTAATCTAATCTATACATATCGGATTGGGAAAATCTCATTTCGAAACTAATCCGTGAATACTCCAATCCAATCTAAAAACCATAGATTTTATAGATTGGATTCTACAGATTCACGGATTGAGCTTTTAAATTTGTTAAAAACTAGCAATTGAAATTAATATTGTATAGCATAACATAATTTAATAAAATTCAATATATTAGAACCCAATAAAATACAAGTTTTTATAATACACTAAATTGTAACATTATAAAACATTACAATTAACAAATTTAAATATAATTTAGACATAAGCAAATAATTTTCATCTTTGTAATTGGATAACATTCTTTTTTTAAGCATACAATCTTTGGACACACTACCTTAAGAGTATAGATTTATATATTTATTAAATTTTATGTGTGGCTATATAGTTCGGATTAACGGATTATACGGATTGGGAGATACTCAATCCGTAATGTAATATATACATATCAAATTGGATAAAATCCCAATCCAAAAAAAATTCTCATAATCTAGTAGATTGGATTAAATTGAATGAATTGAATGGATTGGCTGATTCAATAAACACCTTTGGTAAATATTGTATTTACATGTAAATGCAAAAATTTTAGTGACTCTGCCACACTTCATCGACACCGTTGTTGTTGTTGGTGGTTGAGAAATATGGTATTTATATGTAAATATAAAAATTAAACTGATGACTCTACCAGACTTCATACGTACCAGCAACATCGTTTGAGTCAGGAAATATAATATTTACCTATAAATACAAAAATTTATTGGCAACCTCATCGCACATCACTGGCATGAGCAACATTGTTGGTGGTTGGGAAATACCATATTTTTAGATAAATACAAAGATTCATCAAATCACCACTTTGGCGGAAAGAACAACTATAAGAACAAAAAAAGAAAAAAGAAAAGACTTTGGTTGTCGCCATGCTCCGTCTGTGGCCACCCATGCATCAACCATACAAAGGTCCTTTGATGACACTACCTTTGGAAACCTTTGAAATACTCTAATTGCAAAGAATTGGGGCATTTAACTGTCAACTACCTAAAGAATACCAAAACCCTTAATCAACCTTAAAAGAAGAAGAAGGAAATCAAGCAGGACTAGCCTACCTAGCACCAAATTGAGCCGACCATTGCAATGTTGACAGCCACCGGCTTATCTATTACTTGTAGCCATGAGAATTTGATAGATAGAGTGCTTAACCATCATCATCTCTCAGCTCCGTATATTCATCGGTGATCATAGTTATATTTAATTGACTCAGAAGGCAGCATAAATCAAAACCTAAGAGATCGTAATCAAACTCCGTTACTATCGATGATGAAAACATCGTGAAACTTGTCAATCACAATTGCAATCTCATTGTCCTTGTGCTTATTGAAACTACTCTTTAGGAGTTCGTCGATCTTTGGAGTTCATTCTGCAGGTGGTGGCACCATTTCCTTTGGTCATCAGAGCTTTACCATGAGTGACATCATTCTATAGCTTAATGAGATTTGAGGAGAGAAGGGGGTTAGGGAGAGACAAAGAAAGAGGTAGAGAGAATAGAGATGCAACAATGGGTCGAGGCTTGTGGGCCGGCCTAGGCCCGTCCTGCTATAGTGATGGGCCGAGCCAGCTCAGCCCAGCACTATTCAAGGCATAGCCAGGCCCATAAATACTGGTGGGCTGGGTTGGGCTAACATATGTTGGCTCACGGGCCAACCCGGCACGACCCATGCAAAATCATAGGTCAGGCTGGGCCAGCCCATGTAAGGCCCATACATGCCCACAATGGGTCAACCTACTGAAGGCCCATTGTAGTCTAATTATATATATATATATTTAGATATATTTTTTCATGTTCATTCACGAATGAACATGGTTGAGTATGGCCTTCTCTAGTAAAAAGCCTCACACATCACATCATAGCAAGTTTTTTTTTTCGCTTGTAGGCATGCTTTGCTTCTTCTAAGAAGCAAAGCTGAGACAAGGCCTTACATATCACGTTACAATAGGCCTAGCAAGCTCTTTTTCTTTTCTTTTTTTTTTCTTTTCATTTCATCTTTTTTATTTTCTTCTTCTAGGCATACTTTGCTTTTGAAAAACAAAAGCAAGGTTTTGTCCTAGTGGGTTTTCCTTGGAAAGGTTTTTAATGAGGCAATCATAAATAAAATATCCCTTTTTTATATTTTCCTTGACTATTCAAACTTTTATATTTGTTAACTTGTTTAAAAATTCAAAAATTAAAAAAATTAAAAATTGCATGCTTAGATGGGCTGGCCCATCTAAACCCATGATGGGCCAAGATGGGCCGGCCCATGCAATGCCCATGACATGGCCCGACACGGCCCACGGCACGGCTCAGTACAACCCACATAAAATTGGCCTGCGGGCCAAGCCAAGCCAAGCCAAGGTAATTCTAATATGGGCCAGCCTATGGACCGCGTGGACCTAAGGAGAATTTTGTGGGCCGGGCCCCGCGCGGGCCTAAGGAGAATGGGGTGGGCTAGGCCGGTCTGTTCTTGCATTACTAAGAGAGAAGTTGCTGATAAAAAAAAATCAAATTTTAATAGGTGTATTTTAAGCTTTTCATGCTTGTATAGGACTAATTAATAATAAATATGTTATTCACTTCATATTTTCAAAATTCATAGCATAATTTACTTAGTGATTAGTACAATATGCTATTTGCTAATGTTTCAAATATGGTAGTCTTATGCATTGAATTTAAATTTTTTTGTTTAAAAAAAAAAAGATCATGCATGGTTGAGGTTAAGATTCTTTCCAAGAAAGTTCTATTCCATAGCATTATCAAGAAAACTCAAAAACCATCAAAGACAACATTAACATTAAGCACACCTAGTGGTTTATTAAGAATAATTAACTAATTCTAACTAGAGTTCCTAGACCTCCTGATAAAACAATGAAAGCATCTAAGTGATGAATCATAAGTTTTAAAAGACTAGGGATATTTTTGATAATTTTCTCAATTCCTATGGTTTCATCACAAAGATTATCTTGAATAAGAAAACGAGAGATAACACATAAGACTCCTCCTACTTTAGCTTTGGCTATGACAATTCTTATTAAACTAAGACTGCCCCTTCGACACACATGTTTATCTTTTTCTTAGCCAAGACTTGTCCTAAATAAAATACAACATTTAAATAGTCAATACCCTTTCCTGAATTTGAACCACAAAACACACAACTGTTTTTGAAATTCAAAGACGATTGGGACTTGGACTTCATAATGGTTTCTAAGAAATTAAGACTCTTTTTCTTTTGTCTTTTTTCTTCTTTTTTTTTTTTTTTTTTTTTCAGAATTTTATGTTTTTTTAGTTGAAAACTTTTTACACTACTTTGAGTAAGACTTTAATGGCGAATGAGATATAATACATGACTAGGTGTAATCGAAGAGAAATGGACAAACATGACAAATATGACTCAGTTGTAGAACTTTTGAAAATTTTACCCAACAAGAACTGTTCAAATTTTGAAAAATTATATTATTGTACAACTTTTGACAAAATTGGACAAAACCGAAACACATACGACACACCAAATGCCTATCGAATAATGCATCTAACAGATGAGATAAAATATTAAAAGAAAACATGACAAACACAATAATTAAACAAACAACTATTGTAACAATCACAAAAACAAAAATCTTTTTTTATTATTTTTGTTTTTTCTAATGAAAATTTATTTGAGAACGAATAAAAACTCATGTTCATCAAAACGTGTCTCTAGAAAATCCGTTACTTAGCTATTTTGATGATTTTTCACTAAAACCAAATTCATATCTCAATAATTTCTCAACCAAATTTTTTTAAAAGAAAACTAAAGCATAAAAAAAAAGAACTGAATAATGGGGACATTTAACATCAGAGCCCCTAGACGTTCTTTTTAATGCATGAAACCGGGGCCAAAGTTTACAAATGGCTCCTTGAACATAATCACTAGGATGGTCTAAAAAGGAACCTTGAACATCATCTAAGTTTTATTTTGAAAGTCCATCTTTACAGAAAAGTATTTTATCATCCCTATCTACAGACGTAAGACCATTTGACTTACACCTATGCCCACAATTTTGATGAGAACACTTACTACCTTTGAAGCTATAGCTTGAGTTTTTCTTTTCCTAGCACAAAGACTTGTACCCATTCTAGGGAGACCTTTATATATGACATCACTAGAATGAATAAGATCATCTATATACATTTT
Organism: Artocarpus heterophyllus; assembly: GCA_025403435.1. Classification (NCBI taxonomy): domain Eukaryota; kingdom Viridiplantae; phylum Streptophyta; class Magnoliopsida; order Rosales; family Moraceae; genus Artocarpus; species Artocarpus heterophyllus. The sequence continues at coordinate 33,130,445 of CM046338.1, forward strand.
TACATAAGTTAGAAGTTTAAAACAAGAAAGGACTCAAAAACGAGTGATTCGATCTTTATACTCCTGTCTTTTTTCTTTTTTTTGAGAAAGGGAAGGAAAATATTTTTTCAGATGATCATACTTAGGATCCATGATTTGAGAGAGAAAAAAAAAAAGATTCTTGAGAGTGAATTGAGAGCTTTAAGAGAAATAGTTGAGTGCTTTGAGTAGATCTGAGAACTTTTAGGAGAGTATTGAGAAGATTTTGTGAGATTAAGAAAGAAAAGTTTGAAATTTTTTTAGAAAAAGTGTTTAAAGATAGAAGAACTTTGAAGGTTTTTTGGAAATTCTTTGAGGAAAAACTTTGACGATGTAGAGAGAAGATAGAGAGAAAACGAGAGCTTAGAGAGAAAGACAAAATTTTAGAGAGTGGAAGAGCTGAGAATTATGATCTTGAATGTACAGTGAATAGTTTTATAGACAAAGGGTGCGATACTGTTTAAACACAAAGGAAATTGTTTTCACATGTGTGGAATGTTAATCTAAGTTGGGCCAAACAGTAGTTAGGCTAAGTGATCTACAAATGGTGAAAAACAACAACACTTTTTCACAAAGAAAAGGGAAATATTTTTGTGATTTAATTTTTTTCTATTTTTTCATTTTTTAAACTTTTGTAATTTTTTTGTGTTTTAAGAAAAATTCTAAAAATAAAAAAAATCATTATAATCATTTTATTAAAAGGTGTTTATGGAGCCTGTTGATACCAAGTACCAGCTAATCAAACTTGATTATATCCTCCATAACCTCAGCCACTTTAAATCAATTTTTGAAATTATTTTTTTGAATTTTAAGAAAAACAAAGAAAATAAAAATACAACACCTCAAAGCAAAGTTAAAGAAATATAGCAATACGAAAACATAGAAATGTAGAAATACAAACATAATACAAGTATTCATCTATTACAATTTTATCTTCAGAGTCAGAATCAACGAGGTTAATGACTAATGGAATAGTTGACCTAAAGCTTCCTAGAAGATAACATTCCCAAAAAGTTTACAAATTGTATAGTTGTATTACATATACAAAAGTTTGCCTATGTTCTTACAAACATGTAAACTTTTTTATAAGATGTAAATATTTAGTTGAAGGGATAACAATAGAAATAGCTACAATAAGACACCAAATTTGGACTTCTAATTAAACATGCCAGAAAATATTTTTTTTTAATGCGTTGATCATGTTAACGTATATATCTCATTTAAATCAACATTTGAATTAACAATTGATACAATTGTGTCTTATTTAACAGACCTAAAACACGTTTTACGGTTTACTTGTATTTTTTTAAAGTAAAGTTTACCTACAAATTTTGAAATTTATATTATTTGTATTTGGTATGTGATATGAACTTTTATATTATATTATATATAAATTATAATTAAGTTGCAAATGATACATATTAGGATGTTTATGAGAAGATTTGAAGCTGATAGTGTGAACTCCAATACTGCCATATATGAGAGCTTTGTACTAGAGCATACTTTTACTTTTATATTATAACATGTGAGGACTTTACACTAGAAAATTGAAACTAAGGAGTTGAAACCCTTCTCCGAAACACCCTTTTAATTGCATCCACTAGACAATAACTCCAAGCCATGTCCTCCCCTCACCTTGTTTCTTTTTTTCTTGTTTTTCTTTTCCATCCCTTTTTCTTTTACGTTTCTCATCATCTTTTTTTTTTTTTTTTTTTTGTTTAGAGATTCTTTATTCTTTTTTTTTCTTTTTAATATACTTTTATTAAAATATGTTTCCTCAAATATGGGATTACCCGACCCAAACATTTTTTTTATAGCTAAATCTTCCCAATTATGGCACTTATAAATGTTTTTTGCTAATTGTTCTTCTCAAATGATTTCTTCTCAGATGTATTTTCATCAAATAACCCTCTTAAATACTTTTTTCATTTGTACTTCATAAATAATTTACTATCTATTTTTTTTCTACAAACAACTTTTCTCCCTTTAAAACGTATTTTGCTAAACTTTTTTCTTTTTACTAAATTAAATTTTTAATAGAATAAAAAATAAGTAAAACTAGATTGTATAAAAAAGTTTAGATGTTTGTATCGAAAATACAAAAAATACAATTATAAGGCGCGTGCTTATCCTATCTGAATCTATTAACTTTGTGTAGACTTCGCACCATATTACCGTGTCATGACTCAACTATCACCCCTAAGTGGATAGCAGATCCTTCAATTTGCTGCCAAAGGACTTTTACACTCCCAATTAGCTAACACTTTCATAGTGTTATTTTAGTTTTGTAGAAAAATTATACATTCATATATTTAATATCTAGGATAAAAGAAATCTCTTGGCTATGCACATAATCCTTTTAATAAAAAAAATGAAAAAAAAAGTTATGACGTTTTATTAATCCAAAAAAAAAAAAAGAGTTCCCAAGTGCGTGGCACAATCAACAGCCGTAAAGTGTTGAAAGAAAGAGTAGTTTTATGATAGGTTCAGTACTTTTACGCTATCACAAGGATTATTATTTTAATCATTAGATTATTTTTAAAACAATCTAATTTTGATTGAGGAGTAGTATTATGCAGCGTATTGTAAAAATTTAACATGAACACTCTCCGATTATTAATAACTTGATCAACGGCTAAAATAACGTTCATGTTGTTGTGATCTATGATTGCTTGTTGTTTTGTGTCACAAATAGTAAATTTTATTGCCTTTAGTTTTGTGTCACAAATAGTAAATTTTTAGTAAGGATACTTGCCAATTAGACGTTAAAAACTTAACTGGAAAGGTAAAACAACTTGCTCTATGGAATAGACAAAATTATATGACCTATCATGAGTGCTCCCAACTTATAAACCAACTTAAATACAAGATTTCTTTAAGTGAAGATAATGGTAAATAAATAATACCATTACTAACTTGCAATTATATATCGTTAGTGTCGAAAGTAAAAATTTGTCAACAAATCACTTTAGAAATCAGTATTTGCTCTCTTTTAATTGACGACAATAAGTGTTGAAAAGCAAAGAATGAACATAAAAGTTAGTTTCATTATGTGAAAAGTTACGTTCACTTTAAAAAGGTGAGAATTTACGAAATTTGCGAAAGAATACACACTCTAATGCACTTAAAAATGATTTGAAGTCAAATTGTGGATTTTTTTTTTCTATTTATATCCCTTTAATAATTATCCTTGATTTTAAGGCGGGTACTTATCCATTTCACATTGATTATGATTGATTCCCTCCGCCTTGAAACTAAACCAATGCTCATATTCAGCTCCAACATCCTATAGCCTTTGCACTTGTTAATTAAACCGTCTTTGCTAAGCCTAGGAACATTAAGAGACCCAGCACATTAAGCAGTTGAGACTATATAACTCGAGTATTGTTATAAGATACTAAGAATGTTAAGCATCATTCGCTAATAAAATATAAATCTTATAGTGTGAGACTTATCAATAAATCGATAATGTTAAGCATCATCATTAATAACAGATGGGCATCGTAATATAAGACCTGCACATAATGCTTATTTTTTATTAATTATGATATTTAATATCAATGATATTTTAAAACATTTTTTATATAATGTTATTTTTTTTACGTTATAAACCATTTCATATTTTTTTATGGATGTTTTTTTTTCTTTGTTTATACCTGAAGCAGAAACCCCAAAAAAAAAGAGTCTCTGAACTTAGGCCGACAAATTCAGCCGATGGCTTATCCAAGGGACCATCAAACATATATCACATTTCTTTTATTACTATTTTCCATTTTTTCTTTTTTTTTGTTTTTTCAGAGAAAGAGAGAGCGGGGGTAGGTGTGAGATTAACCGAACCACCTTCGCACACGTACCATCCCTTCCATGGACTTCTCTGCTACCTCTTCTTTCTCTCGTCATTTGCTCTTTCCTCTCTCTCTTATTATATAAACCCTTCCCAGTCTTCCCCTCTCTCAGCTTGCCGTTCCCTTCTCTAAGAGAACCGCCAAGCTTTAACTACCAAACCTAGAAAAGCAAAAATACACACAAGAAGAGAAAGGAAAAGAGAGGAAAAAAAAATAATAATAACACCCAATTTCATTCCTTTCTGTTTTCTGTTTATTGTAGAATTTGCAGTTGGGAATTCAGAATCAAAAGCTCATCAGTCAATATGCAGGCCATTACACCATATTCTTCACCTAACAATCTCAAGCCTCTAATCCGGTCGAACCGGTCCGCGCTCGTCTGGTCAAATCCGACCCGAATCTCTTGCGCCTACCGGTCCGACTCCGTGAGCTTCCCAAACGGCGTTGGAACAAACCGCGCCGACTGGCAGAGCTCCTGCGCCATTCTCGCCAGCAAGGTCGTCTCCCAAGAGCAGCCGAAGGAGAAACCCTCCGGTGGCGGCGCCGACCACATCGCCTCCGTCAACGGCCACAAGGCCTCTTCGATCGACCTCAACCTCGTCCCGATCGAGAAGGTCTCCGCCGATGGCAACAACAACAAGCCGGTGCCGAAGCCGTTGACGATAACCGATCTCTCGCCGGCGCCGATGCATGGCTCTCAGCTCCGCGTGGCGTACCAGGGAGTACCTGGCGCGTACTCCGAGGCGGCCGCAGGTAAAGCCTATCCGAACTGCGAGGCCATACCTTGTGACCAGTTCGAAGTCGCCTTCCAGGCCGTGGAGCTCTGGATCGCCGATCGCGCGGTTCTCCCTGTCGAGAACTCCCTCGGCGGTTCGATCCACCGCAATTACGATCTCCTCCTCCGCCACCGCCTCCACATAGTTGGAGAGGTCCAGCTCCCCGTCCACCACTGCCTCCTGGCCTTGCCAGGAGTCCGTAAGGAGTACCTCACGCGCGTGATCTCCCACCCTCAGGCACTCGCTCAGTGCGAGCTCACTCTGACGAACCTCGGCCTCAACGTGGCGCGTGAGGCGGTGGACGACACAGCCGGCGCCGCGGAGTTCGTCGCAGTGAACAACCTGAGAGACACGGCGGCGATTGCAAGTGCACGCGCCGCCGATCTGTACGGTCTGAATATCCTGGCGGACGGGATCCAGGACGACTCGAGCAACGTAACAAGATTCGTGATGCTGGCGAGGGAGCCGATCATTCCGAGGACCGATCGGCCGTTCAAGACGAGCATCGTCTTTGCGCACGACAAGGGGACTTCGGTGCTATTCAAGGTCTTATCGGCTTTCGCGTTCCGGAACATCAGCTTGACGAAGATCGAGTCGAGGCCGCACCGGAACCGTCCGATCAGGCTCGTCGACGACGCAAACGTCGGGACGGCGAAGCACTTCGAGTACATTTTCTACGTGGATTTCGAGGCGTCCCTGGCGGAGGTTAGGGCACAGAACGCATTGGCTGAGGTTCAGGAATTCACGTCCTTCTTGAGGGTCTTGGGGAGTTATCCAATGGACATGACGCCTTGGTGCCCATCCCGGGGTGATTAGCGAATGCCCTTTTCCTTTTTCTTTATTTCTTTATTTTTTCTCTTTTTTAAGATTATTATTATTTTGCACACCAAGAAAATCAATTCTAATTATCTATCTTTTTTCTTTTTCCTCTTTTCTATTAGTACTATTTGGGAATTTTTAATTCTTATGTGGAATCTCCTCTGCAAACTAAGCAGAAATTGGGAATTTGTTATTTGGGTAGATAAAAGTACATAAAAAAATTTCAGTTGACAATGTCCATCAAGGAAGATTGGTCGTTGTTGCGTTTAAGAATATGCTGATAATGTTAATACTGAAAAAGGCGCCTTCGCCTTCTCGGCTGCCTCTTTGTTATGCTATGGAAGTTGAAAAATCAATTTTTTTAGGCCGTTTTGTTGGTTTGGGGTCCCACTGTCTAATTCAGCGGGCAGCTATGGTTGTTCCTTTCTCGCCTTGTTCCCGTCTCAACGAAGTCTTTTCTTCTCAGCCCATCTGTGTAGTTAAAAAAATAATGATAATAATAAAATAAAATTTAATTTAATTTTCCCCTTCCAACTTTTATTATTTTGTCATATTGCCTCCAAATATTTAAAATCTGGCATGCATGTCCAAAAGTCATGAACTGTGCCCGGACGAAAAGGTATTCATTTATCGAGATAAGTTTACGAAACACGCAACGATAAATAGCACGGTTAGTGCGAAGCAGAACAAGATTTGTTTAATAGTTGTAGAGGAAAGCCAATAAAGAATGGGGAGAAGGAGAGAGGGAAGCAAACTCATTGGTGATGGAATCTTTCACTTTAATCCAGTTCTATCATGCCTTTCCCTTATAAAACACAATTCTCTCTTGTTCAATTCACTCAAAATTCATAAATCTTACTCAATCTCGAACTCACCCTCCTCAATTGTGATTTTAGAACTTAGGCTTCAAGTTCGAGCTTTAGCTTAGCACAATTCTCTTCTCTTAAATCCACTCGATATCTGTAAATCTTGTTCGATCTCAAGCTCAGGCTTGCTAATGGTTGTGAATTTAGAGTTGTGGCTTTGAGTTTGAGCCCTAGCTTGCCTTCTCTTCCTAATTCATTATTGTCTTTCTCCTTAAATTATGTTCAATCTTGGCCCAGTCTACAACTTTTAGGTGAGCAACTTAAGTTTTGACTTGTGTAAAAAATTGTTGACTAGAAAAGAAAGAACAAAAGTTTAGGGGGTAAACATACCAATTTCTAAAGTTTAGGGATAAGAGGACATTGTTACCAAAGTTCAGATGCAAAAATAAAATTTTGACGGACGAAATATAACAAGAAGGAATATTTTTGCTAATATTTTGAATGTTGAGGAGTATTCTTGCTAATGTTTTAAAGTTCGAGGGGTGTATATATCGTTTTTTAAAGTTTATAGGACAAAATGACAAAATAACAAAAATTTAAGGGCAAAAATAAAATTACCCTAAAAAATAATCCGCCCGTAGGATTTCGTCTTCAATCAAATTCAATTGTCTGAAACATGTGCGTACTATCGGTATATGTCTCCATCAAAAAGGGATCCTTTTTATAACGGAAGAAGTAAAAAAGAAAATACGTTCGCAACATGTCGGATTGTAGTGGAAGAATAAAAATAAAATAAAATAAAACGGTTTCAGCTAATATGATATGATTTTTAATTGTTGAATTTTTACCAAATTATGTTAATCTATAGATTATATAGAAGAGGCAATGTTATTTCAAATTTATTGTTTTTTAACAAGCTTGTGTACTTGCTTCAATGATTTTTTTTTAAAATATATTTGCTTATTTCTTTTAATTTTTTTGTTTAGTAAACATACTTGTGTGCTTGCGTTAATTGTAGGCTTTTTATATATTTATTTTTCTTGCAATTTTTTTTATTCTTCAACATGCTTCAACGGTTGCTTTTTTTCATCTATTTGTTTTTTCTTTAATATTTCATTTTTTAATATTTATCATGGATATTTCATGAATATATATTTTCATATGCGTTGATCATACATAAATGCAACGCCTTTTTTACTTTAATCTTTCAATCCTCAGCACATTCTTATATAGTTACTTGATTGGTTTTTTCTTCAGAAATTTTGTATTTTTTTAGGTTTTTCTCTAATTCTTCTTTTGGTTTAATATCTCAAATTTGTCCAGAGTTTTATTTATCTTAAACGATATATTTACTTTGAATATGTTTTCTCCAAAATCCATGCTTTGTTTCCATAATGGACTTTTATTTAACCTTGATATGATATGTGTTGAAACACTTTAAACCCACTCCCTTATGGATTAAAAGCTACAACAACATATGACCCACATGACACTTCTTTCTTGTTATTGTTTTGACAAATATTTCAACTCATAAATCTTTATGCTCTATAGATTATATACTTCTATATTGTATTAAAAAGAGACAATGAAATTGTTTATTCGTCTTTTCAACAAAGAAAGTTGATCTCCTTATAAGACATCAAAATTACGCTAAATAAAAGAATATAAGCATCTGATAAAGAATTACAATAATAACGTAAAAATTTATTAGCATTAATTATTTTCTTACTCAATAATAAAACACTAGATTAAAGAAGATGCACATTTAATGCTATATTCTAATAAGAATTACAATGATATATTTGATAACGTTTCCGTACTTCTTATATTTCAAATTGTTACGACTTTTGAGAAAATAAAAATAAAAGTTATTACGTGGTGTCCACATGCCTAATGCACACGACTAATTTCAGTTTATTATAATCTTTCTTTTTCAGTTGACATAATTCTAAGTAATGTGATTTGCCGGTTTGAAATTGTATGATCTAATTTTACTTATTTATTTACTTTCTTAAGCTCACCAAACAATTCTCCTCACAATTTCCATTCACCAATTATACGAACATAAGGTAAACATAAACGGTGATAACCCGTAATGTCTCGGCAGTCTTCTACGTTTGCATGTCTTCTGGTGATGATTTCAGCGGCCACCAGATGCAAAGTTACCACAATTTATTTGTGCCAATGTATGTTTATATTTTTGCCAATCTTTCCAGGTTGATGCTGTCCCAACATGAGGAGACAACCTCGAAAGTCAATTGCGTTTTTGGGCAATCGTTTCCTCTCGCTCTATCTCTCCCTCTCTCTCTCTCTCTCTCTTTTTTGTTTTTTTTTTTAAAGAGCCATGGTTTTCTATTCAATGAAACATCTTATGCTTGTAAAAAAATTTAAATTTATTATGAGTTGCCAGGTAAAAAAATCAATCCAAACCGGTAGCCACTGATATGCACAAGAATTCTCTTATAAGAGATAGCAGTTTTAACATAAAGGGCTACAATAATAAAAATAATAATAGCTGTTGTTGAGGGTGAGCTCGGCGCCACCGCCGAGGGGACAAACTTTGGTTGTCGACTAAAGAGCTCGACAGAGCTATCAGGGAGCAAACTACTGACCCCGACAACAGCGTGTGCTATATCCGAGGTGCTTCTCAGGGCCCCCAGGGCCGCACTCCTAACAGGTTGCCATCTCAGGCTATGCACCAGCTCGGGTCGGGTCGTTCTCATTCACAAAGTAGACTGCTACTCGCCATCACAGGCCAACAAATGGCAAATAACTCACCGTCTGATGGAGGCCAATCCATCGATAGAGGGGTGTGACACTTGTCACCTACTGCCTGACACGCCTTGATGTGACACCTGGATTGTGGGCAAAACCCACTTGACACCCGGCCCAAGTGCTAGCCTATAAAAAGGATGCATTTATTGCATTCTAGAAAGAGAGACTCCTTCCCACCTAACAAGCTTCTGTCCTCTACTGAGCAACCCTTGCTTTGAGCATCGGAGAGCCCTTGTTTATTGACTGACCTTTTTTTTCCCACCTCCGAAGCGTCCTTCCTCTTGTTGCAGGTACGCCCAACCAGGCAAAGGCGAGCCGGGAAGGGACAGACCCTGTGCAGCCACACGTGATGTTGATCCGATGCCAGAACATGATAAGCATCAACATTTTGGCACTAAAAGGAGGGCGCCTACGCCTTCATTCAGACACCAGCCACACTATCTCCGAGAACCGAGATGGTGAGTCGAGGAAATGCCAGAGATGATGTTGCCCAATAGGAGGGGTTGAGAGATGCAAGAAATTGACAGCCGAACCCAGGTAGACCTAGGGGCCACCCCCAGGCCACAAGGTCCCAATCCGAGGGCCAGGGAACATGGCCAGGGCCGAACAAGCAGAGGACCCAGTCGCTCAGGAGCCAATCCGAGAGCTTACGAATGCAGTTTGGATCCTAACTTAGCAGGTTGCCCAACAGGCTCAACGTTAGGCCGCACCTGCTCTGCTACCTCCAGCCTCAACTGACTAGGTTAGAGGTCGGGTAGGACGAGATGCAGTTGACCGTGAAGAAGCTAATTTTGAGCGCATGAGAGGCTTCATGCGTGGCACCTCAGCCAATAACAGATTAGTCCAAGAAGGCCGTCTCGGCCCTCAAACAGCACGGGTTCCGTCGCCTCAAGGTTCCCGAGCTTTAGTATTTGACCGGCTAGGACGCCAAGGAGAAGCGCGTCAAAATCGCCAGCCTGGGGCCGGCGATTGCGTGGAGGGCGGACCACCCTACAAGGTCGAACTACCTGAAGACACAAACAGTCGCCAGTTCTAAGCACTACAGTGCCAAATCGATGAAATCTGAAACAACCGCTTAGGCCTGGATGAAGTGGGGGCCTTAGATCCACCTTTTTCAGAAACTACAATGCAAGCCCCTATGCCGCTTAAATTCAAGGTTCCACAAATCAAGGCTTATGATGAGACCGCAGATGCGGACGAGCATATCGAACTATTTCGAGGACACATGCTCCTCCAGAATACCAACGACGCGGCAATGTGTAAGGCCTTTTCGTTGACCCTAACTGGACCTGCTTGGCAATAGTTCTGAAGACTTGAACCAGCCTCCATTTCTTCTTTTCGGTAGCTTGCTGATGCCTTCTCAGTAGCCTTCTCCATGACCAAAACGCAGAAAAAAGAGATCATATATCTTTATGCCATCAAGTAAAGGGACGACAGTGTTCGAGACTACATTAACTGGCTTACCCAGGCAGCTCTGGAGGTCAAACACATCAAAGACGAGACCTTCAAGCATATTTTTGTAGGAGGCCTCTGAGATGAAAAACTCACCTGGTCGTTGGCCTTCGAGCAGCCAAGCACATTTTCATAGATGCTCGACTACGCCCAAAGGTACGTCGACGCCGCAGAGTACATGAAAAGCCGCAAGGAGGAGGCCGGCCCTAGCGGGAGCAAGAAGGAAAAGAAGCAGAAGAAGCCGCCGAAGCAAAACAATGCTGAGCAGAATAAGAATCAAAGGAAGAAAAAGGAACTCGAGAAGCCAAAGACACCAGCCGGCAAGTTTTAAAGCTACACACCACTGATGGCGACCATCGACTAGGTACTCGCCCAGGTAAGTGGTAGGAACTTGCTAGTACCCCCACCTAAGCTTAGGGGTAGCAAAATGAAACGAGATCAAGCGAAGTATTGCGAGTTCCACAAGGACGTTGGACACAACACTCGTGAATGCATCCAGCTGAAGAACCAAATTGAAAGGCTGGTCCGGGAAGACATTTACGGGAATTTGTTGAGCGGGTCATAACCCCAAGCTCAACCTTAGGAAGGAACAATCCACCGAGCTGAGATGTACCGAACTGCTCATGAACCGACGCTAGGAACACCTCGAAACCCCCAAACATCGTTCACATGATCTTTGGTGGGCCTATCACCAGGAACACATCGAGTGGGCGGTTGGCGTATGTCAGAGAAGCTCGGCTGATCAAGGGAGGTGAGTTCATAAATATGTCTAAACATGTAAATAAAATATGCTGCCAACAAGATGCTCCAATTACGTTCACAGAGGAGGAAGCGGACAAGTTGATTCATCCGCACAACGATGCCCTTGTGTGCGAATTGCATATCGCCAATAACATAGTGCGACAAGTGCTGATTGATAACGGGAGCTCTGTCGATATCCACTTCAGGCAAGCTTTTGATAAGCTAAGGATCAGCAACGCCACCTTAGTTCCAGTCCAGACCCTGCTCTACGGCTTCATAGGAGGTCAGCTTGCCCGTGACTTTCAAAGAAGGAGCTGCTCGGATCACTTGTGTCGTCGAATTTCTAGTCGTCGACAAGGCCATGGTCTCCACGTATCACCTGGCCATGAAGTTTTCGATAGAGGACGGAGTCAGAGTAATTCACTCGTCCCAGAAGGACTCCTAAGCTTGTTACGCCAATGCTGTAAGAGCTGCGATAGCTCTGCATCTAAGCATCTCAGCCATCTATGTGGTCGACGAGGCAGATCTACTTGCCGACCTGGTGCCCAAGATGCTATATGATCTTGACCCCCGATTGCCCGAGGAAGAGGTAAAAGCCACCCCGGTCGAAGACTTGGTATTGTTCCCTTTAGACCCTATGATGCCTAAACGCACCATCCAACTCGGATCCTGGTTGAGACTTGAGATCTGGGCAGACCTGGAGGGACTTCTCACTGAATATCAGGACGTGTTCGCGTGGTCCCATAAAGACATGCTCGGCATTGACCCGAGCATGATCTGTCATCGGCTCAACGTCCAACCCAACCACAAGCCAGTGATACAGAAGAGGAGAGTTTTTAACCTAGAGAGGTATGCTACTATAAACGAAGAAGTCCAAAAGCTTCTCAAGGTGGGATTCATCAGAGAGGTTGGCAAACATCGTCTTCGTCAAAAAGACAAATGGAAAATGGTGGGTCTGCATTGATTATACCAACTTAAACAAGACTTGCCTGAAAGATTGCTTTCCACTTCCTCGAATAGACCAGCTCATCGACGCAACTACCAGCCATGAATTACTGAGCTTTATGGACACTTATTCTAGGTATAATCAGATAAGAATGGCCGAGGAGGATCAAGCAAAGACAACTTTTGTTACTGACCAGGGGTTATACTGCTATATGGTAATGCCCTCCAGATTGAAGAATGTCGGGGGTACCTACCAATGCCTAGTCAATAAGATGTTTGCTTGGCTGATCGGCAAAACAATAGAGGTCTACGTGGACGACATGTTAATAAAGTCCGTTCAAGCGGAGGACCACATGGCTGACCTCCGAGTAAGCTTCGACATCCTCCAGGAATATAGGATGAAACTCAACTTGACGAAGTGTGCGTTTGGGGTAAGCTCTGGCAAATTTCTAGGGATTTTGGTCAACCAGCGAGGTATCGAGGTTAACCCAGCAAAGGCCCAAGTAATTATTGACATGCATTCTCCTCAGACTGGAAAGAGCATGCAAAAGCTCACTGGCATCATAACAGCTCTTTCGAGGTTTGTCTCTTGGGCTACCAACAAGTGCCATCCAGTTTTTAAGGCGCTTAAGGGGAGGTTTGAGTCGAGCAGGGAGTGTGAGGAAGCTTTTCAAAATTTGAATAAGTATTTGGCCACACCCTCACTCCTGTCCAAACCTTTGCCCGGTGAGGTTTTAATTGCCTATCTAGCCGTGTCTGAGAAGGCCATAAGCTCGGTCTCAATCTGAGATGAAGACGGGGCTCAAAAGCTAGTCTATTATACCAGCCATGCATTCTAGGGTGCCAAAGAGCAGTACCCCCACTCAAGAAGTTGGCCTTTGCCTTAATCACTTTAGCTCGCAAGTTGCGGCCATACTTTCAAGGCCACACAATAAAGGTCTCGACTAAGTTCCCTCCTCGGCAAGTTCTTCAAAGCCTGGAGATATCAGGCCGGATGGCTAAATGGTGGTAGAACTCGGTCAATACGACGTACATTTTGTGCCGAGGACGGCCATCAAAGCCCAATCTCTTACATACTTCAACGCTGAATTCACCAATGCCGAACAAGCCATATCATTGCCCGAGAAGGCACCTATAGAAGTGCCAGACGCCCCCAGTTGCAGCGAAGATTATACCACCTCAAGACCAAAATGGAGACTTTATGTCGATGGGTCTTCCTGTATAGAAGGATCAGGTGCCGGGCCGATATTAATAAGCCCAGAGGGATATAAGGTGATCTACGCGCTCTGATTTGACTTTAAAGCCTCAAACAACTAGGCGGAGTACGAAGCGCTTCTGGCCAAAGTTTGAATTGCTAGGGATCTTGGGGTAGACCGCATAATCATCCACAGTGATTCTATGCTTGTCGTCCAGCAAGTCACCAGAACATTCCAAGCCCAAGCAGACTCGATGGTTGCATATTTACAAGAGGTCAAGCAACTGCTCGGGGGCAATTTAAATCCTACTCATTCAAGCAGATCCCCAGGTTAGAGAACTCGAAGGCCGACGCTCTTGCTCGGCTAGCTTTGGGCCTCGGCGTTAGCGACCTAACTTTGGTCCCCATTGAAAGACTATCTGAGCCAAGCATCTACAAAGAAATGGCAAATGTAGCCTAGGAACTCGAGACCACATGGATGGATCCGATCATCCGATACCTGACCACAGCCGAATTGCCCGACGATCGAGAAGAGGCGCGTCAGATATGCAACAGCTCGGCCCGATATTCGATGATCGGAGGAAGACTATATCGGCGAGGCTATGCCATGCCATGTTTAAATTGCATAAGCCCCAAAGAAGCCAAATACCTAATGAAGGAGATCCACAAAGGTCTGTGTGGCAATCATTCTAGGGGTGATCATTGGCCCAAAAGTATCTTCAGCAAGGCTACTATTGGCCGACCATGGAGTAGGATTGTAAAGATTTTGCACGAAAATGCTCAAATGTCAGCAATTTACAAGGATGCCCGGACATCACACTGAGCCCCTCACTTCAGTAACCTCGGTGTGGCCATTCGCGAAGTGGGCTATCGATCTGATCGGACCCCTTCGCCCTGCCCGATCACAATTTAAGTATTGCATCGTCGCTATAGACTACCTTACAAAATAGGTTGAAGTGGAACCGTGTACCAACATAACTGAAGCAAAATGTACCAATTTCGTATGGAAGAGCATCATTTGCTGGTTTGGAATCCCTTACACGATCGTGACCGACAATGCCAAACAATTTGAGTCCTCTGGTCTCATCCGCCTATGTGACCAGCTCGACATCAAAAAAGTTTTCTCATCTTCGAGCTACCCCCAAAGCAACGGCCAAGTGAAGGCTGTCAATAAAACAATCAAGGACAACTTGAAAAAAAAGCTTGAGGGCCTTAAAGGGGCATGGATTGACAAGCTCCCACAAGTGCTCTAAGCCTATTGCACAATTGCCCAGACAGCTACCGGGGAGACCCTGTTCTCCCTCGTGTACGGGGTAGAGGCTGTCATCCCAGCCGAAGTGGGATTGCTTAGCTTCAGAATCAAACATTATGGGGAGATTTAGAATGCTGAGATCATGATGTCCGCGCTTGACCTGCTCGAAGAAAAAAGAAACCGAGCAGCAATCCGTAATGCAGCCCAGAATCAGGTAGTTGCTCGGTATTACAACAAGCAGGTCCAATCGAGGAGCTTTAAAATAAGGGATTTGGTACTAAAAAAGGTCATAGTTCAATAGCCCGGTTTGGGGTCTTTCGGTCCAAAATGGGATAGGCCGTATAGGGTCATCGACATCGTTCATCCGAGCACATACAAGTTATCTAACATGGAGGGAAACCAGCTCGGTCATCCTTGGAATGTTGAGCTCCTTAAAAGATCCTTTTGTTAAGATCGAAGCCAAAAACCTTTTTTGACCTCTGGCCACAATTCTTTTGTAACTAGGCCTATTGAACAAGGCAAGGATGTAAATACAAGACATCAATGAAATGTAAATTTCCTACACCATTCCATTGAGCAATATGTTTGAGGGAAATATACAAACCTGGAAAAAGATACCATAACTCTAGCCCGGAGGACTAGACAACAACTCCCGACGAGGGAGAGTCATCCTAATTAACCAGACTGAAGGGCTGATCAGTACCTCGCCAATTCTAAGTCTGTCGTCGTACAGACCACCCAGTGAGTTGCTCGGCACAACTACGTGCCCAACGGGTACTACACTTGCAAAGTTTTCTCAAACTTAGACAAGTCTAGGGGTCGACAGGGTAAGGGTATTCACACACCGTTGTGCTCTACCCGAACGAGGAAACAGGGATACCATCCTTGCTCGGATCAACTGAGTAAATAGCGATGCCATCCCTACTCAGATGAACTCGGTAGTTACGGAGATAATATACTCGGCCTCAATTTTAATCAAAAAAATGAAAGCTCGAAAAACTATGGTCTGGGAATGCCCTCCCAAGGAGCATCCAACTTGGTCCAAATTCCTAATTCGATTATAAGACCGAGGTCTATTTTAACTCGGCGAGATGAAGGCCTAACTACATTTCTAAGAAACCTCTTACCCTGAAATATGAATACATTTTCCTAAGAATACTCGCACTTGGAAAGAATCGAAACGCACAATATGCAAGAATCTAAGAAGCGAGGAACAAGGAAAATATATTTCATTTATAGTGGAGGGAAGGTACAATTAACCGGGCACCTCCCGAACCCAGACATTCAAAAGAATAAAAAACAGATTAAGCCTGAGTGCCATCCCCATCTCCAACAGCGCCTTCCTTGCCTCCACCACCGACTGTGCTCTGCTCATCTCCGTTTCCATCGTCGTCTACTACGACAACCTCCTCGCCTTGTTGTTGTTGAGCAGCTCCCTGCTCTGGCTCGACTATAAGCGACCAGTCAAAGCCTTCAGCCTCAGGGTACTGCCAGATAAGATGATCCTGGAGGTCTGTCATGCCAAAGTAGTAGTAGTCGACGTACTCTGGAGACGCCTTGAATTCCTCCACGGCTCGTGTGAGACGGCTGGGGAGCTCTTATAAAAATCAGTGATGCTCAGACCATAGAGCCACCAGCTACTGCTTGAGCTAGGCAGCCTTATCCTTTGCGTCTTCAGCCTCCTTCAAAGCCTCCTCAACCTCTGCCTTGGCCTGAGCGGCGTCGTCCTTGGCCTTTCGGGCTTCTTCCTTGGCTTAGGAAAGAGACTTCTTGATTTAGTCTAGCTTGATGTTCTTAGCACCGAGCTTCCTCTCAACCTCCAACTTGCTGAGGAAGGTCTTCTTATGCCTCTCTTTCTCCTTGTTGAAGTCCTTCATCCTGGTTGAGTAGGCCATGTACAAGATGGCACTCGTCTACGCATAACAATACTTCAGTGCTCGGTGGGAGGAAAAATATTCAAGAGGCTTGAGTTAGACAAGCACTTACCATGGCAGCAGAATGGAAGGCCGCGTGGATAGGCCCTGGAAATCCTCCCTTCGGAGGTTCACCAAAAAATCTTCCTGGGGCATTACGTCCTTGAGACGCTCAAGAATGGTTCTGCGGTAGTTCGGACGTCTCCTCTGGGGGTCTTGAGAAGACACCACGGTGGTGTCATCGGCGGGTGTCTCCTCTGATGAAGCCTTAGTCCTCGGAGGCTAGGATGGTGGCTCTTGGACTGTGACGGGCACCTGTTTAAGTCGGGGAGGAAGCTCCGTCCTTAGAGTCTGCTTACACTTCCTCCCGTCCTCCACAGCCTTGCCCTTCTGTTTCCTGAGGCTCTCCATAAGAGCTCGCCTCTCAACAGTAGTACTCGACTATGAAGAAATCTCTACAAGCCAAAATTCCCAAGTCAAAATCAGGTTGGCACAAAAAAAAAAAAAAACTCAAGGCTGACCTCCGATCTAGAGTTGGCGAGAAGGATTAATGAGCCAAATCACGTCCTCGAGCTCCTCGTCCGCCATGAGTGGCCCCGCATCGAAGGAGCCACTCGACGAGTCCTCAAAGCTGGACAATGATGGCTCCCTCATCGGCCACCTGAATCAGGAAGTGTTCGGCCTCGAACATCCACGACGCCTAGCCTGGCGACTGTCACCTGCCCGGCCTACCAAGCAGGGTGATTTTGTGGGGGATTTGTTCTACTGGGTTCCCCAAACCAGCCATAACCGAAAAGGGTTCCCTTCCTGAGTAGGAAGGATTATTGCCTAGTCGCTTCTGGCTTCTCGAACAGGTCTTTGATTGCCCTGATCACATGACTCAGTGCCCAAGGCCTCTTAGACCACACGTGCCCTTGTTCGAACATCCTCGGCACATGCTGGTTGGCAGGAATGGCCTCACTAGCTCAGACTAGGTAATTGCCCCCGAGATAGAACCACTTATACTTCCAGAGTTTATCCGAGTCGGGGTTGCCCAGAATGAAGTCTTTCCTGAAGCCGGTAACATAATACCATCCGGACTGTCGAGAAAGTTTCCTCATTTTGCACACTTGTTCAATGCTTCCAACGGCATCTCAGTTGCCTGGTGGTACCTCCATAATATGTACATCTCGATCAGCAACCTATAACTGTTCGGGTTTAATTGAGTTAGGCACATGTTAAAATCATTAAGTGCCCGACGGAGGAATGGATGGAATGGGAGGCGCAGCCCAGCCCTAAAAAACTCGACATAGAGCGTTATGCACCCCTCGGGTAGCTCCAGTGGTGAATCATTCTCCTCGGGCATGATGAGGATCACCTCGTCTGGGATGTTGAACTCGGCGCGCAGATCCTTCAACCGGGACTCCGTTATAGCGCTGGTATAGGCCGCTGTTGAGGTCTGCTTGGGCCGGGTCACCCTATATGCGGTCACCCCTTGAACTCGGGTGATTTAGACCCGTTCATCTGCTTTTATTTTGGGCTGCTCTGCCTCTCCTACCTCCTTGGTCGCCCACTCTTTGTCGAAGATGTCCACCATAATTGTGCCTGTGACTTAGACCGGGGCCCCAAAATTCTAACCGGATGCGCTCAAAACATTACCGGTTGTCTAAAACTCAGCTCTCTCCCGAGCAGTAACTCGAGAGGAGCCCGCAGTTGCCGCCCCGATGTAAGGGTCCTCGCCCTTGCATGGCCTAATCTGTCTCTCCCCATTCAGCAGGTTGAGAAACTCCTACTCGGAGACTGTCTGGGAGTCGACCCTCAATATTTGTTCAAGTCAGCCGGTCCCATCCCACTCTGGGGACACGTTCTTGACGTCAACCTAAACGGTGGATAAACGACCCTCTGGGCTGTTTTTCGACCAGGAAATGTCAATGTTTTAGGAATCTGACACGTCACTCATTTTCGTGCTCCTCAAGAAATTACCTGATCGGGCTGTGGTAGCTTGGAAACATAAAGTCTTTGGGCAAATAACTACAGCTCGATAGCTAAAAAATTTATGGGTACAAAATCTGACTTTAGTCTTATGAAATTAATGGAAAGAAAGGCCCTATTTATAGTCTTTTTTAGGCGGGAAACTTGGGCGTGAAAAATGAAGAGGCACGATCATTACGCCTATCAGGAGGTGCAGTCGACCGTGGAGCGACGCGTGTCCCCTGGTTAACCCACGCGACCTTTCGCGTCACCCTGCTTCGGAGTGCCATTTGGTCTTCTTTCTTTCAACCGGCCTCACCCACTCAGCTAAGTCCACCCGGCCGGACACCGACCAGGTGAACTGGGGGGCTAATGTTGAGGGTGAGCTCGGTGCCACGGTCGAGGGGACAAACTTCAGTGGTGCTTCTACCGACCCTAACAACAGTGTGCGCTGCATCCGAGGTGCTTCTCAGGGCCCCTAGGGCCACACTCCTAGCAGGTTGCCACCTCGGGCTATGCACCAGCTCTGGTCGGGTCGTTCTCATTTACAAAGTACATTGCTACTCGCCACCACAGTCCAACAAATGGCAAATAACTCACCATCTGATGGAGGCGAATCCATCGACGGAGGGGTGTGACACTTGTCACCTACTGCCTGACACGTCTTGATGTGACACCCAATTTATGGGCAAAACCCACTTGACACCTGGCCCAAGTGGTGGCCTATAAAAAGGATGCATTTATTGCATTCTAGAGAGAGAGACTCCTTCCCACCTAACAAGCTCCCGTCCTCTGTTGAGCAACCCCTGCCTTAAGCATCGAAGAGCCCTTGTCTATTAACTGACCTTTTTTTTCTCACCTCCGAAGCGTCCCTCCTCTTGTTGCAGGTACACCCAACCAGGCAGAGGCGAGCCAGGAAGGGACAGACCATGCGCAGCCGCACGTGGTGTTGATCCGACGCCGGAACACGGTAAGCATCAACAGCTATTAAAGTTTTTTTTTAATTTTTTTTTAAAATTTTTTATTTTTTACGTAATGGTTGTTTTAGTGTAGGAGGTTTCATCTACTAAATTTTTTTTTAAAAGACTATTCTTAGGAAGTCTCACTCACTCAGAATTTTGCTGTTAAATTTGTAAAAAAAAAAAAAAAGTTGCGTAAAATAAGAAACCTTATCTATTTTCTAATAATTTGTGTGTAAAGATAACTAAAGTTGTTCAAAATTTGCATCGTTTGTGAATCTAAAAGTTAATTACATGTCATGAGTCGACCGGTCTTTTAATTGTAACCTTGTCAAGGGAGTATGTTAGGTAACAAGAATCAATATTTTCAAAAATATTTGTGTCACACGTCATGTTTAGGTTAATTTAAAATTTATACATAATAAATCTCAATCCGATATAGAATGCATATAACGCATGACACGAATTGTCATCTCTGGTTAGGATCAAACAATTAATGTTAGCCTTTGAATGTAAGTTGGATTTTGCTCAAGATTTCCCTCGCTCACTGAACAAGATTCCCAATTGTAAGTCTCTAATGGATGGTATTAGGTGAGGGTTGCTTGTGTCGTACTCCACAATTTCATTGCTTTTGCCGCCTGCGTTTAAACACTAACCTGGCAATTATATTTTTCAACGTGGCACTAGATATTCAAACATTATTCATTTGTTTTCTAATTATTTTTCATGCTTACATCCTTTGCCCTCAAATCAAAATTTATTTATTCGGAAAATTTTATTTACATCGACAAATGACAACTAGGGTACCTTTGAGGTATTTTAGTTTCTATTTCTTTTTACAAATAGCATTCTAGAATTCCTTAAAATAAGTAAATGCAAAATATATTGTCGATTAGAAATGGTAAAAACTATATATGATCTTAGTATACTTCAACAATAAATACTTTACAACATAATAAAGAATTTTTTTTAAGCAACTCAAACAAATTGCTTCTACTCTAATTTATTAAAAAAACAAAAAACAAAGATAAAGTTCATAATTCAGCCATAAGTTAAGAATCATTTAGGAAAGAAAAGTTAACTCTATAATGAATGAAGATATATTCATTAAAATTGATACTAACAAAGTACAATATATATTGAAATAATGAGTATTGTTGTCATATCTTGAGTGGATCTTTTCTTTTTTATTGAGGGGAATGCACCTTTATTTTAAAATATTAATTTTAATATTTTTTTGAGAAAATCTATAATAGGTATAATTTCTGGCGCACAATCCATCAACGGCTGGGAAGGCCTTAAAAAAATAGCTAAACGATTCATATTTAAACGGTTGATGATATTCGTTTCACGCAATCTTTTCCATTTATACAATTGCAACAGTATTAAATTGAAGAGTAATTGAAGGAACACCAAGTCTGATTCCAATTGTTGTGTGAATTTTTGAGTTCTCATTTATGTGTTTCTCTTCACTTATAATATCAAAATCTTCAAATTCTAATTGATTTTATTTTTTTCCTTTTGGAAATTAGGATCAAATTCTAATTGAATATTTTTTTTCCTTTTTTTCCATGTCATTATGAGTTGGGATCCTAAGAATTTTGTGCAAATTAGAGGGAGAATTGAGCGATGGAAGGGAAGATGAAGCACTTAGCAATGAACTTGGCAGCACGAGTATCAAAGGTCGCCTTTGGTGAGCTGAGCCATAAAAGTTTTTCAAGAGCTTGAATTAAATAAAAAATTCAAATTAAATTAATTATATGATTTGATATAATTAGAAGTGAAAATGAAGGATGGAAATGAAACTTTCTAAGATGTTTTGCATAAAATTTAGACATAAAAAATTAGGAGATGGAATTATAAATTTAAAACAATTTAAAGATATAAATGAAATGTAAAATATTCAAGATAAGAGTTAGAATTTCACTATTCCCAAAGGAGCCAGCTTGGTCCTGAAAGGCTAACTGGCTCCGTTGTTAACGGTGAGTACTGAATGGAATCAGGATGAAAAGCAACAATACGATGAGAGAGGGAAAAATAAAAATAAAAAAGCCCAAGCTTACCCCTTATCACCTAAACATCCTTGTGCATGTTAGAGTATTTTGTGAGAAAGAAAAGAAAGGAGGCCAAGAATTTCTAAAAATAGAATGTGTTTGAGGTGTGTATAAAACACTTTTCTTAAATGTTTAATTTGCCCTCATTTATTCAAGTTTGCTTGAGAGTTTTGTCGCAATTTATCCCCATGATACAATAAACACTTGAACATTATATTTTGTTCTAGAAAAATTCTATTATAATTTTGGAGTATATAAAAAAACAGGAGTATCATTTGAAGAATGATCATAAACGAATCAGTCCATACAACCTTTGCACAAAGGTACCTCATTAAATGTAAAGATATCTCTTCATTCGTAAAGGTGTCTATTCTTGTATCTGTATATCTATTATAATAGATGTATTCGTTGCTAATTGATATTTAGGCTTGTATAAAAGTATATAACTAATGAATATACCGGTTCGAAACAACTCAAAAGATATAAAATATTATCACATATTAGCTCAAGAGAGCGCTGCGGCACCAGCTTATCGGCATCGTGGTGCTAGGTGTACTGCACCAAAATTGCTTATAAAAGCTACTGGAGCACCGACGCCTGGGTAGGCTAGTGCCCAGGCACTTAGCACTGGCACCGTGGCCTCAATTTAATAACAATGGTATTTTATTAAGTACACTATTTCGTCTCCTACAACCAAAAAGGTCAAAGATTGAGATGAAATAAAATCTGGTGCTAAACTCTTTTATTTTCTTTCACATTGACTTCTCCTTCGTTCGAAAGATGTCATAGACTCTTTCTTTTTATTAGAGGAGGTATTGGGAGTATAGTCACATAGTTGATCAATATTAAATTCTAATTAAATGGTAGAATTAAAAATAAATTTATTTTCAATAAATTCAATATCTATTGATTCCACTATCATATTTGAATCTAGATTCAATAATCTATGTGCCTTAGAATTTTTAGCATATCCAACAAAATTTTAATACCTCTTGTACCTTACTTTGATGATTTAGGGTCATGTAATCTATAGAAAGCTAAATAGCCCCACACCATTAAATACATCAAGTTTGGTTTCTTTTTTTTTTTTTTCTATATTTTATATAGAGAGACATGTGTTCTTATGGATGCAATTCTATTATGAACATGACATGAAGTAAGCAAAGCCTCCCTCCATAAATTATTAGGCAATTTTACATTAAGAAGCATAGAGTTAACCATATCCATAAAGATCTTATTTTTTCCTTTCAATCAAACCATTTGTTGAGGAGTAAAGAGAGTTGACTTTTGGTTAATAATACCATGCTCTTCACAAAAGGCATCAAACTCATTAGAAATGTATTCACCACCTCTATCACTTCAAACCATTTTGATATTTCTATCTTTTTTATTCTCAACTTTAGTTTTGAAAAGTTTAAACTTATTAAAGGCTTCATCCTTTGTTCTAAGCAAGTACACATATGTGTAGCTAGAACAATTATCTATAAAAGTGATAAAGTATCTCTTTCCTCCCTTTGTTAAAATTCTATTATATTCATAAATATCAGTTTAGATCAAATCCAATAGTTGAGTATTTGATTTGGTTTTAGGAAACAATTTCTTAGTCATCTTTGCTTATATGCATATGTCACACTTATCATGTTTTTGATCTCTACAATTAATCAAACCATGTTTAGATTTGTATTTCAAAAATCTAAAATTTAAGTGTGCTAATCTAGAATGCCAAACATCAAAAGAGTCGAGCATATAAATAAAATTCATGACTTCTTTATTATTAACACTAAGTTTGTGTATTCCATTAGATGAATAGCCTTTTCCCACAAATGCTCCATTCTTTGATACAACACATGCATTGTTCTCAAATACAATCTTTAGTCTATTTTTGCACATTAGACTAGCAGATACAAGGTTCTTTTTTATGTCGGGAACATGAAAGACATTGCTCAAAGTCATTTTTTTTTAAAAGTAAATGTAATCTTCACCACACCTTTTCTTGCAACCACCGTTGCATCATGGTTCCCTATGAGAACTGTTTGTCCTTTCCTTTCCATTGCATATGATGAGAATAATTCATTGTCATTGCAAACATGAATGGTGGCATTAGAATTGAGCCACCAATTGGAGGACTTAGTTGCAGCTATATTGGTTTTAGTAACCACGCCAATTTGCATCTCGGAGATCATTACACAAATCTATTTGAATTTTTCTTTGGCTTTGTTGGAATACTTTCTTCCCCTTCCTTCTTGAACTTCTCGTCATTATTAACTTTGAAATTCTTTTGAAACTTACTAGCTTCGCTAGCTTTAACTTTAGAGAAATTTAATATCTTGTCCTTGGGAACATGAGACTTAACCTCCTTGATTTTTAAGTGATTTTGTAATTCTTTCAAAGTTATGTCATTTCTCCGATGAAGGAGATTCTTTCTATAACCATTGCATTTCTAGGGTAATTTAGCAATAATAACCCCCACTATGAATGATTTAGAAATCTGAAGATTTAATTCATGAAACTTAGTAATAATGACTTGCAATACATGTGTATGATCAAGAATGGACTTCACATCAATCATGAAAAATTTTAAATTTTTCATGACAAAGAATTTGTCCATACCTTCTTTCTCGACTTTGTACTCGAGAGAAAACTAATTCTCTACATGAGATCGAAATACAGAGATGCCTTACTAAGAGCGTTTTGAGAATGTGACACAAATACATCACTTTATCATCTTCACACTTCCAACTTAATCTTCATATTGTGGGAATCATCCTTCTTTGAAACTGGAAATGCCTCTGAATTTGCATCGAGAATATGTACAATCTAAAGAGTGAACATCATATTCTTCTCAATCTCCATCATAGTAAAATAAAACCTTCAAGATTGTTGGAGCATTTTGTGACAAAGAAGAGAAAAGATGCTAAGAATTTTTGAAAACCAAATATGTTTGAGGCATTTATAAAACACTTTCCTTAAAAGTTTTATTTACCCTCACTCATTTAGGTTTGCTAGAGAATTTTATGGCAAACACTGATGTGGTGTTCAAAAACAATATATGAATTCTATTATAATTCTGGGGTTTGATTTAAAGAATGGTCATAACCGAATCTATCCATGTAACCTTTACACGAAGGTACCTCACTCATAAAGGAATCTATTGCTAATTCATCTACAATTGATGTTTGAAATAACTCAAAAGGCACACAATATCATCACATATCAGCTTGGGAGAGTGCAGCAGCGTCGGCTTATCGATGCCATGGTGCTACGTGCATTGCACCAAAATTGCTTGTAAAAGCTACTAGGAGCCGCGACGCTAGCGCCTGGGCAGGCTAGCGCCCAGGAGCCACAGCTGGGTGTTAGGGTCTCTGCCTTTTCCATGTGCTGATTGCCTGTTTCAGTGCTGCTATCTCAACTTTGAGCGCCGTAGCGCTCCACGCTAACTAAAAATACATTAAAAATATGTTTTTACTCATTCTAACATCTTTTTTTGTATCTTAAATGTATTAGAGACACATGTTACAATCTTTCCAATAGTACATGCTACTAATGTATGTTGGGGAATTAGGCGACTCCTAATTCCAAAGACCGCAAGAACGAATAATTGCAGAAAAGAAATTGAAGAAAAGAAGAAAAGAAAGATGCCAAATTTTTATACAGGTTCGTTCAAATTTGAGACTACATCCTGTTTTTGCCCGCTGTAGATTCTACTATGATGAAAGAGATTATAGATTACAAGAGAAGTTTCTCACACACTCTTAAATTGTGTTTACCAAAACTCTCTTCTACTTAGCACCCTGTGGGAATTTTTCCTCTCAACAATGATGGAACTCTCATAAAAATATGCCTCTCATAAAGTCACACGCCTAGCCACCTTATGTCTATTTATACCCAAAGGAAAAGAAAAATAGTAACTAATGAAAAAACCTAGTAGTTTCTCATCTTTAGGGCATTTGAGTTCAACTCTGACTTAAAATTTTGCAACAACACCATGCCTCGATGCTTAAAACGAGCGCTGCGGTGCTTCCCCTATGGCGTTGTAGTGCTATTCACTCAGCCCTGCAACGCTCTATGCTCAGCGCCTATGTGCTTTATGCCTAGTGCCTAGGCGCCCTTCAACCAGCGCCTAGGCGCCTTTCCATCAGTGTCGTGGCGCTGCCTTTTTGTCCAACGAGCGCTGCCTGCTCTCCTTTTTTCTTCATTTTTGCTGAGTGTTGAATCGATTTGGCTCCACACCTGCAACAATCTCCCACTTGGAGACTAATCAATCACCATTTCTCCAACTGCAGCGGCAACAACTTCTCACGCCTCATGGAGAAGTCCAACTAAAGTTGTGCAAGTTTCTCGATTGGAACCATCTTGGTGAGCATATTGCTGGATTCTTTTACCACCTGCCTTGCCTTATATTGTTTACTGCCATCACTTTTATCTTTTATCCGGTATACCCATTTATTGTGCAAGGCTTTTTTGCCCTGCAGTAACTCTGCCAGTTGCCATATATGATTGGACATTAAAGAATCCATCTCATCCCTCATGGCTAACTCCCACTTGATCGAATCTTCAGCCTTAACGGCTTCATCATACCTCTCTGGCTCACCTCTGTCGATCAACAAGATGTAATATAGAAAAGGGGAGTATCTCTATGGCGGTCTGATGGTCCTACTAGACCACCTGATTGGTGTGGCAAAATCCTCTAGTTTCATTCTGGAGCTATGTCTTCTTGGTCTTTAACCTCTGGATTTTGCACCTCCACTTTAGGAAGATCCTTCAATGAAATCACCTTAGGCTTCTTGTCTTCAGAACCTGAACCCCTAAAGTCAGTGCTACCTCTATCCCTGTATAGAACACCTTTATTGAAGATCACATCCTTGCTCCTAATAATCTTCCAACTTTGGTCATCCTAGAAACGATAACTAAACTCTAGTCCACCATAGCCAACCAGAAAACACTTCTTTTACTTGGCATCCAGTTTACTTCTAGCAGCAAGATCAATGTGAACATAGGAAACACACCCGAATACTCTCAAGTAAGAGAGATAAACCTTTTTGCCGCTCTATTCTTCTTCTGGTAGCTTGAACTTCAGCGGTGTAGATGGACTTCTGTTAATCAGATGAGCTGCTGTGTTAATTGCCTCAGTCCAAAATGACTTTAATAGCCCCGCATGCAACCTCATGCTTCTAGCACACTCGTTTAGAGTCTTGTTTATCCTCTCAGCTACCCCATTCTGTTGTGGTTTCCCTGGAATGGTTTTCTTCATCTTTATTCCATTTTCAGCACAGTACCACTTGAAATCTTCATTTAAATACTATCCCCTATTGTCAGACTGTAAGCACTTCACCTTCAAATCTGTCTCATTCTCCACCATGGCTTTCCATCTCTTGAAAGCATCAAAGACATCAGATTTATTTTAGAAAGTAAACCCATACCTTCATGCTTGAGTCATCAATGAACGTCACATAATAGTTAATGCCACCAAGGGAAGTCCTCGACGTAGGCCCCCATACATCAGTGTGAACTAGCTCCAATTTCTTGGACTTGGGCTCTCTACCTGTTGTTGAGAAGCTAACTCTCTTCTATTTACCAAAGATGTAGGCTTCACACAAACTATGATCAACAGTTTTCAATCTTGGCAATTTTCCTTTATAGTGAAGCACCTTCATTCCCTTCTCACTCATGTGACCGAGCCTATAATGCCATAGCTTAGTATTGGCAGTAGAATCAGCAACTGCTATGGTATCTCTGCAACTAGAGTTCATGTAGAGAGTTCCAGCCTTGCGTTCCCAAGCAATAACCATCGCTCCTTTAGTGACTTTCCAACCTCTACAATTAAAGGTCATTTTATGTCCTTCGTCATCCAGTTGCCCCACTAAAATCAAGTTGCGCATTAATTTGGGAACATGTCTTACCTTATGAACCTTCCACACAGAGCCATTAGGCATTTTCAAACTGACATCTCTAACATAATATCCAAAGGTTCTCCATCAGCAAGATAAACCTTACCATGATTTCCAGCAATGTAGTTCTCTAGGACATGACGGTACAGTGGTGTGGAATAATGCTCCTAAATCTATCACCCACGAATCAAAAGAATTGTCAATAGACAATATTAAGGCATCCTGTGCCTCTTTCGTGGCGGTGTTAGCAGCGTCACTGTTCTTGTCTTCATTCTTCCTTGGAGCCCTGCAATTCTTTTTTAAGTGGCTAGTTCTCCCACAATTCCAACACTCCATGCTTCTCATATTTCTAGACTTGTCTCTCCTGCCATTATCCCTGTTGGAATGTCTCTCAAGTTTCCTACCCCTATTATCAACATTAAGGGCTGAGTTCGATGTAGAGGCTTCACCTGAATCCTTCCTGCGAACTTCTTTCGCCAGAATAGAGTTTTTGACATCAACAAACTTCAGTTTTTCATTCCCAATCGAATTGGTAATGGCCACCCTCATGGGTTCCCAACTATTCGGTAACGAGGCCAAGAGGATTAAGGCATTGATCACATCATCTCTACCGAGACCAATTGGTTCAGGATGGTGTTGAAACTATTCAGATGCTCTACCACCGAGGCACCTTTAGGCATTTTTAAATTAAAGAGCTTCTTCATGAGATGTACCTTGTTATTGGCTGAGGGCTTCTCATACATCTCTGACAGAGCCTTCATCATCCCTGCTGTAGTATTCTCCTTCGCAACGTTGTGGGCCACGTTCTTTGACAGGGTCAAACGGATCACACCCAGCACCTATCTATCAAGGAGATTCCACTCCTCATCCTTCATGCCTTCGGGCTTATTACCCAAGGGCAAGTGCAGTTTCCTGCTGTAGAGGTAGTCTTCCACTTGCATCCTCCAATAGGAAAAATCCAAACCATCAAATTTGGTGATACTGGCTGCCAAACCTTCTTCTCCTGTCATCGTTCTTGATCAAAACCTCTGCTCTGATACCAGTTGTTGGGGAATTAGGCATCTCTTAATTCCAAGGACCACAAGAACGAATAATTGCAAAAAAGAAATTGGAGAAAAGAAGAAAAGAAAGACACCAAATTTTTATACAGGTTCGTCTAAATTTGAGACTACGTCTTGTTTCTGCCCGCTGTAGATTCTACTATGATGAAGGAGATTACAGATTACAAGAGAAGTTTCTCACACACTCTCAAATTGTGTTTACCAAAACTCTCTTCTACCTAGCACCCTGTGGGAATTTTTTCTCTCAACAATGATGGAGCTCTCACAAAAATATGCCTCTCACAAAGTCACACACACCAAAGTCATAACCCTAGCCACCTTATGTCTATTTATACCCAAAGGAAGAGAAAAATAGCAACTAATGAGAAAACCTAGTAGTTTTCCCTTTTTAGGGCGTTTGAGTTCGATTCTGATTCAAAATTTCGCAACAACACCGCGCCTCGATGCCATGGTGCTTGAAACGAGCGCTTCGACGCCATGGTGCTCGAAACGAGCGCTACGGCGCCACGACACTATTCACTTAGCGCCGCGGCGCTCTATGCTCAGTTCCTAGGCGCTTTATGCCCAGCATCTAGACGCCCTTCAACCAGCGCCTAGGCGCCTTTCCATCAATGCCGCAACGCTCTCTTGGCAGCACCGCAGTGCTGCCTGCTCTCTTTTTTTCTTCCTTTTTGTTGAGTGTTGACGTGATTTGGCTCCACACCTGCAACAATGTATAACTTCAAGTTTGTTGGTCATCCAATTCAATCTAGATCGCCCAAAATGGATGCCATGGATAGTGCGCCAAAAGCATTTTCAACTGTAGATATTCTCTCTCTCTCTTTTTTTTTTTTAAAGAAGCAAGTATTATTATGTTATTAGTAAATAAAAAATAATTAACGGCTACTAAATAAAAATTTTACATTCTACCGATTTTCTTTTCTTTTTCTTTTTATAATTGTTCTAGTCGAATCATTTTTTTTTATGTCGCAAAAATGTTGGCTTGGAACATCACTTTTTTATAAGAAATTTTTTTTTCCTCTTTTCAAAAAATAATTATATCGTTGGAGAAATTGAAATTCCAATTACCGAAATAATTTTGCTTCATGGGACGTTCAGATAAGATGTAGAAAATTACTAAACATGTTTCCAAAGAATGATCATGCATGAAGGTATTTTTGTCATATAAAAAAAAATTAATTTAGGTCGCTCTCGATTTCAACCGCACTTGCTCCTTGGTTCTAGAATAAAGTTCTACTCCATTGGTCCGATTAGTACTCTACAACTTCTGTTCTGTCTTGTTAAACCAGTAAGTCTGCTCTGTCCACTCCACATTATCCGTTAGAATTTCTGCTTCGTCTGGTCTGCCAATAATTCTACTCTGCCTAATCGCATTAGGATTATGCTCCGGCTAATATGTATGGTTCAAATAGCACTATGCTGTATCTGGTCTGACTAACATTATAAATCATGTCGGACGTACTTTCTTCTTTTCTGAAAATATTCTCTTTATAAGACGTTTATTTTTCTTCTAACAAACCTTGCTTTTGAAATTTCAAGCAAAAAAAAAAAAAAAAACCACTTGCTTTTGAATGAATAAATAAACCGAAAAATATATATATTTTTAACTTTCTATACCATGTTCAAATTAACACCTGTTTAATCCTTGTTTTCAAAGGAAATGCTTCTCAAATATTTATATCTAATTTTGAATCCATTGGAGTCACATGTCTTTTCCTCTTTCTTTCTTTTTTTTTTTTTTTTCTCGTGTGATTAAAGTCAAACACACACGCGTGTAAATAACAAAATATGTCTTTTTCTAAGAGTTTGGAATCAGCATCTAGCACGCTAGAATTATGAAGTCGTAGTATTGAAATTTATACAATTGCATCTCTAGGATAGGACCCACGCTGGAGTGGGCTAATAGTGGCACCGTAGCGCCATCTATCTGCTGCAACGCATATAGTGTGGTGCATTCAGCGGCGCAGCACCACAGCAGCGGGCTGGCGCATCGAGTATGCTGCGTTGCAGTATTAGCTGACTGTTCAACGCCCTGCTGTGCAGTGCATTGGTGCCGCGACGCCACTAAAAATTGCTAATTGAAGTGTTGTGTCATTTGAATTGTTATGAAATGTTATATTGATTGTTTGTATGCTTTCACACAAAATTAGATACCTATTATTAACAGAAAAATTTGTTGTAATAGTTGTATTATTTAATAAAAGGATACCTATACGTGAAACGTTACATGAGTTGTAACGGTTACATCAGTTTATGGAAAGATACCTTTGTCTTTTTATTAGCTCTCTAGAATTTTTAGATTTTATAACTTGTTCTAAAACACCATATTATTGCTAGATATTATAGTTAGGGTTTCGTTATATTTTGGGGTGATTTGCCACAATAATCCCTTCGCAAACTTCGTAGTGGGAGCAAATAAAACCTTAATGAAAATATTCTTTTACGCCTCAAAACCAAATTTTGTTTTCCAGATTTTCTCACTTCTATTTTTAGACATTCCTCCAAATTCTTCAACATAAAATAAATTATATTTTTAACTGTCATTATTGGGGAGACATCAAAACAAAATTTAGAAAAATGATATACGAGTCTTCAATTATGAGTCACCCGGTCCGATTTTCTTGAACTTGGAGTTTCCATGTTCGTTTGGCAGATAGATTCTAATATTTTAATTTGAATTGTATGTTTTAAATTGCGTGATTTGAATTGCTATCTAAATTGATATTTGAATATAGAGTTAAAGTGTTAATCTAAATAGGAATAATTTGTAATTTATGTTTACATAGACAGGACAAAGTTTCATTTACTAACAAATCTAACAAAATCTTAGTGTTTGTAATATTAAAAAAATATATAATATGGATCTTGATTTATTTCTCTCTTCATCATGAATGCAATGAAAGAAAAATCATCTCAATCAAATATCAAATGAAAAAGGTATGATTTTTTTTGTCAAGTATAAGAGAGAGAAAATCAAAAAAAAAAAAAAGAATATTGTATTGTAGCATTTGGAGTCAAATCTTATTTAAGGGAATAAAACTTGAATTTTGCACTCAAAATTGAATTAAGATTAGAATTGAAATTTGAATATTGATGCTACCCATAAAAGAAAAAAAAAAAAAAACAAATATTGACGCTACCAAAACTCCTGTAATTTGCTAAACATCCTTTTGAAATAATTAAAAAAAAAAAATGAAAGTTAATGCCCTATTTGGTTCACTAGTTTGGATTGTGTTAGTTTGAACTTTTCTAGTTTGAATAGAATAATCCAAATTTTAAACAGTAATTCGAATTGGTGTTTGAATGTATAGTTAAAGTATTAATTTGAATAGGATATCTAATCTGAATTTGTGTCTGGATGAATATTGAAAAATTTAGTTGAAGTGTGAAAAAATTATTTTTAAAGAATAAATATGAAACATGTAAAAAGAAGTTATTTAATTAAAAAATAATACGAAATAATAGTGTTAAGTTATAAGCACAAATATATAGGAGTGAAATCACTTTTTAATATTGATTCAAAATGTTGAAATGAAATGGGGTATTCTAAGTTGAGTAGTTTATACCAGTTTAAAATGTCAGTTTATTTTGAATAAAATGCTTTACAAAATAATAATTTAAACTATAATTTTCATACGAACTGAACGGAACTGGACTGAACTAATCAAACAAAAAGAGTAAATCTTTTTCAGTTTTTCTAATACCAGATTGGAATCAACAACCGTTTAGATTTTTTTAATTAAATCTTTTATATCAGATATGGAATCATTTGGTTCGATTTTCTTGGACCTGGATGAATGATCCAAATACACAACTACTTTATTTTTAGTTTTTTTCGTCCTTCACGAATATAACATATCGCATCGTGTCCCAATTTCAGAATGCGATACACCATGAAAGCACGAGTCAGATGCAACTAAGCTTCTTAACTAAATTACGACATTATTTTTTTTAAATTAGTCGAAAATGACATTATTTTTTTTAAATTAGTCGATTTATGGCGCATCCTTGAGTCAAATAAATATGTTTACTAAATTATATTATGCCATTTTCATCCTATTCCACGTGCTCATAGAGGATTTTCATCAAATGCGTAGTTCGCATCACATATACAAACGCATACACAAATGCATAGAAAGTAATTAAAGCTAAAACTAAAACAAAAGTTAGAATTAAACAACTAAAATAAATTAGTTCACAAAAACCAGAAAATAATTAAAACTAAAACTATATAACTAAAAATTAAAAAAACTAAACAATAAAAAAAGAAATAGAAAGTTACCAAATGGCGGTCAGAGGCGGGGTCATGGAGGAAATGAGCTCAAAGAGAAGAACACTTAAAGAGTTCATTAAACTGTAGTGAGCATCACATATACAAACACATACACAAACCATAAATAATTAAAACTAAAATTATATAACTAATTTTTTTTTAAAAAAACCAAACAATAAAAAAAGAAACAAAATTTTACTAAACTATGGTCGGACGTGGGCCATAGTGGGTTCATGGAGGCGACGAGCTTAAAGAGAGGACACTTGACGAGAAGAACCTTCCCAGACGAGGGATAGTGACGAGCTCGTAAATTGTGGAGGACTTGAGGCTAACGACAACATGTTGGATCGAGGCAGAGACGACAGTGGCGACGGTAGTAGTAGAGAGAAAGGACTTGAGGGTTAGAGAGAGAGAGATAGGATTGGATTTAGAGAGAAAAGGGTTGAGTTTGAGTACTAATTCGAAAAAGAAAGAGAGAAAGAGCAGGCCTTTTAAAATTTCACTGCTTGTGGTAAGGGCGGGCTTTTTAATTTTCACTAACCATCTTTCACAATGGTTTTTATAATCAAATCTCTTAATGATTTACACCATTCTTCCTCTCTCTCTTTCTCTCTCTCTCTCCATGTCAAAAAGCAAGACCAACCCCTTTCTTGTCCAAAAATTCAAAGAAAAACTCATCTCCATATCCAACAATATCCAAGTTGTGGTTGAAGTTCTTAAGCATTTTACAAGGGTCAAGATAACATTCTTTTAGAAAAATGAAGTTGCTCTTTTCACAGTCCTTATTTTGAATTTATTTCACAAATTTCTAGCATAAACCTCTGAGTTAAAACCTAGGTATTGTGATAATCAAACATACATGTGGCCTTGTTGCTCACATGTTTGTGTGTGCGTAAATTTGAGACAAAATGGTAAAAACCAAAAATAAAATCTTGTTTTGAGAAAGATTGAACGCTATAGTGAAGTTTGGAAAGCCAAATCACATATTAACGAGTTGCAAGAAAGAGATTTACATTGTTTGAAGTGCAAAAATTAGATATAAGCATGTTTTGGTTTTGTTTTACAAAACTTCAAATCTATGATTTAGGTATGAAAGTTTAAGGAAATTTGCTGATTTACGTTATAATATGTTTTACTGAGTGTTTTGGACTGAGTTTGAGAACTAAGAATGGATTTAAGGTGGCAACTTTGAGTATGGTTCAAAGTTGGTAGCGAAGGGACGAACTGGGCTAAAAACCCAGCTCTAGGCACAATGGTTGTAACGCCCACCTAACAGAATCCTAAAAGACCCAACTAGTTACATTAAGTAATGTTACATTGCACCTTTTTACTTATGTTAACCTTAATATGTCATTAAAATGGAGTATAAAAATACGAGCAAATTTAAACTTTTAAAAAGTTTTAACTAGTGAGGATATCAAAACATATATAATGCACCCCAAATTGCTGGCCAAATACATATGATATAACACATCTCTCAAAAATAGACTTAGCTGTTTACCATATATAATCCCTCTAGTTCACCAAAAATGAATATACAATAAGACCACAAAATAGTAGGTTAGCTAGTCCATATACGTTAGCCTTGAGCATCGGGAGTGTGCTAGCCAACTATCTAGTCCTCAGCTAGTGCTGGAACATGCCTTCATCTGTATCACCATAAAAATGAGTGAGCTAATGCCCAATACGTAGAACTATGGAAGCATGAGTAGCATTTGAATGAATGAGCTCAATTAATATATGTTTACTCTTGAACTTTTCACTTTATCATCCTTTCATTTCATTTACTTTTCACTGTATCTCTCATACTCTTATATAGTGTGCACACTATTAAGTGTTTCTTGGAGAGGGAGGTATTACTTCCCAGATGCTTAAATCATTGGCATCCTAAAAAGTTTAGCATTTCACATGGCATCGTAGATGCCTAAATCATTGGCGTCCCATACGCTTAACATCTCACATGGCATCCTAGATGCCTAATAATTGCATCCCTAACACTTAAAAGTTTCACATCATTGCGTCCTAGAAGCTTAGAGTCCTGTTATAGCTCCCCAGTGTAATCAATTTCATATTTTTTATAGCTTGAATTTGAAATCACAACATATAGTGCAATGCACAAAAAATTTACATATTAATTCACAACATTAAATGCACAACAATTATGATGATACAGGTGAAATTCTACTTCCTTTACTCAAAGAGACTATTAATAAAGCTCTCGTGGGGTCCAGTAATTCACACCTCTGGATGACTAAAAATTTCTACTTACATTACCAATATTGAACATTAATGAGCTCATTTTTCTATTTTAAACATTTATTTTAGGTAATGTTAATGAAAATAGGTATTTTTAAATCTCAAATGCTTCAAACAGCATGAAAAAATGGACTTCGAGGCCCAAAAACCCTGACTAGGCCATTTGGCCTCGTCTGGCTGAGGGTTGGCTGATCCAGTCCTGCCCATGCGTGCGAGCTGCCCACAAAGGCTACACGTAGGCCCTGTATGTAGGCTTTGAGTGTAGGCTACTGGCCTGGTGTGGCCAGCCAACCCGAGGGAACCATTTCAACCTCTTTTTTAGCTCGTTTTGGTCCAAAATGGTCAAAACTTTATCGTAAAAATTTTGACATAGTTTCCCCCTATATTCTTAGACTCCCCAAAGCTTAATTTTACAAATACCTATTTCCAAGTTGTAAATGAATTTTAAATTCCCAAAATATCAAAGCCATCACAAACCACAACATCCCAGGAACTAGATTTAGTTTTAAGACTATAACCCCAAACCAAATTGAATTTGCTAAAATTGTTTTAAAGGGATTTAAATAACATATACACAAAAATATTCTCAAAATTTCAGCTTCAAAGGAGCGTTCTAGCCTAGGAAACAAAGGTAAAATCTAAAGCACTTCTAAAATTTACCTGATATTGGATAGCTACCAAAACAAACTTTAAACCACCACTTCCTAATTGAATTTACTTAAACCCTTTCTTGAGGATGTTCATGACATATAAAAGGTCATTAGATTCAAATATCTCATGAAAGCTCAAAGGAAAACCCCCTAAACTAGCACCAAACATCCTGTAAACTGAAACAACCCCTTACCTTGATTTGGTTAGGTTTTTCTTGCAATTTGGCACCTAAAACTTGACAAAACACCAAGGAATTTTCTTTTTCTATCAAAACATAGATGTTAAATGAAGTTTCAGAGTTTGGAGAGTTGGACTTAGAGTTTTTAGGTCTAAATATGGCACCTAGTTGCTTATAAACTTTTTAAACAACCAAGAACACACCTTAAATTACATCACCATGAAGTAGTTTCAGCTTGGCTAGCTTAGTGTCCTTATTTCAGCACACTTGCCTCCTTGAGGAGGTGTTAAACATTTATACAAAATTTCAAGCACAAATTAGGTCGTGGCTAAACATTTTGCCTTCCAAATTTGGTGCATATGCTTACACCAAAATTTTAGCACACTACAAACTCCATCATTGAGTTCTTAACTGTTTGTTATCAAAACTTTATCTATTTATCTAGAACTCTTCTATAATTTATCAAACATGGAACAATAAATTCTCAAGCCACTTACAACCTGACAAATACCCTAATCATGACTCAAAAGTCTGAACATTAAAAATTTTGTAATTTAGGGTTTTCTAGAGCATTCTAACCAAGAAACTTGCATGAAACTCACGTCCTCCACTCATTATTGTTTTCATAGCTATACATCATCATCATAAGAGATCTCACATCATTAATAGATCCTTTTTGTTAACAAAACTTATACTAAAACTCTCTGTTTAAGTCAAAAGTGACAGTTTTCCCCCAAATTTGTACCTTATAGGTATAATAACTCCTTTATCCATTAAATCTATTGCAATCCTTGAACATCATTATTACAACTTCCTTTCCATCATAACACTTACTGGATCTGCCTTTGAGAAACTTGTCATATTACAATACATTATACATAATATAGTATTTAATGCACACTATCAATATAATGATGCATTTTAAATGAATAATCAACATATAAATCATATGCATATCATCATAAAATCATGCAATGCATTAGCCAATGAGTATGTGAGAATTTTGGGCATTGTAATAGTCGACCGCCTTTGGAGGCTAGTCGATCGTGGTGATGACCTTGGTTGCTACTGCCTCCACTCAAGCTCTTTGAGCCTTATGGCTTGCTCTGGTTTAGCTCTTTCATGTTTTGTGGTGTAGAAACATTACAAAAACCTTTGTTTTTGTTTTAAAGACTCTAAAAAACCAATTTATGTTTGATAATTATTTTGAACATAAAAGGTACACTAAGATAGATTTATACATAATGCATATGCGTAGCTTAATTCATTCTCAAATGGTTGTCCGTTGACCTTATTAAAAATCGTTACCATTCAGGCAGTAGTAGGAGCATACGTAATCATGAAATTTAAATTGTGAGGATTAGGAGTCATTCATGTATAACGTTGTTAAAAAGGTAGAAATTCTAACCTCTTTCTTGGTAGCCATGTTTTAAACTAAGTTGATTTGTTGTAGCCAATAGGTTATTTACAAAATGTGTTTTCCTATATTGTCATAACTTTGTGGAAAGTATATATATATGAGTAAAGATAGTTGATTTCATACTCTTGGAAAGTGGGTTCAAAATTATATTTAAGACTTAGGATGAGAAATTCCGAGCATAAACGACTTTCAAATGTCACCGAGGATATGTATGGCTTCCGATGACTAATTTTAAGTAGCCACAAAGATCGGGATATGTAGAATTCTACCTTGGAAGAAGGGCCCTAAACCTCAATCTAAGAGCTCTATAGTATGTGCAATCGGTTGATGCACTGTAAGTATGTTTGGTATATGATATAAAATTGTTTGGGTACTGACAATTTGATTAAACTATCATATCTCTCTGTTACTTGTTTTTTCATATGTTCATGTTTTAAATATTTCTTTTATTTATTTGTTTACTCATTTGTTTACTTAATTATTTAAAAATGTTAAAATGGTATCCTACTGAACCTTCCGCTCATTCTTTTGTGCTTTAAATTAAATCCTCTAGGCGGTGATAAGGATGGCACTGAATAGACCATGCGAATTGCAATTTTCGAGGTAGAGTTGGACTTTGAGTGGAGATTTACTTATTTGCACTTTAATTTCTTTCCATTTCAGTGAAGGCATGTAGAACTATAGTTAGTATTGAGGTATTGATGATCAGTGTCAGCATATGTTTCATGATGCTTTCGGTCGAGCATGTGGCATATACCAGGTTTCTTGAACGATTTGTGTTTAAGTGCGATCATCTTGTTTTCTTACCTTAATTTAATTGTACATTTGTAAAGATTTTATGGTCTGGTACTGTCCATGTTGTTATGCTTTTAGGCAAAGGTTATAAGTTTTTAGACCGTTGACCATTGAAATTTTTGAAGTTTTATTTGAAATATTTATTTTTGGTTAAACTCATATTTTCTGTTTAAACTAAATTTTTAGCTAATTTATTTTAATAAATTTAGGTTTTATCATGATTTATGTTAAATGATTTGCTGAATTTACATTAACTGTGTTTTAACTCCTAACCCCCTCCTCAAGCATTACAATTCCATGGAAAGTTTTTCTTTCTTGATAAGGATTGTTAACTTGGTGTATTCAATGCAAGTTCAATTGAG
The DNA here is from genome assembly GCA_025403435.1 of Artocarpus heterophyllus. Lineage (NCBI taxonomy): Eukaryota > Viridiplantae > Streptophyta > Magnoliopsida > Rosales > Moraceae > Artocarpus > Artocarpus heterophyllus. The sequence continues at coordinate 33,168,829 of CM046338.1, forward strand.
AAATATTTGTATATGTACTTTATGAAGCCTCTGTTATTGCAAGTTGGTTAATTGTTACTCTTTTTCTTCAAGTTTCCGCTTCTCAATTAGCCAATTTTTTGTTTAGAAAACTTGCTTAGGTTGACTTGCACGATTCATTCAATCAAATACACCCTGAGTTGTCGTTTTTGGAGGTTTTTCATGTTGCATATTTAGATTAAGAGGAACAATTGACGCAAATTAAAGAGATCCGAGTTTCCTTTTCTAACTGCAAGTTTTTAGATTTAGCTCATTAGATAGGATAAGTCCATATTAAGATTCTGAGATTTGGAAGATAGACGAAGTCAATTGCAACAAATACTGCATATCCAAAGAATTCAAAAGAGCAAGATAACTTGGATTATTGTAGTCGATTTGAAGTCATTTTTTAGTAGCATACTTGAAGAGGACATGTACCAGAAATAGACCTTTAGGCGTAAGGAGTCAAGTTGGAGACGTCATTGTAATTTTTATATTTGAGTGTTTCCATTGAGCCTTAGAGTAAGAGAAAATAAGAGCTTTGTGGGCTTAACTTATATCTGTTAAACCTTCTTGATAAAATCAATATAGGTAGGATTGTCCACTTGGAGTAGGTTAGTCAGACGAAAGCAAGAAGTTTTCTCAAAGTAGGTTAGTTGGATTGAAGATGGTCCTCGGAAGCCGGGATTTGTAGAAAAAGGAGACTTCGTGAGTTTAGTAGTAGTGGCATATTTAGGATGCCTCATAATTTCCATTACTTTGTAATTGTAATTCGAAGTAATAAGAGTTCCATCTATCAAATTAGTATCCTAACCTGCGGGTTTTTTTTGCAAGTTATCATATTGAGTAATTACATATTGTTTTCATCTCTTTTTATTTGTGTTTGTGATTATTATGATTATTATTGCCATTACAAATTAACCTATCTATTTAGCTTTTACGATTATCTATGGCTAACCGTTCAGACAGTTTTAGCAAATTCATTTGTTAGGATTGACACTTAAAAAAAAAATACGATTAAATATAGTGATACGTGTGCATTTTTTGTGAAATATTTGACGGAAGTTCCTAAACTTCTGAAAAATTTATGGTCAAAATTTTATGTCTGGTGTTATTTTCTCGTATAACCATTGTTTCTTTTGTGAAGGACATTATTGTCCTTCACAAGCTGTTTTAATATTTACACGTACTACGTAGATCAATCATCATACTATGTTTGCAATAATCATTCTGAATTCCATTAACTGCAAGTTAAATTTTCTCGTTATACATCTTTCAAAATATTTGCAAATGTTTCTATTTTTGCAACAATGGTTCGGACCTGTGCGTTTGTTAAGGAGAGCTAGTTTCATTCTTTGCTTTTTCGGCTTTTAGTTTTAGTTTTTTAGGAGCGAGCTACGAAGTTGGTACTAGTACGGGGAACAAAACTGTAGATACCAGTCTAATATATAATGTATTTTTTAGAAAATAGGTTATACTATTTTATTAGTAGTAGGTTTATAAGCTTATAAAGTTTAATAGAATTGCTCATCTGCAAAATTTCAAATGAACAAAAACTTGGCTGCTGATTGACGTCCTTTTTCTCAATGATTTAAAGTTTAAATAACAATAGAATTATTCTTAAAAAAAGGATAAGGAGAGAATTAGACCATCATTTATTGGATTGAAAATAAAAAGACCAAAATATAACAATGTTGGATAAATAGCCCATTTATATTAAAACAAAATTTATTTTGATATATACGAAACAATATTAAAATAATAAAAAACCAAAACAAAAAGAAATAGAAGAAGAAAAAGAAGAAAAAAGAGGAGGTAATATTGAAAATTTAATTGTTTAAAAGAGCATTAGATTGTAAAAATGCTATGTATTTAAATATTTTTAAAAGTGTATTATTTGCTTATATTAAGAATTAAAATTGTGTTATTTAGTGCAATTTCTCAAAAAACAAGCAATAAAATTGTTAATACCAACTCTTGTGCAAGTTGTTATTTTCAATTGGTTTATTTTATTGTAAAATAATACATCACTAACTGAACCAGCAAGTTTTGTTATTTAATCAAGGAACTCTTACGATAAGAACTATGTTTTTACACTAAATGTAAGAATTGTTGTTTGATTATTAGATTAATTTTTTAACAGTTAGATCTATAAATAGTGTACAACATACACTATAAAATTGTTCACATTTATAGCTCCTACTGTTGAAAGATTAATCTAATGGCTCAAATAACACTTCCTATCGTTACCTACCTACCATAAGAATTCTAATACAATTAAGTTGACCCTGAAAGTTAGGGCATGTGATATTTTGTTTAGCTGTTGTCAATTTGGTTATCTTATTTGTTTATTTATTTATCTGAGGAGAAAGAATGAGGCTACACATTGAATTATGATGGGTACAGCAAGTACTTCGTGAAGTGAATCTATCAAATTAGGGACGCAGAGAGCGAACAATCATGCTTTGGGGTGGTTGGAAAAGCTTTTTTGTGCATGCTCTGATTAGTCCAAAGTTAGCAAATTGCAATGGCTTTGAGTACGAACAAGCCAGTTGCCTCTCTTTTTGGCTCGTCACCAATAGAAAACTCTCGGTTTCTTTGCACTCGCTTTCCTTTTTTTTTTTTTTTTTTTCCTATTCCCACCAACCAAAAGGAATTTAGAAATCATGAAGTTGCTTTAAAATTTCAATTCATTTCTTATCTCCTAAACCTAACTCATCTTTAAGCTAATTAACAATCAACTACAAATTCAAACCGTTATTAACCAAAACCATTTGCATTACTTTGATCTACTTATTTTTCTTTTCTTACTAAGATATATATATATATATATATATTTTTTTTTTTTTGAGAACTACTAAGATAATTTTAAGGTGCGCACTTGCTCTCACATGTAGAGTACAAATGCCCATACTGTCGCGGTAAGTTGGCTTAAATCTAATAAGACTAGTTTGGTGAAGAAAAGTGTCTTATTAGAGCTGTAGTACAATAACACTTGCTTTGGTTTTTGGTTGAAAGAAAAGTTGATTATCTAAATTTTGGGCTTGCTTTGTTTTTTTTTTTCCTTATGATCAGGCAAAAATAGAAAAATTACCAGAAGTATTTTATTAGGGATTAATTATAAAAATTCCCTCTAAATTATAGCCGTTATAACACTTTACTATTTAAATTTTAAAACGTAACATCCATTTTCCCTAACATATAAACTGTTAACAAAAATGGTCATTTGTTAGAATTTTAAAAGCAAATTGACAAATGATTATAAAGTTAAGGGTATTTTGGTACTTCTGGCTAAAAAAAAAATTAAAGCCATAATAAAAAATAGTTTTTATTTATGATTAAAAGCAAAATAAAAATAAAAATAAAACCATTATATCATTTGAATCTTTCTTTTTATATATATATATCAATATTTTCTTCAATATATTATTAAATTTTTTACAACCAAAAAGTATTTTGAAATTTTAAAAGTTACATATACTAGTAAAATGAAAAAGAATATAACACAAATATATTTAATATAACACAAATTTTTCAAAGTGAAATAAACTCTAATAGTATTGATAAATTTTCTTTAATATTTTTGAAGTTTTCATTAGCATTTATACATTTTAGAATTTTAAAATACTTTTTGAGCATAAAAAATAAAAATTTTAAAGAAAATTTCGGTATATATAAAAAAAAGATATCCATATAGTAGTATGTCTTTAATTTTTTTTGTTTTTAGTCATAAATAAAAGACTATTTTTATTATAATTTTAATTTTTTGGTTATTTTTATAACGAGGATTGTTAAAATACTCCTAATTTTAAAATTATTTTTCAATTTGCTGTTAAAATTCTAATAGACAAACCATTTTTGTTAATTTCATACTAAAGGGGATAGATATTATATTTTAAAATTCAAAAGGTAAAGTATTAAAAAATGTATAGTTCATGGGGGAATTTTTGTAAAAAGAAGACGTTAAGAAAAACACAACTAAATCCACCCAAATGCATTGGTTCTTAGCTAAGTGAGAGGTACGATCGGCACACTCTAGTAAGGTTGTGGTTGGTACCTATCAATTTCTCTTTTCTTTAGAAGTAAGAAAATGGTGATATGCTACCGAAATTAATTAAAAAAAAAAACAAGTATAAAGAAAGATTTAAAAGAAGAAAAATAGGAGCAACATCATACCAACGATAGAAAAAAAAAAAAAAAAAAAAAAAAGGTAATTCGGAGTTACTTAAGATAAGGAGCGAAAGATAATTACAAAATATAGAACCAAAAAAAAAAAAAGAAAGAACAAAAGGATAGTAACCGAGGGGAAGAAGAGGGTTTGGTGGGGAATAACGTTGGGAAGTGGTAGGTGAAGATTGTGGTTTTGCGAGGAGTGGTTGAGAACGCTTTCAACAATTTCATGACTACTTCCCCTCCTCTGCTTGACGCATAAGTCGGCATTTCCCTTTGTTTTGGCGCTTCTTTTAGTATGTGCTTTGCGTTCCGATTGCATCCCCCACGCGCAATGCATTCACGTCTTGGCCGCTTATTTATTGATTTTTTTTTAATTATTTAGTTTCCTTTTTTTTTTTTTTTTTTTCTAGTTAAGTGCTCCCCATATGCATATCCAATTATTTGTGTCCACTTATTACTTGATCAACCGAGATTTTATTTTATTTTACGGTAGAGTAAATAAACATTTGCCATGGACAGTTTTAAATGCTTATGTTTTTATCCAGTATCATTAAATTCCTATACTTAATAAGGCAAGAAAGAGTGACTTTTATTTTTTTTTTTAAATCTGAGCAAAAAAGAATGAAAAGTTCACGTTTTTTATACTTTATCATTTTTTATTGTCGTCTTCTTTTGATCTATGACACTCTGAATGGCATAAATTTGACATCTGAAGTTTGAGTTTGTGACACTTAAACCTTCCGTTGTCCAATAAATTTTTGATGATTCATGCACATAGAATGTGCATAACATGCAGCTAAGAAGTAATTGGAGACAAATTGCTTATGTTTAATGCTGAAACTAACATGATTATCCTAAACTTGAAGCTTAGGTAGGTTTCTTCCCCAAAGATGAAAAATGAGTTTTCTTTTTTTTTTTTTTCATGATTTAACTTGTTATTAGCATATCGCGTGCACTTCACATGCTTAGTTCGCCAAAAATTTAATTTTCGAGAGATGGAAGGATTGTTGGCCTCACAAATTGAAATTTCAGAGGCCAAATTTATGTCATTTAGAATGTCAGGGGGGCAAAGTGAAATGACGATAATTTTTTGGAGGGCAAAAAGGAAAATAACCCGAATGTTCATACCTATTGATAGATCCCAGAGGATTCAAGACAATTATTGAACTACTAAAACACCGGATATGATCTTGGTCCCATCAACCTCAGTGGAATGCATAAAAATGCGTCTAATCAGAAAATAATCAAGAAAAATTCAAAAGGAAATCACGTCATCAATAACCATTGTATTTCTGCGGAATCATAATGTAGATCAAAATCTGATCTTTCTATGAAGGAGTCAACTGAAGGACCTTATCATGATCATAAGACCTTTAAATTGAGAATTAAGTAATAATTACTTGATTCCTGATTTATCCTATATAAATTGCAAAAAAACAAAGTTAAGAGTAGTATGAATAGAGGGCTAGGCTTGTGAGGAAACCCTGAGTCATATTTTTAGCATAAACACTATTGTAATCTTCTTTTTCTAATAGTGAAGTACTTCTTCCTCAAGAAAACCCTAATGGATATATTCTGCAATTGAGGTAAATCATTGTAACTAAATTCCTAGCTTCTTGACGCTCCCCTCAAGTTGGTAGATAGATGTAAATCATTACCACCTTGCTAACTAGATGTTCAAAGCTAGGTCGCACAAGCCCTTTAGTCAAGGTATCCACCATCTACTAAGTAGTTGTAACAAAAGGCATGCAGGTCAATCTAGGTTCGAGCTTCTCCTTTATAAAATGACGATCAAGCTCCACATGCTTAGTTTTGTCATGTTGTATTAGATTATGAGCTACGCTAATAGTTTCCTTGTTATCATAGAATTGTTAGGATAGATGCCCATAAACCATGTGATGTTTCTAAAAGGACTTATTTATAAACAAATGAAGTGAATTTTTGTTTTATATATGCATGTATTTTGAATACTTAATGAATGTCATTAAAATTTTATAATTATCTATGTGGCCTTAAATATTGTATATAAGTGTTATATACAAAACAATAATATTTAAAAAATGATAATTAAAATGGTCAATATCATATAATTAATTATTCAATTAAAGTATGAAATCTTTAATTGAGCGCTACTTGTACATGTCATTTCTATTAAAAATGGAACGGTCTTATCCAAACCATTAATATAGTGTCATTAAATGAGTGCACTGACATCATGAGATTAAGTAGGACTGGGACATGATGTGACATGAACAACTACAAATTTTTGTTAGATATAGCAAGTACTATTCACATCGATCGATGGTCATATATAAGATGATCATAAATTTAAGTTATTAGTAGACTCCTATTTATAAATTTATATCTTTTAATTTTCTCGGTATGAATTTAAGAATCTAATCCTATCCCTTTGGAGGCATAATGAAGTAAGCACCTGGGAATATTAATATTACAAGATAGAATCTATTCCTTCTATGACAAAAAGTAGATAAATTTTACTATTGAATATTGAATGGGGTCTTGAATAATACGAGCGCTAAATTCATAATTAAGTTCATGAATTTATTAATAATTAGAGAATCAATAGCACTTGAGGATAAAAAAGTAATTATAGATGTTAATGATTTTACCTAGCTCTAAATATAAAATATATAAAATGGAGGTCTCTAATGTTTGAGTAAATGGACGTCTCTAATGTATGAGCAATTGTATCTATGAATTTTATTTTTTTTTTGAAAACAAACCATCATTCAACTAAAAATGGTACAAAAAAAAATGTTGCATAGCACCACCTGCTATAGGCACAAATGATCTTGGACAATGATTGGATCCACAAGTAAACATCGAATGAAGCATAAGACAAAAGATGGCATTGAGGCTAGGAGAGGAATGCCTTACTCAATATCTAAAATAGAGCTCTTTTATGGCTTGTTATGAGACTCCATTATAGTCGATAAATGATACAGACTCACCAAAATCAAACTACCGTAGTGAGGGTACATACAACCTAGTATAGATTCAATACTAGTTAGCTGCTGCCATATACAATGTTGTTAATCAATAGGTGTGAAAACCAAACCAAGAGCAGAGGTGGGGAAACCCTCTCCATTATTACAATAAAAAGCCTAACAACAAAAACACACATGGAAACATCAACAGCTTTATTTGACAAATACAAAAAGTAAAACCGAAGGGTACAACCTAGTTGACAACTATGAGGATTTTGATGATGATTTGTCACACGCTCTTAGAGGAGAGAGAAATCCATAACCATGCTCGTGAATAGAGTAGAAATCAAAGGAGAAACAAACCATTGACCGGTGACGACCACCACCACTACTCATTGCTCCCTGTTGTCGCCAGCTACTAATGGTGCCAGCCTAGGAGCCACCCCTTTAGCTAGAAATCCAAATCTACAAGAAAATAGGCTCTAAAGCACTATCAAACGACTAGTCCCCAAGGAAACAAGCAACCAAACCACCTCTACTAGCCCATCCGACCACCGTACAACACCATGCAGCTACAAGAAGCAAGGAATCTCCCTTAAGCCCAGCAAGCCTCCTCCCACCTGAGCACCAAACGTGCAACACATTCATCACCAAATAGGTCTTGTTCATCAAGTTTCCATATTAAAAACTTTCTAATTTTGAATAAATGTGATTTATTTAAAAAAAACTTAGACCTAGAAACAAATCAAATAAGGTAAGAAGTAGATTTTTTCTTTCCTTTTTCCTCAAATTGACGCCGCACACATATAAAGTATCTGCGTGTAGGTGGCATCAACTACAGATAAAGGAGGAAAATATTATCTTTTTATTTTAATTAAATAGTTGATGTATAGAATTGCAATAAAGGAATCTTCAAGAATTAAATGGGCCTCTCATACTCTATAAATAAAGGCCTCTTCTATTCATTCTACACACAATTAAGAGTATTGGTTAGAATAAAAAAATTCTACCAGAGAGTCTAATTGAAGGCTTGTAGAGAGAGAAAGATAGAAGAAGAAGTGTTCTTTATCCCAAGACTTGCTTTGTTCATATATTGAGATTTAAGGGTGAGTGAAGTAAAAAGAGTAATCATCAAAAAAACTTAATTCCTTCTACACCCATACATACGTCCATCCAATGCCCAGGACTAAGCGAGGAAGGCTTTAGTTTTATATAGAGAATAGTGAACTCTGGTTGAGAGGAATTCCAATCATATCACTTCAATCGCTAAACACAAATTATAAATATATATATAAATATTTATTAGGTGTTAAATTAATGTAATTTATAGCATATTTTATAAAAGTTTTATGAAAACTTTTGTTATATACATCTACACCTATGCCAAATTTCTACCTATTTTTGCTAAAATTGTTTTAGAAAACCAACAAGAACAACTTTATAGGATGTTCCACTGTTCTCCTCAATTATACTAACACTCGATTCAACCATAACATCAAACACATCCCTTTGTGCCATTGCTCGAAACTTAGCTTCAGTGATTAGTGAGTATTTTACTCACAAATCAAATATTTCTTAAGCTTAAATATTGTGAAAATCCTTAAGCAATTGTGTTGTTTTGATTTTTTGGTGTTTATTTGTATGAAAGAATTAAATTGGAGTAAGAGGGATTTTTAGCATCATTTTGTAGCGAAAAGAGGCCAAAACAGCACCTATTTGTGTAGCTAAGATAGAAGCTAGGCGCCATAGCCTCAAAATATGGCTGCAACCTTAGCAATTCAGCACTGCAGCACCCCTTTTAGGTGCTGCAATGCCTAGCTGAGCATGTGGCTGCATACTACTTTTTTTTATGGCTCTGCGAGCATGCTAACTTGTTCAATGCACTCAGCCGTGCGTCCCTCGTAATGGCAAGATTTGCCATTTTAAGCGACCCAATGGTTAGAAATCATCCATTTTGGAGCGCTATATATATCCTTTTAAGCCATAAATCCTAGTGTGGAGAATTTGCGGGAGAAACCCGTGAGTGAGAGCCAAAATTCCAAGGAGAAAAAAAGCTTAAAGTTGAAGATTCTTAAAGGATTTTAGTGGATTCTTAGAGGATTCAAGACTTGAACTTGATATCCACAAAGAGTTTCTTCTTCCTTTCTCTATACCTAAATCTTGATTGAAATTTGTATTTGCATTTGTGTGTTAAACATATTTATTTTAATGGATTTCATGAAGAAACTAGTAATAGATTTGTCTATGTTTGCTTAAATTGTCTATTCTAAGGCTTGATATAGTTTGATTTGGATTATTTTGTTAACTGTTAATGTAATTTCCTTTTCAATTTTTTTATGTTTCTCTATACTTAATGCTTTTAATTTGTTTGGCCAACGAATGAGTTGATTTGATTTATGAATTTAATGCTTAAGAGAGATTGACTCATTTATCATTACTTCGAAAGCATAGTGTTTGTTATTTTTGAGAACCAAGAGTGCCTAGAACATCAAAGGAACTAATTTAAGGGTTAAGCTTAATGAATGTATAGGTAAACAAGTTAGATAGGGATATCAATTTGGGTATTTATGCATATCACCCTATTTGATGCTAGGGAGAGGTAATGAAGTATACTTAGGGCCCTAGATTAATGTTTTGGATGGAGTGAAGTTTGTAACTTCGTAATCATGAAATAGGAAGAGCATAGCAAGAATTAAGCTGATCAAGTCCCTAGACACATTATCACATAGATTATCTATATTGTAAATTATTTCTTTTGTTTATGGTTTATTTGAATAGTCTTATGAGTCTTATTTTCCTTGGATTTAGTTTACTTTAAATTTTGATTACCTAAATAAAACTCAATAATTGTAGTTGTGGTAATTAATGAGTTTTTAGACTTCAATTCTTGTGGGAGATGACAACCCTTATCTCACCAATCTTATACTAAAACTTGACCCTATGCACTTGCGAGTATTAGGCGAAGCCTTTAACATTTAGCATTGCTTCTTGCTACAATTGTTTGCTTTTTGCTTCTCCAAGTAACCAAATTACCCTAATATGTATCTGTATAAATGTTAGTGTTCTTGAAAAAGAATCCTTTCCTAAGAGTCGCCTTCAAGTACCTTAGAATTTGATAAACTACCTCTAAATGTTCTTCATGAGGAGTGTGCATAAAATGCTTTACCAAACTAACTAGAAAGGCAATATCAGGATGAGTGTGAGATAAGTACATCAATTTTCCAACAAGTCATTAGTACCTTCAAGCATCCATAGGAGCTTTCTTTCCTTCTCCTCCATGTTGGAAAATGAGTACACAGTGAAATTTTAAAAATTTTAAAATAAAACTATTTCCATAAAGAGTTAGACAAGCTACATATGATAAGTTAATAATAGATTTTTTGTACCTTGTAAAATTGGCATCGTACATCAGATATTAAAATTGATTTACAAAATTGTTTTTGAGAATCACGTCCGATAGAGCCTTAACCAACTAGTCTTTTTTACTATTCTTTTTTCCATATACAGACTATGAGTGGGCTCACATCGTTCAATTCTCCTCTAGGTAACCTTCCCCCACAATCATAAGAGGACAATAAGAATTACTATTTTAGATGTTGAACAATAGTTCTCTAAAGTAATAGAATTTCTCTCTTTAGAAATCTCCCTCTAAACCTCTCAAATGACTTCACTTAATAATAAAAAAACAATAGAAAAACGTTTCCTATTTATAGTGGTCAGATGGAGACTTATTCTTATTAGATTAGGCTTCAAAATTCGAGTTTGAATCAAATTTGTTACAAAAACACGTGAGCCATGGATCGCTAACCTGGCAAGCGTGGTCGATCGCGCCCTGTGTAGGACGGTTGACCACCTAGTCGTGGCTGATCCATGTCACACACTTTCCAGCTTTGAGAATTATCTAATCGACCTAATTTAAATCGATTAGATAAATACTAATTTCTTTGACCCATATATCCTTCATAAAAGCCTTAGTTTTAGTTCAAATAACCCATAATAGAAGTTATCTGATTAAAACAGTCATATCTAGATAATCTTATATTCAAATAAAATATATTTAAACAATTCAACATGTTTACTTAAATTAATTTATATAATTAATTCAACCAATAAACTAACATAAATTATTAAAATCCAACCAGTCAAATTTTAGCCGATCTTAAGAAATGACTTAAGTTACCAATATGTTAGAAAAACACCCCAGACCATTACAGGAAAATTTGTGAGCTAGCAAAGTGAACCCATTAGACATATATCAATCTTTTATAATTATAAAATAATATATCCCCAATATATATATTTAATAATTATCAACTCTAAAGCTATTCCACTAAAAATTTAAAGTTGCACTCTCAAACAATATATAAATTATGAAACTCCAATGTTAATCATCCATGACATGTTGTAATGTGTAAAATCCTCATAGGATATCCATAATCGGCTTAAGGATAAATTTTGTTTTACCTTTCTTATGATATTTGTTTTATAGTCCATTATTTCACTATTGGAATACTTACAATTTATAACCAATATAAATAGTATACCATTCGATTACACATATGTATCCAAATGGTTGAATGCTCTAGTTTTTAATTATGGAATAATGCCTATAAAGAATATTATTAACTCTATAAAAAAGCTACAGATTCCATGTCTATGAATAATGAGTCTTTGTCATTGAAGGGTTATGTCTCTAACGTACCAGTATGTGTACCTTCAATCAATTTAGGATGCTACCTTTTGGTACGTCAAAAGAAACAAGTCAAGAATACAAACCCAATGATTCAGTCTAGCACTAATATATAACATATGATTGTCTAAAGTGAATTGATTTATTCAAATAAAATTATTAATTAAATCAATTAATCTTTAGTCTTGATCCAATATGTAATCATCAATGACAATATACTAATGTTTCCACTCACGGAGTCCCACTCCAACGACGAAGACAAGGCATTTCCCATTAGAGATATAAACAACATAACAATCTTAACATTAATAAAGTGCCTAATTTTATTTACTTGATTGTGGACCTTTTATATTTAGACTATCACCTTAAGATTCATGTCTTTCATATAATTTGTCTATAATATGCACAATCTTAAAACTAGTTTTAGAATAACGTCTCAAACTTTTATTTGGTTGTCATACATTCAATGTAAATAAACATAACAAGGACATGTTTGATATATATAAAATTAATAAACTCCTTATTGATTAAATGTCTTAAAAATAAATACACCATTTAATCCTTAGGGCACCTAATCTAACATTCCAAAGAACATTGGGATCAGTTGGAGTATCTACAAGTCTAGAACCACTATTACTTTTCTTCCTTGAGAGAAGTAAAATGTACTTCTGTTGAGACCCAACAATAACTTTTTTTGATTATGCAACTTGCATGCCTAGGAAATACCCAAACTCTCCAAGGTCCTTGTCTCAAAATCCGAGACTAACTTATCTTTTAGCTCGTTCATCTCTGCCATGTCATTTCCTATGAAAATAATGTCATCATAAAAACTATAAAAACTGCAACTTTACCTTCTACTGAGACCTTTATCAACATGGTATGATTTGTTTGCCCCTAGGAATACCCTTGCCTTTTGGCCAACCTTGTAAACTCATTAAACCAAGCTCTTAGAGACTACTTCAAACCGTACAAGGACTTTTTTCAATTCACACACTTTGCATCCAAATTTCCTCTTGAATCTAGAAACAGCTTCCATGTGCACTTCTTTATCTAAATCACCATTCAAGATGACATTCTTCACATCAAGTTGCTGTAGAGGCCAATCTAGATTAATTACAAGTGATGAAAGGATTCTCATTGTATTTAACTTTGCAACAAGAGCAGAAGTCTCTAAATAGTGAGAAAATTGCAATATTGTACCGTGAATTATATGTTTAGATGCAAACTGCACTCTTACTTTTGATTGTAGCAAATTACACCCTAAATTTGAAAATTAGTAGCAATTAAGGTCCAACAACTGACAGGTGTTAACAGATGGTTGGTATGGAACACAGGAAATGCTCGTGACCAAGTTTGTAAGGCTAGAGATCGTCATTTTGAAAAAAAATACTAGCTTCAAACAAGGTTTGAAAGGAAAAAGTTTTAGTGCCCAAAAAGTGGGTCTCTTTTTTGTCTTCTAAAATAAGCTTTTCTAAAAAAAGGGGAGAGAGAGAGAGAGAAATGAAGGAGACGAAGAACAAGAGATTCACCTGCTCTGTATTAGTGATTCAATCGTTGCATGTCATCAACCATCTAAAAAACAAAGAAAAAGAGATATGGTTGTTCTTCATTAGCCTCCAGACAAGGGCTCCATGTATCGTAACTTTTTTTTGGATTTTTCTCATTTATTTTCATGGATTTTAATTGTAATTTGTGACAGATATTTCTACTATGTTTGAGTGATTTGATGTTCTTTTGTTGTTTATATTCTATTTGTATTTGATAGCTTATAAATGATAAAATATCAGTGTTTTTTTGTCTACTTTTCTTCTTCTTCCTTCTTTTTTCATTTTATTGTTCGTATTTTGACAACCTGTGTATTTCATATTTTCTTTGTTGGTTGGTTATATTATTTTTTTTTTATCTTTTTTCTATGTATTTTGGTGAATGATGGAGTATAAGGGCAAAATATTAGGGTTTTTTTCATTTTACCATTTGTTGAATGAAAGCTTTTGTATCTGATTTTTTTGTTGCTTGAATGAAAGTTTTAGTCTTATAGTTTGTAGTCAGAGTTTTCACTTTTTTATTATTTTTATTTTTCATGTTTTATATTCATTGTCCTTTATTTTTCTACAACACATGATGGAGATTCATTTACTGCTAGGAACTTTCATGTGTGGGTTATATTTACTGGGAGGTGAAATGAGGTGTAAAGATGGAAAAATTACTTATTTTGATTGGTGTAGCCCTGATTATACGAGTTTAATTGAGTTAGATGATTAGGCTAAAATATTAGGAAACGAGCTTCCGGTCCACTATTACTACAAGCCTGTTGGTGGTGGATCAATGCTTGGCTTTAAACCGTTAAAAAAATGATATGGAAGTTCTGGATATGGCATTTGGAAGAGGGAATAAAGGATAGTAGACATGTTTATGCATGTTGATTTAACTCTACTTGCTGTAGATTATAGCCAAACCACAAAGAACACAATACTGCTCATGAAGTGGAAGTTATGAGCAAGGATGAAGTTGGGTCTAACGATGAGGCTCAACATGCAGCGATAGGTTACGATGAGCCTCATAATGAGGGGAAGAATGTGGACAATAGTTTACATGATGTGGAGATTGAGGAGGAAAACTCTGACTTAGAGGACTCTAATTTTGAGCAATCAGAAGAAGAACAAGACTACTTAGGAAAAACTACTAAGCCAAGACATGGGAAAGGTCTAGGTAGTTCTAAGGATGGAGGAGACGATTATGGATTGAATGATGACTGGTCCAAAAATAAGATTAATAGTAGTTGTGAATCTGATCAAGAAGTTAGTTTAGCTTGATTTTTTTTAAAAAAAAAAAAAGCGTGAAGAGTTCAATACTAAAAAAGGTTATTAATGCCCAAATTTCGATGGTGGTATAATGTTTCCAACTGTTGCATCTTTTAGGAAAGCTACAAGAGAGTACGGCATTGCATAGAAGAGAGCAATTAAGTTTTTGAAAAATAATATTGACAAGATTCTAGTTGGGTGCCAAAAGTGATGCCCTTGGCAAGTGTATGCTTCTTTTGGTAATGAAAAGGAGGAGTTTGTGGTAAAGACATACAATCTAGAGCATACTTGTGCAAGAGCTTTTAGTAACCAGTATGTTACTTCTGCTTGCAAGCTAACAAATATGAAGGCCATTGGGATCTTGATCTAGAATGGAAGAAGGTTGGGTTTTTTAAACAAGTGAGGACTGATACAGGTATGGATGTAAGCAACTAGAAATTTTACAGGTTTACGTTCCAAGCTTTGAAAGATATAAGGGGTTCACCCAAGCGGCAATATGGTAGGTTATGTGATTATTGTACAGCCTTAAAAGAATCTAATCTAGGTAGCACTATGTTGATTAAGTGCAAGTCTACCACTAGTAAACCTATTTTTCAAAGATTATATATAGGCCTAGATGCTTGTAAGAAAGGGCTTGTAAGAAAGGTTGGTTAGTAGGGTGTTGATAAGTGCTTAATTCAATAAAGTTTCTAATTAATTGTGGTTTTTGGTGTTTTGTAGGTATTTCAATATAATAAGTTAAAAATGGATGAAAAGAGCTAAAATTTGGAGTTTCAAATTACATTCGTTCAATTTGGAGATCAGCCAGGGGCTAGAGAGAGAATGTTAGGAATTTATAGGGTGAAATCAACAAATTCAGTAAAAACCAAGGCCCGCCCTCATGAGAAAATGTCCCGTGGCTGTGCCATAGTACAGAGAGCAAGTAGGGCCGCCCCAAATTACCTTGCAGCCATGCCAAACCCCTATAAGACATGACCACAAGCCATAAACGGTGCCCCTATGCTAAAGAATCTGTGTAGGCTTGATTTAAAAAAAAAAGCACACGGTCACACCAAAAGCTCCCTGCCCCCACGCCAGTTCGACCTATAGTATACAAGAAATTCCACCTTTTGTGGCTGTGTGGATTGAAGTTCGCCCCATGCGTGCTTGGATTTTGGCTCTGTTTTTAGGTTAATTTGCAGCCAAGTTACCTCTTTTCAATACTAAAAAACCAATCATATAAATACCACCTTAGAGACACAAAACATATCAGCTTTTATCAGCCTTTCATTAGTTTTATTAGTTTTAGGAGATGAATAAAAAGAGGAAGAAAAAGAAAAGAGGTTCTGATGGTGGTTTAAAGAATTTCATCCGCATTGAGAATTTTTCAATACCATAATCGTTCTTTTCTTTATTCCTTCTTTATTTTCATTTTCAATTATGTTATTTTAGTTTTTTTTTTTTGTTGAAGGAAATTTAAAAACCTTAGACATAATTTTATGATTAATTTATATAATTATTTTTTAATTTTCCAATTGAGATTGTTTATGTTCATCTATAATTAATGTTCATGATTATTTTATTGTTTTGTTTAGGCAGCCAACAAAATAAGAGTTGAGAATATTCTATTCTTGATTCGTAATTGCCTTGTTATTCTAATCATTATTAATGAATTGTACTCATTGATTATGGTCAAGTTTTCGTATGATTGCATATGGAACATAACCTAGGTTAAATAATATGAGCTTGTGTGATTGTTGCCTTGATCAACCTATTTTTCTCATCTTTATACTTCTATTAGATTAAATCTAGAGAGCTTGTTCTAGGTTGTTTAATAGAAGGGCTTTAGTAGGGCGCTTGTTTTATTCAATCTACTTTGTAAGAAAAAATTGGGATAACAGAGCAAGTAGTCATCTACGGTTAGTAGTTTCGATAGTTAATTGGGAATAATTTTGTAATTAATTATATGGTTATTGTTTAGTGGTAACAAATGATCCTTTAGCCAAGGTTTTCATCATTGCTTTATTTTACTTTATTTTCATGCGTTTTCTTTTATTTCGTAATTTAGTTTAAATCAAGAATCCCTGCCATTTATTTAATTTTATTGTGTCTTAGGTTTAGAGAATAACTAATTAATTAGACTCAATGCTCTGCAGGAACGGTTCTTACTCACCACTACATTAATTAACGAGACAATTTAGGCAAGGTTAATTTGATGCTTCCCTTGAGCCTACCAAATTTTGACGCTGGTCATCGAGGATTGTTATCTAATTAATTGGTTTTTTGTCTTTGTTTTTGTTTATGTTAGTTTTAATTAATTTTTTTTTGTGCTTTTAATTTTTGTTTTTGTGTCTATTAATTATGTGGTACTTTAAGGTGTTACATCGATGGGACTTCACTAGTTTTGCCTAATGAGACTCGAAGCCGTTCTTTCATGCTTGGCAGAGATACAAGGATTTGCTCATTTGGTTTTCATATCCTTGGTTCTCATAGGAGTGGCAACTTCAAATCTTTCTCGACGGCTTATGTGTGACAACAAGACATTGGGTTGAAAGAGGTAATGGCGCCATCTCTTTCTACCAACAATCTGTGGATGAAGCCTACTTCATGTTGGAAGACATGGCTGAGTATGATCATTGGAGTTGGAATTGTTCAAGGACCAACCAAGGTTGGGAGGACGATTACTATAATTTGAAGCCATGGGTTGACACTCAAATCTTATGATATGGGGTTACAAACCATCAATGGAAGAGCCTTAGTAGACTAACCACCTATATGTACATCTGTTGAAGACCAAGTGAGGGTCTTGGCTACTAACACGTTACAATTTCAAGAGGAAAGGACAGTTAGCCTTGACAATTTGCAAAGTCATATCAATCAATTGGCTAGCAATATAAGTAGGTTAGAGAAACAAGGTATTAGTCAAATAGTAGAAAATATAATGTGCCATAAGGATCACGATGACTTAAACAGCTTCAATTAGGAGAGTAATTTGCCTAACATGGGAGCTTTATAGGAATTTAAGCCTCTAGAGGTAATCAAGCCTCAAGATGTTCACCTAGGGACCTTTGACAGTGTTTTAGCTCAATACTTAGACTTTCATGTGATTAAAGATGATTTACATCTTCTAAGTCACGAGAAGTCCATCTAGAGCCAAGAGTTCTATGAAGATCAAAATTCAACCATAGTATTGGAAGAAGTCCTTCATGAAACCAAATCACAAGCCTCGTTGGAAGATGAAGTAGCATATGAGACCATTTATTTAATGTCATCGACGGTCATAACATAAACACTACCAACGGATCCTTACTTCTCATTGTCGCCACTTTCACCATATTCACCCTTCATGAGCTAAAGCTAGAATTGGAATTCTCTTCCTAAGCATATTTAACAAAATGAAGTCAAGTTGGTGCAACGGATCCTTGCTTTTTGATGCTGCTTTTTGGGATGCAACCCAACGCTATATGTTTTAGCTCAATACTTAGACTCTTGACTGATTAAAAATGATTTATGTCTTCTAAGTCACCAGAAGTCCATCTAGAACCAAGAGTTCTATGAAGATCAAGTTTCAAGCATAGTATTTGGGCAAAGCCGTTAGAAGAGTTATGCTGATAAAAGAAGAAGACCCTTAGAATTCGCTATAGGTGAATTTGTATTCTTGAAGGTTGCACCAATAAAAGGAGTCATGAGATTTGGTAAGAAAGGCAAGTTGAGCCCAAGATTCATCGGCCCTTATGATATTGTGAAGCGGATAGGCAAGGTGGCTTATCAGCTGAGATTGCCTTCAGAAATGTCAGCAATGCATGATGTGTTCCATGTTTCTATGCTTAAGAAATATGTTCCAGACCCTACGCATATGATACGAGATGACTTAAGTTATGAAGAAAAGCCAGTGGAGATACTTAATCGGAAAACCAAGACCTTGAGGAATAATGAAATTTCGTTGGTCATGGTTCTATGGCGAAATCACCAAGTAGAAGAAGCTACATGGGAATGTGAAGATGACATGAGAACTAAGTATCCGCAACTGTTCTGAGTTTCGAGGATGAAACTCTTATAAGGTGAGGAGAATTATAACACCCGTCGATTTTCATGTAACGGATTATGTCATGTTAGTGACGACGTTAAGTATTTTTCCTTATTGATTTATGATATTATGTCACTAACCATTTTATTCTAAGTGTTATGACAGGTGACGGTCACGTGGAATTGATGTGCTCAAAGTGTTCATGTTATTTATGTTGTATGTTTAATTATAATTTTGTAATAAATTAATGTTTTGGTAAACTTTAGTGTATAAGGCATTTTGGCAGGCCAAACCTTCAAGTTCGGTAGGCCGAATTATCCTTCACTAAGCGGCAGGCCGATGGAACTTCATCGGCAGGCCGGACCTCAAACCTTCGGTAGGCCGAAGACTGCTAACGAGCAATCAGCAGAAATCACCCAAAAATTTATGAAAATGATGATTATGTGATTGGATGATGATTGTTGATTGATTGGCATATTTTAGGATTAATTTCCTCATTTAAGGAAATGAAATGTTTGACTTTGGATTGATTGGATTTAATTGATTAGGTTTCCTATTTTTGAAAGCTTGAAATATGGTAAGTGAGACAAAATTGGTTGACTTTCCCCTAATCCCCTCCATTCCTCACGTGATTGACCTCAATCTCAGTCAGAAAATTCTGATATTTTGGGGGAGATTATCATTTCTTTACGCCATTCTCATTTTTCACGTAAACGTTTTTTTTCTCTCTCTCTCTATTTTCTTAGAAACACTCCCTCTCTTTCCTCATGTTTTTCTTCTCTCCTTCTTCTCTTTATTTTTCCTGAGAATATTTGTTAGAAATATTGAAATTTCGTTGGGGTAAATTCAAAGAAGCTTTGGAAAATTTGTTTAAGGTAAGAACTCTTTCTTTCAGTGTTCCTGAAATGTATATTTTTCTCCTCAATCCAACAGCTATAACTTTGTCTAGGAATTTCCGTTTGCTCTAAAATTTTAATATGATGTTCATATATGTGTTATGTGATTTCCTCCAAGTTTTACGTTATTTTGATTTTTCTACATTAAGATACGAATTTTCTACTCTCTGCCACTCACAGTAAAATGTTGCTGTTTGGTTGTGATGCACAAAAAAAAAATATGGGTGATGTTCTTAATGCAAATGAGTGTTATTTTGCACGAAATTTGGCAGATATGTTCATGTATATGTTATGTTATGGACTGGAAAGTTTGGTGATGATTTGATGAAAATTTTATGTGTTATTAAATTTTCATTAAGACTAGGTTTAGAAACTGCTCTTTCAGTAAAATTGTTGGACTCTTTGTGGTGTGATGATTTTTGTATGATTAAATGATTATATTGGTGTTGAGAATTTTTGTGGTATTATAATGAATGATAATATGTTGTTATGTAAATCTTAGGGGTCATAGTAATTTTATTTTAAATATTGGAATATGAAAAAAAATGTATACAACTCGCTGCCTATATGTTGAAGGTTATTTTTGTTCACATCTTTCACTGCATGTTTTGGATTGTATGGAATTTATTTTAAGGTGATTTTTGAATATGTTATAGTTCTGGGTGTCTATTACATGCAAGATTTTTGTGGAATTATTTTAGGATATGGATAATTCATTTTAAGGATGTAAGTATGGACTGCTCACTGTTATTATTATTGCTGACAGATTTTGAATTGAATGTTGCATGACTTATTTTGGATGATAAATGAAATTTTATGACTAAAGAAAAATCATGGTGGTAGCTTTATATGTTAACTTTGGTTCCTGCCAAGTTTGGTGCCTAGATTGTGTGTGAATATTGAGTTTTTGAATTGAGAATTCATGAAGGTTAGAAAATGTTTGTGTTGATAGTTTTGTTCTAATGATTTATGGATAATGAAACATGTTATAAATTTATGTTTCAAGAGATGAATGTATGTGTGATGATATATGGTAATGGATGTTATGTTGTGGTGATTAATTCGTTAAATATATATGTTAATTGCCATTTTTTTTATGAATGTATGACATGAACACAATATGAAGTGAGCACATTGAGACCGCGGCGTCGTCACCTACAAATTAAGGTTAAGTAAGCTACACAAGTAAGTACATTCTCACCTGCAACATGATGTGGTTTATGAAAAGTTTGAAATCTATGATCATGATGGTTTATAATGATTTACATGATGGTTTACATTATGTTTTATTATAAAAGTTTGATGTTTAAAGTTATGCATGTTTTGATGATGATGTCTTTCAAAACATATAAGTTTACATTTATGTATATATTTATGTATCACCTAATTAAGTGTTGCATACCATGTTTATGTTATGTTATGATGTCATGTTTGGTTTAGGATTAGCTACCCTTCTCCTCTCATGACGGCGCACCTATATTGATGTTTATGATGCAACACTTAGGCCCTTAAGATAAAATGAATTAAATTTTAATATGGACATAATAATGAAAGATATGTTCCTTATGAAATTTGTGCCTAGTGCACTATTATGATGATGATGATGATGTTCATAAAACGTTTTAAGTTGTGAGATATAAATGTACTTACTAAGCATTAGCTTAATCAATTTTATATCATGTTGCAGATAAGGGTAAGAAGATGATGGAATATGAGGAGGACAAGGAAAGGCGTGTGAACTAAGCAAGATGAATTGTAAATAGAAGAACGCCCAAGAAGGAAGTTTTAATGATAAATACTATGCTTTATAATTTGAACCATGTTTTATTTCATTTGAGTATGTTATTTGATGAAATTTAAAGATTTAAACTATGACATTTTAACTTTAAAGTTTAATCATATATCTTCCGCTTTTAAATTATTGAGTTTGTTTTTAAGAAAAAGAATTTGTTTGTCTCGATCGGCCTGCCGACCATTACTGGTCGGTCTACCGATGTATGGATCGGCCTACCGATTACCCAGTACCGACCTACCGATCTTATAAATTTTGAAATCCTATTTTTTACAGAGCCTCGGGCGGCCTGTCGATGGCTGATCATCGGCCTGCTGATCTAGTTCGGCCTGCCGAAGCCTTAAGTTCAGCCTGCCGAACCATGAAAGAAGATTTTCTTTTAAGATGTTTCAAAAAGTTAATTTGATTTACTATGGTATTGGTAAACTATTTAAAGGATGTTTATGAGTAAGTAATATAAAAAAAAATGCATGCATGGATCCTGGGTTATGTTTTCAAATTATGTTTTTAATCAAATAGTTTATCTTAAATAATGGTTAAAAGAATGAATGTAACGACATCTGTGACATCCGTTAGGGGGCGCTACATGACTCATCTAATACCATTAAATTAAGGAGAACAAGTCTTATCATAAAGCATGAAATTTGTGGCAAATGAGGCTATAATAGGAAAGGTTGCCTATCAAAGAGAGACAAAGATTGTATAGCTCCATCTAACACCGTGGTAACTAAGCTCCCAGTATTAGAATGATCAACTATTCCTAATTTCAATTTATATCTCGTATGGATTTTAAGCATCGCTTTTGCTGGTTTAGAGACGTCAAATTGAAGCTAGTAACAAGCAACCCCAACATCAAGCATGAGGCCAATGCAAAAGCAGCCGAATGAGAAGACACCACAAGCATGAGGCCAAGGATTTGGAGCTGGAATCTTTTTAAGCTATGAAGTATATTTTGCACAAAACCAGATGTTATTATGTGTATATACATACTTTTGGTATATTTTATGTAGGAAACATGAAAACTCAAAACATTTACTCTTCTAATTGTACAATCTTGTAAATCATGACTGTTGGGAGTCCAAATCTCTTTTTTGTACACTCTTGTAAAGCCTTGAATTTGAGGCAAATTATTGTTGAAGGATGGAACCAAATCAACCCAGCAGAAAGAAGAAGAAAAAAAATAATAGGGGGGCAGTGGCTAGGCGCCGCGGCACCCGCCTGAGGTTCAAACCAATGCTGCGGCATCGGTTTTGAGCGTCGTGGCACCCAGAGTTTGTGTTTTTGTGATTTTCCTGTGTAAAAGTTGTGTTCTAAAGGCCCAAAAAGGGGAAACTACTAGGGTTTCTCATTAGTTGCTATTTTTCTCTTCTTTGGTGTGTAAATAGACATAAGGTGGCTAGGGTTGAGTGTGTGACTTGGTGTGAGTGGCATTATTTTGTGTGAGGCATTATTTTGTGAGGTTGTCCCACAGTGGGTGCTAGGTAGAAGAGAGATTTGAGAAACACTATTGAGAGTGTGTGATAAATTTCTCTTGTAATCTGTAATCTCCTTCATCATAGTGGAATCTGCAGCGGCAGAAACAGGACGTAGTCTCAAATTTGGACAAACCTGTATAAAAATTTGGTGTCTCTCTTTTCTTCTTTTCTCCAATTTCTTTTCTACAATTATTCGTTCTTGCGATCCTTAGATTTAGGAGGTGCCTAATTCCCCAACAACTGGTATCAGAGCGGAGGTTTGGATCAAGAACGATGACGGGAGTAGAATGTTTGGCAGCCGGTATCACCAAATTTGATGGTTCGGATTTTTCCTATAGGAGGATGCAAGTGGAAGACTACCTCTATAGCAGGAGACTGCACTTGCCCTTGGGTAATAAGTCCAAAGGCATGAATGATGAGGAGTGGAATCTCCTTGATAGATAGGTGCTGGGTGTGATCCGTTTAACCCTGTCAAAGAACGTGGCCCACAATGTTGCGAAGGAGAATACTACAGCAAGGATGATGAAGGCTTTGTCAGACATGTATAAAAAGCCTTCGGCCATTAATAAGGTACACCTCATGAAGAAGCTCTTTAATTTAAAAATGCCTGAAGGTGCATTGGTAGTAGAGCATCTGAATAATTTCAACACCGTTTTGAACCAATTGGTCTCGGTAGAGATTAAATTTGATGATGAAATCAATGCCCTAATCCTTTTGGCCTTGTTACCGAATAGTTGGGAACCCATGAGGGTGGCCATTACCAATTCAATTGGGAATGAAAAAATGAAGTTTGTTGATGTCAAAAACTCTATTCTAGCAGGAGAAGTTCACAAGAAGGATTCAGGTGAAGCCTCTACGTCGAACTCGGCCCTTAATGTTGATAATAGGGGCAGGAAACTTGAGAGGCATTCCAATAGGGATAATGGCAAGAGAGGCAAGTCGAGGAATGGGAGAAGCAAGTCGAGGAACGGTAGGAATGTGGAGTGTTGGAATTGTGGAAGGACTAGCCACTTGAAAAAGAATTGCAGGGCTCCAAGGAAGAATGAAGACAAGAACAATGACGCTGCAAATGCCGCTACTGAAGAGGCACAGGATGCCTTACTTTTGTCTATCAACAATTCCTTTGACTCTTGGGTGATAGATTCAGGAGCATCATTCCACACCATTGCACACCGTTATGTACTGGAAATCATGGTAAGGTTTACCTTGGAGATGGTGAACCTTTGGACATTGTTGGCATTGGAGATGTCAGTTTGAAAATGCCTAATGGGTCTGTGTGGAAGATTCAAAAGGTGAGACACGTACCCAATTTGATGCACAATTTGATTTCGGTAGGGTAACTGGATGACGAAGGACATAATGTGACCTTCAGTTGTGGAGGTTGGAAAGTCACTAAGGGAACGATGGTTGTTGCTCGAGGATGCAAGGCTGGAACTCTCTATATTAATTCTAGGTGCAAAGATACCATAGCAGTTCTGATTATGCTGCTAATACCAAGCTATGGCATCATAGGCTCAGTCACATGAGTGAAAAGGGAATGAAAGTGCTTCACTGTAAAGGAAAACTGTCGGGATTGAAAACTATTGATCACAGTTTGTGTGAAGTCTACATCTTTGGTAAACAGAAGAGAGTTGGTTTCTCAACAACATGTAGAGAGCCTAAGTCCAAGAAGTTGGAGCTAGTTCATATAGACGTATGGGGACCTTCGACGGTTACTTCCCTTGGTGGTGCTAATTATTATGTGACGTTTATTGATGACTCAAGCAGGAAGGTATGGGTTTACTTTTTGAAAAACAAATCTGATGTCTTTGATGCTTTCAAGAGATAGAGAGCCATGGTGGAGAACGAGACAGATTTGAAGGTGAAGTGCTTGTAGTCTGACAATGGGGGAGAGTACTTAGATGATGACTTCAAGCAGTACTGTGCTGAGAATGGAATAAAGATGGAGAAAACCATTCCAGGGAAACCATAGCAGAATGGTGTAGTTGAGAGGATGAATAGGACTCTAAATGAGTGTGCCAGAAGCATGAGGTTGCATGCGGGGCTGCCAAAGTCGTTTTGGGCTGAGGCAATTAATACAACAGCTCATCTAATCAACAGAAGTCCATTAACACCATTGAAGTTCAAGCTACCAGAAGAAGTCTGGAGCAGTAAAAAGGTTGATCTCTCTTACTTGAGAGTATTCAGGTGTGTTTCCTATGTTCATATTGATCCTGCTACTAGAAGTAAACTTAATGCCAAGCCAAAGAAGTGTTTTTTGGTTGACTATGGTGGACTTGAGTTTGGTTATCATTTTTGGGATGACCAAAATCAGAAGATTATCAGGAGCAAGGATGTGATCTTCAATTAAGGTGTTCTATATAAGGACAAAGATAGCAGTGACTCTAAAAGTTCAGGTTTTGAAAGTAAGAAGCTTGAGGTGATTCCATTGAAGGATCTTCCTGAAGAGGAGGTGCAAAATCCAAAGGTTGAAGATCAAAAGAATGTAGCTCCAGAAGGAAACCAGCCAGTCAGGAGATCTAGCAGGACTATCAGACCGCCGCAGAGATACTCCCCTTTTCTACATTACATCCTGTTGACCGACAGAGGTGAACCGGAGAGTTATGATGAAGCTTTGCATGCTAAAGATTCAGTCAAGTGGGAGTTAGCCATGAGGGATAAGATGGATTCCTTAATGTCCAATCAGACATGGAAACTGGTAGAGCTACCATAAGGCAAAAAGGCCTTTCATAATAAATGGGTATACCAGATAAAAAATGAAAGTGATGGCAGCAAATGGTACAAGGCAAGGCTGGTGGTAAAAGGCTTTCAATAGAAAGAGGGCATCGACTTCAATGAGATTTTTTCTCCGGTGGTGAAATTAACCACGATCAGGATGGTACTTGCGCTAGTGGCAAATGAAGACTTGTTCTTGGAACAGTTGGATGTTAAGACAGCTTTTCTCCATGGTGATTTGGAGGAGGAGATCTACATGAAGCAACCACAAGGTTTCGAAGTACCGGGTAAGGAGAACTTGATGTGCAAACTTCAGAAGAGCTTGTATGGCCTTAAACAAGCTCCCAGGCAGTGGTACAAGAAGTTTGACGGTTTTATGTACAGCAATGGTTTTTAGAGATGTCAGGGAGATCACTGTTGTTATGTGAAGAATTTTGGTGACTCCTATATTATATTGTTGCTATATGTCAATGACATGCTGATAGCAGGAGGTTGCAAACAGGAGATTGATAAGCTGAAGAAGGAGCTGTCTAAGAAGTTTGCAATGAAGGATTTAGGTGCTGCAAGACAAATCCTTGGGATGAGAATAATGAGGAACAGTAATGGTCTAAAACTATCACAGGAAGAAAGTAGTAACATTTATGAAAATCTCAATTAGAATATTTAAATTGAGATTATATGATAAAAAGGAATTTCCAACTCTATATGATTATAAGGAATTCCTATACGATGCCAGTTCAGGTCAACATGTAACCAACAACACAACACCATGATTAAGAAATCATAAGCATAAAGTTTATATATGCAAGATTGATCTCAATTTTTTAAGAGATCACAACATATGAAAAGGATTTTCTAAGTCGTAAGAATTATTAAAAATTCAAGAATTCACGATGTCTTATATGTGCACAATAAATTACTTACCAGTGTAAATAACTGTGTGACATTTTATTACAATAATAATAATAATAATAATAAATTATTATTATTATTATCATCATCATCATAAAAACTTTAACGGAATTCACAAACATTGCATGAGCCTTTAAGGCAAATGCAAAATCACAAACAGATAAATTTCAATCTGTAAAGTGATTACAAAAAGTTTAAAAAGCATCTATAGATTGGATGTGGAGTCATAAATAGTATTTTATGAGGAACAGTTCGGGTTATACATGTAAAGCATGTAGTTGTGCTAAGTCCAGATTTTGAATTCAATTGACTTGCAAATAACTAATTTAATTAATGAAAATTTTTATAAATTACGACTATTATTTTTATAATAAAATTGGAAGTTTATGATATGAAAATTTTTAATGAGGAATACATATTCTAATTCACATTTTAAAGTTTTAAAATTTATGAAAGATTATTTAAAAAATGGATTTTAAGTTTTGGATCAAAGTTTTATATGCAAGATGTTATTCTTAGTGTGTGTGTGTGTGTATAATGTTGTGAAAATAATTAATCTTTGAATTTAGAAACAAAACCGTCAATGTTTTTCATTTATGAATAAAATAATGAAATTTAAAAAATAAGTTTAGAATGATGAAAATGATTTTATGTCAGTACATAGATATTAGTAAGTTCAGAATTCAGTAAGAAAATATTATTTAATTTCAAAAAGACCAAGAATTTTATAGTTTTAAAAGTACAATTTCAAAGTTACGGATCAAAAATTTGATCAACCCGACCACAACACAGTCTAGACATCAAATACCAGTGATAGTCTCTATAAATACAAGAAAATACAGCAAAAAGAAAAATTTCACTAGAAAATCAACCACATTTTCTCTACTTTCTTTCTCTACTCTCTCGCTCTCTCCTCTAGTTCAGTCGAAGAATTTGGTGTTGGTTTTTGACACCTCTGGAACCAATAGAAAGCTATCTTTGGGTTGAGTCCAACGGTGCCCACAACTCCACTAGAGGAAGTCATACTCGTTGATCAAAGTGGTGGAAAAACCAAAAATTTTTCAACGAGATATCTTCGTCGTCTAGCATCCGATCAACGAGATTCTTGTTCCTACATGATCACCATGATGAAAGGAACAAGTCCCACCCATGCTTACACCTCAACAGCTGTAGAAAACTCTGCTTGTGTAACCCCATCATCGCCGACGCTGTTGATTATGCCAACTTCGGCGATGATGATTCACTGCCTAGCCCAAAAACAATCAGAGTGAGACGGCGAGCTAGATGCCCCACCCAATTGCACCATAGCACCGCCATGCATCAAAGATTGATGAAGCCCGTCGCCGCTGTTGTGAGGAAATTCAACCTCGTCATTCTCAATGATGGTGCATCAAATTGATTGCACCAAAAGCTTCATAGTAGCATGATATAGGTTTCCCACCAGTCAATTTCTCAAAAGCATGGTGAGAAGGCGGAGATCCAAAACCGCCATGAACCGTTCCTACAAGGCACTTGGGACCGCCAATCCAGTTGATGGTGTGGTGCCCCACCACCACCATCATGTTCAAAGAAGCTCGAGGAACAAAAGGCACCATCCAATTTTAAGATCCCTTGGCTGGAGAGCCAAGATCGAGTTCGCATTTTTCCACCGCCGATGGCAACATGATAAGGATAGCTGAAGATTGAATCAAATGAAATAGATGTTGCCAATAATCTCATGAGGTCCAAAACAGCCAAGAACTAGAGTTATAACCCCAGGATATGCCCAGAGCTGCTGCCATGCACTGCCGTGTATGGTCGGGCTCTAGTGGGCCTCGGATTTCATGCTCTCGATCTCCGATCAATGATCTGAGGCCACCTCCTGACTTGTTTTGACGTCTTGAACGTGATGTTGCCCTCCGTTCAAGCTAATTCCACTCCGTTGAAAATCGTTTAGTATTAGTTGTATGCGGATTGATACGACTCAAACTGCAGTCACGGAGTCCAGAATGACATTTTCAGCAATTATAATTCTCCATGAAGTATTCCTAGTCGTCCATGCTTACTCAAGGACCACTGTCAAGGATGCTTCATAGACTGTAAATACAATGAGAAACAACTAGACCCGCTCAGCTCAGAGTCTAAGTAAGTAAGAATCTTGCCTATAGTCTAAATAGTTTTAAATAAATTATTTTTATATTTTTCCATAAAAATTTATAAAAATGCATGATTAGTGATTTGTTACACCGTTATATTATGATGTATTGTTATGTTATGATATTATGATTTATTATGTTATGTCATGCCATGTCATGTTATGTTGTGATTATGTTATGATTAATATGTGATGTATGAAATATTTAAATCATATTGTTTAGTCACCTTCAAGTTAAGCATGATTACGATTTACGTAATTGTGATGCTATGTAGTAATATGCTATACTGCATACACACAATAAAATAAGTAAAATTAATAAGACATGTTAAGGGGGTTGTACCAACCTCCTGACCTATGTGGAGGCTTCAACATTACAGTTTATGATTTCGGCGTCGTTAGGGACTTCGCAAACTCTAACTTCCCGAAGATCACGGGTAACCGGTACGATCACCTGGGCCCAATTAGTAAGATAAGTTATGGCTTATACAATTAAGCATAAAATAAGTTGATAAGCAAGCAAAAAATATTCATGTATTTTTATTAAAAATGATTTTTAATTATTCTACAATTTTAGTATTTTATGTTAAAGTATGTTTAAGTTTACGATTATATAGTTAAGTAACAGCCACATAGATAGGGTCATTACATTATTTATACCCACCTAATGCCGGAATGGATCAATGTTTGCCGCCTTTCACAACTTCTTTTATTCAATGCCACGACTGCAACTGTAAAAAATAAATAAATAAATAAAATTTCACTATTTCGCCCTCATTTTAGATTTTGAATTAATACTGTAGATACTGTGTACTAGTTAGGATATATTTGTAATACCAAATATAGTGTAATGTTATGACAGTAACATCCTCCACAAATATTTTTTTTGTGGCATAAGTCAATCCAAATTTTATTTTTTTGTGGCATTTGTATAAAGATCCCAACTTTCAATTTATGTCTGGCCCAAATTAAATAGAAAATTAAAATTTTTGTGTAAGGAAATGCTATAGCATAAAGTTTGAACTATGAGTTAAAACTACGAAACAAACAAGCACATGTGTTTCTTCAATATTTTAGTTTATTAAATATAATTTTCAATTTTTTCCTTTTCTTAAGGCCTATAGATGGTGAAATTTATGGTCGATTTGTATTCTAGGCCAAACCAATCCGACACCGCTTCAAGTGTATAATCCAGTGAAATATATTAGTGAAATTAATATTCATTATATCTTTATTAGTTGTTTTGACTTTATTTTTATTTTATTTTATTTTTTAATAATAGATAACTTACTCGATAAATACTTGACAAAGATGGAACTAGATATAAAATCTAATTACTTATTATTGGCTAATGTTGTTTTCAACTTTTCTAGGAGGCAATTGATCCATCATCTTCCTAGTCTTTGTTCATATGGAAAGTGGCTTCAAATGATAAGGACAAAATTGATATTTGTGTTGATAAGCTATTTGGTTACTTTGTAAATAAAAGAAAACTAACCGCCTAACTGCTTTCTTAAATTTTATTATTTGATTAATTTATTTCATGGCTCAAATACATATGACACGTATAGCAAATGGTTTTTCCTTGGTGAAATTAACAACACATATGTATTAATTAGTAAAACATTGAGTAAATGTTATTTTATATTTGAAGAAGAATGAAGAGAAGCTTGGCTTAAAATTTTGAGAGCATATATAAGGCATATTTAGTCCCTCATAAAATTGAAAAACTTTAGATTAAAATGATTAACAAGTAAATATGAAAAGACGTGATACAAATTTGTTGTCGTTTTTTCTATGTTTCTGTCGTTTGATTGATTTTGTAATCTTTTTTTATAGTTCATGACGTTTTTATATTTTTTTTTATTCTTTTTCTCTTTTTTGTGCTCTGTCTTTTACTGCCCTTTTCTCAAGGTTACTGTCAATTTTGCGTCATGTAGTCATTTTAAATCCATGTCGGTATCATGTATATTTTTCATATTCACTCAGATTATTGTCTTGTTTTTGCTTTCTTGTCTTCATTCTCCTGCTTATTAAATGAGAGTTACGCATTAAAGATGAGAAGAAATATGCATACAAACTCTCTTAAAATGCGAGTTTGATTGAAAAAAAAAGGGACTCTAAGTAGGAGTGTAAATGTAAAACAAAATTTAAGAGTGATAAAATCTCATTTTCACTTTTTATAAGTGACCCATATATGAATCACATAGGTTTAATTCTATTTATTTGAATAGAAATAACTTATTTGCTACGTAAAAAAGAAATAACATATTTACAATGGAAATAGCCCATGAACAAAACTTGAGAGTGATAAAATCTCAATCGCAGATTTATGATGGAAATCTTATTTACTACGTAAATAAGAAATATTTGCAATGTAAACAAGGGGATAAATACATGTATAAATAAAAATTATTTACATGATAAACGAAAAGGTAAATAAATTATTTACATCATAAATATGAAATTTACTATAAAATTATCAAAACCTATTATTTATAGCAAGTAGTTTTGAAAAAATAACATTTCCTATTATTTCTGTCCAAAAAACTAAAATTGAAAGCTAATTGGCATTTAAGGGAATAAGACAGAAAATGCTCCTAGGTTGAGTAATAAGGTAAACTAAGGAAGACATGAGTACCTATAATGACCAAGAAAATCCTAGAATTAAATAATATAATTTACATATTTAAATCAAGGATTTTCTTAGAAACGTTATGTATGAATTTCGTGACTAAAGAATTTACGGAATCAATATATGAATATTCCAAACATTCTATAATGGATTCTATAGTTAAGTTAATTAACTATCGAAATTCAATAAATGAATTGATAAATTCAACCGTTATTGTAGCAGAAGAAATTTATCTATAAAGGACCTGAGAACTTTAATTATGAGAATTTTCGGGTGCAATATTAAGTTAGCAGTGTATCGAGAAACAGTCTAATGCGAATTCGATCCTTAATTATCAAATTAGTCCAAAATAGAGCTACACGAGTAGCAGAAACGACAAAAAATACTATGCAAACTCGGATAGTGACACTGTTAAAAACTATGTCATTACAGAGTTTAGATACTGAAAAAGTCACGTTTGAATTTTTATTTAATCTAAAATAAATTTCTAGACTTAATGCAGTCAAAATTGGTACGCGATTAAACTTATAGTGTTATTGGTTCATACTGTGGTTGGCATGTCACAGTATTTAAAAAATAGGAGAAGACTTGTCAAATAATAAAACTTCCTGTCAGCTAAGTTAGTCATTGCTGACAGTATAAAAATCATCTGCTTAAGGAGTAACTTGCAAGAATAAGCTAAGGACAAGAAATCCCTTAAATTTAGCTTCCACCCATGATGATTGTCCTTTGCCATTATTAGAACAAAACTTACACTCCACTCAACCTCACCCATGGGGCCGCCATTAGCAAGGGATTAGCATGTTTTAAAGTTGTCAAAGCCAATTAGAAGTTTTATTAAGCATGAATTAAGTGGGGTAAGTAGATTAAGCTAATATATATAAATATGTGACTAAGCCAGTAGTCATAATTTTTTTTCAATCCTTTCCCACTTCATTTCTTTACCCGTGCAACACGAAGAAAAGTTTCTTACTTTTCTTCTTCATCAACGTGCATACAAGTGCACTCAAAGAAAAAAAAAATTGCTTCCTAATTTCCTTTCCAAAACCAAACAAAAATCAAGCCACATTCCACATACTTCTCTACCATTATCTTATCATAAACAAATTTTATCAACTCCTACATAGGAAGAAGAAGAAGAAGACACAGGTGGTGTTAGAATATTAGACCAAGGTAATATCCACATTTTTCTTCCTATCTCTTTTTCTAACAACGAGAAGAAAATATTTTAGTTAGATAGCCTCTAAATGAAGACCAAAACAAAACTAGGTTTTTACAGGATTAAGTTTTGTTTTAGTGTTGATCCAAGAGGAGGAAAGGAGTGGAGCTAGAAGTTTTAAGATCACCCACCTAAGAGTTGTCATCAAGGGTAAGTAATCAAAGCTTTTCTATAAATTTCCTTAAGGATAAAGTTTATAAGTTTATGAGAGATTTGATGATTGGGTGAGGAAATATGATGTAATAATTATTTATGTGTTAATTAGTTAAGTTTATGCTTGTATGTCATGTAAAAAGTTAGTATTTACAGGTTAGAATTATGTTTTTGCAAGTTTTGGTTTTAAAAACTTTCCACAAACTTTGAACTCATAAACGGAGGCCTTAGAATCGATTTTTAAAACTTTACCGAACACGGGACTTTTAGTTTTTAACGTTTTGAACAAAAACCCATGATTGCGAAAAAACACAGTTTTGACTCTAAATAGCCTTTCCGAACAGTTTTATTGGACTGCCCAAAAACTATCCAAAAACTGCCTAAATGCAATTTGCAAAAAAAAAAAAAAAATGCCAAACAGTTCCAATAGTGCTGGAAATATTTTTCCATTTTTGAGCCATTTCAGTTTCGAATTTTATGTTTTACCAAACACAAAAGTTTTAGATTTCGATGAGATGAACAACTATTGTGAAGAAAAATTTTCCAAAATCAGCCTCTAAAATATAGTTATAGACAGTTTTCCAAAACAGTCCAAAAAATTATATTTTTGCGCAGAAAACTGTTTTAAAGTTTCGGGTCATTTCGAGGCCGAACTACAATTTTTGCCCAACATAAAAGTTTTAGTTTGCAACAAAATGAAGAACTTTTGTGAAGAAATTTTTGTGAAATACTGCTTCTAAATTGGACTTTAAATTGTATATATAAAACAATCAAAACCTTTAATTGGTAAAAAATTTCAAAGTTCTAACTGGGAAGCAATTTTGCCAAAGAAAAATAGTAACCAGGACTTTAAAAAAATAAGAAAATTATTGAAATACACATTTAAAAATAAGGGACTTTTATGAGGAAAAAACTTTAAAAGAAAAACTGTGTTTAATAAACGACTTCATATCACTACAAGAAAAACTATATTTAATGACATATTATTTACGACATATAGTTTTTGAATGTCGTTGAAAAGTACATACAACAACATCTTTAACAAAGATGTCATTAACGACATTTGAAACAATAATTAACGACATCTATATAGATGTCGTATTAAAGGTCTTCTTTTAACAACAATAGTTTAGGGTCGTTAAATTATTTAACGACAAGTAGGAGATGTCGTTAAAGCCTTGGAGATTCTACGACACCCTTTATGGACGACATTGATCAAGATGTCATCTATAAGGGGTGTCGTGGAATCTCCAAGGCTTTGACGACATCTCCTACTTGTCGTTAAATAATTTAACGGCACTAAACTATTGTCGTTAAAAAGAGACTTTTAATACAGCATCTATATAGATGTCGTTAATTATTGTTTCAAATGTTATTAATGACATGTTCGTTGGAAATGTCGTTGTATGGACTTTTCAACGAGATTCAAAAACTACATGTCGTAAATAATATGTCGTTAAATGTAGCTTTTCTTGTAGTGTATAAATCTTCCAAAATTACTCCACTAGTACCAGTTTTTACAAACAAAGATCGCAGGACTTTAAAATTTTATTTTTTACTAAACCAAGAAATTACAATATTTTTCAAAGGTTACATAAGCCCAAGATTTAGTGGGTTAACAATTTCTAATATTATTTTATAGAGCGATCTTTATTTGAAATTCTAAGCTAAACGGGTAAGAATTTCAAGGATGAACTTTAATCATTTTCAATTGAACATTATTTCAGCAAGCATAAAAACCCGATACGATAGAACTTTAATGCAACAATGTTAGGCACGGCTCCAATGCCCGTTTTAGTCTAAAATGCCATGCGGAACACAATCTATCGGTAGAATGCATATGACGTTATGATGTCATATTTGGGCTTACGGGCTTAAAAACAATTACGAAACATTTAATGAATTTAAAATAAGCCCAATTATACTGTTAAAACACATTGTTTACTTGCTTTCAATTAAGCATGTTTTTAGCATTGATATGTAATGTTGTGTAGTAACATGTCATACTGCTTACACATAGTAATACAAGTGAAACGAAGCAAAATAAGTTAAGGGTGTCGTACCAACGTCTCAACCCATGGGGAGGCTCCATGTTAAAGTAATAAATTATAATTGGTCATGGTGTTGTTGGGACCTTGCAATCCTTAACATCTCGTTGATCGCGTGCGTAACTGGTACGATCACCTGGGCCCAAATAGTAAGTTAAGATAAAGTTTGAATAACTGAGCATAAAACAAATCGATAAGCAAGCATAAAATGATCATGCATTGATTTATTAAATGATCTTCAAATATGTTTTGCGAGTTGAACTTCCTACTTGCTGAGCAAAAGCTCATTTAAATGTGTGTTCATGTTGTAGGTAAGAAACCTGTCAGCATCACTTGACTGGGCAGTGGCAAGCAGCAGACGAATGATGGAGATGGGAATGGATACCGCTCACACAAATGTAACATTTCCGCATTTATAAGTTTACAAAATTATTCATGTTTTTATTTTATGAAATTAAGTATGCATTAAAAAGCAAATAAGATTATGTATGCAAGCTTTTGGAAACCGGGGTTGTAGTCGTACAATCCTAGTCTATAGAATGTTAAGTTTTAAAAACGTTGTATTAAAAAATGCAACAAATACGCATGAATTTTTAAGTAAGAAAATTATAAGATTGTTTAGAATAAAAATGACTGTACGAGTTTTATGTTAGAATAAGTAAGGTTTTTAATGAATTTGTTTTATGAATGTGTTATTATGAAAGTCTATATGGTTATGCTTTAAGAAAACTAATATGTTAAAATTAAATAAATGAATTATAAGAAATTATTGTTATGATTAGTTTTAAAAAGACTAAGTTTTAAGAAAATCATTATGTTAGTTTTAAAATAATAAGTTACAAGTAAAATATATATATAATCTGAAAAAGCATTAAAGAGCATTTAAAATAGGATTTTATAATGATATTCAATTTTGAATTATTTTTGAAATAGATTTATTTGAATTAAAATATGTGTTAAAAGTAATGGTTCTAAATAATTATCTCTATGTTTAAAGGATAAGTTTTAAGGAATTATTACGGCTACGATTTAAGAAGCAAATATATGATGTAAAGAATTAAGTCTTTAGAGACTATAATTATGTTTAAAATAAATAATTATTATCACGTTTGAGAAATTAATACTATTATGTTAAGAATAGGTAGGGTCGTCACAGTACCAATACCATAAAGCAACAAAAAGGAAAAGGCTTTGAAGATAGTAACAATTTCTGCTCAATAGTTTCATAACATGACCTCACCTTGGAATTGTAAACACACCCCCCACCACCCCCCCCCCCCCCCACCCCCCCCCCCCCCCCCCCCCCCGGGGGGGCCACACAAAAAAAAGTACATATTTTTGTAGCTCATTATAAACTTAAAAACTTAGATGGAAGCGCGTGAGCTTCTAGCAACGCCATGCTTGTGTTCAAACAGGAAAGACAGACGAGTAATAAAGGGCTCATTCCGAGTCCTCCCTAAACGTTCTTTTCTTCCTTTTAATATATGTGTGTGTGTATGTATATATATTCTTTCTTTAGTACCCAGCTAGTTTTTTCAACGAAAAATGTTAACTAATATTCTCCGTTTTCCCACAAATAAAATACAATAACCTATGGAAACAAACTTTCATGTAAGCTTTTCTAATTTCTCATGCAAAATCCCCTGTTAACTTCACATCCACATCCAATTGTTTGATGGACTTGAGTAAAACAGAAAGGTATTCACTTCTCGTAGCTGCAGATGATCAAACAGTTAAAACAAAAAGAAAAAAAAAAACAAAAAAAAAAACATTCAAGAACGAGACACAAACGATTTATGGTGGTTTGGACATTGTGTCCTACATCCACTTGGTCATCCCTGAAATCAATCCACTAGCAAAACTACATAATTTGTACAATCTGTTTAGTCTCTCACTCTCACACCGCAAACACGAATTTTACAGCAAGAAATTGATCGCAAGATTCCCTTGAATAACGCAATTTTCAAATGTTCTGGGTCAAAAAATAAAAAAACTCTCGGAAACCTAATTACGATAAACATGGACATTTATACATCGCGGTAACCATTCTCCTAGAATTTACAACTTCCACATGACACAAGTCTTTTTGATCTTTCCACTCTTTGATCTTCTGTAACGCCCGCGGCTTCCAACGTGTCAATATATAGACTCAACTCTTCTAATGCTTTGAACGCCAAATCCATGCAAAGCTTCTTCAATTGAAGTACTGAACAAGTTGATACGCATAGACAACAATTGCTGGTTTTTGGTTTAACCATGATCTTGAACAAATTGGAAATGTGGCCATATCTCATCTAGGAAAGCATCGAATGTGAACTCCAAACCGTCATCATTCAGAAAGCATCGTAAAGCACTGCAGCTCGGGGTTAGTCAGCCAATCACTGCACTTGATGCCTCAAATTCCATTCACAGGGTGGTCTGCGGCGCAAACAAAGATATAAACGGCTAATAAATACTTGCTCTAAAATGTAACATGCAAAAGTGAATTGTGTAAATTCTCATGGAAAATATGAAATACGACGGTAGACTTGATGCCTGAAATGAGTAATTTAAAGTTGTAAAACTAATATGCCTTGGATGCGTCCTTATTGTACAGATGATAGCTCATAAAAGCAAAACATTTTCAACCTGTGCTAGGCTTAGTAGTTCGCCAGAAGCCGAAGTAATGAATTTGAAGCTAATTATCGTCTTCTTTCATTGACAGATTGTGGAACTGGTGCATACCTTAACAAGTGTTTCGCGTGAATGACAACATATCCAAGACACAAGGTGATCATATTTGGCTTTACAGATCAAAATTAAACAGACTCACATGTGTATTCGTGGCTTCTGCTTTAGAGACTGCACTGCTTTCCTCGTCATGTGTCTTCTGCCACATAAACCTGGGGAAGAAAAATTATTAAATAATAAATGGAACGACCGAGACTAACAGAAGAAAAAGAAAATTAGTAAAAAAGAAAGTCAGAAAATTAGTAAAATTATTAAACAAGGTTTCTTTAGTCTTAGATATATAAAATAAAAAATAAAGAAATAAAACTGATCATATAAGCAATTGATATTTGATTATGTTGCAAAAGAGAAATGGTCATCAATCTACTTTAACATAATCGATTTTGTTACATCAATTCTCTCAACTTTTACAGAAATTATTGTCCCCTAGGTACCCGTCTACACCACATTTATTTCATTTGGATTTGGGCAGTCAATTGGGAAAACATCATAAGCAATACAAGTCAAAATTAAAGAATGACTTCTAAATAACTGAGCTAATATATTTCCAAAGTTAATGCCAAAATTTCCTCCAACATGTGTAGCTTTCATATCTTGTCTGTGACTTTTGTATGCAACTCAAAGCATTATGCTAGACTAAAATCAGCCATAATGGAACATATGGACGTAAGGAATCAAGCAAACGTACAAAATGCTCTCAATACTCCAGCTTTTAAGTTGTGGGGTCAATTGGGTCTAATTTTTCATGCCATCTACACAAAGTTTGGCAATTGACTTCCCTCATTGTCCACCTCACTTGTGTTCCTTCCATCGATTACAATCTAAAAAAGCGAACAAACATGAAACAAATGTTCAATGGAATGTAAAACAATCCACTGATTGGTTTTTCATTTCTTCATATAGTTTCTTTTCAAAACATATATAAAACAACCCCCAAATTGCCTAATTGGTTTAGTTATGAGCAACGGTTACCATCTAGATTAAGGTAAAGATATTTTCTTAAGTTTCATCATAAAAACAAAAAACAAATCAAGCCCATTTTGTTTTTCAAGATAATCGCCCTGCTTGGCCATTCTTTCTCTTCTCTCACAATTGAAAACTTATTTAATTGTTAGCTCAAAGTTTGAAAAAAAAATATAATAATCAAAACTTTGAACTTGCTAATACTTACATTATTGGCCAACCATTCTTTTCATCATGCAGAGAAGAATGCTTTGTAACGTAGGCCTTTGGTGTCTTGGCTCAACGTTGAACCTTTTGCAAACGAGATACTCAGAGAAACGAGAAGCATCTAGCTACAAGAGCATAGAAAGAGAAGCTTATCTTTAAAAAAAAAAAAAAAATACAACTGTGTTAAGAATTTAAGTTGGTTGCTCCGTATTGCTGATAAGAAACAAAAGAAATTCCACAATATACTTATCACTTTATAACCAATATGCAACAATAATATATTCTTTATATTAAATCATAATCATGAAACAAAAAGAAGCATACAAGTACCTATTATTCACCACGTGAAATCTCCAACCATCTGTTTCCTGCATCCTGCACAAGAGCAACCACAATGTAATATTAAAATTGGACTATATTCATGTTATTTTGTGACCTAAAATCTTTGGCAGTAAGGCAGCGCCGCGACGCTTGAAAGCAGCGCCGCGGCGCTCCAATCCAGAAACCAGCGCCGCAGCGCTCCAATGCGGCCTAATAGTGTATTTTACGTTTTTACGCGTTTTTGGGTTATTTTGGGCTAGGGTTTGAGTCCCCATACATATAAATACATCATATTCTCCATAGTACATTATAGAGTGAGTCACATTAGAGAGACACATTAGAGAGTCACAAATTTTCATAGAGATCATAGTGTTGAGAGTGATACAGAGAGCTCAGTCTTGTGAGTTTGTGAGTGATTGAGTGAGTGAATTTTTGTATTTGAGCGCTCTAAACACCGTTGTAATTTCCTTTTGTGATTAGTGAATTGCTTCTCCTCTGCCCGTGGTTTTTTCACCATTCATTAGGGTTTTTTCACGTAAATCTTGTGTGCAATTTTCTCTCTATTTCTTGTTGCTTATTGCTTTGATTTCTAACAAGTGGTATCAGAGCTTTGGCTTTGATTTGCAATGGCAACCATGAAATTTGATATTCCGCTGCTGGATCGCACAACGAGGTTTTCTCTATGGCAAGTGAAGATGCGGGCTGTTCTGGCGCAGATGGACCTTGATGATGCGCTATTGGGTTTCGATAAGATGCCCTCATCATGGTCGAAAGAGGAAAAGGAGCGTAAGGACCGAAAGGCTC
The DNA here is from genome assembly GCA_025403435.1 of Artocarpus heterophyllus. NCBI lineage: Eukaryota > Viridiplantae > Streptophyta > Magnoliopsida > Rosales > Moraceae > Artocarpus > Artocarpus heterophyllus. The sequence continues at coordinate 33,208,448 of CM046338.1, forward strand.
TGTCCCAAATACACCTTCATCTGTCGAATCAGATTTTACAGGATGTACTGAAGGAGAAGACTGCTGCTGCTTTGTGGCTCAAGCTGGAGCAATTATGCATGACCAAGAGTCTTACTAGCAAACTTCATTTAAAGCAGCGTCTATACTCTCACCGAATGTCTGAAGGTACGTCTCTTGAGGATCACTTAACTGTGTTTAAGGAGATTGTGTCTGATTTGAAGGCTATGGAAGTTAAGTATGATGAAGAAGACCTTGGGTTAATTTTATTATGTTCACTGCCTTCGTCATATGCCACATTTAGGGATACTATCTTGTATAGTCGGGACACGCTTACCCTAGATGAGGTTTATGAGGCTTTATTTTCTAAAGAAAAGATGAAGCAATTAGTTATTGGATCTGAAACACAAGGAGAGGGTTTAGTTGTTAGAGGTAGAACCCAAGAGAGAAGTTCTGGGACCGAGATTAGAGGTAGGTCTAAATCCAGAAATAAGGAGAAGTACTGTAACTATTGCAAGAAGAAAGGGCACATTAAAACTGAGTGTTATAAGCTGCAGAATAAAAACAAAAGGGCTGAAAATCAGAAGGGGAAGAAACCAGATGCTGGTGAGGCTAGTGTCGTTGAAGAAGGCTCTGGTGGTGAGCTTTTGGTAATTTCTGATGGTGATTCTAAACCCTGTAAGGATTGGGTTCTTGACTCTGCATGTACGTTTCATATGTGTCCCAACCGGGACTGGTTTTCAACATATGAAACGGTTCCTAAGGGCTCTGTTTTGATGGGAAACAACGCCCCATGCAAAGTTGTTGGTATTGGTACTGTCAAAAGTAAAATGCATGATGGCATAGTGAGGACACTAGGTGATGTGAGGCATGTTCCCGATCTTAAGAGGAATTTAATTTCCTTAGGTACTCTTGATGCTAAAGGGTACAAGTACACCGGTGAAGGTGGAGTTTTGAAAGTTAGTAAAGGCGCTCTTGTGATGATGAAAGCGCAAAAAAAGACTGCTAGTTTGTATGTTCTGCAGGGTACTATAGTAGTTGGTGATGCAAAAGTTACTACTTCCACTATGTCTGATGATGATCTCACTAAGGTATGGCATATGCGACTGGGGCCTATGAGTAAGCTTGGGATGGCAAAGCTGAGTAAGCGAGGGCTCTTTAATGGACAGTGCACAGGGAAGATGGAGTTATGTGAGCACTGTGTTTTTAGAAAGTAGAAGAGAGTTTGATTTGGCAAAGGCATTCACAACACAAAAGATATTTTGGAGTATGTTCATTCTGACCTTTGGGGACCGTCTACTGTTCCTTCTTATGGTGGTGCTAGTTATATGCTTACCATCATTGATGACTATTCCAGAAAGTTATGGACATTCTTTTTGAAGCAGAAGAATGATGTCTTTGCTACATTCAAAGATTGGAAGACCATGATATAAAAGGAGATCGATAAGCCAGTTAAACATCTCCGCACTGATAATGGCTTGGAGTTTTGTTCAAATGAATTTAATACCTTCTGTAAATCAGAGGGAATTCTGAGGGACTTAACAGTCCGACGTACTCCGCAGCAAAATGGTGTGGCCGAGAGAATGAACAAGACGTTGATGGAGAAAGTGCGCTGCATACTCTCTAATGCTGGACTACCTAAGTCATTTTGGGCTGAAGCCGCTTCTACAGCTTGCTATTTGATCAATCGTTCTCCTTCCATCGCTATTAACAAGAAGACACCACAAGAGATGTGGTCAGGAGAACTTGCAGATTACTCAAATTTAAGAATTTTCGGCTGTCCTGCTTATGCTCATGTTGACAATGAAAAATTGGAGCCTAGATCCATGAAGTGTATATTTCTTGGTTACAAGCCTGGTGTTAAAGGCTATAAGTTATGGTGCCCGAAAACCAAGAAAGTTATTATCAATAGAGATGTCGTGTTTGATGAGACTTCCATGTTACGTGGGACATCTACTACAGGGTCTAGTGATGTTGATCAGGATAGATCTAGCAAACAGATGGAGTTTCAAATAGAGACAAGCACATCTTCCGATTCTACTTCCCAGTCAAGTTCAAAGAGTCAAAGCGATAGTGCTTCCCAATCGCCATCACCGCCACCACCACAGAACTTTATTGCTAAGGATAGGCCGAGGAGAGATGTTAGGCCTCTACAGAGATATGCTGAGGCCGACTTGGTGGCTTATGCTTTATCAGTGGCAGAAGGTATTGAGTCTGGTGAAGAACCTTCTACCTATTCAGAGGCAGTTAATTCAGTTGACTCTGGCAAGTGGATAATTGCTATGCAGGAGGAGATGGAATCCCTACATAAGAATGGCACATGGGATTTGGTGAAGTTACCCAAAGGGAAGAAAGCTGTTCACTGCAAATGGGTATTTAAAAGAAAAGAAGGCACATCGGGAGTTGAAGATGCTAGGTACAAGGCTAGACTGGTTGCAAAAGGATACAGTCAGGTTCCAGGTGTTGACTTTACAGATGTATTTTCTCCTGTGGTTAAGCATAGCTCAATTCGAGCCTTGCTTGGTATTGTGGCCACTTATGATCTTGAGCTTGAGCAGTTAGATGTGAAGACTGCGTTTTTGCATGGAGAGCTCGAGGAAGACATTTACATGCAGCAACCCGAGGGTTTCATTGTTACAGGTAAAGAAGACTATGTTTGCTCATTGAAAAAGTCTCTTTACGATTTGAAACAGTCTCCTAGGCAGTGGTATAAGAGATTTGACTCATTTATGATTGCTCATGAGTTTAAGAGGAGTAGCTATGATAGTTGTGTCTACTTCAAGAAGGGTGATGATGGGTCCTTTGTTTATTTGCTCTTATATGTTGATGATATGTTGATTGTTGCTAAGGATAAAGGAGAGATTAAGAAATTAAAGGCTCAACTCAGTAGAGAGTTTGAGATGAAGGACTTGGGAGCTGCCAAGAAGATTCTCGGCATGGAGATTTTGAGAAATAGAAAGGCAGGTAAGCTTTATCTGAGTCAGAAAGGCTATATTGAAAAAGTTTTGCACAGGTTCAACATGCAGAAAGCAAAAACAGTGAGCACTCCATTAGCAGCACATTTCAGACTTTCAGCTACGTTAGCTCCACAGTCAGATGATGAGATTGAGTATATGTCACGTGTTCCATACTCTAGTGCAGTAGGTTCCCTCATGTATGCTATGGTATGTTCTCGCCCAGATTTATCATATGCAGTTAGTGCAGTTAGTAGATACATGGCAAATCCAGGTAAAGAGCACTGGAAAGCGGTGCAATGGATTCTCAGATACTTATGTGGTACTACTGACGTTTGTTTGCACTTTGGGAGGACTAGAGATGGTGTTGTGGGATATGTTGATTCTGATTATGCTGGAGACTTGGATAAGAGGAGGTCACTTACTGGGTATGTGTTTACAGTTGGTGGTTGTGCTATCAGTTGGAAGGCTACCTTGCAGGCTACTGTTGCTTTGTCTACTACTGAGGCTGAATATATGGCTATTACAGAGGCTTTCAAAGAAGCTATTTGGTTGAAGGGCCTATTTGGAGAACTCAGTGAAGATTTGAAGACTTCTGTGGTGATGTGTGACAGCCAGAGTGCTATTTTTCTCACTAAAGATCAAATGTTTTCATGAAAGAACAAAGCACATTGACATTCGTTATCACTTTGTTCACGATATTGTTGCTCGTGGTAATATTGTTGTGAGAAAAATCAGTACACATGATAATCCTGCCGATATGATGACTAAGTCGTTACCTACAACTAAGTTTAAGCATTGCTTGAACTTGGTTGGAGTTCATGCTCGTGCCGGTTAGTTGCCCATTAGGGCTTTGTGGAAGAGGTGGAGAATTTGGTTAATCACATGTTGGAGTTCTTTATGGTGGATTTTGTGTCAAGGTGGAGATTGTTATTTTGTGACCCAAAATCTTTGGCAGTAAGGCAGCGCCGCGGCGCTTGAAAGCAGGGCCGCAGCGCTACAATCCAGAGCCGCGGCGCTCCAATCCGGAAACCAGCACCGCGGCGCTCTAATGCGGCCTAATAGTGTATTTTGCGTTTTTACGTATTTTTGGGTTATTTTGGGCTAGGGTTTGAGTCCCCATACATATAAATACATCATATTTTTCATAGTACATTATAGAATGAGTCACATTAGAGAGACACATTAGAGAGTCACAAATTTTCATAGAGATTATAGTGCTGAGAGTAATACAGAGAGCTCAGTCTTGTGAGTTTATGAGTGATTAAGTGAGTGAATTTTTTTATTTGAGTGCTCTAAACACCGTTGTAATTTCCTTTTATGATTAATGAATTGCTTCTCCTCTGTCCGTGGTTTTTTCACCCTTTATTAGGGTTTTTCCACGTAAATCTTGTGTGCAATTTTCTCTCTATTTCTTGTTGCTTATTGCTTTGATTTCTAACAAATCAAAGTGGTAAAAGAATAATTATTCGCTTTGTACCTTAATTAAATGCACAACTTGCGTATGTGAGACCATGATGTAGGAATAGCACAACATCAACAGCGTAAACATTAAGCTTGGCATTATGGAAATCATTTTTTAAAATTTGATTCACAACAAAACTTCTGGTTCTCTGGCTGAACTGCCAACCTGCAAAAGTTCATTGAAATGGGTAAGCCAAATTGCAAAGCTGATTAAATGGAAAAATAAAGATGCAAAATTTAGCTGAACTGCTAAAAGAATCACCTAAACTTGGTAGTTAAATTGGACTATGATTAATAAAAAATAATTTCTTTTTTCAATTAATAGAGTAAGATCAGATAAAGAGATCATCTCAAAAAGAATAGGAATACAACTTTTGGGGAAAAGATGTGTATACATATGTAAATGAACGATATAGAAAATTATAGCATAATATATATGTATATAAGTATTATATGTATATGGCGTCATTATGCTATGCAAATAACATATTATTTACTGAAATTGAAACTAAAATGACAAAATATCAAAAGCCGAGTAAAATACCTTGGTAAGAAGAAAATTATTTCCAATCAATTCAGAGCGCACCGACATCATATTTGTTTACCATCAATTATTATTTCGGGGATGTGTTCAATCTTTGGCCCCTCTTTTTCTCTCTGGCACCGCTCCTTTAGCAGAGGACACCGATTGATACGCAAATGAGAAATAGAGGAGGGCAGGCCATCTTCTGGCAAGCACCCTAGTTTTTCACAGCCATAAAAGCATAAAGTTTGTAGGGAGGTGAGGTGTCGAAGGCCTTTGCCATTTAGGGATTTAAGGTTTTTAAATTCCATGATCAAGAGATAAGTCAAAGAGGATGGAAGCAGCCCTTCCTCGGGAAATGAATCCACTACGCCCAATTGTTTGCATCCGTTAAGCCATAAGGATTGAAGATTGGAGAGTCTTTGGAGATTCCACCTCATGCGGTTCGCTATGAGCTTTTCACATACATGAATTTCAAGTTGTTTTAAATTAGAAGGCAGCCTCATTTCTGAAAACGACTCCAATTTTTCACATCCACGTAAGCAAATGGACTCAAGGGAGCGATATGCGGTGTCAATATCATGACTTGTTGGAAACACAGCCACCATTTCTTTGCACTGCGAAATTTGAATACTTTCCAATGAAGGAAGACAACCAGCTGGTAATCCCACGTTTAGTTTGTCACAAGAATCTAAAAGAATAACCTTGAGACAAGGGAAAAGCCCGCCTTCATGGTTTAATCCATTAGGCCACCTCTCCAGTGCAAACATATTATACATATATAACCTTTCTAAGAGTGGAAATGGCTTAGTCAACGAAGCACTAGAGCACCCATTTTCTATGCTTGACACATTCATTCCATTAATTTTAAGTCTTCTGAGGGAAGATAGCTGCCAAAATGGGGGAAACAAGCAACAGTTTTGACAGTCTAATTTAACGTCAGCCATGTGACCAAACGACTCATGTGCTATCCAATCTGGGAATGTGGTACCTCTGTAACCTTTGATTTTAAGTTTCTTCAGCTTTCTATGCGGTTCAAGTGCATCAAGTACTTCCCTTTCTTTTGATTTACCATCAGTTTCACCACCTGTCCATTTCAAAAGAATCTCAGTAAGGCGATCTTTTTTCTTCAATTCAGCTTCTAAAACATCTTCAACATCCACCACATTTTCGAGCCCTGAAATACAGAGGCGTCCACGCAAATGCCTCAATGCTCCTAACTCCTTGATCCTGGAGCCACTGTTTTTCCCCAAGACAAAATTACTTAACGTCTGGAGATTTGTCAATTTGGACATATGTGGTGGCATCACTGTTAAAGACGTGCCTTTGATCATGAGATGACGCAGGCTGATTAAGCTAGACATCTTGGTTGGCAATCGTACAAGATTTCTACATCGTAACAGTAATAGTGTTTGCAAATTGTACAACGTACAAATGGAAGCAGGTAGCTCTTTCAGGCTTGTATTAGACAAGTCTAAGTACCTTAAATGCTTTAGATTTCCAATTGAATTAAGGTGCTCCATGTTAGAAGAATCAAATAAAGAGAGCACTCTCAAGCATCCTCCAGCTCTTAGCAACATTTTTGCTTGAACCTCTTGCATCGGCATTTGGTCTAACCAATGACGTGACAATGGTAAAGCTAGGAACGTACGTAAACACTTGGTTGGGGATAAGGATTCCAATTTCATCGTCTCACCATCCTTTCCTCTATATGACAAATGACAAATCTTGCTACTGCAATTATGCAACTCATTACAACCATCAGGTATGAAATAAAACTCACCTGACATACGGATAGCTAAATCATGCACAAGATCGTGCAAGTGAAGAATTGATTCTCCATTCCTAATTGATTGTTGGAAGAATGACCTTGATACTAGATCATCAATGTACTCTTCTCCAACATCTTCCATCCTTTTTCCTTCAACATGCAAAAGTCCTTCTGCCATCCATATCAAGATTAATTTTTCTCTATCATCTCCATTGAACTCATAATCCTTGGGGAATATTGAGCAAAAAGCAAAGCATCGCTTTAACTGTGCAGGCAAAAAATAGTAACTCAACCACAATGCTGGAGGAACCTTGTTCTTCTGATCTTCCAGAAACTGCAATTCCCATACATCACTGTCTAGGATCTTTCTCCATTCATTTGCATCTGATACAGAGCGCAAAAAACCGGCAATTGATTTTACTGCTAGGGGAAGTCCCTTGCACTTTTTGACAATTTCAATGCCAATTTTTTGCAATTCTGAACGTGCATCTGACTCTATATTAGTAAAGACGTGTTTTGCAAACAACTGCCAGCAATCATCATCTGATATTGTCAGTAGCTCACGTGTTTGAAGAGTACCCATCTTTGATGCAACAATTTTACTTCGTGTGGTCACAATGATCTTACTTCCTTGTGCTCCAGATTCAAAAGAGCTTTTGAGAAGTTCCCACAGTTGATAGTTCTCATTCCAAACGTCGTCATGAACAAAAAGAAATTTCTTCCCTTCCAAAACCTTCTTCAATTCATATTGACGTTGATGCAGATCTTCAGTATCAAATTTTTTTGTAGTGGCTGTCTCAAAAATTATTTTTGTAATCTTTGAAACATCAAATTCTTCTGACACAGTTACCCATACTTTCAAGTCAAAATGATTCTGGATTCTGCTATCGTAGAAAACAAGTTGAGCAAGAGTAGTTTTGCCAATACCACCCATGCCTACGATTGGAAGCACAGATATTCTATGCACACCATGATCATCCGACAATAAGGCCTCGATTATGTTCTCTTTTTCAGCATCCCTTCCATAAACTTCTTCTTCAACTACCAAAGGAGCAACTGATCTAATCTGTGGCGATTTATAATGAACACCATCTTTTAGACCAAGTGAGTCCTTTTGTTTTACAAGAATCTCTATCCTGCGAAGGATCTCTCGTATATCAGATTTCACCGTGTCATCAAATGTATTGTATAATTTTGGCAGTGATTTTAGAATTTTACTTCTTGTGCTTCTAGATTCACGTTTCTTCACCTCTTGGTGCAAAGCTTCAGTGTTGATTTTGTCAATCACATGGTCTGCTTTGTAAAGCATTTCTTTAAGCTCTTCAAGCCAATTCTTCACATTTTGGTCTCTAAATTGCTTCTCCTCAGCATCATTCAGCAATGCATTAGCCGACAACAACCAGATCTTCAACTCATCAACCAGATCTGCACTGACTTTCTTTCGTCGAAAAAATTCCACAACCTCTTTCGTAGCCAACTTGTCAAACAAGACATTAAGGAAACTAGAGAGAAGAGCTCCCCCTACCATTAAAGCAGCCATGGTTTCTATTCTTCAAAGAGTATTGACAAATCAATAAAGGAAAGATCTGCATGAAAATTACAGAGAGTTAAGATTGATTAACATCAGTAATTTGAATAAAGAGCTGAAAAAAATTGTATTATGAACAATAAAGCAAGGAATTATGTTTGGTTCCAAAAAAATCTCTCTGTTGCACGGTTCTATTTTTTATCTTTTGTTTTTATTAATGTCCGAAACATTGATTACTTTAAACCTAGAATTTAATTAAGATGTAAACAATAAATTTCTTTGAAATTTCATATTTTATCATTATGAAATTTGTAATCAAGATGTAATGAAATTCCATGTAGATTGTGTGTGCAATTTTTGTAAATTATGGTATGTCTTATATGTAAACAATTTGTGAGTTAAATATTCAAAAATCTGTTAAGTACCTTGAAGGAAAAATTAGTGTCGTATGGATTATGTTAAAGTCTAAATTTTGTGATAAACACCTATAGGGTAAATATGAGTCGATAAGATTAAATACCATCCCATAATCCTAAATAGTAAATAAGTTGGCAATATATCATTCAGTAAATGTGGTATATATTTTAGGTTTGCAGTCCATAGGTTGTTGAAATTCAATGTACAGAAACACTCAGAAAAGTATAAAGAACAACACATTAGAATAATACAGAGTTAGTACTCAAATTAAAAAGTATGGGTACATAATATACTAGGATATTTTTAGACTGACATGAAAAATATTTTCACAATACCATACTGATAGAGCAAGAAAAATACAATTAGAATAGAATTAGACTGTTAAAGTAAAACTTATTAGTACTAGGTGCCAAAAGTAATTATGCTTTTTAATACCTCAAAAGTTGTGAAAAATCTCCCATAAGTCTAGGATAAAATCAGGGGCATAAGAGCAAAATTTTTTTGTCGCTAATTATTTTCAAGCTATGCATCTATCCAAGGACTACCATAAAAACCCATTTTTTTCTCTCTCTAAGCTCTAAGAAGAAAAATCTCATCCATTTTCTCTCAACCAAATTTGCCCCCTTCCCAAGCATAATCCCTCAATCTTATTGATCTATGCCTCTAATCATCCTTAGAAGCAAGATCAAGTATTTTAGAGAAGGTTCAAGGAGATTTTAATGTAAAACCTAAACTTTGCCTAGTGTATTCTAAAGTTTGGTTTAAGTTTAGATTAGATCTTTACTTGTGGTGTCTTAATCTTGTTATTAAGGGGATTTAGAAGTCTTCATGCTCAAAAAGGGAGCAATCACTTTGAGTCTTTTAGGTAAAAAACCTAATGCTCAAATTTTGACTAAAGCTCGTGTTTTTCTTGATTATGTGTTGTAATATGTTATTATAGACTTTAGCATGTAAAAAACACTGTACGACATGATTATTTTATGCGATATATGCTTGTGAATATGCTTGAAACATTAAAAGTAAGATCTAACTCTAAGAAAGCAAGCTAAGTAGGTTTATATATTATAACATTTTTAAAGAACTTTTTTTTCAAAGATACAAGTTTTTGAGACACTTCAAGGTCAAACTAGTTTTTGAAGTTAACATGAGATTTATTGGAAACGTTGAGATAAAAAAAATTTTATGAAAAAATTTTCTCAAATTCCAATTTGATCAAGCCAAAAAACTCAATTTTTTAGACAAACTATATACAAGATTACGTCATAGATGATTACGAAAAAATATTTTACTATTGTATTTGTTAATATTATGTCATAGATGATTACGAAAAAATATTTGATCACTTAGGAAACTCTAATACCATCTAATTGCTTGAAGGCAAACCAAATAAGAATATTGGAAGCTTAACGTAGTAGCAAAACATGAATTAGCAACGGAGTCGAAAACAAGAAGCATAAAACCTCAACTTGTTAACCAACAACATAACAAACAATAAGCTTGACACAATAAAAACCTACTGAAAATTGTTGTCATCAAAACCAGACTACATCAAACAAAACAAAATAAAACACACAAGTCTATCTTTTTCCTTTTCTCGAAATGAAAATTGAAGTTTAAAACTTAATAATATGAAGTACTACTTAATTGTAAACAATATTAATTCCCAATTGCAACAAGAAAGTAGGCAAATAAACATTGTTACATCAATTACTTGTAACAAAACGACATGAATGCAACTATTTTCAGGGAAAAACATTAAAAAAAATAAAAAAGGGAGATGAACATCAATATATTCAGTGGATTGAAGAATATTAGAAAATAAAGGAGAAGAAAGCAAAACATACCTTTGGAAATTCAGGAGAAAATGTTATGATAGTTGAAATGATCGGGAAAATAGCTTCGAATGATTATGGATCTCTTGGCTCAAAAGACTAACATGCGTTTCAGAGTTAAATGAAGGAAGTTTGAAGCGATCTCTATAGCAAATAGCACAAACAAAAGATTGTAGTTTCAACCCTTAGACAAAGGACTTTCTTTCATGTTTAAAAAAGGTTTCAATACTCTTTCCTTTTATTTATTTATTTATTTATTTATTTATTTATTTATTTATTTATTTATTTGTTTGTTTGTTTTCATTATTGACCGATTGTGACAAGTATTATTGATGGATAGAACCTGTGGTGAGGGACCAGCTATCACGCGTGCTTTGACCAAATACAAAATAAAAAGGAGGTCTACCGTTTTAGTCTTTTTTTTTTTTTTTTTTTTTTTAAGATTTATGTTGCAAAATATCAAACAAAACATTTTTGATAAATTTGTATTAAAAAAAAGTTAAACAAAATTTGATTTTGTGTTTCTGTGGTATCAGGGATCCAAACCAATCAAACTATAAAATTGCATGATGGAAATAGAAAGTTAGAGGCCTAGAGTTTGAATTCTCTCCCCTAATAGCAAAAAGAAAAACTGAAGTTTTATGGTTTTTTTTTTCAAATAATCGCAAGACAATACCAAATAAGATGGACAGAAAAGAAAAATTGTGTAGCCACATCTTTGCTCACAACCTACTTATATTAAGTTGAGGCTTGTTTGTGTTTTTCTATAACATGGAAATAAGATTGTAATCCAAACAACAAGAGGAATGTTTAAAAAAGAAAATTAAAATCTCTTATCTTATTTTTCTATTTTGTCAGCTGTCTCTCCATTTAAATTTTAATAAAAAAAATTAACTTACGATTAATCAGCTTGATTAATTACTTCATCGCCAGGTGAAAAGAAAATCTGTAATATAGAAAAAGAATCTTCGGTGCTATGTTTGAGTCCCTTTCACCATCGATGGTTTGTTGGCAGTATTCAATTATTTAAACCTTCAGTCTATGCTATCACTTCATTGAAATGTTTGCGAACACGTCTTTTCTTTTAAGAGGATTTATACGGTGTGCTCAAAACGGAACATTTCAATATATATTTATCTTCGGATTAAAAAATAATAATAATAATTTATTAAATTTAACGGTTGAAGGACTCTTGTTTCATTAAGCCAAAACTTTAGTACCAATAAAAATTTGCCCACAAGAAAAATATTACATAGGATTTTTTCTATGATAGGTCCTTACAAAGTAATTTATCTATGAGTATCTGTTTTTCAGTTATCAAATATGTAAGAAAATTATTTTTATATAATTTAATAATTTTAAAACATGTATTAATAGTGAAAATACCCACTAGAGAAGTTTCCATATGGGAGATTTAATATATACATATATACGGAGAGAGAGAGAGAGAAAGACACTAAAAATAAACAATAATGTTGGATCTTTTAAATTTTCCAAGGCCAGTTTAAAGAAGTTTATATGTATTGTTGTAACGCCCCTAAGTAGGGGTTAGCAGTTTTTAATAAATTAAATAAAGATCAAAAAATAAAAATAAAACTTCAAAAAAAATTTGTCTAGGACTTAAATGAGAACTCTTAAATCAAAATAAAAATATAAACAATAACAAACCATAGTTTAATGTAACACCTTTCAATTAATAATATAAAACTGTCATCATCATCATTGCAACCCTCAATACATCTTAATACAGTTATGGAAAGTAACATACAATGCTTACGTTATCAAGAAGAGCATTCTCAGTAAAAGAAGAGATTCCAACTGAATAGAGATACATAGCTTCCTCAACTATATCTCTCATTTTCACCTCACACTTTGTGAGTCCTGAAAAGATGGAGATATAGGAGAATGAGTGACAACATGCTCACTAGGGAAAACCATTACTCACTTTTAGGTTTTTATCATTACCACATTGATACCTGCATGGTTAGTTAGTTCTCAACATTATTCATCAATATTATCATATTCATTTCCGGTGGATACCCTATGATTATTCTTACCAAGTTCCATCCATATGTACATATAGATATATATATATACATATTAGTTTAGGATTACATAATGCTCATTTGTATCCATCGTGCAATAGAGTATCATATTACTCAATTCAACAAAACCCTAATGGGCACATTTTTCTACTCTTCAATCATTCCAAGAGTATCAGGTGAGGGGACATCAAGCCCTAGATCCTCACCAAGTCGATTCCTATATAGTGTGTTCTAGGACTTTAGACCCAAAGGAAAGCCGTCGCCTCCCCCCTTATTTTACCTTTTGGGGTATTCGTGTCTAAAGACGTAACCGCCACCTTCTTCACGTTTTGCCATTCCTCTCACAACCACTACTGTTATGTATAGAGTGTATTTCCTAACCATGCATCTCAATTTATTCAATACATGTCAAATCAATTTATTCCTCGTTGTACATTATAGGACGAGTTCATGTTATTGTCTTATAAGTAATATTCATAAAATAGCAGTTCAACATACATATATATATATATATATTGCAATGTAAAGAACCAATTTTAATTCTAAAAAACCTCACAAAAGATGAGTAATAAATTCCCTACTTTTTGATGAATACAATACTGATAACTTCCAGCTCATGATACCAAGTTCATTGCGTAAGCTCCAAGTACTTTGTTATCCTATGACATATAAAATATCATACTTTATCTTAATTCCTAATCTATAATCATGTTAATTTACTATCTATTCTTATTAGTGTGCCATAATCATTAATACGAAATCCTTGGAACATTTCATCACACAAAATGATGAAAAATAGATGAGTTTGGACCACCCAATCGGCCTGCTGATTAAACTACACATTTTAGACCTCTCTTCTGGTGCCGATCTATAAAGTTCAGCCTACGGTTTGGTCGAGTATAGCCTACTGACCTATAGGGTTTGGCCAGCCGGACCTGCTGACGAGTCCGGCCAGCCAAATGTCAAGTTCGGCTTGCCGACAAAAGAATTTCTAAAAATCCACCTTTCCATTTTCAAATGTTTCAAACTTTACAATTCAATCTGACCCTTTTTATCAACTTCCAAAACATATAAATTGCATAAAAACTATGAAATATCACACTCAAACACATATAAACTATCTTTCCTAAAATTTTCATGCCCAACATACAAATCTAAACCATAAATTAAAACTTTTCAAAACTAGTCCAAAAACTCATTCTAAACAAATATCTATATAAATCAAGCTTCCAAAAATGTTGTATAATTACCCACAATTATCAAACACACATTTTTCACAAATCTCACGCTAATACACAAATTTAAATCAAAGTTTTAGCTTAGAAAACTTGTAATGACCATGAAAATCTTAGAATTAAATAGCGTAATTTACCTATTTAAATCAAGGATTTTCCTAGAAACATTGTGCATGAAATGCATGATTGAAGAATTTATGGAATTAACATATGACTGTTCCAAAAATTCTATAAAAGATTCTATAGTTAAATTAATTAACTATTGTAATTTAATAAAGAGATTGATAAGTTTCACCATAACTAAGGCGGAAGAAATTTATCTATAAAGAACTCCAAAAATTTAATTATGAGAATTTCTAGGTTAGTACTAAGTTAGCAGTGTACTGAGAAATTCTCTAACTCAAATTAGATCCTTAATTACCAATTTGTTTGAAAACTGAGCTATGTAAGTAACTGTATGGACAAAAAAAAAATGCTATACAAACTTGGATAGTGACACTATTAAAAAATATTTCATTATTGAGCCCAAATACTGAAAAAGTCAAGTTTAGATTTTTATTAAGCCTAAAACAAATTTTTAGACTTAATGCAGTCAAAAACAATACGCGTTTAAACTTTGATCAATATTGGTTCATATTGTAGTTGGCTTGTCATAGTATTTGAGAAATGAGAGAAGATCAGTCAGATAATAAAATTTACTATCAGCTAGATTGATTTTTACTGATAGTATAAAATTTACCTGCTTAATAGAAACTTGTAAGAAAGGTCCAAGTACCCTTGATTTAAGCTACACCTAATGATGAGTGTACTTGGTAATAAATTCAACAAAACTTGCACTCCACTCAACCTCACCCATGGGGCCACCATTAGCAAGGGATTATCATATTTTAAAATTGTCAAAGCCACTTAGAAGACTAATTAAGTATGAATTAAGTGGAGTAATTAGATTAGGTAAAAGTCTATAAATAAGAGTCCAAATAAAAAGCCATTTTTTTTCACTTTCGTCCTCCATTTTCTCCCTCCACTATCGTGTATCCCCTTAGCTCTAAAAGATTTTTTTTTCCTTCACTTTCCTTCTTCCACCAAAATTGTCTTCAAGAAGAAAAATTTTGCTCCCAAAATCCCAAAAGATTTTCCACCACTTTCATACCATAAAATTAAGTCCAACAAGGAAGAAAAAGAAGAATATAGAGAAGATTTTAGAACATTGGGATTAAGGTAATATCTACACCATTTCTTTCTTTCCATTTTCCTTAGCAAATAAAAGAAAATATGTTGCTTAGATAGTATATATGTCATGGCCAAACTATGTTAGATTTTTACATGAAAAAGTTTTGTCTTAGAGTTGATCCAAGAGGAAGAAAGAGTGGAGCTAGAAGTTTTAAGATCACCCGCCTAAGAGTTGTCATCAAGGGTAAGTAATCTAAACTTTCCATAAATTTTTTAACTTTACTGAACACGGGACTTTTAGTTTTTGACGTTTTGAACAAAAACCCGTGACTGCAAAAAAACACAATTTTGACTCTAAATAGGCTTTCCAAGCAGTTTTATTGGACTGCCCAAAAACTGTCCAAAAACTGCCTAAAGGCAGCCCCAAAAACTGCCTAAATGCAGCTTGCAAAAAACTGCCAAGTGCTGGAAATGTTTTGCCATTTTCGGGCCATTTCAGGTCCAAATTTTGTGTTTTACCAAACATAAAAGTTTTATATTTCGATAAGATGAACAACTTTTGTGAAGAAAATTTTTCCAAAATCAGTCTCTAAAATACAGTTATAGACAGTTTTCCAAAATAGTCCAAAAAACTACATTTTTGCGCTGAAAATGTTTTAAAGTTTCAGGTCGTTTCGAGGCCTAACTACAATTTTTGCCAAACATAAAAGTTTTAGTTTGCAACAAAGTGAAGAAATTTTGTGAAGAAAGTTTTGTGAAATACTACTTTTAAATTGGACATTAAATTGTACATATAAAAAAGTCAAAACTTTTAATTGGTAAAAAATTTCAAAGTTCTAACTGAGAATCAATTTTACCAAAGAAAAATGGTAACCGGGACTTTAAAACAAACAAGAAAATTATTGAAACACACATTTAAAAATAAGTGACTTTTATGAGGAAAAAAATTCAAAAGAAAAACTGTGTTTAATAAATGACTTCATATAAATCTTCTAAAATTACTCCACCAGTACCCATTTTTACAAACAAAGATCGCATGACCTTAAAATTTGATTGTTCACTAAACCAAGAAATTACAATACTTTTGAAAGGTTATATAAGCCCAAGATTTAGAGGGTTAACAATTTTGGATATTATTTTATAGAGCGATTTTTATTTGAAATTCCAAACTAAATGGGTAAGAATTTCAACGATGAACTTTAATCATTTTTAATTGAACATTATTTCAGCAAGCATAAAAACCCGATATGATAGAACTTTAATGCCACGATGTTAGGCATGGGTCCAACGCCCGTTTCAGCCTAAAATGCCACACGGAACACAATCTATCGGTAGAATGTGTATGACGTTACAATGTCATATTTGGGCTTATAGGCTCAAAAACAATTACGAACCATTTAATGAATTTAAAATAAGCCCAATTAGGACTTAAGGTAAGAATCATGAATTTAGGAAATGTCTAATTTAGTGGATTAAAGCCTTACGGATTTAACAGTGATAGATAATTAATTAATTAATTTATTAATTGTTTTAAAATTTATAAATTATCAACGTGGATCTAAACAAATGGCAATTAAGAAAAAGTTTAAATATTATAAGGATTTAGTAAAAATAATCTTTGTGATAGAAATGGTGAAATCCATGATCAATTGATAAAAGAAATTACGATCTAATAGAGTGATCAAATTCTTATGGTTATGCTAAAATCTAAATAGCATAAAATGAAGTATTCTTACACACTTCAGATGGGAGTTTTGTACAGATTTGTTTCTATTAGAAAAGAAGAAATTCAGAATCTATAAGGAAGCTTGCTTCACTGAAACAGGTAAGTAGGAATCTCACCTACAATGTGAACAGTTTTTAAATCAAACTGTTTGTACATGATTTCTAAAAATATGAAATGCATATTCAGTGATATGCCCTGCTATAATTATGACATATATATGTATCTAAGATAAAAAAAAAAGGTTAGCATGTTCTGAAGTTATGAATGATGTGTGCTGTATTAAAATATACTGTTTACTTGATGTCAATTAAGCACGTTTTTAGTATTGATATGCAGTGCTATGTAGTAACATGTCAAACTACATACACATAATAATACAAGTGAAACGAAGCAAGATAAGGTAAGGGTATCGTACCAACCTCTCAACCCACGGGGATGCTCCATGTTAAAGTAATAAATTATAGATGGTCAAAGTGTTGTTGGGACATTGCAAACCCTAACATACCATTGATCGCGCGCACAACTGGTACAATCACCTGGGCCCAAATAGTAAGTTAAGATAAAGTGTGAATAATGGAGCATAAAACAAATCAATAAGCAAGCATAACTGATCATGCATTGTTTTACCAAATGATCTTCAAATTGTTTTGCGAGTTGAACTTCCTACTTGCTGAGCGAAAGCTTATTTCAGTGTGTTCATGCTGTAGGTAAGGAACCTGTCAGCATCACTTGACTAGGTAGTGGCGAGCGGCGAACGAACAATGGAGATGGGAATGGATATCGCTCACACAAATGTAACATTTCCGCATCTATAAGTTTATGAAATTATGCACATTTTTATTTTACAAAATTAAGTATGCATTAAAAGGTAATTAAGATTATGTATGCAAGTTTTTGGAAATTGGGGTTGTAGTCATACAATCCTAGTCTATAGAATGTTAAGACTTAAAAATGATGTATTAGAAAATGCAACAAATACGCATGAAGTCTAAGCAAGAAAATCATAAGATTATTTAGAATTTAAAATGATTATAGGAATTTTTCTTTAAATAAGAAATGAATTTTATGAATATGTTTTATGAATTTATTAATATGAAAGTTTAGATGATTATGCTTTGAGAAATTATTATGTTGGATTTAAGTGAAATAGTTATAAGTAATATTATTATGACAATTCTTGAAAAGGCTAATTTTTAAGAGATCAACATGTTATTTTTAAGATATTAAATTATAAGTAAAATACATAAATAATTTTAAAGGAAGTTTTAAAGAACATTTAAAATGAGATTTTATTTCAACATTTAAATTAAAATTGTTTTTGAAACAGTTTTATTTAAATCAAGAATGTTTTAAAGGTAATAGTTTTTAAATAATTATCCTTATGTTTAGAGGAAAAGTTTCAAGAAAATTATTATGGTTGTGTTTTAAGAGATCAATGTTATGAGGTATGCAAAGAATTAAGTTTTTAGAAATTATGATTATGTTAAAACATAATGATTATTATTACGTTATTATCATGTTTGAGAAATTAATGTTATTATATTAGATTTACAAAATTAAGTTTTGGGAAACAATTATTATTTCCGTTAAGGTTTCATGTTAAGGATTCTATAACAAGAATCTATTTTAGAAAAAAAAAATTATTCCAAAATTTCACTACTTTATGATTAAGTGTGTTTAAGTTCACGGTCATGTGTAAGTTAAGTAACGGCCACGTAGGGAAAGTCGTTACAAAACCTTACCTCAAGCTTAAAGAAAATTAGTTATTTTGCTTGCAAAAATCCTTGATCTTTATTTTGTGAATCTAGTGAGAAAATAGCTTGAATGTGTTATTTGATTTTCTTCTTGAATCTCCCTTGATTGAGCCACTGTGGAAGTAAGAAGGAGAAGGGAGAAGATGAAGAGCAAGGAGAGAAAGGGAGAGACGAAAGTGAGAGAAGAAGAAGGAAAAGGGAAAGAAAAAGAAAAGAATGAGGGGACAAAAGGGATGAGAGCAGGTGATAATCAAGTCTTCTTCAAAGACTTTGAGTCTAATAATGCTAAGTAGTATTTTTGTAATTAAATTAAAGTTTCAAGGGCATTTTGGTCAATATACTAAATAGGTATAGAAAAGTTTTAGAAAATTTGAAAATAGGTGGAAATAAATAATGTGAAATAGATTTTAGATGAAACAAAATTTTGATTGGCACACTAAAAAAAATTAATTATAATGATACCATTAGAAAAATAATAACTGTCACAATTATAAAAACTAGAATTATGCATGCCACCAAGTGCATATCTAACTATCATTAAGTGGACATTCACTTTTTTTAAGGTATGATTAATTCTTGTATAACATTGCAAATTGTAATATGACCATCAGGAGCAAACTTCTTTGTATGCCTATAAATAGGCTTGCACTCATTCATGTTACGATACATATAAACTAGAAGGAATTATAAGAGTATATTGAGAGGAAGAAAAATATTGATAGAGAAAAAGAAAGATAAAGAGAGAAAGTAAAAGAAGTGAGATACATCCATAAATAAATTTATCTCTAATTGGTTTATTTTGTCTTACTATTTATTTACATTTGCTTGTACAATAATCTCATACATCCCCTAGTTTACAACAGGTTATCAATACAAGTTCTAGTCGTTGTTTCTTGTGAAGGTAAAATTTTATTTGAATGTATAATTGCTCACCAATATTTTTCTATATTGACTCTACACAATTCACAATTATAATCATAATATTTCTGTGTACATATTTTTGTCCTTATGTTGTACGGCCTATTAGCTCATCATTCATATTTTTGAACTCACAATTGAATTTGTTTTTTTCTCCAGGTCACTGCATATATGAATTGCCTACTCTAAAATAAAACTGAAACTATAGTGATACTGTATATTATGTTTAACACCATTGCATATACCTATTATCAACAAGTTGCTCAAACGTCTCTTATACAAGTGCAAGCAATCATAAACTAATGAACTCTTAGACATTAGTTTTTGTTGTTTACCTAGGCATGTAAATTTCTTGTTTGTCTGTTATAGTTATATATCAATCTATTAGACTCTAGATGATTTTTTTTAAAAAAATTGAATAATTATTAATTAGTCTCATTTTGCCTTAACATGTTTTAGATATTTTATATTTTGTTAACTGATTAATAGGGTGTTTGGCATGGTGGTTAGAACCACTGGTTAGAACTATAAACATTATAGCAACTTTTTGCTTTTACTATAGCATATGAGAGCTTTACACCGTTTCTAACTAAAAAGTTAATTAGAACTATCTAATACCAAACAGGCTATAAAATTATCATTGTTATACTTATTGAATTTATTTTGTTATTTAATAGTTTTTCATAATCTCAGACATCTCAAAGCTAGAATTTGTTGCACTTGACATTTCAGACAAGAATTACTTGCCATGGACACTTGATGCTAAAATTTACCTTGATGCCATGAACATTGGAAACACAATCAAAGAAGAAAATAAAGCGTCCTAACAGGACCGTGCTAAGGCAATGATATTCCTTCACCATCATCTTGATGAGGCTCTAAAAGTTGAATCTTTTACGGTAAAGGATCCATATGTCCTTTGACAAAGTCTAAAGAAAAGGTATGACCACCAAAAAAAATGTAATATTGCCAAATGCACACTATGAGTGGATGCACTTACGATTACAGGAATTTAAAACAATTGGCGAATCTAACTCCACAATATTTAGAATTACTTCTTTGTTGAAGTTATGTGGAGAAAATATTACTGGTGCAGATATATTAGAAAAGACAAATTCAACTTTTCATGCCTTGAATATAATCCTGCAACAACAATATCAAGGGCGTAGTTTTATAAAATATTCTGAGTTGACATGATGTCTTCTCATTTGCTGAGCAAAATAAAGAGCTTTTGATGAAAAATTATCAATCTCGTCCAACTAGCTCTGCTCCAATTCCTAAAGCGAATGCTGCACCAATTAATAATAATAAGCGTAATCATAGCCGTAAGCAAGGCCATAAACATGGGTGGAAAAATTCTTGGCATCGTAATGGTCATAATAATAACTTCTCAAATTTTAAGAAATCCACATCTCACCACCGGACGTAGAAAAATAACGAGGAGAAACATGGTAAAAGGAAAGGTTCACAAAATAAACATTTCGAGAACAAAAAAATCTTTGCCATAAGTGTGGTATGAAAAGACATTGGGCGTGTACCAGTCGTATGCCTAAGCATCTTGCTGACCTTTACCACGCCTCATTGAAAGAAAAAGAAATATGTGAAGAACCAAATTTTATTGTTCATTATAATCCTGTTGACATTATGCCCTTTGATATTTTGGATTTCTTTGAGAATCGTGATGGTAAAATTGATGATCTGGCTGGGAATGAAAATGTTCAAGACATCTAAAATTGTATTTTTATCAAATAATTTCTCTTGTATTACTACTTCTATCATGTTATTTAATATTTCAAATATGTAATGTCTTATCTGTAGTGTAATGAATAATATTTATGCATTTTAATATTAAGCACTAAATTCTTATTACTCGTTATATTTTATTTTTGTGAAGAATATGGATTCCATTAATCTTGATTCCAAGGCAAAAAAGTTCAAGATACATGTCTGGCAGATACTGCAACAACGCATGCAATTCTAAAAGATGAATAATATTTTTCAAATATAATATTAGCACATAATCTCAGGTACTACATATCCAATTGAAGGCTCCGGAAGAGCCCACATAATGTTGCCTGGAGGAACAAAATTTATTATAGACGACACGTTTTTCTCCAGCAGATCTAAAAGAAATTATTAAGTTTTAGAGATCTACGTCACAATCAATATCATATTGAGACAACAAATAAAAATAATGAAAAATATTAATATATTACTTCTAGAGTCTCATGATAGAAGTAAATATTAGAAAAATTGTCCGCTTTCTCTTTTGGGTTATTTTATGCGTAAAATTGAATCACATCTTGTGATGACCTAGAAAGCTTCCAATCCAAAAATGCTCTCTCTTTGGCATGACTATCTTGGTCATCCTGAGTCAACAATGATACAAAGAATTATTGAGAATTCACGTAGACATTTATTACCGTAACGTCCCCTCACGAGACGTCACAGTTACCGTCTCATAGCAACTATTATTTATGGTAAAACATAATATTTATAGAATTTAAATAATCAAAGTAATACGAAATAGCTTAAATTTTTTTTAAAAAAAAAACAAGACTTTTAATCAAATTAAATAACTTCATCTAAAAATAAAAATATAGTTGCAACATTACCAAAAAAATTAAACTTAACAAAATATCTTCAAACTTGCAAAATCTCATAAAACAATTGAAAAACTCAAATCTGTGAAATTATACATAATTGAATAAAATTTAAATCATCATTAACACAGGATGCATCGCTCTGATATTCCATTTCTGCCACCACGCACACACCCACACCGAGCTCCTCTATCCTCATACCTAACTCTTGTCCCTAGCTGCAATATGAGAAACATCTAGTAAGCATAATTCTTAGTAAGTACACCCTAACTCTCACAAAACCTTTTCATCAATTAACAATGTTCAGTAAAATAAATTCATTATTAAATAAATATATTTTTAAAAATAATATATATATATATATAGTAATACTTCAAAATATCATATAGTAGGGCCTGGCGTTGTACTGCCATCGTCATAGCACGCTAGCCACGGAAAGAGTGAGGTAACAACCCCCAAACCAACCGTGACAAAGATGAAGCGACCGCTCACTGGACCCCATCATCACCATCAATCCATCAAATGTACAACGCCTTTTTAAAACATCAAAAAAAATGTAGATAATACATATATATAGGTTTTCATAAAAAGGTTTCCATCAAATAGAATAATGAGGTAAAAATAACATCATCTTTCATCATTTTCCATCAATTTCCTCATTATTAAAAATCCTTATCTTAAAACATCTTCATAACATATCATCAACATCAATCTTTTTTAAATTTTGAACAATCATATTGCAAGTGAGAGATGTACTTGCCTGATCTCTAGACTTACTTAACCTTTAATGGTAGATGACATGACGACTCGGGTCTTCGGTGTGCTCGCTTCTTTGAAAAGTTCATGCCAAACATTCATATTGACCATAAGTCACTAATAATACTATTAACAACATGTAAAAATCTCATACTATCATTGAACATCACCTCATCACGTAATAACACCAAGAAGCACAAAATCACAATTTATGAACATTGGGCATAATTCCCAAAAGTAGGTAGAATGACCTTTATTCACTTAAAAATTCATAATAATTTCATCTTAACTCAAAATTAGCTAAATCCAATGGCATTAGAAATAGACTCAAAAACAAAGAATTTGATATATTATACGCATATTTTGACAATAATTTGCATGAAGAAAAAGTCCTTGAAAATCAGTCTAAATTTCAGGTCTGTGTAAACTGCACAGCTTTCTGGGTCAAATTCGAAAAACCATAACTATGTAAAGAAAAATCTGATTCAAGCAATTCAAAAGCCAAAAGAAAGCTTAAGATGTCTAGTATCTAAGAAAAATATAAACAGGGCAATACAGAATCAAAAATTATTGAAACATGATAGCTGTCAGGTGTTTGTATGAAAAGTAGGCATAAGGCATCAAAAAATTTCAATACCAATCCATAACCTAATAAAACCTCAATTAAAATTGTAAACACATAATTAACATGATGCTAATTGATAACAAAATACACCCATGAAGATCTACATAACAAAAATATGAAAATCTATGATATCTCCAATCTAGGGTTTAATGAGAGATTAGTCAAAACAACTAAATCATCAACTCTTTTCAATCACCAATTAACATGAAATACATATGATAAGAGAATCCATATGATGATAATAATAATTCTAATACTAACATAATAAACCAAAACATCAAACAAAAATATTAAATGATTGATACACTTACCAAGATGAATGCAATTAGGGAGACTAGAAATCTTGATAAAGCCAAAGAAAATTAAGAACGAAGCCAATCAAAGAGGAAGGAATGAAGTGTAAGTCTAGGGTTACTAATAAGAGGTCTTTATATAGATTTTATGTGTGGACTAAAACCCTAAGTTTTTTTTCTTCTTTTTTTTTCCGCACGTATAACACTTTTTTTTTCTTTCTTTTCACGGCAGGTTTGCCGTAGGCCCAAAAGGCCCAAGCATAATTCACGTGTAAATATATAAAACTATGTATAATATAAAAAACTACAAATATAGTATATTATATATATGATTTAAGTTATATATTATTATATATATTAAATAAAACAAATCAATTATTAATTTCTTCTTATTATGCTCTATTCAATTAAAATAAAATAAAATACATCATCACATTATTATATCATAGATAAACATAATTCCCACATAATTGGCATGAACTTTTCCCTAGCACATTGAACCCTTCGTCGTTATTACCTGTAATATCACTAAATAGTATATTAGTAATGATATTATTGTCTTCAATTTTAGCGTTAAACTCTCTATTTGTTATTAAATAGAAAACTGGTTGTGACAATCCCTCCTACCTTATAAAAGTTTCGTCCTCGAAACTTCAAACGATTCAAGGTATCTAGCTTTCATATCATCCTCTCGTTCCCATGTCGCCTCCTCTACTTGATGGTTACGCCATAACACTTTCACCAATACAATCTCTTTGTTCCTCAGCTTTCGGACTTCTCTATCCAAATCTCTACAGGTTTCTCCTCATAACTCAAATCTTCTCAAACCTATATCGTTTGTGGTTTGATCACATGTTCAGGGTCTGCTACATACTTCTTTAACATTAAGACATGGAAAACATTATGAATGGTCGACATCTCCTTGGGCAAGTCCAACTCATAAGCCACATTGCCAACTCACTTGGTAATCTCATAAGGTCCTATATAACACGGACTAAGCTTTCCTTTCTTACTGAATCTCATCACTCCCTTCATTGGGGCCACTTTGATAAAAACTTAGTCACCCATGGTAAACTCTAGAGGCCTTCGTCGTACATAAGCGTAGCTCTTTTGTCAGCTCTAAGCAGTCTCAATTCTTTGGCAAATGATCTTCACTATTTCTATCATCTTATCTACAAAGTCTATCTTCTTTTTCATCTCAGTTTCCATCTCTTTCTTCTCTCCTGCCTCGTGCCAATAAATCGGCATCCTACACCGCCTCCTGTACAATGCCTCATAGGGTGCCATCCCTATCATTGCCTGATAATTATTGTTGTAAGCAAATTCTGCCAACGGTAATTTCTCACATCAACTTCCTTTGAAGTCTAAAGCACAGGCACAGAGCATATCCTCTAATTATGATTAGTCCTCTTAGTTTGTCCATCTGTCTGAGGATGCAAAGTAGTACTAAACTGTAGTTTTGTTCTCATAGCTGCCTGAACACTTTTCCAAAAGTGTGATGTAAATCTACTATCTCTATCCGAGATAATATCCTATCCAAGCTAATATGGCCTAATAGCAAGTGCCAAAGATATGTCTTATTACAATGAGAGGTTTTAAGCATTTTAGAGTTATGATTAACTTTAGTGTTTAGTAGTAAATCTATCTTAGGTTTGATAAAATACAATTTGTTTTGTATCCATCCACTACAGATAAAAGAAGTTTTATGAATCACCACTTTATCATTAAAAGAAACTAAATAAGAATCTTTAAATAAACGAGCAATATAATTTAAATTCTTTCCAAGTTTAAGAACATAAAATCAGTCTTGTACAACTAAATGCCCATAACTATCAAAATAAAGATTGACATCACCCACTACTTTAGCCAACATTAAGGTTGTATTGCCCATCCATAAAGTAAAGTGCTTCTTCAGCATACTTTTTGCTTACTTGAACCCTGCAAAGACACATAAACAAGATCAATGGCTCCAAATTCTATGATCCAAGTGTCACT
The DNA here is from genome assembly GCA_025403435.1 of Artocarpus heterophyllus. NCBI lineage: Eukaryota > Viridiplantae > Streptophyta > Magnoliopsida > Rosales > Moraceae > Artocarpus > Artocarpus heterophyllus. Next base: position 33,234,054 of record CM046338.1, read on the forward strand.
TGATTCCTCAACTAAATATGTTTCAACAACAAGAAGTTCACACTTCCTATAGCCTAGAAGTGCTTGCAATTCTTCTTCATGTGCCTAACCTTTCCATAGTAGAAGCACTTAAGCTTCTTTGGGTTCCTCTTCTTCTTCTTCTAGTTATTCTTACCCTTAGTTGTCGGAATAAAAGACTTACCATTTTTGGCCTTTGTCTTCTTTCCATTCCTTATGTTGGGATTGGAACCAAATGTAACCATCGTGTTTGCCTCTCCACCAATAGGGGCCTCCTTGATCAGGTTTTCAAACTCCTTGAACTTCTTCATCAACTAAGTCAAGGTAATGTCCTATTTAGCGCTTAGATTATACGAAGCTTTAAACGGGATAAACTCCTTGAAAAGAGTCTCAAACACCATAGTCATCAGTAACTCAGCATTGATTTCAACTCTATATTTTTGAGCCTTAATGAGGTAACCCATGACCAAAATATATGCACCTTCATAGCTACCCCTAGTTTCTGCCTGTAGTTCAGACATGTCCAAAATGCTCTTTGATGCTTCATTAAGGGTTGGCCTCCAAACATGTCCTCAAGACTATCCATCATCTATCGAGCAGTTTCATGATCTTCATATTGAGCCTAAAGCATGTTATTTAGGCTAGTCATAATATAGCAACAAGCTTGATTGTCGACATCCTTCTAGCGATTATGTGCTTGGATTTTCTCATTTGTGGACTCGCCGGTAGACTGGGAGGACATGCAGTGGTTATTAGAAATTTGGGTTTCCCAAAGAATAAGAAAATATTCAAGTTCCCTTTCCAATCATTATAATTCTCATCGTTAAGTGTGTTTTTGTCAAGTATTAAAGGCAAAGCATTTTTAGACATTTTGATTTGCAAAAAATATTCACATATCAAACGTAAGCAAATACACAATAATTTAGTAAGAAAATACAAGCATATAATCAAAGAATATATGTGTTTGTGGGTCAAAACCTTGAATAAAAATACCTTATAATGATAATTTCTAATTAATAATTCAACAAGCCACCTAGAGGAGACGTGCCAAATTCAATTAGAAACACGGATCTCATCTGATTAGTATATACCATCTAAGACATGTCTTAGGCTAGTATATACTAATAATCACCTTTTTTTTGGCTATTGATTTTATTAACAGAGCTTTTGGAGAAGGTTTATAATAAAATTAATATTGAGTGTTTAACCACTATTTCAACTACTTAGTATATGCTTTATAGTCGCCACCTAGGGGTGTACAATGATAAAACATGCTCAAGTAAATTATCCTTTTTGAAATCCAACCTAGCACATGATTTTTCCTTTCTTAAGGATTAGAACCATCATATGTTACCTATGGGCCAACAATGGAGGCCTTAGGTCCTTTCCTCGAAGTTCTCCCACTCAATATTTTGTAGAATAAGGTTTTATGTTAAAATGCATGAACAAATTTCAACGAGCGCCACTCTTTATTCTGCATAACATGTTATCAAAATACATGGCAAGACATATTCTAAAGCAAACAAGCAAGACAATACGCAAAGTTAGAAGCAATACAATAATCAACCGTAATATTATGGCTCTATCCTATAGAAAAGAAAATAAAAATTATAAAATTAAATCGAAATATATATCGATTCTTCATCTTATATCTTCTTGTCGTATCCCTCTTTATGTAGCTTTTTGTCTTCAATTTTAATCTTGTATAGATCAAAAACTTATTTTTTGTTTACCATAAAATTTCTGTATTTCTCAGAATTTTCAAAAAAAATGCCTAAGGAAAAGCATACCATAAAATAATTCTACCTGAGACTGGCTTGTCGATTCGTCATTGAACCAGCATTTTCCAATTCCTTTATCTCTTAAAAAAACAAAATTTACAGTTTTTAGTTTTTAACAATTAAAAAACATAGAAAAATTTATACACAAATAAAATATAGAACCGCAGCTATCTCCATCTTTTTAAGATCCATCTTCCATAAATCTAATATTTTTCTAGAAATTTACAAACAAAAAACCTATACCATTTTTGGTTTACACAATTTTCTATAAATAATAAAAATAATGAGTCCTAGACGGTGATGATAGACCACCATCTAATTACATAAAAAACTAGATACAGCCATTACGACCTCTAAGGAACCATAACCAACAAAGTTAATTAATAAAAATAATAATTAAACCAAAAGGATTAATAATTCATGACATTCTCCATATAATCTCATGACAATATAATAATATATAGATACCCTAAAATGTCAAGTCTCTAAACTTTCAATTCAAGCAAAGGAGAATTATTAAAAGCACATAATTTATATACAGAGCATGGTCATAAACTCTGAAAAAAAAAAAGTATGTAGTAGAATTTTTTTAAAAAAATTATAAAACATTTTTGACAGAATTGAGTAGACATGCTATATATCATAAATTATATAAAGACCTTCGTACCTTAGCAAATCAATACCAGCACTTCTGGTAGAAATTTCTATGACAACAAGAGAGTTGCGTCTAGAAGAGCCTCAGCCAACTGGTCTTCTTTGATATTCCTTTTTACACAATCCAAATGTGAGTGGGCACACGTCATTCTATTCTCCTCTTCATAATGTATCTCCTTCCAACCATAAGAGAAAACCAAGAATTATGTTCTTAATGTTAAACAATAATTCTATAGAAGTTCCAAAGCTTTTCTCTCCAGAATACTCTCTTTGAATTTCTCAAGTGAATTAATTAACAAAAGGAATAAGTCTCCTATTTATAGTGGCTAGTAAGGCATTAATTCTACTCAAATAGGGTTTCCAAAATTGCAATTGGGCCATAAATTTGCATCAAAATGCATTAAAGTGTGCAACAATAGCTACACTCATCGACTAGTCGATTCATACAACCGGCCCACTGGTCTGTCTCATTCTGGCCAGTTTAGCATAGAATGGAATGCTCTCTATATAATTTAATGCATTAATCTTTCATGGAGCCTCTATTTTAATTCAGATAACTCAATTTAGAAGTTATCTTATAAAAACTATCATATAATGATAATCCCATATCAAATAAAATAGATAAGAATAACTCAACACATGTATTTTGAATTAATCATATATAATTAATTCAACCAATAAACTAACATAAATTATCACAATCCATCTCAACCAACTTTGAATAAATTATAAAATTATGTTAAGTTTCCAATTTGTAGGAAAAACACGTTGTATTGTTACAGGAAAGTGTTAGAGCGAGGAAGAGGATCTGATAAACATATATAGATCAAGCATCTATAATTTAAAAATAACATATCCTTGACCTACTTATTTTTATAATTATTAACTCTAAGATTACTCCACTAAAAGTTTAGAGCTATACACTTGAACTATATACAAGATTACAAAACTCCAATAAGTTTTTCGTTCATACATATCATGATGTGTGACATCTCTATACGATATTCTTAATATGTTAATAAAGGACCTTATTAGACATGATAAGGTCCATGATGACTTATTCAACATTGCCAATATCTTTTTAGGGATATACATGGCAAACCGCTTGTTATCTTTTGAACAATGTGCCTTCAAAATCGGTTTCTAAATCTCCTTACGAGTTGTGGCTAGGTTTGAAGACTTCCTTAAACCATATTCGCATATGGGGATGCTCAGCTCATGTTTTTGGATAAGAAAGTGAATAAGTTCAAAGCACGGTTGAAAGTTTGTGTGTTTGTAGGATATCTAGAAGAGACAAAAAGTGGCTATTTCTTTAATTTAATAGAAGATAAAGTTGTGGTTTCAACGAATGTGATATTCATATAGGAAAGTTACATGAACCTTATAGTTGGAGTGGTACTTAAGGAGATAGCAAGTGATACGATTACTCTAGCCGTTCCATTGAAAACTGACCCAATCAGTGTAGAAAAACTGATAGAACAACAACTTAGGGAGCTGCGATGCAGTGGGAGGATCAAGCGTCAACACGAAAGGTTCATGTTCAATGGTGAAGTCTACTTGGTTGAATCGGTTAAATAGGACACGGATCTTTACACTTACAAAGAGACAATGGAGGATTTTGATGCAAAACTCAAGATAGAAGCTATGAAAGTTGAGATGAATTCTATGATGACTAATAAAGTCTCAGAACTTATGGACCTTCCCAAATAGGTGAAACTCATAGGGTGTAACTAGGTCTATAAGGAAAAGAGACGAAAGATGGGAAAGTTGAAACCTATAAAGCTAGATTGCTAGCAAAGGGATACAGGAAGAAGGAAGGAATCGATCACAAGAAAATAATTTCACCTGTAGCCATTTCGAAGTCCATCTGCATTCTTTTATCCATTATTGCCGCTCTCAATTACGAGATATGACAAATAAATGTTAAGACTGCATTCTTGAATGGTCATGTTGATGAGACCATTTATATGATGCAGCCAGATGAGTTCAAAGCCAAGGATCGAAAGAATAAAGTTTGTAGGTTGCTAAATTCTATTTTTGGATTTAAGAAAGCTTCCTATTCTTGGAACATAAGATTTGATCAAGTGATCAAGACTTACAGGTTTGAACAAAATCTAGATAAACCATGTGTTTATAAACACATTAAAGATAGGAATGTGGTTTTTTTACTGCTCTATGTAGATGGTATTTTACTAACTGGCAATGATGTAGGGGCATTGTCATCGGTCAAAATTTGGTTGACCAAGCAGTTTGACATAAAGGACTTAGGCGAAGTTAATTATACTTTGGGTATCTAAATATTTTAAGATAGAAACAACAAAATGATAGTTTTATCTCAAGTTCCCTAAATACATAAAATTCTCAAGAAGTATGCAATGCAGAATTTTAAGAAAGATAGTCAACCATCTAGGTCTGAAATTACTCTTTCTAAGAAATACTATCCAAAGTCTAATGAAGAAAGAGAATACATAAAGAAGACACCTTATGTTACGGTAGTGGGTAGTCTCACGTATACTATACTTTACACATGACCTGACATATGCTATATAGTCAGGATTGTTGGTCGATTACAGTTGAATCCAAGACTGAACTATTGGATTATAGTCAAGCATATTTTTAAGTGCTTGAGAAGGGCTAGAAGTTATATGCTAGAATATTTCGATGAGGATTTAACATCTCTTGGATACATTGATTTAGATTTTCAATCCTGCTTGGATTTAAGGAGATCGACTTTAGGGTCTGTGTTTACTCTAGGAGGAGGTGCCGTTGTTTGGAGAAGTGTTAAATAAGATTGCACTTCTGATTCAACAATAGAGACTGAGTATATGGCTACTAGTGATGGCTCAAAAAAAGTTGTGTAGCTTTACAAGTTCTTTGGAGATCTTGAGTAGTTCCTAGCATGGATAAGCTGATAATGTTGTATTGTGATAACATTGCAGTGATAGCCAATTCCTAGGAACCAAGATTCGATAAGAAGAGTAAGCACATATATTGGAAGTATCATATGATAAAGGACTTCGTAGGGAATGGGCATGTCATAGTATGCAAGATCGCATTCGAGGACAACTTAATTGATTTTTTCACGAAGACACTAGCAATGAGGGCCTTCAAGAAGCATGTAGAGGCTATTGGAATACATAACATGTCGCATTGCCTCACTTAGGGCAAGTGGGAGATTGTTAGACTAGGTGCTTAGGAATTTTCCCATATTCTGTCTCCTGGAAAGCCACATTGGCTCTTCGATTAGCATCTATGTGACAATCATAGGGTGGAATTGCTGAATAAAGGATTCATCTGGCTCAGCTAATCTCCATAAGGAGCACCAGTGATGTTCGTTAAGAAGAAAGATGGAATTTTACGAATGTGCATCGATTATTAGGAACTGAATAAAGTCATAATCAAGAACAAGTATCCTTTTCCGAGAATCAATGATCTATTTGATCAACTGAAAGGAGCAGCTATGTTTTCAAAGATTGACTTATGCACTAGATATCACCAACTCTGAGTCAAGGAAAAAGATGATCCAAAGATGGTGTTTCAAACATGTTTGGATTGACTAACGCTCCGACAACCTTTATAGACCTAATGAAGAGTTTTTAAAGGCTACCTCGACAAATTCATCATTGTTTTTACCAATGACATTTTGATCTATTCAAGGACTCCAAAAGAGCATGAAGAGCATGAGGAGCATTTGAGGATTGCACTTCAGCTATTGAGGGAACATCAACTATTCGCCAAATTCTCAAAATGTGAATTTTGGTTGGAAAAACTTCATTTCTTACGGCATGTGGTATCACAAGACAAAGTTTGTATTGACCCTACTAAAGTTGAAGTTGTGAACTAGTGGCTAGCACTGAAAAATGTTACCAAGATCAAGAGCTTTCTTGGATTAGCAGGCTACTATTGACGATTCGTTGAAGGATTCTCTAAACTCACAGCATCACTCACAGCCATTACTTAAAAAGGCAAGAAATATGAATGGAATAAGAAGTGTGAAAAAAAAACTTTTTCGAGCTAAAGAAAAGGCTTACTAGTGCTCTTGTATTAACCACACCCAATCTAAACCTTGGAAATTTTGTGATCTATAATTACGTGTCAAAAACCTGCTAGACATGTATGCCTTAAAGAGTAAAAATGTAATAAGTTTTTGGGGACATTTTTATCAATAAAGAATTTATTTATTGTTAATATACCAAATCATGCCCTCTTTACGTTCATATTTGTTGAATGTATGTTAAGCAAACAATAGTCTGAGACTGTCGGTCTAAACCTTAAGAATTGGGCATATGATAGACAGATTATGCAGAAGACACGATTCTTAAGGTGATGGTCTAAATCATAAGATCTGCAATCAAGGGAATAAAGTTGGGCACTTTATTCATGTAAAGATTGTTATGTTGTCTATATCCCTATTAGGAGATGGTTTGTCTTGACCATCGGAGGTGGACACCGTGAACAGAAACATTGGCACATTGTCATAGATGACGATATGTTGGATCGGGACATAAGGTGAATTGATTTGGATTAATAATTCTATCTCGGCAAATCGATTCACTTTAGACAATCATTTGTATTGTATCTTAATCCTAAGATGAATAATGGGCCCGTTGTCTTGACTTGTGTCTTTTGATGTACCAAAGGGTGACACCCATATCTTAATAGTGGTACATATGCTGGTACGTTAGAGGCATGACTCTTGATAGCGTAGACCTATTATTCATAGATATGGAATCCACAGCTCCTCTTTAGGAGTAGTGATATCCTCTTATATGCGTTATCTTGTAATTGGAAAACTGGAGCGCTCAACCATTTGGATATATAGATGTAACCGAATGGTATACTGTCTTTGGATAGTAAGTTTTCTGATAGTGAGATAATGGAACATAAGATAAAAATAATCAGGAAGGTAAGACAGAACTTGTCCTTAAGCCGATTATGGATAATCATATGAGGATACGATACACTATGATATGTCATGGAGACATAGCTATACGGGCTTTGTAATTCTATGTAGTTCGAGAGTGCAGCTCCAAGCTTTTAGCGTAGTAGCGTTGGAATTGATAATTATGAAATGTATATCTAGGATATCGGGTTTCGTAATTATCAAGAGCTTAAACTATATAGGTCCATTTGGTCCCCTTTGCTAGCTCACAACATCCTGTAATGATGCGGCATGCTTTTCCAATAATCGGTGAGTTATGTCAGATTTATCAGATTGGTTAAAATTTGAAAGAATCAGATAATTCATGTCTGTTTATCGGTTGAATTAATTTTGTGATAAAATTGATTCAAGATAAACTTGTTGAATTATTGGGATCGGATAATTCTTGTCTATTTATCGGTTGATTTAATTTTGGATAAATTAGATCAAGATAAACTTGTAGAATTATTGAGAATTCATTTATTTTCTTAGAGATTATCTAGATAAAGTTGTTTTGATCAAATAACTTCTCTATTGGGTTATTTGAATTAAAACTGAGACTTTATCCTATAAAATCTCGGGTGGAAAATAAAAGATTCGCGAAGATATTTATTCGGCAGTTTGGCCTGCCGATGGGCCTGTTTGGCCTGCCGAACATCCTGATCGGCCTATCGATGAGCGAAGGATAAGATTATACATTTTTACGTGGATCTTATCAAATATTGATCCGATTTTGATTCTAGTTTGAATTTTTGAGACCTAATCTGATAAGGACTGACCCTATGACCAACCTCTATAAATAGGGAGTAAGTCTTAAGAGTTACTCAGATCAATTGAGAGATTAAGAGTGGTACTCTGCTGGTGAGAATCTGAAAACTCCCTGAGAGCTTTTGTTCACAAATCACGAACACTAGCCTTGGGTTCTCTCGATTGGTTGAAAGGAGAGTCACCTGGTGGAAGAGCTGTACGTGTGAGCCCACACTCACTCCAATCGTGGATGGAGAATAGTAAAGAAGACTAGTTGGTTGAGGCTCTTCTAGAACGTTACTTCTCTTCACATTTTGCAAGGGTTCTTCGGCACACAAAGGTTAGTAAGATATGGTTAATTTATGCATATAGATGTCAAACTTGTGTTTTGAAAAATACTCTAATGTAAAATTTTTAAAATTCCGCTGCATACAATTTTTCCAACAATTGGTATCAGAGCCATGATTTTTACATAAATTTACGAGTTTGTGATCATGTTATATGTATAAATTTTGTGATCTTAATCTCTCTTACGCTTGAATTTAATTTTATAGAGAGTTGGCACTCTAGGTTTCTATATAATTTTATGTTGTCATGGATAATGTGGTGAATGTTCATTAATTAATTATGGTTGATTAAATCGTTATTTAATTATTTATTAATTAATTAATTTATACCAGTTATGGTTCTTTAGAGGTTAGAATGTGTATCTAGGTTTTTCATGTAATTAGATGGCGGACTATCATCTCTGTCTAGGAATTGTTATTTAATTTTAAATTTGCAAGATTTTTGTAATTAAATAATCATTCAGAAAAGACAGATCTAGAAGATTGATGGTGGCGCTCTCAGGTATTTCCTGAGTCTCTAATTTTATGTTTTTTAATTATTGAAAATAAAATTGATGAATTGCATTAAAAATTATATTTTCTGGAATGGAAGATTTCTGCTGGGTCGGCATGCCGAACTCACCAGTTCAACAGGCCGATGGTCATAGATCGGCAAGCTGGACGTGAGGTTCGACAGGCCGTTAGTTGGGCAAAAATCAAGTGGCTCTGGCAGCAGGCTGAACTTTCATGGATCGACAGGCCGATCTTCTTGATCGACAGGCTGATGAAGCATGACCAGCAGGCCGATCACCCAGATCGGTCTACCGATCACCCAAATCGGTCTGCCGACCGAGAGTGGAAAAATTTCTAGAAAAGGTACAATTTTTTGGTGCAGTTTTAATTTTATTTTTGGGACAATTCTGAGAAACATTAAATTTGGATATGACTGAAAATATAAAGTATTTGATTCATGCGGGATTGAAGACTTGAAGATGAGAATTACATGAAAAAGGATACAGCTTGAGGATTCAAGGATGAAGAATCGATAATATGTCTTAATTATTCTCTTGTAATCTTAGTTTTTTATTCTTTAGGGTGGAACCATAATATTACGGTTATTATTATTTTGCTTGTAGCTTTACTTGATTGCTTTGCTTGTCTACATTATAATATGATTTGCCAGGTATATTGATAACATGTTATATAGAATAGGGAGTGCCACTCATATTAAAATTGTTCATGCAAGATCTTAAAATAAAACCTTCATTTCAAAAGATTGCGTGGGAGAAGTTTTCGAAGAGAGGACCTAAGGCCTCCATTGTTGGTCCATAGGAAAAACATGGTGGTCCTGACCCCTAAGAAGGGATTTCTATCATGTACTAGATTGGATCTCTGAGAGAATAAGGTATTTTAGCATGATTTATGGTAACACACCCCTAGGTGGTGATTATAAATCATAGATAAAATATTGAAACAATGGTTATACACTCACATTAATTTTATTATTAACCTCCCCTAGGAGCTCTGTTAATAAAATTAATGGCCAAAGAAACGATTATTAGTATATGCTGGATCATACGGGTCCTGGATGGCATATATTAATCAGGAGGGGATTCGTGTTCCTGATTGAATTTGGCATGACTCCCCTAGGAGCTTGTTAAATTCTGAGTTAGGAATTATCGTTGTAAGGTTGTGATATTTTCAAGGATTTGACACATAAACACATTTGTATGTTTTTTACATGATTGTGTTATCTTACTAAATTATTATTATATGTTTGCTTATGTTTGGTATATGATTCTTTATTGTAGATTAAAAATGACTAAAAATGCTTTATCATCGATACTTGACAAAAACCTATTAACTGGAGAGAATTATAATGATTGGAAATGGAACCTGGATATCATCCTCTCTTTTGAGAAACTGAAATATGTACTGACAACCCCTTGTCCTCCCAAGCCTACGGGAGACTCAACTAATGAGCAATTCCAAGTGTATGATCGCTGGAAAGATGCTAATGATCAGGCTCACTGCTATGTTATGGCTAGCATGAATAACGTGTTGTAGGCTCAACATCAGGATTATGAGACTGCAAAGCAGATCTTGGATAATCTTGAGGATATGTTTGGAGGCCAGGCCATAACAAAGCAGCAAGGGGCACTTCGGAAACTTCTTAACTGTAAGCAGAGGCCGAGGACATCTGTAAAGGAGTACATGATGTTGGTCATGGGTTACCTCGCTAAGGCTCAAACCAATGGAGCCGACATCGATGCTGAAACTTAAATGACTATGGTCTTTGAGACTCTGTCTAAGGAATTTATTCCATTTAGAGCTACTTTCAATTTGAGCAATAGGCGGGATGTGACCTTAACAGAATTGATGAAACAGTTACAGGAGTTCGAACTGCTGATCAGGGAGTCTCCTGCGGGTGGAGAGGCCAACATGGTAGCTGCTTTTGGTTCCAATCCTAACTCTGGGAATGGAAAGAAGCAACGGGCCAAGAACGGGAAGTCTTCTATTCCTGCTAGCACCAAGAGCAAGAAGAAGAAGAAGAAGAAGAACCCAAAGAAGCTTAAGTGCTTCTTTTGTGGAAAGGTCGGGCATATCAAGAAGCACTGCAAGGACTTCCTTTCCAAAGGAGGTAGGTGTGATCTTCCATATTTAGAAACTTGTTTGGTTGATGAATCTAGTGACATTTGGGTCATAGATTCTGGTGCAACTAATCATGTTTGTGTTTCTCTACAATGGTTCAAAGAAACGAGAAGTTTGCTGCATGAAGACTTCATGCTTCTGATGGACGATGGATCCTTGGTCTCAGTGGAAGCAATGGGAGACGCCCATCTTTATTTTGATAATTATAGGAATTTATTTTTGCAAGATTGTTTTCATGTTCCTAAATTTAAAAGGAATTTAATTTTTGTAGCTTGTTTATTTAAAGACTCCGATTTGGTTTCTTTAATGATAAAGAGGTGATTTGTAAAAAAAAAAAAATCTTTTATCTGTTCTGGATGGATGTAAAATAATCTATATTTTATCAAACCGAAGATGGACTTATTGCTTAATGCTGAGATGAATGATAATAACTCTAAAAGACTTAAAAACTTCTCACTCTAATAAGACTTATCTTTGGCATTTGCGCCGTGGTCACATTAACCTGAATAGGATTCAAAGGTTGATAAGGGATGGACCTTTAAGTCACTTAAAAGTGGAATCTATACCTCAATATGAATCTTGTTTTGAGGGTAAAATGACCAAAAGACCTTTCGGGTCTAAGGGCAATAAGGCCGAAGGGGTTTTAGAACTTATGCATAGTGATGTTTATGGACCGATGAACATCCGGGCACGAGGAAGGTATGAGTACTTTGTCACTTTTATTGACGATTACTCAAGATATGGGTATGTGTACCTGATGCACCACAAAAGTGAAACTTTTGATAAGGTCAGGGAGTTTCGGGCTGAAATGGAAAAGCAATTAGGTAGACCCATAAAGGCACCTCGATCTGATCAAGGTGGGGAATATCTTTCTGATGAGTTCTTGGAACACTTATTAGAGAATGGGATTTTATTCCATTTGACTATGCCAACCACTCCATAGCAGAATGGCATGGCGGAGAGAAGAAATAAGACTTTGTTGGACATGATTAGGTCCATGCTGAGTTATTCATCATTGCCTTTATCCTTTTGGGGATATGCACTACAAACTGCATGCTATCTTTTGAACAATATGCCTTCAAAATCAGTCCCTAAAACTCCTCATGAGTTGTGGACGGGTAGGAAGACATCCTTAAACCATATTCATATATGGGGATGTCCGGCTCACGTCCTATTTTAGGATCCGAATAAGTTGGAAGCACATTTGAAAGTTTGTGTGTTTGTAGGATATCCAAAAGGGACTAAAGGGGGCTATTTTTATAACCCAAAGAAAAATAAAGTCGTGGTTTCAACTAATGCAACTTTCCTTGAGGAGAGTTACATGGATGACTTTAAACCTCGAAGCAAAGTTGTGCTTGAGGAGTTAAGGAGTAATCTGATAGCTCCAGAGGTTTCGAATGAAATCGTTCCGATTAGTGTAGAAAAACCAAACAAACCTGAACAACGACCTCAGGGGGTTCGGTGTAGTGGGAGGATCGAGCATCAACTTGAGAGGTATATGTTCAATGGGGAGGTCTTCTTGGCTGAACCGGATGAACATGATAGGGATCCTTATACTTACGCAGAAGCTACGGAGGATGTTGATTCAAAACTCTAGACAGAGGCCATGAACATAGAGATGAAGTCTATGAAGACTAATCAGGTCTGTGAGCTTGTAGATCTTCCCGAAGGAGAAAAACCCATAGGGTGTAAGTGGATCTACAAGAGGAAAAGAGGAGTGGATGGAAAGGTCAAAACCTTTAAGGCTAGACTGGTAGCTAAGGGTTATGCGCAAAAGGAAGGAATCGATTATGAGGAAACCTTTTGCCTGTAGCCATGCTTAAGTCCATCTGGATTCTCTTGTCCATAGCTGCCGCTCTCAACTACAAGATTTGATAGATGGATGTCAAGACCGCTTTTCTAAATGGCTATCTTGATGAGTCCATTTATATGGAACAACTAGACAGGTTCAAGGTCACGGGTCAAGAGGGTAGGGTTTGTAAGCTGCTAAAGTCAATTTATGAACTTAAGCAGGCTTTTGTTCTTAGAACATAAGATTTGATCAGGTGATCAAGACTTATAGGTTCTCACAAAATGTGGATGAGCCATGTTTTATAAACACATTAAGGATGGAAAGGTGGTTTTTCTACTGCTCTATGTAGATGACATTCTGCTAATTGGCAATGACATTGGGGCATTGTCATCGATCAAATTATGGTTGACCAAGCAGTTTGACATGAAGGACTTGGGTGAGGCTAATTTTGTTCTCAGTATCCAGATCTTTCAGGAGAGCATAAACAAAATGATAGCTTTGTCCTAGGCCGGCTACATAGATAAAATTCTCAAAAGGTTTGCAATGCAGGATTCCAAGAAAGATAGGCAACCATTTAAGTCTGGAATTACTCTTTCTAAGAAAGACTCTCTAAAGTCTTATAAAGAAAGAGAATACATAAAGAATGTGCCTTATGCTTCGACAGTAGGTAGTCTCATGTATGTCATGCTTTGCACACGACTAGATATTAGTTATGCGATCGGGATTATAAGTCGATTTCAGGCGGATCCAGGACCGAACCACTGGGTTGCAGTTAAGCATATTTTCAAGTACCTAATAAGGACTCAACGGTATATGCTTATGTATTCGGGTGAGGACTTGACTCCTCTAGGATACATTGACTCTGATTTTCAATCCTGCCTGGATTCTAGGAAATCAACTTCAGGTTTTGTGTTTACTCTTGGCGGCGGTGCAATCAGTTAGAGAAGTGCTAAGCAAGATTGCACTTCGGATTCAAAGATGGAGGCCGAGTATGTGGCAGCTAGTGATGCTTCGAAAGAAGCAGTGTGGCTTCGCAAGTTCCTTGGGGATCTTGAGGTAGTTCCTGGTATGGATAAGGCGGTATCACTGTACTGTGATAACAGTGCGGCCGTAGCTAATGCTAAGGAACCAAGATTTCACAAGAAGAGTAAGCATATTAATCAGAAGTATCATGTGATAAAGGACTTCGTTAAGGGTGGGCATGTCACGGTGTGCATGATCGCGTTAGAGGACAAATTAGCTGATCCATTTATGAAAACATTTACTGGGAGAGTCTTCGAGAAGCATGTGGAAGCTATGGGGATGCGAGATTTATTGTATTTACTCACTTAGTGCAAGTGGGAGATTGTTAGACATGTATGCCCTTAAGGAGTGAAAATGTAATAAGTTTTTGGAGACATTTTTATCAATAAAGAATTTATTTATTGTTAATATACCAAATCTTATCCTCTTTACGTTCATATTTGTTGAATGTATGTTAAGCAATAATAGTCTAAGACTGTCAGTCTAAACCTTAAGAATTGGGCATATGATGGACAAATTATGCGGAAGACACGATTCTTAAGGTGATGGTCTAAATCATAAGATCCGCAATCGAGGAAATAAAGTTGGGTGCTTTATTCATGTAAAGATTGTTATGTTGTCTATATCGCTATTGGGAGATGGTTTGCCTTGACCATCAGAGGTGGACTCTGTGAATAGAAACATTGGCACGTTGTCATAGATGACGATGTGTTGGATTGGGACATAAGGTGAATTGATTTGGATTAATAATTCTGTCTCAGTAAATCGATTCACTTTAGACAATCATTTGTATTGTATCCTAATCTTGAGATGAATAGTGGGCCCAATGTTTTGACTTGTGTCTTTTGATGTACCAAAGGGTGACACCTACATCTTAATAGTGGTATGCATGCCGATATGTTGGAGGCATGACTCTTGATAGCATAGCCTGTTATTCATAGATATGGAATCCATAGCTCCTCTTTAGGAGTAGTGATATCCTCTTATATGCATTATCCTGTAATTGAAAAACTGAAGCGCTCAACCATTTGAATACATAGGTGTAACCGAATGGTATACTGTCTTTGGATAGTAAGTTTTTCGATGGTGAGATAATAGAACATAAGATAAAAATAATCGAGAAGGTAAAACAAAACTTATCCTTAAGCCGATTATGGATAATCATATGGGGATACGATACACTATGATATGTCATGGAGACTTAGCTATACAAGCTTCGTAATTCTATGTAGTTTGAGAGTGCAACTCCAAGCTTTTTGCGAAGTAGCGTTGGAGTTGATAATTATAAAATGTATATATGGGATATTGGGTTTTGTAATTATCGTGAGCTTGAACTATATAGGTCCATTTGGTCCCCTTTGCTAGCTCACAACATCCTGTAACGATACGGTGTACTTTCCCAATAATTAGTGAGTTATGTCGGTGATGAGACTGTAAAAGTGTACATTTTCTAAGGCTTAAATTATTTATATATGCTTTTATTTCTCATTAAATCCTCTAATTAGTAGCATTTTGTGTTAATAAGTATTTTTATGTCTTAGTGTGTAAACGTGTTTAAAAATATATTTTTAGTGTGTTTTTATGTTTAATAGAATTGTTAGTAATTTTTAGAGTCATTTTGGTGTGTTAGATAAGTGTCTAGTTTGTAAATAGTCAAAGCCGTAAAAATAATGCGGTTATTTTATTTTGAGTTTTAGAGTGTTTGATAGTGTGTTTTAAATTTATAAATATGTTTTACTATATTTTTAGTAATTTTCAAAAATATTTCCAAATCAAAAAAATTATATCTGTGTCAAACCGTAAGAAACTGGAAATTTTAGGAGTTTTTATGTGTTTTAATGTAAAATAAATATTTTTAATATTTTTGTAAATATTATGTTTGTAAAATAATTAATATTAGTGTGTTTGTGATTTTTAGATTTAAAATCTGGAGGAAAAACGGAACAAAACGACACCAAAACGAACAAAATCGGACATCAAATGCATCAAGGAGATAAATAAAATTCAAATTTGAAATTTAAGGGACACGTGGCACATTTTCAGCCTTCGGATTAGCTGCCAATTGAATCTCACCCGTTGGATCGCTGCAGACGTCAGGCCACGCGTCAACCTAGGAGAAGCGTCAGCGCTGACGCATGTCGGAGAAGCTGCTTGCTCAGTTACGGATTCCACGTGTCAATCTTTGATTGGCGCGTGCATCACACGCGCCGACAAGCTACAGAGAGAGTCAGAGGGAATCTCGGTCAGCGTGGAATCTGGTGCGGTCATGTCCACGTGTAGCCACTCTCTCATCCGTTGGATGCGATGACCAAGACCAATCTGATGGTCCAAAATTAATGTCCTACCGGGCCCATTCTCACGCATGTTTGGAGCCATTGGATCGTGAAATTAACGGTCCAGATCACCCCGGTTTGGCGCCTTCTCATGCTGTGAAGCACAGAATCTTAGCGAGATTCTCACGTATTAAAGAAGGGCCAGTGCGAAGAAGAAAAGAGGAGAAAAAGGATCAATTTGATCCAAAATTGTCAACTTTCAACAGGGAAAAATGATGATTACATATAATATACAGTAATTTTTCAAGGCTATAAATAGCCTTGCATTGCCCCCATGAAAAAATGATCCCTTCGGGCCTTTGGCCCTCCTTTCCCCTTCCTTGCCTTACTGCTGAGTTAGACTCAGCAGTATCTTCTTAGGTAATAAATAATAATAAAATAATGCTTAAATTAGCGTAGAGTGTCTGGTGAGGCAGAGAGATGATCTTGTATGCATAGTATCTTGGTGTGCATTTTAACTCTATATCTATGTGGTAATGGTTATATTTTGTGGAATAAATTATATATTTATGTTTTCAATAATTATTGTTAATGTTGTTATGCTGTCAATTTTTACATAAATTCAGTCATGCTTTCTTTATGTAATTTAATTGTGCTGCATAGTTAATATCAATAATAATGAAATAATGCTTAATTTTATGGAATGTCTTTTACTGCAGTATGACTTGTTATATTGTCGATTCTAGATATTTCATAAGACGAAGTGCTGCCGGAGTTAATGTAAAAATTTATTCCACTAAAATATATTAACTTTGATTTGTTATTATCTTTTCTATCCTATAATTATGTTAATTATAATTGAGTGACAGCTGTTATAATTTTCATAATTAGTGCACCAAATCATTAGTGACAGATGATTATTTTGCTAGTTTTTATAGGAAAACCCTTACTGCATTATGGCTTGCTATATTGTCGATTTAGGTTGACCTATATAATTAGTAAAATGTGCTTGCAATTAATGAGATAAGATATAATAAATCAAATACTTTAGATAATTAATAATTAGAATTAA
The DNA here is from genome assembly GCA_025403435.1 of Artocarpus heterophyllus. Classification (NCBI taxonomy): domain Eukaryota; kingdom Viridiplantae; phylum Streptophyta; class Magnoliopsida; order Rosales; family Moraceae; genus Artocarpus; species Artocarpus heterophyllus. Next base: position 33,251,292 of record CM046338.1, read on the forward strand.
AATTTCATATCAGTTGCAAAACATACAAGGGATTCTCCAAGCTTCACCGTTTTAATTTCATTTCTTTTGAATTAAAATTTTGAATAAAAACCACAAAAATATTTCTTTCATTTTAAACTTAGCTCTGAAAAACTGCTTGCCCTTTTTACCGTTTATTTTTATCAATTTGTCGAGGTACAAATTTTCATCTCCCTATGGATATGACAACTTTTCTATACTACATACGTCCGTCGTTTAAAGAAGAAACATATTTTGGGCGTGACCATCAGTTGGATTTATCAAATTGGTTAAAATTTGGAAGAATCAGATAATTCATGTATGTTTATTGGTTGAATTAATTTTGTGATAAACTTGTTGAATTATTGGGATCGGATAATTCTTGTCTGTTTATCGGTTGATTTAATTTTAGATAAATTAGACCAAGATAAACTTGTAAAATTATTGGGAATTCATTTATTTTCTTAGAGATTATCTAGATAAAGTTGTTTTGATCAGATAACTTCTCTATTGGGTTATTTGAATTAAAACTGAGACTTTATCCTATAAATCTCGGGTGGAAAGTAAAAGATTCGTGGAGATATTTATTCAATAGTTCGGCCTACCGATCTACGTGTTCGTCCTGTCGATGGGCCTGTTCGGCCTGTCGAACATCCTAATCGGCCTGCCGATGAGCGAAGGATAAGATTATGCATTTTTACGCGGATCTTATCCGATTTTGATTCTGGTTTAAATTTTTGAGACCAAATCTGATAAGGACTGACCCTATGACCAACCTCTATAAATAGAGATTAAGTCTTAAGAGTTTCTCAGATCAATTGAGAGATTAAGAGTAGTACTCTGCTGGTGAGAATCTAAAAACTCTCTAAGAGTTTTTGTTCACAAATCACGAACACTAGCTTTGGGTTCTCTCGATTGGTTGGAAAGAGAGGCACCTGGTAGAAGAGCTATATGTGTGAGCCCACACTCACTCCGGTCGTGGATAGAGAATAGCAAAGAAGACCAGTTGTTGAGGCTCTTCTGGAACGTTACTTCTCTTCACATTGTACTAGGGTTCTTCGGCACACAAAGGTTAGTAAGATCTAGTTAATTTATGCATATTGCATGTCAAACTTGTGTTTTAGAAAATACTCTAATATAAAATTTTTAAAATTCCGCTGCATACACTTTTTCCAACAAAACCGACTTAGGACATTGGAGAATTGCGAGGTCTTGTGACCGAGCTCATTTCTTAAGGACATGCCAAGTCGACAGAAGATAGCATCTCACAACGCAACAGTTTCAAAGCTAGTTGTAACCCTCCCAATAATGTAGCAGAAGCTCCAAAAGTTCCAGAAGCTCCAGAAGTCCAATTGTCACCTCCTCGTCAAGGGCCCGAACAATGCAGGCTCTTTGTTGAGGATAGAATTAATGGTGGGTGTGCACTTGTTGCGCTTGGGATTCTATGGATAGAGAGTCTTCCAACTGATACATTTCATGGATGACTATTAGGGGAAGAGAACGTGCACATTAGCATCACTACCATCAGAGTTAGAACAGCTGAATTGCCTGTTCCAACACTTAAAGCAACAACTGTGGGTGAAGTCGCCGGAAGCTTCGTCGCATGGCTGAAGAGGTTAGTTGAAGTCATCACATTGACGAAGACGAGTCGAGTGCCTAGCCATGTTCCACAAGATCTAAACGAAAAGAAACGCCAAAAAAAGAAAAACTCTACAAAAGCAAGAGAATCACAACCTAAGGTAGAACAAGAACAAGAACAAACTATTGCTAATGAGCAACTGCCTGCATTTAACTTCGCTTCAGTACCTCAAGAATTTATGCAGTTGGCTCTATACGCACATTCTTTCATGCGTGATGGGTCTACGATTTGGTTCTCGATACCGGTAAATGTCACTAGCAATGAATTGCTTATCTATGTGGGGTTTGAAGACATTTACTACTTCATCAACTTTGATAAAATCAGGGCAACCTGTATCTTGGTATACCTCAGGTAATAACTCCATCCATATTTCATATTTTTAAAATATAGGTAGAGTGCTTTCAAATAATTGACTGTATTGTTTTTTATTGTAGTTTTTTGGCAGAATATTATGAACTTCAAGGCTTGGCGTAGACTTTCAGCTTCATATCTCTGGCCATTGTTTCAAGTGCTGCAAGAGACCTACAGAGTGATCGTAGAGAGCATGCCACATCACTCCTCCACCTAATAGCTCAAGCACCGAGGGGGAAATTATTCTTCCTGCCATACAATGTTAGAGAACATTGGATGTTGGGACTTATTTCAGCATGGGAGGACCAAATATATTGGTCTAACCCCCTCGGACACCCACCACGTGAGGATTTCGTATCAGTCACGAGATTATAAGTATTAATGTTCTCTTATAAAATTAACTATTTTTAGTCCCACATAATTGTATCGTCTATTAATTCATTTAAACATGACACCTTGTTAGGATGCTTAACGATTGGAAGCTTCAAGCGAAAAACGGTGTTACAAACCGACCAAACGAAATGCTATATTCCAAACGTAAGTGTCCAAGACAGTAAGGAAACATAGAATGTGGTTTTTTTATTCTACGTTTCATGTAGGATATAATTATAAGTGGTATACAAGCCTTAGGAAAAAAAGATTTTTATATACATACGGATATACATGAAGTTAGATTAGAGTGGGTACAATTTGTAAATAGGTATGTGCACTTTAGATAGATAGATGGTGATAGTAGATAAACAATTTGCTCAAAATAGCTCAAATGTAAATGATCTTGTAAATACCTTGTAATTTCAATATACACCAATTTTTATATGCAATTAGGGCCTTGCTGTAATGGATAACACACGGGACTGGCCATCCCGTGGGAAATCAAAAATTTTTGGCGATTTATTTTAGGGGAATACAAATTTTCCACGACGGTTTCTCAAGAAACTGTCGTGGCAACTTAGGATTCCACGACGGTTTCTGAAGAAACCGTCGATTTCCTAAAAGACCGTCAAGACCATCGTGGAAACCCTAGTTTCTACGATGGTTTCTCAAGAAACCGTCATGGAAACCTGAGAAACCGTCGTGGAAACTAGGGTTTCCACTACTGTTTCTTGAAAAATCATTGTTGAAACTAGGGTTTCCACGACGGTTTCTTGAAAAATCGCAGTGGAAACTTAAGATCCATCGTGGAAACTAAGGTTTCCATGACGGTCTTTCAGGAAACCATCATGGAAAAGAACTGCATACATCCCCTTTCCTGCGCCAATTTTTCTATTACACGATGGTAAAAAACCATCATGAAAACTCGATGATGTACCATGATCGAAGTTTTCACGACGGTTTTTTGACCGTCATGAAATTTTTCCGCGACAGTTATATACCATCGTGGAATCCGCAGTTTGTAGTAGTAAAGCCAATCTTAAGAATTAACATAAGTTACCAATATGTCGGAAAAGCACATCGTATCGTTATAAGAAAATATGTGAGCTAGCAAAGGAGACCTGCTGGACATATATAAATCAAACTCCTATAATTATAAATAACATATCCTCGACATGTATATTTTATAATTATCAACTTTAAAGCTATTCCATGAAAAGCTTAGAGCTACACTCTTGAACTATATATAAATTATAAAACTCTAATAAGTTAATCGTCTATGACATATTATAATGTGTAGCATCCCCAAAGGATATTCATAATCTGTTAAAGGATAAATTCCGTTTTATCTTTCCGATTATATTTATGTTGTGTTTCATTATCTTACTATTGGAATACTTACTATTCATAACCAATACGAATAATATACCATTTGGTTACACATATATATCCAAATAGTTAAGTATCCAGTTTCCAATTAGAGGATAATGCCTATAAGAGAATATAATTAACTCTTCAAAAAAGCTATGGATTCCATATCTATGAATAACAAGTCTACATCATCCAAGAATCAAGTCTCTAATATACTAGTGTGCGTGCCTTATAATTAATTTAGTATGTCATCCTTTGGCACATCAAAAGACACAAGTTAAGAATACAGACCCATTGATTCATTTCATGATTAAGATATAACACATATAATTGTCTAAAGTGAATTGATTTATTCAAACAAAATTATTACCCAAATCAATTCATCTTTAGTCTCGATCCAATATATTGTCATTAATGACAATATACTAATGTCTCTACTCATGGAGTCCTACTCCGATCACCAAGACAAGTCATCTCCCTTTGGGGATGTAGACAACATAACAATCTTAAAATGAATAAAGTGCCTAGCTTTATTCCCTCGATTGCGGACCTTTTTTTTATATTTAGACTATCACCTTAAGATTTATGTCTTTTGCATAATCTGTCTATCATATGCATGATCTTAATGGTTTAGATCGACAGTCTTAAACTTTTGTTTGTGTATCATACATTCAGCATAAATGAACATAAAGAGAACATATTCGATATATGAAATAAATATTAAACTCTTTATTGATTAAATGTCTTAAAAATAATTACATTATTTAATTCTTAAGGCATTTAGTCTAACAGTTCTAAACATAGCCTTTGTGTATTCACGTTTTCTTTCTTTCTTTCTTCCTCTTTTTTTTGGTTATTGATTCTCATTTTATTTTGGTTGTAGCCGTAGCAAACAAAAAATAAAAGAAATAAGTTCAAGAAAAAAGGAAAAGAAAGAGAGAGAGATGGGGAAAATAAGAATGAAGAAAAAAAAAAGAAATGGCATTAAAGATAGGATTATTCTTATATATGCCCCCAAATTATGTCATTTATGTCATTATGCTCTCTTGATTTTTAAAATGTACTACTCAATTCTCTTAAACTTTATTCCATTAGCAAATATCCCTATTTCATCAAACTTTGTTAGTTTTTGGACCTTTTTTTTTTTTTGCAGAATATTTTTATACTTTTCCCCCAAACTATGTCACTTATGTTATTTATCCCCCGACTTTCAAAATATGCCACTTTGTCGTCTAAATTTATTTTTTGTTAGAAAATAATGTTGGAGAATTTGTGGGTAGAATAAGAAATGGAGGCTAAGAAAATCTGAAAATGTAAAATGGGTTTGAGGCATATTAGAATACTTTCTTTGAGGTTTTATCTGCCCCCACTATTTAGTTTGCTAATGGGTTATAAGGGAAAATTACCCTCAAGATACAACACACTCTTTAAAACAATATCCTGTAATAATATTGTGCTCCAGAACAAGATATGAAACCTGTAATTTTGTAAAGATTTGATAAAATGTAGGGGTACCATTTTATGAACTGTTGCAACCTTATTACCTCATGCAACCTTTCACATGTAAAGGTACCTTTTCATTGTAAAGGCATGCCTTCATGTAACATCACAGCTATTACAACAAATATGTTCATTGGTAATCGGCATTCAAGTTTGTATGAAAACATACAACAAATAAATACACTAGTTCAAAACAACTCAAAAGACACCACATTAAAATCAATATTTTTTAGGCCTGCGCCGCGGCACCAACTTTCTGGCTCCACTACATTGAGTGCCTGACAGCGTTGTATCACCAACTTTCTAGCACTGTAGTGCTGACAGGCGCCTAAGTGCTTCAAAACTTAGTGCCATAGTGCTAAACACTTTAAAAATACATATTTTTCTTATTTCATGCATATCCTTAACTTCAAACAAATTAAGAGACACAATCTCTCTTACAAATAACCACCTTTTCATCCAATTCTTTTGGCTTAACAAGTCAAAATATCGTTTTTTCTTTCAACTTTGGAGGAGAGGAAAAAAAAAGAATTTAAGAAGAAAAAATAAAAAAGCGATCAAGGGAAAAAGAGTTCAAGGAAAAAGTATTATTTTCTTCCAATAGGCTTTCTAACTCCAACATAAAAGAGCTTGAGGAGAAAAATGAGAGCCACAAAATTCCTTGAAGTTTTTATAAACAAGAACATCTTATTCTAAGAGATTTTGTGAGGCACCCCCTCAAATTTTCTTTACATTTGTATTTGAATGGTATATTGTAAAAAATATTTATGCAAGTTGTAGGAATATAGATTGCTTTTACGTTAAGTCTCATAAAGTTGGAAGGGAAATAGCTAAAATTATTACGCCGAACAGAATTGGACGAAAGGAGGTAATTTACTAACAAAAAATGATGGGACATAGTGACAAATATTGAAGTTTGGGAAACAAAATAACATAAGTGGCATAGTTTGGGGGAAAATATAAAAGATAATCCGCAAAAAAAATCCAAAAACTATCGGAGTTTGATGAAACGAGAATACTTATCAACAGAACAAAATTTGAGAAGATTAAGTACTACATTTAAAAAATCAGAGGGTCAAATAATGTAAATGTCATTTCAGGAAGCGAATGTAAAAATAATCCTCGAAGATAGCATGTCATGGCAAAGCTTTAAAAAAAGAAAAAGAGAATTTTGTTAAGAGAGAGGAAATATGAAGAGGAAAATGGTAGTCTTGTTTAGCAAAGGGATAAGATGCTTTTTTGTTCAGCTTTTGATGAGTAATGAATAACATGTCAAATTTTAACGGTTAATATGTGTAATGGAACAACAAAAATAATTACAGTATAAATCTCTCATATATTATAGTATTTAAACTTATTTTTTTAGTTTAAATTATTTTGTTAAATGTATTATTAATTTTTAAAGTAAACATTTATAGATTAAATCGTCGTAAAAAATAAATCCGATTCCTAAAATAGCAATTACTTGAGAAAAGGACAAAACCTACTGCTGAAGAACCTAAAAGAAGAAAGAGAGAGAGAAGATTAGATATAGTTGTTCACAAAAGGAGCACAGACCAAGTCAGAGATACCCGTTCCCTTTCACATTTTAATACAATAAGTCTATAACCGGTCAGAGACTAGATCTCTTCCAAAAAAGTGGTGGTGCGGTTTGTTGGGAAATCTCACTATCCAGTGCTGCAAAACACGTATCTAATGCTTTACGCATCCAAATCTCCTTACAACACGTTTCTCACCATAATTTTTAAATTATTTTGCTTAAACTTGGCAATTTAAGTTACTTTTTTTTTTTTTTAACTCTTAGCATAACACGGAATTATACCATCACCATGCCAAACAAAACTAACCTCCCACCAAATTATAGATTAACGTTGACATAAAGAAAATGTTTTAACTCATGCTATTCAATATCAGTAGTCTCTTCTCCTTTTTTCCTCACAAATTGTATAATGTTAAAAATAGCATTAGACTCTCTTAGGGAAGAATTAAGAAGTTTGACAGCTGCGTTCTTTGAACTTTTTTCTTTCTAATTTTATATATAAAAACTTATATAACTTGTGTTTTGCTCTTAAAAAATTGTATTTTTCCTCCCTCTAAAATTTTACACTTTTTAATTTACCTTTTTTTATTTGTTCAGCCACACAATGTCAAACTCATTGTCATTCATCTTACATGTTATATATACATAAAATTGTTAGGATAGATCCTCACCAAATATGTGATGTTTTATAAAGGATATCTTTATAAATAAATAAAGTGAATTTATCTATTATATTTGTGTGTGTATTTTGAATACTTTATGAATATCATTATAATTCTATAAATTATCTATGTGACTTTAAATATTATATATGAGTGTTATATACAGGAGAATAATATTTGACGATGATAATTAAAATGGTCAATAACATATAATTAATTATTCAATTAAAGTATTGAATATTTAATTGAGTGTTACTGGTGCAGGTCATTTTCATTAAGAATGGAACAATTTTATCCAAACCGTTAATATAGTGAGTTATTAAATGAGTACACTATACATAATAAGATTATGTGGGATTGGGACATGTCGAGATATGAACTGCTAATAATTTCTATTAAACACAGTAAGTTCATATTACATCAACCGATGGTCATATATAAGATGATCTCAATCTTGAGTCATTAGCAGACTCCTATTTATGGATTTATATCTTTTGATTTACTCGGTAAGGATTTGAGAATCAAATATTATTCCTTGCATCTTGGAGCTATGATGAAGTAGCCAGAAATGTTAATATTACAAGATGGAGTCCATTCCTTCTCTAATGAGAAGCAGCTAAATAATTCTCTTGAATATTGATTCGAGGCTTGAATAATAAGAGCGTTCAATTTATGATTAAGTTCATGAATTATTATGTATTAGAGAATCAAGGGCACTCAAAGAGAGAAAAGTAATTAGAGAATAATGGATATTACCTAACTTTAATTATAAATCATTTATGATAGATTGACTTCTATAAAATGACCATATCAAATAGACAGCTCCAAGAAATAAGTAATTAAATATCTATAATTTCAAGATTGTAATTTCAAGTATTTAGTGGAGTTTCATTGGAATTAATAAAAGAGTAAAATATTAATTAAAAAATTTAATTAATATGTTGGTTTTATAAGAGCTTAAAATTATGGGTCCATTAGTCCACTAGCCATTCTTATAAAAAACTGTTTGGATAAGTGAAATTATTGGTTTAAATAATTAATTCATGATTATGGAATTATAAATTAAATATCACTTGAAATAAAATTATAAATTAATTTTTATTTATTAAATAATTAGATTATTTTAATAAATAAATAAATAAATAATTTTGGAAGATGCACAGTGGATGGGCCCTACTGTGTGTGGTGCCTATACCGTTAAGGGAAAGTCCCTTGCGCACATCAAAGCTTGTTTACAAAGTTCCATATTTAGTATTTCTAATTTTGAATAAATGTGATTTAATTCAAATATAAAAAGTTGAATGTGTAGACAAATGAAATTAGATAACAAGCAGATATTCTCTCTTTTTTCTCTCTGAATTGGCACCACACATATATATGGTACCTTTGTATGGTGCCTATCACACTACAGGAACGAAAAACTTGTGTTTTTTATTTTTAATTAAATATTTAACATTAAATTAAAAATAAGAAGACTTTCAAAAATTGATTAGCTCTCTTATTCTCTATAAGTAGAGGCCTTCTCTATTCATTAGAGACATACTTGTGAGTCTTGGAGCAACTGAGAGAACTCTGCCAAATTTTCCCATCTGGTAGACATGTAAGAGAGTTAGAGAAAGTGAAAAAGAGTTTTTCATCCTACGCCTATTATTCTCATGTGTTGAGATATACAGGGGGCTAAAATTAGTTGAGTGACCTTTTTAAGGAACCATATTTCTTCAATGCCCACCCGTTTGTCCATACCGATGTCAAGGACTAGGTGAGGACGATAGTGGTCTTGTCTTAATGAAAACGTCATTTACAAGCCACTTATTTACATTCATCTCTGTACAATACGATAAGCAAAGTATTTATATATTTATTTATATATTACAAAAAATTTCAAATTAGTATCATGTGTTATATAGGAATATGCGTTTAGTATCCTATGTTTTAGAATATTTAATATTGGTACATCGACCTTTAAGAAAATCTTATTTTAGTACATTAGAGCTTTTTTTGGGACATGAAAAGACAAAATTATCCTTTTATATTTGACTAAAATTTTAAGTAAAAAATACCCAAAAAATAAAAAAATAATAAAAAAAATAATAATAAAACTCAAAAAAAATTTCACTCACTGTACTCTCTATTTTTCTCTCTAACAAGTTCTCTCTCCCATTCCAAAACTAATGGCACATTCTCTCTTTCCTTTCTTTCTCATAATTATCTTAGAAAGTAAGAAATTTTCTCTCCCTAGAAAGAAGAAAAAATCCGTTCTTTGGATTTGAGGAGTGGTGGTGAAGATGATGAGGTGGCGACCATGGCCGCCACTAATGACGAGGAAGTACGAGGTGAGGCTAGTGGTCTACCGTCTAAAGGGCTGCAATCTAGTGTAGGAGGCCTTAGGTGGAACTGCTTCCTCACTGTTGGAGCTAGGGAAGTTGACAATCTACGATCCGGTGTGATCTAGAGGAAATTTTTTTCCTGGTTTTGGGTTTTTCTAAGAGAGAGATGCAAATGAAATCAGAAGATGAGGGCATCTCGGGCTCTCTCTCTCCATCACACAACAATGCTCCAATCTCTAGGAGATTTTCTTCCCTCGATCCAAAAATAGGGTGTCTAGGCTTTGTTGATTTCTGGTTTGTTGAGTTTTTTTTTTTTTTTTAAGAGGAGGTTTGCTGAGTTTTGTAATTGTAGGTGGAATAGAAAAGATGATGAAATTGATATTTTTTGGGTTTTTTTAGGGGAGCTTTTTTTTTGTTTTTTACTCAAAATTTCAATCAACTATAAGAGTAATTTTGTCATTTTATATCCCAAAAAAGGCTTTGAGGTACTGAAAAAGATTTTCTCAAATGTTGAGGTACCAATATTAAATATTCTAAAATATAATATACCAAACGCATATTTCAATATAGCACAAGGTGCTAATTTAAAATTTTCCCTATACGTTAAATTAATATACTTTATAGCGTTTTACAAAAGTTTTGGGAAAATTTTTGCTATACACAACCCGTACCATTACCACATTTTCACTTTTTTTTTTGGGTAAAAATCGTTTTTCAAAAGCAAAAAAAAATAGTATCACATGTATATAAAAAATATTACATATTTCGTCATCAATAATAATGAACAGTGAAACTGAAAATATATTGACTGACCACTTTTGTTTCAACTACATTTTAGGACTTGGAACATGCCCCATAGTACCAGGCTCCACATAATATGTATACTTGTATTTGTTCCAAGCCCCGTAGTACCAGGCTCCACGTAATGTGTATCTTTGTATATATGAGAGAATATGTAGAGAGTAAATTTCGTAGATATCCAACTAGTTGAGTGCAGTAGCACTATATTTATTTATTTATTTATTATGCTTAAAGGGGGCTGCAGCAGTAGAATTGACAGCAAGTGCACACTGCATCCATATAACTTTCTTCTTTTTTTTTTGTCCTTTTCGGTGGGGGTGTAAGGCGTTGTTATAACCATAATTGGAGCAGGACAAAACAGAAGCCAAACAACAACGAATGAATAAATGAATTTAGTACAAAGTGAGCTGGATAAAGCAGGATAGACAGAGACTTTGCCATAATTTTCCTGAATGCATGTCTCAATAGACCCACCTTCACCACTGGCGTTGCCTCCTTTTTGTACATTTTGGACTTTGAATCTATGGTCTGATCTAATTGGGAATCTATAGTCGGACTTTGAATCTATGGTCTGATCTAATTGGGAATCTATAGTCGGCCTGACTCATTTGTCTTATTTAATTAATCAAAATAACATCTAATGAAATAAATATAAATCTCATATTTCTCAAATTTCCAAATTACGTGAGATTCTAGTGCTCCCTGACGGTTCTTTTTTTATATATTTCATAAGCGCATTTTCAATACAATATCAACATTTGAGCGTTTGAATAGGGAAAATAATGTAATCCAATGATTTTTTAGTGTTAAATTTAACTTATGTTATACTTAGTGCTAATTTTGATAGTTGATTGCTATTGGTTTATATATATTTTTTTTATTTTATGATTATTATATTGTTATTTTCATATTGTTTTAAAGTTAAAAGTTGATTTTTACATGTTTCAAAACTAAAATATAGCATTTGAAATAGCAATAGGCATTGAAAAGCATATCACACATACTATATTCATACTTTTTTGGATATAAATATAGCATTATCATGTACGAGTGAGGGCAATTTAGCTGATTGTAAGTCTCTCCACCCCAACAATAGGTTGAGGATTCGAATAACGCTGAACCCCACTCAACAGTGGTGGTATTACCCTCCCCCTCTCTCCCTCCTCTTGTATCAAAAAAAAAAATATAGCATTATCAAAGGTATATAGATATTAGTATTAGAGATAAACTAAGATCAATTTAGTAATTAACTTGGCCTTTAATTTTCTAAAGCCAGACCATTCTTCCATCGTCACGCATCTACATCCTCACGCAAAGCTAACATCATCTCTATAATATCTAAGAGGGTTTTTTATTTTTTTAATGCGTGTAGAATTAATCCTCTTTTTAGCGATTTTTTTTTTCACTAAGCGAAGGCAAAACTGGTCAATTTCCAGGTTTCTGGTGTGATGTCATGAACTAGAATCAATCTTAGCTTCCTAATTGGTTGATTTGGATCTTTCAAATACTGATTGGTGCAGCAGACTATAAACAATTACCAATTGTATTCCAACAAACTATTGACAAAATCAATTAAGGAGGTGATGAAATTTCAAAATGATGGCTGACGTTGAACACTTATCTATAAGTAAATCCCAATACTTGTTTCGATCAGAATTTGTCAACCCATGTTCCCTTCTCTTAATAATTTCTATATCTTATGTGTGCCTCGTATATATGTCAAGTTAATATTGGTTGTAGTAACACAATAATCAACCGTTTGATTTCTTCAAGAATTTAATTAGTTTTTATTGCTCTTTCTTTTCTGATAGAAATCGAATCGTTGTTTTCGATTAATTATCGATTACTTAGGCTAAGATATGGTCTACTTTTTAATTCTCAAGGTACATTCTAATGTAATACTTGATGACAACACAATTGCCTAACAAGATAAACTCGTCACTTTTCTCATCACAACTACTCTCTCACGTTGAGCTGTAAAATCAAGTGTGTCATCGATCTCGCCAGCGTGTCTATCCGCACTTCAAGCATTTTCGTACGTGTCGGTTGATGTGGTGCGCGTGGAACCTTGCCCCCATGGCTAGCGTTAGTCCCCTTTGTTTCATGGGTGTCTTCACTGTTGGGTCGTCTAGTTGTGACGTTATTGCTTGCTATGCCTAAAAATTAATCAAAAAGGAAAATAAAATTGAGGTAAGTATTGCTGAGAACTTTAGGATATTAATCACACACTGCCCTCCTTCTAGCATCACAATGTTCAAGCATAATTTCATAAAAACTCAAATAACGTTTATAGATAAACAATTCTAAGTAAACCAACAAGTAATCTAAGAAAATTAAATGAATCGATCAAAAAATAATAAACTTAGTAAATAACAAGAATAAAGTTATAGCCTTGAGGTAAATATATCCAAAGTTAAGTGCTATAATGTTTTCTCTTAATTTGAAGGAATTTATGGTACATTAGGAATAAAGAATCTAACTCTCTCATTTATTAGAGAATTTTATTTCCTCTTTTATTAGCATGTAAAATTATTTACCTCTTGAATATTATAACTAATAAAATTAGTATTGTTATTTAATTCTCGTCATTTGATTAATATCTATTTACCAACAACCATTATGGGTTCGTTTAGTATTATTTTTAAAACGGTTTTTATTTTGGGTAAAAATTGGAAGTAAACACATTTTAATAAATATTTTGGGACTGTTTTTGAAATTATGTTTAGTTAAATTTTTAGTGTTTTGTTGAAATTCTTTTTCTTTCCTTGACCCTTCTTCACTCTTTCTCTCTTTTTACTTTCTCTCCCAAGAAAAACATGGTTGTGCACTCCGATCGATCAACTTGCAATAGCCAATAGCCACCATGCGCCAACTCTAATGATCGCCACCCTTCGAAACCTCTGGCACCGAAGAGGTGCCACCTTACTCACTGCCTATCCCTGTAGGTGACATAAAGACCGCTACACCTCCAACGACTTCTGAGCAAGATTCCGACACTATCTAGCGTCCTATCTACAGGAAAGTTACATCGTTGAGTTCCTCTCATCAAGAGGAGCAAAAGCCACCCCAACATTTAATTGTCATAAAAAAATGTTAGGTCTGTTCCTGCTTCATAGATGGTTCTTATATGTTTTCTGGCAAACCAGACATCGTTTGGAGAAACTAACCTTGAAAACATGTTCTCCTCATCAAGAGCTTCCATTTAGCACCCACATTTGCCACCACCTCTTCCGTTGGATCTTAGTCAATGCAGGTCAACAGACGACGGAATCCAGTAAGCAGTGGCTCCATATTACTAGGAATAAGTGTACTAATAATTGTATAGTTAGAAAGAGGAATATCTGTAAGGGTACAATAACATATTGGGCCTAAATACACCAGACCTCTAGGAATTATTGAAAAAGACATGTAATAAGAATGAAAGGTGTTAAGCTTTTTATCATCTTTGCATTGAGCTATTTTTCGTAGGACCTCCCCTATAGTATCATCACCGCAGTAGAGTCTCGATACTTTTAGAAATAAAGTTCAATTACAAGGTATGAGACAACCCACGAAGCACTTAATCATAATCAACTTTATAAGCCTACTTGGGTATTGAACATTTATTTTGTGAGAACAAGATTCTTTGTAATTTTTGATTGTTAAAACTCGAAACACAAAGGAAACTAGGGATTTTTTTATTTATGGGTTGAGAGAGAGGGGTTTGAGTTGAGAGGAGAGAGAAAGAAGGGTTGGAACTTGAAAACACCAAAAATAACTTTTTTGATTTCAAAAATCTCAACTTTTTTTTTCATATGTTGAGAAACGTTTCATTTTTTTGAAATCTATTTTATTAACTAAACAAGTTTTCAAAACTATTTTTATTTTTTATTTTTTGTTTTTAAAAATGCTAAGAAACATCTGAAAGACAAAACCAAACAGTATACTTCTCTATATGCTTAAGCTTCCATCTGTTTGCCGAATGTGGGCTTGCAAAGAGTTGTGGTCGAACACTTTCATGATAGTTGGAAAAGCATGTAAGCATGTGCTCTGGAGCTTGGCTTCTCTGATTTGACCTTTAATACACTTTTTTAATGACCTTTCAAATACTGTCTTAAAGTAATTTTGAATTAATTAGGTTGTTTACAGGTTTTGAGGTGGAGGGTTTTAGGGTTAGTTTTAATTGAAGGAGGGAAAGGCGAGATGGTTTTAAGATTACCATTATTATGTCAAAATAGTGTATTTTTTTAATAACTCTCTACCTCTCCTATGTCTCCAGGTGACACATTCACTTAATCATTGCGAAACCTTATTAGAAGATTAAAGGGCACTAAAGGAAGACCCAAATGCACCCTGATGACTTAAGGAAGCTAACGAGTCAACATGACACTTCTACAGCCGATTTCCATAGACTAAGTAATAGAGGGCTTACTGTTGGTGGTAAAAATAGCATAATGATTTTCACTCTATACGTGTTAGCTGATCATCTGGAAGAATCGACCGGAGGAACTCAATGGCCCGATCGACTAGAGATAGCGAGTCAACTAAAATTGATAATCGACTGGAGACCGATGGGACTCACATAGAATAAATCAAGAAAATATCATCATTAGATCTTATGAAAACCCAATCAGCCAAATTTTCATATAAAAACAAAAATCACATTAATCTTGGAGAAAAGGTAACCTCAAGACAAATATGGAAATAGGCAAATAGAAAATTTAACTGGAAGTAAATAAGAAAGTAATTCTTTCTCTAGACAACTCAAAATCAACTCCATAATTAGTCAAATAGGAGGCCTAGCTTGTCTTCTATAAATATGAGATTGATACTAAGACTTTCACATATTGTACTCTGGACATTTACATTCTCTCCCTCTTGTTTCTCTCTCTAAAATGTCTCCTCCTTCTCTCCTAATTTTTAATACCTTCATTCTATCCGATACTTGTACTTTTACTTGATATAGTGAAACTCCGATACCTTACAATGGACGTAGCCTCTATTCCAGAGATAAACCATTATAAATTTACTTATTATTTTATTTCATTGCATTATATGCTTTGTTCTCTTGCAGATCAACTCGAAGCCAATCAACTGACTCTCACCATTCAATTTCGGGGAGTGTTCATTAACCCTTAAACAAATCTAATTGTAGAATTCACCCTCTTCAACTATTGAGCCAACTAATGATGTTGAAGCACCTAAACCAGTTATGA